>CATKUP010000114.1:0-1200000 GCA_949786385.1 Onychomys leucogaster | reverse complement strand
CTTGCTCTAAAGCAGAGTGTGTTTCATGAATGAGAACTGTGCTGTGTGTTTCCCTTCAGAATCAGAGTTAAATGCCCTGCTCTGTGTCTTCCTACAAGCCAGACTTCCTTTGAGGTAAACGCATTCACTTTTCAGCTCAAACGAAGCTACATTGTTCACGAAGCTCACACGTTTCTCGCTCTTAACTGAAAAGCATTGGATGTTAGAGGACAGGTGGTTTGTATCAGTTTCAGAAACAGAGTTGAACTAGATATGGTCCGTGTTTGTTGGAAACACAGTAGTTTTGTTCTGAGCACACTCACGTTTCCCTCAGTATGAGACACTCTAGAAAGCAAGAGCGTGCTTCTTGCTCTAAAGCAGAGTGTGTTTTATGAATGAGAACTGTGCTGTGTGTTTCCCTTCAGAAACGGAGTTAAATGCCAGGGTCTGTGTCTTCCTACAATCAAGACTCGTTTCAGGTAAACACAGTCACTTTTCAGCTCAAACGAAGCTACATTGTTCACGAAGCTCACACGTTTCTCGCTCTTAACTGAAAAGCATTAGATGTTATAGGACTTGTGGTTTGTATAAGTTTCAGAAACAGAGTTGAACTAGATAGGGTCCGTGTGTGTAGGAAACACAGTTCTTTATTCTGAGCATACTCACTTTTCCCTCTGTATGAGAGACTCTAGAAAGCAAGAGCGTGCTTCTTGCTCTAAAGCAGAGTGTGTTTCCCGGATGAGAACTGTGCTGTGTGTTTCCTTTCAGAAACGGAGTTAAATGCCCGGCTCTGTGTCTTCCTACAAGCAAGAGTACTTTTCAGGTCAAACGAAGCTACATTGTTCACGAAGCTCACACATGTCTCGCTCTTAACTGAAAAGCATTAGATGTTAGAGGACTTGTGGTTTGTATAAGTTTCAGAAACAGAGTTGAACTAGATAGGGTCCGTGTGTGTAGGAAACACAGTTCTTTATTCTGAGCACACTCACGTATCTCTCTGTATGAGAGAATCTAGAAAGCAAGAGTGTGCTTCTTGCTCTAAAGCAGAGTGTGTTTCCCGGATGAGAACTGTGCTGTGTGTTTCCCTTCAGAAACGGAGTTAAATGCCCGGCTCTGTGTCTTCCTACAAGCAAGAGTACTTTTCGGCTCAAACGAAGCTACATTGTTCACGAAGCTCACACGTTTCTCGTTCTTAACTGGAAAGCAATGGGTGTTAGAGGACCTGTGGTTTGTATCAGTTTCAGAAAGAGAGTTAAACTAGATATGTTCCCTGTGTGTTGGAAACACAGTAGTTTTGTTCTGAGCACACTCACCTTTCCCTCTGTATGAGACACTCTAGAAAGCAAGAGCGTGCTTCTTGCTCTAAAGCAGAGTGTGTTTCATGAATGAGAACTGTGCTGTGTATTTCCCTTCAGAAACGGAGTTAAATCCGCGCTCTGTGTCTTCCTACAAGCAAGACTTCGTTTCAGGTAAACGCAGTCACTTTTCAGCTCAAACGAAGCTACATTCTTCACGAAGCTCACACGTTTCTCGCTCTTAACTGAAAAGCATTGTATGTAGGAGGACCTGTGGTTTGTATCACTTTCAGAAACAGATTTGAACTAGATAAGGTCCGTGTGGGTAGGAAACACAGTTCTTTTGTTCTGAGCACACTCACGTTTCCCTCTGTATGAGAGACTCTAGAAAGCAAGAGCGTGCTTCTTGCTCTAAAGCAGAGTGTGTTTCATGGATGAGAAATATGCCATGTGTTTTCCTTCAGATACCGAGTTAAATGCCAGGCTCTGTGTCTTCCTGCAAGCAAGACTTAGTTACAGATAAACACAGTCACTTTTCAGCTCAAACGAAGCTACATTGTTCACGAAGCTCACACATTTCTCGCTCTTAACTGAAAAGCAATGGGTGTTAGAGGACCTGTGGTTTGTATCAGTTTCAGAAACAGAGTTGAACTTGAAATGTTCCGTGTGTTGGAAACACAGTAGTTTTGTTCTGAGCACACTCACGTTTCCCTCTGTATGAGACACTCTAGAAAGCAAGAGCGTGCTTCTTGCTCTAAAGCATTGTGTGTTTCATGAAAGAGGACTGTGCTGTGTGTTTCCTTTCAGAAACGGAGTTAAATACCCGACTATGTGTCTTCCTACAAGCAAGAGTACGTTTCAGGTCAAACGAAGCTACATTGTTCACAAAGCTCACACGTTTCTCGCTCTTAACTGAAAAGCATTGTATGTAGGAGGACCTGTGGTTTGTATCAGTTTCAGAAACAGAGTTGAACTAGATAGGGTTCGTGTGTGTAGGAAACACAGTTCTATTATTGTGAGCACACTCACGTTTCCCTCTGTTTGAGAGAATCTAGAAAGCAAGAGCGTGCTTCTAGCTCTAAAGCAGAGTGTGTTTCATGAATGAGAACTGTGCTGTGTATTTCTCTTCAGAAACGGAGTTAAATGCCTGGATCTGTGTCTTCCTACAAGCAAGACTCGGTTTCAGGTAAATGCAGTCACTTTTCAACTCAAACTAAGCTACATTGTTCACGAACCTCACAAGTTTCTCAGTCTTAAATGAAAAGCATTGGATGTTAGAGGACCTGTGGTTTGTAGAAGTTTCAGAAACAGAGTTGAACTAGATAGGGTCCGTGTGTGTAGGAACCACAGTACTTTTATTCTGAGCACACTCAAGTTTCCCTCTGTATGAGAGAATTTAGAAAGCAAGAGCGTGCATCTTGCTCTAAAGCAGAGTGTGTTTCATGAATGAGAACTGTGCTGTGTGTTTCCCTTCAGACACGGAGTCAAATGCCCGGCTCTGTGTCTTCCTACAAGCAAGAGTACTTTTCAGGTCAAACGAAGCTACATTGTTCACAAAGCTCAAAGTTTCTCGCTCTTAACTGAAAAGCATTAGATGTTAGAGGGCTTGTGGTTTGTATAAGTTTCAGAAACAGAGTTGAACTATATAGGGTCCGTGTGTGTAGGAAACACAGTTCTTTATTCAGAGCACACTCACTTTTCCCTCTGTATGAGAGAATCTAGAAAGCAAGAGCGTGCTTCTTGCTCTAAAGCAGAGTGTGTTTCCCGGATGAGAACTGTGCTGTGTGTTTCCCTTCAGAAACGGAGTTAAATGCCGGGCTCTGTGTCTTCCTACAAGCAAGAGTACTTTTCAGGTCAAAGGAAGCTACATTGTTCACGAAGCTCACACGTTTCTCGCTCTTAACTGAAAAGCAATGGGTGTTAGAGGACCTGTGGTTTGTATCAGTTTCAGAAACAGAGTTGAACTTGATATGTTCCGTGTGTGTAGGAAACACAGTACTTTTTTTCTGAGCACACTCACGTTTCCCTCTGTATGAGAGACTCTAGAAAGGAAGAGCGTGCTTCTTTAAGGCAGAATGTGTTTCATGAATGAGAATTGTGCTGTGTGTTCCCCTTCAGAAACGGAGTTAAATGCCCGGCTCTGTGTTTTCCTACAAGCCAGACTTCGTTTCAGGTAAATGCAGTCACTTTTCAACTCAAACAAAGCTACATTGTTCACGAATCTCACACGTTTCTCGCTCTTAACTGAAAAGCATTGGATGTAGGAGGACTTGTGTTTTGGATAAGTTTCAGAAACAGAGTTGAACTAGATAGGGTCCGTGTGTGTAGGAAATACAGTTCTTTATTCTGAGTACCCTCACGTTTCTCTCTGTATGAGAGAATCTAGAAAGCAAGAGCGTGCTTCTTGCTCTAAAGCAGAGTGTGTTTCCCGGATGAGAACTGTGCTGTGTGTTTCCCTTCAGAAACGGAGTTAAATGCCCGGCTCTGTGTCTTCCTACAAGCAACAGTACTTTTCAGCTCAAACGAAGCTACATTGTTCACAAAGCTCACACGTTTCTCGCTCTTAACTGAAAAGCATTGTATGTAGGAGGACCTGTGGTTTGTATCAGTTTCAGAAACAGAGTTGAACTAGATATGGTCCGTGTGTGTAGGAAACACAGTTCTATTATTGTGAGCACACTCACGTTTCCCTCTGTTTGAGAGAATCTAGAAAGCAAGAGCGTGCTTCTTGCTCTAAAGCAGAGTGTGTTTCATGAATGACAACTGTGCTGTGTATTTCTCTTCAGAAACGGAGTTAAATGCCTGGTTCTGTGTCTTCCTACAAGCAAGACTCGTTTCAGGTAAATGCAGTCACTTTTCAACTCAAACTAAGCTACATTGTTCACGAACCTCACAAGTTTCTCGGTCTTAAATGAAAAGCATTGGATGTTAGAGGACCTGTGGTTTGTATCAGTTTCAGAAACAGAGTTGAACTAGATAGGGTCCGTGTGTGTAGGAACCACAGTACTTTTATTCTGAGCACACTCACGTTTCCCTCTGTATGAGAGAATTTAGAAAGCAAGATCGTGCGTCTTGCTCTAAAGCAGAGTGTGTTTCATGAATGAGAACTGTGCTGTGTGTTTCCCTTCAGACACGGAGTTAAATACCCGGCTCTGTGTTTTCCTACAAGACAGACTTCGTTTCAGGTAAACGCATTCACATTGTAGCTCAAACAAAGCTACATTGTTCACGAAGCTCACAGGTTTCTCGCTCTTAACTGAAAAGCATTGGGTGTTAGAGGACCTGTGGTTTGTATCAGTTTCAGAAACAGAGTTGAACTTGATATGTTCCGTGTGTAGGAAATACAGTACTTTTTTTTTAGCAAACTCACGTTTCCCTCTGTATGAGAGACTCTAGAAAGCAAGAGCGTGCATCTTGCTCTAAAGCAGAGTGTGTTTCATGAATGAGAACTGTGCTGTGTGTTTCCCTTCAGACACGGAGTTAAATGCCCGGCTCTGTGTCTTCCTACAAGCAAGAGTACTTTTCAGGTCAAACGAAGCTACATTGTTCACAAAGCTTAAAAGTTTCTCGCTCTTAACTGAAAAGCATTAGATGTTAGAGGACTTGTGGTTTGTATAAGTTTCAGAAACAGAGTTGAACTACATAGGGTCCGTATGTGTAGGAAGCACAGTTCTTTATTCTGAGCACACTCACTTTTCCCTCTGTATGAGAGAATCTAGAAAGCCAGAGCATGCTTCTTGCTCTAAAGCAGAGGGTGTTTCATGAATGAGAACTGTGCTGTGTGTTTCCCTTCAGACATGGAGTTAAATACCCGGCTCTGTGTCTTCCTACAACAAGACTTCATTTTGGGTAAAAGCAGTCACTTTTCAGCTCAAACGAAGCTACATTGTTCACGAAGCTCACACGTTTCTCGCTCTTAACTGAAAAGCATTGGATGTTAGAGGACCTGTGGGTTGTATAAGTTTCAGAAACAGAGTTGAACTAGATAGGGTCCGTGTGTGTAAGAAACACAGTTCTTTATTCTGAGCACACTCACTTTTCTGTCTGTATGAGAGAATCTAGAAAGCAAGAGCATGCTTCTTGCTCTAAAGCAGAGTGTGTTTCATGGATGAGAACTGTGCTGTGTGTTTCCCTTCAGAAATGGAGTTAAATGCCAGGGTCTGTGTCTTCCTACAATCAAGACTCGTTTCATGTAAACACAGTCACTTTTCAGCTCAAACGAAGCTACATTGTTCACGAAGCTCACACGTTTCTCGCTCTTAACTGAAAGGAATTGTATGTAGGAGGACCTGTGGTTTGTATCAGTTTCAGAAACAGAGTTGAACTAGATAGGGTCCGTGTGTGTAGGAAACACAGTTCTATAATTCTGAGCACACTCACGTTTCCCTCTGTTTGAGAGAATCTAGAAAGCAAGAGCGTGCTTCTTGCTCTAAAGCAGAGTGTGTTTCCCGGATGAGAACTGTGCTGTGTGTTTCCCTTCAGAAATGGAGTTAAATGCCTTGCTCTGTGTCTTCCTACAAGCAAGAGAACTTTTCAGGTCAAACGAAGCTACATTGTTCACGAAGCTCACACGTATCTCGCTCTTAACTGAAAAGCATTGGGTGTTAGGGGACCTGTGGTTTGCATCAGTTTCAGAAACAGAGTTGAACTTGATATGTTCCGTGTGTAGGAAACACAGCACTTTTTTTCTGAGCAAACTCACGTTTCCCTCTGTATGAGAGACTCTAGAAAGCAAGAGCGTGCGTCTTGCTCTAAAGCAGAGTGTGTTTCATGAATGAGAACTGTGCTGTGTGTTTCCCCTCAGACACGGAGTTAAATGCCCGGCTCTGTGTCTTCCTACAAGCAAGAGTACATTTCAGGTCAAACGAAGCTACATTGTTCACAAAGCTCAAAAGTTTCTCGCTCTTAACTGAAAAGCATTAGATGTTAGAGGACTTGCGGTTTGTATAAGTTTCATAAACAGAGTTGAACTACATTGGGTCCGTATGTGTAGGAAGCACAGTTCTTTATTCTGAGCACACTCACTTTTCCCTCTGTATGAGAGAATCTAGAAAGCAAGAGCGTGCTTCTTGCTCTAATGCAGAGGGTGTTTCATGAATGAGAACTGTGCTGTGTGTTTCCCTTCAGACATGGAGTTAAATACCCGGCTCTGTGTCTTCCTACAACAAGACTTCATTTTGGGTAAAAGCAGTCACTTTTCAGCTCAAACGAAGCTACATTGTTCACAAAGCTCACACGTTTCTCGCTCTTAACTGAAAAGCATTGGATGTCAGAGGACCTGTGGGTTGTATACGTTTCAGAAACAGAGTTGAACTAGATAGGGTCCGTGTGTGTAAGAAACACAGTTCTTTATTCTGAGCACACTCACTTTTCCGTCTGTATGAGAGAATCTAGAAAGCAAGAGCATGCTTCTTGCTCTAAAGCAGAGTGTGTTTCATGGATGAGAACTGTGCTGTGTGTTTCCCTTCAGAAATGGAGTTAAATGCCAGGGTCTGTGTCTTCCTACAAGCAAGACTCTTTTCAGGTAAACACAGTCACTTTTCAGCTCAAACGAAGCTACATTGTTCACGAAGCTCACACGTGTCTCGCTCTTAACTGAAAGGAATTGTATGTAGGAGGACCTGTGGTTTGTATCAGTTTCAGAAACAGAGTTGAACTAGATAGGGTCCGTGTGTGTAGGAAACACAGTTCTATAATTCTGAGCACACTCACGTTTCCCTCTGTTTGAGAGAATCTAGAAAGCAAGAGCGTGCTTCTTGCTCTAAAGCAGAGTGTGTTTCATGAATGAGAACTGTGCTGTGTGTTTCCCTTCAGAAATGGAGTTAAATGCCTGGCTCTGTGTCTTCCTACAAGCAAGACTCGGTTTCAGGTAAATGCAGTCACTTTTCAGCTCAAACGAAGCTACATTGTTCACGAAGCTCACACGTATCTCGCTCTTAACTGAAAAGCATTGGATGTTAGAGGACCTGTGGTTTGCATCAGTTTCAGAAACAGAGTTGAACTAGATAGGGTCCGTGTGTGTAGGAAACACAGTTCTATAATTCTGAGCACACTCACGTTTCCCTCTGTTTGAGAGAATCTAGAAAGCAAGAGCGTGCTTCTTGCTCTAAAGCAGAGTGTGTTTCATGAATGAGGACTGTGCTGTGTGTTCCCCTTCAGAAAAGGAGTTATATGCCCAGCTCTGTGTTTTCCTACAAGCCAGACTTCGATTCAGGTAAACGCATGCACTTTTCAACTCAAACAAAGATACATTGTTCAGGAAGCTCACAGGATTCTCGCTCTTAACTGAAAAGCAATGGATGTTAGAGGACCTGTGGTTTGTATCAGTATCAGAAAGAGAATTGAACTAGATATGGTCCTTGTGTGTAGGAAACACAATTCTTTTGTTCTGAGCACATTCACGTTTCCCTCTGTATGAGATACTCTAGAAAGCAAGAGCGTGCTTCTTGCTCTAAAGCAGAGTGTGTTTCATGAATGAGAACTGTGCTGTGTGTTCCCCTTCAGAAACGGAGTTAAATGCCCAGCTCTGTGTTTTCCTACAAGCCAGACTTCGTTTCATGTAAACGCAGTCACTTTTCAGCTCAAACGAAGCTACATTGTTACCGAAGCTCACACGTTTCTCCCTCTTAACTGAAAAGCATTGGATGCTAGAGGACCTGTGGTTTGTATCAGTTTCAGAAACAGAGTTGAACTAGATATGGTCCGTGTGTGTAGGAAACACAGTTCTTTTGTTCTGAGCACACTCACGTTTCCCTCTGTATGTGAGAATCTAGAAAGCAAGAGCATGCTTCTTGCTCTAAAGCAGAGTGTGTTTCATGGATGAGAACTGTGCTGTGTGTTTCCCTTCAGAAACGGAGTTAAATGCCAGGGTCTGTGTCTTCCTACAATAAAGACTCGTTTCAGGTAAACACAGTCACTTTTCAGCTCAAACGAAGCTACATTGTTCACGAAGCTCACACGTTTCTCACTCGTAACTTAAAAGCAATGGGTGTTAGAGGACCTGTGGTTTGTATCAGTTTCAGAAACAGAGTTGAACTAGATATGTTCCGTGTGTGTAGGAAACACAGTACATTTGTTTTGAGCACACTCACGTTTCCCTCTGTATGAGAGACTCTAGAAAGCAAGAGCGTGCTTCTTGCCCTAAAGCAGAGTGTGTTTCATGAATGAGAACTGTGCATGTGTTCCCCTTCAGAAACGGAGTTAAATGCCAGGCTGTTTGTTTTCCTACAAGCCAGACTTCGTTTCAGGTAAACGCAGTCACTTTTCAGCTCAAACGAAGCTACATTGTTCACGAAGCTCACACGTTTCTCGCTCTTAACTGAAAAGCATTGGATGTTAGAGGACCTGTGGTTTGCATCAGTTTCGGAAACAGAGTTGAACTAGATATGGTCCCTGTGTGTAGGAAACACAGATCTCTTGTTCTGAGCACACTCAAGTTTCCCTCTGTATGTTAGACTCTAGAAAGCAAGAGCGTGCTTCTTGCTCTAAAGCAGAGTGTGTTTCCCGGATGAGAACTGTGCTGTGTGTTTCCCTTCAAAACGGAGTTAAATGCACGGCTCTGTGTCTTCCTAAAAGCAAGAGTACTTTTCAGGTCAAACGAAGCTACATTGTTCATGAAGCTCACATGTTTCTTGCTCTAAAATGAAAAGCATTGGATGTTAGAGGACCTGTTGTTTGTATCAGTTTCAGAAACAGAGTTGAACTAGATATTGTCCGTGTGTGTAGGAAACACAGTACTTTTGTTCTGAGCCCACTCACGTTTCCCTCTGTATGAAAGACTCTAGAAAGCGAGAGCGTGCTTCATGCTCTAAAGCAGAGTGTGTTTCATGAATGAGAACTGTGCTGTGTATTCCCCTTCAGAAACGGAGTTAAATGCCCGGCTCTTTGTTTTCCTACAAGCCAGACTTCGTTTCAGGTAAACGCATTCACTTTTCAGCTCAAAGGAAGCTACATTGTTCACGAAGCTCACAAGTTTCTCGCTCTTAACTTAAAAGCATTGGATGTTAGAGGACCTGTGGTTTGTATCAGTTTCAGAAACAGAGTTGAACTAGATATGCTCCGTGTGTTTGGGAAACACAGTTCTTTTGTTCTGAGCACACTCACGTTTCCCTCTGTATGTGAGAATCTAGAAAGCAAGAGCGAGCTTCTTGCTCTAAAGCAGAGTGTGTTTCATGAATGAGAACTGTGCTGTGTGTTTCCCTTCAGAAACGGTGTTAAATGCCCTGCTCTGTGTCTTCCTACAAGCAAGAATTCGTTTGAGGTAAATGCAGTCACTTTTCAACTCAAACGAAGCTACATTGTTCACGAAGCTCACACGTTTCTCGCTCTTAACTGAAAAGCAATGGGTGTTAGAGGACCTGTGGTTTGTATCAGTTTCAGAAACAGAGTTGAACTAGATATGGTCCGTGTGTGTAGGAAACACAATTCTTTTGTTCTGAGCACACTCACGTTTCCCTCTGTATGAGAGACTCTAGAAAGCAAGAGCGTGCTTCTTGCCCTAAAGCAGAGTGTGTTTCATGAATGAGAACTGTGCATGTGTTCCCCTTCAGAAACGGAGTTAAATGCTCGGCTGTGTTTTCCTACAAGGCAGACTTCGTTTCAGGTAAACGCATTCACTTTTCAGCTCAAACAAAGCTACATTGTTCACGAAGCTCACAAGTTTCTCGCTCTTAACTGAAAAGCATTGGATGTTAGAGGACCTGTGGTTTGTATCAATTTGGGAAACAGAGTTGAACTAGATATGGTCCATGTGTGTAGGAAACACAGATCTTTTGTTCTGAGCACACTCACGTTTCCCTCTGTATGAGAGACTCTAGAAAGCAAGAGCGTGCTTCTTGCTCTAAAGCAGAGTGAGTTTCATGAATGAGGACTGTGCTGTGTGTTCCCCTTCAGAAACGGAGTTAAATGCCCAGCTCTGTGTTTTCCTACAAGCCAGACTTCGTTTCAGATAAACGCATTCACTTTTCAACTCAAACAAAGCTACATTGTTCACTTAGCTCACGGGATTCTCGCTCTTAACTGAAAAGCATTGGATGTTAGAGGACCTGTGGTTTGTATCAGTATCAGAAAGAGAATTGAACTAGATATGGTCCTTGTGTGTAGGAAACACAATTCTTTTGTTCTGAGCACACTCACGTTTCCCTCTGTATGAGAGACTCTAGAAAGCAAGAGCGTGCTTCTTGCTCTAAAGCAGAGTGTGTTTCATGGATGAGAACTGTGCTGTGTGTTTCCCTTCAGAAACGGAGTTAAATGCCCAGCTCTGTGTCTTCCTACAAGCAAGAGTACTTTTCGGCTCAAACGAAGCTACATTGTTCACGAAGCTCACACGTTTCTCGTTCTTAAATGAAAAGCATTGTATGTAGGAGGACCTGTGGTTTGTGTCAGTTTCAGAAACAGAGTTGAACTAGATATGGTCCGTGTGTTTGGGAAACACAGTTCTTTTATTCTGAGCACACTCACGTTTCCCTCTGTATGTGAGAATCTAGAAAGCAAGAGCGAGCTTCTTGCTCTAAAGCAGAGTGTGTTTCATGAATGAGAACTGTGCTGTGTGTTTCCCTTCAGAATCAGAGTTAAATGCCCTGCTCTGTGAATTCCTACAAGCCAGACTTCCTTTGAGGTAAACGCATTCACTTTTCAGCTCAAACGAAGCTACATTGTTCACGAAGCTCACACGTTTCTCGCTCTTAACTGAAAAGCATTGGATGTTAGAGGACAGGTGGTTTGTATCAGTTTCAGAAACAGAGTTGAACTAGATATGGTCCGTGTTTGTTGGAAACACAGTAGTTTTGTTCTGAGCACACTCACGTTTCCCTCAGTATGAGACACTCTAGAAAGCAAGAGCGTGCTTCTTGCTCTAAAGCAGAGTGTGTTTTATGAATGAGAACTGTGCTGTGTGTTTCCCTTCAGAAACGGAGTTAAATGCCAGGGTCTGTGTCTTCCTACAATCAAGACTCGTTTCAGGTAAACACAGTCACTTTTCAGCTCAAACGAAGCTACATTGTTCACGAAGCTCACACGTTTCTCGCTCTTAACTGAAAAGCATTAGATGTTATAGGACTTGTGGTTTGTATAAGTTTCAGAAACAGAGTTGAACTAGATAGGGTCCGTGTGTGTAGGAAACACAGTTCTTTATTCTGAGCATACTCACTTTTCCCTCTGTATGAGAGACTCTAGAAAGCAAGAGCGTGCTTCTTGCTCTAAAGCAGAGTGTGTTTCCCGGATGAGAACTGTGCTGTGTGTTTCCTTTCAGAAACGGAGTTAAATGCCCGGCTCTGTGTCTTCCTACAAGCAAGAGTACTTTTCAGGTCAAACGAAGCTACATTGTTCACGAAGCTCACACATGTCTCGCTCTTAACTGAAAAGCATTAGATGTTAGAGGACTTGTGGTTTGTATAAGTTTCAGAAACAGAGTTGAACTAGATAGGGTCCGTGTGTGTAGGAAACACAGTTCTTTATTCTGAGCACACTCACGTATCTCTCTGTATGAGAGAATCTAGAAAGCAAGAGTGTGCTTCTTGCTCTAAAGCAGAGTGTGTTTCCCGGATGAGAACTGTGCTGTGTGTTTCCCTTCAGAAACGGAGTTAAATGCCCGGCTCTGTGTCTTCCTACAAGCAAGAGTACTTTTCGGCTCAAACGAAGCTACATTGTTCACGAAGCTCACACGTTTCTCGTTCTTAACTGGAAAGCAATGGGTGTTAGAGGACCTGTGGTTTGTATCAGTTTCAGAAAGAGAGTTAAACTAGATATGTTCCCTGTGTGTTGGAAACACAGTAGTTTTGTTCTGAGCACACTCACCTTTCCCTCTGTATGAGACACTCTAGAAAGCAAGAGCGTGCTTCTTGCTCTAAAGCAGAGTGTGTTTCATGAATGAGAACTGTGCTGTGTATTTCCCTTCAGTAACGGAGTTAAATCCGCGCTCTGTGTCTTCCTACAAGGAAGACTTCGTTTCAGGTAAACGCAGTCACTTTTCAGCTCAAACGAAGCTACATTCTTCACGAAGCTCACACGTTTCTCGCTCTTAACTGAAAAGCATTGTATGTAGGAGGACCTGTGGTTTGTATCACTTTCAGAAACAGATTTGAACTAGATAAGGTCCGTGTGGGTAGGAAACACAGTTCTTTTGTTCTGAGCACACTCACGTTTCCCTCTGTATGAGAGACTCTAGAAAGCAAGAGCGTGCTTCTTGCTCTAAAGCAGAGTGTGTTTCATGGATGAGAAATATGCCGTGTGTTTCCCTTCAGATACCGAGTTAAATGCCAGGCTCTGTGTCTTCCTGCAAGCAAGACTTAGTTACAGATAAACACAGTCACTTTTCAGCTCAAACGAAGCTACATTGTTCACGAAGCTCACACATTTCTCGCTCTTAACTGAAAAGCAATGGGTGTTAGAGGACCTGTGGTTTGTGTCAGTTTCAGAAACAGAGTTGAACTTGAAATGTTCCGTGTGTTGGAAACACAGTAGTTTTGTTCTGAGCACACTCACGTTTCCCTCTGTATGAGACACTCTAGAAAGCAAGAGCGTGCTTCTTGCTCTAAAGCAGAGTGTGTTTCATGAAAGAGGACTGTGCTGTGTGTTTCCTTTCAGAAACGGAGTTAAATACCCGACTATGTGTCTTCCTACAAGCAAGAGTACTTTTCAGGTCAAACGAAGCTACATTGTTCACGAAGCTCACACGTTTCTCGCTCTTAACTGAAAAGCATTAGATGTTAGAGGACTTGTGGTTTGTATAACTTTCAGAAACAGAGTTGAACTATATAGGGTCCGTGTGTGTAGGAAACACAGTTCTTTATTCTGAGCACACTCACTTTTCCCTCTGTATGAGAGAATCTAGAAAGCAAGAGCGTGCTTCTTGCTCTAAAGCAGAGTGTGTTTCCCGGATGAGAACTGTGCTGTGTGTTTCCCTTCAGAAACGGAGTTAAATGCCGGGCTCTGTGTCTTCCTACAAGCAAGAGTACTTTTCAGGTCAAAGGAAGCTACATTGTTCACGAAGCTCACACGTTTCTCGCTCTTAACTGAAAAGCAATGGGTGTTAGAGGACCTGTGGTTTGTATCAGTTTCAGAAACAGAGTTGAACTAGATATGTTCCGTGAGTGTAGGAAACACATTACTTTTTTTCTGAGCACACTCACGTTTCCCTCTGTATGAGAGACTCTAGAAAGGAAGAGCGTGCTTCTTTAAGGCAGAATGTGTTTTTTGAATGAGAATTGTGCTGTGTGTTCCCCTTCAGAAACGGAGTTAAATGCCCGGCTCTGTGTTTTCCTACAAGCCAGACTTCGTTTCAGGTAAATGCAGTCACTTTTCAACTCCAACAAAGCTACATTGTTCACGAATCTCACACGTTTCTCGCTCTTAACTGAAAAGCATTGGATGTAGGAGGACTTGTGTTTTGGATAAGTTTCAGAAACAGAGTTGAACTAGATAGGGTCCGTGTGTGTAGGAAATACAGTTCTTTATTTTGAGTACCCTCACGTTTCTCTCTGTATGAGAGAATCTAGAAAGCAAGAGCGTGCTTCTTGCTCTAAAGCAGAGTGTGTTTCCCGGATGAGAACTGTGCTGTGTGTTTCCCTTCAGAAACGGAGTTAAATGCCCGGCTCTGTGTCTTCCTACAAGCAAGAGTACGTTTCAGGTCAAACGAAGCTACATTGTTCACAAAGCTCACACGTTTCTCGCTCTTAACTGAAAAGCATTGGATGTAGGAGGACCTGTGGTTTGTATCAGTTTCAGAAACAGAGTTGAACTAGATAGGGTTCGTGTGTGTAGGAAACACAGTTCTATTATTGTGAGCACACTCACGTTTCCCTCTGTTTGAGAGAATCTAGAAAGCAAGAGCGTGCTTCTAGCTCTAAAGCAGAGTGTGTTTCCCGGATGAGAACTGTGCTGTGTATTTCTCTTCAGAAACGGAGTTAAATGCCGGGCTCTGTGTCTTCCTACAAGCAAGAGTACTTTTCAGGTCAAAGGAAGCTACATTGTTCACGAAGCTCACACGTTTCTCGCTCTTAACTGAAAAGCAATGGGTGTTAGAGGACCTGTGGTTTGTATCAGTTTCAGAAACAGAGTTGAACTTGATATGTTCCGTGTGTGTAGGAAACACAGTACTTTTTTTCTGAGCACACTCACGTTTCCCTCTGTATGAGAGACTCTAGAAAGGAAGAGCGTGCTTCTTTAAGGCAGAATGTGTTTCATGAATGAGAATTGTGCTGTGTGTTCCCCTTCAGAAACGGAGTTAAATGCCCGGCTCTGTGTTTTCCTACAAGCCAGACTTCGTTTCAGGTAAATGCAGTCACTTTTCAACTCAAACAAAGCTACATTGTTCACGAATCTCACACGTTTCTCGCTCTTAACTGAAAAGCATTGGATGTAGGAGGACTTGTGTTTTGGATAAGTTTCAGAAACAGAGTTGAACTAGATAGGGTCCGTGTGTGTAGGAAATACAGTTCTTTATTCTGAGTACCCTCACTTTTCTCTCTGTATGAGAGAATCTAGAAAGCAAGAGCGTGCTTCTTGCTCTAAAGCAGAGTGTGTTTCCCGGATGAGAACTGTGCTGTGTGTTTCCCTTCAGAAACGGAGTTAAATGCCCGGGTCTGTGTCTTCCTACAAGCAACAGTACTTTTCAGCTCAAACGAAGCTACATTGTTCACAAAGCTCACACGTTTCTAGCTCTTAACTGAAAAGCATTGTATGTAGGAGGACCTGTGGTTTGTATCAGTTTCAGAAACAGAGTTGAACTAGATATGGTCCGTGTGTGTAGGAAACACAGTTCTATTATTGTGAGCACACTCACGTTTCCCTCTGTTTGAGAGAATCTAGAAAGCAAGAGCGTGCTTCTTGCTCTAAAGCAGAGTGTGTTTCATGAATGACAACTGTGCTGTGTATTTCTCTTCAGAAACGGAGTTAAATGCCTGGTTCTGTGTCTTCCTACAAGCAAGACTCGTTTCAGGTAAATGCAGTCACTTTTCAACTCAAACTAAGCTACATTGTTCACGAACCTCACAAGTTTCTCGGTCTTAAATGAAAAGCATTGGATGTAAAAGGACCTGTGGTTTGTATCAGTTTCAGAAACAGAGTTGAACTAGATAGGGTCCGTGTGTGTAGGAACCACAGTACTTTTATTCTGAGCACACTCACGTTTCCCTCTGTATGAGAGAATTTAGAAAGCAAGAGCGTGCGTCTTGCTCTAAAGCAGAGTGTGTTTCATGAATGAGAACTGTGCTGTGTGTTTCCCTTCAGACACGGAGTTAAATACCCGGCTCTGTGTTTTCCTACAAGACAGACTTCGTTTCAGGTAAACGCATTCACATTGTAGCTCAAACAAAGCTACATTGTTCACGAAGCTCACACGTTTCTCGCTCTTAACTGAAAAGCATTGGGTGTTAGAGGACCTGTGGTTTGTATCAGTTTCAGAAACAGAGTTGAACTTGATATGTTCCGTGTGTAGGAAATACAGTACTTTTTTTTTTAGCAAACTCACGTTTCCCTCTGTTTGAGAGAATCTAGAAAGCAAGAGCGTGCTTCTTGCTCTAAAGCAGAGTGTGTTTCCCGGATGAGAACTGTGCTGTGTGTTTCCCTTCAGAAATGGAGTTAAATGCCTTGCTCTGTGTCTTCCTACAAGCAAGAGAACTTTTCAGGTCAAACGAAGCTACATTGTTCACGAAGCTCACACGTATCTCGCTCTTAACTGAAAAGCATTGGGTGTTAGGGGACCTGTGGTTTGCATCAGTTTCAGATACAGAGTTGAACTTGATATGTTCCGTGTGTAGGAAACACAGCACTTTTTTTCTGAGCAAACTCACGTTTCCCTCTGTATGAGAGACTCTAGAAAGCAAGAGCGTGCGTCTTGCTCTAAAGCAGAGTGTGTTTCATGAATGAGAACTGTGCTGTGTGTTTCCCCTCAGACACGGAGTTAAATGCCCGGCTCTGTGTCTTCCTACAAGCAAGAGTACATTTCAGGTCAAACGAAGCTACATTGTTCACAAAGCTCAAAAGTTTCTCGCTCTTAACTGAAAAGCATTAGATGTTAGAGGACTTGCGGTTTGTATAAGTTTCAGAAACAGAGTTGAACTACATTGGGTCCGTATGTGTAGGAAGCACAGTTCTTTATTCTGAGCACACTCACTTTTCCCTCTGTATGAGAGAATCTAGAAAGCAAGAGCGTGCTTCTTGCTCTAATGCAGAGGGTGTTTCATGAATGAGAACTGTGCTGTGTGTTTCCCTTCAGACATGGAGTTAAATACCCGGCTCTGTGTCTTCCTACAACAAGACTTCATTTTGGGTAAAAGCAGTCACTTTTCAGCTCAAACGAAGCTACATTGTTCACGAAGCTCACACGTTTCTCGCTCTTAACTGAAAAGCATTGGATGTCAGAGGACCTGTGGGTTGTATACGTTTCAGAAACAGAGTTGAACTAGATAGGGTCCGTGTGTGTAAGAAACACAGTTCTTTATTCTGAGCACACTCACTTTTCCGTCTGTATGAGAGAATCTAGAAAGCAAGAGCATGCTTCTTGCTCTAAAGCAGAGTGTGTTTCATGGATGAGAACTGTGCTGTGTGTTTCCCTTCAGAAATGGAGTTAAATGCCAGGGTCTGTGTCTTCCTACAATCAAGACTCTTTTCAGGTAAACACAGTCACTTTTCAGCTCAAACGAAGCTACATTGTTCACGAAGCTCACACGTGTCTCGCTCTTAACTGAAAGGAATTGTATGTAGGAGGACCTGTGGTTTGTATCAGTTTCAGAAACAGAGTTGAACTAGATAGGGTCCGTGTGTGTAGGAAACACAGTTCTATAATTCTGAGCACACTCACGTTTCCCTCTGTTTGAGAGAATCTAGAAAGCAAGAGCGTGCTTCTTGCTCTAAAGCAGAGTGTGTTTCATGAATGAGAACTGTGCTGTGTGTTTCCCTTCAGAAATGGAGTTAAATGCCTGGCTCTGTGTCTTCCTACAAGCAAGACTCGGTTTCAGGTAAATGCAGTCACTTTTCAGCTCAAACGAAGCTACATTGTTCACGAAGCTCACACGTATCTCGCTCTTAACTGAAAAGCATTGGATGTTAGAGGACCTGTGGTTTGCATCAGTTTCAGAAACAGAGTTGAACTAGATAGGGTCCGTGTGTGTAGGAAACACAGTTCTATAATTCTGAGCACACTCACGTTTCCCTCTGTTTGAGAGAATCTAGAAAGCAAGAGCGTGCTTCTTGCTCTAAAGCAGAGTGTGTTTCATGAATGAGAACTGTGCTGTGTGTTTCCCTTCAGAAACGGAGTTAAATGCCCGGCTCTTTGTCTTCCTACAAGCAAGAGTACTTTTCGGCTCACACGAAGCTACATTGTTCACGAAGCTCACACGTTTCTCGTTCTTAAATGAAAAGCATTGTATGTAGGAGGACCTGTGGTTTGTGTCAGTTTCAGAAACAGAGTTGAACTAGATATGGTCCGTGTGTTAGGGAAACACAGTTCTTTTGTTCTGAGCACACTCACGTTTCCCTCTGTATGTGAGAATCTAGAAAGTAAGAGCGAGCTTTTTGCTCTAAAGCAGAGTGTGTTTCATGAATGAGAACTGTGCTGTGTGTTTCCCTTCAGAATCAGAGTTAAATGCCCTGCTCTTTGTCTTCCTACAAGCCAGACTTCCTTTGAGGTAAACGCATTCACTTTTCAGCTCAAACGAAGCTACATAGTTCACGAAGCTCACACGTTTCTCGCTCTTAACTGAAAAGCATTGGATGTTAGAGGACAGGTGGTTTGTATCAGTTTCAGAAACAGAGTTGAACTAGATATGGTCCGTGTGTGTTGGAAACACAGTAGTTTTGTTCTGAGCACACTCACGTTTCCCTCAGTATGAGACACTCTAGAAAGCAAGAGCGTGCTTCTTGCTCTAAAGCAGAGTGTGTTTTATGAATGAGAACTGTGCTGTGTGTTTCCCTTCAGAAACGGAGTTAAATGCCAGGGTCTGTGTCTTCCTACAATCAAGACTCGTTTCAGGTAAACACAGTCACTTTTCAGCTCAAACGAAGCTACATTGTTCACGAAGCTCACACGTTTCTTGCTCTTAACTGAAAAGCATTAGATGTTATAGGACTTGTGGTTTGTATAAGTTTCAGAAACAGAGTTGAACTAGATAGGGTCCGTGTGTGTAGGAAACACAGTTCTTTATTCTGAGCATACTCACTTTTCCCTCTGTATGAGAGACTCTAGAAAGCAAGAGTGTGCTTCTTGCTCTAAAGCAGAGTGTGTTTCCCGGATGAGAACTGTGCTGTGTGTTTCCTTTCAGAAACGGAGTTAAATGCCCGGCTCTGTGTCTTCCTACAAGCAAGAGTACTTTTCAGGTCAAACGAAGCTACATTGTTCACGAAGCTCACACATGTCTCGCTCTTAACTGAAAAGCATTAGATGTTAGAGGACTTGTGGTTTGTATAAGTTTCAGAAACAGAGTTGAACTAGATAGGGTCCGTGTGTGTAGGAAACACAGTTCTTTATTCTGAGCACACTCACGTATCTCTCTGTATGAGAGAATCTAGAAAGCAAGAGTGTGCTTCTTGCTCTAAAGCAGAGTGTGTTTCCCGGATAAGAACTGTGCTGTGTGTTTCCCTTCAGAAACGGAGTTAAATGCCCGGCTCTGTGTCTTCCTACAAGCAAGAGTACTTTTCGGCTCAAACGAAGCTACATTGTTCACGAAGCTCACACGTTTCTCGTTCTTAACTGGAAAGCAATGGGTGTTAGAGGACCTGTGGTTTGTATCAGTTTCAGAAAGAGAGTTAAACTAGATATGTTCCCTTTGTGTTGGAAACACAGTAGTTTTGTTCTGAGCACACTCACCTTTCCCTCTGTATGAGACACTCTAGAAAGTAAGAGCGTGCTTCTTGCTCTAAAGCAGAGTGTGTTTCATGAATGAGAACTGTGCTGTGTATTTCCCTTCAGAAACGGAGTTAAATGCCGCGCTCTGTGTCTTCCTACAAGCAAGACTTCGTTTCAGGTAAACGCAGTCACTTTTCAGCTCAAACGAAGCTACATTGTTCACGAAGCTCACACGTTTCTCGCTCTTAACTGAAAAGCATTGTATGTAGGAGGACCTGTGGTTTGTATCACTTTCAGAAACAGATTTGAACTAGATAAGGTCCGTGTGGGTAGGAAACACAGTTCTTTTGTTCTGAGCACACTCACGTTTCCCTCTGTATGAGAGACTCTAGAAAGCAAGAGCGTGCTTCTTGCTCTAAAGCAGAGTGTGTTTCATGGATGAGAAATATGCCGTATGTTTCCCTTCAGATACCGAGTTAAATGCCAGGCTCTGTGTCTTCCTGCAAGCAAGACTTAGTTACAGATAAACACAGTCACTTTTCAGCTCAAACGAAGCTACGTTGTTCACGAAGCTCACACATTTCTCGCTCTTAACTGAAGAGCAATGGGTGTTAGAGGACCTGTGGTTTGTATCAGTTTCAGAAACAGAGTTGAACTTGAAATGTTCCGTGTGTGTTGGAAACACAGTAGTTTTGTTCTGAGCACACTCACGTTTCCCTCTGTATGAGACACTCTAGAAAGCAAGAGCGTGCTTCTTGCTCTAAAGCAGAGTGTGTTTCATGAATGAGGACTGTGCTGTGTGTTTCCTTTCAGCAACGGAGTTAAATACCCGACTATGTGTCTTCCTACAAGCAAGAGTACTTTTCAGGTCAAACGAAGCTACATTGTTCACGAAGCTCACACGTTTCTCGCTCTTAACTGAAAAGCATTAGATGTTAGAGGACTTGTGGTTTGTATAACTTTCAGAAACAGAGTTGAACTATATAGGGTCCGTGTGTGTAGGAAACACAGTTCTTTATTCTGAGCACACTCACTTTTCCCTCTGTATGAGAGAATCTAGAAAGCAAGAGCGTGCTTCTTGCTCTAAAGCAGAGTGTGTTTCCCGGATGAGAACTGTGCTGTGTGTTTCCCTTCAGAAACGGAGTTAAATGCCGGGCTCTGTGTCTTCCTACAAGCAAGAGTACTTTTCAGGTCAAAGGAAGCTACATTGTTCACGAAGCTCACACGTTTCTCGCTCTTAACTGAAAAGCAATGGGTGTTAGAGGACCTGTGGTTTGTATCAGTTTCAGAAACAGAGTTGAACTTGATATGTTCCGTGTGTGTAGGAAACACAGTACTTTTTTTCTGAGCACACTCACGTTTCCCTCTGTATGAGAGACTCTAGAAAGGAAGAGCGTGCTTCTTTAAGGCAGAATGTGTTTCATGAATGAGAATTGTGCTGTGTGTTCCCCTTCAGAAACGGAGTTAAATGCCCGGCTCTGTGTTTTCCTACAAGCCAGACTTCGTTTCAGGTAAATGCAGTCACTTTTCAACTCAAACAAAGCTACATTGTTCACGAATCTCACACGTTTCTCGCTCTTAACTGAAAAGCATTGGATGTAGGAGGACTTGTGTTTTGGATAAGTTTCAGAAACAGAGTTGAACTAGATAGGGTCCGTGTGTGTAGGAAATACAGTTCTTTATTTTGAGTACCCTCACGTTTCTCTCTGTATGAGAGAATCTAGAAAGCAAGAGCGTGCTTCTTGCTCTAAAGCAGAGTGTGTTTCCCGGATGAGAACTGTGCTGTGTGTTTCCCTTCAGAAACGGAGTTAAATGCCCGGCTCTGTGTCTTCCTACAAGCAAGAGTACGTTTCAGGTCAAACGAAGCTACATTGTTCACAAAGCTCACACGTTTCTCGCTCTTAACTGAAAAGCATTGGATGTAGGAGGACCTGTGGTTTGTATCAGTTTCAGAAACAGAGTTGAACTAGATAGGGTCCGTGTGTGTAGGAAACACAGTTCTATTATTGTGAGCACACTCACGTTTCCCTGTGTTTGAGAGAATCTAGAAAGCAAGAGCGTGCTTCTAGCTCTAAAGCAGAGTGTGTTTCATGAATGAGAACTGTGCTGTGTGTTTCTCTTCAGAAACGGAGTTAAATGCCTGGATCTGTGTCTTCCTACAAGCAAGACTCGTTTTCAGGTAAATGCAGTCACTTTTCAACTCATACTAAGCTACATTGTTCACGAACCTCACAAGTTTCTCGGTCTTAAATGAAAAGCATTGGATGTTAGAGGACCTGTGGTTTGTATCAGTTTCAGAAACAGAGTTGAACTAGATAGGGTCCGTGTGTGTAGGAACCACAGTACTTTTATTCTGAGCACACTCAAGTTTCCCTCTGTATGAGAGAATTTAGAAAGCAAGAGCGTGCGTCTTGCTCTAAAGCAGAGTGTGTTTCATGAATGAGAACTGTGCTGTGTGTTTCCCTTCAGACACGGAGTCAAATGCCCGGCTCTGTGTCTTCCTACAAGCAAGAGTACTTTTCAGGTCAAACGAAGCTACATTGTTCACAAAGCTCAAAAGTTTCTCGCTCTTAACTGAAAAGCATTAGATGTTAGAGGGCTTGTGGTTTGTATAAGTTTCAGAAACAGAGTTGAACTATATAGGGTCCGTGTGTGTAGGAAACACAGTTCTTTATTCTGAGCACACTCACTTTTCCCTCTGTATGAGAGAATCTAGAAAGCAAGAGCGTGCTTCTTGCTCTAAAGCAGAGTGTGTTTCCCGGATGAGAACTGTGCTGTGTGTTTCCCTTCAGAAACGGAGTTAAATGCCGGGCTCTGTGTCTTCCTACAAGCAAGAGTACTTTTCAGGTCAAAGGAAGCTACATTGTTCACGAAGCTCACACGTTTCTCGCTCTTAACTGAAAAGCAATGGGTGTTAGAGGACCTGTGGTTTGTATCAGTTTCAGAAACAGAGTTGAACTTGATATGTTCCGTGTGTGTAGGAAACACAGTACTTTTTTTCTGAGCACACTCACGTTTCCCTCTGTATGAGAGACTCTAGAAAGGAAGAGCGTGCTTCTTTAAGGCAGAATGTGTTTCATGAATGAGAATTGTGCTGTGTGTTCCCCTTCAGAAACGGAGTTAAATGCCCGGCTCTGTGTTTTCCTACAAGCCAGACTTCGTTTCAGGTAAATGCAGTCACTTTTCAACTCAAACAAAGCTACATTGTTCACGAATCTCACACGTTTCTCGCTCTTAACTGAAAAGCATTGGATGTAGGAGGACTTGTGTTTTGGATAAGTTTCAGAAACAGAGTTGAACTAGATAGGGTCCGTGTGTGTAGGAAATACAGTTCTTTATTCTGAGTGCCCTCACGTTTCTCTCTGTATGAGAGAATCTAGAAAGCAAGAGCGTGCTTCTTGCTCTAAAGCAGAGTGTGTTTCCCGGATGAGAACTGTGCTGTGTGTTTCCCTTCAGAAACGGAGTTAAATGCCTGGCTCTGTGTCTTCCTACAAGCAAGAGTACTTTTCAGCTCAAACGAAGCTACATTGTTCACAAAGCTCACACGTTTCTCGCTCTTAACTGAAAAGCATTAGATGTTAGAGGGCTTGTGGTTTGTATAAGTTTCAGAAACAGAGTTGAACTATATAGGGTCCGTATGTGTAGGAAGCACAGTTCTTTATTCTGAGCACACTCACTTTTCCCTCTGTATGAGAGAATCTAGAAAGCAAGAGCGTGCTTCTTGCTCTAATGCAGAGGGTGTTTCATGAATGAGAACTGTGCTGTGTGTTTCCCTTCAGACATGGAGTTAAATACCCGGCTCTGTGTCTTCCTACAACAAGACTTCATTTTGGGTAAAAGCAGTCACTTTTCAGCTCAAACGAAGCTACATTGTTCACGAAGCTCACACGTTTCTCGCTCTTAACTGAAAAGCATTGGATGTCAGAGGACCTGTGGGTTGTATACGTTTCAGAAACAGAGTTGAACTAGATAGGGTCCGTGTGTGTAAGAAACACAGTTCTTTATTCTGAGCACACTCACTTTTCCGTCTGTATGAGAGAATCTAGAAAGCAAGAGCATGCTTCTTGCTCTAAAGCAGAGTGTGTTTCATGGATGAGAACTGTGCTGTGTGTTTCCCTTCAGAAATGGAGTTAAATGCCAGGGTCTGTGTCTTCCTACAATCAAGACTCTTTTCAGGTAAACACAGTCACTTTTCAGCTCAAACGAAGCTACATTGTTCACGAAGCTCACACGTTTCTCGCTCTTAACTGAAAGGAATTGTATGTAGGAGGACCTGTGGTTTGTATCAGTTTCAGAAACAGAGTTGAACTAGATAGGGTCCGTGTGTGTAGGAAACACAGTTCTATAATTCTGAGCACACTCACGTTTCCCTCTGTTTGAGAGAATCTAGAAAGCAAGAGCGTGCTTCTTGCTCTAAAGCAGAGTGTGTTTCCCGGATGAGAACTGTGCTGTGTGTTTCCATTCAGAAACGGAGTTAAATGCCCGGCTCTGTGTCTTCCTATAAGCAAGAGTACTTTTCAGGTCAAACGAAGCTACATTGTTCACGAAGCTCACACATGTCTCGCTCTTAACTGAAAAGCATTAGATGTTAGAGGACTTGTGGTTTGTATAAGTTTCAGAAACAGAGTTGAACTAGATAGGGTCCGTGTGTGTAGGAAACACAGTTCTTTATTCTGAGCACACTCACGTATCTCTCTGTATGAGAGAATCTAGAAAGCAAGAGTGTGCTTCTTGCTCTAAAGCAGAGTGTGTTTCATGAATGAGAACTGTGCTGTGTATTTCCCTTCAGAAACGGAGTTAAATGCCGCGCTCTGTGTCTTCCTACAAGCAAGACTTCGTTTCAGGTAAACGCAGTCACTTTTCAGCTCAAACGAAGCTACATTCTTCACGAAGCTCACACGTTTCTCGCTCTTAACTGAAAAGCATTGTATGTAGGAGGACCTGTGGTTTGTATCACTTTCAGAAACAGATTTGAACTAGATAAGGTCCGTGTGGGTAGGAAACACAGTTCTTTTGTTCTGAGCACACTCACGTTTCCCTCTGTATGAGAGACTCTAGAAAGCAAGAGCGTGCTTCTTGCTCTAAAGCAGAGTGTGTTTCATGGATGAGAAATATGCCGTGTGTTTCCCTTCAGATACCGAGTTAAATGCCAGGCTCTGTGTCTTCCTGCAAGCAAGACTTAGTTACAGATAAACACAGTCACGTTTCAGCTCAAACGAAGCTACGTTGTTCACGAAGCTCACACATTTCTCGCTCTTAACTGAAAAGCATTAGATGTTAGAGGACTTGTGGTTTGTATAAGTTTCAGAAACAGAGTTGAACTACATAGGGTCCGTATGTGTAGGAAGCACAGTTCTTTATTCTGAGCACACTCACTTTTCCCTCTGTATGAGAGAATCTAGAAAGCAAGAGCGTGCTTCTTGCTCTAATGCAGAGGGTGTTTCATGAATGAGAACTGTGCTCTGTGTTTCCCTTCAGACATGGAGTTAAATACCCGGTTCTGTGTCTTCCTACAACAAGACTTCATTTTGGGTAAAAGCAGTCACTTTTCAGCTCAAACAAAGCTACATTGTTCACGAAGCTCACACGTTTCTCGCTCTTAACTGAAAAGAATTGGATGTTAGAGGACCTGTGGTTTGTATCAGTTTCAGTAATAGAGTTGAACTAGATATGTTCCGTGTGTGTAGGAACCACAATTCTTTTGTTCTGAGCACACTCATGTTTCCCTCTGTATGACAGACTCTAGACAGAACGAGCGTGCTTCTTGCTCTAAAGCAGAGTGTGTTTCATGAATGAGAACTGTGCTGTGTGTTTCCCTTCAGACACGGAGTTAAATGCCCGGCTCTGTGTCTTCCTACAAGCAAGAGTACTTTTCAGGTCAAACGAAGGTACATTGTTCACAAAGCTCAAAAGTTTCTCGCTCTTAACTGAAAAGCATTAGATGTTAGAGGGCTTGTGGTTTGTATAAGTTTCAGAAACAGAGTTGAACTGTATAGGGTCCGTGTGTGTAGGAAACACAGTTCTTTATTCTGAGCACACTCACTTTTCCCTCTGTATGAGAGAATCTAGAAAGCAAGAGCGTGCTTCTTGCTCTAAAGCAGAGTGTGTTTCCCGGATGAGAACTGTGCTGTGTGTTTCCCTTCAGAAACGGAGTTAAATGCCGGGCTCTGTGTCTTCCTACAAGCAAGAGTACTTTTCAGGTAAAAGGAAGCTACATTGTTCACGAAGCTCACACATTTCTCGCTCTTAACTGAAAAGCAATGGGTGTTAGAGGACCTGTGGTTTGTATCAGTTTCAGAAACAGAGTTGAACTTGATATGTTCCGTGTGTGTAGGAAACACAGTACTTTTTTTCTGAGCTCACTCACGTTTCCCTCTGTATGAGAGACTCTAGAAAGGAAGAGCGTGCTTCTTTAAGGCAGAATGTGTTTCATGAATGAGAATTGTGCTGTGTGTTCCCCTTCAGAAACGGAGTTAAATGCCCGGCTCTGTGTTTTCCTACAAGCCAGACTTCGTTTCAGGTAAATGCAGTCACTTTTCAACTCAAACAAAGCTACATTGTTCACGAATCTCACACGTTTCTCACTCTTAACTGAAAAGCATTGGATGTAGGAGGACTTGTGTTTTGGATAAGTTTCAGAAACAGAGTTGAACTAGATAGGGTCCGTGTGTGTAGGAAATACAGTTCTTTATTCTGAGTACCCTCACGTTTCTCTCTGTATGAGAGAATCTAGAAAGCAAGAGCGTGCTTCTTGCTCTAAAGCAGAGTGTGTTTCCCGGATGAGAACTGTGCTGTGTGTTTCCCTTCAGAAACGGAGTTAAATGCCCGGCTCTGTGTCTTCCTGCAAGCAAGAGTACTTTTCAGGTCAAACGAAGCTACATTGTTCACGAACCTCACAAGTTTCTCGGTCTTAAATGAAAAGCATTGGATGTTAGAGGACCTGTGTTTTGTATCAGTTTCAGAAACAGAGTTGAACTAGATAGGGTCCGTGTGTGTAGGAACCACAGTACTTTTATTCTGAGCACACTCACGTTTCCCTCTGTATGAGAGAATTTAGAAAGCAAGATCGTGCGTCTTGCTCTAAAGCAGAGTGTGTTTCATGAATGAGAACTGTGCTGTGTGTTTCCCTTCAGACACGGAGTTAAATGCCCGGCTCTGTGTCTTCCTACAAGCAAGAGTACTTTTCAGGTCAAACGAAGCTACATTGTTCACAAAGCTCAAAAGTTTCTCGCTCTTAACTGAAAAGCATTAGATGTTAGAGGGCTTGTGGTTTGTATAAGTTTCAGAAACAGAGTTGAACTATATAGGGTCCGTATGTGTAGGAAGCACAGTTCTTTATTCTGAGCACACTCACTTTTGCCTCTGTATGAGAGAATCTAGAAAGCAAGAGCGTGATTCTTGCTCTAAAGCAGACTGTGTTTCATGGATGAGAACTGTTCGTGTGTTTCCCTTCAGACACGGAGTTAAATACCCGGCTCTGTGTTTTCCTACAAGACAGACTTCGTTTCAGGTAAACGCATTCA
Source organism: Onychomys leucogaster (assembly GCA_949786385.1). Lineage (NCBI taxonomy): Eukaryota > Metazoa > Chordata > Mammalia > Rodentia > Cricetidae > Onychomys > Onychomys leucogaster. Next base: position 1,173,421 of record CATKUP010000114.1, on the reverse strand, counting down.
CATTGTAGCTCAAACAAAGCTACATTGTTCACGAAGCTCACACGTTTCTCGCTCTTAACTGAAAAGCATTGGGTGTTAGAGGACCTGTGGTTTGTATCAGTTTCAGAAACAGAGTTGAACTTGATATGTTCCGTGTGTAGGAAACACAGCACTTTTTTTTTAGCAAACGCACGTTTCCCTCTGTATGAGAGAATCTAGAAAGCAAGAGCGTGCATCTTGCTCTAAAGCAGAGTGTGTTTCATGAATGAGAACTGTGCTGTGTGTTTCCCTTCAGACACGGAGTTAAATGCCCGGCTCTGTGTCTTCCTACAAGCAAGAGTACTTTTCAGGTCAAACGAAGCTACATTGTTCACAAATCTCAAAAGTTTCTCGCTCTTAACTGAAAAGCATTAGATGTTAGAGGACTTGTGGTTTGTATAAGTTTCAGAAACCGAGTTGAACTACATAGGGTCCGTATGTGTAGGAAGCACAGTTCTTTATTCTGAGCACACTCACTTTTCCCTCTGTATGAGAGAATCTAGAAAGCCAGAGCGTGCTTCTTGCTCTAAAGCAGAGGGTGTTTCATGAATGAGAACTGTGCTGTGTGTTTCCCTTCAGACATGGAGTTAAATACCCGGCTCTGTGTCTTCCTACAACAAGACTTCGTTTTGGGTAAAAGCAGTCACTTTTCAGCTCAAACGAAGCTACATTGTTCACGAAGCTCACACGTTTCTCGCTCTTAACTGAAAAGCATTGGATGTTAGAGGACCTGTGGGTTGTATAAGTTTCAGAAACAGAGTTGAACTAGATAGGGTCCGTGTGTGTAAGAAACACAGTTCATTATTCTGAGCACACTCACTTTTCTGTCTGTATGAGAGAATCTAGAAAGCAAGAGCATGCTTCTTGCTCTAAAGCAGAGTGTGTTTCATGGATGAGAACTGTGCTGTGTGTTTCCCTTCAGAAATGGAGTTAAATGCCAGGGTCTGTGTCTTACTACAATCAAGACTCCTTTCAGATAAACACAGTCACTTTTCAGCTCAAACGAAGCTACATTGTTCACGAAGCTCACACGTTTCTCGCTCTTAACTGAAAGGAATTGTATGTAGGAGGACCTGTGGTTTGTATCAGTTTCAGAAACAGAGTTGAACTAGATAGGGTCCGTGTGTGTAGGAAACACAGTTCTATAATTCTGAGCACACTCACGTTTCCCTCTGTTTGAGAGAATCTAGAAAGCAAGAGCGTGCTTCTTGCTCTAAAGCAGAGTGTGTTTCCCGGATGAGAACTGTGCTGTGTGCTTCCCTTCAGAAATGGAGTTAAATGCCTTGCTCTGTGTCTTCCTACAAGCAAGAGAACTTTTCAGGTCAAACGAAGCTACATTGTTCACGAAGCTCACACATATCTCGCTCTTAACTGAAAAGCATTGGGTGTTAGAGGACCTGTGGTTTGCATCAGTTTCAGAAACAGAGTTGAACTTGATGTGTTCCGTGTGTAGGAAACACCGCACTTTTTTTCTGAGCAAACTCACGTTTCCCTCTGTATGAGAGACTCTAGAAAGCAAGAGCGTGCGTCTTGCTCTAAATCAGAGTGTGTTTCATGAATGAGAACTGTGCTGTGTGTTTCCCCTCAGACACGGAGTTAAATGCCCGGCTCTGTGTCTTCCTACAAGCAAGAGTACATTTCAGGTCAAACGAAGCTACATTGTTCACAAAGCTCAAAAGTTTCTCGCTCTTAACTGAAAAGCATTAGATGTTAGAGGACTTGTGGTTTGTATAAGTTTCAGAAACAGAGTTGAACTACATAGGGTCCGTATGTGTAGGAAGCACAGTTCTTTATTCTGAGCACACTCACTTTTCCCTCTGTATGAGAGAATCTAGAAAGCAAGAGCGTGCTTCTTGCTCTAATGCAGAGTGTGTTTCATGAATGAGAACTGTGCTGTGTGTTTCCCTTCAGACATGGAGTTAAATACCCGGCTCTGTGTCTTTCTACAACAAGACTTCATTTTGGGTAAAAGCAGTCACTTTTCAGCTCAAACGAAGCTACATTGTTCACGAAGCTCACACGTTTCTCGCTCTTAACTGAAAAGAATTGGATGTTAGAGGACCTGTGGTTTGTATCAGTTTCAGTAATAGAGTTGAACTAGATATGTTCCATGTGTGTAGGAACCACAATTCTTTTGTTCTGAGCACACTCATGTTTCCCTCTGTATGAGAGACTCTAGACAGAACGAGCGTGCTTCTTGCTCTAAAGCAGAGTGTGTTTCATGAATGAGAACTGTTCTTTGTATTTCGCTTCAGAAATGGAGTTAAATGCCCGGCTCTGTGTCTTCCTACAAGCAAGAGTACTTTTCAGGTCAAACGAAGCTACAATGTTCACAAAGCACACAAGTTTCTCGCTCTTAACTGAAAAGCAATGGGTGTTAGAGGACCTGTGGTTTGTATCAGTTTCAAAAACAGAGTTGAACTTGATATGGTTCGTGTGTAGGAAACACAGTACTTTTGTTCTGAGCACACTCACGTTTCCCTCTGTATGAGAGAATCTAGAAAGCAAGAGCGTGCTTCTTGCTCTAAAGCAGAGTGAGTTTCATGAATGAGAACTGTGCATGTGTTCCCCTTCATAAACGGAGTTAAATGCCTGGCTCTGTGTTTTCCTACAAGCCAGACTTCCTTTCAGGTAAACACATTCACTTTTCAGCTCAAACAAAGCTACATTGTTCACGAAGCTCACACGTTTCTAGCTCTTAACTGAAAAGCATTGGATGTTAGAGGACCTGTGGTTTGTATCAGTTTCAGAAACAGAGTTGAACTTGATATGGTCCGTGTGTGTAGGAAACACAGTTCTTTTGTTCTGAGCACACTCACGTTTCCCTCTGTATGAGAGAATCTAGAAAGCAAGAGCGTGCTTCTTGCTCTAAAGCAGAGTGTGTTTCCCGGATGAGAACTGTGCTGTGTGTTTCCCTTCAGAAACGGAGTTAAATGCCTGGCTCTGTGTCTTCCTACAAGCAAGAGAACTTTTCAGGTCAAACGAAGCTACATTGTTCATTAAGCTCACACGTATCCCGCTCTTAACTGAAAAGCATTGGGTGTTAGAGGACCTGTGGTTTGTACCAGTTTCAGAAACAGAGTTGAACTAGATAGGGTCCGTGTGTGTAGGAACCACAGTACTTTTATTCTGAGCACACTCAAGTTTCCCTCTGTATGAGAGAATTTAGAAAGCAAGAGCGTGCGTCTTGCTCTAAAGCAGAGTGTGTTTCATGAATGAGAACTGTGCTGTGTGTTTCCCTTCAGACACGGAGTCAAATGCCCGGCTCTGTGTCTTCCTACAAGCAAGAGTACTTTTCAGGTCAAACGAAGCTACATTGTTCACAAAGCTCAAAAGTTTCTTGCTCTTAACTGAAAAGCATTAGATGTTAGAGGGCTTGTGGTTTGTATAAGTTTCAGAAACAGAGTTGAACTATATAGGGTCCGTGTGTGTAGGAAACACAGTTCTTTATTCTGAGCACACTCACTTTTCCCTCTGTATGAGAGAATCTAGAAAGCAAGAGCGTGCTTCTTGCTCTAAAGCAGAGTGTGTTTCCCGGATGAGAACTGTGCTGTGTGTTTCCCTTCAGAAACGGAGTTAAATGCCGGGCTCTGTGTCTTCCTACAAGCAAGAGTACTTTTCAGGTCAAAGGAAGCTACATTGTTCACGAAGCTCACACGTTTCTCGCTCTTAACTGAAAAGCAATGGGTGTTAGAGGACCTGTGGTTTGTATTAGTTTCAGAAACAGAGTTGAACTTGATATGTTCCGTGTGTGTAGGAAACACAGTACTTTTTTTCTGAGCACACTCACGTTTCCCTCTGTATGAGAGACTCTAGAAAGGAAGAGCGTGCTTCTTTAAGGCAGAATGTGTTTCATGAATGAGAATTGTGCTGTGTGTTCCCCTTCAGAAACGGAGTTAAATGCCCGGCTCTGTGTTTTCCTACAAGCCAGACTTCGTTTCAGGTAAATGCAGTCACTTTTCAACTCAAACAAAGCTACATTGTTCACGAAGCTCACACGTTTCTCGCTCTTAACTGAAAAGCATTGGATGTAGGAGGACTTGTGTTTTGGATAAGTTTCAGAAACAGAGTTGAACTAGATAGGGTCCGTGTGTGTAGGAAATACAGTTCTTTATTCTGAGTGCCCTCACGTTTCTCTCTGTATGAGAGAATCTAGAAAGCAAGAGCGTGCTTCTTGCTCTAAAGCAGAGTGTGTTTCCCGGATGAGAACTGTGCTGTGTGTTTCCCTTCAGAAACGGAGTTAAATGCCCGGCTCTGTGTCTTCCTACAAGCAAGAGTACTTTTCAGCTCAAACGAAGCTACATTGTTCACAAAGCTCACACGTTTCTCGCTCTTAACTGAAAAGCATTAGATGTTAGAGGGCTTGTGGTTTGTATAAGTTTCAGAAACAGAGTTGAACTATATAGGGTCCGTATGTGTAGGAAGCACAGTTCTTTATTCTGAGCACACTCACTTTACCCTCTGTATGAGAGAATCTAGAAAGCAAGAGCGTGCTTCTTGCTCTAAAGCAGAGTGTGTTTCATGAATGAGAACTGTTCGTGTGTTTCCCTTCAGACACGGAGTTAAATACCCGGCTCTGTGTTTTCCTACAAGACAGACTTCGTTTCAGGTAAACGCATTCACATTGTAGCTCAAACAAAGCTACATTGTTCACGAAGCTCACACGTTTCTCGCTCTTAAATGAAAAGCATTGGGTGTTAGAGGACCTGTGGTTTGTATCAGTTTCAGAAACAGAGTTGAACTTGATATGTTCCGTGTGTAGGAAACACAGTACTTTTTTTTTAGCAAACTCACGTTTCCCTCTGTATGAGAGACTCTAGAAAGCAAGAGCGTGCATCTTGCTCTAAAGCAGAGTGTGTTTCATGAATGAGAACTGTGCTGTGTGTTTCCCTTCAGACACGGAGTTAAATGCCCGGCTCTGTGTCTTCCTACAAGCAAGAGTACTTTTCAGGTCAAACGAAGCTACATTGTTCACAAAGCTCAAAAGTTTCTCGCTCTTAACTGAAAAGCATTAGATGTTAGAGGACTTGTGGTTTGTATAAGTTTCAGAAACAGAGTTGAACTACATAGGGTCCGTATGTGTAGGAAGCACAGTTCTTTATTCTGAGCACACTCACTTTTCCCTCTGTATGAGAGAATCTAGAAAGCCAGAGCGTGCTTCTTGCTCTAAAGCAGAGGGTGTTTCATGAATGAGAACTGTGCTGTGTGTTTCCCTTCAGACATGGAGTTAAATACCCGGCTCTGTGTCTTCCTACAACAAGACTTCATTTTGGGTAAAAGCAGTCACTTTTCAGCTCAAACGAAGCTACATTGTTCACGAAGCTCACACGTTTCTCGCTCTTAACTGAAAAGCATTGGATGTTAGAGGACCTGTGGGTTGTATAAGTTTCAGAAACAGAGTTGAACTAGATAGGGTCCGTGTATGTAAGAAACACAGTTCTTTATTCTGAGCACACTCACTTTTCTGTCTGTATGAGAGAATCTAGAAAGCAAGAGCATGCTTCTTGCTCTAAAGCAGAGTGTGTTTCATGGATGAGAACTGTGCTGTGTGTTTCCCTTCAGAAATGGAGTTAAATGCCAGGGTCTGTGTCTTCCTACAATCAAGACTCGTTTCAGGTAAACACAGTCACTTTTCAGCTCAAACGAAGCTACATTGTTCACGAAGCTCACACGTTTCTCGCTCTTAACTGAAAGGAATTGTATGTAGGAGGACCTGTGGTTTGTATCAGTTTCAGAAACAGAGTTGAACTAGATAGGGTCCGTGTGTGTAGGAAACACAGTTCTATAATTCTGAGCACACTCACGTTTCCCTCTGTTTGAGAGAATCTAGAAAGCAAGAGCGTGCTTCTTGCTCTAAAGCAGAGTGTGTTTCCCGGATGAGAACTGTGCTGTGTGTTTCCCTTCAGAAATGGAGTTAAATGCCTTGCTCTGTGTCTTCCTACAAGCAAGAGAACTTTTCAGGTCAAACGAAGCTACATTGTTCACGAAGCTCACACGTATCTCGCTCTTAACTGAAAAGCATTGGGTGTTAGGGGACCTGTGGTTTCCATCAGTTTCAGAAACAGAGTTGAACTTGATATGTTCCATGTGTAGGAAACACAGCACTTTTTTTCTGAGCAAACTCACGTTTCCCTCTGTATGAGAGACTCTAGAAAGCAAGAGCGTGCGTCTTGCTCTAAAGCAGAGTGTGTTTCATGAATGAGAACTGTGCTGTGTGTTTCCCCTCAGACACGGAGTTAAATGCCCGGCTCTGTGTCTTCCTACAAGCAAGAGTACATTTCAGGTCAAACGAAGCTACATTGTTCACAAAGCTCAAAAGTTTCTCGCTCTTAACTGAAAAGCATTAGATGTTAGAGGACTTGCGGTTTGTATAAGTTTCAGAAACAGAGTTGAACTACATTGGGTCCGTATGTGTAGGAAGCACAGTTCTTTATTTGAGCACACTCACTTTTCCCTCTGTATGAGAGAATCTAGAAAGCAAGAGCATGCTTCTTGCTCTAATGCAGAGGGTGTTTCATGAATGAGAACTGTGCTGTGTGTTTCCCTTCAGACATGGAGTTAAATACCCGGCTCTGTGTCTTCCTACAACAAGACTTCATTTTGGGTAAAAGCAGTCACTTTTCAGCTCAAACGAAGCTACATTGTTCACGAAGCTCACACGTTTCTCGCTCTTAACTGAAAGGAATTGTATGTAGGAGGACCTGTGGTTTGTATCAGTTTCAGAAACAGAGTTGAACTAGATAGGGTCCGTGTGTGTAGGAAACACAGTTCTATAATTCTGAGCACACTCACGTTTCCCTCTGTTTGAGAGAATCTAGAAAGCAAGAGCGTGCTTCTTGCTCTAAAGCAGAGTGTGTTTCATGAATGAGAACTGTGCTGTGTGTTTCCCATCAGAAATGGAGTTAAATGCCTGGCTCTGTGTCTTCCTACAAGCAAGACTCGGTTTCAGGTAAATGCAGTCACTTTTCAGCTCAAACGAAGCTACATTGTTCACGAAGCTCACACGTATCTCGCTCTTAACTGAAAAGCATTGGATGTTAGAGGACCTGTGGTTTGCATCAGTTTCAGAAACAGAGTTGAACTAGATAGGGTCCGTGTGTGTAGGAAACACAGTTCTATAATTCTGAGCACACTCACGTTTCCCTCTGTTTGAGAGAATCTAGAAAGCAAGAGCGTGCTTCTTGCTCTAAAGCAGAGTGTGTTTCATGAATGAGAACTGTGCTGTGTGTTTCCCTTCAGAAACGGAGTTAAATGCCCGGCTCTGTGTCTTCCTACAAGCAAGAGTACTTTTCAGGTCAAACGAAGCTACATTGTTCACAAAGCTCAAAAGTTTCTCGCTCTTAACTGAAAAGAATTAGATGTTAGAGGACTTGTGGTTTGTATAAGTTTCAGAAACAGAGTTGAACTACATAGGGTCCGTATGTGTAGGAAGCACAGTTCTTTATTCTGAGCACACTCACTTTTCCCTCTGTATGAGAGAATCTAGAAAGCAAGAGCGTGCTTCTTGCTCTAATGCAGAGGGTGTTTCATGAATGAGAACTGTGCTGTGTGTTTCCCTTCAGACATGGAGTTAAATACCCGGTTCTGTGTCTTCCTACAACAAGACTTCATTTTGGGTAAAAGCAGTCACTTTTCAGCTCAAACAAAGCTACATTGTTCACGAAGCTCACACGTTTCTCGCTCTTAACTGAAAAGAATTGGATGTTAGAGGACCTGTGGTTTGTATCAGTTTCAGTAATAGAGTTGAACTAGATATGTTCCGTGTGTGTAGGAACCACAATTCTTTTGTTCTGAGCACACTCATGTTTCCCTCTGTATGACAGACTCTAGACAGAACGAGCGTGCTTCTTGCTCTAAAGCAGAGTGTGTTTCATGAATGAGAACTGTGCTGTGTGTTTCCCTTCAGACACGGAGTTAAATGCCCGGCTCTGTGTCTTCCTACAAGCAAGAGTACTTTTCAGGTCAAACGAAGCTACATTGTTCACAAAGCTCAAAAGTTTCTCGCTCTTAACTGAAAAGCATTAGATGTTAGAGGGCTTGTGGTTTGTATAAGTTTCAGAAACAGAGTTGAACTATATAGGGTCCGTGTGTGTAGGAAACACAGTTCTTTATTCTGAGCACACTCACTTTTCCCTCTGTATGAGAGAATCTAGAAAGCAAGAGCGTGCTTCTTGCTCTAAAGCAGAGTGTGTTTCCCGGATGAGAACTGTGCTGTGTGTTTCCCTTCAGAAACGGAGTTAAATGCCGGGCTCTGTGTCTTCCTACAAGCAAGAGTACTTTTCAGGTAAAAGGAAGCTACATTGTTCACGAAGCTCACACGTTTCTCGCTCTTAACTGAAAAGCAATGGGTGTTAGAGGACCTGTGTTTTGTATCAGTTTCAGAATCAGAGTTGAACTTGATATGTTCCGTGTGTGTAGGAAACACAGTACTTTTTTTCTGAGCTCACTCACGTTTCCCTCTGTATGAGAGACTCTAGAAAGGAAGAGCGTGCTTCTTTAAGGCAGAATGTGTTTCATGAATGAGAATTGTGCTGTGTGTTCCCCTTCAGAAACGGAGTTAAATGCCCGGCTCTGTGTATTCCTACAAGCCAGACTTCGTTTCAGGTAAATGCAGTCACTTTTCAACTCAAACAAAACTACATTGTTCACGAATCTCACACGTTTCTCACTCTTAACTGAAAAGCATTGGATGTAGATGGACTTGTGTTTTGGATAAGTTTCAGAAACAGAGTTGAACTAGATAGGGTCCGTGTGTGTAGGAAATACAGTTCTTTATTCTGAGTACCCTCACGTTTCTCTCTGTATGAGAGAATCTAGAAAGCAAGAGCGTGCTTCTTGCTCTAAAGCAGAGTGTGTTTCCCGGATGAGAACTGTGCTGTGTGTTTCCCTTCAGAAACGGAGTTAAATGCCCGGCTCTGTGTCTTCCTGCAAGCAAGAGTACTTTTCAGCTCAAACGAAGCTACATTGTTCACAAAGGTCACACGTTTCTCGCTCTTAACTGAAAAGCATTGTATGTAGAGGGCCTGTGGTTTGTATCAGTTTCAGAAACAGAGTTGAACTAGATAGGGTCCGTGTGTGTAGGAAACACAGTTCTATTATTGTGAGCACACTCACGTTTCACTCTGTTTGAGAGAATCTAGAAAGCAAGAGCGTGCTTCTTGCTCTAAAGCAGAGTGTGTTTCATGAATGACAACTGTGCTGTGTATTTCTCTTCAGAAACGGAGTTAAATGCCTGGTTCTGTGTCTTCCTACAAGCAAGACTCGGTTTCAGGTAAATGCAGTCACTTTTCAACTCAAACTAAGCTACATTGTTCACGAACCTCACAAGTTTCTCGGTCTTAAATGAAAAGCATTGGATGTTAGAGGACCTGTGGTTTGTATCAGTTTCAGAAACAGAGTTGAACTAGATAGGGTCCGTGTGTGTAGGAACCACAGTACTTTTATTCTGAGCACACTCACGTTTCCCTCTGTATGAGAGAATTTAGAAAGCAAGATCGTGCGTCTTGCTCTAAAGCAGAGTGTGTTTCATGAATGAGAACTGTGCTGTGTGTTTCCCTTCAGACACGGAGTTAAATGCCCGGCTCTGTGTCTTCCTACAAGCAAGAGTACTTTTCAGGTCAAACGAAGCTACATTGTTCACAAAGCTCAAAAGTTTCTCGCTCTTAACTGAAAAGCATTAGATGTTAGAGGGCTTGTGGTTTGTATAAGCTTCAGAAACAGAGTTGAACTATATAGGGTCCGTATGTGTAGGAAGCACAGTTCTTTATTCTGAGCACACTCACTTTTGCCTCTGTATGAGAGAATCTAGAAAGCAAGAGCGTGATTCTTGCTCTAAAGCAGAGTGTGTTTCATGGATGAGAACTGTTCGTGTGTTTCCCTTCAGACACGGAGTTAAATACCCGGCTCTGTGTTTTCCTACAAGACAGACTTCGTTTCAGGTAAACGCATTCACATTGTAGCTCAAACAAAGCTACATTGTTCACGAAGCTCACACGTTTCTCGCTCTTAACTGAAAAGCATTGGGTGTTAGAGGACCTGTGGTTTGTATCAGTTTCAGAAACAGAGTTGAACTTGATATGTTCCGTGTGTAGGAAACACAGCACTTTTTTTTAGCAAACTCACGTTTCCCTCTGTATGAGAGACTCTAGAAAGCAAGAGCGTGCATCTTGCTCTAAAGCAGAGTGTGTTTCATGAATGAGAACTGTGCTGTGTGTTTCCCTTCAGACACGGAGTTAAATGCCCGGCTCTGTGTCTTCCTACAAGCAAGAGTACTTTTCAGGTCAAACGAAGCTACATTGTTCACAAATCTCAAAAGTTTCTCGCTCTTAACTGAAAAGCATTAGATGTTAGAGGACTTGTGGTTTGTATAAGTTTCAGAAACCGAGTTGAACTACATAGAGTCCGTATGTGTAGGAAGCACAGTTCTTTATTCTGAGCACACTCACTTTTCCCTCTGTATGAGAGAATCTAGAAAGCCAGAGCGTGCTTCTTGCTCTAAAGCAGAGGGTGTTTCATGAATGAGAACTGTGCTGTGTGTTTCCCTTCAGACATGGAGTTAAATACCCGGCTCTGTGTCTTCCTACAACAAGACTTCGTTTTGGGTAAAAGCAGTCACATTTCAGCTCAAAGGAAGCTACATTGTTCACGAAGCTCACACGTTTCTCGCTCTTAACTGAAAAGCATTGGATGTTAGAGGACCTGTGGGTTGTATAAGTTTCAGAAACAGAGTTGAACTAGATAGGGTCTGTGTGTGTAAGAAACACAGTTCTTTATTCTGAGCACACTCACTTTTCTGTCTGTATGAGAGAATCTAGAAAGCAAGAGCATGCTTCTTGCTCTAAAGCAGAGTGTGTTTCATGGATGAGAACTGTGCTGTGTGTTTCCCTTCAGAAATGGAGTTAAATGCCAGGGTCTGTGTCTTCCTACAATCAAGACTCGTTTCAGGTAAACACAGTCACTTTTCAGCTCAAACGAAGCTACATTGTTCACGAAGCTCACACGTTTCTCGCTCTTAACTGAAAGGAATTGTATGTAGGAGGACCTGTGGTTTGTATCAGTTTCAGAAACAGAGTTGAACTAGATAGGGTCCGTGTGTGTAGGAAACACAGTTCTATAATTCTGAGCACACTCACGTTTCCCTCTGTTTGAGAGAATCTAGAAAGCAAGAGCGTGCTTCTTGCTCTAAAGCAGAGTGTGTTTCCCGGATGAGAACTGTGCTGTGTGTTTCCCTTCAGAAATGGAGTTAAATGCCTTGCTCTGTGTCTTCCTACAAGCAAGAGAACTTTTCAGGTCAAACGAAGCTACATTGTTCACGAAGCTCACACCTATCTCGCTCTTAACTGAAAAGCATTGGGTGTTAGAGGACCTGTGGTTTGCATCAGTTTCAGAAACAGAGTTGAACTTGATATGTTCCGTGTGTAGGAAACACAGCACTATTTTTCTGAGCAAACTCACGTTTCCCTCTGTATGAGAGACTCTAGAAAGCAAGAGCGTGCGTCTTGCTCTAAATCAGAGTGTGTTTCATGAATGAGAACTGTGCTGTGTGTTTCCCCTCAGACACGGAGTTAAATGCCCGGCTCTGTGTCTTCCTACAAGCGAGAGTACATTTCAGGTCAAACGAAGCTACATTGTTCACAAAGCTCAAAAGTTTCTCGCTCTTAACTGAAAAGCATTAGATGTTAGAGGACTTGTGGTTTGTATAAGTTTCAGAAACAGAGTTGAACTACATAGGGTCCGTATGTGTAGGAAGCACAGTTCTTTATTCTGAGCACACTCACTTTTCCCTCTGTATGAGAGAATCTAGAAAGCAAGAGCGTGCTTCTTGCTCTAATGCAGAGGGTGTTTCATGAATGAGAACTGTGCTGTGTGTTTCCCTTCAGACATGGAGTTAAATACCCGGCTCTGTGTCTTCCTACAACAAGACTTCATTTTGGGTAAAAGCAGTCACTTTTCAGCTCAAACGAAGCTACATTGTTCACGAAGCTCACACGTTTCTCGCTCTTAACTGAAAGGAATTGTATGTAGGAGGACCTATGGTTTGTATCAGTTTCAGAAACAGAGTTGAACTAGATAGGGTCCGTGTGTGTAGGAAACACAGTTCTATAATTCTGAGCACACTCACGTTTCCCTCTGTTTGAGAGAATCTAGAAAGCAAGAGCGTGCTTCTTGCTCTAAAGCAGAGTGTGTTTCATGAATGAGAACTGTGCTGTGTGTTTCCCTTCAGAAATGGAGTTAAATGCCTGGCTCTGTGTCTTCCTACAAGCAAGACTCGGTTTCAGGTAAATGCAGTCACTTTTCAGCTCAAACGAAGCTACATTGTTCACGAAGCTCACACGTATCTCGCTCTTAACTGAAAAGCATTGGATGTTAGAGGACCTGTGGTTTGCATCAGTTTCAGAAACAGAGTTGAACTAGATAGGGTCCGTGTGTGTAGGAAACACAGTTCTATAATTCTGAGCACACTCACGTTTCCCTCTGTTTGAGAGAATCTAGAAAGCAAGAGCGTGCTTCTTGCTCTAAAGCAGAGTGTGTTTCATGAATGAGAACTGTGCTGTGTGTTTCCCTTCAGAAATGGAGTTAAATGCCCGGCTCTGTGTCTTCCTACAAGCAAGAGTACTTTTCAGGTCAAACGAAGCTACAATGTTCACAAAGCACACAAGTTTCTCGCTCTTAACTGAAAAGCAATGGGTGTTAGAGGACCTGTGGTTTGTATCAGTTTCAGAAACAGAGTTGAACTTGATATGGTCCGTGTGTAGGAAACACAGTACTTTTGTTCTGAGCACACTCACGTTTCCCTCTGTATGAGAGAATCTAGAAAGCAAGAGCGCTCTTCTTGCTCTAAAGCAGTGTGTGTTTCATGAATGAGAACTGTGCATGTGTTCCCCTTCATAAACGGAGTTAAATGCCTGGCTCTGTGTTTTCCTACAAGCCAGACTTCGTTTCAGGTAAACGCATTCACTTTTCAGCTCAAACAAAGCTACATTGTTCACGAAGCTCACACGTTTCTCGCTCTTAACTGAAAAGCATTGGATGTTAGAGGACCTGTGGTTTGTATCAGTTTCAGAAACAGAGTTGAACTAGATATGGTCCGTGTGTGTAGGAAACACAGTTCTTTTGTTCTGAGCACACTCACGTTTCCCTCTGTATGAGAGAATCTAGAAAGCAAGAGCGTGCTTCTTGCTCTAAAGCAGAGTGTGTTTCCCGGACGAGAACTGTGCTTTGTGTTTCCCTTCAGAAACGGAGTTAAATGCCCGGCTCTGTGTCTTCCTACAAGCAAGAGAACTTTTCAGGTCAAACGAAGCTACATTGTTCAAGAAGCTCACACGTATCTCGCTCTTAACTGAAAAGCATTGGGTGTTAGAGGTCCTGTGGTTTGTATCAGTTTCAGAAACAGAGTTGAACTTGACATGTTCCGTGTGTAGGAAACACAGTACTTTTTTTTTTTAGCAAACTCACGTTTCCCTCTGTATGAGAGACTCTAGAAAGCAAGAGCGTGCGTCTTGCTCTAAAGCAGAGTGTGTTTCATGAATGAGAACTGTGCTGTGTGTTTCCCTTCAGACACGGAGTTAAATGCCCGGCTCTGTGTCTTCCTACAAGCAAGAGTACTTTTCAGGTCAAACGAAGCTACATTGTTCACAAAGCTCAAAAGTTTCTCGCTCTTAACTGAAAAGCATTAGATGTTAGAGGGCTTGTGGTTTGTATAAGCTTCAGAAACAGAGTTGAACTATATAGGGTCCGTATGTGTAGGAAGCACAGTTCTTTATTCTGAGCACACTCACTTTTGCCTCTGTATGAGAGAATCTAGAAAGCAAGAGCGTGATTCTTGCTCTAAAGCAGAGTGTGTTTCATGGATGAGAACTGTTCGTGTGTTTCCCTTCAGACACGGAGTTAAATACCCGGCTCTGTGTTTTCCTACAAGACAGACTTCGTTTCAGGTAAACGCATTCACATTGTAGCTCAAACAAAGCTACATTGTTCACGAAGCTCACACGTTTCTCGCTCTTAACTGAAAAGCATTGGGTGTTAGAGGACCTGTGGTTTGTATCAGTTTCAGAAACAGAGTTGAACTTGATATGTTCCGTGTGTAGGAAACACAGCACTTTTTTTTAGCAAACTCACGTTTCCCTCTGTATGAGAGACTCTAGAAAGCAAGAGCGTGCATCTTGCTCTAAAGCAGAGTGTGTTTCATGAATGAGAACTGTGCTGTGTGTTTCCCTTCAGACACGGAGTTAAATGCCCGGCTCTGTGTCTTCCTACAAGCAAGAGTACTTTTCAGGTCAAACGAAGCTACATTGTTCACAAATCTCAAAAGTTTCTCGCTCTTAACTGAAAAGCATTAGATGTTAGAGGACTTGTGGTTTGTATAAGTTTCAGAAACCGAGTTGAACTACATAGGGTCCGTATGTGTAGGAAGCACAGTTCTTTATTCTGAGCACACTCACTTTTCCCTCTGTATGAGAGAATCTAGAAAGCCAGAGCGTGCTTCTTGCTCTAAAGCAGAGGGTGTTTCATGAATGAGAACTGTGCTGTGTGTTTCCCTTCAGACATGGAGTTAAATACCCGGCTCTGTGTCTTCCTACAACAAGACTTCGTTTTGGGTAAAAGCAGTCACATTTCAGCTCAAAGGAAGCTACATTGTTCACGAAGCTCACACGTTTCTCGCTCTTAACTGAAAAGCATTGGATGTTAGAGGACCTGTGGGTTGTATAAGTTTCAGAAACAGAGTTGAACTAGATAGGGTCTGTGTGTGTAAGAAACACAGTTCTTTATTCTGAGCACACTCACTTTTCTGTCTGTATGAGAGAATCTAGAAAGCAAGAGCATGCTTCTTGCTCTAAAGCAGAGTGTGTTTCATGGATGAGAACTGTGCTGTGTGTTTCCCTTCAGAAATGGAGTTAAATGCCAGGGTCTGTGTCTTCCTACAATCAAGACTCGTTTCAGGTAAACACAGTCACTTTTCAGCTCAAACGAAGCTACATTGTTCACGAAGCTCACACGTTTCTCGCTCTTAACTGAAAGGAATTGTATGTAGGAGGACCTGTGGTTTGTATCAGTTTCAGAAACAGAGTTGAACTAGATAGGGTCCGTGTGTGTAGGAAACACAGTTCTATAATTCTGAGCACACTCACGTTTCCCTCTGTTTGAGAGAATCTAGAAAGCAAGAGCGTGCTTCTTGCTCTAAAGCAGAGTGTGTTTCCCGGATGAGAACTGTGCTGTGTGTTTCCCTTCAGAAATGGAGTTAAATGCCTTGCTCTGTGTCTTCCTACAAGCAAGAGAACATTTCAGGTCAAACGAAGCTACATTGGTCACAAAGCTCAAAAGTTTCTCGCTCTTAACTGAAAAGCATTAGATGTTAGAGGGCTTGTGGTTTGTATAAGTTTCAGAAACAGAGTTGAACTATATAGGGTCCGTATGTGTAGGAAGCACAGTTCTTTATTCTGAGCACACTCACTTTTCCCTCTGTATGAGAGAATCTAGAAAGCAAGAGCGTGATTCTTGCTCTAAAGCAGACTGTGTTTCATGGATGAGAACTGTTCGTGTGTTTCCCTTCAGACACGGAGTTAAATACCCGGCTCTGTGTTTTCCTACAAGACAGACTTCGTTTCAGGTAAACGCATTCACATTGTAGCTCAAACAAAGCTACATTGTTCACGAAGCTCACACGTTTCTCCCTCTTAACTGAAAAGCATTGGGTGTTAGAGGACCTGTGGTTTGTATCAGTTTCAGAAACAGAGTTGAACTTGATATGTTCCGTGTGTAGGAAACACAGCACTTTTTTTTAGCAAACTCACGTTTCCCTCTGTATGAGAGACTCTAGAAAGCAAGAGCGTGCATCTTGCTCTAAAGCAGAGTGTGTTTCATGAATGAGAACTGTGCTGTGTGTTTCCCTTCAGACACGGAGTTAAATGCCCGGCTCTGTGTCTTCCTACAAGCAAGAGTACTTTTCAGGTCAAACGAAGCTACATTGTTCACAAATCTCAAAAGTTTCTCGCTCTTAACTGAAAAGCATTAGATGTTAGAGGACTTGTGGTTTGTATAAGTTTCAGAAACCGAGTTGAACTACATAGGGTCCGTATGTGTAGGAAGCACAGTTCTTTATTCTGAGCACACTCACTTTTCCCTCTGTATGAGAGAATCTAGAAAGCCAGAGCGTGCTTCTTGCTCTAAAGCAGAGGGTGTTTCATGAATGAGAACTGTGCTGTGTGTTTCCCTTCAGACATGGAGTTAAATACCCGGCTCTGTGTCTTCCTACAACAAGACTTCGTTTTGGGTAAAAGCAGTCACATTTCAGCTCAAAGGAAGCTACATTGTTCACGAAGCTCACACGTTTCTCGCTCTTAACTGAAAAGCATTGGATGTTAGAGGACCTGTGGGTTGTATAAGTTTCAGAAACAGAGTTGAACTAGATAGGGTCTGTGTGTGTAAGAAACACAGTTCTTTATTCTGAGCACACTCACTTTTCTGTCTGTATGAGAGAATCTAGAAAGCAAGAGCATGCTTCTTGCTCTAAAGCAGAGTGTGTTTCATGGATGAGAACTGTGCTGTGTGTTTCCCTTCAGAAATGGAGTTAAATGCCAGGGTCTGTGTCTTCCTACAAGCAAGACTCGTTTCAGGTAAACACAGTCACTTTTCAGCTCAAACGAAGCTACATTGTTCACGAAGCTCACACGTTTCTCGCTCTTAACTGAAAGGAATTGTATGTAGGAGGACCTGTGGTTTGTATCAGTTTCAGAAACAGAGTTGAACTAGATAGGGTCCGTGTGTGTAGGAAACACAGTTCTATAATTCTGAGCACACTCACGTTTCCCTCTGTTTGAGAGAATCTAGAAAGCAAGAGCGTGCTTCTTGCTCTAAAGCAGAGTGTGTTTCCCGGATGAGAACTGTGCTGTGTGTTTCCCTTCAGAAATGGAGTTAAATGCCTTGCTCTGTGTCTTCCTACAAGCAAGAGAACTTTTCAGGTCAAACGAAGCTACATTGTTCACGAAGCTCACACGTATCTCGCTCTTAACTGAAAAGCATTGGGTGTTAGAGGACCTGTGGTTTGCATCAGTTTCAGAAACAGAGTTGAACTTGATATGTTCCGTGTGTAGGAAACACAGCACTATTTTTCTGAGCAAACTCACGTTTCCCTCTGTATGAGAGACTCTAGAAAGCAAGAGCGTGCGTCTTGCTCTAAATCAGAGTGTGTTTCATGAATGAGAACTGTGCTGTGTGTTTCCCCTCAGACACGGAGTTAAATGCCCGGCTCTGTGTCTTCCTACAAGCAAGAGTACATTTCAGGTCAAACGAAGCTACATTGTTCACAAAGCTCAAAAGTTTCTCGCTCTTAACTGAAAAGCATTAGATGTTAGAGGACTTGTGGTTTGTATAAGTTTCAGAAACAGAGTTGAACTACATAGGGTCCGTATGTGTAGGAAGCACAGTTCTTTATTCTGAGCACACTCACTTTTCCCTCTGTATGAGAGAATCTAGAAAGCAAGAGCGTGCTTCTTGCTCTAATGCAGAGGGTGTTTCATGAATGAGAACTGTGCTGTGTGTTTCCCTTCAGACATGGAGTTAAATACCCGGCTCTGTGTCTTCCTACAACAAGACTTCATTTTGGGTAAAAGCAGTCACTTTTCAGCTCAAACGAAGCTACATTGTTCACGAAGCTCACACGTTTCTCGCTCTTAACTGAAAGGAATTGTATGTAGGAGGACCTATGGTTTGTATCAGTTTCAGAAACAGAGTTGAACTAGATAGGGTCCGTGTGTGTAGGAAACACAGTTCTATAATTCTGAGCACACTCACGTTTCCCTCTGTTTGAGAGAATCTAGAAAGCAAGAGCGTGCTTCTTGCTCTAAAGCAGAGTGTGTTTCATGAATGAGAACTGTGCTGTGTGTTTCCCTTCAGAAATGGAGTTAAATGCCTGGCTCTGTGTCTTCCTACAAGCAAGACTCGGTTTCAGGTAAATGCAGTCACTTTTCAGCTCAAACGAAGCTACATTGTTCACGAAGCTCACACGTATCTCGCTCTTAACTGAAAAGCATTGGATGTTAGAGGACCTGTGGTTTGCATCAGTTTCAGAAACAGAGTTGAACTAGATAGGGTCCGTGTGTGTAGGAAACACAGTTCTATAATTCTGAGCACACTCACGTTTCCCTCTGTTTGAGAGAATCTAGAAAGCAAGAGCGTGCTTCTTGCTCTAAAGCAGAGTGTGTTTCATGAATGAGAACTGTGCTGTGTGTTTCCCTTCAGAAATGGAGTTAAATGCCCGGCTCTGTGTCTTCCTACAAGCAAGAGTACTTTTCAGGTCAAACGAAGCTACAATGTTCACAAAGCACACAAGTTTCTCGCTCTTAACTGAAAAGCAATGGGTGTTAGAGGACCTGTGGTTTGTATCAGTTTCAGAAACAGAGTTGAACTTGATATGGTCCGTGTGTAGGAAACACAGTACTTTTGTTCTGAGCACACTCACGTTTCCCTCTGTATGAGAGAATCTAGAAAGCAAGAGCGCTCTTCTTGCTCTAAAGCAGTGTGTGTTTCATGAATGAGAACTGTGCATGTGTTCCCCTTCATAAACGGAGTTAAATGCCTGGCTCTGTGTTTTCCTACAAGCCAGACTTCGTTTCAGGTAAACGCATTCACTTTTCAGCTCAAACAAAGCTACATTGTTCACGAAGCTCACACGTTTCTCGCTCTTAACTGAAAAGCATTGGATGTTAGAGGACCTGTGGTTTGTATCAGTTTCAGAAACAGAGTTGAACTAGATATGGTCCGTGTGTGTAGGAAACACAGTTCTTTTGTTCTGAGCACACTCACGTTTCCCTCTGTATGAGAGAATCTAGAAAGCAAGAGCGTGCTTCTTGCTCTAAAGCAGAGTGTGTTTCCCGGACGAGAACTGTGCTGTGTGTTTCCCTTCAGAAACGGAGTTAAATGCCCGGCTCTGTGTCTTCCTACAAGCAAGAGAACTTTTCAGGTCAAACGAAGCTACATTGTTCAAGAAGCTCACACGTATCTCGCTCTTAGCTGAAAAGCATTGGGTGTTAGAGGTCCTGTGGTTTGTATCAGTTTCAGAAACAGAGTTGAACTTGACATGTTCCGTGTGTAGGAAACACAGTACTTTTTTTTTTTAGCAAACTCACGTTTCCCTCTGTATGAGAGACTCTAGAAAGCAAGAGCGTGCGTCTTGCTCTAAAGCAGAGTGTGTTTCATGAATGAGAACTGTGCTGTGTGTTTCCCTTCAGACACGGAGTTAAATGCCCGGCTCTGTGTCTTCCTACAAGCAAGAGTACTTTTCAGGTCAAACGAAGCTACATTGTTCACAAAGCTCAAAAGTTTCTCGCTCTTAACTGAAAAGCATTAGATGTTAGAGGGCTTGTGGTTTGTATAAGCTTCAGAAACAGAGTTGAACTATATAGGGTCCGTATGTGTAGGAAGCACAGTTCTTTATTCTGAGCACACTCACTTTTGCCTCTGTATGAGAGAATCTAGAAAGCAAGAGCATGATTCTTGCTCTAAAGCAGAGTGTGTTTCATGGATGAGAACTGTTCGTGTGTTTCCCTTCAGACACGGAGTTAAATACCCGGCTCTGTGTTTTCCTACAAGACAGACTTCGTTTCAGGTAAACGCATTCACATTGTAGCTCAAACAAATCTACATTGTTCACGAAGCTCACACGTTTCTCGCTCTTAACTGAAAAGCATTGGGTGTTAGAGGACCTGTGGTTTGTATCAGTTTCAGAAACAGAGTTGAACTTGATATGTTCCGTGTGTAGGAAACACAGCACTTTTTTAAGCAAACTCACGTTTCCCTCTGTATGAGAGACTCTAGAAAGCAAGAGCGTGCATCTTGCTCTAAAGCAGAGTGTGTTTCATGAATGAGAACTGTGCTGTGTGTTTCCCTTCAGACACGGAGTTAAATGCCCGGCTCTGTGTCTTCTTACAAGCAAGAGTACTTTTCAGCTCAAACGAAGCTACATTGTTCACAAAGCTCACACGTTTCTCGCTCTTAACTGAAAAGCATTAGATGTTAGAGGGCTTGTGGTTTGTATAAGTTTCAGAAACCGAGTTGAACTACATAGGGTCCGTATGTGTAGGAAGCACAGTTCTTTATTCTGAGCACACTCACTTTTCCCTCTGTATGAGAGAATCTAGAAAGCCAGAGCGTGCTTCTTGCTCTAAAGCAGAGGGTGTTTCATGAATGAGAACTGTGCTGTGTGTTTCCCTTCAGACATGGAGTTAAATACCCGGCTCTGTGTCTTCCTACAACAAGACTTCGTTTTGGGTAAAAGCAGTCACTTTTCAGCTCAAAGGAAGCTACATTGTTCACGAAGCTCACACGTTTCTCGCTCTTAACTGAAAAGCATTGGATGTTAGAGGACCTGTGGGTTGTATAAGTTTCAGAAACAGAGTTGAACTAGATAGGGTCCGTGTGTGTAAGAAACACAGTTCTTTATTCTGAGCACACTCACTTTTCTGTCTGTATGAGAGAATCTAGAAAGCAAGAGCATGCTTCTTGCTCTAAAGCAGAGTGTGTTTCATGGATGAGAACTGTGCTGTGTGTTTCCCTTCAGAAATGGAGTTAAATGCCAGGGTCTGTGTCTTCCTACAATCAAGACTCGTTTCAGGTAAACACAGTCACTTTTCAGCTCAAACGAAGCTACATTGTTCACGAAGCTCACACGTTTCTCGCTCTTAACTGAAAGGAATTGTATGTAGGAGGACCTGTGGTTTGTATCAGTTTCAGAAACAGAGTTGAACTTGATAGGGTCCGTGTGTGTAGGAAACACAGTTCTATAATTCTGAGCACACTCACGTTTCCCTCTGTTTGAGAGAATCTAGAAAGCAAGAGCGTGCTTCTTGCTCTAAAGCAGAGTGTGTTTCCTGGATGAGAACTGTGCTGTGTGTTTCCCTTCAGAAATGGAGTTAAATGCCTTGCTCTGTGTCTTCCTACAAGCAAGAGAACTTTTCAGGTCAAACGAAGCTACATTGTTCACGAAGCTCACACGTATCTCGCTCTTAACTGAAAAGCATTGGGTGTTAGAGGACCTGTGGTTTGCATCAGTTTCAGAAACAGAGTTGAACTTGATATGTTCCGTGTGTAGGAAACACAGCACTTTTTTTCTGAGCAAACTCACGTTTCCCTCTGTATGAGAGACTCTAGAAAGCAAGAGCGTGCGTCTTGCTCTAAAGCAGAGTGTGTTTCATGAATGAGAACTGTGCTGTGTGTTTCCCCGCAGACACAGAGTTAAATGCCCGGCTCTGTGTCTTCCTACAAGCAAGAGTACATTTCAGGTCAAACGAAGCTACATTGTTCACAAAGCTCAAAAGTTTCTCGCTCTTAACTGAAAAGCATTAGATGTTAGAGGACTTGTGGTTTGTATAAGTTTCAGAAACAGAGTTGAACTACATAGGGTCCGTATGTGTAGGAAGCACAGTTCTTTATTCTGAGCACACTCACTTTTCCCTCTGTATCAGAGAATCTAGAAAGCAAGAGCGTGCTTCTTGCTCTAATGCAGAGGGTGTTTCATGAATGAGAACTGTGCTGTGTGTTTCCCTTCAGACATGGAGTTAAATACCCGGCTCTGTGTCTTCCTACAACAAGACTTCATTTTGGGTAAAAGCAGTCACTTTTCAGCTCAAACGAAGCTACATTGTTCACGAAGCTCACACGTTTCTCGCTCTTAACTGAAAGGAATTGTATGTAGGAGGACCTATGGTTTGTATCAGTTTCAGAAACAGAGTTGAACTAGATAGGGTCCGTGTGTGTAGGAAACACAGTTCTATAATTCTGAGCACACTCACGTTTCCCTCTGATTGAGAGAATCTAGAAAGCAAGAGCGTGCTTCTTGCTCTAAAGCAGAGTGTGTTTCATGAATGAGAACTGTGCTGTGTGTTTCCCTTCAGACATGGAGTTAAATACCCGGCTCTGTGTCTTCCTACAACAAGACTTCATTTTGGGTAAAAGCAGTCACTTTTCAGCTCAAACAAAGCTACATTGTTCACGAAGCTCACACGTTTCTCGCTCTTAACTGAAAAGCATTGGATGTTAGAGGACCTGTGGTTTGTATCAGTTTCAGAAACAGAGTTGAACTAGATATGGTCCGTGTGTGTAGGAAACACAGTTCTTTTGTTCTGAGCACACTCACGTTTCCCTCTGTATGAGAGAATCTAGAAAGCAAGAGCGTGCTTCTTGCTCTAAAGCAGAGTGTGTTTCCCGGACGAGAACTGTGCTGTGTGTTTCCCTTCAGAAACGGAGTTAAATGCCCGGCTCTGTGTCTTCCTACAAGCAAGAGAACTTTTCAGGTCAAACGAAGCTACATTGTTCTAGAAGCTCACAGGTATCTCGCTCTTAACTGAAAAGCATTGGGTGTTAGAGGTCCTGTGGTTTGCATCAGTTTCAGAAACAGAGTTGAACTTGATATGTTCCGTGTGTAGGAAACACAGCACTATTTTTCTGAGCAAACTCACGTTTCCCTCTGTATGAGAGACTCTAGAAAGCAAGAGCGTGCGTCTTGCTCTAAATCAGAGTGTGTTTCATGAATGAGAACTGTGCTGTGTGTTTCCCCTCAGACACGGAGTTAAATGCCCGGCTCTGTGTCTTCCTACAAGCAAGAGTACATTTCAGGTCAAACGAAGCTACATTGTTCACAAAGCTCAAAAGTTTCTCGCTCTTAACTGAAAAGCATTAGATGTTAGAGGACTTGTGGTTTGTATAAGTTTCAGAAACAGAGTTGAACTACATAGGGTCCGTATGTGTAGGAAGCACAGTTCTTTATTCTGAGCACACTCACTTTTCCCTCTGTATGAGAGAATCTAGAAAGCAAGAGCGTGCTTCTTGCTCTAATGCAGAGGGTGTTTCATGAATGAGAACTGTGCTGTGTGTTTCCCTTCAGACATGGAGTTAAATACCCGGCTCTGTGTCTTCCTACAACAAGACTTCATTTTGGGTAAAAGCAGTCACTTTTCAGCTCAAACGAAGCTACATTGTTCACGAAGCTCACACGTTTCTCGCTCTTAACTGAAAGGAATTGTATGTAGGAGGACCTATGGTTTGTATCAGTTTCAGAAACAGAGTTGAACTAGATAGGGTCCGTGTGTGTAGGAAACACAGTTCTATAATTCTGAGCACACTCACGTTTCCCTCTGTTTGAGAGAATCTAGAAAGCAAGAGCGTGCTTCTTGCTCTAAAGCAGAGTGTGTTTCATGAATGAGAACTGTGCTGTGTGTTTCCCTTCAGAAATGGAGTTAAATGCCTGGCTCTGTGTCTTCCTACAAGCAAGACTCGGTTTCAGGTAAATGCAGTCACTTTTCAGCTCAAACGAAGCTACATTGTTCACGAAGCTCACACGTATCTCGCTCTTAACTGAAAAGCATTGGATGTTAGAGGACCTGTGGTTTGCATCAGTTTCAGAAACAGAGTTGAACTAGATAGGGTCCGTGTGTGTAGGAAACACAGTTCTATAATTCTGAGCACACTCACGTTTCCCTCTGTTTGAGAGAATCTAGAAAGCAAGAGCGTGCTTCTTGCTCTAAAGCAGAGTGTGTTTCATGAATGAGAACTGTGCTGTGTGTTTCCCTTCAGAAATGGAGTTAAATGCCCGGCTCTGTGTCTTCCTACAAGCAAGAGTACTTTTCAGGTCAAACGAAGCTACAATGTTCACAAAGCACACAAGTTTCTCGCTCTTAACTGAAAAGCAATGGGTGTTAGAGGACCTGTGGTTTGTATCAGTTTCAGAAACAGAGTTGAACTTGATATGGTCCGTGTGTAGGAAACACAGTACTTTTGTTCTGAGCACACTCACGTTTCCCTCTGTATGAGAGAATCTAGAAAGCAAGAGCGCTCTTCTTGCTCTAAAGCAGTGTGTGTTTCATGAATGAGAACTGTGCATGTGTTCCCCTTCATAAACGGAGTTAAATGCCTGGCTCTGTGTTTTCCTACAAGCCAGACTTCGTTTCAGGTAAACGCATTCACTTTTCAGCTCAAACAAAGCTACATTGTTCACGAAGCTCACACGTTTCTCGCTCTTAACTGAAAAGCATTGGATGTTAGAGGACCTGTGGTTTGTATCAGTTTCAGAAACAGAGTTGAACTAGATATGGTCCGTGTGTGTAGGAAACACAGTTCTTTTGTTCTGAGCACACTCACGTTTCCCTCTGTATGAGAGAATCTAGAAAGCAAGAGCGTGCTTCTTGCTCTAAAGCAGAGTGTGTTTCCCGGACGAGAACTGTGCTGTGTGTTTCCCTTCAGAAACGGAGTTAAATGCCCGGCTCTGTGTCTTCCTACAAGCAAGAGAACTTTTCAGGTCAAACGAAGCTACATTGTTCAAGAAGCTCACACGTATCTCGCTCTTAGCTGAAAAGCATTGGGTGTTAGAGGTCCTGTGGTTTGTATCAGTTTCAGAAACAGAGTTGAACTTGACATGTTCCGTGTGTAGGAAACACAGTACTTTTTTTTTTTAGCAAACTCACGTTTCCCTCTGTATGAGAGACTCTAGAAAGCAAGAGCGTGCGTCTTGCTCTAAAGCAGAGTGTGTTTCATGAATGAGAACTGTGCTGTGTGTTTCCCTTCAGACACGGAGTTAAATGCCCGGCTCTGTGTCTTCCTACAAGCAAGAGTACTTTTCAGGTCAAACGAAGCTACATTGTTCACAAAGCTCAAAAGTTTCTCGCTCTTAACTGAAAAGCATTAGATGTTAGAGGGCTTGTGGTTTGTATAAGCTTCAGAAACAGAGTTGAACTATATAGGGTCCGTATGTGTAGGAAGCACAGTTCTTTATTCTGAGCACACTCACTTTTGCCTCTGTATGAGAGAATCTAGAAAGCAAGAGCATGATTCTTGCTCTAAAGCAGAGTGTGTTTCATGGATGAGAACTGTTCGTGTGTTTCCCTTCAGACACGGAGTTAAATACCCGGCTCTGTGTTTTCCTACAAGACAGACTTCGTTTCAGGTAAACGCATTCACATTGTAGCTCAAACAAATCTACATTGTTCACGAAGCTCACACGTTTCTCGCTCTTAACTGAAAAGCATTGGGTGTTAGAGGACCTGTGGTTTGTATCAGTTTCAGAAACAGAGTTGAACTTGATATGTTCCGTGTGTAGGAAACACAGCACTTTTTTAAGCAAACTCACGTTTCCCTCTGTATGAGAGACTCTAGAAAGCAAGAGCGTGCATCTTGCTCTAAAGCAGAGTGTGTTTCATGAATGAGAACTGTGCTGTGTGTTTCCCTTCAGACACGGAGTTAAATGCCCGGCTCTGTGTCTTCTTACAAGCAAGAGTACTTTTCAGCTCAAACGAAGCTACATTGTTCACAAAGCTCACACGTTTCTCGCTCTTAACTGAAAAGCATTAGATGTTAGAGGGCTTGTGGTTTGTATAAGTTTCAGAAACCGAGTTGAACTACATAGGGTCCGTATGTGTAGGAAGCACAGTTCTTTATTCTGAGCACACTCACTTTTCCCTCTGTATGAGAGAATCTAGAAAGCCAGAGCGTGCTTCTTGCTCTAAAGCAGAGGGTGTTTCATGAATGAGAACTGTGCTGTGTGTTTCCCTTCAGACATGGAGTTAAATACCCGGCTCTGTGTCTTCCTACAACAAGACTTCGTTTTGGGTAAAAGCAGTCACTTTTCAGCTCAAAGGAAGCTACATTGTTCACGAAGCTCACACGTTTCTCGCTCTTAACTGAAAAGCATTGGATGTTAGAGGACCTGTGGGTTGTATAAGTTTCAGAAACAGAGTTGAACTAGATAGGGTCCGTGTGTGTAAGAAACACAGTTCTTTATTCTGAGCACACTCACTTTTCTGTCTGTATGAGAGAATCTAGAAAGCAAGAGCATGCTTCTTGCTCTAAAGCAGAGTGTGTTTCATGGATGAGAACTGTGCTGTGTGTTTCCCTTCAGAAATGGAGTTAAATGCCAGGGTCTGTGTCTTCCTACAATCAAGACTCGTTTCAGGTAAACACAGTCACTTTTCAGCTCAAACGAAGCTACATTGTTCACGAAGCTCACACGTTTCTCGCTCTTAACTGAAAGGAATTGTATGTAGGAGGACCTGTGGTTTGTATCAGTTTCAGAAACAGAGTTGAACTTGATAGGGTCCGTGTGTGTAGGAAACACAGTTCTATAATTCTGAGCACACTCACGTTTCCCTCTGTTTGAGAGAATCTAGAAAGCAAGAGCGTGCTTCTTGCTCTAAAGCAGAGTGTGTTTCCTGGATGAGAACTGTGCTGTGTGTTTCCCTTCAGAAATGGAGTTAAATGCCTTGCTCTGTGTCTTCCTACAAGCAAGAGAACTTTTCAGGTCAAACGAAGCTACATTGTTCACGAAGCTCACACGTATCTCGCTCTTAACTGAAAAGCATTGGGTGTTAGAGGACCTGTGGTTTGCATCAGTTTCAGAAACAGAGTTGAACTTGATATGTTCCGTGTGTAGGAAACACAGCACTTTTTTTCTGAGCAAACTCACGTTTCCCTCTGTATGAGAGACTCTAGAAAGCAAGAGCGTGCGTCTTGCTCTAAAGCAGAGTGTGTTTCATGAATGAGAACTGTGCTGTGTGTTTCCCCGCAGACACAGAGTTAAATGCCCGGCTCTGTGTCTTCCTACAAGCAAGAGTACATTTCAGGTCAAACGAAGCTACATTGTTCACAAAGCTCAAAAGTTTCTCGCTCTTAACTGAAAAGCATTAGATGTTAGAGGACTTGTGGTTTGTATAAGTTTCAGAAACAGAGTTGAACTACATAGGGTCCGTATGTGTAGGAAGCACAGTTCTTTATTCTGAGCACACTCACTTTTCCCTCTGTATCAGAGAATCTAGAAAGCAAGAGCGTGCTTCTTGCTCTAATGCAGAGGGTGTTTCATGAATGAGAACTGTGCTGTGTGTTTCCCTTCAGACATGGAGTTAAATACCCGGCTCTGTGTCTTCCTACAACAAGACTTCATTTTGGGTAAAAGCAGTCACTTTTCAGCTCAAACGAAGCTACATTGTTCACGAAGCTCACACGTTTCTCGCTCTTAACTGAAAGGAATTGTATGTAGGAGGACCTATGGTTTGTATCAGTTTCAGAAACAGAGTTGAACTAGATAGGGTCCGTGTGTGTAGGAAACACAGTTCTATAATTCTGAGCACACTCACGTTTCCCTCTGATTGAGAGAATCTAGAAAGCAAGAGCGTGCTTCTTGCTCTAAAGCAGAGTGTGTTTCATGAATGAGAACTGTGCTGTGTGTTTCCCTTCAGACATGGAGTTAAATACCCGGCTCTGTGTCTTCCTACAACAAGACTTCATTTTGGGTAAAAGCAGTCACTTTTCAGCTCAAACAAAGCTACATTGTTCACGAAGCTCACACGTTTCTCGCTCTTAACTGAAAAGCATTGGATGTTAGAGGACCTGTGGTTTGTATCAGTTTCAGAAACAGAGTTGAACTAGATATGGTCCGTGTGTGTAGGAAACACAGTTCTTTTGTTCTGAGCACACTCACGTTTCCCTCTGTATGAGAGAATCTAGAAAGCAAGAGCGTGCTTCTTGCTCTAAAGCAGAGTGTGTTTCCCGGACGAGAACTGTGCTGTGTGTTTCCCTTCAGAAACGGAGTTAAATGCCCGGCTCTGTGTCTTCCTACAAGCAAGAGAACTTTTCAGGTCAAACGAAGCTACATTGTTCTAGAAGCTCACAGGTATCTCGCTCTTAACTGAAAAGCATTGGGTGTTAGAGGTCCTGTGGTTTGCATCAGTTTCAGAAACAGAGTTGAACTTGATATGTTCCGTGTGTAGGAAACACAGCACTTTTTTTCTGAGCAAACTCACGTTTCCCTCTGTATGAGAGACTCTAGAAAGCAAGAGCGTGCGTCTTCCTCTAAAGCAGAGTGTGTTTCATGAATGAGAACTGTGCTGTGTGTTTCCCCTCAGACACGGAGTTAAATGCCCGGCTCTGTGTCTTCCTACAAGCAAGAGTACTTTTCAGGTCAAACGAAGCTACATTGTTCACAAATCTCAAAAGTTTCTCGCTCTTAACTGAAAAGCATTAGATGTTAGTGGACTTGTGGTTTGTATAAGTTTCAGAAACAGAGTTGAACTACATTGGGTCCGTATGTGTAGGAAGCACAGTTCTTTATTCTGAGCACACTCACTTTTCCCTCTGTATGAGAGAATCTAGAAAGCAAGAGCGTGCTTCTTGCTCTAATGCAGAGTGTGTTTCATGAATGAGAACTGTGCTGTGTGTTTCCCTTCAGACATGGAGTTAAATACCCGGCTCTGTGTCTTTCTACAACAAGACTTCATTTTGGGTAAAAGCAGTCACTTTTCAGCTCAAACGAAGCTACATTGTTCACGAAGCTCACACGTTTCTCGCTCTTAACTGAAAAGAATTGGATGTTAGAGGACCTGTGGTTTGTATCAGTTTCAGTAATAGAGTTGAACTAGATATGTTCCATGTGTGTAGGAACCACAATTCTTTTGTTCTGAGCACACTCATGTTTCCCTCTGTATGAGAGACTCTAGACAGAACGAGCGTGCTTCTTGCTCTAAAGCAGAGTGTGTTTCATGAATGAGAACTGTTCTGTGTATTTCGCTTCAGAAATGGAGTTAAATGCCCGGCTCTGTGTCTTCCTACAAGCAAGAGTACTTTTCAGGTCAAACGAAGCTACAATGCTCACAAAGCACACAAGTTTCTCGCTCTTAACTGAAAAGCAATGGGTGTTAGAGGACCTGTGGTTTGTATCAGTTTCAAAAACAGAGTTGAACTTGATATGGTTCGTGTGTAGGAAACACAGTACTTTTGTTCTGAGCACACTCACGTTTCCCTCTGTATGAGAGAATCTAGAAAGCAAGAGCGTGCTTCTTGCTCTAAAGCAGAGTGAGTTTCATGAATGAGAACTGTGCATGTGTTCCCCTTCATAAACGGAGTTAAATGCCTGGCTCTGTGTTTTCCTACAAGCCAGACTTCCTTTCAGGTAAACACATTCACTTTTCAGCTCAAACGAAGCTACATTGTTCATTAAGCTCACACGTATCCCGCTCTTAACTGAAAAGCATTGGGTGTTAGAGGACCTGTGGTTTGTATCAGTTTCAGAAACAGAGTTGAACTTGACATGTTCCGTGTGTAGGAAACACAGTACTTTTTTTTTTTAGCAAACTCACGTTTCCCTCTGTATGAGAGACTCTAGAAAGCAAGAGCGTGCGTCTTGCTCTAAAGCAGAGTGTGTTTCATGAATGAGAACTGTGCTGTGTGTTTCCCTTCAGACACGGAGTTAAATGCCCGGCTCTGTGTCTTCCTACAAGCAAGAGTACTTTTCAGGTCAAACGAAGCTACATTGTTCACAAAGCTCAAAAGTTTCTCGCTCTTAACTGAAAAGCATTAGACGTTAGAGGACTTGTGGTTTGTATAAGTTTCAGAAACAGAGTTGAACTACATTGGGTCCGTATGTGTAGGAAGCACAGTTCTTTATTCTGAGCACACTCACTTTTCCCTCTGTATGAGAGAATCTAGAAAGCAAGAGCGTGCTTCTTGCTCTAAAGCAGAGGGTGTTTCATGAATGAGAACTGTGCTGTGTGTTTCCCTTCAGACATGGAGTTAAATACCCGGCTCTGTGTCTTCCTACAACAAGACTTCATTTTGGGTAAAAGCAGTCACTTTTCAGCTCAAACGAAGCTACATTGTTCACGAAGCTCACACGTTTCTCGCTCTTAACTGAAAAGCATTGGATGTTAGAGGACCTGTGGGTTGTATAAGTTTCAGAAACAGAGTTGAACTAGATAGGGTCGGTGTGTGTAAGAAACACAGTTCTTTATACTGAGCACACTCACTTTTCCGTCTGTATGAGAGAATCTAGAAAGCAAGAGCATGCTTCTTGCTCTAAAGCAGAGTGTGTTTCATGGATGAGAACTGTGCTGTGTGTTTCCCTTCAGAAATGGAGTTAAATGCCAGGGTCTGTGTCTTCCTACAATCAAGACTCGTTTCAGGTAAACACAGTCACTTTTCAGCTCAAACGAAGCTACATTGTTCACGAAGCTCACACGTTTCTCGCTCTTAACTGAAAGGAATTGTATGTAGGAGGACCTGTGGTTTGTATCAGTTTCAGAAACAGAGTTGAACTAGATAGGGTCCATGTGTGTAGGAAACACAGTTCTATAATTCTGAGCACACTCACGTTTCCCTCTGTTTGAGAGAATCTAGAAAGCAAGAGCGTGCTTCTTGCTCTAAAGCAGAGTGTGTTTCATGAATGAGAACTGTGCTGTGTGTTTCCCTTCAGAAATGGAGTTAAATGCCTGGCTCTGTGTCTTCCTACAAGCAAGACTCGGTTTCAGGTAAATGCAGTCACTTTTCAGCTCAAACGAAGCTACATTGTTCACGAAGCTCACACGTTTCTCGCTCTTAACTGAAAAGTATTGGATGTTAGAGGACCTGTGGTTTGTATCAGTTTCAGAAACAGAGTTGAACTAGATATGGTCCGTGTGTGTAGGAAACACAGTTCTTTTGTTCTGAGCACACTCACGTTTCCCTCTGTATGAGAGACTCTAGAAAGCAAGAGTGTGCTTCTTGCTCTAAAGCATAGTGTGTTTCCAGGATGAGAACTGTGCTGTGTGTTTCCCTTCAGAAACGGAGTTAAATGCCCAGCTCTGTGTCTTCCTACAAGCAAGAGTACTTTTCAGGTCAAACGAAGCTACATTGTTCACGAAGCTCACACGTTTCTCGCTCTTAAATGAAAAGCATTAGATGTCAGAGGACTTGTGGTTTGTATAAGTTTCAGAAACAGAGTTGAACTAGATAGGGTCCGTGTGTGTAGGAAGCACAGTTCTTTATTCTGAGCACACTCACGTTTCCCTCTGTATGAGAGAATCTAGAAAGCAAGAGCGTGCTTCTTGCTCTAAAGCAGAGTGTGTTTCCCGGATGAGAACTGTGCTGTGTGTTTCCCTTCAGAAACGGAGTTAAATGCCCGGCTCTGTGTCTTCCTTCAAGCAAGAGAACTTTTCAGGTCAAACGAAGCTACATTGTTCACGAAGCTCACACGTATCTCGCTCTTACCTGAAAAGCATTAGATGTTAGAGGACTTGTGGTTTGTATAAGTTTCAGAAACAGAGTTGAACTACATAGGGTCTGTATGTGTAGGAAGCACAGTTCTTTATTCTGAGCACACTCACTTTTCCCTCTGTATGAGAGAATCTAGAAAGCAAGAGCGTGCTTCTTGCTCTAAAGCAGAGTGTGTTTCATGAATGAGAACTGTGCTGTGTGTTTCCCTTCAGACATGGAGTTAAATACCCGGCTCTGTGTCTTCCTACAACAAGACTTCATTTTGGGTAAAAGCAGTCACTTTTCAGCTCAAACGAAGCTACATTGTTCACGAAGCTCACACGTTTCTCGCTCTTAACTGAAAAGAATTGGATGTTAGAGGACCTGTGGTTTGTATCAGTTTCAGTAATAGAGTTGAACTAGATATGTTCCATGTGTGTAGGAACCACAATTCTTTTGTTCTGAGCACACTCATGTTTCCCTCTGTATGAGAGACTCTAGACAGAACGAGCGTGCTTCTTGCTCTAAAGCAGAGTGTGTTTCATGAATGAGAACTGTTCTGTGTATTTCCCTTCAGAAATGGAGTTAAATGCCCGGCTCTGTGTCTTCCTACAAGCAAGAGTACTTTTCAGGTCAAACGAAGCTACAATGTTCACAAAGCACACAAGTTTCTCGCTCTTAACTGAAAAGCAATGGGTGTTAGAGGACCTGTGGTTTGTATCAGTTTCAAAAAAAGAGTTGAACTTGATATGGTCCGTGTGTAGGAAGCACAGTTCTTTATTCTGAGCACACTCATTTTTCCCTCTGTATGAGAGAATCTAGAAAGCAAGAGCGTGCTTCTTGCTCGAAAGCAGAGGGTGTTCCATGAATGAGAACTGTGCTGTGTGTTTCCCTTCAGACATGGAGTTAAATACCCGGCTCTGTGTCTTCCTACAACAAGACTTCATTTTGGGTAAAAGCAGTCACTTTTCAGCGCAAACGAAGCTACATTGTTCACGAAGCTCACACGTTTCTCGCTCTTAACTGAAAAGCATTGGATGTTAGAGGACCTGTGGTTTGTATAAGTTTCAGAAACAGAGTTGAACTAGATAGGGTCCGTGTGTGTAAGAAACACAGTTCTTTATTCTGAGCACACTCACTTTTCCATCTGTATGAGAGAATCTAGAAAGCAAGAGCATGCTTCTTGCTCTAAAGCAGAGTGTGTTTCATGGATGAGAACTGTGCTGTGTGTTTCCCTTCAGAAATGGAGTTCAATGCCAGGGTCTGTGTCTTCCTACAATCAAGACTCCTTTCAGGTAAACACAGTCACTTTTCAGCTCAAACGAAGCTACATTGTTCACGAAGCTCACACGTTTCTCGCTCTTAACTGAAAAGAATTGTATGTAGGAGGACCTGTGGTTTGTATCAGTTTCAGAAACAGAGTTGAACTAGATAGGGTCCGTGTGTGTAGGAAACACAGTTCTATAATTCTGAGCACACTCACGTTTCCCTCTGTTTGAGAGAATCTAGAAAACAAGAGAGTGCGTCTTGCTCTAAAGCAGAGTGTGTTTCATGAATGAGAACTGTGCTCTGTGTTTCCCTTCAGAAATGGAGTTAAATGCCTGGCTCTGTGTCTTCCTACAAGCAAGACTCGGTTTCAGGTAAACGCAGTCACTTTTCAGCTCAAACGAAGCTACATTGTTCACGAAGCTCACACGTTTCTCGCTCTTAACTGAAAAGCATTGGATGTTAGAGGACCTGTGGGTTGTATAAGTTTCAGAAACAGAGTTGAACTAGATAGGGTCGGTGTGTGTAAGAAACACAGTTCTTTATACTGAGCACACTCACTTTTCCGTCTGTATGAGAGAATCTAGAAAGCAAGAGCATGCTTCTTGCTCTAAAGCAGAGTGTGTTTCATGGATGAGAACTGTGCTGTGTGTTTCCCTTCAGAAATGGAGTTAAATGCCAGGGTCTGTGTCTTCCTACAATCAAGACTCGTTTCAGGTAAACACAGTCACTTTTCAGCTCAAACGAAGCTACATTGTTCACGAAGCTCACACGTTTCTCGCTCTTAACTGAAAGGAATTGTATGTAGGAGGACCTGTGGTTTGTATCAGTTTCAGAAACAGAGTTGAACTAGATAGGGTCCATGTGTGTAGGAAACACAGTTCTATAATTCTGAGCACACTCACGTTTCCCTCTGTTTGAGAGAATCTAGAAAGCAAGAGCGTGCTTCTTGCTCTAAAGCAGAGTGTGTTTCATGAATGAGAACTGTGCTGTGTGTTTCCCTTCAGAAATGGAGTTAAATGCCTGGCTCTGTGTCTTCCTACAAGCAAGACTCGGTTTCAGGTAAATGCAGTCACTTTTCAGCTCAAACGAAGCTACATTGTTCACGAAGCTCACACGTTTCTCGCTCTTAACTGAAAAGTATTGGATGTTAGAGGACCTGTGGTTTGTATCAGTTTCAGAAACAGAGTTGAACTAGATATGGTCCGTGTGTGTAGGAAACACAGTTCTTTTGTTCTGAGCACACTCACGTTTCCCTCTGTATGAGAGACTCTAGAAAGCAAGAGTGTGCTTCTTGCTCTAAAGCATAGTGTGTTTCCAGGATGAGAACTGTGCTGTGTGTTTCCCTTCAGAAACGGAGTTAAATGCCCAGCTCTGTGTCTTCCTACAAGCAAGAGTACTTTTCAGGTCAAACGAAGCTACATTGTTCACGAAGCTCACACGTTTCTCGCTCTTAAATGAAAAGCATTAGATGTCAGAGGACTTGTGGTTTGTATAAGTTTCAGAAACAGAGTTGAACTAGATAGGGTCCGTGTGTGTAGGAAGCACAGTTCTTTATTCTGAGCACACTCACGTTTCCCTCTGTATGAGAGAATCTAGAAAGCAAGAGCGTGCTTCTTGCTCTAAAGCAGAGTGTGTTTCCCGGATGAGAACTGTGCTGTGTGTTTCCCTTCAGAAACGGAGTTAAATGCCCAGCTCTGTGTCTTCCTTCAAGCAAGAGAACTTTTCAGGTCAAACGAAGCTACATTGTTCACGAAGCTCACACGTATCTCGCTCTTACCTGAAAAGCATTAGATGTTAGAGGACTTGTGGTTTGTATAAGTTTCAGAAACAGAGTTGAACTACATAGGGTCTGTATGTGTAGGAAGCACAGTTCTTTATTCTGAGCACACTCACTTTTCCCTCTGTATGAGAGAATCTAGAAAGCAAGAGCGTGCTTCTTGCTCTAAAGCAGAGTGTGTTTCATGAATGAGAACTGTGCTGTGTGTTTCCCTTCAGACATGGAGTTAAATACCCGGCTCTGTGTCTTCCTACAACAAGACTTCATTTTGGGTAAAAGCAGTCACTTTTCAGCTCAAACGAAGCTACATTGTTCACGAAGCTCACACGTTTCTCGCTCTTAACTGAAAAGAATTGGATGTTAGAGGACCTGTGGTTTGTATCAGTTTCAGTAATAGAGTTGAACTAGATATGTTCCATGTGTGTAGGAACCACAATTCTTTTGTTCTGAGCACACTCATGTTTCCCTCTGTATGAGAGACTCTAGACAGAACGAGCGTGCTTCTTGCTCTAAAGCAGAGTGTGTTTCATGAATGAGAACTGTTCTGTGTATTTCCCTTCAGAAATGGAGTTAAATGCCCGGCTCTGTGTCTTCCTACAAGCAAGAGTACTTTTCAGGTCAAACGAAGCTACAATGTTCACAAAGCACACAAGTTTCTCGCTCTTAACTGAAAAGCAATGGGTGTTAGAGGACCTGTGGTTTGTATCAGTTTCAAAAAAAGAGTTGAACTTGATATGGTCCGTGTGTAGGAAGCACAGTTCTTTATTCTGAGCACACTCATTTTTCCCTCTGTATGAGAGAATCTAGAAAGCAAGAGCGTGCTTCTTGCTCGAAAGCAGAGGGTGTTCCATGAATGAGAACTGTGCTGTGTGTTTCCCTTCAGACATGGAGTTAAATACCCGGCTCTGTGTCTTCCTACAACAAGACTTCATTTTGGGTAAAAGCAGTCACTTTTCAGCTCAAACGAAGCTACATTATTCACGAAGCTCACACGTATCTCGCTCTTAACTGAAAAGCATTGGATGTTAGAGGACCTGTGGTTTGTATAAGTTTCAGAAACAGAGTTGAACTAGATAGGATCCGTGTGTGTAAGAAACACAGTTCTTTATTCTGAGCACACTCACTTTTCCGTCTGTATGAGAGAATCTAGAAAGCAAGAGCATGCTTCTTGCTCTAAAACAGAGTGTGTTTCTCGGATGAGAACTCTGCTGTGTGTTTCCCTTCAGAAATGGAGTTAAATGCCCGGCTCTGTGTCTTCCTACAAGCAAGAGTACTTTTCAGGTCAAACGAAGCTACAATGTTCACGAACCTCACACGTTTCTCGCTCTTAACTGAAAAGCAATGGGTGTTAGAAGACCTTTGGTTTGTATCAGTTTCAGAAAAAGAGTTGAACTAGATATGGTCCGTGTGTGTAGGAAACACAGTACTTTTGTTCTGAGCACACTCACGTTTCCCTTTGTATGAGAGAATCTAGAAAGCAAGAGCGTGCTTCTTGCTCTAAAGCAGAGTGTGTTTCATGAATGAGAACTGTGCATGTGTTCCCCTTCATAAACGGAGTTAAATGCCCAGCTCTGTGTTTTCATACAAGCCAGACTTCGTTTCAGGTAAACGCATTCACTTTGCAGCTCAAAGAAAGCTACATTGTTCACGAAGCTCACACGTTTCTCGCTCTTAACTGAAAAGCATTGGATGTTAGAGGACCTGTGGTTTGTATCAGTTTCAGAAACAGAGTTGAACTAGATATGGTCCGTGTGTGTAGGAAGCACAGTTCTTTTGTTCTGAGCACACTCACGTTTCCCTCTGTATGAGAGACTCTAGAAAGCAAGAGTGTGCTTCTTGCTCTAAAGCTGAGTGTGTTTCACGGATGAGAACTGTGCTGTGTGTTTCCCTTCAGAAACGGAGTTAAATGCCCAGCTCTGTGTCTTCCTACACGCAAGAGTACTTTTCAGGTCAAACGAAGCTACATTGTTCACGAAGCTCACACGTATCTCGCTCTTAAATGAAAAGCATTAGATGTCAGAGGACTTGTGGTTTGTACAAGTTTCAGAAACAGAGTTGAACTAGATAGGGTCCGTGTGTGTAGGAAGCACAGTTCTTTATTCTGAGCACACTCACTTTTCCCTCTGTATGAGAGAATCTAGAAAGCAAGAGCGTGCTTCTTGCTCTAAAGCAGAGTGTGTTTCCCGGATGAGAACTGTGCTGTGTGTTTCCCTTTAGAAACGGAGTTAAATGCCCGGCTCTGTGTCTTCCTACAAGCAAGAGAACTTTTCAGGTCAAACGAAGCTACATTGTTCACGAAGCTCACACGTATCTCGCTCTTAACTGAAAAGCATTGGGTGTTAGAGGACCTGTGGTTTGTATCAGTTTCAGAAACAGAGTTGATCTTGATATGTTCCGTGTGTGTAGGAAACACAGTACTTTTTTTCTGAGCAAACTCACGTTTCCCTCTGTATGAGAGACTCTAGAAAGCAAGAGCGTGCTTCTTGCTCTAAAGCTGAGTTTGTTTCATGAATGAGAACTGTGCTGTGTGTTCCCCTTCAGAAACGGAGTTAAATGCCCGGCTCTGTGTTTTCCTACAAGCCAGACTTCGTTTCAGGTAAACGCATTCACTTTTCATCTCAAACAGAGCTACATTGTTCACGAAGCTCACACGTTTCTCGCACTTAACTGAAAAGAATTGGATGTTAGAAGACCTGTGGTTTGTATCAGTTTCAGAAAGAGAGTTGAACTAGATATGTTCCGTGTGTGTAGGAACCACAATTCTTTTGTTCTGAGCACACTCATGTTTCCCTCTGTATGAGAAACTCTAGACAGAACGAGCGTGCTTCTTGCTCTAAAGCAGAGTGTGTTTCATGAATGAGAACTGTTCTGTGTATTTCCCTTCAGAAATGGAGTTAAATGCCCGGCTCTGTGTCTTCCTACAAGCAAGAGTACTTTTCAGGTCAAACGAAGCTACAATGTTCACGAAGCTCACACGTTTCTCGCTCTTAACTGAAAAGCAATGGGTTTTAGAGGACCTTTGGTTTGTATCAGTTTTAGAAACAGAGTTGAACTAGATATGGTCCGTGTGTGTAGGAAACACAGTAATTTTGTTCTGAGCACACTCACGTTTCCCTCTGTATGAGAGAATCTAGAAAGCAAGAGCGTGCTTCTTGCTCGAAAGCAGAGGGTGTTCCATGAATGAGAACTGTGCTGTGTGTTTCCCTTCAGACATGGAGTTAAATACCCGGCTCTGTGTCTTCCTACAACAAGACTTCATTTTGGGTAAAAGCAGTCACTTTTCAGCGCAAACGAAGCTACATTGTTCACGAAGCTCACACGTTTCTCGCTCTTAACTGAAAAGCATTGGATGTTAGAGGACCTGTGGTTTGTATAAGTTTCAGAAACAGAGTTGAACTAGATAGGGTCCGTGTGTGTAAGAAACACAGTTCTTTATTCTGAGCACACTCACTTTTCCATCTGTATGAGAGAATCTAGAAAGCAAGAGCATGCTTCTTGCTCTAAAGCAGAGTGTGTTTCATGGATGAGAACTGTGCTGTGTGTTTCCCTTCAGAAATGGAGTTCAATGCCAGGGTCTGTGTCTTCCTACAATCAAGACTCCTTTCAGGTAAACACAGTCACTTTTCAGCTCAAACGAAGCTACATTGTTCACGAAGCTCACACGTTTCTCGCTCTTAACTGAAAAGAATTGTATGTAGGAGGACCTGTGGTTTGTATCAGTTTCAGAAACAGAGTTGAACTAGATAGGGTCCGTGTGTGTAGGAAACACAGTTCTATAATTCTGAGCACACTCACGTTTCCCTCTGTTTGAGAGAATCTAGAAAACAAGAGCGTGCGTCTTGCTCTAAAGCAGAGTGTGTTTCATGAATGAGAACTGTGCTCTGTGTTTCCCTTCAGAAATGGAGTTAAATGCCTGGCTCTGTGTCTTCCTACAAGCAAGACTCGGTTTCAGGTAAACGCAGTCACTTTTCAGCTCAAACGAAGCTACATTGTTCACGAAGCTCACACGTTTCTCGCTCTTAACTGAAAAGCATTGGATGTTAGAGGACCTGTGGTTTGTATAAGTTTCAGAAACAGAGTTGAACTAGATAGGATCCGTGTGTGTAAGAAACACAGTTCTTTATTCTGAGCACACTCACTTTTCCGTCTGTATGAGAGAATCTAGAAAGCAAGAGCATGCTTCTTGCTCTAAAACAGAGTGTGTTTCTCGGATGAGAACTCTGCTGTGTGTTTCCCTTCAGAAATGGAGTTAAATGCCCGGCTCTGTGTCTTCCTACAAGCAAGAGTACTTTTCAGGTCAAACGAAGCTACAATGTTCACGAACCTCACACGTTTCTCGCTCTTAACTGAAAAGCAATGGGTGTTAGAAGACCTTTGGTTTGTATCAGTTTCAGAAAAAGAGTTGAACTAGATATGGTCCGTGTGTGTAGGAAACACAGTACTTTTGTTCTGAGCACACTCACGTTTCCCTTTGTATGAGAGAATCTAGAAAGCAAGAGCGTGCTTCTTGCTCTAAAGCAGAGTGTGTTTCATGAATGAGAACTGTGCATTTGTTCCCCTTCATAAACGGAGTTAAATGCCCGGCTCTGTGTTTTCATACAAGCCAGACTTCGTTTCAGGTAAACGCATTCACTTTGCAGCTCAAAGAAAGCTACATTGTTCACGAAGCTCACACGTTTCTCGCTCTTAACTGAAAAGCATTGGATGTTAGAGGACCTGTGGTTTGTATCAGTTTCAGAAACAGAGTTGAACTAGATATGGTCCGTGTGTGTAGGAAGCACAGTTCTTTTGTTCTGAGCACACTCACGTTTCCCTCTGTATGAGAGACTCTAGAAAGCAAGAGTGTGCTTCTTGCTCTAAAGCTGAGTGTGTTTCCCGGATGAGAACTGTGCTGTGTGTTTCCCTTCAGAAACGGAGTTAAATGCCCAGCTCTGTGTCTTCCTACACGCAAGAGTACTTTTCAGGTCAAACGAAGCTACATTGTTCACGAAGCTCACACGTATCTCGCTCTTAAATGAAAAGCATTAGATGTCAGAGGACTTGTGGTTTGTACAAGTTTCAGAAACAGAGTTGAACTAGATAGGGTCCGTGTGTGTAGGAAGCACAGTTCTTTATTCTGAGCACACTCACTTTTCCCTCTGTATGAGAGAATCTAGAAAGCAAGAGCGTGCTTCTTGCTCTAAAGCAGAGTGTGTTTCCCGGATGAGAACTGTGCTGTGTGTTTCCCTTTAGAAACGGAGTTAAATGCCCGGCTCTGTGTCTTCCTACAAGCAAGAGAACTTTTCAGGTCAAACGAAGCTACATTGTTCATGAAGCTCACACGTATCTCGCTCTTAACTGAAAAGCATTGGGTGTTAGAGGACCTGTGGTTTGTATCAGTTTCAGAAACAGAGTTGATCTTGATATGTTCCGTGTGTGTAGGAAACACAGTACTTTTTTTCTGAGCAAACTCACGTTTCCCTCTGTATGAGAGACTCTAGAAAGCAAGAGCGTGCTTCTTGCTCTAAAGCTGAGTGTGTTTCATGAATGAGAACTGTGCTGTGTGTTCCCCTTCAGAAACGGAGTTAAATGCCCGGCTCTGTGTTTTCCTACAAGCCAGACTTCGTTTCAGGTAAACGCATTCACTTTTCATCTCAAACAGAGCTACATTGTTCACGAAGCTCACACGTTTCTCGCTCTTAACTGAAAAGAATTGGATGTTAGAAGACCTGTGGTTTGTATCAGTTTCAGAAAGAGAGTTGAACTAGATATGTTCCGTGTGTGTAGGAACCACAATTCTTTTGTTCTGAGCACACTCATGTTTCCCTCTGTATGAGAAACTCTAGACAGAACGAGCGTGCTTCTTGCTCTAAAGCAGAGTGTGTTTC
Source organism: Onychomys leucogaster (assembly GCA_949786385.1). Classification (NCBI taxonomy): domain Eukaryota; kingdom Metazoa; phylum Chordata; class Mammalia; order Rodentia; family Cricetidae; genus Onychomys; species Onychomys leucogaster. The sequence goes on along the minus strand of CATKUP010000114.1, from coordinate 1,133,509 downwards.
ATGAATGAGAACTGTTCTGTGTATTTCCCTTCAGAAATGGAGTTAAATGCCCGGCTCTGTGTCTTCCTACAAGCAAGAGTACTTTTCAGGTCAAACGAAGCTACAATGTTCACGAAGCTCACACGTTTCTCGCTCTTAACTGAAAAGCAATGGGTTTTAGAGGACCTTTGGTTTGTATCAGTTTTAGAAACAGAGTTGAACTAGATATGGTCCGTGTGTGTAGGAAACACAGTAATTTTGTTCTGAGCACACTCACGTTTCCCTCTGTATGAGAGAATCTAGAAAGCAAGAGCGTGCTTCTTGCTCTAAAGCAGAGTGTGTTTCATGAATGAGAACTGTGCATGTGTTCCCCTTCATAAACGGAGTTAAATGCCCGGCTCTGTGTTTTCATACAAGCCAGACTTCGTTTCAGGTAAACGCATTCACTTTGCAGCTCAAACAAAGCTACATTGTTCACGAAGCTCACACGTTTCTCGCTCTTAACTGAAAAGCATTGGATGTTAGAGGACCTGTGGTTTGTATCAGTTTCAGAAACAGAGTTGAACTAGATATGGTCCGTGTGTGTAGGAAACACAGTTCTTTTGTTCTGAGCACACTCACGTTTCCCTCTGTATGAGAGACTCTAGAAAGCAAGAGTGTGCTTCTTGCTCTAAAGCAGAGTGTGTTTCCCGGATGAGAACTGTGCTGTGTGTTTCCCTTCAGAAACGGAGTTAAATGCCCAGCTCTGTGTCTTCCTACAAGCAAGAGTACTTTTCAGGTCAAATGAAGCTACATTGTTCACGAAGCTCACACGTATCTCGCTCTTAACTGAAAAGCATTAGATGTCAGAGGACTTGTGGTTTGTATAAGTCTCAGAAACAGAGTTGAACTAGATAGGGTCCGTGTGTGTAGGAAGCACAGTTCTTTATTCTGAGCACACTCACGTTTCCCTCTGTATGAGAGAATCTAGAAAGCAAGAGCGTGCTTCTCGCTCTAAAGCAGAGTGTGTTTCCCGGATGAGAACTGTGCTGTGTGTTTCCCTTCAGAAACGGAGTTAAATGCCCGGCTCTGTGTCTTCCTACAAGCAAGAGTACTTTTCAGGTCAAACGAAGCTACATTGTTCACGAAGCTCACACGTATCTCGCTCTTAAATGAAAAGCATTAGATGTCAGAGGACTTGTGGTTTGTATAAGTTTCAGAAACAGAGTTGAACTAGATAGGGTCCGTGTGTGTAGGAAGCACAGTTCTTTATTCTGAGCACACTCACTTTTCCCTCTGTATGAGAGAATCTAGAAAGCAAGAGCGTGCTTCTTGCTCTAAAGCAGAGTGTGTTTCCCGGATGAGAACTGTGCTGTGTGTTTCCCTTCAGAAACGGAGTTAAATGCCCAGCTCTGTGTCTTCCTACAAGAAAGAGAACTTTTCAGGTCAAATGAAGCTACATTGTTCAAGAAGCTCACACGTATCCCGCTCTTAACTGAAAAGCATTGGGTGTTAGAGGACCTGTGGTTTGTATCAGTTTCAGAAACAGAGTTGAACTTGACATGTTCCGTGTGTAGGAAACACAGTACTTTTTTTTTTAGCAAACTCACGTTTCCCTCTGTATGAGAGACTCTAGAAAGCAAGAGCGTGCGTCTTGCTCTAAAGCAGAGTGTGTTTCATGAATGAGAACTGTGCTGTGTGTTTCCCTTCAGACACGGAGTTAAATGCCCGGCTCTGTGTCTTCCTACAAGCAAGAGTACTTTTCAGGTCAATCGAAGCTACATTGTTCACGAAGCTCACACGTTTCTCGCTCTTAACTGAAAAGCATTGGATGTTAGAGGACCTGTGGTTTGTATAAGTTTCAGAAACAGAGTTGAACTAGATAGGGTCCGTATGTGTAAGAAACACAGTTCTTTATTCTGAGCACACTCACTTTTCCATCTGTATGAGAGAATCTAGAAAGCAAGAGCATGCTTCTTGCTCTAAAGCAGAGTGTGTTTCATGGATGAGAACTGTGCTGTGTGTTTCCCTTCAGAAATGGAGTTCAATGCCAGGGTCTGTGTCTTCCTACAATCAAGACTCCTTTCAGGTAAACACAGTCACTTTTCAGCTCAAACGAAGCTACATTGTTCACGAAGCTCACACGTTTCTCGCTCTTAACTGAAAAGAATTGTATGTAGGAGGACCTGTGGTTTGTATCAGTTTCAGAAACAGAGTTGAACTAGATAGGGTCCGTGTGTGTAGGAAACACAGTTCTATAATTCTGAGCACACTCACGTTTCCCTCTGTTTGAGAGAATCTAGAAAGCAAGAGCGTGCGTCTTGCTCTAAAGCAGAGTGTGTTTCATGAATGAGAACTGTGCATGTGTTCCCCTTCATAAACGGAGTTAAATGCCCGGCTGTGTGTTTTCATACAAGCCAGACTTCGTTTCAGGTAAACGCATTCACTTTGCAGCTCAAACAAAGCTACATTGTTCATGAAGCTCACACGTTTCTCGCTCTTAACTGAAAAGCATTGGATGTTAGAGGACCTGTGGTTTGTATCAGTTTCAGAAACAGAGTTGAACTAGATATGGTCCGTGTGTGTAGGAAGCACAGTTCTTTTGTTCTGAGCACACTCACGTTTCCCTCTGTATGAGAGACTCTAGAAAGCAAGAGTGTGCTTCTTGCTCTAAAGCAGAGTGTGTTTCCCGGATGAGAACTGTGCTAGTGTTCCCCTTCAGAAAAGGAGTTAAATGCCCGGCTCTGTGTTTTCCTACAAGCCAGACTACGTTTCAGGTAAACACATTCACTTTTCAACTCAAACAGAGCTACATTGTTCACGAAGCTCACACGTTTCTCGCTCTTAACTGTAAAGAATTGGATGTTAGAGGACCTGTGGTTTGTATCAGTTTCAGAAAGAGAGTTGAACTAGATATGTTCCGTGTGTGTAGGAACCACAATTCTTTTCTTCTGAGCACACTCATGTTTCCCTCTTTATGAGAGACTCTAGACAGAACGAGCGTGCTTCTTGCTCTAAAGCAGAGTGTGTTTCATGAATGAGAACTGTTCTGTGTATTTCCCTTCAGAAATGGAGTTAAATGCCCGGCTCTGTGTCTTCCTACAAGCAAGAGTACTTTTCAGGTCAAACCAAGCTACAATGTTCACGAAGCTCACACGTTTCTCGCTCTTAACTGAAAAGCAATGGGTGTTAGAGGACCTGTGGTTTGTATCAGTTTCAGAAACAGAGTTGAACTTGATATGGTCCGTGTGTAGGAAACACAGTACTTTTGTTCTGAGCACACTCACGTTTCCCTCTGTATGAGAGAATCTAGAAAGCAAGAGCGTGCTTCTTGCTCTAAAGCAGAGTGTGTTTCATGAATGAGAACTGTGCATGTGTTCCCCTTCATAAACGGAGTTAAATGCCTGGGTCTGTGTTTTCCTACAAGCCAGACTTCGTTTCAGGTAAACACATTCACTTTGCAGCTCAAACAAAGCTACATTGTTCACGAAGCTCACACGTTTCTCGCTCTTAACTGAAAATCATTGGATGTTAGAGGACATGTGGTTTGTATCAGTTTCAGAAACAGAGTTGAACTAGATATGGTCCGTGTGTGTAGGAAACACAGTTCTTTTGTTCTGAGCACACTCACCTTTCCCTCTGTATGAGAGACTCTAGAAAGCAAGAGTGTGCTTCTTGCTCTAAAGAAGAGTGTGTTTCCCGGATGAGAACTGTGCCGTGTGTTTGCCTTCAGAAACGGAGTTAAATGCCCAGCTCTGTGTCTTCCTACAAGCAAGAGTACTTTTCAGGTCAAACGAAGCTACATTGTTCACGAAGCTCACACGTATCTCGCTCTTAACTGAAAAGCATTAGATGTTAGAGGACTTGTGGTTTGTATAAGTTTCAGAAACAGAGTTGAACTAGATAGGGTCCGTGTGTGTAGGAAGCACAGTTCTTTATTCTGAGCACACTCACTTTTCCCTCTGTATGAGAGAATCTAGAAAGCAAGAGCGTGCTTCTTGCTCTAAAGAAGAGTGTGTTTCCCGGATTAGAACTGTGCTGTGTGTTTCCCTTCAGAAACGGAGTTAAATGCCCAGCTCTGTGTCTTCCTACAAGCAAGAGAACTTTTCAGGTCAAACGAAGCTACATTGTTCACGAAGCTCACACGTTTCTCGCTCTTAACTGAAAAGAATTGGATGTTAGAGGACCTGTGGTTTGTATCAGTTTCAGTAATAGAGTTGAACTAGATATGTTCCATGTGTGTAGGAACCACAATTCTTTTGTTCTGAGCACACTCATGTTTCCCTCTGTATGAGAGACTCTAGACAGAATGAGCGTGCTTCTTGCTCTAAAGCAGAGTGTGTTTCATGAATGAGAACTGTTCTCTGTATTTCGCTTCAGAAATGGAGTTAAATGCCCGGCTCTGTGTCTTCCTACAAGCAATAGTACTTTTCAGGTCAAACGAAGCTACAATGTTCACAAAGCACACAAGTTTCTCGCTCTTAACTGAAAAGCAATGGGTGTTAGAGGACCTGTGGTTTGTATCAGTTTCAAAAACAGAGTTGAACTTGATATGGTTCGTGTGTAGGAAACACAGTACTTTTGTTCTGAGCACACTCACGTTTCCCTCTGTATGAGAGAATCTAGAAAGCAAGAGCGTGCTTCTTGCTCTAAAGCAGAGTGTGTTTCATGAATGAGAACTGTGCTGTGTGTTTCCCTTCAGAAACGGAGTTAAATGCCTGGCTCTGTGTCTTCCTACATGCAAGACTTCTTTTCAGGTAAACGCAGTCACTTTTCAGCTCAAACGAAGCTACATTGTTCACAAAGCTCACACGTTTCTCGCTCTTAACTGAAAAGCATTGTATGTAGGAGGACCTGTGGTTTGTATCAGTTTCAGAAAAAGAGTTGAACTAGATATGGTCCGTGTGTGTAGGAAACACAGTACATTTTTTCTGAGCACACTCACGTTTCCCTCTGTATGAGAGAATCTAGAAAGCAAGAGCGTGCTTCTTACTCTAAAGCAGAGTGTGTTTCATGAATGAGAACTGTGCTGTGTGTTTCCCTTCAGACACGGAGTTAAATACCCGGCTCTGTGTCTTCCTACAACAAGACTTCATTTTGGGTAAAAGCAGTCACTTTTCAGCTCAAACGAAGCTACATTGTTCACGAAGCTCACACGTTTCTCGCTCTTAACTGAAAAGCATTGGATGTTAGAGGACCTGTGGTTTGTATAAGTTTCAGAAACAGAGTTGAACTAGATAGGGTCCGTGTGTGTAAGAAACACAGTTCTTCATTCTGAGCACACTCACTTTTCCCTGTGTATGAGAGAATCTAGAAAGCAAGAGCATGCTTCTTGTTCTAAAGCAGAGTGTGTTTCCCAGATGAGAACTGTGCTGTGTGTTTCCCTTCAGAAACGGAGTTAAATGCCCAGCTCTGTGTCTTCCTACAAGCAAGAGTACTTTTCAGGTCAAACGAAGCTACATTGTTCACGAAGCTCACACGTATCTCGCTCTTAACTCAAAAGCATTAGATGTTAGAGGACTTGTGGTTTGTATAAGTTTCAGAAACAGAGTTGAACTAGATAGGGTCCGTGTGTGTAGGAAGCACAGTTCTTTATTCTGAGCACATTCACTTTTCCCTCTGTATGAGAGAATCTAGAAAGCAAGAGCGTGCTTCTTGCTCTAAAGAAGAGTGTGTTTATCGGATGAAAACTGTGCTGTGTGTTTCCCTTCAGAAACGGAGTTAAATGCCCAGCTCTGTGTCTTCCTACAAGCAAGAGAACTTTTCAGGTCAAACGAAGCTACAATGTTCACGAAGCTCACACGTATCTCGCTCTTAACTGAAAAGCATTGGGTGTTAGAGGACCTGTGGTTTGTATCAGTTTCAGAAACAGAGTTGAACTTGATATGTTCCGTGTGTGTAGGAAACACAGTTCTTTTGTTCTCAGCACACTCACGTTTCCCTCTGTATGAGAGAATCTAGAAAGCAAGAGCGTGCTTCTTGCTCTAAAGCAGAGTGCGTTTAATGAATGAGAACTGTGCGTGTGTTTCCCTTCAGACACGGAGTTAAATACCCGGCTCTGTGTTTTCCTACAAGACAGACTTCGTTCAGGTAAACGCATTCACATTGCAGCTCAAACAAGCTACATTGTTCACGAAGCTCACACGTTTCTCGCTCTTAACTGAAAAGCATTGGATGTTAGAGGACCTGTGGTTTGTATCAGTTTCAGAAACAGAGTTGAACTTGATATGTTCCGTGTGTAGGAAACCCAGTACTTTTTTTTTTTAGCAAACTCTTGTTTCCCTCTGTACGAGAGACTCTAGAAAGCAAGAGCGTGCGTCTTGCTCTAAAGCAGAGTGTGTTTCATGAATGAGAACTGTGCTGTGTGTTTCCCTTCAGACACGGAGTTAAATGCCCGGCTCTGTGTCTTCCTACAAGCAAGAGTACTTTTCAGGTCAAACGAAGCTACATTGTTCACGAAGCTCACACGTTTCTCGCTCTTAACTGAAAAGAATTGGATGTTAGAGGACCTGTGGTTTGTATCAGTTTCAGTAATAGAGTTGAACTAGATATGTTCCATGTGTGTAGGAACCACAATTCTTTTGTTCTGAGCACACTCATGTTTCCCTCTGTATGAGAGACTCTAGACAGAACGAGCGTGCTTCTTGCTCTAAAGCAGAGTGTGTTTCATGAATGAGAACTGTTCTGTGTATTTCGCTTCAGAAATGGAGTTAAATGCCCGGCTCTGTGTCTTCCTACAAGCAAGAGTACTTTTCAGGTCAAACGAAGCTACAATGTTCACAAAGCACACAAGTTTCTCGCTCTTAACTGAAAAGCAATGGGTGTTAGAGGACCTGTGGTTTGTATCAGTTTCAAAAACAGAGTTGAACTTGATATGGTTCGTGTGTAGGAAACACAGTACTTTTGTTCTGAGCACACTCACGTTTCCCTCTGTATGAGAGAATCTAGAAAGCAAGAGCGTGCTTCTTGCTCTAAAGCAGAGTGTGTTTCATGAATGAGAACTGTGCTGTGTGTTTCCCTTCAGAAACGGAGTTAAATGCCTGGCTCTGTGTCTTCCTACATGCAAGACTTCTTTTCAGGTAAACGCAGTCACTTTTCAGCTCAAACGAAGCTACATTGTTCACAAAGCTCACACGTTTCTCGCTCTTAACTGAAAAGCATTGTATGTAGGAGGACCTGTGGTTTGTATCAGTTTCAGAAAAAGAGTTGAACTAGATATGGTCCGTGTGTGTAGGAAACACAGTACATTTGTTCTGAGCACACTCACGTTTCCCTCTGTATGAGAGAATCTAGAAAGCAAGAGCGTGCTTCTTGCTCTAAAGCAGAGTGTGTTTCATGAATGAGAACTGTGCTGTGTGTTTACCTTCAGACACGGAGTTAAATACCCGGCTCTGTGTCTTCCTACAACAAGACTTCATTTTGGGTAAAAGCAGTCACTTTTCAGCTCAAACGAAGCTACATTGTTCACGAAGCTCACACGTTTCTCGCTCTTAACTGAAAAGCATTGGATGTTAGAGGACCTGTGGTTTGTATAAGTTTCAGAAACAGAGTTGAACTAGATAGGGTCCGTGTGTGTAAGAAACACAGTTCTTTATTCTGAGCACACTCACTTTTCCCTGTGTATGAGAGAATCTAGAAAGCAAGAGCATGCTTCTTGTTCTAAAGCAGAGTGTGTTTCCCAGATGAGAACTGTGCTGTGTGTTTCCCTTCAGAAACGGAGTTAAATGCCCAGCTCTGTGTCTTCCTACAAGCAAGAGTACTTTTCAGGTCAAACGAAGCTACATTGTTCACGAAGCTCACACGTATCTCGCTCTTAACTCAAAAGCATTAGATGTTAGAGGACTTGTGGTTTGTATAAGTTTCAGAAACAGAGTTGAACTAGATAGGGTCCGTGTGTGTAGGAAGCACAGTTCTTTATTCTGAGCACATTCACTTTTCCCTCTGTATGAGAGAATCTAGAAAGCAAGAGCGTGCTTCTTGCTCTAAAGAAGAGTGTGTTTATCGGATGAAAACTGTGCTGTGTGTTTCCCTTCAGAAACGGAGTTAAATGCCCAGCTCTGTGTCTTCCTACAAGCAAGAGAACTTTTCAGGTCAAACGAAGCTACAATGTTCACGAAGCTCACACGTATCTCGCTCTTAACTGAAAAGCATTGGGTGTTAGAGGACCTGTGGTTTGTATCAGTTTCAGAAACAGAGTTGAACTTGATATGTTCCGTGTGTGTAGGAAACACAGTTCTTTTGTTCTCAGCACACTCACGTTTCCCTCTGTATGAGAGAATCTAGAAAGCAAGAGCGTGCTTCTTGCTATAAAGCAGAGTGCGTTTAATGAATGAGAACTGTGCGTGTGTTTCCCTTCAGACACGGAGTTAAATGCCCGTCTCTGTGTTTTCCTACAAGCCAGACTTCGTTTCAGGTAAACGCATTCACTTTTCAACTCAAACAGAGCTACATTGTTTACGAAGCTCACACGTTTCTCGCTCTTAACTGAAAAGAATTGGATGTTAGAGGACCTGTGGTTTGTATCAGTTTCAGTAATAGAGTTGAACTAGATATGTTCCGTGTGTAGGAACCACAATTCTTTTGTTCTGAGCACACTCATGTTTCCCTCTAATTGAGAGACTCTAGACAGAACGAGCGTGCTTCTTGCTCTAAAGCAGAGTGTGTTTCATGAATGAGAACTGTTCTGTGTATTTCCCTTCAGAAATGGAGTTCAATGCCCGGCTCTGTGTCTTCCTACAAGCAAGAGTACTTTTCAGGTCAAACGAAGCTACAATGTTCACAAAGCACACAAGTTTCTCGCTCTTAACTGAAAAGCAATGGGTGTTACAGGACCTGTGGTTTGTATCAGTTTCAGAAACAGAGTTGAACTTGATATGGTCCGTGTGTAGGAAACACAGTACTTTTGTTCTGAGCACACTCACGTTTCCCTCTGTATGAGAGAATCTAGAAAGCAAGAGCGTGCTTCTTGCTCTAAAGCAGAGTGTGTTTCATGAATGAGAACTGTGCATGTGTTCCCCTTCAGAAACGGAGTTAAATGCCCGGCTCTGTGTTTTCCTACAAGCCAGACTTCGTTTCAGGTAAACGCATTCACTTTTCAACTCAAACAGAGCTACATTGTTCACGAAGCTCACACGATTCTCGCTCTTAAATGAAAAGAATTGGATGTTAGAGGACCTGTGGTTTGTATCAGTTTCAGAAACAGAGTTGAACTAGATATGGTCCGTGTGTGTAGTAAACACAGTTCTTTTGTTCTGAGCACACTCACGTTTCCCTCTGTATGAGAGACTCTAGAAAGCAAGAGCGTGCTTCTTGCTCTAAAGCAGAGTGTGTTTCCCGGATGAGAACTGTTCTGTGTATTTCCCTTCAGAAATGGAGTTAAATGCCCGGCTCTGTGTCTTCCTACAAGCAAGAGTACTTTTCAGGACAAACGAAGCTACAATGTTCACGAAGCTCACACTTTTCTCGCTCTTAACTGAAAAGCAATGGGTGTTAGAGGACCTTTGGTTTGTATCAGTTTTAGAAACAGAGTTGAACTAGATATGGTCCGTGTGTGTAGGAAACACAGTAATTTTGTTCTGAGCACACTCACGTTTCCTTCTGTATGAGAGAATCTAGAAAGCAAGAGCGTGCTTGTTGCTCTAAAGCAGAGTGTGTTTCATGAATGAGAACTGTGCATGTGTTCCCCTTCAGAAACGGAATTAAATGCCCGGCTCTGTGTTTTCCTACAAGCCAGACTTCGTTTCAGGTAAACGCATTCACTTTTCAACTCAAACAGAGCTACATTGTTCACGAAGCTCACACGATTCTCGCTCTTAAATGAAAAGAATTGGATGTTAGAGGACCTGTGGTTTGTATCAGTTTCAGAAACAGAGTTGAACTAGATATGGTCCGTGTGTGTAGTAAACACAGTTCTTTATTCTGAGCACACTCACGTTTCCCTCTGTATGAGAGACTCTAGAAAGCAAGAGCGTGCTTCTTGCTCTAAAGCAGAGTGTGTTTCCCGGATGAGAACTGTTCTGTGTATTTCCCTTCAGAAATGGAGTTAAATGCCCGGCTCTGTGTCTTCCTACAAGCAAGAGTACTTTTCAGGACAAACGAAGCTACAATGTTCACGAAGCTCACACTTTTCTCGCTCTTAACTGAAAAGCAATGGGTGTTAGAGGACCTTTGGTTTGTATCAGTTTTAGAAACAGAGTTGAACTAGATATGGTCCGTGTGTGTAGGAAACACAGTAATTTTGTTCTGAGCACACTCACGTTTCCTTCTGTATGAGAGAATCTAGAAAGCAAGAGCGTGCTTCTTGCTCTAAAGCAGAGTGTGTTTCATGAATGAGAACTGTGCATGTGTTCCCCTTCAGAAACGGAGTTAAATGCCCAGCTCTGTGTTTTCATACAAGCCAGACTTCGTTTCAGGTAAACGCATTCACTTTGCAGCTCAAACAAAGCTACATTGTTCACGAAGCTCACACGTTTCTTGCTCTTAACTGTAAAGAATTGGATGTTAGAAGACCTGTGGTTTGTATCAGTTTCAGAAAGAGAGTTGAACTAGATATGTTCCGTGTGTGTAGGAACCACAATTCTTTTGTTCTGAGCACACTCATGTTTCCCTCTGTATGAGAAACTCTAGACAGAACGAGCGTGCTTCTTGCTCTAAAGCAGAGTGTGTTTCATGAATGAGAACTGTTCTGTGTATTTCCCTTCAGAAATGGAGTTAAATGCCCGGCTCTGTGTCTTCCTACAAGCAAGAGTACTTTTCAGGTCAAACGAAGCTACAATGTTCACGAAGCTCACACGTTTCTCGCTCTTAACTGAAAAGCAATGGGTGTTAGAGGACCTTTGGTTTGTATCAGTTTTAGAAACAGAGTTGAACTAGATATGGTCCGTGTGTGTAGGAAACACAGTACTTTTGTTCTGACCACACTCACGTTTCCCTCTGTATGAGAGAATCTAGAAAGCAAGAGCGTGCTTCTTGCTCTAAAGCAGAGTGTGTTTCCCGGATGAGAACTGTGCTGTGTGTTTCCCTTCAGAAACGGAGTTAAATGCCCAGCTCTGTGTCTTCCTACAAACAAGAGAACTTTTCAGGTCAAACGAAGCTACATTGTTCACGAAGCTCACACGTATCTCGCTCTTAACTGAAAAGCATTGGGTGTTAGAGGACCTGTGGTTTGTATCAGTTTCAGAAACAGAGTTGAACTTGATATGTTCCGTGTGTGTAGGAAACACAGTACTTTCTTTCTGTGCAAACTCACGTTTCTCTATGTATGAGAGACTCTAGAAAGCAAGAGCGTGCTTCTTGCTCTAAAGCAGAGTGTGTTTCATGAATGAGAACTGTGCTGTGTGTTCCCCTTCAGAAATGGAGTTAAATGCCCGGCTCTGTGTTTTCCTACAAGCCAGACTTCGTTTCAGGTAAACGCATTCACTTTTCAACTCAAACAGAGCTACATTGTTCACGAAGCTCACACGATTCTCGCTCTTAAATGAAAAGAATTGGATGTTTGAGGACCTGTGGTTTGTATCAGTTTCAGAAACAGAGTTGAACTAGATATGGTCCGTGTGTGTAGAAAACACAGTTCTTTTGTTCTGAGCACACTCACGTTTCCCTCTGTATGAGAGACTCTAGAAAGCAAGAGCGTGCTTCTTGCTCTAAAGCAGAGTGTGTTTCCCGGATGAGAACTGTTCTGTGTATTTCCCTTCAGAAATGGAGTTAAATGCCCGGCTCTGTGTCTTCCTACAAGCAAGAGTACTTTTCAGGTCAAACGAAGCTACAATGTTCACGAAGCTCACACGTTTCTCGCTCTTAACTGAAAAGCAATGGGTGTTAGAGGACCTTTGGTTTGTATCAGTTTTAGAAACAGAGTTGAAGTAGATATGGTCCGTGTGTGTAGGAAACACAGTAATTTTGTTCTGAGCACACTCACGTTTCCCTCTGTATGAGAGAATCTAGAAAGCAAGAGCGTGCTTCTTGCTCTAAAGCAGAGTGTGTTTCATGAATGAGAACTGTGCATGTGTTCCCCTTCATAAACGGAGTTAAATGCCCGGCTCTGTGTTTTCATACAAGCCAGACTTCGTTTCAGGTAAACGCATTCACTTTGCAGCTCAAACAAAGCTACATTGTTCACGAAGCTCACACGTTTCTCGCTCTTAACTGAAAAGCATTGGATGTTAGAGGACCTGTGGTTTGTATCAGTTTCAGAAACAGAGTTGAACTAGATATGGTCCGTGTGTGTAGGAAACACAGTTCTTTTGTTCTGAGCACACTCACGTTTCCCTCTGTATGAGAGACTCTAGAAAGCAAGAGTGTGCTTCTTGCTCTAAAGCAGAGTGTGTTTCCCGGATGAGAACTGTGCTGTGTGTTTCCCTTCAGAAACGGAGTTGAATGCCCGGCTCTGTGTCTTCCTACAAGCAAGAGAACTTTTCAGGTCAAACGAAGCTACATTGTTCACGAAGCTCACACGTATCTCGCTCTTAACTGAAAAGCATTGGATGTTAGAGGACCTGTGGTTTGTATCAGTTTCAGAAACAGAGTTGAACGTGATATGTTCCGTGTGTAGGAAACACAGTACTTTTTTTTTTTTTTTTTAGCAAACTCACGTTTCCCTCTGTACGAGAGACTCTAGAAAGCAAGAGCGTGCGTCTTGCTCTAAAGCAGAGTGTGTTTCATGAATCAGAACTGTGCTGTGTGTTCCCCTTCAGAAACGGAGTTAAATGCCCGTCTCTGTGTTTTCCTACAAGCCAGACTTCGTTTCAGGTAAACGCATTCACTTTTCAACTCAAACAGAGCTACATTGTTTACGAAGCTCACACGTTTCTCGCTCTTAACTGAAAAGAATTGGATGTTAGAGGACCTGTGGTTTGTATCAGTTTCAGTAATAGAGTTGAACTAGATATGTTCCGTGTGTACGAACCACAATTCTTTTGTTCTGAGCACACTCATGTTTCCCTCTGTATGAGAGACTCTAGACAGAACGAGCGTGCTTCTTGCTCTAAAGCAGAGTGTGTTTCATGAATGAGAACTGTTCTGTGTATTTCCCTTCAGAAATGGAGTTAAATGCCCGGCTCTGTGTCTTCCTACAAGCAAGAGTACTTTTCAGGTCAAACGAAGCTACAATGTTCACGAAGCACACAAGTTTCTCGCTCTTAACTGAAAAGCAATGGGTGTTAGAGGACCTGTGGTTTGTATCAGTTTCAGAAACAGAGTTGAACTTGATATGGTCCGTGTGTAGGAAACACAGTACTTTTGTTCTCAGCACACTCACGTTTCCCTCTGTATGAGAGAATCTAGAAAGCAAGAGCGTGCTTCTTGCTCTAAAGCAGAGTGTGTTTCATGAATGAGAACTGTGCATGTGTTCCCCTTCATAAACGGAGTTAAATGCCTGGCTCTGTGTTTTCCTACAAGCCAGACTTCGTTTCAGGTAAACCCATTCTCTTTTCAGCTCAAACAAACTACATTGTTCATGAAGCTCACACGTTTCTCGCTCTTAACTTAAAACAATTGGATGTTAGAGGATATGTGGTTTGTATCAGTTTCAGAAACAGAGTTGAACTAGATATGGTCCGTGTGTGTAGGAAACACAGTTCTTTTGTTCTGAGCACACTCACGTTTCCCTCTGTATGAGAGAATCTAGAAAGCAAGAGCGTGCTTCTTGCTCTAAAGCAGAGTGTGTTTCCCGGATGAGAACTGTGCTGTGTGTTTCCCTTCAGAAACGGAGTTAAATGCCCGGCTCTGTGTCTTCCTACAAGCAAGAGAACTTTTCAGGTCAAACGAAGCTACATTGTTCACGAAGCTCACACGTATCTCGCTCTTAACTGAAAAGCATTGGATGTTAGAGGACCTGTGGTTTGTATCAGTTTCAGAAACAGAGTTGAACGTGATATGTTCCGTGTGTAGGAAACACAGTACTTTTTTTTTTTTTTAGCAAACTCACGTTTCCCTCTGTACGAGAGACTCTAGAAAGCAAGAGCGTGCGTCTTGCTCTAAAGCAGAGTGTGTTTCATGAATGAGAACTGTGCTGTGTGTTTCCCTTCAGACACGGAGTTAAATGCCCGGCTCTGTGTCTTCCTACAAGCAAGAGTACTTTTCAGGTCAAACGAAGCTACATTGTTCACAAAGCTCAAAAGTTTCTCGCTCTTAACTGAAAAGCATAAGATGTTAGAGGACTTGTGGTTTGTATAAGTTTCATAAACAGAGTTGAACTACATTGGGTCCGTATGTGTAGGAAGCACAGTTCTTTATTCTGAGCACACTCACTTTTCTCTCTGTATGAGAGAATCTAGAAAGCTAGAGCGTGCTTCTTGCTCTAAAGCAGAGGGTGTTTCATGAATGAGAACTGTGCTGTGTGTTTCCCTTCAGACATGGAGTTAAATACCCGGCTCTGTGTCTTCCTACAACAAGACTTCATTTTGGGTAAAAGCAGTCACTTTTCAGCTCAAACGAAGCTACATTGTTCACGAAGCTCACACGTTTCTCGCTCTTAACTGAAAAGCATTGGATGTTAGAGGACCTGTGGTTTGTATAAGTGTCAGAAACAGAGTTGAACTATATAGGGTCCGTGTGTGTAAGAAACACAGTTCTTTATTCTGAGCACACTCACTTTTCCATCTGTATGAAAGAATCTAGAAAGCAAGAGCATGCCTCTTGCTCTAAAGCAGAGTGTGTTTCATGGATGAGAACTGTGCTGTGTGTTTCCCTTCAGAAATAGAGTTAAATGCCAGGGTCTGTGTATTCCTACAATCAAGACACGTTTCAGGTAAACACAGTCACTTTTCAGCTCAAACGAAGCTACATTGTTCACGAAGCTCACACGTTTCTCGCTCTTAACTGAAAAGAATTGTATGTAGGAGGACCTGTGGTTTGTATCAGTTTCAGAAACAGAGTTGAACTAGATAGGGTCCGTGTGTGTAGGAAACACAGTTCTATAATTCTGAGCACACTCACGTTTCCCTCTGTTTGAGAGAATCTAGAAAGCAAGAGCGTGCTTCTTGCTCTAAAGCAGAGTGTGTTTCATGAATGAGAACTGTGCTGTGTGTTTCCCTTCAGAAATGGAGTTAAATGCCTGGCTCTGTGTCTTCCTACAAGCAAGACTCGGTTTCAGGTAAACGCAGTCACTTTTCAGCTCAAACGAAGCTACATTATTCACGAAGCTCACACGTTTCTCGCTCTTAACTGAAAAGCATTGGGTGTTAGAGGACCTGTGGTTTGCATCAGTTTCAGAAACAGAGTTGAACTTGATATGTTCCGTGTGTAGGAAACACAGCACTTTTTTTCCGAGCAAACTCACTTTTCCCTCTGTATGAGAGACTCTAGAAAGCAAGAGCGTGCGTCTTGCTCTAAAGCAGAGTGTGTTTCATGAATGAGAACTGTGCTGTGTGTTTCCCTTCAGACATGGAGTTAAATACCCGGCTCTGTGTCTTCCTACAACAAGACTTCATTTTGGGTAAAAGCAGTCACTTTTCAGCTCAAACGCAGCTACATTGTTCACGAAGCTCACACGTTTCTCGCTCTTAACTGAAAAGAATTGGATGTTAGAGGACCTGTGGTTTGTATCAGTTTCAGAAAGAGAGTTGAACTAGATATGTTCCGTGTGTGTAGGAACCACAATTCTTTTGTTCTGAGCACACTCATGTTTCCCTCTGTATGAGAGACTCTAGACAGAACGAGCGTGCTTCTTGCTCTAAAGCAGAGTGTGTTTCATGAATGAGAACTGTTCTGTGTATTTCCCTTCAGAAATGGAGTTAAATGCCCGGCTCTGTGTCTTCCTACAAGCAAGAGTACTTTTCAGGTCAAACGAAGCTACATTGTTCACGAAGCTCACACGTATCTCGCTCTTAACTGAAAAGCATTGGGTGTTAGAGGACCTGTGGTTTGTATCAGTTTCAGAAACAGAGTTGAACTTGATATGTTCCGTGTGTGTAGGAAACATAGCACTTTTTTTCTGAGCAAACTCACGTTTCCCTCTGTATGAGAGACTCTAGAATGCAAGAGCGTGCTTCTTGCTCTAAAGCAGAGTGTGTTTCATGAATGAGAACTGTGCTAGTGTTCCCCTTCAGAAAAGGAGTTAAATGCCCGGCTCTGTGTTTTCCTACAAGCCAGACTTCGTTTTAGGTAAACACATTCACTTTTCAACTCAAACAGAGCTACATTGTTCACGAAGCTCACACGTTTCTCGCTCTTAACTGAAAAGAATTGGATGTTAGAGGACCTGTGGTTTGTATCAGTTTCAGAAAGAGAGTTGAACTAGATATGTTCCGTGTGTGTAGGAACAACAATTCTTTTGTTCTGAGCACACTCATGTTTCCCTCTGTATGAGAGACTCTAGACAGAACGAGCGTGCTTCTTGCTCTAAAGCAGAGTGTGTTTCATGAATGAGAACTGTTCTGTGTATTTCCCTTCAGAAATGGAGTTAAATGCCCGGCTCTGTGTCTTCCTACAAGCAAGAGTACTTTTCAGGTCAAACGAAGCTACAATGTTCACGAAGCTCACACGTTTCTCGCTCTTAAATGAAAAGCAATGGGTGTTAGAGGACCTGTGGTTTGTATCAGTTTCAGAAACAGAGTTGAACTTGATATGGTCCGTGTGTAGGAAACACAGTACTTTTGTTCTGAGCACAGTCACGTTTCCCTCTGTATGAGAGAATCTAGAAAGCAAGAGCGTGCTTCTTGCTCTAAAGCAGAGTGTGTTTCATGAATGAGAACTGTGCATGTGTTCCCCTTCATAAACGGTGTTAAATGCCTGGCTCTGTGTTTTCCTACAAGCCAGACTTCGTTTCAGGTAAACACATTCACTTTGCAGCTCAAACAAAGCTACATTGTTCACGAAGCTCACACGTTTCTCGCTCTTAACTGAAAAGCATTGGATGTTAGAGGACATGTGGTTTGTATCAGTTTCAGAAGCAGAGTTGAACTAGATATGGTCCGTGTGTGTAGGAAACACAGTTCTTTTGTTCTGAGCACACTCACCTTTCTCTCTGTATGAGAGAATCTAGAAAGCAAGAGCGTGCTTCTTGCTCTAAAGCAGAGTGTGTTTCATGAATGAGAACTGTGCTGTGTGTTTCCCTTCAGACACGGAGTTAAATACCCGGCTCTGTGTCTTCCTACAACAAGACTTCATTTTGGGTAAAAGCAGTCACTTTTCAGCTCAAACGAAGCTACATTGTTCACGGAGCTCACACGTTTCTCGCTCTTAACTGAAAAGCATTGGATGTTAGAGGACCTGTGGTTTGTATAAGTTTCAGAAACAGAGTTGAACTAGATAGGGTCCGTGTGTGTAAGAAACACAGTTCTTTATTCTGAGCATACTCACTTTTCCCTGTGTATGAGAGAATCTAGAAAGCAAGAGCATGCTTCTTGTTCTAAAGCAGAGTGTGTTTCCCGGATGAGAACTGTGCTGTGTGTTTCCCTTCAGAAACGGAGTTAAATGCCCAGCTCTGTGTCTTCCTACAAGCAAGAGTACTTTTCAGGTCAAACGAAGCTACATTGTTCACAAAGCTCACACGTATCTCGCTCTTAACTGAAAAGCATTAGATGTTAGAGGACTTGTGGTTTGTATAAGTTTCAGAAACAGAGTTGAACTAGATAGGGTCCGTGTGTGTAGGAAGCACAGTTCTTTATTCTGAGCACACTCACTTTTTCCTCTGTATGAGAGAATCTAGAAAGCAAGAGCGTGCTTCTTGCTCTAAAGCAGAGTGCGTTTCATGAATGAGAACTGTGCGTGTGTTTCCCTTCAGACACGGAGTTAAATACCCGGCTCTGTGTTTTCCTACAAGGCAGACTTCGTTTCAGGTAAACGCATTCACATTGCAGCTCAAACAAGCTACATTGTTCACGAAGCTCACACGTTTCTCGCTCTTAACTGAAAAGCATTGGATGTTAGAGGACCTATGGTTTGTATCAGTTTCAGAAACAGAGTTGAACTAGATATGGTCCGTGTGTGTAGGAAACACAGTTCTTTTGTTCTGAGCACACTCACGTTTCCCTCTGTATGAGAGAATCTAGAAAGCAAGAGCGTGCTTCTTGCTCTAAAGCAGAGTGTGTTTCCCGGATGAGAACTGTGCTGTGTGTTTCCCTTCAGAAACGGAGTTAAATGCCCAGCTCTGTGTCTTCCTACAAGCAAGAGAACTTTTCAGGTCAAACGAAGCTAGATTGTTCACGAAGCTCACACGTATCTCGCTCTTAACTGAAAAGCATTGGATGTTAGAGGACCTGTGGTTTGTATCAGTTTCAGAAACAGAGTTGAACTTGATATGTTCCGTGTGTAGGAAACACAGTACTTTTTTTTTTTTAGCAAACTCACGTTTCCCTCTGTACGAGAGACTCTAGAAAGCAAGAGCGTGCGTCTTGCTCTAAAGCAGAGTGTGTTTCATGAATGAGAACTGTGCTGTGTGTTTCCCTTCAGACACGGAGTTAAATGCCCGGCTCTGTGTCTTCCTACAAGCAAGAGTACTTTTCAGGTCAAACGAAGCTACATTGTTCACAAAGCTCAAAAGTTTCTCGCTCTTAACTGAAAAGCATAAGATGTTAGAGGACTTGTGGTTTGTATAAGTTTCATAAACAGAGTTGAACTACATTGGGTCCGTATGTGTAGGAAGCACAGTTCTTTATTCTGAGCACACTCACTTTTCCCTCTGTATGAGAGAATCTAGAAAGCAAGAGCGTGCTTCTTGCTCTAAAGCAGAGTGTGTTTCATGAATGAGAACTGTGCTGTGTGTTTCCCTTCAGACATGGAGTTAAATACCCGGCTCTGTGTCTTCCTACAACAAGACTTCATTTTGGGTAAAAGCAGTCACTTTTCAGCTCAAACGAAGCTACATTGTTCACGAAGCTCACACGTTTCTCGCTCTTAACTGAAAAGCATTGGATGTTAGAGGACCTGTGGTTTGTATAAGTTTCAGAAACAGAGTTGAACTAGATAGGGTCCGTGTGTGTAAGAAACACAGTTCTTTATTCTGAGCACACTCACTTTTCCGTCTGTATGAGAGAATCTAGAAAGCAAGAGCATGCTTCTTGCTCTAAAGCAGAGTGTGTTTCCCGGATGAGAACTGTGCTGTGTGTTTCCTTTCAGAAAGGGAGTTAAATGCCCAGCTCTGTGTCTTCCTACAAGCAAGAGTACTTTTCAGGTCAAACGAAGCTACATTGTTCACGAAGCTCACACGTATCTCGCTCTTAAATGAAAAGCATTAGATGTCAGAGGACTTGTGGTTTGTATAAGTTTCAGAAACAGAGTTGAACTAGATAGGGTCCATGTGTGTAGGAAGCACAGTTCTTTATTCTGAGCACACTCACTTTTCCCTCTGTATGAGAGAATATAGAAAGCAAGAGCGTGCTTCTTGCTCTAAAGCAGAGTGTGTTTCCCGGATGAGAACTATGCTGTGTGTTTCCCTTCAGAAACGGAGTTAAATGCCCGGCTCTGTGTCTTCCTACAAGCAAGAGAACTTTTCAGTTCAAACGAAGCTATATTGTTCACGAAGCTCACACGTATCTCGCTCTTAACTGAAAAGCATTGGGTGTTAGAGGACCTGTGGTTTGTATCAGTTTCATAAACAGAGTTGAACTACATTGGGTCCGTATGTGTAGGAAGCACAGTTCTTTATTCTGAGCACACTCACTTTTCCCTCTGTATGAGAGAATCTAGAAAGCAAGAGCGTGCTTCTTGCTCTAAAGCAGAGTGTGTTTCATGAATGAGAACTGTGCTGTGTGTTTCCCTTCAGACATGGAGTTAAATACCCGGCTCTGTGTCTTCCTACAACAAGACTTCATTTTGGGTAAAAGCAGTCACTTTTCAGCTCAAACGAAGCTACATTGTTCACGAAGCTCACACGTTTCTCGCTCTTAACTGAAAAGCATTGGATGTTAGAGGACCTGTGGTTTGTATAAGTTTCAGAAACAGAGTTGAACTAGATAGGGTCCGTGTGTGTAAGAAACACAGTTCTTTATTCTGAGCACACTCACTTTTCCGTCTGTATGAGAGAATCTAGAAAGCAAGAGCATGCTTCTTGCTCTAAAGCAGAGTGTGTTTCCCGGATGAGAACTCTGCTGTGTGTTTCCCTTCAGAAACGGAGTTAAATGCCCGGCTCTGTGTCTTCCTACAAGCAAGAGTACTTTTCAGGTAAAACGAAGCTACAATGTTCACGAAGCTCACACGTATCTCGCTCTTAACTGAAAAGCATTGGGTGTTAGAGGACCTGTGGTTTGTATCAGTTTCAGAAACAGAGTTGAACTTGATATGTTCCGTGTGTGTAGGAAACACAGTACTTTTGTTCTGAGCAAACTCACGTTTCCCTCTGTATGAGAGACTCTAGAAAGCAAGAGCGTGCTTCTTGCTCTAAAGCAGAGTGTGTTTCATGAATGAGAACTGTGCTGTGTGTTCCCCTTCAGAAACGGAGTTAAATGCCCGGCTCTGTGTTTTCCTACAAGCCAGACTTCGTTTCAGGTAAACGCATTCACTTTTCAACTCAAACAGAGCTACATTGTTCACGAAGCTCACACGTTTTTTGCTCTTAACTGAAAAGAATTGGATGTTAGAGGACCTGTGGTTTGTATCAGTTTCAGAAAGAGAGTTGAACTACATATGTTCCGTGTGTGTAGGAACCACAATTCTTTTGTTCTGAGCACACTCATGTTTCCCTCGGTATGAGAGACTCTAGACAGAACGAGCGTGCTTCTTGCTCTAAAGCAGAGTGTGTTTCATGAATGAGAACTGTTCTGTGTATTTCTCTTCAGAAATGGAGTTAAATGCCCGGCTCTGTGTCTTCCTACAAGCAAGAGTACTTTTCAGGTCAAACTAAGCTACAATGTTCACGAAGCTCACACGTTTCTCGCTCTTAACTGAAAAGCAATGGGTGTTAGAGGACCTTTGGTTTGTATCAGTTTCAGAAACAGAGTTGAACTAGATATGGTCCGTGTGTGTAGGAAACACAGTTCTTTTGTTCTGAGCACACTCACGTTTCCCTCTGTATAAGAGACTCTAGAAAGCAAGAGTGTGCTTCTTGCTCTAAAGCAGAGTGTGTTTCCCGGATGAGAACTGTGCTGTGTGTTTCCTTTCAGAAAGGGAGTTAAATGCCCAGCTCTGTGTCTTCCTACAAGCAAGAGTACTTTTCAGGTCAAACGAAGCTACATTGTTCACGAAGCTCACACGTATCTCGCTCTTAAATGAAAAGCATTAGATGTCAGAGGACTTGTGGTTTGTATAAGTTTCAGAAACAGAGTTGAACTAGATAGGGTCCATGTGTGTAGGAAGCACAGTTCTTTATTCTGAGCACACTCACTTTTCCCTCTGTATGAGAGAATATAGAAAGCAAGAGCGTGCTTCTTGCTCTAAAGCAGAGTGTGTTTCCCGGATGAGAACTATGCTGTGTGTTTCCCTTCAGAAACGGAGTTAAATGCCCGGCTCTGTGTCTTCCTACAAGCAAGAGAACTTTTCAGTTCAAACGAAGCTATATTGTTCACGAAGCTCACACGTATCTCGCTCTTAACTGAAAAGCATTGGGTGTTAGAGGACCTGTGGTTTGTATCAGTTTCAGAAACAGAGTTGAACTTGATATGTTCCGTGTGTGTAGGAAACACAGCACTTTTTTTCTGAGCAAACTCACGTTTCCCTCTGTATGAGAGACTCTAGAATGCAAGAGCGTGCTTCTTGCTCTAAAGCAGAGTATGTTTCATGAATGAGAACTGTGCTAGTGTTCCCCTTCAGAAAAGGAGTTAAATGCCCGGTTCTGTGTTTTCCTACAAGCCAGACTTCGTTTCAGGTAAACACATTCACTTTTCAACTCAAACAGAGCTACATTGTTCACGAAGCTCACACGTTTCTCGCTCTTAACTGAAAAGAATTGGATGTTAGAGGACCTGTGGTTTGTATCAGTTTCAGAAAGAGAGTTGAACTAGATATGTTCCGTGTGTGTAGGAACCACAATTCTTTTGTTCTGAGCACACTCATGTTTCCCTCTGTATGAGAGACTCTAGACAGAACGAGCGTGCTTCTTGCTCTAAAGCAGAGTGTGTTTCATGAATGAGAACTGTTCTGTGTATTTCCCTTCAGAAATGGAGTTCAATGCCCGGCTCTGTGTCTTCCTACAAGCAAGAGTACTTTTCAGGTCAAACGAAGCTACAATGTTCACGAAGCTCACACGTTTCTCGCTCTTAACTGAAAAGCAATGGGTGTTAGAGGACCTGTGGTTTGTATCAGTTTCAGAAACAGAGTTGAACTTGATATGGTCCGTGTGTAGGAAACACAGTACTTTTGTTCTGAGCACAGTCACGTTTCCCTCTGTATGAGAGAATCTAGAAAGCAAGAGCGTGCTTCTTGCTCTAAAGCAGAGTGTGTTTCATGAATGAGAACTGTGCATGTGTTCCCCTTCATAAACGGAGTTAAATGCCTGGCTCTGTGTTTTCCTACAAGCCAGACTTCGTTTCAGGTAAACACATTCACTTTGCAGCTCAAACAAAGCTACATTGTTCACGAAGCTCACACGTTTCTCGCTCTTATCTGAAAAGCATTGGATGTTAGAGGACATGTGGTTTGTATCAGTTTCAGAAACAGAGTTGAACTAGATATGGTCCGTGTGTGTAGGAAACACAGTTCTTTTGTTCTGAGCACACTCACCTTTCCCTCTGTATGAGAGACTCTAGAAAGCAAGAGTGTGCTTCTTGCTCTAAAGAAGACTGTGTTTCCCAGATGAGAACTGTGCTGTGTGTTTCCCTTCAGAAACGGAGTTAAATGCCCAGCTCTGTGTCTTCCTACAAGCAAGAGTACTTTTCAGGTCAAACGAAGCTACATTGTTCACGAAGCTCACACGTATCTCGCTCTTAACTGAAAAGCATTAGATGTTAGAGGACTTGTGGTTTGTATAAGTTTCAGAAACAGAGTTGAACTAGATAGGGTCCGTGTGTGTAGGAAGCACAGTTCTTTATTCTGAGCACACTCACTTTTCCCTCTGTATGAGAGAATCTAGAAAGCAAGAGCGTGCTTCTTGCTCTAAAGAAGAGTGTGTTTCCCGGATGAGAACTGTGCTGTGTGTTTCCCTTCAGAAACGGAGTTAAATGCCCAGCTCTGTGTCTTCCTATAAGCAAGAGAACTTTTCAGGTCAAACGAAGCTACATTGTTCACGAAGCTCACACGTATCTCGCTCTTAACTGAAAAGCATTGGATGTTAGAGGACCAGTGGTTTGTATCAGTTTCAGAGACAGAGTTGAACTAGATATGGTCCGTGTGTGTAGGAAACACAGTTCTTTTGTTCTGAGCACACTCACGTTTCCCTCTGTATGAGAGAATCTAGAAAGCAAGAGCGTGCTTCTTGGTCTAAAGCAGAGTGTGTTTCCCGGATGAGAACTGTGCTGTGTGTTTCCCTTCAGAAACGGAGTTAAATGCCCGGCTCTGTGTCTTCCTACAAGCAAGAGAACTTTTCAGGTCAAACGAAGCTACATTGTTCACGAAGCTCACACGTATCTCGCTCTTAACTGAAAAGCATTGGATGTTAGAGGACCTGTGGTTTGTATCAGTTTCAGAAACAGAGTTGAACTTGATATGTTCCGTGTTTAGGAAACACAGTACTTTTTTTTTTTTAGCAAACTCACGTTTCCCTCTGTACGAGAGACTCTAGAAAGCAAGAGCGTGCGTCTTGCTCTAAAGCAGAGTGTGTTTCATGAATGAGAACTGTGCTGTGTGTTTCCCTTCAGACACGGAGTTAAATGCCCGGCTCTGTGTCTTCCTGAAAGCAAGAGAACTTTTCAGGTCAAACGAAGCTACATTGTTCACAAAGCTCACACGTATCTCGCTCTTAACTGAAAAGCATTGGGTGTTAGAGGACCTGTGGTTTGCATCAGTTTCAGAAACAGAGTTGAACTTGATATGTTCCGTGTGTAGGAAACACAGCACTTTTTTTCCGAGCAAACTCACGTTTCCCTCTGTATGAGAGAATCTAGAAAGCAAGAGCGTGCTTCTTGCTCTAAAGCAGAGTGTGTTTCATGAATGAGAACTGTGCTGTGTGTTTCCCTTCAGACATGGAGTTAATTAACCGGCTCTGTGTCTTCCTACAACAAGACTTCATTTTGGGTAAAAGCAGTCACTTTTCAGCTCAAACGAAGCTACATTGTTCACGAAGCTCACACGTTTCTCGCTCTTAACTGAAAAGCATTGGATGTTAGAGGACCTGTGGTTTGTATAAGTTTCAGAAACAGAGTTGAACTAGATAGGGTCCGTGTGTGTAAGAAACACAGTTCTTTATTCTGAGCACACTCACTTTTCCGTCTGTATGAGAGAATCTAGAAAGCAAGAGCATGCTTCTTGCTCTAAAGCAGAGTGTGTTTCCCGGATGAGAACTCTGCTGTGTGTTTCCCTTCAGAAACGGAGTTAAATGCCCGGCTCTGTGTCTTCCTACAAGCAAGAGTACTTTTCAGGTAAAACGAAGCTACAATGTTCACGAAGCTCATACGTATCTCGCTCTTAACTGAAAAGCATTGGGTGTTAGAGGACCTGTGGTTTGTATCAGTTTCAGAAACAGAGTTGAACTTGATATGTTCCGTGTGTGTAGGAAAACTCAGTACTTTTTTTCTGAGCAAACTCATGTTTCCCTCTGTATGAGAGACTCTAGAAAGCAAGAGCGTGCTTCTTGCTCTAAAGCAGAGTGTGTTTCATGAATGAGAACTGTGCTGTGTGTTCCCCTTCAGAAACGGAGTTAAATGCCCGGCTCTGTGTTTTCCTACAAGCCAGACTTCGTTTCAGGTAAACGCATTCACTTTTCAACTCAAACAAAGCTACATTGTTCACGAAGCTCACACGTTTCTCGCTCTTAACTGAAAAGAATTGGATGTTAGAGGACCTGTGGTTTGTACCAGTTTCAGAAAGAGAGTTGAACTAGATATGTTCCGTGTGTGTAGGAACCACAATTCTTTTGTTCTGAGCACACTCATGTTTCCCTCTGTATGAGAGACTCTAGACAGAACGAGCGTGCTTCTTGCTCTAAAGCAGAGTGTGTTTCATGAATGAGAACTGTTCTGTGTATTTCCCTTCAGAAATGGAGTTAAATGCCCGGCTCTGTGTCTTCCTACAAGCAAGAGTACTTTTCAGGTCAAACGAAGCTACAATGTTCACGAAGCTCACACGTTTCAAGCTCTTAACTGAAAAGCAATGGGTGTTAGAGGACCTGTGGTTTGTATCAGTTTCAGAAACAGAGTTGAACTTGATATGGTCCGTGTGTAGGAAACACAGTACTTTTGTTCTGAGCACACTCACGTTTCCCTCTGTATGAGAGAATCTAGAAAGCAAGAGCGTGCTTCTTGCTCTAAAGCAGAGTGTGTTTCATGAATGAGAACTGTGCATGTGTTCCCCTTCATAAACGGAGTTAAATGCCTGGCTCTGTGTTTTCCTACAAGCCAGACTTCGTTTCAGGTAAACACATTCACTTTGCAGCTCAAACAAAGCTACATTGTTCACGAAGCTCACACGTTTCTCGCTCTTATCTGAAAAGCATTGGATGTTAGAGGACATGTGGTTTGTATCAGTTTCAGAAACAGAGTTGAACTAGATATGGTCCGTGTGTGTAGGAAACACAGTTCTTTTGTTCTGAGCACACTCACCTTTCCCTCTGTATGAGAGACTCTAGAAAGCAAGAGTGTGCTTCTTGCTCTAAAGAAGAGTGTGTTTCCCGGATGAGAACTGTGCTGTGTGTTTCCCTTCAGAAAAGGAGTTAAATGCCCAGCTCTCTGTCTTCCTACAAGCAAGAGTACTTTTCAGGTCAAACAAAGCTACATTGTTCACGAAGCTCACACGTATCTCGCTCTTAACTGAAAAGCATTAGATGTTAGAGGACTTGTGGTTTGTATAAGTTTCAGAAACAGAGTTGAACTAGATAGGGTCCGTGTGTGTAGGAAGCACAGTTCTTTATTCTGAGCACACTCACTTTTCCCTCTGTATGAGAGAATCTAGAAAGCAAGAGCGTGCTTCTTGCTCTAAAGAAGAGTGTGTTTCCCGGATGAGAACTGTGCTGTGTGTTTCCCTTCAGAAACGGAGTTAAATGCCCAGCTCTGTGTCTTCCTACAAGCAAGAGAACTTTTCAGGTCAAACGAAGCTACATTGTTCACGAAGCTCACACGTATCTCGCTCTTAACTGCAAAGCATTGGATGTTAGAGGACCAGTGGTTTGTATCAGTTTCAGAGACAGAGTTGAACTAGATATGGTCCGTGTGTGTCGGAAACACAGTTCTTTTGTCCTGAGCAAACTCACGTTTCCCTCTGTATGAGAGAATCTAGAAAGCAAGAGCGTGCTTCTTGCTCTAAAGCAGAGTGTGTTTATCGGATGAAAACTGTGCTGTGTGTTTCCCTTCAGAAACGGAGTTAAATGCCCAGCTCTGTGTCTTCCTACAAGCAAGAGAACTTTTCAGGTCAAACGAAGCTACAATGTTCACGAAGCTCACACGTATCTCGCTCTTAACTGAAAAGCATTGGGTGTTAGAGGACCTGTGGTTTGTATCAGTTTCAGAAACAGAGTTGAACTTGATATGTTCCGTGTGTGTAGGAAACACAGTTCTTTTGTTCTCAGCACACTCACGTTTCCCTCTGTAAGAGAGAATCTAGAAAGAAAGAGCGTGCTTCTTGCTCTAAAGCAGAGTGCGTTTCATGAATGAGAACTGTGCGTGTGTTTCCCTTCAGACACGGAGTTAAATACCCGGCTCTGTGTTTTCCTACAAGACAGACTTCGTTTCAGGTAAACGCATTCACATTGCAGCTCAAACAAGCTACATTGTTCACGAAGCTCACACGTTTCTCGCTCTTAACTGAAAAGCATTGGATGTTAGAGGACCTATGGTTTGTATCAGTTTCAGAAACAGAGTTGAACTAGATATGGTCCGTGTGTGTAGGAAACACAGTTCTTTTGTTCTGAGCACACTCACGTTTCCCTCTGTATGAGAGAATCTAGAAAGCAAGAGCGTGCTTCTTGGTCTAAAGCAGAGTGTGTTTCCCGGATGAGAACTGTGCTGTGTGTTTCCCTTCAGAAACGGAGTTAAATGGCCGGCTCTGTGTCTTCCTACAAGGAAGAGAACTTTTCAGGTCAAACGAAGCTACATTGTTCACGAAGCTCACACGTATCTCGCTCTTAACTGAAAAGCATTGGATGTTAGAGGACCTGTGGTTTGTATCAGTTCCAGAAACAGAGTTGAACTTGATATGTTCCGTGTGTAGGAAACACAGTACTTTTTTTTTTTTAGCAAACTCACGTTTCCCTCTGTACGAGAGACTCTAGAAAGCAAGAGCGTGCGTCTTGCTCTAAAGCAGAGTGTGTTTCATGAATGAGAACTGTGCTGTGTGTTTCCCTTCAGACACGGAGTTAAATGCCCGGCTCTGTGTCTTCCTACAAGCAAGAGTACTTTTCAGGTCAAACGAAGCTACATTTTTCACAAAGCTCAAAAGTTTCTCGCTCTTAACTGAAAAGCATAAGTTGTTAGAGGACTTGTGGTTTGTATAAGTTTCATAAACAGAGTTGAACTACATTGGGTCCGTATGTGTAGGAAGCACAGTTCTTTATTCTGAGCACACTCACTTTTCCCTCTGTATGAGAGAATCTAGAAAGCAAGAGCGTGCTTCTTGCTCTAAAGCAGAGGGTGTTTCATGAATGAGAACTGTGCTGTGTGTTTCCCTTCAGACATGGAGTTAAATACCCGGCTCTGTGTCTTCCTACAACAAGACTTCATTTTGGGTAAAAGCAGTCACTTTTCAGCTCAAACGAAGCTACATTGTTCACGAAGCTCACACGTTTCTCGCTCTTAACTGAAAAGCATTGGATGTTAGAGGACCTGTGGTTTGTATAAGTTTCAGAAACAGAGTTGAACTAGATAGGGTCCGTGTGTGTAAGAAACACAGTTCTTTATTCTGAGCACACTCACTTTTCCATCTGTATGAAAGAATCTAGAAAGCAAGAGCATGCTTCTTGCTCTAAAGCAGAGTGTGTTTCATGGATGAGAACTGTGCTGTGTGTTTCCCTTCAGAAATAGAGTTAAATGCCAGGGTCTGTGTATTCCTACAATCAAGACTCGTTTCAGGTAAACACAGTCACTTTTCAGCTCAAACGAAGCTACATTGTTCACGAAGCTCACACGTTTCTCGCTCTTAACTGAAAAGAATTGTATGTAGGAGGACCTGTGGTTTGTATCAGTTTCAGAAACAGAGTTGAACTAGATAGGGTCCGTGTGTGTAGGAAACACAGTTCTATAATTCTGAGCACACACGTTTCCCTCTGTTTGAGAGAATCTAGAAAGCAAGAGCGTGCTTCTTGCTCTAAAGCAGAGTGTGTTTCATGAATGAGAACTGTGCTGTGTGTTTCCCTTCAGAAATGGAGTTAAATGCCTGGCTCTGTGTCTTCCTACAAGCAAGACTCGGTTTCAGGTAAACGCAGTCACTTTTCAGCTCAAACGAAGCTACATTATTCACGAAGCTCACACGTTTCTCGCTCTTAACTGAAAAGCATTGGATGTTAGAGGACCTGTGGTTTGTATCAGTTTCAGGAACAGAGTTGAACTAGATATGGTCCGTGTGTGTAGGAAACACAGTTCTTTTTTTCTGAGCACACTCACGTTTCCCTCTGTATGAGAGAATCTAGAAAGCAAGAGCGTGCTTCTTGCTCAAAAGCAGAGTGTGTTTCCCGGATGAGAACTGTGCTGTGTGTTTCCCTTCAGAAACGGAGTTAAATGCACGGCTCTGTGTCTTCCTCAAAGCAAGAGAACTTTTCAGGTCAAACGAAGCTACATTGTTCATAAAGCTCACACGTATCTCGCTCTTAACTGAAAAGCATTGGGTGTTAGAGGACCTGTGGTTTGCATCAGTTTCAGAAACAGAGTTGAACTTGATATGTTCCGTGGGTAGTAAACACAGCACTTTTTTTCCGAGCAAACTCACGTTTCCCTCTGTATGAGAGACTCTAGAAAGCAAGAGCGTGCGTCTTGCTCTAAAGCAGAGTGTGTTTCATGAATGAGAACTGTGCTGTGTGTTTCCCTTCAGACATGGAGTTAAATACCCGGCTCTTTGTCTTCCTACAACAAGACTTCATTTTGGGTAAAAGCAGTCACTTTTCAGCTCAAACGAAGCTACATTGCTCACGAAGCTCACACGTTTCTTGCTCTTAACTGAAAAGCATTGGATGTTAGAGGACCTGTGGTTTGTATAAGTTTCAGAAACAGAGTTGAACTAGATAGGGACCGTGTGTGTAGGAAACACAGTTCTTTTGTTCTGAGCACACTCACGTTTCCCTCTGTATGAGAGAATCTAGAAAGCAAGAGCGTGCTTCTTGGTCTAAAGCAGAGTGTGTTTCCCGGATGAGAACTGTGCTGTGTGTTTCCCTTCAGAAACGGAGTTAAATGGCCGGCTCTGTGTCTTCCTACAAGCAAGAGAACTTTTCAGGTCAAACGAAGCTACATTGTTCACGAAGCTCACACGTATCTCGCTCTTAACTGAAAAGCATTGGATGTTAGAGGACCTGTGGTTTGTATCAGTTCCAGAAACAGAGTTGAACTTGATATGTTCCGTGTGTAGGAAACACAGTACATTTTTTTTTTTAGCAAACTCACGTTTCCCTCTGTACGAGAGACTCTAGAAAGCAAGAGCGTGCGTCTTGCTCTAAAGCAGAGTGTGTTTCATGAATGAGAACTGTGCTGTGTGTTTCCCTTCAGACACGGAGTTAAATGCCCGGCTCTGTGTCTTCCTACAAGCAAGAGTACTTTTCAGGTCAAACGAAGCTACATTGTTCACAAAGCTCAAAAGTTTCTCGCTCTTAACTGAAAAGCATAAGTTGTTAGAGGACTTGTGGTTTGTATAAGTTTCATAAACAGAGTTGAACTACATTGGGTCCGTATGTGTAGGAAGCACAGTTCTTTATTCTGAGCACACTCACTTTTCCCTCTGTATGAGAGAATCTAGAAAGCAAGAGCGTGCTTCTTGCTCTAAAGCAGAGGGTGTTTCATGAATGAGAACTGTGCTGTGTGTTTCCCTTCAGACATGGAGTTAAATACCCGGCTCTGTGTCTTCCTACAACAAGACTTCATTTTGGGTAAAAGCAGTCACTTTTCAGCTCAAACGAAGATACATTGTTCACGAAGCTCACACGTTTCTCGCTCTTAACTGAAAAGCATTGGATGTTAGAGGACCTGTGGTTTGTATAAGTTTCAGAAACAGAGTTGAACTAGATAGGGTCCGTGTGTGTAAGAAACACAGTTCTTTATTCTGAGCACACTCACTTTTCCATCTGTATGAAAGAATCTAGAAAGCAAGAGCATGCTTCTTGCTCTAAAGCAGAGTGTGTTTCATGGATGAGAACTGTGCTGTGTGTTTCCCTTCAGAAATAGAGTTAAATGCCAGGGTCTGTGTATTCCTACAATCAAGACTCGTTTCAGGTAAACACAGTCACTTTTCAGCTCAAACGAAGCTACATTGTTCACGAAGCTCACACGTTTCTCGCTCTTAACTGAAAAGAATTGTATGTAGGAGGACCTGTGGTTTGTATCAGTTTCAGAAACAGAGTTGAACTAGATAGGGTCCGTGTGTGTAGGAAACACAGTTCTATAATTCTGAGCACACACGTTTCCCTCTGTTTGAGAGAATCTAGAAAGCAAGAGCGTGCTTCTTGCTCTAAAGCAGAGTGTGTTTCATGAATGAGAACTGTGCTGTGTGTTTCCCTTCAGAAATGGAGTTAAATGCCTGGCTCTGTGTCTTCCTACAAGCAAGACTCGGTTTCAGGTAAACGCAGTCACTTTTCAGCTCAAACGAAGCTACATTATTCACGAAGCTCACACGTTTCTCGCTCTTAACTGAAAAGCATTGGATGTTAGAGGACCTGTGGTTTGTATCAGTTTCAGGAACAGAGTTGAACTAGATATGGTCCGTGTGTGTAGGAAACACAGTTCTTTTGTTCTGAGCACACTCACGTTTCCCTCTGTATGAGAGAATCTAGAAAGCAAGAGCGTGCTTCTTGCTCAAAAGCAGAGTGTGTTTCCCGAATGAGAACTGTGCTGTGTGTTTCCCTTCAGAAACGGAGTTAAATGCACGGCTCTGTGTCTTCCTCAAAGCAAGAGAACTTTTCAGGTCAAACGAAGCTACATTGTTCACAAAGCTCACACGTATCTCGCTCTTAACTGAAAAGCATTGGGTGTTAGAGGACCTGTGGTTTGCATCAGTTTCAGAAACAGAGTTGAACTTGATATGTTCCGTGTGTAGTAAACACAGCACTTTTTTTCTGAGCAAACTCACGTTTCCCTCTGTATGAGAGACTCTAGAAAGCAAGAGCGTGCGTCTTGCTCTAAAGCAGAGTGTGTTTCATGAATGAGAACTGTGCTGTGTGTTTCCCTTCAGACATGGAGTTAAATACCCGGCTCTTTGTCTTCCTACAACAAGACTTCATTTTGGGTAAAAGCAGTCACTTTTCAGCTCAAACGAAGCTACATTGCTCACGAAGCTCACACGTTTCTTGCTCTTAACTGAAAAGCATTGGATGTTAGAGGACCTGTGGTTTGTATAAGTTTCAGAAACAGAGTTGAACTAGATAGGGACCGTGTGTGTAAGAAACACAGTTCTTTAGTCTGAGCACACTCACTTTTCCGTCTGTATGAGAGAATCTAGAAAGCAAGAGCATGCTTCTTGCTCTAAAGCAGAGTGTGTTTCCCGGATGAGAACTCTGCTGTGTGTTTCCCTTCAGAAACGGAGTTAAATGCCCGGCTCTGTGTCTTCCTACAAGCAAGAGTACTTTTCAGGTCAAGCGAAGCTACAATGTTCACGAAGCTCACACATATCTCGCTCTTAACTGAAAAGCATTGGGTGTTAGAGGACCTGTGGTTTGTATCAGTTTCAGAAACAGAGTTGAACTTGATATGTTCCGTGTGTGTAGGAAACACAGTACTTTTTTTCTGAGCAAACTCACGTTTCCCTCTGTATGAGAGACTCTAGAAAGCAAGAGCCTGCTTCTTGCTCTAAAGCAGAGTGTGTTTCATGAATGAGAATTGTGCTGTGTGTTCCCCTTCAGAAACGGAGTTAAATGCCCGGCTCTGTGTTTTCCTACAAGCCAGACTTCGTTTCAGGTAAACGCATTCACTTTTCAACTCAAACAGAGCTACATTGTTCACGAAGATCACACGTTTTTCGCTCTTAACTGAAAAGAATTGGATGTTAGAGGACCTGTGGTTTGTATCAGTTTCAGAAACAGAGTTGAACTAGATATGGTCCGTGTGTGTAGGAAATACAGTTCTTTTGTTCTGAGCACACTCACGTTTCCCTCTGTATGAGAGACTCTAGAAAGCAAGAGTGTGCTTCTTGCTCTAAAGCAGAGTGTGTTTCCCGGATGAGAACTGTGCTGTGTGTTTCCCTTCAGAAAGGGAGTTAAATGCCCAGCTCTGTGTCTTCCTACAAGCAAGAGTACTTTTCAGGTCAAACGAAGCTACATTGTTCACGAAGCTCACACGTATCTCGCTCTTAAATGAAAAGCATTAGATTTCAGAGGACTTGTGGTTTGTATAAGTTTCAGAAACAGAGTTGAACTAGATAGGGTCCATGTGTGTAGGAAGCACAGTTCTTTATTCTGAGCACACTCACTTTTCCCTCTGTATGAGAGAATCTAGAAAGCAAGAGCGTGCTTCTTGCTCTAAAGCAGAGTGTGTTTCCCGGATGAGAACTGTGCTGTGTGTTTCCCTTCAGAAACGGAGTTAAATGCCCGGCTCTGTGTCTTCCTACAAGCAAGAGTACTTTTCAGGTCAAACGAAGCTACAATGTTCACGAAGCTCACAAGTTTCTCGCTCTTAACTGAAAAACAATGGGTGTTAGAGGACCTGTGGTTTGTATCAGTTTCAGAAAGAGAGTTGAACTAGATATGTTCCGTGTGTAGGAACCACAATTCTTTTGTTCTGAGCACAGTCACGTTTCCCTCTGTATGGGATACTCTAGACAGAAAGATCGTGCTTCTTGCTCTAAAGCAGAGTGTGTTTCCCTGATGAGAACTATGCTGTGTGTTTCCCTTCAGAAATGGAGTTAAATGCCTGGCTCTGTGTCTTCCTACAAGCAAGACTCGGTTTTAAGTAAACGCAGTCACTTTTCAGCTCAAACGAAGCTACATTGTTCACGAAGCTCACATGTTTCTCGCTCTTAACTGAAAAGCATTGGATGTTAGAGGACCTGTGGTTTG
The DNA here is from genome assembly GCA_949786385.1 of Onychomys leucogaster. NCBI lineage: Eukaryota > Metazoa > Chordata > Mammalia > Rodentia > Cricetidae > Onychomys > Onychomys leucogaster. The sequence goes on along the minus strand of CATKUP010000114.1, from coordinate 1,100,409 downwards.
TATCAGTTTCAGAAACAGAGTTGAACTTGATATGTTCCGTGTGTGTAGGAAACACAGTACTTTTGTTCTGAGCACACTCACGTTTCCCTCTGTATGAGAGACTCTAGAAAGCAAGAGCATGCTTCTTGCTCTAAAGCAGGGTGTGTTTCATGAATGAGAACTGTGCTGTGTGATCCCCTTCAGAAACGGAGTTAAATGCCCGGTTCTGTGTTTTCCTACAAGCCAGACTTCGTTTCAGGTAAACGCATTTACTTTAGAACTCAAACAAAGCTACATTGTTCACGAAGCTCACACGTTTCTCGCTCTTAACTGAAAAGCATTGGATGTTAGAGGACCTGTGGTTTGTATCAGTTTCAGAAAGAGAGTTGAACTAGATATGGTCCGTGTGTGTAGGAAACACAATTCTTTTGTTCTGAGCACACTCAAGTTTCCCTCTGTATGAGAGACTCTAGAGAGCAAGTGCGTGCTTCTTGCTCTAAAGCAGAGTGTGTTTCCCGGATGAGAACTGTGCTGTGTGTTTCCCTTCAGAAACGGAGTTAAATGCCCGGCTCTGTGTTTTCCTACAAGCCAGACTTCGTTTCAGGTAAACGCATTCACTTTTCAGCTCAAATGAAGCTACATTATTCAGGAAGCTCAAACGTTCCTCGCTCTTAACTGAAAAGCATTGGATGTTAGAGGACCTGTGGTTTGTATCAGTTTCAGAAACAGAGTTGAACTAGATATGGTCCGTGTGTGTAGGAAACACAGTTCTTTTAATCTGAGCACACTCACGTTTCCGTCTGTTTGAGAGAATTTAGAAAGCAAGAGCGTGCTTCTTGCTCTAAAGCAGAGTGTGTTTCATGAATGAGAACTGTGCTGTGTTTTTCCCTTCAGACACGGAGTTAAATACCCTGCTCTGTGTCTTCCTACAACAAGACTTCATTTGGGGTAAACGCAGTCACTTTTCAGCTCAAACGAAGCTACATTGTTCACGAAGCTCACACGTTTCTCGCTCTTAACTGAAAAGCATTGGATGTTAGAGGACCTGTGGTTTGTATAAGTTTCAGAAACAGTGTTGAACTAGATAGGGTCCGTGTGTAGGAAACACAGTTCTTTATTCTGAGCACACTCACTTTTCCCTCTGTATGGGAGAATCTAGAAAGCAAGAGAGTGCTTCTTGCTCTAAAGCAGAGTGTGTTTCCCGGATGAGAACTGTGCCGTGTGTTTCCCTTCAGATACGGAGTTAAATGCCCAGCTCTGTGTCTTCCTACAAGCAAGAGTACTTTTCAGGTCAAACGAAGCTACATTGTTCACGAAGCTCACACGTATCTCGCTCTTAACTGAAAAGCATTAGATGTTAGAGGACTTGTGGTTTGTATAAGTTTCAGAAACAGAGTTGAACTAGATAGGGTCCGTGTGTGTAGGAAGCACAGTTCTTTATTCTGAGCACACTCACTTTTCCCTCTGTATGAGAGAATCTAGAAAGCAAGAGCGTGCTTCTTGCTCTAAAGAAGAGTGTGTTTCCCGGATTAGAACTGTGCTGTGTGTTTCCCTTCAGAAACGGAGTTAAAAGCCCAGCTCTGTGTCTTCCTACAAGCAAGAGAACTTTTCAGGTCAAACGAAGCTACATTGTTCACGAAGCTCACACTTTTCTTGCTCTTAACTGAAAAGCATTGGATGTTAAAGGACCAGTGGTTTGTATCAGTTTCAGAGACAGAGTTGAACTAGATATGGTCCGTGTGTGTCGGAAACACAGTTCTTTGTCCTGAGCAAACTCACGTTTCCCTCTGTATGAGAGAATCTAGAAAGCAAGAGCGTGCTTCTTGCTCTAAAGCAGAGTGTGTTTCATGAATGAGAACTGTGCTGTGTGTTTCCCTTCAGAAACGGAGTTAAATGCCTGGCTCTGTGTCTTCCTACATGCAAGACTTCTTTTCAGGTAAACGCAGTCACTTTTCAGCTCAAACGAAGCTACATTGTTCACAAAGCTCACACGTTTCTCGCTCTTAACTGAAAAGCATTGTATGTAGGAGGACCTGTGGTTTGTATCAGTTTCAGAAAAAGAGTTGAACTAGATATGGTCCGTGTGTGTAGGAAACACAGTACATTTGTTCTGAGCACACTCACGTTTCCCTCTGTATGAGAGAATCTAGAAAGCAAGAGCGTGCTTCTTGCTCTAAAGCAGAGTGTGTTTCATGAATGAGAACTGTGCTGTGTGTTTCCCTTCAGACACGGAGTTAAATACCCGGCTCTGTGTCTTCCTACAACAAGACTTCATTTTGGGTAAAAGCAGTCACTTTTCAGCTCAAACGAAGCTACATTGTTCACGAAGCTCACACGTTTCTCGCTCTTAAGTGAAAAGCATTGGATGTTAGAGGACCTGTGGTTTGTATAAGTTTCAGAAACAGAGTTGAACTAGATAGGGTCCGTGTGTGTAAGAAACACAGTTCTTTATTCTGAGCACACTCACTTTTCCCTTTGTATGAGAGAATCTAGAAAGCAAGAGCATGCTTCTTGTTCTAAAGCAGAGTGTGTTTCCCGGATGAGAACTGTGCTGTGTGTTTCCCTTCAGAAACGGAGTTAAATGCCCAGCTCTGTGTCTTCCTACAAGCAAGAGTACTTTTCAGGTCAAACGAAGCTACATTGTTCACGAAGCTCACACGTATCTCGCTCTTAACTGAAAAGCATTAGATGTTAGAGGACTTGTGGTTTGTATAAGTTTCAGAAACAGAGTTGAACTAGATAGGGTCCGTGTGTGTAGGAAGCACAGTTCTTTATTCTGAGCACACTCACTTTTCCCTCTGTATGAGAGAATCTAGAAAGCAAGAGCGTGCTTCTTGCTCTAAAGCAGAGTGTGTTTTCCGGATGAGAACTGTGCTGTGTGTTTCCCTTCAGAAACGGAGTTAAATGCCCGGCTCTGTGTCTTCCTACAAGCAAGAGAACTTTTCAGGTCAAACGAAGCTACATTGTTCACGAAGCTCACACGTATCTCGCTCTTAACTGAAAAGCATTGGATGTTAGAGGACCTGTGGTTTGTATCAGTTTCAGAAACAGAGTTGAACTTGATATGTTCCGTGTGTAGGAAACACAGTACTTTTTTTTTTTTTTTAGCAAACTCACGTTTCCCTCTGTACGAGAGACTCTAGAAAGCAAGAGCGTGCGTCTTGCTCTAAAGCAGAGTGTGTTTCATGAATGAGAAGTGTGCTGTGTGTTTCCCTTCAGACACGGAGTTAAATGCCCGGCTCTGTGTCTTCCTACAAGGAAGAGTACTTTTCAGGTCAAACGAAGCTACATTGTTCACAAAGCTCAAAAGTTTCTCGCTCTTAACTGAAAAGCATAAGATGTTAGAGGACTTGTGGTTTGTATAAGTTTCATAAACAGAGTTGAACTACATTGGGTCCGTATGTGTAGGAAGCACAGTTCTTTATTCTGAGCACACTCACTTTTCCCTCTGTATGAGAGAATCTAGAAAGCAAGAGCGTGCTTCTTGCTCTAAAGCAGAGTGTGTTTCATGAATGAGAACTGTGCTGTGTGTTTCCCTTCAGACATGGAGTTAAATACCCGGCTCTGTGTCTTCCTACAACAAGACTTCATTTTGGGTAAAAGCAGTCACTTTTCAGCTCAAACGAAGCTACATTGTTCACGAAGCTCACACGTTTCTCGCTCTTAACTGAAAAGCATTGGATGTTAGAGGACCTGTGGTTTGTATAAGTTTCAGAAACAGAGTTGAACTAGATAGGTTCCGTGTGTGTAAGAAACACAGTTCTTTATTCTGAGCACACTCACTTTTCCGTCTGTATGAGAGAATCTAGAAAGCAAGAGCATGCTTCTTGCTCTAAAGCAGAGTGTGTTTCCCGGATGAGAACTCTGCTGTGTGTTTCCCTTCAGAAACGGAGTTAAATGCCCGGCTCTGTGTCTTCCTACAGGCAAGAGTACTTTTCAGGTAAAACGAAGCTACAATGTTCACGAAGCTCACACGTATCTCGCTCTTAACTGAAAAGCATTGGGTGTTAGAGGACCTGTGGTTTGTATCAGTTTCAGAAACAGAGTTGAACTTGATATGTTCCGTGTGTGTAGGAAACACAGTACTTTTTTTCTGAGCAAACTCACGTTTCCCTCTGTATGAGAGACTCTAGAAAGAAAGAGCATGCTTCTTGCTCTAAAGCAGAGTGTGTTTCATGAATGAGAACTGTGCTGTGTGTTCCCCTTCAGAAACGGAGTTAAATGCCCGGCTCTGTGTTTTCCTACAAGCCAGACTTCGTTTCAGGTAAACGCATTCACTTTTCAACTCAAACAGAGCTACATTGTTCACGAAGCTCACACGTTTTTCGCTCTTAACTGAAAAGAATTGGATGTTAGAGGACCTGTGGTTTGTATCAGTTTCAGAAAGAGAGTTGAACTACATATGTTCCGTGTGTGTAGGAACCACAATTCTTTTGTTCTGAGCACACTCATGTTTCCCTCGGTATGAGAGACTCTAGACAGAACGAGCGTGCTTCTTGCTCTAAAGCAGAGTGTGTTTCATGAATGAGAACTGTTCTGTGTATTTCCCTTCAGAAATGGAGTTAAATGCCCGGCTCTGTGTCTTCCTACAAGCAAGAGTACTTTTCAGGTCAAACGAAGCTACAATGTTCACGAAGCTCACACGTTTCTCGCTCTTAACTGAAAAGCAATGGGTGTTAGAGGACCTTTGGTTTGTATCAGTTTCAGAAACAGAGTTGAACTAGATATGGTCCGTGTGTGTAGGAAACACAGTTCTTTTGTTCTGAGCACACTCACGTTTCCCTCTGTATGAGAGACTCTAGAAAGCAAGAGCCTGCTTCTTGCTCTAAAGCAGAGTGTGTTTCCCGGATGAGAACTGTGCTGTGTGTTTCCCTTCAGAAACGGAGTTAAATGCCCAGCTCTGTGTCTTCCTACAAGCAAGAGTACTTTTCAGGTCAAACGAAGCTACATTGTTCACGAAGCTCACACGTATCTCGCTCTTAAATGAAAAGCATTAGATGTCAGAGGACTTGTGGTTTGTATAACTTTCAGAAACAGAGTTGAACTAGATAGGGTCCATGTGTGTAGGAAGCACAGTTCTTTATTCTGAGCACACTCACTTTTCCCTATGTATGAGAGAATCTAGAAAGCAAGAGCCTGCTTCTTGCTCTAAAGCAGAGTGTGTTTCCCGGATGAGAACTGTGCTGTGTGTTTCCCTTCAGAAACGGAGTTAAATGCCGGGCTCTGTGTCTTCCTACAAGCAAGAGAACTTTTCAGTTCAAACGAAGCTACATTGTTCACGAAGCTCACACGTATCTCGCTCTTAACTGAAAAGCATTGGGTGTTAGAGGACCTGTGGTTTGTATCAGTTTCAGAAACAGAGTTGAACTTGATATGTTCCGTGTGTGTAGGAAACACAGCACTTTTTTTCTGAGCAAACTCACGTTTCCCTCTGTATGAGAGACTCTAGAATGCAAGAGCGTGCTTCTTGCTCTAAAGCAGAGTGTGTTTCATGAATGAGAACTGTGCTAGTGTTCCCCTTCAGAAAAGGAGTTAAATGCCCGGCTCTGTGTTTTCCTACAAGTCAGACTTCGTTTCAGGTAAACACATTCACTTTTCAACTCAAACAGAGCTACATTGTTCACGAAGCTCACACGTTTCTCGCTCTTAACTGAAAAGAATTGGATGTTAGAGGACCTGTGGTTTGTATCAGTTTCAGAAAGAGAGTTGAACTAGATATGTTCCGTGTGTGTAGGAACCACAATTCTTTTGTTCTGAGCACACTCATGTTTCCCTCTGTATGAGAGACTCTAGACAGAACGAGCGTGCTTCTTGCTCTAAAGCAGAGTGTGTTTCATGAATGAGAACTGTTCTGTGTATTTCCCTTCAGAAATGGAGTTAAATGCCCGGCTCTGTGTCTTCCTACAAGCAAGAGTACTTTTCAGGTCAAACGAAGCTACAATGTTCACGAAGCTCACACGTTTCTCGCTCTTAACTGAAAAGCAATGGGTGTTAGAGGACCTGTGGTTTGTATCAGTTTCAGAAACAGAGTTGAACTTGATATGGTCCGTGTGTAGGAAACACAGTACTTTTGTTCTGAGCACACTCACGTTTCCCTCTGTATGAGAGAATCTAGAAAGCAAGAGCGTGCTTCTTGCTCTAAAGCAGAGTGTGTTTCATGAATGAGAACTGTGCATGTGTTCCCCTTCATAAACGGAGTTAAATGCCTGGCTCTGTGTTTTCCTACAAGCCAGACTTCGTTTCAGGTAAACACATTCACTTTGCAGCTCAAACAAAGCTACATTGTTCACGAAGCTCACATGTTTCTCGCTCTTATCTGAAAAGCATTGGATGTTAGAGGACATGTGGTTTGTATCAGTTTCAGAAACAGAGTTGAACTAGATATGGTCCGTGTGTGTAGGAAACACAGTTCTTTTGTTCTGAGCACACTCACCTTTCCCTCTGTATGAGAGACTCTAGAAAGCAAGAGTGTGCTTCTTGCTCTAAAGAAGAGTGTGTCCCGGATGAGAACTGTGCTGTGTGTTTCCCTTCAGAAACGGAGTTAAATGCCCAGCTCTGTGTCTTCCTACATGCAAGAGTACTTTTCAGGTCAAACGAAGCTACATTGTTCACGAAGCTCACACGTATCTCGCTCTTAACTGAAAAGCATTAGATGTTAGAGGACTTGTGGTTTGTATAAGTTTCAGAAACAGAGTTGAACTAGATAGGGTCCGTGTGTGTAGGAAGCACAGTTCTTTATTCTGAGCACACTCACTTTTCCCTCTGTATGAGAGAATCTAGAAAGCAAGAGCGTGCTTCTTGCTCTAAAGAAGAGTGTGTTTCCCGGATGAGAACTGTGCTGTGTGTTTCCCTTCACAAACGGAGTTAAATGCCCAGCTCTGTGTCTTCCTACAATCAAGAGAACTTTTCAGGTCAAACGAAGCTACATTGTTCACGAAGCTCACACGTATCTCGCTCTTAACTGAAAAGCATTGGATGTTAGAGGACCAGTGGTTTGTATCAGTTTCAGAGACAGAGTTGAACTAGATATGGTCCGTGTGTGTCGGAAACACAGTTCTTTTGTCCTGAGCAAACTCACGTTTCCCTCTGTATGAGAGAATCTAGAAAGCAAGAGCGTGCTTCTTGCTCTAAAGCAGAGTGTGTTTATCGGATGAAAACTGTGCTGTGTGTTTCCCTTCAGAAACGGAGTAAAATGCCCAGCTCTGTGTCTTCCTACAGGCAAGAGAACTTTTCAGGTCAAACGAAGCTACAATGTTCACGAAGCTCACACGTATCTCGCTCTTAACTGAAAAGCATTGGGTGTTAGAGGACCTGTGGTTTGTATCAGTTTCAGAAACAGAGTTGAACTTGATATGTTCCGTGTGTGTAGGAAACACAGTTCTTTTGTTCTCAGCACACACACGTTTCCCTCTGTATGAGACAATCTAGAAAGCAAGAGCGTGCTTCTTGCTCTAAAGCAGAGTGCGTTTCATGAATGAGAACTGTGCGTGTGTTTCCCTTCAGACACGGAGTTAAATACCCGGCTCTGTGTTTTCCTACAAGACAGACTTCGTTTCAGGTAAACGCATTCACATTGCAGCTCAAACAAGCTACATTGTTCACGAAGCTCACACGTTTCTCGCTCTTAACTGAAAAGCATTGGATGTTAGAGGACCTGTGGTTTGTATAAGTTTCAGAAACAGAGTTGAACTAGATAGGGTCCGTGTGTGTAAGAAACACAGTTCTTTATTCTGAGCACACTCACTTTTCCGTCTGTATGAGAGAATCTAGAAAGCAAGAGCATGCTTCTTGCTCTAAAGCAGAGTGTGTTTCCCGGATGAGAACTCTGCTGTGTGTTTCCCTTCAGAAACGGAGTTAAATGCCCGGCTCTGTGTCTTCCTACAAGCAAGAGTACTTTTCAGGTAAAACGAAGCTACAATGTTCACAAAGCTCACACGTATCTCGCTCTTAACTGAAAAGCATTGGGTGTTAGAGGACCTGTGGTTTGTATCAGTTTCAGAAACAGAGTTGAACTTGATATGTTCCGTGTGTGTAGGAAACACAGTACTTTTTTTCTGAGCAAACTCACGTTTCCCTCTGTATGAGAGACTCTAGAAAGCAAGAGCGTGCTTCTTGCTCTAAAGCAGAGTGTGTTTCATGAATGAGAACGGTGCTGTGTGTTCCCCTTCAGAAACGGAGTTAAATGCCCGGCTCTGTGTTTTCCTACAAGCCAGACTTCGTTTCAGGTAAACGCATTCACTTTTCAACTCAAACAGAGCTACATTGTTCACGAAGCTCACACGTTTTTCGCTCTTAACTGAAAAGAATTGGATGTTAGAGGACCTGTGGTTTGTATCAGTTTCAGAAAGACAGTTGAACTACATATGTTCCGTGTGTGTAGGAACCACAATTCTTTTGTTCTGAGCACACTCATGTTTCCCTCGGTATGAGAGACTCTAGACAGAACGAGCGTGCTTCTTGCTCTAAAGCAGAGTGTGTTTCATGAATGAGAACTGTTCTGTGTATTTCCCTTCAGAAATGGAGTTAAATGCCCGGCTCTGTGTCTTCCTACAAGCAAGAGTACTTTTCAGGTCAAACAAAGCTACAATGTTCACGAAGCTCACACGTTTCTCGCTCTTAACTGAAAAGCAATGGGTGTTAGAGGACCTTTGGTTTGTATCAGTTTCAGAAACAGAGTTGAACTAGATATGGTCCGTGTGTGTAGGAAACACAGTTCTTTTGTTCTGAGCACACTCACGTTTCCCTCTGTATGAGAGACTCTAGAAAGCAAGAGTGTGCTTCTTGCTCTAAAGCAGAGTGTGTTTCCCGGATGAGAACTGTGCTGTGTGTTTCCCTTCAGAAAGGGAGTTAAATGCCCAGCTCTGTGTCTTCCTACAAGCAAGAGTACTTTTCAGGTCAAACGAAGCTACATTGTTCACGAAGCTCACACGTATCTCGCTCTTAAATGAAAAGCATTAGATGTCAGAGGACTTGTGGTTTGTATAAGTTTCAGAAACAGAGTTGAACTAGATAGGGTCCATGTGTGTAGGAAGCACAGTTCTTTATTCTGAGCACACTCACTTTTCCCTCTGTATGAGAGAATCTAGAAAGCAAGAGCGTGCTTCTTGCTCTAAAGCAGAGTGTGTTTCCCGGATGAGAACTGTGCTGTGTGTTTCCCTTCAGAAACGGAGTTAAATGCCCGGCTCTGTGTCTTCCTACAAGCAAGAGAACTTTTCAGTTCAAACGAAGCTACATTGTTCACGAAGCTCACACGTATCTCCCTCTTAACTGAAAAGCATTGGGTGTTAGAGGACCTGTGGTTTGTATCAGTTTCAGAAACAGAGTTGAACTTGATATGTTCCGTGTGTGTAGGAAACACAGCACTTTTTTTCTGAGCAAACTCACGTTTCCCTCTGTATGAGAGACTCTAGAATGCAAGAGCGTGCTTCTTGCTCTAAAGCAGAGTGTGTTTCATGAATGAGAACTGTGCTAGTGTTCCCCTTCAGAAAAGGAGTTAAATGCCCGGCTCTGTGTTTTCCTACAAGCCAGACTTCGTTTCAGGTAAACACATTCACTTTTCAACTCAAACAGAGCTACATTGTTCACGAAGCTCACACATTTCTCGCTCTTAACTGAAAAGAATTGGATGTTAGAGGACCTGTGGTTTGTATCAGTTTCATAAAGAGAGTTGAACTAGATATGTTCCGTGTGTGTAGGAACCACAATTCTTTTGTTCTGAGCACACTCATGTTTCCCTCTGTATGAGAGACTCTAGACAGAACGAGCGTGCTTCTTGCTCTAAAGCAGAGTGTGTTTCATGAATGAGAACTGTTCTGTGTATTTCCCTTCAGAAATGGAGTTAAATGCCCGGCTCTGTGTCTTCCTACAAGCAAGAGTACTTTTCAGGTCAAACGAAGCTACAATGTTCACGAAGCTCACAAGTTTCTCGCTCTTAACTGAAAAGCAATGGGTGTTAGAGGACCTGTGGTTTGTATCAGTTTCAGAAACAGAGTTGAACTTGATATGGTCCGTGTGTAGGAAACACAGTACTTTTGTTCTGAGCACACTCACGTTTCCCTCTGTATGAGAGAATCTAGAAAGCAAGAGCGTGCTTCTTGCTCTAAAGCAGAGTGTGTTTCATGAATGAGAACTGTGCATGTGTTCCCCTTCATAAACGGAGTTAAATGCCTGGCTCTGTGTTTTCCTACAAGCCAGACTTCGTTTCAGGTAAACACATTCACTTTGCAGCTCAAACAAAGCTACATTGTTCACGAAGCTCACACGTTTCTCGCTCTTATCTGAAAAGCATTGGATGTTAGAGGACATGTGGTTTGTATCAGTTTCAGAAACAGAGTTGAACTAGATATGGTCCGTGTGTGTAGGAAACAGAGTTCTTTTGTTCTGAGCACACTCACATTTCCCTCTGTATGAGAGACTCTAGAAAGCAAGAGTGTGCTTCTTGCTCTAAAGAAGAGTGTGTTTTCCGGATGAGAACTGTGCTGTGTGTTTCCCTTCAGAAACGGAGTTAAATGCCCAGCTCTGTGTCTTCCTACAAGCAAGAGTACTTTTCAGGTCAAACGAAGCTACATTGTTCACGAAGCTCACACGTATCTCGCTTTTAACTGAAAAGCATTAGATGTTAGAGGACTTGTGGTTTGTATAAGTTTCAGAAACAGAGTTGAACTAGATAGGGTCCGTGTGTGTAGGAAGCACAGTTCTTTATTCTGAGCACACTCACTTTTCCCTCTGTATGAGAGAATCTAGAAAGCAAGAGCGTGCTTCTTGCTCTAAAGCAGAGTGTGTTTTCCGGATGAGAACTGTGCTGTGTGTTTCCCTTCAGAAACGGAGTTAAATGCCCGGCTCTGTGTCTTCCTACAAGCAAGAGAACTTTTCAGGTCAAACGAAGCTACATTGTTCACGAAGCTCACACGTATCTCGCTCTTAACTGAAAAGCATTGGATGTTAGAGGACCTGTGGTTTGTATCAGTTTCAGAAACAGAGTTGAACTTGATATGTTCCGTGTGTAGGAAACACAGTACTTTTTTTTTTTTTTTAGCAAACTCACGTTTCCCTCTGTACGAGAGACTCTAGAAAGCAAGAGCGTGCGTCTTGCTCTAAAGCAGAGTGTGTTTCATGAATGAGAAGTGTGCTGTGTGTTTCCCTTCAGACACGGAGTTAAATGCCCGGCTCTGTGTCTTCCTACAAGGAAGAGTACTTTTCAGGTCAAACGAAGCTACATTGTTCACAAAGCTCAAAAGTTTCTCGCTCTTAACTGAAAAGCATAAGATGTTAGAGGACTTGTGGTTTGTATAAGTTTCATAAACAGAGTTGAACTACATTGGGTCCGTATGTGTAGGAAGCACAGTTCTTTATTCTGAGCACACTCACTTTTCCCTCTGTATGAGAGAATCTAGAAAGCAAGAGCGTGCTTCTTGCTCTAAAGCAGAGTGTGTTTCATGAATGAGAACTGTGCTGTGTGTTTCCCTTCAGACATGGAGTTAAATACCCGGCTCTGTGTCTTCCTACAACAAGACTTCATTTTGGGTAAAAGCAGTCACTTTTCAGCTCAAACGAAGCTACATTGTTCACGAAGCTCACACGTTTCTCGCTCTTAACTGAAAAGCATTGGATGTTAGAGGACCTGTGGTTTGTATAAGTTTCAGAAACAGAGTTGAACTAGATAGGTTCCGTGTGTGTAAGAAACACAGTTCTTTATTCTGAGCACACTCACTTTTCCGTCTGTATGAGAGAATCTAGAAAGCAAGAGCATGCTTCTTGCTCTAAAGCAGAGTGTGTTTCCCGGATGAGAACTCTGCTGTGTGTTTCCCTTCAGAAACGGAGTTAAATGCCCGGCTCTGTGTCTTCCTACAGGCAAGAGTACTTTTCAGGTAAAACGAAGCTACAATGTTCACGAAGCTCACACGTATCTCGCTCTTAACTGAAAAGCATTGGGTGTTAGAGGACCTGTGGTTTGTATCAGTTTCAGAAACAGAGTTGAACTTGATATGTTCCGTGTGTGTAGGAAACACAGTACTTTTTTTCTGAGCAAACTCACGTTTCCCTCTGTATGAGAGACTCTAGAAAGAAAGAGCATGCTTCTTGCTCTAAAGCAGAGTGTGTTTCATGAATGAGAACTGTGCTGTGTGTTCCCCTTCAGAAACGGAGTTAAATGCCCGGCTCTGTGTTTTCCTACAAGCCAGACTTCGTTTCAGGTAAACGCATTCACTTTTCAACTCAAACAGAGCTACATTGTTCACGAAGCTCACACGTTTTTCGCTCTTAACTGAAAAGAATTGGATGTTAGAGGACCTGTGGTTTGTATCAGTTTCAGAAAGAGAGTTGAACTACATATGTTCCGTGTGTGTAGGAACCACAATTCTTTTGTTCTGAGCACACTCATGTTTCCCTCGGTATGAGAGACTCTAGACAGAACGAGCGTGCTTCTTGCTCTAAAGCAGAGTGTGTTTCATGAATGAGAACTGTTCTGTGTATTTCCCTTCAGAAATGGAGTTAAATGCCCGGCTCTGTGTCTTCCTACAAGCAAGAGTACTTTTCAGGTCAAACGAAGCTACAATGTTCACGAAGCTCACACGTTTCTCGCTCTTAACTGAAAAGCAATGGGTGTTAGAGGACCTTTGGTTTGTATCAGTTTCAGAAACAGAGTTGAACTAGATATGGTCCGTGTGTGTAGGAAACACAGTTCTTTTGTTCTGAGCACACTCACGTTTCCCTCTGTATGAGAGACTCTAGAAAGCAAGAGCCTGCTTCTTGCTCTAAAGCAGAGTGTGTTTCCCGGATGAGAACTGTGCTGTGTGTTTCCCTTCAGAAACGGAGTTAAATGCCCAGCTCTGTGTCTTCCTACAAGCAAGAGTACTTTTCAGGTCAAACGAAGCTACATTGTTCACGAAGCTCACACGTATCTCGCTCTTAAATGAAAAGCATTAGATGTCAGAGGACTTGTGGTTTGTATAACTTTCAGAAACAGAGTTGAACTAGATAGGGTCCATGTGTGTAGGAAGCACAGTTCTTTATTCTGAGCACACTCACTTTTCCCTATGTATGAGAGAATCTAGAAAGCAAGAGCCTGCTTCTTGCTCTAAAGCAGAGTGTGTTTCCCGGATGAGAACTGTGCTGTGTGTTTCCCTTCAGAAACGGAGTTAAATGCCGGGCTCTGTGTCTTCCTACAAGCAAGAGAACTTTTCAGTTCAAACGAAGCTACATTGTTCACGAAGCTCACACGTATCTCGCTCTTAACTGAAAAGCATTGGGTGTTAGAGGACCTGTGGTTTGTATCAGTTTCAGAAACAGAGTTGAACTTGATATGTTCCGTGTGTGTAGGAAACACAGCACTTTTTTTCTGAGCAAACTCACGTTTCCCTCTGTATGAGAGACTCTAGAATGCAAGAGCGTGCTTCTTGCTCTAAAGCAGAGTGTGTTTCATGAATGAGAACTGTGCTAGTGTTCCCCTTCAGAAAAGGAGTTAAATGCCCGGCTCTGTGTTTTCCTACAAGTCAGACTTCGTTTCAGGTAAACACATTCACTTTTCAACTCAAACAGAGCTACATTGTTCACGAAGCTCACACGTTTCTCGCTCTTAACTGAAAAGAATTGGATGTTAGAGGACCTGTGGTTTGTATCAGTTTCAGAAAGAGAGTTGAACTAGATATGTTCCGTGTGTGTAGGAACCACAATTCTTTTGTTCTGAGCACACTCATGTTTCCCTCTGTATGAGAGACTCTAGACAGAACGAGCGTGCTTCTTGCTCTAAAGCAGAGTGTGTTTCATGAATGAGAACTGTTCTGTGTATTTCCCTTCAGAAATGGAGTTAAATGCCCGGCTCTGTGTCTTCCTACAAGCAAGAGTACTTTTCAGGTCAAACGAAGCTACAATGTTCACGAAGCTCACACGTTTCTCGCTCTTAACTGAAAAGCAATGGGTGTTAGAGGACCTGTGGTTTGTATCAGTTTCAGAAACAGAGTTGAACTTGATATGGTCCGTGTGTAGGAAACACAGTACTTTTGTTCTGAGCACACTCACGTTTCCCTCTGTATGAGAGAATCTAGAAAGCAAGAGCGTGCTTCTTGCTCTAAAGCAGAGTGTGTTTCATGAATGAGAACTGTGCATGTGTTCCCCTTCATAAACGGAGTTAAATGCCTGGCTCTGTGTTTTCCTACAAGCCAGACTTCGTTTCAGGTAAACACATTCACTTTGCAGCTCAAACAAAGCTACATTGTTCACGAAGCTCACATGTTTCTCGCTCTTATCTGAAAAGCATTGGATGTTAGAGGACATGTGGTTTGTATCAGTTTCAGAAACAGAGTTGAACTAGATATGGTCCGTGTGTGTAGGAAACACAGTTCTTTTGTTCTGAGCACACTCACCTTTCCCTCTGTATGAGAGACTCTAGAAAGCAAGAGTGTGCTTCTTGCTCTAAAGAAGAGTGTGTCCCGGATGAGAACTGTGCTGTGTGTTTCCCTTCAGAAACGGAGTTAAATGCCCAGCTCTGTGTCTTCCTACATGCAAGAGTACTTTTCAGGTCAAACGAAGCTACATTGTTCACGAAGCTCACACGTATCTCGCTCTTAACTGAAAAGCATTAGATGTTAGAGGACTTGTGGTTTGTATAAGTTTCAGAAACAGAGTTGAACTAGATAGGGTCCGTGTGTGTAGGAAGCACAGTTCTTTATTCTGAGCACACTCACTTTTCCCTCTGTATGAGAGAATCTAGAAAGCAAGAGCGTGCTTCTTGCTCTAAAGAAGAGTGTGTTTCCCGGATGAGAACTGTGCTGTGTGTTTCCCTTCACAAACGGAGTTAAATGCCCAGCTCTGTGTCTTCCTACAATCAAGAGAACTTTTCAGGTCAAACGAAGCTACATTGTTCACGAAGCTCACACGTATCTCGCTCTTAACTGAAAAGCATTGGATGTTAGAGGACCAGTGGTTTGTATCAGTTTCAGAGACAGAGTTGAACTAGATATGGTCCGTGTGTGTCGGAAACACAGTTCTTTTGTCCTGAGCAAACTCACGTTTCCCTCTGTATGAGAGAATCTAGAAAGCAAGAGCGTGCTTCTTGCTCTAAAGCAGAGTGTGTTTATCGGATGAAAACTGTGCTGTGTGTTTCCCTTCAGAAACGGAGTAAAATGCCCAGCTCTGTGTCTTCCTACAGGCAAGAGAACTTTTCAGGTCAAACGAAGCTACAATGTTCACGAAGCTCACACGTATCTCGCTCTTAACTGAAAAGCATTGGGTGTTAGAGGACCTGTGGTTTGTATCAGTTTCAGAAACAGAGTTGAACTTGATATGTTCCGTGTGTGTAGGAAACACAGTTCTTTTGTTCTCAGCACACACACGTTTCCCTCTGTATGAGACAATCTAGAAAGCAAGAGCGTGCTTCTTGCTCTAAAGCAGAGTGCGTTTCATGAATGAGAACTGTGCGTGTGTTTCCCTTCAGACACGGAGTTAAATACCCGGCTCTGTGTTTTCCTACAAGACAGACTTCGTTTCAGGTAAACGCATTCACATTGCAGCTCAAACAAGCTACATTGTTCACGAAGCTCACACGTTTCTCGCTCTTAACTGAAAAGCATTGGATGTTAGAGGACCTGTGGTTTGTATAAGTTTCAGAAACAGAGTTGAACTAGATAGGGTCCGTGTGTGTAAGAAACACAGTTCTTTATTCTGAGCACACTCACTTTTCCGTCTGTATGAGAGAATCTAGAAAGCAAGAGCATGCTTCTTGCTCTAAAGCAGAGTGTGTTTCCCGGATGAGAACTCTGCTGTGTGTTTCCCTTCAGAAACGGAGTTAAATGCCCGGCTCTGTGTCTTCCTACAAGCAAGAGTACTTTTCAGGTAAAACGAAGCTACAATGTTCACAAAGCTCACACGTATCTCGCTCTTAACTGAAAAGCATTGGGTGTTAGAGGACCTGTGGTTTGTATCAGTTTCAGAAACAGAGTTGAACTTGATATGTTCCGTGTGTGTAGGAAACACAGTACTTTTTTTCTGAGCAAACTCACGTTTCCCTCTGTATGAGAGACTCTAGAAAGCAAGAGCGTGCTTCTTGCTCTAAAGCAGAGTGTGTTTCATGAATGAGAACGGTGCTGTGTGTTCCCCTTCAGAAACGGAGTTAAATGCCCGGCTCTGTGTTTTCCTACAAGCCAGACTTCGTTTCAGGTAAACGCATTCACTTTTCAACTCAAACAGAGCTACATTGTTCACGAAGCTCACACGTTTTTCGCTCTTAACTGAAAAGAATTGGATGTTAGAGGACCTGTGGTTTGTATCAGTTTCAGAAAGACAGTTGAACTACATATGTTCCGTGTTTGTAGGAACCACAATTCTTTTGTTCTGAGCACACTCATGTTTCCCTCGGTATGAGAGACTCTAGACAGAACGAGCGTGCTTCTTGCTCTAAAGCAGAGTGTGTTTCATGAATGAGAACTGTTCTGTGTATTTCCCTTCAGAAATGGAGTTAAATGCCCGGCTCTGTGTCTTCCTACAAGCAAGAGTACTTTTCAGGTCAAACAAAGCTACAATGTTCACGAAGCTCACACGTTTCTCGCTCTTAACTGAAAAGCAATGGGTGTTAGAGGACCTTTGGTTTGTATCAGTTTCAGAAACAGAGTTGAACTAGATATGGTCCGTGTGTGTAGGAAACACAGTTCTTTTGTTCTGAGCACACTCACGTTTCCCTCTGTATGAGAGACTCTAGAAAGCAAGAGTGTGCTTCTTGCTCTAAAGCAGAGTGTGTTTCCCGGATGAGAACTGTGCTGTGTGTTTCCCTTCAGAAAGGGAGTTAAATGCCCAGCTCTGTGTCTTCCTACAAGCAAGAGTACTTTTCAGGTCAAACGAAGCTACATTGTTCACGAAGCTCACACGTATCTCGCTCTTAAATGAAAAGCATTAGATGTCAGAGGACTTGTGGTTTGTATAAGTTTCAGAAACAGAGTTGAACTAGATAGGGTCCATGTGTGTAGGAAGCACAGTTCTTTATTCTGAGCACACTCACTTTTCCCTCTGTATGAGAGAATCTAGAAAGCAAGAGCGTGCTTCTTGCTCTAAAGCAGAGTGTGTTTCCCGGATGAGAACTGTGCTGTGTGTTTCCCTTCAGAAACGGAGTTAAATGCCCGGCTCTGTGTCTTCCTACAAGCAAGAGAACTTTTCAGTTCAAACGAAGCTACATTGTTCACGAAGCTCACACGTATCTCCCTCTTAACTGAAAAGCATTGGGTGTTAGAGGACCTGTGGTTTGTATCAGTTTCAGAAACAGAGTTGAACTTGATATGTTCCGTGTGTGTAGGAAACACAGCACTTTTTTTCTGAGCAAACTCACGTTTCCCTCTGTATGAGAGACTCTAGAATGCAAGAGCGTGCTTCTTGCTCTAAAGCAGAGTGTGTTTCATGAATGAGAACTGTGCTAGTGTTCCCCTTCAGAAAAGGAGTTAAATGCCCGGCTCTGTGTTTTCCTACAAGCCAGACTTCGTTTCAGGTAAACACATTCACTTTTCAACTCAAACAGAGCTACATTGTTCACGAAGCTCACACATTTCTCGCTCTTAACTGAAAAGAATTGGATGTTAGAGGACCTGTGGTTTGTATCAGTTTCATAAAGAGAGTTGAACTAGATATGTTCCGTGTGTGTAGGAACCACAATTCTTTTGTTCTGAGCACACTCATGTTTCCCTCTGTATGAGAGACTCTAGACAGAACGAGCGTGCTTCTTGCTCTAAAGCAGAGTGTGTTTCATGAATGAGAACTGTTCTGTGTATTTCCCTTCAGAAATGGAGTTAAATGCCCGGCTCTGTGTCTTCCTACAAGCAAGAGTACTTTTCAGGTCAAACGAAGCTACAATGTTCACGAAGCTCACAAGTTTCTCGCTCTTAACTGAAAAGCAATGGGTGTTAGAGGACCTGTGGTTTGTATCAGTTTCAGAAACAGAGTTGAACTTGATATGGTCCGTGTGTAGGAAACACAGTACTTTTGTTCTGAGCACACTCACGTTTCCCTCTGTATGAGAGAATCTAGAAAGCAAGAGCGTGCTTCTTGCTCTAAAGCAGAGTGTGTTTCATGAATGAGAACTGTGCATGTGTTCCCCTTCATAAACGGAGTTAAATGCCTGGCTCTGTGTTTTCCTACAAGCCAGACTTCGTTTCAGGTAAACACATTCACTTTGCAGCTCAAACAAAGCTACATTGTTCACGAAGCTCACACGTTTCTCGCTCTTATCTGAAAAGCATTGGATGTTAGAGGACATGTGGTTTGTATCAGTTTCAGAAACAGAGTTGAACTAGATATGGTCCGTGTGTGTAGGAAACAGAGTTCTTTTGTTCTGAGCACACTCACATTTCCCTCTGTATGAGAGACTCTAGAAAGCAAGAGTGTGCTTCTTGCTCTAAAGAAGAGTGTGTTTTCCGGATGAGAACTGTGCTGTGTGTTTCCCTTCAGAAACGGAGTTAAATGCCCAGCTCTGTGTCTTCCTACAAGCAAGAGTACTTTTCAGGTCAAACGAAGCTACATTGTTCACGAAGCTCACACGTATCTCGCTTTTAACTGAAAAGCATTAGATGTTAGAGGACTTGTGGTTTGTATAAGTTTCAGAAACAGAGTTGAACTAGATAGGGTCCGTGTGTGTAGGAAGCACAGTTCTTTATTCTGAGCACACTCACTTTTCCCTCTGTATGAGAGAATCTAGAAAGCAAGAGCGTGCTTCTTGCTCTAAAGAAGAGTGTGTTTCCCGGATGAGAACTGTGCTGTGTGTTTCCCTTCAGAAACGGAGTTAAATGCCCAGCTCTGTGTCTTCCTACAAGCAAGAGAACTTTTCAGGTCAAACGAAGCTACATTGTTCACGAAGCTCACACGTATCTCGCTCTTAACTGAAAAGCATTGGATGTTAGAGGACCAGTGGTTTGCATCAGATTCAGAGACAGAGTTGAACTAGATATGGTCCGTGTGTGTCGGAAACACAGTTCTTTTGTCCTGAGCAAACTCACGTTTCCCTCTGTATGAGAGAATCTAGAAAGCAAGAGCGTGCTTCTTGCTCTAAAGCAGAGTGTGTTTATCGGATGAAAACTGTGCTGTGTGTTTCCCTTCAGAAACGGAGTTAAATGCCCAGCTCTGTGTCTTCCTACAAGCAAGAGAACTTTTCAGGTCAAACGAAGCTACAATGTTCACGAAGCTCACACGTATCTCGCTCTTAACTGAAAATCATTGGGTGTTAGAGGACCTGTGGTTTGTATCAGTTTCAGAAACAGAGTTGAACTTGATATGTTCCGTGTGTGTAGGAAACACAGTTCTTTTGTTCTCAGCACACTCACGTTTCCCTCTGTACGAGAGACTCTAGAAAGCAAGAGCGTGCGTCTTGCTCTAAAGCAGAGTGTGTTTCATGAATGAGAACTGTGCTGTGTGTTTCCCTTCAGACACGGAGTTAAATGCCCGGCTCTGTGTCTTCCTACAAGCAAGAGTACTTTTCAGGTCAAACGAAGCTACATTGTTCACAAAGCTCAAAAGTTTCTCGCTCTTAACTGAAAAGCATAAGATGTTAGAGGACTTGTGGTTTGTATAAGTTTCATAAACAGAGTTGAACTACATTGGGTCCGTATGTGTAGGAAGCACAGTTCTTTATTCTGAGCACACTCACTTTTCCCTCTGTATGAGAGAATCTAGAAAGCAAGAGCGTGCTTCTTGCTCTAAAGCAGAGGGTGTTTCATGAATGAGAACTGTGCTGTGTGTTTCCCTTCAGACATGGAGTTAAATACCCGGCTCTGTGTCTTCCTACAACAAGACTTCATTTTGGGTAAAAGCAGTCACTTTTCAGCTCAAACGAAGCTACATTGTTCACGAAGCTCACACGTTTCTCGCTCTTAACTGAAAAGCATTGGATGTTAGAGGACCTGTGGTTTGTATAAGTTTCAGAAACAGAGTTGAACTAGATAGGGTCCGTGTGTGTAAGAAACACAGTTCTTTATTCTGAGCACACTCACTTTTCCATCTGTATGAAAGAATCTAGAAAGCAAGAGCATGCTTCTTGCTCTAAAGCAGAGTGTCTTTCATGGATGAGAACTGTGCTGTGTGTTTCCATTCAGAAATAGAGTTAAATGCCAGGGTCTGTGTATTCCTACAATCAAGACTCGTTTCAGGTAAACACAGTCACTTTTCAGCTCAAACGAAGCTACATTGTTCACGAAGCTCACACGTTTCTCGCTCTTAACTGAAAAGAATTGTATGTAGGAGGACCTGTGGTTTGTATCAGTTTCAGAAACAGAGTTGAACTAGATAGGGTCCGTGTGTGTAGGAAACACAGTTCTATAATTCTGAGCACACACGTTTCCCTCTGTTTGAGAGAATCTAGAAAGCAAGAGCGTGCTTCTTGCTCTAAAGCAGAGTGTGTTTCACGAATGAGAACTGTGCTGTGTGTTTCCCTTCAGAAATGGAGTTAAATGCCAGGGTCTGTGTCTTCCTACAAGCAAGACTCGTTTCAGGTAAACGCAGTCACTTTTCAGCTCAAACGAAGCTACATTATTCACGAAGCTCACACGTTTCTCGCTCTTAACTGAAAAGCATTGCATGTTAGAGGACCTGTGGTTTGTATAGTTTCAGGAATAGAGTTGAACTAGATATGGTCCGTGTGTGTAGGAAACACAGTTCTTTTGTTCTGAGCACACTCACGTTTCCCTCTGTATGAGAGAATCTAGAAAGCAAGAGCGTGCTTCTTGCTCTAAAGCAGAGTGTGTTTCCCCGATGAGAACTGTGCTGTGTGTTTCCCTTCAGAAATGGAGTTAAATGCACGGCTCTGTGTCTTCCTGAAAGCAAGAGAACTTTTCAGGTCAAACGAAGCTACATTGTTCACAAAGCTCACATGTATCTCGCTCTTAACTGAAAAGCATTGGGTGTTAGAGGACCTGTGGTTTGCATCAGTTTCAGAAACAGAGTTGAACTTGATATGTTCCGTGTGTAGGAAACACAGCACTTTTTTTCCGAGCAAACTCACGTTTCCCTCTGTATGAGAGACTCTAGAAAGCAAGAGCGTGCGTCTTGCTCTAAAGCAGAGTGTGTTTCATGAATGAGAACTGTGCTGTGTGTTTCCCTTCAGACATGGAGTTAAATACCCGGCTCTGTGTCTTCCTACAACAAGACTTCATTTTGGGTAAAAGCAGTCACTTTTCAGCTCAAACGAAGCTACATTGCTCACGAAGCTCACACGTTTCTCGCTCTTAACTGAAAAGCATTGGATGTTAGAGGACCTGTGGTTTGTATAAGTTTCAGAAACAGAGTTGAACTAGATAGGGACCGTGTGTGTAAGAAACACAGTTCTTTAGTCTGAGCACACTCACTTTTCCGTCTGTATGAGAGAATCTAGAAAGCAAGAGCATGCTTCTTGCTCTAAAGCAGAGTGTGTTTCCCGGATGAGAACTCTGCTGTGTGTTTCCCTTCAGAAACGGAGTTAAATGCCCGGCTCTGTGTCTTCCTACAAGCAAGAGTACTTTTCAGGTCAAGCGAAGCTACAATGTTCACGAAGCTCACACATATCTCGCTCTTAACTGAAAAGCATTGGGTGTTAGAGGACCTGTGGTTTGTATCAGTTTCAGAAACAGAGTTGAACTTGATATGTTCCGTGTGTAGGAAACACAGTACTTTTTTTCTCAGCAAACTCACGTTTCCCTCTGTATGAGAGACTCTAGAAAGCAAGAGCCTGCTTCTTGCTCTAAAGCAGAGTGTGTTTCATGAATGAGAATTGTGCTGTGTGTTCCCCTTCAGAAACGGAGTTAAATGCCCGGCTCTGTGTTTTCCTACAAGCCAGACTTCGTTTCAGGTAAACGCATTCACTTTTCAACTCAAACAGAGCTACATTGTTCACGAAGCTCACACGTTTTTCGCTCTTAACTGAAAAGAATTGGATGTTAGAGGACCTGTGGTTTGTATCAGTTTCAGAAAGAGAGTTGAACTACATATGTTCCGTGTGTGTAGGAACCACAATTCTTTTGTTCTGAGCACACTCATGTTTCCCTCTGTATGAGAGACTCTAGACAGAACGAGCGTGCTTCTTGCTCTAAAGCAGAGTGTGTTTCATGAATGAGAACTGTTCTGTGTATTTCCCTTCAGAAATGTAGTTAAATGCCCGCTATGTGTCTTCCTACAAGCAAGAGTACTTTTCAGGTCAAACGAAGCTACAATGTTCACGAAGCTCACACGTTTCTCGCTCTTAACTGAAAAGCATTGGATGTTAGAGGACCTGTGGTTTGTATAAGTTTCAGAAAGAGAGTTGAACTATATGGTCCGTGTGTGTAGGAACCACAGTTCTTTATTCTGAGCACACTCACTTTTCCCTCTGTATTAGAGAATCTAGAAAGCAAGAGCGTGCTTCTTGCTCTAAAGCAGAGTGTGTTTCCCGGATGAGAACTGTGCTGTGTGTTTCCCTTCAGAAACGGAGTTAAATGCCTTGCTCTTTGTCTTCCTACAGCAAGAGTATTTTTCAGGTCAAACGAAGCTACATTGTTCACGAAGCTCACACGTTTCTCGCTCTTAACTGAAAAGCAATGGGTGTTAGAGGACCTGTGGTTTGTATTAGTTTCAGAAACAGAGTTGAACTTGATATGTTCCGTGTGTGTAAGAAACACAGTACTTTTGTTCTGAGCACACTCACGTTTCCCTCTGTATGAGAGACTCTAGAAAGCAAGAGCATGCTTCTTGCTCTAAAGCAGGGTGTGTTTCATGGATGAGAACCTTGCTGTGTGTTTCCCTTCAGAAACGGAGTTAAATGCCAGGGTCTGTGTCTTCCTACAATCAAGACTCGTTTCAGGTAAACACAGTAACTTTTCAGCTCAAACGAAGCTACATTGTTCACGAAGCTCACACGTTTCTCGCTCTTAACTGAAAAGAATTGTATGTAGGAGGACCTGTGGTTTGTATCAGTTTCAGAAACAGAGTTGAACTAGATAGGGTCCGTGTGTGTAGGAAACACAGTTCTATTATTCTGAGCACACTCACGTTTCCCTCTGTTTGAGAGAATCTAGAAAGCAAGAGCGTGCTTCTTGCTCTAAAGCAGAGTGTGTTTCCCAGATTAGAACTGTGCTGTTTGTTTCCTTTCAGAAACGGAGTTAAATGCCTTGCTCTTTGTCTTCCTACAAGCAAGAGTATTTTTCAGGTCAAACGAAGCTACATTGTTCACGAAGCTCACACGTTTCTCGCTCTTAACTGAAAAGCATTGGATGTTAGAGGACCTGTGGTTTGTATCAGTTTCAGAAAGAGAGTTGAACTAGATATGGTCGGTGTGTGTAGGAAACACAATTCTTTTGTTCTGAGCACACACACGTTTCCCTCTGTATGAGAGACACTAGAAAGAAAGAGCGTGCTTCTTGCTCTAAAGCAGAGTGTGTTTCATGAATGAGAACTGTGCTGTGTGTTTCCCTTCAGAAATGGAGGTAAATGCCTGGCTCTGTGTTTTCCTACAAGCAAGACTCGGTTTCAGGTAAACGCAGTCACTTTTCAGCTCAAACGAAGCTACATTGTTCACGAAGCTCACACGTTTCTCGCTCTTAACTGAAAATCATTGGATGTTAGAGGACCTGTGGTTTGTATAAGTTTCAGAAACAGAGTTGAACTAGATAGGGTCCGTGTGTGTAGGAAACACAGTTCTTTATTCTGAGCACACTCACTTTTCCCTCTGTATGAGAGAATCTAGAAAGCAATAGAGTGCTTCTTGCTCTAAAGCAGAGTGTGTTTCCCAGATGAGAACTGTGCTGTGTGTTTCCCTTCAGAAATGGAGTTAAATGCCCGGTTCTGTGTCTTCCTACAAGCAAGAGTACTCTTCAGGTCAAATGAAGCTACATTGTTCACGAAGCTCACACGTTTCTCGCTCTTAACTGAAAAGCAATGGGTGTTAGAGGACCTGTGGTTTGTATCAGTTTCAGAAACAGAGTTGAACTTGATATGTTCCGTGTGTGTTGGAAAGACAGTACTTTTGTTCTGAGCACACTCACGTTTACCTCTGTATGAGAGACTCTAGAAAGCAGGAGCGTGCTTCTTGCTCTAAAGCAGAGTGTGTTTCATGAATGATAACAGTGCTGTGTGTTCCCCGTCAGAAACGGAGTTAAATGCCTGGCTCTGTGTTTTCCTACAAGCCAGACTTCGTTTCAGGTAATCGCATTCACTTTTCAACTCAAACAGAGCTACATTGTTCACGAAGCTCACAGGATTCTCGCTCTTAACTGAAAAGCATTGGATGTTAGAGGACCTGTGGTTTGTATAAGTTTCAGAAAGAGAGTTGAACTAGATATGGTCCGTGTGTGTAGGAACCACAATTCTTTTGTTCTGAGCACACTCCCGTTTCCCTCTGTATGAGAGACTCTAGACAGAAAGAGCGTGCTTCTTGCTCTAAAGCAGAGTGGGTTTCATGGATGAGAACTGTGCTGTGTGTTTCCCTTCAGAAACGGAGTTAAACCCCTGGCTCTGTGTCTTCCTACAAGCAAGAGTACTTTTCAGGTCAAACGAAGCTACATTGTTCACAAAGCTCACACGTTTCTCGTTCTTAACTGAAAAGCATTAGATGTTTGAGGACTTGTGGTTTCCATAAGGATCAGAAACAAAGTTGAACTAGATAGGGTCCGTGTGTGTAGGAAACACAGTTCTTTATTCTGAGCACACTCACTTCTCCCTCTGTATGAGAGAATCTAGAAAGCAAGAGAGTGCTTCTTGCTCTAAAGCAGAGTGTGTTTCCCGGATGAGAACTGTGCTGTGTGTTTCCCTTCAGAAACGGAGTTAAATGCCCGGCTCTGTGTCTTCCTACAAGCAAGAGTACTTTTCAGGTCAAACGAAGCTACATTGTTCACGAAGCTCACACATTTCTCGCTCTTAACTGAAAAGCAATGGGTGTTAGAGGACCTGTGGTTTGTATCAGTTTCAGAAACAGAGTTGAACTTGATATGTTCCGTGTGTTTAGGAAACACAGTACTTTTTTTCTGAGCACACTCACGTTTCCCTCTGCATGAGAGACTCCAGAAAGCAGGAGCGTGCTTCTTGCTCTAAAGCAGAGTGTGTTTCATGAATGAGAACTGTGCTGTGTGTTCCCCTTCAAAAACAGAGTTAAATGCCCGGCTCTGTGTTTTCCTACAAGCCAGAATTCGTTTCAGGTAAACGCATTCACTTTTCAACTCAAACAGAGCTACATTGTTCACGAAGCTCACACGTTTCTCGCTCTTAACTGAAAAGCATTGGATGTTAGAGGACCTGTGGTTTGTATAAGTTTCAGAAAGAGAGTTGAACTAGATATGGTCCGTGTGTAGGAACCACAATTCTTTTGTTCTGAGCACACTCCCGTTTCCCTCTTTATGAGAGACTCTAGACAGAAAGAGCGTGCTTCTTGCTCTAAAGCAGAGTGTGTTTCATGGATGAGAACTGTGCTGTGTGTTTCCCTTCAGAAACGGAGTTAAATCCCCGGCTCTGTGTCTTCCTACAAGCAAGAGTACTTTTCAGGTCAAACGAAGCTACATTGTTCACAAAGCTCACAGGTTTCTCGCTGTTAACTGAAAAGATTTAGATGTTTGAGGACTTGTGGTTTCCATAAGGATTGCTCTGTGTCTTCCTACAAGCAAGAGTACTTTTCAGGTCAAACGAAGCTACATTGTTCACGAAGCTCACACATTTCTCGCTCTTAACTGAAAAGCAATGGGTGTTAGAGGACCTGTGGTTTGTATCAGTTTCAGAAACAGAGTTGAACTTGATATGTTCCGTGTGTTTAGGAAACACAGTACTTTTTTTCTGAGCACACTCACGTTTCCCTCTCTATGAGAGACTCTAGAAAGCAGGAGCGTGCTTCTTGCTCTAAAGCAGAGTGTGTTTCATGAATGAGAACTGTGCTGTGTGTTCCCCTTCAAAAACAGAGTTAAATGCCCGGCTCTGTGTTTTCCTACAAGCCAGACTTCGTTTCAGGTAAACGCATTCACTTTTCAACTGAAACAGAGCTACATTGTTCACGAAGCTCACACTTTTCTCGCTCTTACCTGACAAGCATTGGATGTTAGAGGACCTGTGGTTTGTATCAGTTTCAGAGTCAGAGTTGAACTAGATATGGTCCGTGTGTGTAGGAACCACAAATCTTTTGTTCTGAGCATACTCACGTTTCCCTCTGTATGAGAGACTCTAGAAAGAAAGAGCATGCTTCTTGCTCTAAAGCAGAGTGTGTTTTATGGATGAGAACTGTGCTATGTGTTTCCCTTCAGAAACGGAGTTAAATGCCAGGATCTGTGTCTTCCTACAACAAGACTCGTTTCAGGTAAACGCAGTCACTTTTCAGCTCAAACAAAGCTACATTGTTCACGAAGCTCACACGTTTCTCGCTCTTAACTGAAAAACATTGGATGTTAGTGGACTTGTGGTTTGTATAAGTTTCAGAAACAGAGTTGAACTAGATAGGGTCCGTGTGTGTAGGAAACACAGTTCTTTGTTCTGAGCACACTCACGTTTCTCTCTGTATGAGAGAATCTAGAAAGCAAGAGCGTGCTTCTTGCTCTAAAGCAGAGTGTGTTTCCCGGATGAGAACTGTGCAGTGTGTTTCCCTTCAGAAACGGAGTTAAATGCCCAGCTCTGTGTCTTCCTACATGCAAGAGTACTTTTCAGCTGAAACGAAGCTACATTGTTCACGAAGCTCACACGTTTCTCGCTCTTAAAAGAAAAGCATTGTATGTAGGAGGACCTGTGGTTTGTATCAGTTTCAGAAACAGAGTTGAACTAGATATGGTCCGTGTGGGTAGGAAACACAGTACTTTTGTTCTGAGCACACTCACGTTTCCCTCTGTATGAGAGACTCTAGAAAGCAAGAGCGTGCTTCTTGCTCTAAAGCAGAGTGTGTTTCATGAATGAGAACTGTGCTTTGTGTTTCCCTTCAGAAACGGAGTTAAATGCCTGGCTCTGTGTCTTCCTACAAGCAAGACTTTGTTTCAGTAAACAGAGTCACTTTTCAGCTCAAACGAAGCTACATTGTTCACGAAGCTCACACGTTTATCGCTCTTAACTGAAAAGCATTGGATGTTAGAGGACCTGTGGTTTGTATCAGTTTCCAAAACAGAGTTGAACTAGATAGGGTCCGTGTGTGTAGGAAACACAGTTCTTTTATTCTGAGCACACTCACGTTTCCCTCTGTATGAGAGAATTTAGAAAGCAAGAGCATTCCTCTTGCTCTAAAGCAGAGTGTGTTTCATGAATGAGAACTGTGCTGTTTGTTTCCCTTCAGACACGGAGTTAAATACCCGGCTCTGTGTCTTCCTACAACAAGACTTCATTTTGGGTAAACGCAGTCACTTTTCAGCTCAAAGGAAGCTTCATTGTTCACGAAGCTGACACGTTTCTCGCTCTTAACTGAAAAGCATTAGATGTTAGAGGAATTGTGGTTTGTATAAGTTTCAGAAACAGAGTTGAACTAGATAGGGTCCGTGAGTGTAGGAAACACAGTTCTTTATTCTGAGCACACTCACTTTTCCCTCTGTATGAGAGAATCTAGAAAGCAAGAGCGTGCTTCTTGCTCTAAAGCAGAGAGTGTATCCCGGATAAGAACTGTGCTGTGTGTTTCCCTTCAGAAACGGAGTTAAATGCCTTGCTCTGTGTCTTCCTAAAAGCAAGAGTATTTTTCAGGTCAAACGAAGCTACATTGTTCACGAAGCTCACAAGTTTCTCGCTCTTAACTGAAAAGCAATGGGTGTTAGAGGACCTGTGGTTTGTATCAGTTTCAGAAACAGAGTTGAACTAGATATGGTCCGTGTGTGTAGGAAACACAGTACTTTTGTTCTGAGCACACTCACGTTTCCCTCTGTATGAGAGACTCTAGACAGAAAGAGCGTGCTTCTCGCTCTAAAGCAGAGTGGGTTTCATGGATGAGAACTGTGCTGTTTGTTTCCCTTCAGATACGGAGTTAAAACCCTGGCTCTGTGTCTTCCTACAAGCAAGAGTACTTTTCAGGTCAAACGAAGCTACATTGTTCACGAAGCTCACACGTATCTCGCTCTTAAATGAAAAGCATTAGATGTTTGAGGACTTGTGGTTTCCATAAGGATCAGAAACAAAGTTGAACTAGATAGGGTCCGTGTGTGTAGGAAACACAGTTCTTTATTCTGAGCACACTCACTTCTCCCTCTGTATGAGAGAATCTAGAAAGCAAGAGAGTGCTTCTCGCTCTAAAGCAGAGTGGGTTTCCCGGATGAGAACTGTGCTGTGTGTTTCCCTTCAGAAACGGAGTTAAATCCCCGGCTCTGTGTCTTCCTACAAGCAAGAGTACTTTTCAGGTCAAACGAAGCTACATTGTTCACGAAGCTCACACGTTTCTCGCTCTTTACTGAAAAGCATTGGATGTTAGAGGACCTGTGGTTTGTATAAGTTTCAGAAAGAGAGTTGAACTAGATATGGTCCGTGTGTGTAGGAACCACAATTCTTTCGTTCTGAGCACACTCCCGTTTCCCTCTTTATGAGAGACTCTAGACAGAAAGAGCTTGCTTCTTGCTCTAAAGCAGAGTGTGTTTCATGGATGAGAATTGTGCTGTGTGTTTCCCTTCAGAAACGGAGTTAAATCCCCGGCTCTGTGTCTTCCTACAAGCAAGAGTACTTTTCAGGTCAAACGAAGCTACATTGTTCACAAAGCTCACAGGTTTCTCGCTCTTAACTGAAAAGCATTAGATGTTTGAGGACTTGTGGTTTCCATAAGGATCAGAAACAAAGTTGAACTAGATAGGGTCCGTGTGTGTAGGAAACACAGTTCTTTATTCTGAGCACACTCACTTCTCCCTCTGTATGAGAGAATCTAGAAAGCAAGAGAGTGCTTCTTGTTCTAAAGCAGAGTGTGTTTCATGGATGAGAACTGTGCTGTGTGTTTCCCTTCAGAAACGGAGTTAAATGCCCGGCTCTATGTCTTCCTACAAGCAAGAGTACTTTTCAGGTCAAACGAAGCTACATTGTTCACGAAGATCACACATTTCTCGCTCTTAACTGAAAAGCAATGGGTGTTAGAGGACCTGTGGTTTGTATCAGTTTCAGAAACAGAGTTGAACTTGATATGTTCCGTGTGTTTAGGAAACACAGTACTTTTTTTCTGAGCACACTCACGTTTCCCTCTGTATGAGCGACTCTAGAAAGCAGGAGCGTGCTTCTTGCTCTAAAGCAGAGTGTGTTTCATGAATGAGAACTGTGCTGTGTGTTCCCCTTCAAAAACAGAGTTAAATGCCCGGCTCTGTGTTTTCCTACAAGCCAGACTTCGTTTCAGGTAAACGCATTCACTTTTCAACTGAAACAGAGCTACATTGTTCACGAAGCTCACACTTTTCTCGCTCTCACCTGACAAGCATTGGATGTTAGAGGACCTGTGGTTTGTATCAGTTTCAGAAAGAGAGTTGAACTAGATATGGTCCGTGTGTGTAGGAACCACAAATCTTTTGTTCTGAGCATACTCACGTTTCCCTCTGTATGAGAGACTCTAGAAAGAAAGAGCGTGCTTCTTGCTCTAAAGCAGGGTGTGTTTCATGGATGAGAACCTTGCTGTGTGTTTCCCTTCAGAAACGGAGTTAAATGCCAGGGTCTGTGTCTTCCTACAATCAAGACTCGTTTCAGGTAAACACAGTAACTTTTCAGCTCAAACGAAGCTACATTGTTCACGAAGCTCACACGTTTCTCGCTCTTAACTGAAAAGAATTGTATGTAGGAGGACCTGTGGTTTGTATCAGTTTCAGAAACAGAGTTGAACTAGATAGGGTCCGTGTGTGTAGGAAACACAGTTCTATTATTCTGAGCACACTCACGTTTCCCTCTGTTTGAGAGAATCTAGAAAGCAAGAGCGTGCTTCTTGCTCTAAAGCAGAGTGTGTTTCCCAGATTAGAACTGTGCTGTTTGTTTCCTTTCAGAAACGGAGTTAAATGCCTTGCTCTTTGTCTTCCTACAAGCAAGAGTATTTTTCAGGTCAAACGAAGCTACATTGTTCACGAAGCTCACACGTTTCTCGCTCTTAACTGAAAAGCATTGGATGTTAGAGGACCTGTGGTTTGTATCAGTTTCAGAAAGAGAGTTGAACTAGATATGGTCGGTGTGTGTAGGAAACACAATTCTTTTGTTCTGAGCACACACACGTTTCCCTCTGTATGAGAGACACTAGAAAGAAAGAGCGTGCTTCTTGCTCTAAAGCAGAGTGTGTTTCATGAATGAGAACTGTGCTGTGTGTTTCCCTTCAGAAATGGAGGTAAATGCCTGGCTCTGTGTTTTCCTACAAGCAAGACTCGGTTTCAGGTAAACGCAGTCACTTTTCAGCTCAAACGAAGCTACATTGTTCACGAAGCTCACACGTTTCTCGCTCTTAACTGAAAATCATTGGATGTTAGAGGACCTGTGGTTTGTATAAGTTTCAGAAACAGAGTTGAACTAGATAGGGTCCGTGTGTGTAGGAAACACAGTTCTTTATTCTGAGCACACTCACTTTTCCCTCTGTATGAGAGAATCTAGAAAGCAATAGAGTGCTTCTTGCTCTAAAGCAGAGTGTGTTTCCCAGATGAGAACTGTGCTGTGTGTTTCCCTTCAGAAATGGAGTTAAATGCCCGGTTCTGTGTCTTCCTACAAGCAAGAGTACTCTTCAGGTCAAATGAAGCTACATTGTTCACGAAGCTCACACGTTTCTCGCTCTTAACTGAAAAGCAATGGGTGTTAGAGGACCTGTGGTTTGTATCAGTTTCAGAAACAGAGTTGAACTTGATATGTTCCGTGTGTGTTGGAAAGACAGTACTTTTGTTCTGAGCACACTCACGTTTACCTCTGTATGAGAGACTCTAGAAAGCAGGAGCGTGCTTCTTGCTCTAAAGCAGAGTGTGTTTCATGAATGATAACAGTGCTGTGTGTTCCCCGTCAGAAACGGAGTTAAATGCCTGGCTCTGTGTTTTCCTACAAGCCAGACTTCGTTTCAGGTAATCGCATTCACTTTTCAACTCAAACAGAGCTACATTGTTCACGAAGCTCACAGGATTCTCGCTCTTAACTGAAAAGCATTGGATGTTAGAGGACCTGTGGTTTGTATAAGTTTCAGAAAGAGAGTTGAACTAGATATGGTCCGTGTGTGTAGGAACCACAATTCTTTTGTTCTGAGCACACTCCCGTTTCCCTCTGTATGAGAGACTCTAGACAGAAAGAGCGTGCTTCTTGCTCTAAAGCAGAGTGGGTTTCATGGATGAGAACTGTGCTGTGTGTTTCCCTTCAGAAACGGAGTTAAACCCCTGGCTCTGTGTCTTCCTACAAGCAAGAGTACTTTTCAGGTCAAACGAAGCTACATTGTTCACAAAGCTCACACGTTTCTCGTTCTTAACTGAAAAGCATTAGATGTTTGAGGACTTGTGGTTTCCATAAGGATCAGAAACAAAGTTGAACTAGATAGGGTCCGTGTGTGTAGGAAACACAGTTCTTTATTCTGAGCACACTCACTTCTCCCTCTGTATGAGAGAATCTAGAAAGCAAGAGAGTGCTTCTTGCTCTAAAGCAGAGTGTGTTTCCCGGATGAGAACTGTGCTGTGTGTTTCCCTTCAGAAACGGAGTTAAATCCCCGGCTCTGTGTCTTCCTACAAGCAAGAGTACTTTTCAGGTCAAACGAAGCTACATTGTTCACGAAGCTCACACATTTCTCGCTCTTAACTGAAAAGCAATGGGTGTTAGAGGACCTGTGGTTTGTATCAGTTTCAGAAACAGAGTTGAACTTGATATGTTCCGTGTGTTTAGGAAACACAGTACTTTTTTTCTGAGCACACTCACGTTTCCCTCTGCATGAGAGACTCCAGAAAGCAGGAGCGTGCTTCTTGCTCTAAAGCAGAGTGTGTTTCATGAATGAGAACTGTGCTGTGTGTTCCCCTTCAAAAACGGAGTTAAATGCCCAGCTCTGTGTTTTCCTACAAGCCAGACTTCGTTTCAGGTAAACGCATTCACTTTTCAACTCAAACAGAGCTACATTGTTCACGAAGCTCACACGTTTCTCGCTCTTAACTGAAAAGCATTGGATGTTAGAGGACCTGTGGTTTGTATAAGTTTCAGAAAGAGAGTTGAACTAGATATGGTCCGTGTGTAGGAACCACAATTCTTTTGTTCTGAGCACACTCCCGTTTCCCTCTTTATGAGAGACTCTAGACAGAAAGAGCGTGCTTCTTGCTCTAAAGCAGAGTGTGTTTCATGGATGAGAACTGTGCTGTGTGTTTCCCTTCAGAAACGGAGTTAAATCCCCGGCTCTGTGTCTTCCTACAAGCAAGAGTACTTTTCAGGTCAAACGAAGCTACATTGTTCACAAAGCTCACAGGTTTCTCGCTGTTAACTGAAAAGATTTAGATGTTTGAGGACTTGTGGTTTCCATAAGGATTGCTCTGTGTCTTCCTACAAGCAAGAGTACTTTTCAGGTCAAACGAAGCTACATTGTTCACAAAGCTCACACATTTCTCGCTCTTAACTGAAAAGCAATGGGTGTTAGAGGACCTGTGGTTTGTATCAGTTTCAGAAACAGAGTTGAACTTGATATGTTCCGTGTGTTTAGGAAACACAGTACTTTTTTTCTGAGCACACTCACGTTTCCCTCTCTATGAGAGACTCTAGAAAGCAGGAGCGTGCTTCTTGCTCTAAAGCAGAGTGTGTTTCATGAATGAGAACTGTGCTGTGTGTTCCCCTTCAAAAACAGAGTTAAATGCCCGGCTCTGTGTTTTCCTACAAGCCAGACTTCGTTTCAGGTAAACGCATTCACTTTTCAACTGAAACAGAGCTACATTGTTCACGAAGCTCACACTTTTCTCGCTCTTACCTGACAAGCATTGGATGTTAGAGGACCTGTGGTTTGTATCAGTTTCAGAGTCAGAGTTGAACTAGATATGGTCCGTGTGTGTAGGAACCACAAATCTTTTGTTCTGAGCATACTCACGTTTCCCTCTGTATGAGAGACTCTAGAAAGAAAGAGCATGCTTCTTGCTCTAAAGCAGAGTGTGTTTTATGGATGAGAACTGTGCTATGTGTTTCCCTTCAGAAACGGAGTTAAATGCCAGGATCTGTGTCTTCCTACAACAAGACTCGTTTCAGGTAAACGCAGTCACTTTTCAGCTCAAACAAAGCTACATTGTTCACGAAGCTCACACGTTTCTCGCTCTTAACTGAAAAACATTGGATGTTAGTGGACTTGTGGTTTGTATAAGTTTCAGAAACAGAGTTGAACTAGATAGGGTCCGTGTGTGTAGGAAACACAGTTCTTTGTTCTGAGCACACTCACGTTTCTCTCTGTATGAGAGAATCTAGAAAGCAAGAGCGTGCTTCTTGCTCTAAAGCAGAGTGTGTTTCCCGGATGAGAACTGTGCAGTGTGTTTCCCTTCAGAAACGGAGTTAAATGCCCAGCTCTGTGTCTTCCTACATGCAAGAGTACTTTTCAGCTGAAACGAAGCTACATTGTTCACGAAGCTCACACGTTTCTCGCTCTTAAAAGAAAAGCATTGTATGTAGGAGGACCTGTGGTTTGTATCAGTTTCAGAAACAGAGTTGAACTAGATATGGTCCGTGTGGGTAGGAAACACAGTACTTTTGTTCTGAGCACACTCACGTTTCCCTCTGTATGAGAGACTCTAGAAAGCAAGAGCGTGCTTCTTGCTCTAAAGCAGAGTGTGTTTCATGAATGAGAACTGTGCTTTGTGTTTCCCTTCAGAAACGGAGTTAAATGCCTGGCTCTGTGTCTTCCTACAAGCAAGACTTTGTTTCAGTAAACAGAGTCACTTTTCAGCTCAAACGAAGCTACATTGTTCACGAAGCTCACACGTTTATCGCTCTTAACTGAAAAGCATTGGATGTTAGAGGACCTGTGGTTTGTATCAGTTTCCAAAACAGAGTTGAACTAGATAGGGTCCGTGTGTGTAGGAAACACAGTTCTTTTATTCTGAGCACACTCACGTTTCCCTCTGTATGAGAGAATTTAGAAAGCAAGAGCATTCCTCTTGCTCTAAAGCAGAGTGTGTTTCATGAATGAGAACTGTGCTGTTTGTTTCCCTTCAGACACGGAGTTAAATACCCGGCTCTGTGTCTTCCTACAACAAGACTTCATTTTGGGTAAACGCAGTCACTTTTCAGCTCAAAGGAAGCTTCATTGTTCACGAAGCTGACACGTTTCTCGCTCTTAACTGAAAAGCATTAGATGTTAGAGGAATTGTGGTTTGTATAAGTTTCAGAAACAGAGTTGAACTAGATAGGGTCCGTGAGTGTAGGAAACACAGTTCTTTATTCTGAGCACACTCACTTTTCCCTCTGTATGAGAGAATCTAGAAAGCAAGAGCGTGCTTCTTGCTCTAAAGCAGAGAGTGTATCCCGGATAAGAACTGTGCTGTGTGTTTCCCTTCAGAAACGGAGTTAAATGCCTTGCTCTGTGTCTTCCTAAAAGCAAGAGTATTTTTCAGGTCAAACGAAGCTACATTGTTCACGAAGCTCACAAGTTTCTCGCTCTTAACTGAAAAGCAATGGGTGTTAGAGGACCTGTGGTTTGTATCAGTTTCAGAAACAGAGTTGAACTAGATATGGTCCGTGTGTGTAGGAAACACAGTACTTTTGTTCTGAGCACACTCACGTTTCCCTCTGTATGAGAGACTCTAGACAGAAAGAGCGTGCTTCTCGCTCTAAAGCAGAGTGGGTTTCATGGATGAGAACTGTGCTGTTTGTTTCCCTTCAGATACGGAGTTAAAACCCTGGCTCTGTGTCTTCCTACAAGCAAGAGTACTTTTCAGGTCAAACGAAGCTACATTGTTCACGAAGCTCACACGTATCTCGCTCTTAAATGAAAAGCATTAGATGTTTGAGGACTTGTGGTTTCCATAAGGATCAGAAACAAAGTTGAACTAGATAGGGTCCGTGTGTGTAGGAAACACAGTTCTTTATTCTGAGCACACTCACTTCTCCCTCTGTATGAGAGAATCTAGAAAGCAAGAGAGTGCTTCTCGCTCTAAAGCAGAGTGGGTTTCCCGGATGAGAACTGTGCTGTGTGTTTCCCTTCAGAAACGGAGTTAAATCCCCGGCTCTGTGTCTTCCTACAAGCAAGAGTACTTTTCAGGTCAAACGAAGCTACATTGTTCACGAAGCTCACACGTTTCTCGCTCTTTACTGAAAAGCATTGGATGTTAGAGGACCTGTGGTTTGTATAAGTTTCAGAAAGAGAGTTGAACTAGATATGGTCCGTGTGTGTAGGAACCACAATTCTTTCGTTCTGAGCACACTCCCGTTTCCCTCTTTATGAGAGACTCTAGACAGAAAGAGCTTGCTTCTTGCTCTAAAGCAGAGTGTGTTTCATGGATGAGAACTGTGCTGTGTGTTTCCCTTCAGAAACGGAGTTAAATCCCCGGCTCTGTGTCTTCCTACAAGCAAGAGTACTTTTCAGGTCAAACGAAGCTACATTGTTCACAAAGCTCACAGGTTTCTCGCTCTTAACTGAAAAGCATTAGATGTTTGAGGACTTGTGGTTTCCATAAGGATCAGAAACAAAGTTGAACTAGATAGGGTCCGTGTGTGTAGGAAACACAGTTCTTTATTCTGAGCACACTCACTTCTCCCTCTGTATGAGAGAATCTAGAAAGCAAGAGAGTGCTTCTTGTTCTAAAGCAGAGTGTGTTTCATGGATGAGAACTGTGCTGTGTGTTTCCCTTCAGAAACGGAGTTAAATGCCCGGCTCTATGTCTTCCTACAAGCAAGAGTACTTTTCAGGTCAAACGAAGCTACATTGTTCACGAAGATCACACATTTCTCGCTCTTAACTGAAAAGCAATGGGTGTTAGAGGACCTGTGGTTTGTATCAGTTTCAGAAACAGAGTTGAACTTGATATGTTCCGTGTGTTTAGGAAACACAGTACTTTTTTTCTGAGCACACTCACGTTTCCCTCTGTATGAGAGACTCTAGAAAGCAGGAGCGTGCTTCTTGCTCTAAAGCAGAGTGTGTTTCATGAATGAGAACTGTGCTGTGTGTTCCCCTTCAAAAACAGAGTTAAATGCCCGGCTCTGTGTTTTCCTACAAGCCAGACTTCGTTTCAGGTAAACGCATTCACTTTTCAACTGAAACAGAGCTACATTGTTCACGAAGCTCACACTTTTCTCGCTCTCACCTGACAAGCATTGGATGTTAGAGGACCTGTGGTTTGTATCAGTTTCAGAAAGAGAGTTGAACTAGATATGGTCCGTGTGTGTAGGAACCACAAATCTTTTGTTCTGAGCATACTCACGTTTCCCTCTGTATGAGAGACTCTAGAAAGAAAGAGCGTGCTTCTTGCTCTAAAGCAGAGTGTGTTTCATGGATGAGAACTGTGCTATGTGTTTCCCTTCAGAAACGGAGTTAAATGCCAGGATCTGTGTCTTCCTACAACAAGACTCGTTTCAGGTAAACGCAGTCACTTTTCAGCTCAAACAAAGCTACATTGTTCACGAAGCTCACACGTTTCTCACTCTTAACTGAAAAACATTGGATGTTTGTGGACTTGTGGTTTGTATAAGTTTCAGAAACAGAGTTGAACTAGATAGGGTCCGTGTGTGTAGGAAACACAGTTCTTTGTCCTGAGCACACTCACGTTTCTCTCTGTATGAGAGAATCTAGAAAGCAAGAGCGTGCTTCTTGCTCTAAAGCAGAGTGTGTTTCCCGGATGAGAACTGTGCAGTGTGTTTCCCTTCAGAAACGGAGTTAAATGCCCAGCTCTGTGTCTTCCTACATGCAAGAGTACTTTTCAGCTGAAACGAAGCTACATTGTTCACGAAGCTCACACGTTTCTCGCTCTTAAAAGAAAAGCATTGTATGTAGGAGGACCTGTGGTTTGTATCAGTTTCAGAAACAGAGTTGAACTAGATATGGTCCGTGTGGGTAGGAAACACAGTACTTTTGTTCTGAGCACACTCACGTTTCCCTCTGTATGAGAGACTCTAGAAAGCAAGAGCGTGCTTCTTGCTCTAAAGCAGAGTATGTTTCATGAATGAGAACTGTGCTGTGTGTTTCCCTTCAGAAACGGAGTTAAATGCCTGGCTCTGTGTCTTCCTACAAGCAAGACTTTGTTTCAGTAAACAGAGTCACTTTTCAGCTCAAACGAAGCTACATTGTTCACGAAGCTCACACGTTTATCGCTCTTAACTGAAAAGCATTGGATGTTAGAGGACCTGTGTTTTGTATCAGTTTCCAAAACAGAGTTGAACTAGATAGGGTCCGTGTGTGTAGGAAACACAGTTCTTTTATTCTGAGCACACTCACGTTTCCCTCTGTATGAGAGAATTTAGAAAGCAAGAGCATTCCTCTTGCTCTAAAGCAGAGTGTGTTTCATGAATGAGAACTGTGCTGTTTGTTTCCCTTCAGACACGGAGTTAAATACCCGGCTCTGTGTCTTCCTACAACAAGACTTCATTTTGGGTAAACGCAGTCACTTTTCAGCTCAAAGGAAGCTTCATTGTTCACGAAGCTGACACGTTTCTCGCTCTTAACTGAAAAGCATTAGATGTTAGAGGAATTGTGGTTTGTATAAGTTTCAGAAACAGAGTTGAACTAGATAGGGTCCGTGAGTGTAGGAAACACAGTTCTTTATTCTGAGCACACTCACTTTTCCCTCTGTATGAGAGAATCTAGAAAGCAAGAGCGTGCTTCTTGCTCTAAAGCAGAGTGTGTATCCCGGATAAGAACTGTGCTGTGTGTTTCCCTTCAGAAACGGAGTTAAATGCCTTGCT
Source organism: Onychomys leucogaster (assembly GCA_949786385.1). NCBI lineage: Eukaryota > Metazoa > Chordata > Mammalia > Rodentia > Cricetidae > Onychomys > Onychomys leucogaster. Next base: position 1,062,759 of record CATKUP010000114.1, on the reverse strand, counting down.
CTGTGTCTTCCTAAAAGCAAGAGTATTTTTCAGGTCAAACGAAGCTACATTGTTCACGAAGCTCACAAGTTTCTCGCTCTTAACTGAAAAGCAATGGGTGTTAGAGGACCTGTGGTTTGTATCAGTTTCAGAAACAGAGTTGAACTAGATATGGTCCGTGTGTGTAGTAAACACAGTACTTTTGTTCTGAGCACACTCACGTTTCCCTCTGTATGAGAGACTCTAGAAAGAAAGAGCGTGCATCTCGCTCTAAAGCAGAGTGTGTTTCATGGATGAGAACCTTGCTGTGTGTTTCCCTTCAGAAACGGAGTTAAATGCCAGGGTCTGTGTCTTCCTACAATCAAGACTCGTTTCAGGTAAACACAGTAACTTTTCAGCTCACACGAAGCTACATTGTTCACGAAGCTCACACGTTTCTCGCTCTTAACTGAAAAGAATTGTATGTAGGAGGACCTGTGGTTTGTATCAGTTTCAGAAACAGAGTTGAACTAGATAGGGTCCGTGTGTGTAGGAAACACAGTTCTATTATTCTGAGCACACTCACGTTTCCCTCTGTTTGAGAGAATCTAGAAAGCAAGAGCGTGCTTCTTGCTCTAAAGCAGAGTGTGTTTCATGAATGAGAACTGTGCTGTGTGTTTCCCTTCATATATGGAGGTAAATGCCTGGCTCTGTGTCTTCCTACAAGCAAGAATCGGTTTCAGGTAAACGCAGTCACTTTTCAGCTCAAACGAAGCTTCATTGTTCACGAAGCTCACATGTTTCTCGCTCTTAACTGAAAAGCATTGGATGTTAGAGGACCTGTGGTTTGTATCAGTTTCAGAAACAGAGTTGAACTAGATAGGGTCCGTGTGTGTAGGAAACACAGTTCTTTTAATCTGAGCACACTCACGTTTCCGTCTGTTTGAGAGAATTTAGAAAGCAAGAGCGTGCTTCTTGCTCTAAAGCAGAGTGTGTTTCATGAATGAGAACTGTGCTGTGTTTTTCCCTTCAGACCCGGAGTTAAATGCCCGGCTCTGTGTCTTCCTACAAGCAAGAGTACACCTCAGGTCAAATGAAGCTACATTGTTCACTAAGCTCACACATTTCTCGCTCTTAATTGAAAAGCAATGGGTGTTAGAGGACCTGTGGTTTGTATCAGTTTCAGAAACAGAGTTGAACTTGATATGTTCCGTGTGTGTTGGAAACACAGTACTTTTGTTCTGAGCACACTCACGTTTCCCTCTGTATGAGAGACTCTAGAAAGCAGGAGCGTGCTTCTTGCTCTAAAGCAGAATGTGTTTCATGAATGAGAACTGTGCTGTGTGTTCCCCTTCAGAAACGGAGTTAAATGCCCGGCTCTGTGTTTTCCTACAAGCCAGACTTCGCTTCAGGTAAACACATTCACTTTTCAACTCAAACAGAGCTATATTGTTCACGAAGCTCACACGTTTCTCGCTCTTAACTGAAAAGCATTGGATGTTAGAGGACCTGTGGTTTGTATAAGTTTCAGAAAGAGAGTTGAAATAGATATGGTCCGTGTGTGTAGGAACCACAGTTCTTTATTCTGAGCACACTCACTTTTCCCTCTGTATGAGAGAATCTAGAAAGCAAGAGCGTGCTTCTTGCTCTAAAGCAGAGTGTGTTTCCCAGATTAGAACTGTGCTGTTTGTTTCCCTTCAGATAAGGAGTTAAATGCCTTGCTCTTTGTCTTCCTACAAGCAAGAGTATTTTTCAGGTCAAACGAAGCTACATTGTTCACGAAGCTCACACGTTTCTCGCTCTTAACTGAAAAGCATTGGATGTTAGAGGACCTGTGGTTTTTATCAGTTTCAGAAAGAGAGTTGAACTAGATATGGTCCTTGTGTGTAGGAAACACAATTCTTTTGTTCTGAGCACACTCACGTTTCCCTCTGTATGAGAGACTCTAGAAAGAAAGAGCGTGCTTCTTGCTCTAAAGCAGAGTGTGTTTCATGAATGAGAACTGTGCTGTGTGTTTCCCTTCAGAAATGGAGGTAAATGCCTGGCTCTGTGTCTTCCTACAAGCAAGACTCGGTTTCAGGTAAACGCAGTCATTTTCAGCTCAAACGAAGCTACATTGTTCACGAAGCTCACACGTTTCTCGCTCTTAACTGAAAATCATTGGATGTTAGAGGACCTGTGGTTTGTATAAGTTTCAGAAACAGAGTTGAACTAGATAGGGTCCGTGTGTGTAGGAAACACAGTTCTTTATTCTGAGCACACTCACTTTTCCCTCTGTATGAGAGGATCTAGAAGGCAAGAGAGTGCTTCTTGCTCTAAAGCAGAGTGTGTTTCCCAGATGAGAACTGTGCTGTGTGTTTCCCTTCAGAAATGGAGTTAAATGCCCGGCTCTGTGTCTTCCTACAAGCAAGAGTACTCTTCAGGTCAAATGAAGCTACATTGTTCACGAAGCTCACACGTTTCTCGCTCTTAACTGTAAAGCAATGGGTGTTAGAGGACCTGTGGTTTGTATCAGTTTCAGAAACAGAGTTGAACTTGATATGTTCCGTGTGTGTTGGAAAGACAGTACTTTTGTTCTGAGCACACTCACGTTTACCTCTGTATGAGAGACTCTAGAAAGCAGGAGCGTGCTTCTTGCTCTAAAGCAGAGTGTGTTTCATGAATGATAACAGTGCTGTGTGTTCCCCTTCAGAAACGGAGTTAAATGCCCGGCTCTGTGTTTTCCTACAAGCCAGACTTCGTTTCAGGTAATCGCATTCACTTTTCAACTCAAACAGAGCTACATTGTTCACGAAGCTCACACGTTTCTCGCTCTTAACTGAAAAGCATTGGATGTTAGAGGACCTGTGGTTTGTATAAGTTTCAGAAAGAGAGTTGAACTAGATATGGTCCGTGTGTGTAGGAACCACAATTCTTTTGTTCTGAGCACACTCCTGTTTCCCTCTGTATGAGAGACTCTAGACAGAAAGAGCGTGCTTCTTGCTCTAAAGCAGAGTGGGTTTCATGGATGAGAACTGTGCTGTGTGTTTCCCTTCAGAAACGGAGTTAAACCCCTGGCTCTGTGTCTTCCTACAAGCAAGAGTACTTTTCAGGTCAAACGAAGCTACATTGTTCACAAAGCTCACACGTTTCTCGTTCTTAACTGAAAAGCATTAGATGTTTGAGGACTTGTGGTTTCCATAAGGATCAGAAACAAAGTTGAACTAGATAGGGTCCGTGTGTGTAGGAAACACAGTTCTTTATTCTGAGCACACTCACTTCTCCCTCTGTATGAGAGAATCTAGAAAGCAAGAGAGTGCTTCTTGCTCTAAAGCAGAGTGTGTTTCCCGGATGAGAACTGTGCTGTGTGTTTCCCTTCAGAAACGGAGTTAAATGCCCGGCTCTGTGTCTTCCTACAAGCAAGAGTACTTTTCAGGTCAAACGAAGCTACATTGTTCACGAAGCTCACACATTTCTCGCTCTTAACTGAAAAGCAATGGGTGTTAGAGGACCTGTGGTTTGTATCAGTTTCAGAAACAGAGTTGAACTTGATATGTTCCCTGTGTTTAGGAAACACAGTACTTTTTTTCTGAGCACACTCACGTTTCCCTCTGCATGAGAGACTCCAGAAAGCAGGAGCGTGCTTCTTGCTCTAAAGCAGAGTGTGTTTCATGAATGAGAACTGTGCTGTGTGTTCCCCTTCAAAAACGGAGTTAAATGCCCGGCTCTGTGTTTTCCTACAAGCCAGACTTCGTTTCAGGTAAACGCATTCACTTTTCAACTCAAACAGAGCTACATTGTTCACGAAGCTCACACGTTTCTCGCTCTTAACTGAAAAGCATTGGATGTTAGAGGACCTGTGGTTTGTATAAGTTTCAGAAAGAGAGTTGAACTAGATATGGTCCGTGTGTGTAGGAACCACAATTCTTTTGTTCTGAGCACACTCCCGTTTCCCTCTTTATGAGAGACTCTAGACAGAAAGAGCGTGCTTCTTGCTCTAAAGCAGAGTGTGTTTCATGGATGAGAACTGTGCTGTGTGTTTCCCTTCAGAAACGGAGTTAAATCCCCGGCTCTGTGTCTTCCTACAAGCAAGAGTACTTTTCAGGTCAAACGAAGCTACATTGTTCACAAAGCTCACAGGTTTCTCGCTGTTAACTGAAAAGCATTAGATGTTTGAGGACTTGTGGTTTCCATAAGGATTGCTCTGTGTCTTCTTACAAGCAAGAGTACTTTTCAGGTCAAACGAAGCTACATTGTTCACGAAGCTCACACATTTCTCGCTCTTAACTGAAAAGCAATGGGTGTTAGAGGACCTGTGGTTTGTATCAGTTTCAGAAACAGAGTAGAACTTGATATGTTCCGTGTGTTTAGGAAACACAGTACTTTTTTTCTGAGCACACTCACGTTTCCCTCTGCATGAGAGACTCCAGAAAGCAGGAGCGTGCTTCTTGCTCTAAAGCAGAGTGAGTTTCATGAATGAGGACTGTGCTGTGTGTTCCCCTTCAGAAACGGAGTTAAATGCCCAGCTCTGTGTTTTCCTACAAGCCAGACTTCGTTTCAGATAAACGCATTCACTTTTCAACTCAAACAAAGCTACATTGTTCACTTAGCTCACGGGATTCTCGCTCTTAACTGAAAAGCATTGGATGTTAGAGGACCTGTGGTTTGTATCAGTATCAGAAAGAGAGTTGAACTAGATATGGTCCGTGTGTGTAGGAACCACAATTCTTTTGTTCTGAGCACACTCCCGTTTCCCTCTTTATGAGAGACTCTAGACAGAAAGAGCGTGCTTCTTGCTCTAAAGCAGAGTGTGTTTCATGGATGAGAACTGTGCTGTGTGTTTCCCTTCAGAAACGGAGTTAAATCCCCGGCTCTGTGTCTTCCTACAAGCAAGAGTACTTTTCAGGTCAAACGAAGCTACATTGTTCACAAAGCTCACAGGTTTCTCGCTGTTAACTGAAAAGCATTAGATGTTTGAGGACTTGTGGTTTCCATAAGGATTGCTCTGTGTCTTCCTACAAGCAAGAGTACTTTTCAGGTCAAACAAAGCTACATTGTTCACGAAGCTCACACATTTCTCGCTCTTAACTGAAAAGCAATGGCTGTTAGAGGACCTGTGGTTTGTATCAGTTTCAGAAACAGAGTTGAACTTGATATGTTCCCTGTGTTTAGGAAACACAGTACTTTTTTTCTGAGCACACTCACGTTTCCCTCTGCATGAGAGACTCCAGAAAGCAGGAGCGTGCTTCTTGCTCTAAAGCAGAGTGTGTTTCATGAATGAGAACTGTGCTGTGTGTTCCCCTTCAAAAACGGAGTTAAATGCCCGGCTCTGTGTTTTCCTACAAGCCAGACTTCGTTTCAGGTAAACGCATTCACTTTTCAACTCAAACAGAGCTACATTGTTCACGAAGCTCACACGTTTCTCGCTCTTAACTGAAAAGCATTGGATGTTAGAGGACCTGTGGTTTGTATAAGTTTCAGAAAGAGAGTTGAACTAGATATGGTCCGTGTGTGTAGGACCACAATTCTTTTGTTCTGAGCACACTCCCGTTTCCCTCTTTATGAGAGACTCTAGACAGAAAGAGCGTGCTTCTTGCTCTAAAGCAGAGTGTGTTTCATGGATGAGAACTGTGCTGTGTGTTTCCCTTCAGAAACGGAGTTAAATCCCCGGCTCTGTGTCTTCCTACAAGCAAGAGTACTTTTCAGGTCAAACGAAGCTACATTGTTCACAAAGCTCACAGGTTTCTCGCTCTTAACTGAAAAGCATTAGATGTTTGAGGACTTGTGGTTTCCATAAGGATCAGAAACAAAGTTGAACTAGATAGGGTCCGTGTGTGTAGGAAACACAGTTCTTTATTCTGAGCACACTCACTTCTCCCTCTGTATGAGAGAATCTAGAAAGCAAGAGAGTGCTTCTTGTTCTAAAGCAGAGTGTGTTTCCCGGATGAGAACTGTGCTGTGTGTTTCCCTTCAGAAACGGAGTTAAATGCCCGGCTCTATGTCTTCCTACAAGCAAGAGTACTTTTCAGGTCAAACGAAGCTACATTGATCACGAAGCTCACACATTTCTCGCTCTTAACTGAAAAGCAATGGGTGTTAGAGGACCTGTGGTTTGTATCAGTTTCAGAAACAGAGTTGAACTTGATATGTTCCGTGTGTTTAGGAAACACAGTACTTTTTTTCTGAGCACACTCACGTTTCCCTCTGTATGAGAGACTCTAGAAAGCAGGAGCGTGCTTCTTGCTCTAAAGCAGAGTGTGTTTCATGAATGAGAACTGTGCTGTGTGTTCCCCTTCGAAAACAGAGTTAAATGCCCGGCTCTGTGTTTTCCTACAAGCCAGACTTCGTTTCAGGTAAACGCATTCACTTTTCAACTGAAACAGAGCTACATTGTTCACGAAGCTCACACTTTTCTCGCTCTCACCTGACAAGCATTGGATGTTAGAGGACCTGTGGTTTGTATCAGTTTCAGAAAGAGAGTTGAACTAGATATGGTCCGTGTGTGTAGGAACCACAAATCTTTTGTTCTGAGCATACTCACGTTTCCCTCTGTATGAGAGACTCTAGAAAGAAAGAGCGTGCTTCTTGCTCTAAAGCAGAGTGTGTTTCATGGATGAGAACTGTGCTATGTGTTTCCCTTCAGAAACGGAGTTAAATGCCAGGATCTGTGTCTTCCTACAACAAGACTCGTTTCAGGTAAACGCAGTCACTTTTCAGCTCAAACAAAGCTACATTGTTCACGAAGCTCACACGTTTCTCACTCTTAACTGAAAAACATTGGATGTTTGTGGACTTGTGGTTTGTATAAGTTTCAGAAACAGAGTTGAACTAGATAGGGTCCGTGTGTGTAGGAAACACAGTTCTTTGTCCTGAGCACACTCACGTTTCTCTCTGTATGAGAGAATCTAGAAAGCAAGAGCGTGCTTCTTGCTCTAAAGCAGAGTGTGTTTCCCGGATGAGAACTGTGCAGTGTGTTTCCCTTCAGAAACGGAGTTAAATGCCCAGCTCTGTGTCTTCCTACATGCAAGAGTACTTTTCAGCTGAAACGAAGCTACATTGTTCACGAAGCTCACACGTTTCTCGCTCTTAAAAGAAAAGCATTGTATGTAGGAGGACCTGTGGTTTGTATCAGTTTCAGAAACAGAGTTGAACTAGATATGGTCCGTGTGGGTAGGAAACACAGTACTTTTGTTCTGAGCACACTCACGTTTCCCTCTGTATGAGAGACTCTAGAAAGCAAGAGCGTGCTTCTTGCTCTAAAGCAGAGTGTGTTTCATGAATGAGAACTGTGCTGTGTGTTTCCCTTCAGAAACGGAGTTAAATGCCTGGCTCTGTGTCTTCCTACAAGCAAGACTTTGTTTCAGTAAACAGAGTCACTTTTCAGCTCAAACGAAGCTACATTGTTCACGAAGCTCACACGTTTATCGCTCTTAACTGAAAAGCATTGGATGTTAGAGGACCTGTGTTTTGTATCAGTTTCCAAAACAGAGTTGAACTAGATAGGGTCCGTGTGTGTAGGAAACACAGTTCTTTTATTCTGAGCACACTCACGTTTCCCTCTGTATGAGAGAATTTAGAAAGCAAGAGCATTCCTCTTGCTCTAAAGCAGAGTGTGTTTCATGAATGAGAACTGTGCTGTTTGTTTCCCTTCAGACACGGAGTTAAATACCCGGCTCTGTGTCTTCCTACAACAAGACTTCATTTTGGGTAAACACAGTCACTTTTCAGCTCAAAGGAAGCTTCATTGTTCACGAAGCTCACAAGTTTCTCGCTCTTAACTGAAAAGCAATGGGTGTTAGAGGACCTGTGGTTTGTATCAGTTTCAGAAACAGAGTTGAACTAGATATGGTCCGTGTGTGTAGGAAACACAGTACTTTTGTTCTGAGCACACTCACGTTTCCCTCTGTATGAGAGACTCTAGACAGAAAGAGCGTGCTTCTCGCTCTAAAGCAGAGTGGGTTTCATGGATGAAAACTGTGCTGTGTGTTTCCCTTCAGAAACGGAGTTAAAACCCTGGCTCTGTGTCTTCCTACAAGCAAGAGTACTTTTCAGGTCAAACGAAGCTACATTGTTCACGAAGCTCACACGTATCTCGCTCTTAAATGAAAAGCATTAGATGTTTGAGGACTTGTGGTTTCCATAAGGATCAGAAACAAAGTTGAACTAGATAGGGTCCGTGTGTGTAGGAAACACAGTTCTTTATTCTGAGCACACTCACTTCTCCCTCTGTATGAGAGAAGATAGAAAGCAAGAGAGTGCTTCTCGCTCTAAAGCAGAGTGGGTTTCATGGATGAGAACTGTGCTGTGTGTTTCCCTTCAGAAACGGAGTTAAACCCCTGGCTCTGTGTCTTCCTACAAGCAAGAGTACTTTTCAGGTCAAACGAAGCTACATTGTTCACAAAGCTCACACGTTTCTCGTTCTTAACTGAAAAGCATTAGATGTTTGAGGATTTGTGGTTTCCATAAGGATCAGAAACAAAGTTGATCTAGATAGGGTCCGTGTGTGTAGGAAACACAGTTCTTTATTCTGAGCACACTCACTTCTCCCTCTGTATGAGAGAATCTAGAAAGCAAGAGAGTGCTTCCTGCTCTAAAGCAGAGTGTGTTTCCCGGATGAGAACTGTGCTGTGTGTTTCCCTTCAGAAACGGAGTTAAATGCCCGGCTCTGTGTCTTCCTACAAGCAAGAGTACTTTTCAGGTCAAACGAAGCTACATTGTTCACGAAGCTCACACATTTCTCGCTCTTAACTGAAAAGCAATGGGTGTTAGAGGACCTGTGGTTTGTATCAGTTTCAGAAACAGAGTAGAACTTGATATGTTCCGTGTGTTTAGGAAACACAGTACTTTTTTTCTGAGCACACTCACGTTTCCCTCTGCATGAGAGACTCCAGAAAGCAGGAGCGTGCTTCTTGCTCTAAAGCAGAGTGTGTTTCATGAATGAGAACTGTGCTGTGTGTTCCCCTTCAAAAACGGAGTTAAATGCCCGGCTCTGTGTTTTCCTACAAGCCAGACTTCGTTTCAGGTAAACGCATTCACTTTTCAACTCAAACAGAGCTACATTGTTCACGAAGCTCACACGTTTCTCGCTCTTAACTGAAAAGCATTGGATGTTAGAGGACCTGTGGTTTGTATAAGTTTCAGAAAGAGAGTTGAACTAGATATGGTCCGTGAGTGTAGGAACCACAATTCTTTTGTTCTGAGCACATTCCCGTTTCCCTCTTTATGAGAGACTCTAGACAGAAAGAGCGTGCTTCTTGCTCTAAAGCAGAGTGTGTTTCATGGATGAGAACTGTGCTGTGTGTTTCCCTTCAGAAACGGAGTTAAATCCCCGGCTCTGTGTCTTCCTACAAGCAAGAGTACTTTTCAGGTCAAACGAAGCTACATTGTTCACAAAGCTCACAGGTTTCTCGCTGTTAACTGAAAAGCATTAGATGTTTGAGGACTTGTGGTTTCCATAAGGATTGCTCTGTGTCTTCCTACAAGCAAGAGTACTTTTCAGGTCAAACGAAGCTACATTGTTCACGAAGCTCACACATTTCTCGCTCTTAACTGAAAAGCAATGGGTGTTAGAGGACCTGTGGTTTGTATCAGTTTCAGAAACAGAGTTGAACTTGATATGTTCCCTGTGTTTAGGAAACACAGTACTTTTTTTCTGAGCACACTCACGTTTCCCTCTGCATGAGAGACTCCAGAAAGCAGGAGCGTGCTTCTTGCTCTAAAGCAGAGTGTGTTTCATGAATGAGAACTGTGCTGTGTGTTCCCCTTCAAAAATGGAGTTAAATGCCCGGCTCTGTGTTTTCCTACTATCCAGACTGCGTTTCAGGTAAACGCATTCACTTTTCAACTCAAACAGAGCTACATTGTTCACGAAGCTCACACGTTTCTCGCTCTTAACTGAAAAGCATTGGATGTTAGAGGACCTGTGGTTTGTATAAGTTTCAGAAAGAGAGTTGAACTAGATATGGTCCGTGTGTGTAGGAACCACAATTCTTTTGTTCTGAGCACACTCCCGTTTCCCTCTTTATGAGAGACTCTAGACAGAAAGAGTGTGCTTCTTGCTCTAAAGCAGAGTGTGTTTCATGGATGAGAACTGTGCTGTGTGTTTCCCTTCAGAAACGGAGTTAAATCCCCGGCTCTGTGTCTTCCTACAAGCAAGAGTACTTTTCAGGTCAAACGAAGCTACATTGTTCACAAAGCTCACAGGTTTCTCGCTGTTAACTGAAAAGCATTAGATGTTTGAGGACTTGTGGTTTCCATAAGGATTGCTCTGTGTCTTCCTACAAGCAAGAGTACTTTTCAGGTCAAACGAAGCTACATTGTTCACGAAGCTCACACATTTCTCGCTCTTATCTGAAAAGCAATGGGTGTTAGAGGACCTGTGGTTTGTATCAGTTTCAGAAACAGAGTTTAACTTGATATGTTCCGTGTGTTTAGGAAACGCAGTACTTTTTTTCTGAGCACACTCACGTTTCCCTCTGTATGAGAGACTCTAGAAAGCAGGAGCGTGCTTCTTGCTCTAAAGCAGAGTGTGTTTCATGAATGAGAACTGTGCTGTGTGTTCCCCTTCAAAAACAGAGTTAAATGCCCGGCTCTGTGTTTTCCTACAAGCCAGAATTCGTTCAGGTAAACGCATTCACTTTTCAACTGAAACAGAGCTACATTGTTCACGAAGCTCACACTTTTCTCGCTCTTACCTGACAAGCATTGGATGTTAGAGGACCTGTGGTTTGTATCAGTTTCAGAGTCAGAGTTGAACTAGATATGGTCCGTGTGTGTAGGAACCACAAATCTTTTGTTCTGAGCATACTCACGTTTCCCTCTGTATGAGAGACTCTAGAAAGAAAGAGCGTGCTTCTTGCTCTAAAGCAGAGTGTGTTTTATGGATGAGAACTGTGCTATGTGTTTCCCTTCAGAAACGGAGTTAAATGCCAGGATCTGTGTCTTCCTACAACAAGACTCGTTTTAGGTAAATGCAGTCACTTTTCAGCTCAAACAAAGCTACATTGTTCACGAAGCTCACACGTTTCTCGCTCTTAAAAGAAAAGCATTGTATGTAGGAGGACCTGTGGTTTGTATCAGTTTCAGAAACAGAGTTGAACTAGATATGGTCCGTGTGGGTAGGAAACACAGTACTTTTGTTCTGAGCACACTCACGTTTCCCTCTGTATGAGAGACTCTAGAAAGCAAGAGCGTGCTTCTTGCTCTAAAGCAGAGTGTGTTTCATGAATGAGAACTGTGCTTTGTGTTTCCCTTCAGAAACGGAGTTAAATGCCTGGCTCTGTGTCTTCCTACAAGCAAGACTTTGTTTCAGTAAACGGAGTCACTTTTCAGCTCAAACGAAGCTACATTGTTCACGAAGCTCACACGTTTATCGCTCTTAACTGAAAAGCATTGGATGTTAGAGGACCTGTGGTTTGTATCAGTTTCCAAAACAGAGTTGAACTAGATAGGGTCCGTGTGTGTAGGAAACACAGTTCTTTTATTCTGAGCACACTCACGTTTCCCTCTGTATGAGAGAATTTAGAAAGCAAGAGCATTCCTCTTGCTCTAAAGCAGAGTGTGTTTCATGAATGAGAACTGTGCTGTTTGTTTCCCTTCAGACACGGAGTTAAATACCCGGCTCTGTGTCTTCCTACAACAAGACTTCATTTTGGGTAAACGCAGTCACTTTTCAGCTCAAAGGAAGCTTCATTGTTCACGAAGCTGACACGTTTCTCGCTCTTAACTGAAAAGCATTAGATGTTAGAGGAATTGTGGTTTGTATAAGTTTCAGAAACAGAGTTGAACTAGATAGGGTCCGTGAGTGTAGGAAACACAGTTCTTTATTCTGAGCACACTCACTTTTCCCTCTGTATGAGAGAATCTAGAAAGCAAGAGCGTGCTTCTTGCTCTAAAGCAGAGTGTGTATCCCGGATAAGAACTGTGCTGTGTGTTTCCCTTCAGAAACGGAGTTAAATGCCTTGCTCTGTGTCTTCCTAAAAGCAAGAGTATTTTTCAGGTCAAACGAAGCTACATTGTTCACGAAGCTCACAAGTTTCTCGCTCTTAACTGAAAAGCAATGGGTGTTAGAGGACCTGTGGTTTGTATCAGTTTCAGAAACAGAGTTGAACTAGATATGGTCCGTGTGTGTAGGAAACACAGTACTTTTGTTCTGAGCACACTCACGTTTCCCGCTGTATGAGAGACTCTAGACAGAAAGAGCGTGCTTCTCGCTCTAAAGCAGAGTGGGTTTCATGGATGAGAACTGTGCTGTGTGTTTCCCTTCAGAAACGGAGTTAAATCCCCGGCTCTGTGTCTTCCTACAAGCAAGAGTACTTTTCAGGACAAACGAAGCTACATTGTTCACAAAGCTCACAGGTTTCTCGCTCTTAACTGAAAAGCATTAGATGTTTGAGGACTTGTGGTTTCCATAAGGATCAGAAACAAAGTTGAACTAGATAGGGTCCGTGTGTGTAGGAAACACAGTTCTTTATTCTGAGCACACTCACTTCTCCCTCTGTATGAGAGAATCTAGAAAGCAAGAGAGTGCTTCTTGCTCTAAAGCAGAGTGGGTTTCATGGATGAGAACTGTGCTGTGTGTTTCCCTTCAGAAACGGAGTTAAATCCCCGGCTCTGTGTCTTCCTACAAGCAAGAGTACTTTTCAGGTCAAACGAAGCTACATTGTTCACAAAGCTCACAGGTTTCTCGCTGTTAACTGAAAAGCATTAGATGTTTGAGGACTTGTGGTTTCCATAAGGATTGCTCTGTGTCTTACTACAAGCAAGAGTACTTTTCAGGTCAAACGAAGCTACATTGTTCACGAAGCTCACACATTTCTCGCTCTTAACTGAAAAGCAATGGCTGTTAGAGGACCTGTGGTTTGTATCAGTTTCAGAAACAGAGTTGAACTTGATATGTTCCCTGTGTTTAGGAAACACAGTACTTTTTTTCTGAGCACACTCACGTTTCCCTCTGCATGAGAGACTCCAGAAAGCAGGAGCGTGCTTCTTGCTCTAAAGCAGAGTGTGTTTCATGAATGAGAACTGTGCTGTGTGTTCCCCTTCAAAAACGGAGTTAAATGCCTGGCTCTGTGTTTTCCTACAAGCCAGACTTCGTTTCAGGTAAACGCATTCACTTTTCAACTCAAACAGAGCTACATTGTTCACGAAGCTCACACGTTTCTCGCTCTTAACTGAAAAGCATTGGATGTTAGAGGACCTGTGGTTTGTATAAGTTTCAGAAAGAGAGTTGAACTAGATATGGTCCGTGTGTGTAGGAACCACAATTCTTTTGTTCTGAGCACACTCCCGTTTCCCTCTTTATGAGAGACTCTAGACAGAAAGAGCGTGCTTCTTGCTCTAAAGCAGAGTGTGTTTCATGGATGAGAACTGTGCTGTGTGTTTCCCTTCAGAAACGGAGTTAAATCCCCGGCTCTGTGTCTTCCTACAAGCAAGAGTACTTTTCAGGTCAAACGAAGCTACATTGTTCACAAAGCTCACAGGTTTCTCGCTCTTAACTGAAAAGCATTAGATGTTTGAGGACTTGTGGTTTCCATAAGGATCAGAAACAAAGTTGAACTAGATAGGGTCCGTGTGTGTAGGAAACACAGTTCTTTATTCTGAGCACACTCACTTCTCCCTCTGTATGAGAGAATCTAGAAAGCAAGAGAGTGCTTCTTGTTCTAAAGCAGAGTGTGTTTCCCGGATGAGAACTGTGCTGTGTGTTTCCCTTCAGAAACGGAGTTAAATGCCCGGCTCTATGTCTTCCTACAAGCAAGAGTACTTTTCAGGTCAAACGAAGCTACATTGTTCACGAAGCTCACACATTTCTCGCTCTTAACTGAAAAGCAATGGGTGTTAGAGGACCTGTGGTTTGTATCAGTTTCAGAAACAGAGTTGAACTTGATATGTTCCGTGTGTTTAGGAAACACAGTACTTTTTTTCTGAGCACACTCACGTTTCCCTCTGTATGAGAGACTCTAGAAAGCAGGAGCGTGCTTCTTGCTCTAAAGCAGAGTGTGTTTCATGAATGAGAACTGTGCTGTGTGTTCCCCTTCAAAAACAGAGTTAAATGCCCGGCTCTGTGTTTTCCTACAAGCCAGACTTCGTTTCAGGTAAACGCATTCACTTTTCAACTGAAACAGAGCTACATTGTTCACGAAGCTCACACTTTTCTCGCTCTCACCTGACAAGCATTGGATGTTAGAGGACCTGTGGTTTGTATCAGTTTCAGAAAGAGAGTTGAACTAGATATGGTCCGTGTGTGTAGGAACCACAAATCTTTTGTTCTGAGCATACTCACGTTTCCCTCTGTATGAGAGACTCTAGAAAGAAAGAGCGTGCTTCTTGCTCTAAAGCAGAGTGTGTTTCATGGAAGAGAACTGTGCTATGTGTTTCCCTTCAGAAACGGAGTTAAATGCCAGGATCTGTGTCTTCCTACAACAAGACTCGTTTCAGGTAAACGCAGTCACTTTTCAGCTCAAACAAAGCTACATTGTTCACGAAGCTCACACGTTTCTCACTCTTAACTGAAAAACATTGGATGTTTGTGGACTTGTGGTTTGTATAAGTTTCAGAAACAGAGTTGAACTAGATAGGGTCCGTGTGTGTAGGAAACACAGTTCTTTGTCCTGAGCACACTCACGTTTCTCTCTGTATGAGAGAATCTAGAAAGCAAGAGCGTGCTTCTTGCTCTAAAGCAGAGTGTGTTTCCCGGATGAGAACTGTGCAGTGTGTTTCCCTTCAGAAACGGAGTTAAATGCCCAGCTCTGTGTCTTCCTACATGCAAGAGTACTTTTCAGCTGAAACGAAGCTACATTGTTCACGAAGCTCACACGTTTCTCGCTCTTAAAAGAAAAGCATTGTATGTAGGAGGACCTGTGGTTTGTATCAGTTTCAGAAACAGAGTTGAACTAGATATGGTCCGTGTGGGTAGGAAACACAGTACTTTTGTTCTGAGCACACTCACGTTTCCCTCTGTATGAGAGACTCTAGAAAGCAAGAGCGTGCTTCTTGCTCTAAAGCAGAGTGTGTTTCATGAATGAGAACTGTGCTGTGTGTTTCCCTTCAGAAACGGAGTTAAATGCCTGGCTCTGTGTCTTCCTACAAGCAAGACTTTGTTTCAGTAAACAGAGTCACTTTTCAGCTCAAACGAAGCTACATTGTTCACGAAGCTCACACGTTTATCCCTCTTAACTGAAAAGCATTGGATGTTAGAGGACCTGTGTTTTGTATCAGTTTCCAAAACAGAGTTGAACTAGATAGGGTCCGTGTGTGTAGGAAACACAGTTCTTTTATTCTGAGCACACTCACGTTTCCCTCTGTATGAGAGAATTTAGAAAGCAAGAGCATTCCTCTTGCTCTAAAGCAGAGTGTGTTTCATGAATGAGAACTGTGCTGTTTGTTTCCCTTCAGACACGGAGTTAAATACCCGGCTCTGTGTCTTCCTACAACAAGACTTCATTTTGGGTAAACACAGTCACTTTTCAGCTCAAAGGAAGCTTCATTGTTCACGAAGCTGACACGTTTCTCGCTCTTAACTGAAAAGCATTAGATGTTAGAGGAATTGTGGTTTGTATAAGTTTCAGAAACAGAGTTGAACTAGATAGGGTCCGTGAGTGTAGGAAACACAGTTCTTTATTCTGAGCACACTCACTTTTCCCTCTGTATGAGAGACTCTAGAAAGCAAGAGCGTGCTTCTTGCTCTAAAGCAGAGTGTGTTTCATGAATGAGAACTGTGCTGTGTGTTTCCCTTCAGAAACGGAGTTAAATGCCTGGCTCTGTGTCTTCCTACAAGCAAGACTTTGTTTCAGTAAACAGAGTCACTTTTCAGCTCAAACGAAGCTACATTGTTCACGAAGCTCACACGTTTATCGCTCTTAACTGAAAAGCATTGGATGTTAGAGGACCTGTGTTTTGTATCAGTTTCCAAAACAGAGTTGAACTAGATAGGGTCCGTGTGTGTAGGAAACACAGTTCTTTTATTCTGAGCACACTCACGTTTCCCTCTGTATGAGAGAATTTAGAAAGCAAGAGCATTCCTCTTGCTCTAAAGCAGAGTGTGTTTCATGAATGAGAACTGTGCTGTTTGTTTCCCTTCAGACACGGAGTTAAATACCCGGCTCTGTGTCTTCCTACAACAAGACTTCATTTTGGGTAAACACAGTCACTTTTCAGCTCAAAGGAAGCTTCATTGTTCACGAAGCTGACACGTTTCTCGCTCTTAACTGAAAAGCATTAGATGTTAGAGGAATTGTGGTTTGTATAAGTTTCAGAAACAGAGTTGAACTAGATAGGGTCCGTGAGTGTAGGAAACACAGTTCTTTATTCTGAGCACACTCACTTTTCCCTCTGTATGAGAGAATCTAGAAAGCAAGAGCGTGCTTCTTGCTCTAAAGCAGAGTGTGTATCCCGGATAAGAACTGTGCTGTGTGTTTCCCTTCAGAAACGGAGTTAAATGCCTTGCTCTGTGTCTTCCTAAAAGCAAGAGTATTTTTCAGGTCAAACGAAGCTACATTGTTCACGAAGCTCACAAGTTTCTCGCTCTTAACTGAAAAGCAATGGGTGTTAGAGGACCTGTGGTTTGTATCAGTTTCAGAAACAGAGTTGAACTAGATATGGTCCGTGTGTGTAGGAAACACAGTACTTTTGTTCTGAGCACACTCACGTTTCCCTCTGTATGAGAGACTCTAGACAGAAAGAGCGTGCTTCTCGCTCTAAAGCAGAGTGGGTTTCATGGATGAAAACTGTGCTGTGTGTTTCCCTTCAGAAACGGAGTTAAAACCCTGGCTCTGTGTCTTCCTACAAGCAAGAGTACTTTTCAGGTCAAACGAAGCTACATTGTTCACGAAGCTCACACGTATCTCGCTCTTAAATGAAAAGCATTAGATGTTTGAGGACTTGTGGTTTCCATAAGGATCAGAAACAAAGTTGAACTAGATAGGGTCCGTGTGTGTAGGAAACACAGTTCTTTATTCTGAGCACACTCACTTCTCCCTCTGTATGAGAGAAGATAGAAAGCAAGAGAGTGCTTCTCGCTCTAAAGCAGAGTGGGTTTCATGGATGAGAACTGTGCTGTGTGTTTCCCTTCAGAAACGGAGTTAAACCCCTGGCTCTGTGTCTTCCTACAAGCAAGAGTACTTTTCAGGTCAAACGAAGCTACATTGTTCACAAAGCTCACACGTTTCTCGTTCTTAACTGAAAAGCATTAGATGTTTGAGGATTTGTGGTTTCCATAAGGATCAGAAACAAAGTTGATCTAGATAGGGTCCGTGTGTGTAGGAAACACAGTTCTTTATTCTGAGCACACTCACTTCTCCCTCTGTATGAGAGAATCTAGAAAGCAAGAGAGTGCTTCCTGCTCTAAAGCAGAGTGTGTTTCCCGGATGAGAACTGTGCTGTGTGTTTCCCTTCAGAAACGGAGTTAAATGCCCGGCTCTGTGTCTTCCTACAAGCAAGAGTACTTTTCAGGTCAAACGAAGCTACATTGTTCACGAAGCTCACACATTTCTCGCTCTTAACTGAAAAGCAATGGGTGTTAGAGGACCTGTGGTTTGTATCAGTTTCAGAAACAGAGTAGAACTTGATATGTTCCGTGTGTTTAGGAAACACAGTACTTTTTTTCTGAGCACACTCACGTTTCCCTCTGCATGAGAGACTCCAGAAAGCAGGAGCGTGCTTCTTGCTCTAAAGCAGAGTGTGTTTCATGAATGAGAACTGTGCTGTGTGTTCCCCTTCAAAAACGGAGTTAAATGCCCGGCTCTGTGTTTTCCTACAAGCCAGACTTCGTTTCAGGTAAACGCATTCACTTTTCAACTCAAACAGAGCTACATTGTTCACGAAGCTCACACGTTTCTCGCTCTTAACTGAAAAGCATTGGATGTTAGAGGACCTGTGGTTTGTATAAGTTTCAGAAAGAGAGTTGAACTAGATATGGTCCGTGAGTGTAGGAACCACAATTCTTTTGTTCTGAGCACACTCCCGTTTCCCTCTTTATGAGAGACTCTAGACAGAAAGAGCGTGCTTCTTGCTCTAAAGCAGAGTGTGTTTCATGGATGAGAACTGTGCTGTGTGTTTCCCTTCAGAAACGGAGTTAAATCCCCGGCTCTGTGTCTTCCTACAAGCAAGAGTACTTTTCAGGTCAAACGAAGCTACATTGTTCACAAAGCTCACAGGTTTCTCGCTGTTAACTGAAAAGCATTAGATGTTTGAGGACTTGTGGTTTCCATAAGGATTGCTCTGTGTCTTCCTACAAGCAAGAGTACTTTTCAGGTCAAACGAAGCTACATTGTTCACGAAGCTCACACATTTCTCGCTCTTAACTGAAAAGCAATGGGTGTTAGAGGACCTGTGGTTTGTATCAGTTTCAGAAACAGAGTTGAACTTGATATGTTCCCTGTGTTTAGGAAACACAGTACTTTTTTTCTGAGCACACTCACGTTTCCCTCTGCATGAGAGACTCCAGAAAGCAGGAGCGTGCTTCTTGCTCTAAAGCAGAGTGTGTTTCATGAATGAGAACTGTGCTGTGTGTTCCCCTTCAAAAACGGAGTTAAATGCCCGGCTCTGTGTTTTCCTACAAGCCAGACTTCGTTTCAGGTAAACGCATTCACTTTTCAACTCAATCAGAGCTACATTGTTCACGAAGCTCACACGTTTCTCGCTCTTAACTGAAAAGCATTGGATGTTAGAGGACCTGTGGTTTGTATAAGTTTCAGAAAGAGAGTTGAACTAGATATGGTCCGTGTGTGTAGGAACCACAATTCTTTTGTTCTGAGCACACTCCCGTTTCCCTCTTTATGAGAGACTCTAGACAGAAAGAGCGTGCTTCTTGCTTTAAAGCAGAGTGTGTTTCATGGATGAGAACTGTGCTGTGTGTTTCCCTTCAGAAACGGAGTTAAATCCCCGGCTCTGTGTCTTCCTACAAGCAAGAGTACTTTTCAGGTCAAACGAAGCTACATTGTTCACAAAGCTCACAGGTTTCTCGCTGTTAACTGAAAAGCATTAGATGTTTGAGGACTTGTGGTTTCCATAAGGATTGCTCTGTGTCTTCCTACAAGCAAGAGTACTTTTCAGGTCAAACGAAGCTACATTGTTCACGAAGCTCACACATTTCTCGCTCTTATCTGAAAAGGAATGGGTGTTAGAGGACCTGTGGTTTGTATCAGTTTCAGAAACAGAGTTTAACTTGATATGTTCCGTGTGTTTAGGAAACGCAGTACTTTTTTTCTGAGCACACTCACGTTTCCCTCTGTATGAGAGACTCTAGAAAGCAGGAGCGTGCTTCTTGCTCTAAAGCAGAGTGTGTTTCATGAATGAGAACTGTGCTGTGTGTTCCCCTTCAAAAACAGAGTTAAATGCCCGGCTCTGTGTTTTCCTACAAGCCAGAATTCGTTCAGGTAAACGCATTCACTTTTCAACTGAAACAGACCTACATTGTTCACGAAGCTCACACTTTTCTCGCTCTTACCTGACAAGCATTGGATGTTAGAGGACCTGTGGTTTGTATCAGTTTCAGAGTCAGAGTTGAACTAGATATGGTCCGTGTGTGTAGGAACCACAAATCTTTTGTTCTGAGCATACTCACGTTTCCCTCTGTATGAGAGACTCTAGAAAGAAAGAGCGTGCTTCTTGCTCTAAAGCAGAGTGTGTTTTATGGATGAGAACTGTGCTATGTGTTTCCCTTCAGAAATGGAGTTAAATGCCAGGATCTGTGTCTTCCTACAACAAGACTCGTTTCAGGTAAACGCAGTCACTTTTCAGCTCAAACAAAGCTACATTGTTCACGAAGCTCACACGTTTCTCGCTCTTAACTGAAAAACTTTGGATGTTAGTGGACTTGTGGTTTGTATAAGTTTCAGAAACAGAGTTGAACTAGATAGGGTCCCTGTGTGTAGGAAACACAGTTCTTTGTCCTGAGCACACTCACGTTTCTTTCTGTATGAGAGAATCTAGAAAGCAAGAGCCTGCTTCTTGCTCTAAAGCAGAGTGTGTTTCCCGGATGAGAACTGTGCAGTGTGTTTCCCTTCAGAAACGGAGTTAAATGCCCAGCTCTGTGTCTTCCTACATGCAAGAGTACTTTTCAGCTGAAACGAAGCTACATTGTTCACGAAGCTCACACGTTTCTCGCTCTTAAAAGAAAAGCATTGTATGTAGGAGGACCTGTGGTTTGTATCAGTTTCAGAAACAGAGTTGAACTAGATATGGTCCGTGTGGGTAAGAAACACAGTACTTTTGTTCTGAGCACACTCATGTTTCCCTCTGTATGAGAGACTCTAGAAAGCAAGAGCGTGCTTCTTGCTCTAAAGCAGAGTGTGTTTCATGAATGAGAACTGTGCTGTGTGTTTCCATTCAGAAACGGAGTTAAATGCCTGGCTCTGTGTCTTCCTACAAGCAAGACTTTGTTTCAGTAAACAGAGTCACTTTTCAGCTCAAACGAAGCTACATTGTTCACGAAGCTCACACGTTTATCGCTCTTAACTGAAAAGCATTGGATGTTAGAGGACCTGTGGTTTGTATCAGTTTCCAAAACAGAGTTGAACTAGATAGGGTCCGTGAGTGTAGGAAACACAGTTCTTTATTCTGAGCACACTCAGTTTTCGCTCTGTATGAGAGAATCTAGAAAGCAAGAGCGTGCTTCTTGCTCTAAAGCAGAGTGTGTATCCCGGATAAGAACTGTGCTGTGTGTTTCCCTTCAGAAACGGAGTTAAATGCCTTGCTCTGTGTCTTCCTAAAAGCAAGAGTATTTTTCAGGTCAAACGAAGCTACATTGTTCACGAAGCTCACAAGTTTCTCGCTCTTAACTGAAAAGCAATGGGTGTTAGAGGACCTGTGGTTTGTATCAGTTTCAGAAACAGAGTTGAACTAGATATGGTCCGTGTGTGTAGTAAACACAGTACTTTTGTTCTGAGCACACTCACGTTTCCCTCTGTATGAGAGACTCTAGAAAGAAAGAGCCTGCTTGTCGCTCTAAAGCAGAGTGTGTTTCATGGATGAGAACCTTGCTGTGTGTTTCCCTTCAGAAACGGAGTTAAATGCCAGGGTCTGTGTCTTCCTACAATCAAGACTCGTTTCAGGTAAACACAGTAACTTTTCAGCTCAAAGGAAGCTACATTGTTCACGAAGCTCACACGTTTCTCGCTCTTAACTGAAAAGAATTGTATGTAGGAGGACCTGTGGTTTGTATCAGTTTCAGAAACAGAGTTGAACTAGATAGGGTCCGTGTGTGTAGGAAACACAGTTCTATTATTCTGAGCACACTCACGTTTCCCTCTGTTTGAGAGAATCTAGAAAGCAAGAGCGTGCTTCTTGCTCTAAAGCAGAGTGTGTTTCATGAATGAGAACTGTGCTGTGTGTTTCCCTTCATATATGGAGGTAAATGCCTGGCTCTGTGTCTTCCTACAAGCAAGAATCGGTTTCAGGTAAACGCAGTCACTTTTCAGCTCAAACGAAGCTTCATTGTTCACGAAGCTCACATGTTTCTCGCTCTTAACTGAAAAGCATTGGATGTTAGAGGACCTGTGGTTTGTATCAGTTTCAGAAACAGAGTTGAACTAGATAGGGTCTGTGTGTGTAGGAAACACAGTTCTTTTAATCTGAGCACACTCACGTTTCCGTCTGTTTGAGAGAATTTAGAAAGCAAGAGCGTGCTTCTTGCTCTAAAGCAGAGTGTGTTTCATGAATGAGAACTGTGCTGTGTTTTTCCCTTCAGACACGGAGTTAAATGCCCGGCTCTGTGTCTTCCTACAAGCAAGAGTACATCTCAGGTCAAATGAAGCTACATTGTTCACTAAGCTCACACATTTCTCGCTCTTAACTGAAAAGCAATGGGTGTTAGAGGACCTGTGGTTTGTATCACTTTCAGAAACAGAGTTGAACTTGATATGTTCCGTGTGTGTTGGAAACACAGTACTTTTGTTCTGAGCACACTCACGTTTCGCTCTGTATGAGAGACTCTAGAAAGCAGGAGCGTGCTTCTTGCTCTAAAGCAGAATGTGTTTCATGAATGAGAACTGTGCTGTGTGTTCCCCTTCAGAAACGGAGTTAAATGCCCGGCTCTGTGTTTTCCTACAAGCCAGACTTCGTTTCAGGTAAACACATTCACTTTTTAACTCAAACAGAGCTATATTGTTCACGAAGCTCACACGTTTCTCGCTCTTAACTGAAAAGCATTGGATGTTAGAGGACCTGTGGTTTGTATAAGTTTCAGAAAGAGAGTTGAAATAGATATGGTCCGTGTGTGTAGGAACCACAGTTCTTTATTCTGAGCACACTCACTTTTCCCTCTGTATGAGAGAATCTAGAAAGCAAGAGCGTGCTTCTTGCTCTAAAGCAGAGTGTGTTTCCCAGATTAGAACTGTGCTGTTTGTTTCCCTTCAGATACGGAGTTAAATGCCTTGCTCTTTGTCTTCCTACAAGCAAGAGTATTTTTCAGGTCAAACGAAGCTACATTGTTCACGAAGGTCAAACGTTTCTCGCTCTTAACTGAAAAGCATTGGATGTTAGAGGACCTGTGGTTTTTATCAGTTTCAGAAAGAGAGTTGAACTAGATATGGTCCTTGTGTGTAGGAAACACAATTCTTTTGTTCTGAGCACACTCACGTTTCCCTCTGTATGAGAGACTCTAGAAAGAAAGAGCGTGCTTCTTGCTCTAAAGCAGAGTGTGTTTCATGAATGAGAACTGTGCTGTGTGTTTCCCTTCAGAAATGGAGGTAAATGCCTGGCTCTGTGTCTTCCTACAAGCAAGACTCGGTTTCAGGTAAACGCAGTCACTTTTCAGCTCAAACGAAGCTACATTGTTCACGAAGCTCACACGTTTCTCGCTCTTAACTGAAAATCATTGGATGTTAGAGGACCTGTGGTTTGTATAAGTTTCAGAAACAGAGTTGAACTAGATAGGGTCCGTGTGTGTAGGAAACACAGTTCTTTATTCTGAGCACACTCACTTTTCCCTCTGTATGAGAGGATCTAGAAAGCAAGAGAGTGCTTCTTGCTCTAAAGCAGAGTGTGTTTCCCAGATGAGAACTGTGCTGTGTGTTTCCCTTCAGAAATGGAGTTAAATGCCCGGCTCTGTGTCTTCCTACAAGCAAGAGTACTCTTCAGGTCAAATGAAGCTACATTGTTCACGAAGCTCACAGGTTTCTCGCTCTTAACTGTAAAGCAATGGGTGTTAGAGGACCTGTGGTTTGTATCAGTTTCAGAAACAGAGTTGAACTTGATATGTTCCGTGTGTGTTGGAAAGACAGTACTTTTGTTCTGAGCACACTCACGTTTACCTCTGTATGAGAGACTCTAGAAAGCAGGAGCGTGCTTCTTGCTCTAAAGCAGAGTGTGTTTCATGAATGATAACAGTGCTGTGTGTTCCCCTTCAGAAACGGAGTTAAATGCCCAGCTCTGTGTTTTCCTACAAGCCAGACTTCGTTTCAGGTAATCGCATTCACTTTTCAACTCAAACAGAGCTACATTGTTCACGAAGCTCACACGTTTCTCGCTCTTAAAAGAAAAGCATTGTATGTAGGAGGACCTGTGGTTTGTATCAGTTTCAGAAACAGAGTTGAACTAGATATGGTCCGTGTGGGTAGGAAACACAGTACTTTTGTTCTGAGCACACTCACGTTTCCCTCTGTATGAGAGACTCTAGAAAGCAAGAGCGTGCTTCTTGCTCTAAAGCAGAGTGTGTTTCATGAATGAGAACTGTGCTGTGTGTTTCCCTTCAGAAACGGAGTTAAATGCCTGGCTCTGTGTCTTCCTACAAGCAAGACTTTGTTTCAGTAAACAGAGTCACTTTTCAGCTCAAACGAAGCTACATTGTTCACGAAGCTCACACGTTTATCGCTCTTAACTGAAAAGCATTGGATGTTAGAGGACCCGTGGTTTGTATCAGTTTCCAAAACAGAGTTGAACTAGATAGGGTCCGTGTGTGTAGGAAACACAGTTCTTTTATTCTGAGCACACTCACGTTTCCCTCTGTATGAGAGAATTTAGAAAGCAAGAGCATTCCTCTTGCTCTAAAGCAGAGTGTGTTTCATGAATGAGAACTGTGCTGTTTGTTTCCCTTCAGACACGGAGTTAAATACCCGGCTCTGTGTCTTCCTACAACAAGACTTCATTTTGGGTAAACGCAGTCACTTTTCAGCTCAAAGGAAGCTTCATTGTTCACGAAGCTGACACGTTTCTCGCTCTTAACTGAAAAGCATTAGATGTTAGAGGAATTGTGGTTTGTATAAGTTTCAGAAACAGAGTTGAACTAGATAGGGTCCGTGAGTGTAGGAAACACAGTTCTTTATTCTGAGCACACTCACTTTTCCCTCTGTATGAGAGAATCTAGAAAGCAAGAGCGTGCTTCTTGCTCTAAAGCAGAGTGTGTATCCCGGATAAGAACTGTGCTGTGTGTTTCCCTTCAGAAACGGAGTTAAATGCCTTGCTCTGTGTCTTCCTAAAAGCAAGAGTATTTTTCAGGTCAAACGAAGCTACATTGTTCACAAAGCTCACAAGTTTCTCGCTCTTAACTGAAAAGCAATGGGTGTTAGAGGACCTGTGGTTTGTATCAGTTTCAGAAACAGAGTTGAACTAGTTAGGGTCCGTGTGTGTAGGAAACACAGTTCTATTATTCTGAGCACACTCACGTTTCCCTCTGTTTGAGAGAATCTAGAAAGCAAGAGCGTGCTTCTTGCTCTAAAGCAGAGTGTGTTTCATGAATGAGAACTGTGCTGTGTGTTTCAGTTCATATATGGAGGTAAATGCCTGGCTCTGTGTCTTCCTACAAGCAAGAATCGGTTTCAGGTAAACGCAGTCACTTTTCAGCTCAAACGAAGCTTCATTGTTCACGAAGCTCACATGTTTCTCGCTCTTAACTGAAAAGCATTGGATGTTAGAGGACCTGTGGTTTTTATCAGTTTCAGAAAGAGAGTTGAACTAGATATGGTCCTTGTGTGTAGGAAACACAATTCTTTTGTTCTGAGCACACTCACGTTTCCCTCTGTATGAGAGACTCTAGAAAGAAAGAGCGTGCTTCTTGCTCTAAAGCAGAGTGTGTTTCATGAATGAGAACTGTGCTGTGTGTTTCCCTTCAGACACGGAGGTAAATGCCTGGCTCTGTGTCTTCCTACAAGCAAGACTCGGTTTCAGGTAAACGCAGTCACTTTTCAGCTCAAACGAAGCTACATTGTTCACGAAGCTCACACGTTTCTCGCTCTTAACTGAAAATCATTGGATGTTAGAGGACCTGTGGTTTGTATAAGTTTCAGAAACAGAGTTGAACTAGATAGGGTCCGTGTGTGTAGGAAACACAGTTCTTTATTCTGAGCACACTCACTTTTCCCTCTGTATGAGAGGATCTAGAAAGCAAGAGAGTGCTTCTTGCTCTAAAGCAGAGTGTGTTTCCCAGATGAGAACTGTGCTGTGTGTTTCCCTTCAGAAATGGAGTTAAATGCCCGGCTCTGTGTCTTCCTACAAGCAAGAGTACTCTTCAGGTCAAATGAAGCTACATTGTTCACGAAGCTCACACGTTTCTCGCTCTTAACTGTAAAGCAATGGGTGTTAGAGGACCTGTGGTTTGTATCAGTTTCAGAAACAGAGTTGAACTTGATATGTTCCGTGTATGTTGGAAAGACAGTACTTTTGTTCTGAGCACACTCACGTTTACCTCTGTATGAGAGACTCTAGAAAGCAGGAGCGTGTTTCTTGCTCTAAAGCAGAGTGTGTTTCATGAATGATAACAGTGCTGTGTGTTCCCCTTCAGAAACGGAGTTAAATGCCCGGCTCTGTGTTTTCCTACAAGCCAGACTTCGTTTCAGGTAATCGCATTCACTTTTCAACTCAAACAGAGCTACATTGTTCACGAAGCTCACACGTTTCTCGCTCTTAACTGAAAAGCATTGGATGTTAGAGGACCTGTGGTTTGTATAAGTTTCAGAAAGAGAGTTGAACTAGATATGGTCCGTGTGTGTAGGAACCACAATTCTTTTGTTCTGAGCACACTCCTGTTTCCCTCTGTATGAGAGACTCTAGACAGAAAGAGCGTGCTTCTTGCTCTAAAGCAGAGTGGGTTACATGGATGAGAACTGTGCTGTGTGTTTCCCTTCAGAAACGGAGTTAAACCCCTGGCTCTGTGTCTTCCTACAAGCAAGAGTACTTTTCAGGTCAAACGAAGCTACATTGTTCACAAAGCTCACACGTTTCTCGTTCTTAACTGAAAAGCATTAGATGTTTGAGGACTTGTGGTTTCCTTAAGGATCAGAAACAAAGTTGAACTAGATAGGGTCCGTGTGTGTAGGAAACACAGTTCTTTATTCTGAGCACACTCACTTCTCCCTCTGTATGAGAGAATCTAGAAAGCAAGAGAGTGCTTCTTTCTCTAAAGCAGAGTGTGTTTCCCGGATGAGAACTGTGCTGTGTGTTTCCCTTCAGAAACGGAGTTAAATGCCCGGCTCTGTGTCTTCCTACAAGCAAGAGTACTTTTCAGGTCAAACGAAGCTACATTGTTCACGAAGCTCACACATTTCTCGCTCTTAACTGAAAAGCAATGGGTGTTAGAGGACCTGTGGTTTGTATCAGTTTCCGAAACAGAGTTGAACTTGATATGTTCCGTGTGTTTAGGAAACACAGTACTTTTTTTCTGAGCACACTCACGTTTCCCTCTGCTTGAGAGACTCCAGAAAGCAGGAGCGTGCTTCTTGCTCTAAAGCAGAGGGTGTTTCATGAATGAGAACTGTGCTGTGTGTTCCCCTTCAAAAACGGAGTTAAATACCCGGCTCTGTGTTTTCCTACAAGCCAGACTTCGTTTCAGGTAAACGCATTCACTTTTCAACTCACACAGAGCTACATTGTTCACGAAGCTCACACGTTTCTCACTCTTAACTGAAAAGCATTGGATGTTAGAGGACCTGTGGTTTGTATAAGTTTCAGAAAGAGAGTTGAACTAGATATGGTCCGTGTGTGTAGGAACCACAATTCTTTTGTTCTGAGCACACTCCCGTTTCCCTCTTTATGAGAGACTCTAGACAGAAAGAGCGTGCTTCTTGCTCTAAAGCAGAGTGTGTTTCATGGATGAGAACTGTGCTGTGTGTTTCCCTTCAGAAACGGAGTTAAATCCCCGGCTCTGTGTCTTCCTACAAGCAAGAGTACTTTTCAGGACAAACGAAGCTACATTGTTCACAAAGCTCACAGGTTTCTCGCTCTTAACTGAAAAGCATTAGATGTTTGAGGACTTGTGGTTTCCATAAGGATCAGAAACAAAGTTGAACTAGATAGGGTCCGTGTGTGTAGGAAACACAGTTCTTTATTCTGAGCACACTCACTTCTCCCTCTGTATGAGAGAATCTAGAAAGCAAGAGAGTGCTTCTTGCTCTAAAGCAGAGTGTGTTTCACGGATGAGAACTGTGCTGTGTGTTTCCCTTCAGAAACGGAGTTAAATGCCCGGCTCTATGTCTTCCTACAAGCAAGAGTACTTTTCTGGTCAAACGAAGCTACATTGTTCACGAAGATCACACATTTCTCGCTCTTAACTGAAAAGCAATGGGTGTTAGAGGACCTGTGGTTTGTATCAGTTTCAGAAACAGAGTTGAACTTGATATGTTCCGTGTGTTTAGGAAACACAGCACTTTTTTTCTGAGCACACTCAGGTTTCCCTCTGTATGAGAGACTCTAGAAAGCAGGAGCGTGCTTCTTGCTCTAAAGCAGAGTGTGTTTCATGAATGAGAACTGTGCTGTGTGTTCCCCTTCAAAAACGGAGTTAAATGCCCGGCTCTGTGTTTTCCTACAAGCCAGACTTCGTTTCAGGTAAACACATTCATTTTCAACTGAAACAGAGCTACATTGTTCACGAAGCTCACACTTTTCTCGCTCTTACCTGACAAGCATTGGATGTTAGAGGACCTGTGGTTTGTATCAGTTTCAGAAAGAGAGTTGAACTAGATATGGTCCGTGTGTGTAGGAACCACAAATCTTTTGTTCTGAGCATACTCACGTTTCCCTCTGTATGAGAGACTCTAGAAAGAAAGAGCGTGCTTCTTGCTCAAAGCAGAGTGTGTTTCATGGATGAGAACTGTGCTATGTGTTTCCCTTCAGAAACGGAGTTAAATGCCAGGATCTGTGTCTTCCTACAACAAGACTCGTTTCAGGTAAACGCAGTCACTTTTCAGCTCAAACAAAGCTACATTGTTCACGAAGCTCACACGTTTCTCGCTCTTAACTGAAAAACATTGGATGTTAGTGGACTTGTGGTTTGTATAAGTTTCAGAAACAGAGTTGAACTAGATAGGGTCCGTGAGTGTAGGAAACACAGTTCTTTGTTCTGAGCACACTCACGTTTCTCTCTGTATGAGAGAATCTAGAAAGCAAGAGCGTGCTTCTTGCTCTAAAGCAGAGTGTGTTTCCCGGATGAGAACTGTGCAGTGTGTTTCCCTTCAGAAACGGAGTTAAATGCCCAGCTCTGGGTCTTCCTACATGCAAGAGTACTTTTCAGCTGAAACGAAGCTACATTGTTCACGAAGCTCACACGTTTCTCGCTCTTAAAAGAAAAGCATTGTATGTAGGAGGACCTGTGGTTTGTATCAGTTTCAGAAACAGAGTTGAACTAGATATGGTCCGTGTGGGTAGGAAACACAGTACTTTTGTTCTGAGCACACTCACGTTTCCCTCTGTATGAGAGACTCTAGAAAGCAAGAGCGTGCTTCTTGCTCTAAAGCAGAGTGTGTTTCATGAATGAGAACTGTGCTGTGTGTTTCCCTTCAGAAACGGAGTTAAATGCCTGGCTCTGTGTCTTCCTACAAGCAAGACTTTGTTTCAGTAAACGGAGTCACTTTTCAGCTCAAACGAAGCTACATTGTTCACGAAGCTCACACGTTTATCGCTCTTAACTGAAAAGCATTGGATGTTAGAGGACCTGTGGTTTGTATCAGTTTCCAAAACAGAGTTGAACTAGATAGGGTCCGTGTGTGTAGGAAACACAGTTCTTTTATTCTGAGCACACTCACGTTTCCCTCTGTATGAGAGAATTTAGAAAGCAAGAGCATTCCTCTTGCTCTAAAGCAGAGTGTGTTTCATGAATGAGAACTGTGCTGTTTGTTTCCCTTCAGACACGGAGTTAAATACCCGGCTCTGTGTCTTCCTACAACAAGACTTCATTTTGGGTAAACGCAGTCACTTTTCAGCTCAAAGGAAGCTTCATTGTTCACGAAGCTGACACGTTTCTCGCTCTTAACTGAAAAGCATTAGATGTTAGAGGAATTGTGGTTTGTATAAGTTTCAGAAACAGAGTTGAACTAGATAGGGTCCGTGAGTGTAGGAAACACAGTTCTTTATTCTGAGCACACTCACTTTTCCCTCTGTATGAGAGAATCTAGAAAGCAAGAGCGTGCTTCTTGCTCTAAAGCAGAGTGTGTATCCCGGATAAGAACTGTGCTGTGTGTTTCCCTTCAGAAACGGAGTTAAATGCCTTGCTCTGTGTCTTCCTAAAAGCAAGAGTATTTTTCAGGTCAAACGAAGCTACATTGTTCACGAAGCTCACAAGTTTCTCGCTCTTAACTGAAAAGCAATGGGTGTTAGAGGACCTGTGGTTTGTATCAGTTTCAGAAACAGAGTTGAACTTGATATGTTCCGTGTGTATAGGAAACACAGTACTTTTGTTCTGAGCACACTCACGTTTCCCTCTGTATGAGAGACTCTAGAAAGCAAGAGCATGCTTCTTGCTCTAAAGCAGGGTGTGTTTCATGAATGAGAACTGTGCTGTGTGATCCCCTTCAAAAACGGAGTCAAATGCCCGGCTCTGTGTTTTCCTACAAGCCAGACTTCGTTTCAGGTAAACACATTTACTTTAGAACTCAAACAAAGCTACATTGTTCACGAAGCTAACACGTTTCTCGCTCTTAACTGAAAAGCAATGGGTGTTAGTGGACCTGTGGTTTCTATCAGTTTCAGAAACAGAGTTGAACTTGATATGTTCCGTGTGTGTAGGAAACACAATTCTTTTGTTCTGAGCACACTCACGTTTCCCTCTGTATGTGAGACACTAGAGAGCAAGAGCGTGCTTCTTGCTCTAAAGCAGAGTGTGTTTCCCGGATGAGAACTGTGCTGTGTGTTTCCCTTCAGAAACGGAGTTAAATGCCCGGCTCTGTGTTTTCCTACAAGCCAGACTTCGTTTCAGGTAAACGCATTCACTTTTCAGCTCAAACGAAGCTACATGGTCCACGAAGCTCACACATTTCTCGCTCTTAACTGAAAAGCATTGCATGTTAGAGGACCTGTGGTTTGTATCAGTTTCAGAAACAGAGTTGAACTAGATATGGTCCGTGTGTGTAGGAAACACATTTCTTTTGTTCTGAGCACACTCACGTTTCCCTCTGTATGTGAGACTCTAGAAAGCAAGAGCGAGCTTCTTGCTCTAAAGCACAGTGTGTTTCATGAATGATAACTGTGCTGTGTGTTTCCCTTCAGAAACGGAGTTAAATGCCCTGCTCTGTGTCTTCTTACAAGCAAGACTTCTATTCATGTAAATACAGTCACTTTTCAGCTCAAACGAAGCTACATTGTTCACGAAGCTCACACGTTTCTCGCTCTTAACTGAAAAGCATTGGATGTTAGAGGACCTGTGGTTTGTATCAGTTTCAGAAAGAGAGTTGAACTAGATATGGTCCGTGTGTGTAGGAAACACAATTCTTTTGTTCTGAGCACACCCACGTTTCCCTCTGTATGAGTGACTCTAGAAAGAAAGAGCGTGCTTCTTGCTCTAAAGCAGAGTGTGTTTCATGGATGAGAAACTTGCTGTGTGTTTCCCTTCAGAAACGGAGTTAAATGCCAGGGTCTTTGTCTTCCTACAATCAAGACTCGTTTCAGGTAAACACAGTCACTTTTCAGCTCAAACGAAGCTACATTGTTCACGAAGCTCACACGTTTCTCGCTCTTAACTGAAAAGAATTGTATGTAGGAGGACCTGTGGTTTGTATCAGTTTCAGAAACAGAGTTGAACTAGATAGGGTCCGTGTGTGTAGGAAACACAGTTCTATTATTCTGAGCACACTCACTTTCCCTCTGTTTGAGAGAATCTAGAAAGCTAGAGCGTGCTTCTTGCTCTAAAGCAGAGTGTGTTTCATGAATGAGAACTGTGCTGTGTGTTTCCCTTCAGAAATGGAGTTAAATGCCTGGCTCTGTGTCTTCCTACAAGCAAGAATTTGTTTCAGGTAAACGCAGTCACTTTTCAGCTCAAACGAAGCTACATTGTTCACGAAGCTCACATGTTTCTCGCTCTTAACTGAAAAGCATTGGATTTTAGAGGACCTGTGGTTTGTATCAGTTTCAGAAACAGAGTTGAACTAGATAGGGTCCGTGTGTGTAGGAAACACAGTACTTTTGTTCTGAGCACACTCACGTTTCCCTCTGTATGATAGACTCTAGAAAGCAAGAGCGTGCTTCTTGCTCTAAAGCAGAGTGTGTTTCATGAATGAGAACTGTGCTGTGTGTTTCCCTTCAGAAACGGAGTTAAATGCCTGGCTCTGTGTCTTCCTACAAGCAAGACTTTGTTTCAGTAAACGCAGTCACTTTTCAGCTCAAACGAAGCTACATTGTTCACGAAGCTCACAGGTTTCTCGCTCTTAAATGAAAAGCATTGGATGTTAGAGGACCTGTGGTTTGTATCAGTTTCCAAAACAGAGTTGAACTAGATAGGGTCCGTGTGTGTAGGAAACACAGTTCTTTTATTCTGAGCACACTCACGTTTCCCTCTGTATGAGAGAATTTAGAAAGCAAGAGCATTCCTCTTGCTCTAAAGCAGAGTGTGTTTCATGAATGAGAACTGTGCTGTGTGTTTCCCTTCAGACACGGAGTTAAATACCCGGCTCTGTGTCTTCCTACAACAAGACTTCTTTTTGGGTAAACGCAGTCACTTTTCAGCTCAAAGGAAGCTTCATTGTTCACGAAGCTGACACGTTTCTCGCTCTTAACTGAAAAGCATTAGATGTTAGAGGAATTGAGGTTTGTATAAGTTTCAGAAACAGAGTTGAACTAGATAGGGTCCGTGAGTGTAGGAAACACAGTTCTTTATTCTGAGCACACTCACTTTTCCCTCTGTATGAGAGAATCTAGAAAGCAAGAGCGTGCTTCTTGCTCTAAAGCAGAGTGTGTTTCCCGGATAAGAACTGTGCTGTGTGTTTCCCTTCAGAAACGGAGTTAAATGCCTTGCTCTGTGTCTTCCTACAAGCAAGAGTATTTTTCAGGTCCAGCGAAGCTACATTGTTCACGAAGCTCACACGTTTCTCGCTCTTAACTGAAAAGCAATGGGTGTTAGAGGACCTGTGGTTTGTATCAGTTTCAGAAACAGAGTTGAACTTGATATGTTCCGTGTGTGTAGGAAACACAGTACTTTTGTTCTGAGCACACTCACGTTTCCCTCTGTATGAGAGACTCTAGAAAGCAAGAGCATGCTTCTTGCTCTAAAGCAGGGTGTGTTTCATGAATGAGAACTGTGCTGTATGATCCCCTTCAAAAACGGAGTTAAATGCCCTGCTCTGTGTTTTCCTACAAGCCATACTTCGTTTCAGGTAAACGCATTTACTTTCGAACTCAAACAAAGCTACATTGTTCACGAAGCTCACACGTTTCTCGCTCTTAACTGAAAAACATTGGATGTTAGAGGACCTGTGGTTTGTATCAGTTTCAGAAAGAGAGTTGAACTAGATATGGTCCGTGTGTGTAGGAAACACAATTCTTTTGTTCTGAACACACTCACGTTTCCCTCTGTATGAGAGACTCTAGAGAGCAAGAGCGTGCTTCTTGCTCTAAAGCAGAGTGTGTATCCCGGATGAGAATTGTGCTGTGTGTTTCCCTTCAGAAACGGAGTTAAATGCCCGGCTCTGTGTTTTCCTACAAGCCAGACTTCGTTTCAGGTAAACGCATTCACTTTTCAGCTCAAACAAAGCTACATAGTTCACGAAGCTCACACATTTCTCGCTCTTAACTGAAAAGCATTGCATGTTAGAGGACCTGTGGTTTGTATCAGTTTCAGAAACAGACTTGAACTAGATATGGGCCGTGTGTAGGAAACACATTTCTTTTGTTCTGAGCACACTCACGTTTCCCTCTGTATGTGAGACTCTAGAAAGTAAGAGCGAGCTTCTTGCTCTAAAGCAGAGTGTGTTTCATGAATGATAACTGTGCTGTGTGTTTCCCTTCTGAAACGGAGTTAAATGCCCTGCTCTGTGTCTCCCTACAAGCAAGACTTCTATTCATGTAAATACAGTCACTTTTCAGCTCAAAAGAAGCTACATTGTTCACGAAGCTCACACGTTTCTCGCTCTTAACTGAAAAGCATTGGATGTTAGAGGACCTGTGGTTTGTATCAGTTTCAGAAAGAGAGTTGAACTAGATATGGTCCCTGTGTGTAGGAAACACAATTCTTTTGTTCTGAGCACACTCACGTTTCCCTCTGTATGAGAGACTCTAGAAAGAAAGAGCGTGCTTCTTGCTCTAAAGCAGAGTGTGTTTCATGGATGAGAACCTTGCTGTGTGTTTCCCTTCAGAAACGGAGTTAAATGCCAGGGTCTTTGTCTTCCTACAATCAAGAATCGTTTCAGGTAAACACAGTCACTTTTCAGCTCAAACGAAGCTACATTGTTCACGAAGTTCACACGTTTCTCGCTCGTAACTGAAAAGAATTGTATGTAGGAGGACCTGTGGTTTGTATCAGTTTCAGAAACAGAGTTGAACTAGATAGGGTCCGTGTGTGTAGGAAACACAGTTCTATTATTCTGAGCACACTCACTTTCCCTCTGTTTGAGAGAATCTAGAAAGCAAGAGCGTGCTTCTTGCTCTAAAGCAGAGTGTGTTTCATGAATGAGAACTGTGCTGTGTGTTTCCCTTCAGAAATGGAGTTAAATGCCTGGCTCTGTGTCTTCCTACAAGCAAGACTTTGTTTCAGGTAAACACAGTCACTTTTCAGCTCAAACGAAGCTACATTGTTCACGAAGCTCACATGTTTCTCGCTCTTAACTGAAAAGCATTGGATTTTAGAGGACCTGTGGTTTGTATCAGTTTCAGAAACAGAGTTGAACTAGATAGGGTCCGTGTGTGTAGGAAACACAGTACTTTTGTTCTGAGCACACTCACGTTTCCCTCTGTATGAGAGACTCTAGAAAGCAAGAGTGTGCTTCTTGCTCTAAAGCAGAGTGTGTTTCATGAATGAGAACTGTGCTGTGTGTTTCCCTTCAGAAACGGAGTTACATGCCCGGCTCTGTTTCTTCCTCCAAGCAAGACTTTTTTTCATGTAAATGCAGTCACTTTTCAGCTCAAACAAAGCTACATTCTTCCAGAAGCTCACATGTTTCTCACTCTTAACTGAAAAGCATTAGATGTTAGAGGACTTGTGGTTTGTATAAGATTCAGAAACAGAGTTGAACTAGATATGGTCCGTGTGCATAGGAAACACAGTTCTTTTGTACTGAGCACACTCACGTTTCCCTATCTATGAGAGACTCTAGAAAGCAAGAGCGTGCTTCTTGCTCTAAAGCAGAGTGTGTTTCATGAAGGAGAACTGTGCTGTGTGTTTCCCTTCAGAAACGGAGTTAAATGCCCTGTTCTGTGTCTTCCTACAAGCAAGACTTCGTTTCATGTAAATGCAGTCACTTTTCAGCTCAAACAAAGGTACATTGTTCACGAAGATCACACATTTCTCCCTCTTAACATAATAGCATTTGATGTTAGAGGACCTGTGGTTTGTATCAGTTTCAGAAAGAGAGTTGAACTAGATATGGTCCGTGTGTGTAGGAAACACAATTCTTTTGTTCTGAGCACACTCACGTTTCCCTCTGTATGAGAGACTCTAGAAAGAAAGAGCGTGCTTCTTGCTCTAAAGCAGAGTGTGTTTCATGGATGAGAACCTTGCTGTGTGTTTCCCTTCTGAAACGGAGTTAAATGCCAGGGTCTGTGTCTTCCTACAATCAAGACTCGTTTCAGGTAAACACAGTCACTTTTCAGCTCAAACGAAGCTACATTGTTCACGAAGCTCACACGTTTCTCGCTCTTAACTGAAAAGAATTGTATGTAGGAGGACCTGTGGTTTGTATCAGTTTCAGAAACAGAGTTGAACTAGATAGGGTCCGTGTGTGTAGGAAACACAGTTCTATTATTCTGAGCACACTCACTTTCCCTCTGTTTGAGAGAATCTAGAAAGCAAGAGCGTGCTTCTTGCTCTAAAGCAGAGTGTGTTTCATGAATGAGAACTGTGCTGTGTGTTTCCCTTCAGACACGGAGTTAAATACCTGGCTCTGTGTCTTCCTACAACAAGACTTCATTTTGGGTAAACGAAGTCACTTTTCAGCTCAAACGAAGCTACATTGTTCACGAAGCTCACACGTTTCTCGCTCTTAACTGAAAAGCATTGGATGTTAGAGGACCTGTGGTTTGTATAAGTTTCAGAAACAGAGTTGAACTAGATAGGGTCCGTGTGTGTAGGAAACACAGTTCTTTATTCTGAGCACACTCACTTTTCCCTGTGTATGGGAGAATCTAGAAAGCAAGAGAGTGCTCTTGCTCTAAAGCAGAGTGTGTTTCCCAGATGAGAACTGTGCTGTGTGTTTCCCTTCAGAAACGGAGTTAAATGCCCGGCTCTGTGTCTTCCTACAAGCAAGAGTACTCTTCAGGTCAAATGAAGCTACATTGTTCACGAAGCTCACACATATCTCGCTCTTAACTGAAAAGCAATGGGTGTTACAGGACCTGTGGTTTGTATCAGTTTCAGAAACAGAGTTGAACTTGATATGTTCTGTGTGTGTAGGAAACACAGTACTTTTTTTCTGAGCACACTCACGTTTCCCTCTGTACGAGAGACTCTAGAAAGCAGGAGCGTGCTTCTTGCTCTAAAGCACAGTGTGTTTCATGAATGAGAACTGTGCTGTGTGTTTCCCTTCAGAAACGGAGTTAAATGCCCGCCTCTGTGTTTTCCTACAAGCCAGACTTCGTTTCAGGTAAACGCATTCACTTTTCAACTCAAACAGAGCTACATTGTTCACGAAGCTCACACGTTTCTCGCTCTTAACTGAAAAGCATTGGATGTTAGAGGACCTGTCGTTTGTATAAGTTTCAGAAAGAGAGTTGAACTAGATATGGTCCGTGTGTGTAGGAACCACAATTCTTTTGTTCTGAGCACACTCCCGTTTCCCTCTGTATGAGAGACTCTAGACAGAAAGAGCGTGCTTCTTGCTCTAAAGCAGAGTGTGTTTCATGGATGAGAACTGTGCTGTGTGTTTCCCTTCAGAAACGGAGTTAAATGCCCGGCTCTGTGTCTTCCTACAAGCAAGAGTACTTTTCAGGTCAAACGAAGCTACATTGTTCACAAAGCTCACACGTTTCTCGCTCTTAACTGAAAAGCATTAGATGTTTGAGGACTTGTGGTTTCCATAAGGATCAGAAACAAAGTTGAACTAGATAGGGTCCGTGTGTGTAGGAAACACAGTTCTTTATTCTGAGCACACTCACTTCTCCCTCTATATGAGAGAATCTAGAAAGCAAGAGAGTGCTTCTTGCTCTAAAGCAGAGTGTGTTTCCCGGATGAAAACTGTGCTGTGTGTTTCCCTTCACAAACGGAGTTAAATGCCCGGCTCTGTGTCTTCCTACAAGCAAGAGTACTTTTCAGGTCATACGAAGCTACATTGTTCACGAAGCTCACACGTTCCTCGCTCTTAACTGAAAAGCATTGGATGTTAGAGGACCTGTGGTTTGTATAAGTTTCAGAAACAGTGTTGAACTAGATAGGGTCCGTGTGTGTAGGAAACACAGTTCTTTATTCTGAGCACACTCACTTTTCCCTCTGTATGGGAGAATCTAGAAAGCAAGAGAGTGCTCTTGCTCTAAAGCAGAGTGTGTTTCCCAGATGAGAACTGTGCTGTGTGTTTCCCTTCAGAAACGGAGTTAAATGCCCGGCTCTGTGTCTTCCTACAAGCAAGAGTACTCTTCAGTTCAAATGAAGCTACGTTGTTCACGAAGCTCACACATATCTCGCTCTTAACTGAAAAGCAATGGGTGTTAGAGGACCTGTGGTTTGTATCAGTTTCAGAAAGAGAGTTGAACTAGATATGATCCGTGTGTGTAGGAACCACAATACTTTTGTACTGAGCACACTCACGTTTCCCTCTGTATGAGGGAGTTTAGAAAGCAAGAGCATTCCTCTTGCTCTAAAGCAGAGTGTGTTTCATGAATGAGAACTGTGCTGTGTGTTTCCCTTCAGACACGGAGTTAAATACCCGGCTCTGTGTCTTCCTACAAGAAGACTTCATTTTGGGTAAACGCAGTCACTTTTCAGCTCAAAGGAAGCTACATTGTTCACGAAGCTGACACGTTTCTCGCTCTTAACTGAAAAGCATTAGATGTTAGAGGAATTGTGGTTTGTATAAGTTTCAGAAACAGAGTTGAACTAGATAGGGTCCGTGTGTGTAGGAAACACAGTTCTTTATTCTGAGCACACTCACTTTTCCCTCTGTATGAGAGAATCTAGAAAGCAAGAGCGTGCTTCTTGCTCTAAAGCAGAGTGTTTCCCGGATGAGAACTCTGCTGTGTGTTTCCCTTCAGAAGCGGAGTTAAATGCCCGGCTCTGAGTCTTCCTACAAGCAAGAGTACTTTTCAGGTCAAACGAAGCTACATTGTTCACGAAGCTCACACGTTTCTCACTCTTAACTGAAAAGCAATGGGTGGTAGAGGACCTGTGGTTTGTATCAGTTTCAGAAACAGAGTTGAACTTGATATGTTCTGTGTGTGTAGGAAACACAGTACTTTTGTTCTGAGCACACTCACGTTTCCCTCTGTTTGAGGGACTCTAGAAAGCAAGAGCGTGCTTCTTGCTCTAAAGCAGCGTTTGTTTCATGAATGAGAACTGTGCTGTGTGTTCCCCTTCAGAAACAGAGTTAAATGCCCGGCTCTGTGTTTTCCTACAAGCCAGACTTCGTTTCAGGTAAACGCATTTACTTTTCAACTCAAACAAAGCTACATTGTTCACGAAGCTCACACGTTTCTCGCTCTTAACTGAAAAGCATTGGATGTTAGAGCACCTGTGGTTTGTATCAGTTTCAGAAACAGAGTTGAACTAGATATGGTCCGTGTGTGTAGGAAACACAGTTCTTTTGTTCTGAGCACACTCACTTTTCCCTCTGTATTAGAGATTCTTGAAAGTAAGAGCGTGCTTCTTGCTCTAAAGCAGAGTGTGTTTCATGGATGAGGACTGTGCTGTGGGTTTCCCTTTAGAAACGGTGTTAAATGCCAGGGTTTGTGTCTTCCTACAAGCAAGACTTCATTTCAGATAAACACAGTCACTTTTCAGCTCAAACGAAGCTATATTGTTCACGAAGCTCACATGTTTCTCGCTCTTAACTGAAAAGCATTGGATGTTAGAGGACCTGTGGTTTGTATCAGTTTCAGAAACAGAGTTGAACTAGATATGGTCCTTGTGTGTAGGAAACACAGTTCCTTTCTTCTGAGGACACTCACGTTTCCCTCTGTATGAGAGACTCTAGAAAGCAAGAGCATGCTTCTTGCTCTAAAGCAGAGTGTGTTTCATGGATGAGAACTGTGCTGTGTGTTTCCCTTCAGAAACAGAGTTAAATGCCCGGCTCTGTGTTTTCCTACAAGCCAGACTTCGTTTCAGGTAAACGCATTCACTTTTCACCTCAAAGGAAGCTACATAGTTCACGAAGCTCACACGTTTCTCGCTCTTAACTGAAAAGCATTGGATGTTAGAGGACCTGTGGTTTGTATCAGTTTCAGAAAGAGAGTTGAACTAGATAGGGTCCGTGTGTGTAGGAAACACAATTCTTTTGTTCTGAGCACACTCACATTTCCCTCTGTATGAGAGACTCTAGAAAGAAAGAGCATGCTTCTTGCTCTAAAGCAGAGTGTGTTTCATGGATGAGAACCTTGCTGTGTGTTTCCCTTCAGAAACGGAGTTAAATGCCAGGGTCTGTGTCTTCCTACAATCAAGACTCGTTTCAGGTAAACACAGTCACTTTTCAGCTCAAACGAAGCTACATTGTTCACGAAGCTCACACGTTTCTCCCTCTTAACTGAAAAGAATTGTATGTAGGAGGACCTGTGGTTTGTATCAGTTTCAGAAACAGAGTTGAACTAGATAGGGTCCGTGTGTGTAGGAAACACAGTTCTATTATTCTGAGCACACTCACTTTCCCTCTGTTTGAGAGAATCTAGAAAGCAAGAGCGTGCTTCTTGCTCTAAAGCAGAGTGTGTTTCATGAATGAGAACTGTGCTGTGTGTTTCCCTTCAGACACGGAGTTAAATACCTGGCTCTGTGTCTTCCTACAACAAGACTTCATTTTGGGTAAACGAAGTCACTTTTCAGCTCAAACGAAGCTACATTGTTCACGAAGCTCACACGTTTCTCGCTCTTAACTGAAAAGCATTGGATGTTAGAGGACCTGTGGTTTGTATCAGTTTCAGAAACAGAGTTGAACTAGATATGGTCCGTGTGTGTAGGAAACACAGTTCTTTTGTTCTGAGCACACTCACTTTTCCCTCTGTATTAGAGATTCTTGAAAGCAAGAGCGTGCTTCTTGCTCTAAAGCAGAGTGTGTTTCATGGATGAGGACTGTGCTGTGGGTTTCCCTTTAGAAACGGTGTTAAATGCCAGGGTCTGTGTCTTCCTACAAGCAAGACTTCATTTCAGATAAACACAGTCACTTTTCAGCTCAAACGAAGCTATAATGTTCACGAAGCTCACATGTTTCTCGCTCTTAACTGAAAAGCGTTGGATGTTAGAGGACCTGTGGTTTGTATCAGTTTCAGAAACAGAGTTGAACTAGATATGGTCCTTGTGTGTAGGAAACACAGTTCCTTTCTTCTGAGCACACTCACGTTTCCCTCTGTATGAGAGACTCTAGAAAGCAAGAGCAGGCTTCTTGCTCTAAAGCAGAGTGTGTTTCATGGATGAGAACTGTGCTGTGTGTTCCCCTTCCGAAACGAAGTTAAATGCCCGGCTCTGTGTCTTCCTACAAGCAAGAGTACTTTTCAGGTCAACTGAAGCTACATTGTTCACGAAGCTCAAACGTTTCTCGCTCTTAACTGAAAAGCAATGGTTGTTAGAAGACCTTTGGTTTGTATCAGTTTCAGAAACAGAGTTGAACTTGATATGTTTCGTGTGTTTAGGAAACACAGTACTTTTGTTCTGAGCACACTCACTTTTCCCTCTGTATGAGAGACTCTAGAAAGCAAGAGCGTGCTTCTTGCTCTAAAGCAGAGTGTGTTTCATGAATGAGAACTGTGCTGTGTGTTCCCCTTCAGAAACGGAGTTAAGTGCCCGGATCTGTGTTTTCCTACAAGCCAGACTTCGTTTCAGGTAAACACATTCACTTTTCAGCTCAAACGAAGCTACATTGTTCACGAAGCTCACACGTTTCTCGCTCTTAACTGAAAAGCATTGGATGTTAGAGGACCTGTGGTTTGTATCAGTTTCAGAAAGATAGTTGAACTAGATATGGTCCGTGTGTGTAGATAACACAATTCATTTGTTCTGAGCACAATCACGTTTCCCTCTGTATGTGAGACTCTTGAAAGCAAGAGCGAGCTTCTTGCTCTAAAGCAGAGTGTGTTTCATGAAGGAGAACTGTGCTGTGTGTTTTCCTTCAGAAACGGAGTTAAATGCCCTGTTCTGTGTCTTCCTACAAGCAAGACTTCGTTTCATGTAAATGCAGTCACTTTTCAGCTCAAACAAAGGTACATTGTTCACGAAGATCACACATTTCTCGCTCTTAACTGAAAAGTATTGGATGTTAGAGGACCTGTGGTTTGTATCAGTTTCAGAAAGAGAGTTGAACTATATATGGTCCGTGTGTGTAGGAAACACAATACTTTTGTTCTGAGCACACTCACGTTTCCCTCTGTATGAGAGACTCTAGAAAGAAAGAGCATGCTTCTTGCTCTAAAGCAGAGTGTGTTTCATGGATGAGAACATTGCTGTGTGTTTCCCTTCAGAAATGGAGTTAAATGCCAGGGTCTGTGTCTTCCTACAATCAAGACTCGTTTCAGGTAAACACAGTCAATTTTCAGCTCAAACAAAGCTACATTGTTCACGAAGCTCACACGTTTCTCGCTCTTAACTGAAAAGAATTGTATGTAGGAGGACCTGTGGTTTGTATCAGTTTCAGAAACAGAGTTGAACTAGATAGGGTCCGTGTGTGTAGGAAACACAGTTCTATTATTCTGAGCACACTCACTTTCCCTCTGTTTGAGAGAATCTAGAAAGCAAGAGCGTGCTTCTTGCTCTAAAGCAGAGTGTGTTTCATGAATGAGAACTGTGCTGTGTGTTTCCCTTCAGACACAGAGTTAAATACCTGACTCTGTGTCTTCCTACAACAAGACTTCATTTTGGGTAAACGAAGTCACTTTTCAGCTCAAACGAAGCTACATTGTTCACGAAGCTCACACGTTTCTCGCTCTTAACTGAAAAGCATTGGATGTTAGAGGACCTGTGGTTTGTATAAGTTTCCGAAACAGTGTTGAACTAAATATGGTCCGTGTGTGTAGGAAACACAGTTCTTTTGTGCTGAGCACACTCACGTTTCCCTATCTATGAGAGACTCTAGAAAGCAAGAGCGTGCTTCTTGCTCTAAAGCAGAGTGTGTTTCATGGATGAGAACTGTGCTGTGTGTTTCCCTTCCGAAACGAAGTTAAATGCCCGGCTCTGTGTCTTCCTACAAGCAAGAGTACTTTTCAGGTCAACTGAAGCTACATTGTTCACGAAGCTCAAACGTTTCTCGCTCTTAACTGAAAAGCAATGGTTGTTAGAAGACCTTTGGTTTGTATCAGTTTCAGAAACAGAGTTGAACTTGATATGTTTCGTGTGTTTAGGAAACACAGTACTTTTGTTCTGAGCACACTCACTTTTCCCTCTGTATGAGAGACTCTAGAAAGCAAGAGCGTGCTTCTTGCTCTAAAGCAGAGTGTGTTTCATGAATGAGAACTGTGCTGTGTGTTCCCCTTCAGAAACGGAGTTAAGTGCCCGGCTCTGTGTTTTCCTACAAGCCAGACTTCGTTTCAGGTAAACACATTCACTTTTCAGCTCAAACGAAGCTACATTGTTCACGAAACTCACACGTTTCTCGCTCTTAACTGAAAAGCATTGGATGTTAGAGGACCTGTGGTTTGTATCAGTTTCAGAAACAGAGTTGAACTAGATATGGTCCGTGTGTGTAGGAAACACAGTTCTTTTGTTCTGAGCACACTCACGTTTCCCTCTGTATGTGAGACTCTAGAAAGCAAGAGCGAGCTTCTTGCTCTAAAGCAGAGTGTGTTTCATGAATGAGAACTGTGATGTGTGTTTCCCTTCAGAAACGGAGTTAAATGGCAGGGTTTGTGTCTTCCTACAATAAAGACTTCGTTTCAGGTAAATGCAGTCACTTTTCAGGTCAAACGAAGCTACATTTTTCACGAAGCTCACACGTTTCTCGCTCTTAACTGAAAAGCATTGGATGTTAGAGGACTTGTGGTTTGTATAAGTTTCAGAAACAGAGTTGAACTAGATATGGTCCGTGTGTGTAGGAAACACAGTTCTTTATTCTGAGCACACTGAGTTTTCCCTCTCTATGAGAGAATCTAGAAAGCAAGAGCGTGCTTCTTGCTCTAAAGCAGAGTGTGTTTCATGAATGAGAACTGTGCTGTGTGTTCCCCTTCAGAAACGGAGTTAAATGCCTGACTCTGTGTTTTCCTACAAGCCAGACTTCGTTTCAGGTAAACGCATTCACTTTTCAGCTCAAACGAAGCTACATTGTTCACGAAGCTCACACGTTTCTCGCTCATAACTGAAAAGCATTGGATGGTAGAGGACCTGTGGTTTGTATCAGTTTCAGAAACAGAGTTGAACTAGATATGGTCCGTGTGTGTAGGAAACACAGTTCTTTTGTTTTGAGCACACTCACGTTTCCCTCTGTATGTGAGACTCTAGAAAGCAAGAGCGAGCTTCTTGCTCTAAAGCAGAGTGTGTTTCATGAATGAGAACTGTGCTGTGTGTTTCCCTTCAGAAATGGAGTTAAATGTCAGTGTATGTGTCTTCCTACAATCAAGACTCTTTTCAGGTAAACGCAGTCACTTTTCAGCTCAAACGAAGCTACATTGTTCACGAAGCTCACATGTTTCTCGATCTTAACTGAAAAGCATTAGATGTTAGAGGACTTGTGGTTTGTATAAGTTTCAGAAACAGAGTTGAAGTAGATATGGTCCGTGTGTGTAGGAAACATAGTACTTTTCTTCTGAGCACACTCAAGTTTCCCTCTGTATGAGAGAATCTAGAAAGCAAGAGCGTGCTTCTTGCTCTACAGCAAAATGTGTTTCATGAATGAGAACTGTGCTGTGTGTTCCCCTTCAGAAACGGAGTTAAATGCCCGGCTCTGTGTTTTCCAACAAGCCAGACTTCGTTTCAGGTAAACGCATTCACTTTTCAGCTCAAAGGAAGCTATATTGTTCACGAAGCTCACACGATTCTCACTCTTAACTGAAAAGCATTGGATGTTAGAGGACCTGTGGT
The DNA here is from genome assembly GCA_949786385.1 of Onychomys leucogaster. Classification (NCBI taxonomy): domain Eukaryota; kingdom Metazoa; phylum Chordata; class Mammalia; order Rodentia; family Cricetidae; genus Onychomys; species Onychomys leucogaster. The sequence goes on along the minus strand of CATKUP010000114.1, from coordinate 1,019,342 downwards.
TTGTATCAGTTTCAGAAATAGAGTTGAACTAGATATGGTCTGTGTGTTTAGGAAACACAGTTCTTTTCTTCTGACCACACTCACATTTCCCTCTGTATTAGAGAATCTAGAAAGCAAGAGCATGCTTCTTGCTCTAAAGCAGAGTGTGTTTCATGGATGAGGACTGTGCTGTGGGTTTCCATTTACAAACGGTGTTAAATGCCAGGGTCTGTGTCTTCCTACAAGCAAGACTTCATTTCAGATAAACACAGTCACTTTTCAGCTGAAAAGAAGCTACATTGTTCACAAAGCTCACACGTTTATCGCTCTTAACTGAAAAGCATTGGATGTTAGAGGACCTATGGTTTGTATCAGTTTCAGAAACAGAGTTGAAGTAGATATGGTCCGTGTGTGTAGGAAACACAGTACTTTTCTTCTGAGCACACTCAAGTTTCTCTCTGTATGAGAGACTCTAGAAAGTAAGAGCGTGCTTCGTGCTCTGAAGCAGAGTGTGTTTCATGAATGAGGACTGTGCTATGTGTTCCCTTTCAGAAACGGAGTTAAATGCCTAGCTCTGTGTTTTCCTACAAGCCAGACTTCGTTTCAGGTAAACGCATTTACTTTTCAACTCAAACAAAGCTACATTGTTCACGAAGCTCACACGTTTCTCGCTCTTAACTGAAAAGCCTTGGATGTTAGAGGACCTGTGGTTTGTATCAGTTTCAGAAACAGAGTTGAAGTAGATATGGTCCGTGTGTGTAGGAAACACATTACTTTTCTTCTGAGCACACTCAAGTTTCCCTCTGTATGAGAGACTCTAGAAAGCAAGAGAGTGCTTCTTCCTCTACAGCAAAATGTGTTTCATGAATGAGAACTGTGCTGTGTGTTCCCCTTCAGAAACGGAGTTAAATGCCCGGCTCTGTGTTTTCCTACAAGCCAGAATTCGTTTCAGGTAAACGCATTCACTATTCAGCTCAAAGGAAGCTATATTGTTCACGCAGCTCACACGTTTCTCACTCTTAACTGAAAAGCATTGGATGTTAGAGGACCTGTGGTTTGTATCAGTTTCAGAAATAGAGTTGAACTAGATATGGTCCGTGTGTTTAGGAAACACAGTTCTTTTGTTCTGAGCACACTCACTTTTCCCTCTGTATTAGAGAATCTAGAAAGCAAGAGCATGCTTCTTGCTCTAAAGCAGAGTGTGTTTCATGGATGAGGACTGTGCTGTGGGTTTCCATTTACAAACGGTGTTAAATGCCAGGGTCTGTGTCTTCCTACAAGCAAGACTTCATTTCAGATAAACACAGTCACTTTTCAGCTGAAAAGAAGCTACATTGTTCACAAAGCTCACACGTTTATCGCTCTTAACTGAAAAGCATTGGATGTTAGAGGACCTGTGGTTTGTATCAGTTTCAGAAACAGAGTTGAAGTAGATATGGTCCGTGTGTGTAGGAAACACAGTACTTTTCTTCTGAGCACACTCAAGTTTCCCCCTGTATGAGAGACTCTAGAAAGCAAGAGTGTGCTTCGTGCTCTGAAGCAGAGTGTGTTTCATGAATGAGGACTGTGCTGTGTGTTCCCTTTCAGAAACGGAGTTAAATGCCTAGCTCTGTGTTTTCCTACAAGCCAGACTTCGTTTCAGGTAAACGCATTTATTTTTCAACTCAAACAAAGCTACATTGTTCACGAAGCTCACACGTTTTTCGCTCTTAACTGAAAAGCATTGGATTTTAGAGGACCTGTGGTTTGTATCAGTTTCAGAAACAGAGTTGAAGTAGATATGGTCCGTGTGTGTAGGAAACACATTACTTTTCTTCTGAGCACACTCAGGTTTCCCTCTGTATGAGAGACTCTAGAAAGCAAGGGCGTGCTTCTTGCTCTAAAGCAGAGTGTGTTTTATGAATGAGAACTGTGCTGTGTGTTCCCCTTCAGAAACGGAGTTAAATGCCCGGCTCTGTGTTTTCCCACAAGCCAGAGTTTGTTTCAGATAAACGCATTCACTTTTCAGCTCAAACAAATCTACATTTTTCACGAAGCTCACACGTTTCTCGCTCTTAACTGAAAAGCATTGGATTTTAGAGGACCTGTGGTTTTTATCAGTTTCAGAAACAGAGTTTAACTAGATATGGTCCGAGAGTGTAGGAAACACAGTTCTTTTGTTCTGAGCACACTCACGTTTCTCTCTGTATGAGAGACTCTAGAAAGCAAGAGCATGCTTCTTGCTCTAAAGCATTGTGTGTTTCCCGGATGAGAACTGTGCTGTGTGTTTCCCTTCAGAAACGGAGTTAAATGCCCGGCTCTGTGTCTTCCTACAAGCAAGAGTACTTTTCAAGTCAAATGAATCTACATTGTTCACGAAGCTCACACGTTTCTCGCTCTTAACTGAAAAGCATTCGATGTTAGAGTACCTGTGGTTTGTATCAGTTTCAGAAACAGAGTTGAACTAGATATGGTCCATGTGTGTAGGAAACACAGTACTTTATTCTGAGCACACTCACTTTTCCCTCTGTATTAGAGAGTCTAGAAAGCAAGAGCGTGCTTCTTGCTCTAAAGCAGAGTGTGTTTCATGGATGAGGACTGTGCTGTGGGTTTCCCTTTAGAAACGGTGTTAAATGCCAGGGTCTGTGTTTTCCTACAAGCCAGACTTCGTTTCAGGTAAACGCAGTCACTTTTCAGCTCAAACGAAGCAACATTGTTCACGAAGCTCAAACGTTTCTCGCTCTTAACTGAAAAGCATTGGATGTTAGATGACCTGTGGTTTGTATCAGATTCAGAAGCAGAGTTGAACTAGATATGGTCCGTGTGTGTAGGAAACAAAATTCTTTTGTTCTGAGCACACTCACGTTTCCATCTGTATGAGAGACTCTAGAAAGAAAGAGCATGCTTCTTGCTCTAAAGCAGAGTGTTTCATGGATGAGAACTCTGCTGTGTGTTTCCCTTCAGAAACGGAGTTAAATGCCAGGGTCTGTGTCTTCCTACAATCAAGACACTTTTCATGTAAACGCTGTCAATTTTCAGCTTAAATGAAGCTACATTGTTCACAAAGCTCACACGTTTCTCGCTCTTAACTGAAAAGCATTAGATGTTAGAGGACTTGTGGTATGTATAAGTTTCAGAAATAGAGTTGAACTACGTAGGGTCCGTGTGTGTAGGAAACACAGTTCTTTATTCTGAGCACACTCACTTTTCCCTCTGTATGATAGAGTCTAGAAAGCAAGGGCGTGCTTCTTACTCTAAAGCAGAGTGTGTTTCCCGGATGAGAACTGTGCTGTGTGTTTCCCTTCAGAAACGGAGTTACATGCCCTGCTCTGTGTCTTCCTACAAGCAAGACTTCGTTTCATGTAAATGCAGTCACTTTTCAGCTCAAACGAAGCTACATTGTTCACGAAGCTCACACGTTTCTTGCTCTTAACTGAAAAGCATTGGATGTTAGAGGACCTGTAGTTTGTATCAGTTTCAGAAAGAGAGTTGAACTAGATATGATCCGTGTGTGTAGGAAATACAGTTCTTTTCTTCTGAGCACACTCACTTTTCCCTCTGTATTAGAGAGTCTAGAAAGCAAGAGCGTGCTTCTTGCTCTAAAGCAGAGTGTGTTTCATGGATGAGAACTGTGCTGTGGGTTTCCCTTTAGAAACGGTGTTAAATGCCAGGGTCGGTGTCTTCCTACAAGCAAGACTTCATTTCAGATAAACACAGTCACTTTTCAGCTCAAACGAAGCTACATTGTTCACGAAGCTCACACGTTTCTCGCTCTTAACTGAAAAGCATTGGATGTTAGAGGACCTGTGGTTTGCATCAGTTTCAGAAACAGAGTTGAACTAGATATGGTCCGTGTGTGTAGGAAAAACAGTACTTTTCTTCTGAGCACACTCACGTTTCCCTCTGTATGAGAGACCCTAGAAAGCAAGAGCGTGCTTCTTGCTCTAAAGCAGAGTGTGTATCATGAATGAGAACTGTGCTGTGTGTTCCCCTTCAGAAACGGAGTTAAATGCCCGGCTCTGTGATTTCCTACAAGCCAGACTTCATTTCAGGTAAACGCATTCACTTTTCAGCTCAAACGAAGCTACATTGTTCACGCAGCTCACACGTTTCTTGCTCTTAACTGAAAAGCATTGGATGTTAGAGGACCTGTGGTTTGTATCATTTGCAGAAACAGAGTTGAAGTAGATATGGTCCGTGTGTGTAGGAAACACATTACTTTTCTTCTGAGCACACTCAGGTTTCCCTCTGTATGAGAGACTCTAGAAAGCAAGGGCGTGCTTCTTGCTCTAAAGCAGAGTGTGTTTCATGAATGAGAACTGTGCTGTGTGTTCCCCTTCAGAAACGGAGTTAAATGCCCGGCTCTGTGTTTTCCCACAAGCCAGAGTTTGTTTCAGATAAACGCATTCACTTTTCAGCTCAAACAAATCTACATTTTTCACGAAGCTCACACGTTTCTCGCTCTTAACTGAAAAGCATTGGATTTTAGAGGACCTGTGGTTTTTATCAGTTTCAGAAACAGAGTTTAACTAGATATGGTCCGAGAGTGTAGGAAACACAGTTCTTTTGTTCTGAGCACACTCACGTTTCTCTCTGTATGAGAGACTCTAGAAAGCAAGAGCATGCTTCTTGCTCTAAAGCATTGTGTGTTTCCCGGATGAGAACTGTGCTGTGTGTTTCCCTTCAGAAACGGAGTTAAATGCCCGGCTCTGTGTCTTCCTACAAGCAAGAGTACTTTTCAAGTCAAATGAATCTACATTGTTCACGAAGCTCACACGTTTCTCGCTCTTAACTGAAAAGCATTCGATGTTAGAGTACCTGTGGTTTGTATCAGTTTCAGAAACAGAGTTGAACTAGATATGGTCCATGTGTGTAGGAAACACAGTACTTTATTCTGAGCACACTCACTTTTCCCTCTGTATTAGAGAGTCTAGAAAGCAAGAGCGTGCTTCTTGCTCTAAAGCAGAGTGTGTTTCATGGATGAGGACTGTGCTGTGGGTTTCCCTTTAGAAACGGTGTTAAATGCCAGGGTCTGTGTTTTCCTACAAGCCAGACTTCGTTTCAGGTAAACGCAGTCACTTTTCAGCTCAAACGAAGCAACATTGTTCACGAAGCTCACACGTTTCTCGCTCTTAACTGAAAAGCATTGGATGTTAGATGACCTGTGGTTTGTATCAGATTCAGAAGCAGAGTTGAACTAGATATGGTCCGTGTGTGTAGGAAACAAAATTCTTTTGTTCTGAGCACACTCACGTTTCCATCTGTATGAGAGACTCTAGAAAGAAAGAGCATGCTTCTTGCTCTAAAGCAGAGTGTTTCATGGATGAGAACTCTGCTGTGTGTTTCCCTTCAGAAACGGAGTTAAATGCCAGGGTCTGTGTCTTCCTACAATCAAGACACTTTTCATGTAAACGCTGTCACTTTTCAGCTCAAACGAAGCTACATTGTTCACAAAGCTCACACGTTTCTCGCTCTTAACTGAAAAGCATTAGATGTTAGAGGACTTGTGGTTTGTATAAGTTTCAGAAATAGAGTTGAACTACGTAGGGTCCGTGTGTGTAGGAAACACAGTTCTTTATTCTGAGCACACTCACTTTTCCCTCTGTATGATAGAGTCTAGAAAGCAAGGGCGTGCTTCTTACTCTAAAGCAGAGTGTGTTTCCCGGATGAGAACTGTGCTGTGTGTTTCCCTTCAGAAACGGAGTTAAATGCCCGGCTCTGTGTCTTCCTACAAGCAAGAGTACTTTTCAAGTCAAATGAATCTACATTGTTCACGAAGCTCACACGTTTCTCGCTCTTAACTGAAAAGCATTCGATGTTAGAGTACCTGTGTTTTGTATCAGTTTCAGAAACAGAGTTGAACTAGATATGGTCCATGTGTGTAGGAAACACAGTACTTTATTCTGAGCACACTCACTTTTCCCTCTGTATTAGAGAGTCTAGAAAGCAAGAGCGTGCTTCTTGCTCTAAAGCAGAGTGTGTTTCATGGATGAGGACTGTGCTGTGGGTTTCCCTTTAGAAACGGTGTTAAATGCCAGGGTCTGTGTTTTCCTACAAGCCAGACTTCGTTTCAGGTAAACGCAGTCACTTTTCAGCTCAAACGAAGCAACATTGTTCACGAAGCTCACACGTTTCTCGCTCTTAACTGAAAAGCATTGGATGTTAGATGACCTGTGGTTTGTATCAGATTCAGAAGCAGAGTTGAACTAGATATGGTCCGTGTGTGTAGGAAACAAAATTCTTTTGTTCTGAGCACACTCACGTTTCCATCTGTATGAGAGACTCTAGAAAGAAAGAGCATGCTTCTTGCTCTAAAGCAGAGTGTTTCATGGATGAGAACTCTGCTGTGTGTTTCCCTTCAGAAACGGAGTTAAATGCCAGGGTCTGTGTCTTCCTACAATCAAGACACTTTTCATGTAAACGCTGTCACTTTTCAGCTCAAATGAAGCTACATTGTTCACAAAGCTCACACGTTTCTCGCTCTTAACTGAAAAGCATTAGATGTTAGAGGACTTGTGGTTTGTATAAGTTTCAGAAATAGAGTTGAACTACGTAGGGTCCGTGTGTGTAGGAAACACAGTTCTTTATTCTGAGCACACTCACTTTTCCCTCTGTATGATAGAGTCTAGAAAGCAAGGGCGTGCTTCTTACTCTAAAGCAGAGTGTGTTTCCCGGATGAGAACTGTGCTGTGTGTTTCCCTTCAGAAACGGAGTTACATGCCCTGCTCTGTGTCTTCCTACAAGCAAGACTTCGTTTCATGTAAATGCAGTCACTTTTCAGCTCAAACGAAGCTACATTGTTCACGAAGCTCACACGTTTCTTGCTCTTAACTGAAAAGCATTGGATGTTAGAGGACCTGTAGTTTGTATCAGTTTCAGAAAGAGAGTTGAACTAGATATGATCCGTGTTTGTAGGAAATACAGTTCTTTTCTTCTGAGCACACTCACTTTTCCCTCTGTATTAGAGAGTCTAGAAAGCAAGAGCGTGCTTCTTGCTCTAAAGCAGAGTGTGTTTCATGGATGAGAACTGTGCTGTGGGTTTCCCTTTAGAAACGGTGTTAAATGCCAGGGTCGGTGTCTTCCTACAAGCAAGACTTCATTTCAGATAAACACAGTCACTTTTCAGCTCAAACGAAGCTACATTGTTCACGAAGCTCACACGTTTCTCGCTCTTAACTGAAAAGCATTGGATGTTAGAGGACCTGTGGTTTGCATCAGTTTCAGAAACAGAGTTGAACTAGATATGGTCCGTGTGTGTAGGAAAAACAGTACTTTTCTTCTGAGCACACTCACGTTTCCCTCTGTATGAGAGACCCTAGAAAGCAAGAGCGTGCTTCTTGCTCTAAAGCAGAGTGTGTATCATGAATGAGAACTGTGCTGTGTGTTCCCCTTCAGAAACGGAGTTAAATGCCCGGCTCTGTGATTTCCTACAAGCCAGACTTCATTTCAGGTAAACGCATTCACTTTTCAGCTCAAACGAAGCTACATTGTTCACGCAGCTCACACGTTTCTTGCTCTTAACTGAAAAGCATTGGATGTTAGAGGACCTGTGGTTTGTATCAGTTTCAGAAACAGAGTTGAAGTAGATATGGTCCGTGTGTGTAGGAAACACAGTTCTTTTGTTCTGAGCACACTCACGTTTCTCTCTGTATGAGAGACTCTAGAAAGCAAGAGCATGCTTCTTGCTCTAAAGCATTGTGTGTTTCCCGGATGAGAACTGTGCTGTGTGTTTCCCTTCAGAAACGGAGTTAAATGCCCGGCTCTGTGTCTTCCTACAAGCAAGAGTACTTTTCAAGTCAAATGAATCTACATTGTTCACGAAGCTCACACGTTTCTCGCTCTTAACTGAAAAGCATTCGATGTTAGAGTACCTGTGGTTTGTATCAGTTTCAGAAACAGAGTTGAACTAGATATGGTCCATGTGTGTAGGAAACACAGTACTTTATTCTGAGCACACTCACTTTTCCCTCTGTATTAGAGAGTCTAGAAAGCAAGAGCGTGCTTCTTGCTCTAAAGCAGAGTGTGTTTCATGGATGAGGACTGTGCTGTGGGTTTCCCTTTAGAAACGGTGTTAAATGCCAGGGTCTGTGTTTTCCTACAAGCCAGACTTCGTTTCAGGTAAACGCAGTCACTTTTCAGCTCAAACGAAGCAACATTGTTCACGAAGCTCACACGTTTCTCGCTCTTAACTGAAAAGCATTGGATGTTAGATGACCTGTGGTTTGTATCAGATTCAGAAGCAGAGTTGAACTAGATATGGTCCGTGTGTGTAGGAAACAAAATTCTTTTGTTCTGAGCACACTCACGTTTCCATCTGTATGAGAGACTCTAGAAAGAAAGAGCATGCTTCTTGCTCTAAAGCAGAGTGTTTCATGGATGAGAACTCTGCTGTGTGTTTCCCTTCAGAAACGGAGTTAAATGCCAAGGTCTGTGTCTTCCTACAATCAAGACACTTTTCATGTAAACGCTGTCACTTTTCAGCTCAAACGAAGCTACATTGTTCACGAAGCTCACACGTTTCTCGCTCTTAACTGAAAAGCATTAGATGTTAGAGGACTTGTGGTTTGTATAAGTTTCAGAAATAGAGTTGAACTACGTAGGGTCCGTGTGTGTAGGAAACACAGTTCTTTATTCTGAGCACACTCACTTTTCCCTCTGTATGATAGAGTCTAGAAAGCAAGGGCGTGCTTCTTACTCTAAAGCAGAGTGTGTTTCCCGGATGAGAACTGTGCTGTGTGTTTCCCTTCAGAAACGGAGTTAAATGCCCGGCTCTGTGTCTTCCTACAAGCAAGAGTACTTTTCAAGTCAAATGAATCTACATTGTTCACGAAGCTCACACGTTTCTCGCTCTTAACTGAAAAGCATTGGATGTTAGAGGACCTGTAGTTTGTATCAGTTTCAGAAAGAGAGTTGAACTAGATATGGTCCGTGTGTGTAGGAAATACAGTTCTTTTCTTCTGAGCACACTCAATTTTCCCTCTGTATTAGAGAGTCTAGAAAGCAAGAGCGTGCTTCTTGCTCTAAAGCAGAGTGTGTTTCATGGATGAGAACTGTGCTGTGGGTTTCCCTTTAGAAACAGTGTTAAATGCCAGGGTCGGTGTCTTCCTACAAGCAAGACTTCATTTCAGATAAACACAGTCACTTTTCAGCTCAAACGAAGCTACATTGTTCACGAAGCTCACACGTTTCTCGCTCTTAACTGAAAAGCATTGGATGTTAGAGGACCTGTGGTTTGCATCAGTTTCAGAAACAGAGTTGAACTAGATATGGTCCGTGTGTGTAGGAAAAACAGTACTTTTCTTCTGAGCACACTCACGTTTCCCTCTGTATGAGAGACCCTAGAAAGCAAGAGCGTGCTTCTTGCTCTAAAGCAGAGTGTGTATCATGAATGAGAACTGTGCTGTGTGTTCCCCTTCAGAAACGGAGTTAAATGCCCGGCTCTGTGATTTCCTACAAGCCAGACTTCATTTCAGGTAAACGCATTCACTTTTCAGCTCAAACGAAGCTACATTGTTCAAGCAGCTCACACGTTTCTTGCTCTTAACTGAAAAGCATTGGATGTTAGAGGACCTGTGGTTTGTATCAGTTTCAGAAACAGAGTTGAACTAGATATGGTCCGTGTGTGTAGGAAACACAGGTCTTTTGTTCTGAGCACACTTATGTTTCCCTCTGTATGTGAGACTCTAGAAAGCAAGAGCGTGCTTCTTGCTCTAAAGCAGAGTGTGTATCATGAATGAGAACTGTGCTGTGTGTTTCCCTTCAGAAATGGAGTTAAATGCCCTGCTCTGTGTCTTCCTACAAGCAAGAATTCGTTTCATGTAAATGCGGTCACTTTTTCAGCTCAAATGAAGCTACATTGTTCACGAAGCTCACACGTTTCTCGCTCTTAACTGAAAAGCATTGGATGTTAGAGGACCTGTGGTTTGTATCAGTTTCAGAAATAGAGTTGAACTAGATATGGTCCCTGTGTGTAGGAAACACAGTACTTTATTCTGAGCACACTCACTTTAACCTCTCTATGAGAGAATCTAGAAAGCAAGAGCGTGCTTCTTGCTCTAAAGCAGAGTGTGTTTCATGAATGAGAACTGTGCTGTGTGTTTCCCTTCAGAAAAGGAGTTAAATGCCCGGCTCTGTGTCTTCCTACAAGCAAGAGTACTTTTCAGGTCAAACGATGCTACGTTGTTCACGAAGCTCACACGTTTCTTGCTCTTAACTGAAAAGCATTGGATGTTAGAGGACCTGTGGTTTGTATCAATTTCAGAAACAGAGTTGAACTAGATATGGTCCGTGTGTGTAGGAAACACAGTACTTTTGTTCTGAGCACACTCACGTTTCCCTCTGTATGAGAGACTCTAGAAAGCAAGAGCATGCTTCTTGGTCTAAAGAAGAGTGTGTTTCATGGATGAGAAATGTGCTGTGTGTTCCCCTTCAGAAACGGAGTTAATTCTTGGCACTGTGTTTTCCTACAAGCCAGACTTCGTTTCAGGTAAAGGCATTCACTTTTCAGCTCAAACGAAGCTACATTTTTCACGAAGCTCACACGTTTCTCGCTCTTAACTGAAAAGCATTGGATGTTAGAGGACCTGTGGTTTGTATCAGTTTCAGAAACAGAGTTGAACTAGATATGGTCCGTGTTTGTAGGAAACACAGTACTTTTCTTCTGAGCACACTCAAGTTTCCCTCTGTATGAGAGACTCTAGAAAGCAAGAGCGTGCTACGTGCTCTGAAGAAGAGTGTGTTTCATGAATGAGGACTGTGCTGTGTGTTCCCTTTCAGAAACGGAGTTAAATGCCTAGCTCTGTGTTTTCCTACAAGCCAGACTTCGTTTCACGTAAACGCATTTACTTTTCAACTCAAACAAAGCTACATTGTTCACAGAGCTCACACGTTTCTCGCTCTTAACTGAAAAGCATTGGATGTTAGAGGACCTGTGGTTTGTATCAGTTTCAGAAACAGAGTTGAAGTAGATATGGTCCGTGTGTGTAGGAAACACATTACTTTTCTTCTTAGCACACTCAAGTTTCCCTCTGTATGAGAGACTCTAGAAAGCAAGAGCGTGCTTCTTGCTCTAAAGCATTGTGTGTTTCCCGGATGAGAACTGTGCTGTGTGTTTCCCTTCAGAAACGGAGATAAATGCCCTGCTCTGTGTCTTCCTACAAGCAAGACTTCGTTTCATGTAAATGCAGTCACTTTTCAGCTCAAACGAAGCTACATTGTTCACGAAGCTCACACGTTTCTTGCTCTTAACTGAAAAGCATTGGATGTTAGAGGACCTGTAGTTTGTATCAGTTTCAGAAAGAGAGTTGAACTAGATATGGTCCGTGTGTGTAGGAAACACAGTTCTTTTGTTCTGAGCATACTCACGTTTCCCTCTGTACTAGAGATTCTAGAAAGCAAGAGCGTGCTTCTTGCTCTAAAGCAGAGTGTGTTTCATGGATGAGAACTGTGCTGTGGGTTTCCCTTTAGAAACGGTGTTAAATGCCAGGATCGGTGTCTTCCTACAAGCAAGACTTCATTTCAGATAAACACAGTCACTTTTCAGCTCAAACGAAGCTACATTGTTCACGAAGCTAACACGTTTCTCGCTCTTAACTGAAAAGCATTGGATGTTAGAGGACCTGTGGTTTGCATCAGTTTCAGAAACAGAGTTGAACTAGATATGGTCAGTGTGTGTAGGATAAACAGTACTTTTCTTCTGAGCACACTCACGTTTCCCTCTGTATGAGAGACCCTAGAAAGCAAGAGCGTGCTTCTTGCTCTAAAGGAGAGTGTGTATCATGAATGAGAACTGTGCTGTGTGTTCCCCTTCAGAAACGGAGTTAAATGCCCGGCTCTGTGATTTCCTACAAGCCAGACTTCATTTCAGGTAAACGCATTCACTTTTCAGGTCAAACGAAGCTACATTGTTCACGCAGCTCACACGTTTCTCGCTCTTAACTGAAAAGCATTGGATGTTAGAGGACCTGTGGTTTGTATCAGTTTCAGAAACAGAGTTGAACTAGATATGGTCCGTGTGTGTAGGAAACACAGGTCTTTTGTTCTGAGCACACTTATGTTTCCCTCTGTATGTGAGACTCTAGAAAGCAAGAGCGTGCTTCTTGCTCTAAAGCAGAGTGTGTATCATGAATGAGAACTGTGCTGTGTGTTTCCCTTCAGAAATGGAGTTAAATGCCCTGCTCTGTGTCTTCCTACAAGCAAGAATTCGTTTCATGTAAATGCGGTCACTTTTTCAGCTAAAACGAAGCTACATTGTTCACGAAGCTCACACGTTTCTCGCTCTTAACTGAAAAGCATTGGATGTTAGAGGACCTGTGGTTTGTATCAGTTTCAGAAATAGAGTTGAACTAGATATGGTCCCTGTGTGTAGGAAACACAGTACTTTATTCTGAGCACACTCACTTTAACCTCTCTATGAGAGAATCTAGAAAGTAAGAGCGTGCTTCTTGCTCTAAAGCAGAGTGTGTTTCATGAATGAGAACTGTGCTGTGTGTTTCCCTTCAGAAACGGAGTTAAATGCCCGGCTCTGTGTCTTCCTACAAGCAAGAGTACTTTTCAGGTCAAACGAAGCTACATTGTTCACGAAGCTCACACGTTTCTTGCTCTTAACTGAAAAGCATTGGATGTTAGAGGACCTGTGGTTTGTATCAATTTCAGAAACAGAGTTGAACTAGATATGGTCCGTGTGTGTAGGAAACACAGTACTTTTGTTCTGAGCACACTCACGTTTCCCTCTGTATGAGAGACTCTAGAAAGCAAGAGCATGCTTCTTGGTCTAAAGAAGAGTGTGTTTCATGGATGAGAAATGTGCTGTGTGTTCCCCTTCAGAAACGGAGTTAATTCTTGGCACTGTGTTTTCCTACAAGCCAGACTTCGTTTCAGGTAAAGGCATTCACTTTTCAGCTCAAACGAAGCTACATTTTTCACAAAGCTCACACGTTTCTCGCTCTTAACTGAAAAGCATTGGATGTTAGAGGACCTGTGGTTTGTATCAGTTTCAGAAACAGAGTTGAAGTAGATATGGTCCGTGTGTGTAGGAAACACATTACTTTTCTTCTTAGCACACTCAAGTTTCCCTCTGTATGAGAGACTCTAGAAAGCAAGAGCGTGCTTCTTGCTCTAAAGCATTGTGTGTTTCCCGGATGAGAACTGTGCTGTGTGTTTCCCTTCAGAAACGGAGTTAAATGCCCTGCTCTGTGTCTTCCTACAAGCAAGACTTCGTTTCATGTAAATGCAGTCACTTTTCAGCTCAAACGAAGCTACATTGTTCACGAAGCTCACACGTTTCTTGCTCTTAACTGAAAAGCATTGGATGTTAGAGGACCTGTAGTTTGTATCAGTTTCAGAAAGAGAGTTGAACTAGATATGGTCCGTGTGTGTAGGAAACACAGTTCTTTTGTTCTGAGCATACTCACGTTTCCCTCTGTACTAGAGATTCTAGAAAGCAAGAGCGTGCTTCTTGCTCTAAAGCAGAGTGTGTTTCATGGATGAGAACTGTGCTGTGGGTTTCCCTTTAGAAACGGTGTTAAATGCCAGGATCGGTGTCTTCCTACAAGCAAGACTTCATTTCAGATAAACACAGTCACTTTTCAGCTCAAACGAAGCTACATTGTTCACGAAGCTAACACGTTTCTCGCTCTTAACTGAAAAGCATTGGATGTTAGAGGACCTGTGGTTTGCATCAGTTTCAGAAACAGAGTTGAACTAGATATGGTCCGTGTGTGTAGGATAAACAGTACTTTTCTTCTGAGCACACTCACGTTTCCCTCTGTATGAGAGACCCTAGAAAGCAAGAGCGTGCTTCTTGCTCTAAAGCAGAGTGTATATCATGAATGAGAACTGTGCTGTGTGTTCCCCTTCAGAAACGGAGTTAAATGGCCGGCTCTGTGATTTCCTACAAGCCAGACTTCATTTCAGGTAAACGCATTCACTTTTCAGCTCAAACGAAGCTACATTGTTCACGCAGCTCACACGTTTCTCGCTCTTAACTGAAAAGCATTGGATGTTAGAGGACCTGTGGTTTGTATCAGTTTCAGAAACAGAGTTGAACTAGATATGGTCCGTGTGTGTAGGAAACACAGGTCTTTTGTTCTGAGCACACTTATGTTTCCCTCTGTATGTGAGACTCTAGAAAGCAAGAGCGTGCTTCTTGCTCTAAAGCAGAGTGTGTATCATGAATGAGAACTGTGCTGTGTGTTTCCCTTCAGAAATGGAGTTAAATGCCCTGCTCTGTGTCTTCCTACAAGCAAGAATTCGTTTCATGTAAATGCGGTCACTTTTTCAGCTCAAACGAAGCTACATTGTTCACGAAGCTCACACGTTTCTCGCTCTTAACTGAAAAGCATTGGATGTTAGAGGACCTGTGGTTTGTATCAGTTTCAGAAATAGAGTTGAACTAGATATGGTCCCTGTGTGTAGGAAACACAGTACTTTATTCTGAGCACACTCACTTTAACCTCTCTATGAGAGAATCTAGAAAGCAAGAGCGTGCTTCTTGCTCTAAAGCAGAGTGTGTTTCATGAATGAGAACTGTGCTGTGTGTTTCCCTTCAGAAACGGAGTTAAATGCCCGGCTCTGTGTCTTCCTACAAGCAAGAGTACTTTTCAGGTCAAACGAAGCTACATTGTTCACGAAGCTCACACGTTTCTTGCTCTTAACTGAAAAGCATTGGATGTTAGAGGACCTGTGGTTTGTATCAATTTCAGAAACAGAGTTGAACTAGATATGGTCCGTGTGTGTAGGAAACACAGTACTTTTGTTCTGAGCACACTCACGTTTTCCTCTGTATGAGAGACTCTAGAAAGCAAGAGCATGCTTCTTGGTCTAAAGAAGAGTGTGTTTCATGGATGAGAAATGTGCTGTGTGTTCCCCTTCAGAAACGGAGTTAATTCTTGGCACTGTGTTTTCCTACAAGCCAGACTTCGTTTCAGGTAAAGGCATTCACTTTTCAGCTCAAACGAAGCTACATTTTTCACAAAGCTCACACGTTTCTCGCTCTTAACTGAAAAGCATTGGATGTTAGAGGACCTGTGGTTTGTATCAGTTTCAGAAACAGAGTTGAACTAGATATGGTCCGTGTGTGTAGGAAACACAGTACTTTTCTTCTGAGCACACTCAAGTTTCCCTCTGTATGAGAGACTCTAGAAAGCAAGAGCGTGCTACGTGCTCTGAAGCAGAGTGTGTTTCATGAATGAGGACTGTGCTGTGTGTTCCCTTTCAGAAA
Source organism: Onychomys leucogaster (assembly GCA_949786385.1). Taxonomy (NCBI): domain Eukaryota; kingdom Metazoa; phylum Chordata; class Mammalia; order Rodentia; family Cricetidae; genus Onychomys; species Onychomys leucogaster. The sequence goes on along the minus strand of CATKUP010000114.1, from coordinate 1,004,164 downwards.
CGGAGTTAAATGCCTAGCTCTGTGTTTTCCTACAAGCCAGACTTCGTTTCAGGTAAACGCATTTACTTTTCAACTCAAACAAAGCTATATTGTTCACGGAGCTCACACGTTTCTCGCTCTTAACTGAAAAGCATTGGATGTTAGAGGACCTGTGGTTTGTATCAGTTTCAGAAACAGAGTTGAAGTAGATATGGTCCGTGTGTGTAGGAAACACATTACTTTTCTTCTTAGCACACTCAAGTTTCCCTCTGTATGAGAGACTCTAGAAAGCAAGAGCGTGCTTCTTGCTCTAAAGCATTGTGTGTTTCCCAGATGAGAACTGTGCTGTGTGTTTCCCTTCAGAAACGGAGTTAAATGCCCTGCTCTGTGTCTTCCTACAAGCAAGACTTCGTTTCATGTAAATGCAGTCACTTTTCAGCTCAAACGAAGCTACATTGTTCACGAAGCTCACACGTTTCTTGCTCTTAACTGAAAAGCATTGGATGTTAGAGGACCTGTAGTTTGTATCAGTTTCAGAAAGAGAGTTGAACTAGATATGGTCCGTGTGTGTAGGAAACACAGTTCTTTTGTTCTGAGCATACTCACGTTTCCCTCTGTACTAGAGATTCTAGAAAGCAAGAGCGTGCTTCTTGCTCTAAAGCAGAGTGTGTTTCATGGATGAGAACTGTGCTGTGGGTTTCCCTTTAGAAACGGTGTTAAATGCCAGGATCGGTGTCTTCCTACAAGCAAGACTTCATTTCAGATAAACACAGTCACTTTTCAGCTCAAACGAAGCTACATTGTTCACGAAGCTAACACGTTTCTCGCTCTTAACTGAAAAGCATTGGATGTTAGAGGACCTGTGGTTTGCATCAGTTTCAGAAACAGAGTTGAACTAGATATGGTCCGTGTGTGTAGGATAAACAGTACTTTTCTTCTGAGCACACTCACGTTTCCCTCTGTATGAGAGACCCTAGAAAGCAAGAGCGTGCTTCTTGCTCTAAAGCAGAGTGTATATCATGAATGAGAACTGTGCTGTGTGTTCCCCTTCAGAAACGGAGTTAAATGGCCGGCTCTGTGATTTCCTACAAGCCAGACTTCATTTCAGGTAAACGCATTCACTTTTCAGCTCAAACGAAGCTACATTGTTCACGCAGCTCACACGTTTCTCGCTCTTAACTGAAAAGCATTGGATGTTAGAGGACCTGTGGTTTGTATCAGTTTCAGAAACAGAGTTGAACTAGATATGGTCCGTGTGTGTAGGAAACACAGGTCTTTTGTTCTGAGCACACTTATGTTTCCCTCTGTATGTGAGACTCTAGAAAGCAAGAGCGTGCTTCTTGCTCTAAAGCAGAGTGTGTATCATGAATGAGAACTGTGCTGTGTGTTTCCCTTCAGAAATGGAGTTAAATGCCCTGCTCTGTGTCTTCCTACAAGCAAGAATTCGTTTCATGTAAATGCGGTCACTTTTTCAGCTCAAACGAAGCTACATTGTTCACGAAGCTCACACGTTTCTCGCTCTTAACTGAAAAGCATTGGATGTTAGAGGACCTGTGGTTTGTATCAGTTTCAGAAATAGAGTTGAACTAGATATGGTCCCTGTGTGTAGGAAACACAGTACTTTATTCTGAGCACACTCACTTTAACCTCTCTATGAGAGAATCTAGAAAGCAAGAGCGTGCTTCTTGCTCTAAAGCAGAGTGTGTTTCATGAATGAGAACTGTGCTGTGTGTTTCCCTTCAGAAACGGAGTTAAATGCCCGGCTCTGTGTCTTCCTACAAGCAAGAGTACTTTTCAGGTCAAACGAAGCTACATTGTTCACGAAGCTCACACGTTTCTTGCTCTTAACTGAAAAGCATTGGATGTTAGAGGACCTGTGGTTTGTATCAATTTCAGAAACAGAGTTGAACTAGATATGGTCCGTGTGTGTAGGAAACACAGTACTTTTGTTCTGAGCACACTCACGTTTTCCTCTGTATGAGAGACTCTAGAAAGCAAGAGCATGCTTCTTGGTCTAAAGAAGAGTGTGTTTCATGGATGAGAAATGTGCTGTGTGTTCCCCTTCAGAAACGGAGTTAATTCTTGGCACTGTGTTTTCCTACAAGCCAGACTTCGTTTCAGGTAAAGGCATTCACTTTTCAGCTCAAACGAAGCTACATTTTTCACAAAGCTCACACGTTTCTCGCTCTTAACTGAAAAGCATTGGATGTTAGAGGACCTGTGGTTTGTATCAGTTTCAGAAACAGAGTTGAACTAGATATGGTCCGTGTGTGTAGGAAACACAGTACTTTTCTTCTGAGCACACTCAAGTTTCCCTCTGTATGAGAGACTCTAGAAAGCAAGAGCGTGCTACGTGCTCTGAAGCAGAGTGTGTTTCATGAATGAGGACTGTGCTGTGTGTTCCCTTTCAGAAACGGAGTTAAATGCCTAGCTCTGTGTTTTCCTACAAGCCAGACTTCGTTTCAGGTAAACGCATTTACTTTTCAACTCAAACAAAGCTATATTGTTCACGGAGCTCACACGTTTCTCGCTCTTAACTGAAAAGCATTGGATGTTAGAGGACCTGTGGTTTGTATCAGTTTCAGAAACAGAGTTGAAGTAGATATGGTCCGTGTGTGTAGGAAACACATTACTTTTCTTCTTAGCACACTCAAGTTTCCCTCTGTATGAGAGACTCTAGAAAGCAAGAGCGTGCTTCTTGCTCTAAAGCATTGTGTGTTTCCCAGATGAGAACTGTGCTGTGTGTTTCCCTTCAGAAACGGAGTTAAATGCCCTGCTCTGTGTCTTCCTACAAGCAAGACTTCGTTTCATGTAAATGCAGTCACTTTTCAGCTCAAACGAAGCTACATTGTTCACGAAGCTCACACGTTTCTTGCTCTTAACTGAAAAGCATTGGATGTTAGAGGACCTGTAGTTTGTATCAGTTTCAGAAAGAGAGTTGAACTAGATATGGTCCGTGTGTGTAGGAAACACAGTTCTTTTGTTCTGAGCATACTCACGTTTCCCTCTGTACTAGAGATTCTAGAAAGCAAGAGCGTGCTTCTTGCTCTAAAGCAGAGTGTGTTTCATGGATGAGAACTGTGCTGTGGGTTTCCCTTTAGAAACGGTGTTAAATGCCAGGATCGGTGTCTTCCTACAAGCAAGACTTCATTTCAGATAAACACAGTCACTTTTCAGCTCAAACGAAGCTACATTGTTCACGAAGCTAACACGTTTCTCGCTCTTAACTGAAAAGCATTGGATGTTAGAGGACCTGTGGTTTGCATCAGTTTCAGAAACAGAGTTGAACTAGATATGGTCCGTGTGTGTAGGATAAGCAGTACTTTTCTTCTGAGCACACTCACGTTTCCCTCTGTATGAGAGACCCTAGAAAGCAAGAGCGTGCTTCTTGCTCTAAAGCAGAGTGTGTATCATGAATGAGAACTGTGCTGTGTGTTCCCCTTCAGAAACGGAGTTAAATGCCCGGCTCTGTGATTTCCTACAAGCCAGACTTCATTTCAGGTAAACGCATTCACTTTTCAGCTCAAACGAAGCTACATTGTTCACGCAGCTCACACGTTTCTCGCTCTTAACTGAAAAGCATTGGATGTTAGAGGACCTGTGGTTTGTATCAGTTTCAGAAACAGAGTTGAACTAGATATGGTCCGTGTGTGTAGGAAACACAGGTCTTTTGTTCTGAGCACACTTATGTTTCCCTCTGTATGTGAGACTCTAGAAAGCAAGAGCGTGCTTCTTGCTGTAAAGCAGAGTGTGTATCATGAATGAGAACTGTGCTGTGTGTTTCCCTTCAGAAATGGAGTTAAATGCCCTGCTCTGTGTCTTCCTACAAGCAAGAATTCGTTTCATGTAAATGCGGTCACTTTTTCAGCTCAAACGAAGCTACATTGTTCACGAAGCTCACACGTTTCTCGCTCTTAACTGAAAAGCATTGGATGTTAGAGGACCTGTGGTTTGTATCAGTTTCAGAAATAGAGTTGAACTAGATAAGGTCCCTGTGTGTAGGAAACACAGTACTTTATTCTGAGCACACTCACTTTAACCTCTCTATGAGAGAATCTAGAAAGCAAGAGCGTGCTTCTTGCTCTAAAGCAGAGTGTGTTTCATGAATGCGAACTGTGCTGTGTGTTTCCCTTCAGAAACGGAGTTAAATGCCCGGCTCTGTGTCTTCCTACAAGCAAGAGTACTTTTCAGGTCAAACGAAGCTACATTGTTCACGAAGCACACACGTTTCTTGCTCTTAACTGAAAAGCATTGGATGTTAGAGGACCTGTGGTTTGTATCAATTTCAGAAACAGAGTTGAACTAGATATGGTCCGTGTGTGTAGGAAACACAGTACATTTGTTCTGAGCACACTCACGTTTCCCTCTGTATGAGAGACTCTAGAAAGCAAGAGCATGCTTCTTGGTCTAAAGAAGAGTGTGTTTCATGGATGAGAAATGTGCTGTGTGTTCCCCTTCAGAAACGGAGTTAATTCTTGGCACTGTGTTTTCCTACAAGCCAGACTTCGTTTCAGGTAAAGGCATTCACTTTTCAGCTCAAACGAAGCTACATTTGTCACGAAGCTCACACGTTTCTCGCTCTTAACTGAAAAGCATTGGATGTTAGAGGACCTGTGGTTTGTATCAGTTTCAGAAACAGAGTTGAACTAGATATGGTCCGTGTGTGTAGGAAACACAGTACTTTTCTTCTGAGCACACTCAAGTTTCCCTCTGTATGAGAGACTCTAGAAAGCAAGAGCGTGCTACGTGCTCTGAAGCAGAGTGTGTTTCATGAATGAGGACTGTGCTGTGTGTTCCCTTTCAGAAACGGAGTTAAATGCCTAGCTCTGTGTTTTCCTACAAGCCAGACTTCGTTTCAGGTAAACGCATTTACTTTTCAACTCAAACAAAGCTACATTGTTCACGGAGCTCACACGTTTCTCGCTCTTAACTGAAAAGCATTGGATGTTAGAGGACCTGTGGTTTGTATCAGTTTCAGAAACAGAGTTGAAGTAGATATGGTCCGTGTGTGTAGGAAACACATTACTTTTCTTCTTAGCACACTCAAGTTTCCCTCTGTATGAGAGACTCTAGAAAGCAAGAGCGTGCTTCTTGCTCTAAAGCATTGTGTGTTTCCCGGATGAGAACTGTGCTGTGTGTTTCCCTTCAGAAACGGAGTTAAATGCCCTGCTCTGTGTCTTCCTACAAGCAAGACTTCGTTTCATGTAAATGCAGTCACTTTTCAGCTCAAACGAAGGTACATTGTTCACGAAGCTCACACGTTTCTTGCTCTTAACTGAAAAGCATTGGATGTTAGAGGACCTGTAGTTTGTATCAGTTTCAGAAAGAGAGTTGAACTAGATATGGTCCGTGTGTGTAGGAAACACAGTTCTTTTGTTCTGAGCATACTCACGTTTCCCTCTGTACTAGAGATTCTAGAAAGCAAGAGCGTGCTTCTTGCTCTAAAGCAGAGTGTGTTTCATGGATGAGAACTGTGCGGTGGGTTTCCCTTTAGAAACGGTGTTAAATGCCAGGATCGGTGTCTTCCTACAAGCAAGACTTCATTTCAGATAAACACAGTCACTTTTCAGCTCAAACGAAGCTACATTGTTCACGAAGCTCACACGTTTCTCCCTCTTAACTGAAAAGCATTGGATGTTAGAGGACCTGTGGTTTGCATCAGTTTCAGAAACAGAGTTGAACTAGATATGGTCCGTGTGTGTAGGATAAACAGTACTTTTCTTCTGAGCACACTCACGTTTCACTCTGTATGAGAGACTCTAGAAAGCAAGGGCGTGCTATGTGCTCTGAAGCAGAGTGTGTTTCATGAATGAGGACTGTGCTGTGTGTTCCCTTTCAGAAACGGAGTTAAATGCCTACCTCTGTGTTTTCCTACAAGCCAGACTTCGTTTCAGGTAAACGCATTTACTTTTCAACTCAAACAAAGCTACATTGTTCACGCAGCTCACACGTTTCTCGCTCTTAACTGAAAAGCATTGGATGTTAGAGGACCTGTGGTTTGTATCAGTTTCAGAAACAGAGTTGAACTAGATATGGTCCGTGTGTGTAGGAAACACAGGTCTTTTGTTCTGAGCACACTTATGTTTCCCTCTGTATGTGAGACTCTAGCAAGCAAGAGCGTGCTTCTTGCTCTAAAGCAGAGTGTGTATCATGAATGAGAACTGTGCTGTGTGTTTCCCTTCAGAAATGGAGTTAAATGCCCTGCTCTGTGTCTTCCTACAAGCAAGAATTCCTTTCATGTAAATGCGGTCACTTTTTCAGCTCAAACGAAGCTACATTGTTCACGAAGCTCACACGTTTCTCGCTCTTAACTGAAAAGCATTGGATGTTAGAGGACCTGTGGTTTGTATCAGTTTCAGAAATAGAGTTGAACTAATATGGTCCCTGTGTGTAGGAAACACAGTACTTTATTCTGAGCACACTCACTTTAACCTCTCTATGAGAGAATCTAGAAAGCAAGAGCGTGCTTCTTGCTCTAAAGCAGAGTGTGTTTCATGAATGAGAACTGTGCTGTGTGTTTCCCTTCAGAAACGGAGTTAAATGCCCGGCTCTGTGTCTTCCTACAAGCAAGAGTACTTTTCATGTCAAACGAAGCTACATTGTTCACGAAGCTCACACGTTTCTTGCTCTTAACTGAAAAGCATTGGATGTTAGAGGACCTGTGGTTTGTATCAATTTCAGAAACAGAGTTGAACTAGATATGGTCCGTGTGTGTAGGAAACACAGTACTTTTGTTCTGAGCACACTCACGTTTCCCTCTGTATGAGAGACTCTAGAAAGCAAGAGCATGCTTCTTGGTCTAAAGAAGAGTGTGTTTCATGGATGAGAAATGTGCTGTGTGTTCCCCTTCAGAAACGGAGTTAATTCTTGGCACTGTGTTTTCCTACAAGCCAGACTTCGTTTCAGGTAAAGGCATTCACTTTTCAGCTCAAACGAAGCTACATTTTTCACAAAGCTCACACGTTTCTCGCTCTTAACTGAAAAGCATTGGATGTTAGAGGACCTGTGGTTTGTATCAGTTTCAGAAACAGAGTTGAACTAGATATGGTCCGTGTGTGTAGGAAACACAGTACTTTTCTTCTGAGCACACTCAAGTTTCCCTCTGTATGAGAGACTCTAGAAAGCAAGAGCGTGCTACGTGCTCTGAAGCAGAGTGTGTTTCATGAATGAGGACTGTGCTGTGTGTTCTCTTTCAGAAACGGAGTTAAATGCCTAGCTCTGTGTTTTCCTACAAGCCAGACTTCGTTTCAGGTAAACGCATTTACTTTTCAACTCAAACAAAGCTACATTGTTCACGAAGCTCACACGTTTCTCGCTCTTAACTGAAAAGCATTGGATGTTAGAGGACCTGTGGTTTGTATCAGTTTCAGAAACAGAGTTGAAGTAGATATGGTCCGTGTGTGTAGGAAAAACATTACTTTTCTTCTTAGCACACTCAAGTTTCCCTCTGTATGAGAGACTCTAGAAAGCAAGAGCGTGCTTCTTGCTCTAAAGCATTGTGTGTTTCCCGGATGAGAACTGTGCTGTGTGTTTCCCTTCAGAAACGGAGTTAAAAGCCCTGCTCTGTGTCTTCCTACAAGCAAGACTTCATTTCATGTAAATGCAGTCACTTTTCAGCTCAAACGAAGCTACATTGTTCACAAAGCTCACACGTTTCTTGCTCTTAACTGAAAAGCATTGGATGTTAGAGGACCTGTAGTTTGTATCAGTTTCAGAAAGAGAGTTGAACTAGATATGGTCCGTGTGTGTAGGAAACACAGTTCTTTTGTTCTGAGCATACTCACGTTTCCCTCTGTACTAGAGATTCTAGAAAGCAAGAGCGTGCTTCTTGCTCTAAAGCAGAGTGTGTTTCATAGATGAGAACTGTGCAATGGGTTTCCCTTTAGAAACGGTGTTAAATGGCAGGGTCGGTGTCTTCCTACAATGAAGACTTCATTTCAGATAAACACAGTCACTTTTCAGCTCAAACGAAGCTACATTGTTCACAAAGCTCACACGTTTCTCGCTCTTAACTGAAAAGCATTGGATGTTAGAGGACCTGTGGTTTGCATCAGTTTCAGAAACAGAGTTGAACTAGATAGGGTCCGTGTGTGTAGGAAAAACAGTACTTTTCTTCTGAGCACACTCACGTTTCCCTCTGTATGAGAGACCCTAGAAAGCAAGAGCGTGCTTCTTATTCTAAAGCAGAGTGTGTATCATGAATGAGAACTGTGCTGTGTGTTCCCCTTCAGAAACGGAGTTAAATGCCCGGCTCTGTGATTTCCTACAAGCCAGACTTCATTTCAGGTAAACGCATTCACTTTTCAGCTCAAACGAAGCTACATTGTTCACGAAGCTCACACGTTTCTCGCTCTTAACTGAAAAGCATTGGATGTTAGAGGACCTGTGGTTTGTATCAGTTTCAGAAACAGAGTTGATCTAGATATGGTCCATGTGTGTAGGAAACACAGGTCTTTTGTTCTGAGCACACTCATGTTTCCCTCTGTATGTGAGACTCTAGAAAGCAAGAGCATGCTTCTTGCTCTAAAGCAGAGTGTGTATCATGAATGAGAACTGTGCTGTGTGTTTCCCTTCAGAAATGGAGTTAAATGCCCTGCTCTGTGTCTTCCTACAAGCAAGAATTCGTTTCATGTAAATGCGGTCTCTTTTTCAGCTCAAACGAAGCTACATTGTTCACGAAGCTCACACGTTTCTCGCTCTTAACTGAAAAGCATTGGATGTTAGAGGACCTGTGGTTTGTATTAGTTTCAGAAATAGAGTTGAACTAATATGGTCCCTGTGTGTAGGAAACACAGTACTTTATTCTGAGCACACTCACTTTAACCTCTCTATGAGAGAATCTAGAAAGCAAGAGCGTGCTTCTTGCTCTAAAGCAGAGTGTGTTTCATGAATGAGAACTGTGCTGTGTGTTTCCCTTCAGAAACGGAGTTAAATGCCCGGCTCTGTGTCTTCCTACAAGCAAGAGTACTTTTCATGTCAAACGAAGCTACATTGTTCACGAAGCTCACACGTTTCTTGCTCTTAACTGAAAAGCATTGGATGTTAGAGGACCTGTGGTTTGTATCAATTTCAGAAACAGAGTTGAACTAGATATGGTCCGTGTGTGTAGGAAACACAGTACTTTTGTTCTGAGCACACTCACGTTTCCCTCTGTATGAGAGACTCTAGAAAGCAAGAGCATGCTTCTTGGTCTAAAGAAGAGTGTGTTTCATGGATGAGAAATGTGCTGTGTGTTCCCCTTCAGAAACGGAGTTAATTCTTGGCACTGTGTTTTCCTAAAAGCCAGACTTCGTTTCAGGTAAAGGCATTCACTTTTCAGCTCAAACGAAGCTACATTTTTCACAAAGCTCACACGTTTCTCGCTCTTAACTGAAAAGCATTGGATGTTAGAGGACCTGTGGTTTGTATCAGTTTCAGAAGCAGAGTTGAACTAGATATGGTCCGTGTGTGTAGGAAACACAGTACTTTTCTTCTGAGCACACTCAAGTTTCCCTCTGTATGAGAGACTCTAGAAAGCAAGAGCGTGCTACGTGCTCTGAAGCAGAGTGTGTTTCATGAATGAGGACTGTGCTGTGTGTTCTCTTTCAGAAACGGAGTTAAATGCCTAGCTCTGTGTTTTCCTACAAGCCAGACTTCGTTTCAGGTAAACCCATTTACTTTTCAACTCAAACAAAGCTACATTGTTCACGAAGCTCACACGTTTCTCGCTCTTAACTGAAAAGCATTGGATGTTAGAGGACCTGTGGTTTGTATCAGTTTCAGAAACAGAGTTGAAGTAGATATGGTCCGTGTGTGTAGGAAAAACATTACTTTTCTTCTTAGCACACTCAAGTTTCCCTCTGTATGAGAGACTCTAGAAAGCAAGAGCGTGCTTCTTGCTCTAAAGCATTGTGTGTTTCCCGGATGAGAACTGTGCTGTGTGTTTCCCTTCAGAAACGGAGTTAAAAGCCCTGCTCTGTGTCTTCCTACAAGCAAGACTTCATTTCATGTAAATGCAGTCACTTTTCAGCTCAAACGAAGCTACATTGTTCACAAAGCTCACACGTTTCTTGCTCTTAACTGAAAAGCATTGGATGTTAGAGGACCTGTAGTTTGTATCAGTTTCAGAAAGAGAGTTGAACTAGATATGGTCCGTGTGTGTAGGAAACACAGTTCTTTTGTTCTGAGCATACTCACGTTTCCCTCTGTACTAGAGATTCTAGAAAGCAAGAGCGTGCTTCTTGCTCTAAAGCAGAGTGTGTTTCATAGATGAGAACTGTGCTGTGGGTTTCCCTTTAGAAACGGTGTTAAATGGCAGGGTCGGTGTCTTCCTACAATGAAGACTTCATTTCAGATAAACACAGTCACTTTTCAGCTCAAACGAAGCTACATTGTTCACAAAGCTCACACGTTTCTCGCTCTTAACTGAAAAGCATTGGATGTTAGAGGACCTGTGGTTTGCATCAGTTTCAGAAACAGAGTTGAACTAGATAGGGTCCGTGTGTGTAGGAAAAACAGTACTTTTCTTCTGAGCACACTCACGTTTCCCTCTGTATGAGAGACCCTAGAAAGCAAGAGCGTGCTTCTTGCTCTAAAGCAGAGTGTGTATCATGAATGAGAACTGTGCTGTGTGTTCCCCTTCAGAAACGGAGTTAAATGCCCGGCTCTGTGATTTCCTACAAGCCAGACTTCATTTCAGGTAAACGCATTCACTTTTCAGCTCAAACGAAGCTACATTGTTCACGAAGCTCACACGTTTCTCGCTCTTAACTGAAAAGCATTGGATGTTAGAGGACCTGTGGTTTGTATCAGTTTCAGAAACAGAGTTGATCTAGATATGGTCCGTGTGTGTAGGAAACACAGGTCTTTTGTTCTGAGCACACTCATGTTTCCCTCTGTATGTGAGACTCTAGAAAGCAAGAGCATGCTTCTTGCTCTAAAGCAGAGTGTGTATCATGAATGAGAACTGTGCTGTGTGTTTCCCTTCAGAAATGGAGTTAAATGCCCTGCTCTGTGTCTTCCTACATGCAAGAATTCGTTTCATGTAAATGTGGTCACTTTTTCAGCTCAAACGAAGCTACATTGTTCACGAAGCTCACACGTTTCTCGCTCTTAACTGAAAAGCATTGGATGTTAGAGGACCTGTGGTTTGTATCATTTTCAGAAATAGAGTAGAACTAGATATGGTCCCTGTGTGTAGGAAACACAGTACTTTATTCTGAGCACACTCACTTTAACCTCTCTATGAGAGAATCTAGAAAGCAAGAGCGTGCTTCTTGCTCTAAAGCAGAGTGTGTTTCATGAATGAGAACTGTGCTGTGTGTTTCCCTTCAGAAACGGAGTTAAATGCCCGGCTCTGTGTCTTCCTACAAGCAAGAGTACTTTTCAGGTCAAATGAAGCTACATTGTTCACGAAGCTCACACGTTTCTTGCTCTTAACTGAAAAGCATTGGATGTTAGAGGACCTGTGGTTTGTATCAATTTCAGAAACAGAGTTGAACTAGATATGGTCCGTGTGTGTAGGAAACACAGTACTTTTGTTCTGAGCACACTCACGTTTCCCTCTGTATGAGAGACTCTAGAAAGCAAGAGCATGCTTCTTGGTCTAAAGAAGAGTGTGTTTCATGGATGAGAAATGTGCTGTGTGTTCCCCTTCAGAAACGGAGTTAATTCTTGGCACTGTGTTTTCCTACAAGCCAGACTTCGTTTCAGGTAAAGGCATTCACTTTTCAGCTCAAACGAAGCTACATTTTTCACGAAGCTCACACGTTTCTCGCTCTTAACTGAAAAGCATTGGATGTTAGAGGACCTGTGGTTTGTATCAGTTTCAGAAACAGAGTTGAACTAGATATGGTCCGTGTGTGTAGGAAACACAGTACTTTTCTTCTGAGCACACTCAAGTTTCCCTCTGTATGAGAGACTCTAGAAAGCAAGAGCGTGCTATGTGCTCTGAAGCAGAGTGTGTTTCATGAATGAGGACTGTGCTGTGTGTTCCCTTTCAGAAACGGAGTTAAATGCCTAGCTCTGTGTTTTCCTACAAGCCAGACTTCGTTTCAGGTAAACGCATTTACTTTTCAACTCAAACAAAGCTACATTGTTCACGGAGCTCACACGTTTCTCGCTCTTAACTGAAAAGCATTGGATGTTAGAGGACCTGTGGTTTGTATCAGTTTCAGAAACAGAGTTGAAGTAGATATGGTCCGTGTGTGTAGGAAACACATTACTTTTCTTCTTAGCACACTCAAGTTTCCCTCTGTATGAGAGACTCTAGAAAGCAAGAGCGTGCTTCTTGCTCTAAAGCATTGTGTGTTTCCCGGATGAGAACTGTGCTGTGTGTTTCCCTTCAGAAACGGAGTTAAATGCCCTGCTCTGTGTCTTCCTACAAGCAAGACTTCGTTTCATGTAAATGCAGTCACTTTTCAGCTCAAACGAAGCTACATTGTTCACGAAGCTCACACGTTTCTTGCTCTTAACTGAAAAGCATTGGATGTTAGAGGACCTGTAGTTTGTATCAGTTTCAGAAAGAGAGTTGAACTAGATATGGTCCGTGTGTGTAGGAAACACAGTTCTTTTGTTCTGAGCATACTCACGTTTCCCTCTGTACTAGAGATTCTAGAAAGCAAGAGCGTGCTTCTTGCTCTAAAGCAGAGTGTGTTTCATGGATGAGAACTGTGCTGTGGGTTTCCCTTTAGAAACGGTGTTAAATGCCAGGATCGGTGTCTTCCTACAAGCAAGACTTCATTTCAGATAAACACAGTCACTTTTCAGCTCAAACGAAGCTACATTGTTCACAAAGCTCACACGTTTCTCGCTCTTAACTGAAAAGCATTGGATGTTAGAGGACCTGTGGTTTGCATCAGTTTCAGAAACAGAGTTGAACTAGATAGGGTCCGTGTGTGTAGGAAAAACAGTACTTTTCTTCTGAGCACACTCACGTTTCCCTCTGTATGAGAGACCCTAGAAAGCAAGAGCGTGCTTCTTGCTCTAAAGCAGAGTGTGTATCATGAATGAGAACTGTGCTGTGTGTTCCCCTTCAGAAACGGAGTTAAATGCCCGGCTCTGTGATTTCCTACAAGCCAGACTTCATTTCAGGTAAACGCATTCACTTTTCAGCTCAAACGAAGCTACATTGTTCACGAAGCTCACACGTTTCTCGCTCTTAACTGAAAAGCATTGGATGTTAGAGGACCTGTGGTTTGTATCAGTTTCAGAAACAGAGTTGATCTAGATATGGTCCGTGTGTGTAGGAAACACAGGTCTTTTGTTCTGAGCACACTCATGTTTCCCTCTGTATGTGAGACTCTAGAAAGCAAGAGTGTGCTTCTTGCTCTAAAGCAGAGTGTGTATCATGAATGAGAATTGTGCTGTGTGTTTCCCTTCAGAAATGGAGTTAAATGCCCTGCTCTGTGTCTTCCTACAAGCAAGAATTCGTTTCATGTACATGCAGTCACTTTTTCAGCTCAAACGAAGCTACATTGTTCACGAAGCTCACACGTTTCTCGCTCTTAACTGAAAAGCATTGGATGTTAGAGGACCTGTGGTTTGTATCAGTTTCAGAAATAGAGTTGAACTAGATATGGTCCCTGTGTGTAGGAAACACAGTACTTTATTCTAAGCACACTCACTTTAACCTCGCTATGAGAGAATCTAGAAAGCAAGAGCGTGCTTCTTGCTCTAAAGCAGAGTGTGTTTCATGAATAAGAACTGTGCTGTGTGTTTCCCTTCAGAAACGGAGTTAAATGCCCGGCTCTGTGTCTTCCTACAAGCAAGAGTACTTTTCAGGTCAAACGAAGCTACATTGTTCACGATGCTCACACGTTTCTTGCTCTTAACTGAAAAGCATTGAATGTTAGAGGACCTGTGGTTTGTATCAATTTCAGAAACAGAGTTGAACTAGATATGGTCCGTGTGTGTAGGAAACACAGTACTTTTGTTCTGAGCACACTCACGTTTCCCTCTGTATGAGAGACTCTAGAAAGCAAGAGCATGCTTCTTGGTCTAAAGAAGAGTGTGTTTCATGGATGAGAAATGTGCTGTGTGTTCCCCTTCAGAAACGGAGTTAATTCTTGGCACTGTGTTTTCCTACAAGCCAGACTTCGTTTCAGGTAAAGGCATTCACTTTTCAGCTCAAACGAAGCTACATTTTTCACGAAGCTCACACGTTTCTCGCTCTTAACTGAAAAGCATTGGATGTTAGAGGACCTGTGCTTTGTATCAGTTTCAGAAGCAGAGTTGAACTAGATATGGTCCGTGTGTGTAGGAAACACAGTACTTTTCTTCTGAGCACACTCAAGTTTCCCTCTGTATGAGAGACTCTAGAAAGCAAGAGCGTGCTACGTGCTCTGAAGCAGAGTGTGTTTCATGAATGAGGACTGTGCTGTGTGTTCTCTTTCAGAAACGGAGTTAAATGCCTAGCTCTGTGTTTTCCTACAAGCCAGACTTCGTTTCAGGTAAACGCATTTACTTTTCAACTCAAACAAAGCTACATTGTTCATGAAGCTCACACGTTTCTCGCTCTTAACTGAAAAGCATTGGATGTTAGAGGACCTGTGGTTTGTATCAGTTTCAGAAACAGAGTTGAAGTAGATATGGTCCGTGTGTGTAGGAAAAACATTACTTTTCTTCTTAGCACACTCAAGTTTCCCTCTGTATGAGAGACTCTAGAAAGCAAGAGCGTGCTTCTTGCTCTAAAGCATTGTGTGTTTCCCGGATGAGAACTGTGCTGTGTGTTTCCCTTCAGAAACGGAGTTAAAAGCCCTGCTCTGTGTCTTCCTACAAGCAAGACTTCGTTTCATGTAAATGCAGTCACTTTTCAGCTCAAACGAAGCTACATTGTTCACAAAGCTCACACGTTTCTTGCTCTTAACTGAAAAGCATTGGATGTTAGAGGACCTGTAGTTTGTATCAGTTTCAGAAAGAGAGTTGAACTAGATATGGTCCGTGTGTGTAGGAAACACAGTTCTTTTGTTCTGAGCATACTCACGTTTCCCTCTGTACTAGAGATTCTAGAAAGCAAGAGCGTGCTTCTTGCTCTAAAGCAGAGTGTGTTTCATGGATGAGAACTGTGCTGTGGGTTTCCCTTTAGAAACGGTGTTAAATGCCAGGATCGGTGTCTTCCTACAAGCAAGACTTCATTTCAGATAAACACAGTCACTTTTCTGCTCAAACGAAGCTACATTGTTCACGAAGCTCACACGTTTCTCGCTCTTAACTGAAAAGCATTGGATGTTAGAGGACCTGTGGTTTGCATCAGTTTCAGAAACAGAGTTGAACTAGATAGGGTCCGTGTGTGTAGGAAAAACAGTACTTTTCTTCTGAGCACACTCACGTTTCCCTCTGTATGAGAGACCCTAGAAAGCAAGAGCGTGCTTCTTGCTCTAAAGCAGAGTGTGTATCATGAATGAGAACTGTGCTGTGTGTTCCCCTTCAGAAACGGAGTTAAATGCCCGGCTCTGTGATTTCCTACAAGCCAGACTTCATTTCAGGTAAACGCATTCACTTTTCAGCTCAAACGAAGCTACATTGTTCACGAAGCTCACACGTTTCTCGCTCTTAACTGAAAAGCATTGGATGTTAGAGGACCTGTGGTTTGTATCAGTTTCAGAAACAGAGTTGATCTAGATATGGTCCGTGTGTGTAGGAAACACAGGTCTTTTGTTCTGAGCACACTCATGTTTCCCTCTGTATGTGAGACTCTAGAAAGCAAGAGCATGCTTCTTGCTCTAAAGCAGAGTGTGTATCATGAATGAGAACTGTGCTGTGTGTTTCCCTTCAGAAATGGAGTTAAATGCCCTGCTCTGTGTCTTCCTACAAGCAAGAATTCGTTTCATGTAAATGCGGTCACTTTTTCAGCTCAAACGAAGCTACATTGTTCACGAAGCTCACACGTTTCTCGCTCTTAACTGAAAAGCATTGGATGTTAGAGGACCTGTGGTTTGTATCAGTTTCAGAAATAGAGTTGAACTAGATATGGTCCCTGTGTGTAGGAAACACAGTACTTTATTCTGAGCACACTCACTTTAACCTCTCTATGAGAGAATCTAGAAAGCAAGAGCGTGCTTCTTGCTCTAAAGCAGAGTGTGTTTCATGAATGAGAACTGTGCTGTGTCTTTCCCTTCAGAAACGGAGTTAAATGCCCGGCTCTGTGTCTTCCTACAAGCAAGAGTACTTTTCAGGTCAAATGAAGCTACATTGTTCACGAAGCTCACGCGTTTCTTGCTCTTAACTGAAAAGCATTGGATGTTAGAGGACCTGTGGTTTGTATCAATTTCAGAAACAGAGTTGAACTAGATATGGTCCGTGTGTGTAGGAAACACAGTACTTTTGTTCTGAGCACACTCACGTTTCCCTCTGTATGAGAGACTCTAGAAAGCAAGAGCATGCTTCTTGGTCTAAAGAAGAGTGTGTTTCATGGATGAGAAATGTGCTGTGTGTTCCCCTTCAGAAACGGAGTTAATTCTTGGCACTGTGTTTTCCTACAAGCCAGACTTCGTTTCAGGTAAAGGCATTCACTTTTCAGCTCAAACGAAGCTACATTTTTCACGAAGCTCACACGTTTCTCGCTCTTAACTGAAAAGCATTGGATGTTAGAGGACCTGTTGTTTGTATCAGTTTCAGAAACAGAGTTGAACTAGATATGGTCCGTGTGTGTAGGAAACACAGTACTTTTCTTCTGAGCACACTCAAGTTTCCCTCTGTATGAGAGACTCTAGAAAGCAAGAGCGTGCTATGTGCTCTGAAGCAGAGTGTGTTTCATGAATGAGGACTGTGCTGTGTGTTCCCTTTCAGAAACGGAGTTAAATGCCTAGCTCTGTGTTTTCCTACAAGCCAGACTTCGTTTCAGGTAAACGCATTTACTTTTCAACTCAAACAAAGCTACATTGTTCACGGAGCTCACACGTTTCTCGCTCTTAACTGAAAAGCATTGGATGTTAGAGGACCTGTGGTTTGTATCAGTTTCAGAAACAGAGTTGAAGTAGATATGGTCCGTGTGTGTAGGAAACACATTACTTTTCTTCTTAGCACACTCAAGTTTCCCTCTGTATGAGAGACTCTAGAAAGCAAGAGCGTGCTTCTTGCTCTAAAGCATTGTGTGTTTCCCGGATGAGAACTGTGCTGTGTGTTTCCCTTCAGAAACGGAGTTAAATGCCCTGCTCTGTGTCTTCCTACAAGCAAGACTTCGTTTCATGTAAATGCAGTCACTTTTCAGCTCAAACGAAGCTACATTGTTCACGAAGCTCACACGTTTCTTGCTCTTAACTGAAAAGCATTGGATGTTAGAGGACCTGTAGTTTGTATCAGTTTCAGAAAGAGAGTTGAACTAGATATGGTCCGTGTGTGTAGGAAACACAGTTCTTTTGTTCTGAGCATACTCACGTTTCCCTCTGTACTAGAGATTCTAGAAAGCAAGAGCGTGCTTCTTGCTCTAAAGCAGAGTGTGTTTCATAGATGAGAACTGTGCTGTGGGTTTCCCTTTAGAAACGGTGTTAAATGGCAGGGTCGGTGTCTTCCTACAATGAAGACTTCATTTCAGATAAACACAGTCAATTTTCAGCTCAAACGAAGCTACATTGTTCACAAAGCTCACACGTTTCTCGCTCTTAACTGAAAAGCATTGGATGTTAGAGGACCTGTGGTTTGCATCAGTTTCAGAAACAGAGTTGAACTAGATAGGGTCCGTGTGTAGGAAAAACAGTACTTTTCTTCTGAGCACACTCACGTTTCCCTCTGTATGAGAGACCCTAGAAAGCAAGAGCGTGCTTCTTGCTCTAAAGCAGAGTGTGTATCATGAATGAGAACTGTGCTGTGTGTTCCCCTTCAGAAACGGAGTTAAATGCCCGGCTCTGTGATTTCCTACAAGCCAGACTTCATTTCAGGTAAACGCATTCACTTTTCAGCTCAAACGAAGCTACATTGTTCACGAAGCTCACACGTTTCTCGCTCTTAACTGAAAAGCATTGGATGTTAGAGGACCTGTGGTTTGTATCAGTTTCAGAAACAGAGTTGATCTAGATATGGTCCGTGTGTGTAGGAAACACAGGTCTTTTGTTCTGAGCACACTCATGTTTCCCTCTGTATGTGAGACTCTAGAAAGCAAGAGCATGCTTCTTGCTCTAAAGCAGAGTGTGTATCATGAATGAGAACTGTGCTGTGTGTTTCCCTTCAGAAATGGAGTTAAATGCCCTGCTCTGTGTCTTCCTACAAGCAAGAATTCGTTTCATGTAAATGCGGTCACTTTTTCAGCTCAAACGAAGCTACATTGTTCACGAAGCTCACACGTTTCTCGCTCTTAACTGAAAAGCATTGGATGTTAGAGGACCTGTGGTTTGTATCAGTTTCAGAAATAGAGTTGAACTAGATATGGTCCCTGTGTGTAGGAAACACAGTACTTTATTCTGAGCACACTCACTTTAACCTCTCTATGAGAGAATCTAGAAAGCAAGAGCGTGCTTCTTGCTCTAAAGCAGAGTGTGTTTCATGAATGAGAACTGTGCTGTGTGTTTCCCTTCAGAAACGGAGTTAAATGCCCGGCTCTGTGTCTTCCTACAAGCAAGAGTACTTTTCAGGTCAAACGAAGCTACATTGTTCACGAAGCTCACACGTTTCTTGCTCTTAACTGAAAAGCATTGAATGTTAGAGGACCTGTGGTTTGTATCAATTTCAGAAACAGAGTTGAACTAGATATGGTCCGTGTGTGTAGGAAACACAGTACTTTTGTTCTGAGCACACTCACGTTTCCCTCTGTATGAGAGACTCTAGAAAGCAAGAGCATGCTTCTTGGTCTAAAGAAGAGTGTGTTTCATGGATGAGAAATGTGCTGTGTGTTCCCCTTCAGAAACGGAGTTAATTCTTGGCACTGTGTTTTCCTACAAGCCAGACTTCGTTTCAGGTAAAGGCATTCACTTTTCAGCTCAAACGAAGCGACATTTTTCACGAAGCTCACACGTTTCTCGCTCTTAACTGAAAAGCATTGGATGTTAGAGGACCTGTGCTTTGTATCAGTTTCAGAAGCAGAGTTGAACTAGATATGGTCCGTGTGTGTAGGAAACACAGTACTTTTCTTCTGAGCACACTCAAGTTTCCCTCTGTATGAGAGACTCTAGAAAGCAAGAGCGTGCTACGTGCTCTGAAGCAGAGTGTGTTTCATGAATGAGGACTGTGCTGTGTGTTCTCTTTCAGAAACGGAGTTAAATGCCTAGCTCTGTGTTTTCCTACAAGCCAGACTTCGTTTCAGGTAAACGCATTTACTTTTCAACTCAAACAAAGCTACATTGTTCATGAAGCTCACACGTTTCTCGCTCTTAACTGAAAAGCATTGGATGTTAGAGGACCTGTGGTTTGTATCAGTTTCAGAAACAGAGTTGAAGTAGATATGGTCCGTGTGTGTAGGAAAAACATTACTTTTCTTCTTAGCACACTCAAGTTTCCCTCTGTATGAGAGACTCTAGAAAGCAAGAGCGTGCTTCTTGCTCTAAAGCATTGTGTGTTTCCCGGATGAGAACTGTGCTGTGTGTTTCCCTTCAGAAACGGAGTTAAAAGCCCTGCTCTGTGTCTTCCTACAAGCAAGACTTCGTTTCATGTAAATGCAGTCACTTTTCAGCTCAAACGAAGCTACATTGTTCACAAAGCTCACACGTTTCTTGCTCTTAACTGAAAAGCATTGGATGTTAGAGGACCTGTAGTTTGTATCAGTTTCAGAAAGAGAGTTGAACTAGATATGGTCCGTGTGTGTAGGAAACACAGTTCTTTTGTTCTGAGCATACTCACGTTTCCCTCTGTACTAGAGATTCTAGAAAGCAAGAGCGTGCTTCTTGCTCTAAAGCAGAGTGTGTTTCATGGATGAGAACTGTGCTGTGGGTTTCCCTTTAGAAACGGTGTTAAATGCCAGGATCGGTGTCTTCCTACAAGCAAGACTTCATTTCAGATAAACACAGTCACTTTTCAGCTCAAACGAAGCTACATTGTTCACGAAGCTCACACGTTTCTCGCTCTTAACTGAAAAGCATTGGATGTTAGAGGACCTGTGGTTTGCATCAGTTTCAGAAACAGAGTTGAACTAGATATGGTCCGTGTGTGTAGGATAAACAGTACTTTTCTTCTGAGCACACTCACGTTTCCCTCTGTATGAGAGACCCTAGAAAGCAAGAGCGTGCTTCTTGCTCTAAAGCAGAGTGTGTATCATGAATGAGAACTGTGCTGTGTGTTCCCCTTCAGAAACGGAGTTAAATGCCCGGCTCTGTGATTTCCTACAAGCCAGACTTCATTTCAGGTAAACGCATTCACTTTTCAGCTCAAACGAAGCTACATTGTTCACGAAGCTCACACGTTTCTCGCTCTTAACTGAAAAGCATTGGATGTTAGAGGACCTGTGGTTTGTATCAGTTTCAGAAACAGAGTTGATCTAGATATGGTCCGTGTGTGTAGGAAACACAGGTCTTTTGTTCTGAGCACACTCATGTTTCCCTCTGTATGTGAGACTCTAGAAAGCAAGAGCGTGCTTCTTGCTCTAAAGCAGAGTGTGTATCATGAATGAGAACTGTGCTGTGTGTTTCCCTTCAGAAATGGAGTTAAATGCCCTGCTCTGTGTCTTCCTACAAGCAAGAATTCGTTTCATGTAAATGCGGTCACTTTTTCAGCTCAAACGAAGCTACATTGTTCACGAAGCTCACACGTTTCTCGCTCTTAACTGAAAAGCATTGGATGTTAGAGGACCTGTGGTTTGTATCAGTTTCAGAAATAGAGTTGAACTAGATATGGTCCCTGTGTGTAGGAAACACAGTACTTTATTCTGAGCACACTCACTTTAACCTCTCTATGAGAGAATCTAGAAAGCAAGAGCGTGCTTCTTGCTCTAAAGCAGAGTGTGTTTCATGAATGAGAACTGTGCTGTGTGTTTCCCTTCAGAAACGGAGTTAAATGCCCGGCTCTGTGTCTTCCTACAAGCAAGAGTACTTTTCAGGTCAAACGAAGCTACATTGTTCACGAAGCTCACACGTTTCTTGCTCTTAACTGAAAAGCATTGGATGTTAGAGGACCTGTGGTTTGTATCAATTTCAGAAACAGAGTTGAACTAGATATGGTCCGTGTGTGTAGGAAACACAGTACTTTTGTTCTGAGCACACTCAAGTTTCCCTCTGTATGAGAGACTCTAGAAAGCAAGAGCATGCTTCTTGGTCTAAAGAAGAGTGTGTTTCATGGATGAGAAATGTGCTGTGTGTTCCCCTTCAGAAACGGAGTTAATTCTTGGCACTGTGTTTTCCTACAAGCCAGACTTCGTTTCAGGTAAAGGCATTCACTTTTCAGCTCAAACGAAGCTACATTTTTCACGAAGCTCACACGTTTCTCGCTCTTAACTGAAAAGCATTGGATGTTAGAGGACCTGTGGTTTGTATCAGTTTCAGAAGCAGAGTTGAACTAGATATGGTCTGTGTGTGTAGGAAACACAGTACTTTTCTTCTGAGCACACTCAAGTTTCCCTCTGTATGAGAGACTCTAGAAAGCAAGAGCGTGCTACGTGCTCTGAAGAAGAGTGTGTTTCATGAATGAGGACTGTGCTGTGTGTTCTCTTTCAGAAACGGAGTTAAATGCCTAGCTCTGTGTTTTCCTACAAGCCAGACTTCGTTTCAGGTAAACGCATTTACTTTTCAACTCAAACAAAGCTACATTGTTCACGAAGCTCACACGTTTCTCGCTCTTAACTGAAAAGCATTGGATGTTAGAGGACCTGTGGTTTGTATCAGTTTCAGAAACAGAGTTGAAGTAGATATGGTCCGTGTGTGTAGGAAAAACATTACTTTTCTTCTTAGCACACTCAAGTTTCCCTCTGTATGAGAGACTCTAGAAAGCAAGAGCGTGCTTCTTGCTCTAAAGCATTGTGTGTTTCCCGGATGAGAACTGTGCTGTGTGTTTCCCTTCAGAAACGGAGTTAAAAGCCCTGCTCTGTGTCTTCCTACAAGCAAGACTTCGTTTCATGTAAATGCAGTCACTTTTCAGCTCAAACGAAGCTACATTGTTCACAAAGCTCACACGTTTCTTGCTCTTAACTGAAAAGCATTGGATGTTAGAGGACCTGTAGTTTGTATCAGTTTCAGAAAGAGAGTTGAACTAGATATGGTCCGTGTGTGTAGGAAACACAGTTCTTTTGTTCTGAGCATACTCACGTTTCCCTCTGTACTAGAGATTCTAGAAAGCAAGAGCGTGCTTCTTGCTCTAAAGCAGAGTGTGTTTCATAGATGAGAACTGTGCTGTGGGTTTCCATTTAGAAACGGTGTTAAATGGCAGGGTCGGTGTCTTCCTACAATGAAGACTTCATTTCAGATAAACACAGTCACTTTTCAGCTCAAACGAAGCTACATTGTTCACAAAGCTCACACGTTTCTCGCTCTTAACTGAAAAGCATTGGATGTTAGAGGACCTGTGGTTTGCATCAGTTTCAGAAACAGAGTTGAACTAGATAGGGTCCGTGTGTGTAGGAAAAACAGTACTTTTCTTCTGAGCACACTCACGTTTCCCTCTGTATGAGAGACCCTAGAAAGCAAGAGCGTGCTTCTTCCTCTAAAGCAGAGTGTGTATCATGAATGAGAACTGTGCTGTGTGTTCCCCTTCAGAAACGGAGTTAAATGCCCGGCTCTGTGATTTCCTACAAGCCAGACTTCATTTCAGGTAAACGCATTCACTTTTCAGCTCAAACGAAGCTACATTGTTCATGAAGCTCACACGTTTCTCGCTCTTAACTGAAAAGCATTGGATGTTAGAGGACCTGTGGTTTGTATCAGTTTCAGAAACAGAGTTGATCTAGATATGGTCCGTGTGTGTAGGAAACACAGGTCTTTTGTTCTGAGCACACTCATGTTTCCCACTGTATGTGAGACTCTAGAAAGCAAGAGCATGCTTCTTGCTCTAAAGCAGAGTGTGTATCATGAATGAGAACTGTGCTGTGTGTTTCCCTTCAGAAATGGAGTTAAATGCCCTGCTCTGTGTCTTCCTACAAGCAAGAATACGTTTCATGTAAATGCGGTCTCTTTTTCAGCTCAAACGAAGCTACATTGTTCACGAAGCTCACACGTTTCTCGCTCTTAACTGAAAAGCATTGGATGTTAGAGGACCTGTGGTTTGTATCAGTTTCAGAAATAGAGTTGAACTAGATATGGTCCCTGTGTGTAGGAAACACAGTACTTTATTCTGAGCACACTCACTTTAACCTCTCTATGAGAGAATCTAGAAAGCAAGAGCGTGCTTCTTGCTCTAAAGCAGAGTGTGTTTCATGAATGAGAACTGTGCTGTGTGTTTCCCTTCAGAAACGGAGTTAAATGCCCGGCTCTGTGTCTTCCTACAAGCAAGAGTACTTTTCAGGTCAAACGAAGCTACATTGTTCACGAAGCTCACACGTTTCTTGCTCTTAACTGAAAAGCATTGGATGTTAGAGGACCTGTGGTTTGTATCAATTTCAGAAACAGAGTTGAACTAGATATGGTCCGTGTGTGTAGGAAACACAGTACTTTTGTTCTGAGCACACTCACGTTTCCCTCTGTATGAGAGACTCTAGAAAGCAAGAGCATGCTTCTTGGTCTAAAGAAGAGTGTGTTTCATGGATGAGAAATGTGCTGTGTGTTCCCCTTCAGAAACGGAGTTAATTCTTGGCACTGTGTTTTCCTACAAGCCAGACTTCGTTTCAGGTAAAGGCATTAACTTTTCAGCTCAAACGAAGCTACATTTTTCACGAAGCTCACACGTTTCTCGCTCTTAACTGAAAAGCATTGGATGTTAGAGGACCTGTGGTTTGTATCAGTTTCAGAAACAGAGTTGAACTAGATATGGTCCGTGTGTGTAGGAAACACAGTACTTTTCTTCTGAACACACTCAAGTTTCCCTCTGTATGAGAGACTCTAGAAAGCAAGAGCGTGCTATGTGCTCTGAAGCAGAGTGTGTTTCATGAATGAGGACTGTTCTGTGTGTTCCCTTTCAGAAACGGAGTTAAATGCCTAGCTCTGTGTTTTCCTACAAGCCAGACTTCGTTTCAGGTAAACGCATTTACTTTTCAACTCAAACAAAGCTACATTGTTCACGGAGCTCACACGTTTCTCGCTCTTAACTGAAAAGCATTGGATGTTAGAGGACCTGTGGTTTGTATCAGTTTCAGAAACAGAGTTGAAGTAGATATGGTCCGTGTGTGTAGGAAACACATTACTTTTCTTCTTAGCACACTCAAGTTTCCCTCTGTATGAGATACTCTAGAAAGCAAGAGCGTGCTTCTTGCTCTAAAGCATTGTGTGTTTCCCGGATGAGAACTGTGCTGTGTGTTTCCCTTCAGAAACGGAGTTAAAAGCCCTGCTCTGTGTCTTCCTACAAGCAAGACTTCGTTTCATGTAAATGCAGTCACTTTTCAGCTCAAACGAAGCTACATTGTTCACAAAGCTCACACGTTTCTCGCTCTTAACTGAAAAGCATTGGATGTTAGAGGACCTGTGGTTTGTATCAGTTTCAGAAACAGAGTTGAACTAGATATGGTCCGTGTGTGTAGGAAACACAGGTCTTTTGTTCTGAGCACACTTATGTTTCCCTCTGTATGTGAGACTCTAGAAAGCAAGAGCGTGCTTCTTGCTCTAAAGCAGAGAGTGTATCATGAATGAGAACTGTGCTGTGTGTTTCCCTTCAGAAATGGAGTTAAATGCCCTGCTCTGTGTCTTCCTACAAGCAAGAATTCGTTTCATGTAAATGCGGTCACTTTTTCAGCTCAAACGAAGCTACATTGTTCACGAAGCTCACACGTTTCTCGCTCTTAACTGAAAAGCATTGGATGTTAGAGGACCTGTGGTTTGTATCAGTTTCAGAAATAGAGTTGAACTAATATGGTCCCTGTGTGTAGGAAACACAGTACTTTATTCTGAGCACACTCACTTTAACCTCTCTATGAGAGAATCTAGAAAGCAAGAGCGTGCTTCTTGCTCTAAAGCAGAGTGTGTTTCATGAATGAGAACTGTGCTGTGTGTTTCCCTTCAGAAACGGAGTTAAATGCCCGGCTCTGTGTCTTCCTACAAGCAAGAGTACTTTTCAGGTCAAACGAAGCTACATTGTTCACGAAGCTCACACGTTTCTTGCTCTTAACTGAAAAGCATTGGATGTTAGAGGACCTGTGGTTTGTATCAATTTCAGAAACAGAGTTGAACTAGATATGGTCCGTGTGTGTAGGAAACACAGTACTTTTGTTCTGAGCACACTCACGTTTCCCTCTGTATGAGAGACTCTAGAAAGCAAGAGCATGCTTCTTGGTCTAAAGAAGAGTGTGTTTCATGGATGAGAAATGTGCTGTGTGTTCCCCTTCAGAAACGGAGTTAATTCTTGGCACTGTGTTTTCCTACAAGCCAGACTTCGTTTCAGGTAAAGGCATTCACTTTTCAGCTCAAACGAAGCTACATTTTTCACGAAGCTCACACGTTTCTCGCTCTTAACTGAAAAGCATTGGATGTTAGAGGACCTGTGGTTTGTATCAGTTTCAGAAACAGAGTTGAACTAGATATGGTCCGTGTGTGTAGGAAACACAGTACTTTTCTTCTGAACACACTCAAGTTTCCCTCTGTATGAGAGACTCTAGAAAGCAAGAGCGTGCTATGTGCTCTGAAGCAGAGTGTGTTTCATGAATGAGGACTGTTCTGTGTGTTCCCTTTCAGAAACGGAGTTAAATGCCTAGCTCTGTGTTTTCCTACAAGCCAGACTTCGTTTCAGGTAAACGCATTTACTTTTCAACTCAAACAAAGCTACATTGTTCACGGAGCTCACACGTTTCTCGCTCTTAACTGAAAAGCATTGGATGTTAGAGGACCTGTGGTTTGTATCAGTTTCAGAAACAGAGTTGAAGTAGATATGGTCCGTGTGTGTAGGAAACACATTACTTTTCTTCTTAGCAAACTCAAGTTTCCCTCTGTATGAGATACTCTAGAAAGCAAGAGCGTGCTTCTTGCTCTAAAGCATTGTGTGTTTCCCGGATGAGAACTGTGCTGTGTGTTTCCCTTCAGAAACGGAGTTAAAAGCCCTGCTCTGTGTCTTCCTACAAGCAAGACTTCGTTTCATGTAAATGCAGTCACTTTTCAGCTCAAACGAAGCTACATTGTTCACAAAGCTCACACGTTTCTCGCTCTTAACTGAAAAGCATTGGATGTTAGAGGACCTGTGGTTTGTATCAGTTTCAGAAACAGAGTTGAACTAGATATGGTCCGTGTGTGTAGGAAACACAGGTCTTTTGTTCTGAGCACACTTATGTTTCCCTCTGTATGTGAGACTCTAGAAAGCAAGAGCGTGCTTCTTGCTCTAAAGCAGAGAGTGTATCATGAATGAGAACTGTGCTGTGTGTTTCCCTTCAGAAATGGAGTTAAATGCCCTGCTCTGTGTCTTCCTACAAGCAAGAATTCGTTTCATGTAAATGCGGTCACTTTTTCAGCTCAAACGAAGCTACATTGTTCACGAAGCTCACACGTTTCTCGCTCTTAACTGAAAAGCATTGGATGTTAGAGGACCTGTGGTTTGTATCAGTTTCAGAAATAGAGTTGAACTAATATGGTCCCTGTGTGTAGGAAACACAGTACTTTATTCTGAGCACACTCACTTTAACCTCTCTATGAGAGAATCTAGAAAGCAAGAGCGTGCTTCTTGCTCTAAAGCAGAGTGTGTTTCTTGAATGAGAACTGTGCTGTGTGTTTCCCTTCAGAAACGGAGTTAAATGCCCGGCTCTGTGTCTTCCTACAAGCAAGAGTACTTTTCAGGTCAAACGAAGCTACATTGTTCACGAAGCTCACACGTTTCTTGCTCTTAACTGAAAAGCATTGGATGTTAGAGGACCTGTGGTTTGTATCAATTTCAGAAACAGAGTTGAACTAGATATGGTCCGTGTGTGTAGGAAACACAGTACTTTTGTTCTGAGCACACTCACGTTTCCCTCTGTATGAGAGACTCTAGAAAGCAAGAGCATGCTTCTTGGTCTAAAGAAGAGTGTGTTTCATGGATGAGAAATGTGCTGTGTGTTCCCCTTCAGAAACGGAGTTAATTCTTGGCACTGTGTTTTCCTACAAGCCAGACTTCGTTTCAGGTAAAGGCATTCACTTTTCAGCTCAAACGAATCTACATTTTTCACGAAGCTCACACGTTTCTCGCTCTTAACTGAAAAGCATTGGATGTTAGAGGACCTGTGGTTTGTATCAGTTTCAGAAACAGAGTTGAAGTAGATATGGTCCGTGTGTGTAGGAAAAACATTACTTTTCTTCTTAGCACACTCAAGTTTCCCTCTGTATGAGAGACTCTAGAAAGCAAGAGCGTGCTTCTTGCTCTAAAGCATTGTGTGTTTCCCGGATGAGAACTGTGCTGTGTGTTTCCCTTCAGAAACGGAGTTAAAAGCCCTGCTCTGTGTCTTCCTACAAGCAAGACTTCGTTTCATGTAAATGCAGTCACTTTTCAGCTCAAACGAAGCTACATTGTTCACAAAGCTCACACGTTTCTTGCTCTTAACTGAAAAGCATTGGATGTTAGAGGACCTGTAGTTTGTATCAGTTTCAGAAAGAGAGTTGAACTAGATATGGTCCGTGTGTGTAGGAAACACAGTTCTTTTGTTCTGAGCATACTCACGTTTCCCTCTATACTAGAGATTCTAGAAAGCAAGAGCGTGCTTCTTGCTCTAAAGCAGAGTGTGTTTCATAGATGAGAACTGTGCTGTGGGTTTCCCTTTAGAAACGGTGTTAAATGGCAGGGTCGGTGTCTTCCTACAATGAAGACTTCATTTCAGATAAACACAGTCAATTTTCAGCTCAAACGAAGCTACATTGTTCACAAAGCTCACACGTTTCTCGCTCTTAACTGAAAAGCATTGGATGTTAGAGGACCTGTGGTTTGCATCAGTTTCAGAAACAGAGTTGAACTAGATAGGGTCCGTGTGTAGGAAAAACAGTACTTTTCTTCTGAGCACACTCACGTTTCCCTCTGTATGAGAGACCCTAGAAAGCAAGAGCGTGCTTCTTGCTCTAAAGCAGAGTGTGTATCATGAATGAGAACTGTGCTGTGTGTTCCCCTTCAGAAACGGAGTTAAATGCCCGGCTCTGTGATTTCCTACAAGCCAGACTTCATTTCAGGTAAACGCATTCACTTTTCAGCTCAAACGAAGCTACATTGTTCACGAAGCTCACACGTTTCTCGCTCTTAACGGAAAAGCATTGGATGTTAGAGGACCTGTGGTTTGTATCAGTTTCAGAAGCAGAGTTGAACTAGATATGGTCCGTGTGTGTAGGAAACACAGTACTTTTCTTCTGAGCACACTCAAGTTTCCCTCTGTATGAGAGACTCTAGAAAGCAAGAGCGTGCTACGTGCTCTGAAGCAGAGTGTGTTTCATGAATGAGGACTGTGCTGTGTGTTCTCTTTCAGAAACGGAGTTAAATGCCTAGATCTGTGTTTTCCTACAAGCCAGACTTCGTTTCAGGTAAACGCATTTACTTTTCAACTCAAACAAAGCTACATTGTTCACGAAGCTCACACGTTTCTCGCTCTTAACTGAAAAGCATTGGATGTTAGAGGACCTGTGGTTTGTATCAGTATCAGAAACAGAGTTGAAGTAGATATGGTCCGTGTGTGTAGGAAAAACATTACTTTTCTTCTTAGCACACTCAAGTTTCCCTCTGTATGAGAGACTCTAGAAAGCAAGAGCGTGCTTCTTGCTCTAAAGCATTGTGTGTTTCCCGGATGAGAACTGTGCTGTGTGTTTCCCTTCAGAAACGGAGTTAAAAGCCCTGCTCTGTGTCTTCCTACAAGCAAGACTTCGTTTCATGTAAATGCAGTCACTTTTCAGCTCAAACGAAGCTACATTGTTCACAAAGCTCACACGTTTCTTGCTCTTAACTGAAAAGCATTGGATGTTAGAGGACCTGTAGTTTGTATCAGTTTCAGAAAGAGAGTTGAACTAGATATGGTCCGTGTGTGTAGGAAACACAGTTCTTTTGTTCTGAGCATACTCACGTTTCCCTCTATACTAGAGATTCTAGAAAGCAAGAGCGTGCTTCTTGCTCTAAAGCAGAGTGTGTTTCATAGATGAGAACTGTGCTGTGGGTTTCCCTTTAGAAACGGTGTTAAATGGCAGGGTCGGTGTCTTCCTACAATGAAGACTTCATTTCAGATAAACACAGTCAATTTTCAGCTCAAACGAAGCTACATTGTTCACAAAGCTCACACGTTTCTCGCTCTTAACTGAAAAGCATTGGATGTTAGAGGACCTGTGGTTTGCATCAGTTTCAGAAACAGAGTTGAACTAGATAGGGTCCGTGTGTAGGAAAAACAGTACTTTTCTTCTGAGCACACTCACGTTTCCCTCTGTATGAGAGACCCTAGAAAGCAAGAGCGTGCTTCTTGCTCTAAAGCAGAGTGTGTATCATGAATGAGAACTGTGCTGTGTGTTCCCCTTCAGAAACGGAGTTAAATGCCCGGCTCTGTGATTTCCTACAAGCCAGACTTCATTTCAGGTAAACGCATTCACTTTTCAGCTCAAACGAAGCTACATTGTTCACGAAGCTCACACGTTTCTCGCTCTTAACGGAAAAGCATTGGATGTTAGAGGACCTGTGGTTTGTATCAGTTTCAGAAACAGAGTTGATCTAGATATGGTCCGTGTGTGTAGGAAACACAGGTCTTTTGTTCTGAGCACACTCATGTTTCCCTCTGTATGTGAGACTCTAGAAAGCAAGAGTGTGCTTCTTGCTCTAAAGCAGAGTGTGTATCATGAATGAGAATTGTGCTGTGTGTTTCCCTTCAGAAATGGAGTTAAATGCCCTGCTCTGTGTCTTCCTACAAGCAAGAATTCGTTTCATGTAAATGCGGTCACTTTTTCAGCTCAAACGAAGCTACATTGTTCACGAAGCTCACACGTTTCTCGCTCTTAACTGAAAAGCATTGGATGTTAGAGGACCTGTGGTTTGTATCAGTTTCAGAAATAGAGTTGAACTAGATATGGTCCCTGTGTGTAGGAAACACAGTACTTTATTCTGAGCACACTCACTTTAACCTCTCTATGAGAGAATCTAGAAAGCAAGAGCGTGCTTCTTGCTCTAAAGCAGAGTGTGTTTCTTGAATGAGAACTGTGCTGTGTGTTTCCCTTCAGAAACGGAGTTAAATGCCCGGCTCTGTGTCTTCCTACAAGCAAGAGTACTTTTCAGGTCAAACGAAGCTACATTGTTCACGAAGCTCACACGTTTCTTGCTCTTAACTGAAAAGCATTGGATGTTAGAGGACCTGTGGTTTGTATCAATTTCAGAAACAGAGTTGAACTAGATATGGTCCGTGTGTGTAGGAAACACAGTACTTTTGTTCTGAGCACACTCACGTTTCCCTCTGTATGAGAGACTCTAGAAAGCAAGAGCATGCTTCTTGGTCTAAAGAAGAGTGTGTTTCATGGATGAGAAATGTGCTGTGTGTTCCCCTTCAGAAACGGAGTTAATTCTTGGCACTGTGTTTTCCTACAAGCCAGACTTCGTTTCAGGTAAAGGCATTCACTTTTCAGCTCAAACGAATCTACATTTTTCACGAAGCTCACACGTTTCTCGCTCTTAACTGAAAAGCATTGGATGTTAGAGGACCTGTGGTTTGTATCAGTTTCAGAAGCAGAGTTGAACTAGATATGGTCCGTGTGTGTAGGAAACACAGTACTTTTCTTCTGAGCACACTCAAGTTTCCCTCTGTATGAGAGACTCTAGAAAGCAAGAGCGTGCTACGTGCTCTGAAGCAGAGTGTGTTTCATGAATGAGGACTGTGCTGTGTGTTCTCTTTCAGAAACGGAGTTAAATGCCTAGATCTGTGTTTTCCTACAAGCCAGACTTCGTTTCAGGTAAACGCACTTACTTTTCAACTCAAACAAAGCTACATTGTTCACGAAGCTCACACGTTTCTCGCTCTTAACTGAAAAGCATTGGATGTTAGAGGACCTGTGGTTTGTATCAGTTTCAGAAACAGAGTTGAAGTAGATATGGTCCGTGTGTGTAGGAAAAACATTACTTTTCTTCTTAGCACACTCAAGTTTCCCTCTGTATGAGAGACTCTAGAAAGCAAGAGCGTGCTTCTTGCTCTAAAGCATTGTGTGTTTCCCGGATGAGAACTGTGCTGTGTGTTTCCCTTCAGAAACGGAGTTAAAAGCCCTGCTCTGTGTCTTCCTACAAGCAAGACTTCGTTTCATGTAAATGCAGTCACTTTTCAGCTCAAACGAAGCTACATTGTTCACAAAGCTCACACGTTTCTTGCTCTTAACTGAAAAGCATTGGATGTTAGAGGACCTGTAGTTTGTATCAGTTTCAGAAAGAGAGTTGAACTAGATATGGTCCGTGTGTGTAGGAAACACAGTTCTTTTCTTCTGAGCATACTCACGTTTCCCTCTATACTAGAGATTCTAGAAAGCAAGAGCGTGCTTCTTGCTCTAAAGCAGAGTGTGTTTCATAGATGAGAACTGTGCTGTGGGTTTCCCTTTAGAAACGGTGTTAAATGGCAGGGTCGGTGTCTTCCTACAATGAAGACTTCATTTCAGATAAACACAGTCAATTTTCAGCTCAAACGAAGCTACATTGTTCACAAAGCTCACACGTTTCTCGCTCTTAACTGAAAAGCATTGGATGTTAGAGGACCTGTGGTTTGCATCAGTTTCAGAAACAGAGTTGAACTAGATAGGGTCCGTGTGTAGGAAAAACAGTACTTTTCTTCTGAGCACACTCACGTTTCCCTCTGTATGAGAGACCCTAGAAAGCAAGAGCGTGCTTCTTGCTCTAAAGCAGAGTGTGTATCATGAATGAGAACTGTGCTGTGTGTTCCCCTTCAGAAACGGAGTTAAATGCCCGGCTCTGTGATTTCCTACAAGCCAGACTTCATTTCAGGTAAACGCATTCACTTTTCAGCTCAAACGAAGCTACATTGTTCACGAAGCTCACACGTTTCTCGCTCTTAACGGAAAAGCATTGGATGTTAGAGGACCTGTGGTTTGTATCAGTTTCAGAAGCAGAGTTGAACTAGATATGGTCCGTGTGTGTAGGAAACACAGTACTTTTCTTCTGAGCACACTCAAGTTTCCCTCTGTATGAGAGACTCTAGAAAGCAAGAGCGTGCTACGTGCTCTGAAGCAGAGTGTGTTTCATGAATGAGGACTGTGCTGTGTGTTCTCTTTCAGAAACGGAGTTAAATGCCTAGATCTGTGTTTTCCTACAAGCCAGACTTCGTTTCAGGTAAACGCATTTACTTTTCAACTCAAACAAAGCTACATTGTTCACGAAGCTCACACGTTTCTCGCTCTTAACTGAAAAGCATTGGATGTTAGAGGACCTGTGGTTTGTATCAGTTTCAGAAACAGAGTTGAAGTAGATATGGTCCGTGTGTGTAGGAAAAACATTACTTTTCTTCTTAGCACACTCAAGTTTCCCTCTGTATGAGAGACTCTAGAAAGCAAGAGCGTGCTTCTTGCTCTAAAGCATTGTGTGTTTCCCGGATGAGAACTGTGCTGTGTGTTTCCCTTCAGAAACGGAGTTAAAAGCCCTGCTCTGTGTCTTCCTACAAGCAAGACTTCGTTTCATGTAAATGCAGTCACTTTTCAGCTCAAACGAAGCTACATTGTTCACAAAGCTCACACGTTTCTTGCTCTTAACTGAAAAGCATTGGATGTTAGAGGACCTGTAGTTTGTATCAGTTTCAGAAAGAGAGTTGAACTAGATATGGTCCGTGTGTGTAGGAAACACAGTTCTTTTGTTCTGAGCATACTCACGTTTCCCTCTGTACTAGAGATTCTAGAAAGCAAGAGCGTGCTTCTTGCTCTAAAGCAGAGTGTGTTTCATGGATGAGAACTGTGCTGTGGGTTTCCCTTTAGAAACGGTGTTAAATGCCAGGATCGGTGTCTTCCTACAAGCAAGACTTCATTTCAGATAAACACAGTCACTTTTCAGCTCAAACGAAGCTACATTGTTCACGAAGCTCACACGTTTCTCGCTCTTAACTGAAAAGCATTGGATGTTAGAGGACCTGTGGTTTGCATCAGTTTCAGAAACAGAGTTGAACTAGATATGGTCCGTGTGTGTAGGATAAACAGTACTTTTCTTCTGAGCACACTCACGTTTCCCTCTGTATGAGAGACCCTAGAAAGCAAGAGCGTGCTTCTTGCTCTAAAGCAGAGTGTGTATCATGAATGAGAACTGTGCTGTGTGTTCCCCTTCAGAAACGGAGTTAAATGCCCGGCTCTGTGATTTCCTACAAGCCAGACTTCATTTCAGGTAAACGCATTCACTTTTCAGCTCAAACGAAGCTACATTGTTCACGAAGCTCACACGTTTCTCGCTCTTAACTGAAAAGCATTGGATGTTAGAGGACCTGTGGTTTGTATCAGTTTCAGAAACAGAGTTGATCTAGATATGGTCCGTGTGTGTAGGAAACACAGGTCTTTTGTTCTGAGCACACTCATGTTTCCCTCTGTATGTGAGACTCTAGAAAGCAAGAGCGTGCTTCTTGCTCTAAAGCAGAGTGTGTATCATGAATGAGAACTGTGCTGTGTGTTTCCCTTCAGAAATGGAGTTAAATGCCCTGCTCTGTGTCTTCCTACAAGCAAGAATTCGTTTCATGTAAATGCGGTCACTTTTTCAGCTCAAACGAAGCTACATTGTTCACGAAGCTCACACGTTTCTCGCTCTTAACTGAAAAGCATTGGATGTTAGAGGACCTGTGGTTTGTATCAGTTTCAGAAACAGAGTTGATCTAGATATGGTCCGTGTGTGTAGGAAACACAGGTCTTTTGTTCTGAGCACACTCATGTTTCCCTCTGTATGTGAGACTCTAGAAAGCAAGAGCGTGCTTCTTGCTCTAAAGCAGAGTGTGTATCATGAATGAGAACTGTGCTGTGTGTTTCCCTTCAGAAATGGAGTTAAATGCCCTGCTCTGTGTCTTCCTACAAGCAAGAATTCGTTTCATGTAAATGCGGTCACTTTTTCAGCTCAAACGAAGCTACATTGTTCACGAAGCTCACACGTTTCTCGCTCTTAACTGAAAAGCATTGGATGTTAGAGGACCTGTGGTTTGTATCAGTTTCAGAAATAGAGTTGAACTAGATATGGTCCCTGTGTGTAGGAAACACAGTACTTTATTCTGAGCACACTCACTTTAACCTCTCTATGAGAGAATCTAGAAAGCAAGAGCGTGCTTCTTGCTCTAAAGCAGAGTGTGTTTCATGAATGAGAACTGTGCTGTGTGTTTCCCTTCAGAAACGGAGTTAAATGCCCGGCTCTGTGTCTTCCTACAAGCAAGAGTACTTTTCAGGTCAAACGAAGCTACATTGTTCACGAAGCTCACACGTTTCTTGCTCTTAACTGAAAAGCATTGGATGTTAGAGGACCTGTGGTTTGTATCAATTTCAGAAACAGAGTTGAACTAGATATGGTCCGTGTGTGTAGGAAACACAGTACTTTTGTTCTGAGCACACTCAAGTTTCCCTCTGTATGAGAGACTCTAGAAAGCAAGAGCATGCTTCTTGGTCTAAAGAAGAGTGTGTTTCATGGATGAGAAATGTGCTGTGTGTTCCCCTTCAGAAACGGAGTTAATTCTTGGCACTGTGTTTTCCTACAAGCCAGACTTCGTTTCAGGTAAAGGCATTCACTTTTCAGCTCAAACGAAGCTACATTTTTCACGAAGCTCACACGTTTCTCGCTCTTAACTGAAAAGCATTGGATGTTAGAGGACCTGTGGTTTGTATCAGTTTCAGAAGCAGAGTTGAACTAGATATGGTCTGTGTGTGTAGGAAACACAGTACTTTTCTTCTGAGCACACTCAAGTTTCCCTCTGTATGAGAGACTCTAGAAAGCAAGAGCGTGCTACGTGCTCTGAAGAAGAGTGTGTTTCATGAATGAGGACTGTGCTGTGTGTTCTCTTTCAGAAACGGAGTTAAATGCCTAGCTCTGTGTTTTCCTACAAGCCAGACTTCGTTTCAGGTAAACGCATTTACTTTTCAACTCAAACAAAGCTACATTGTTCACGAAGCTCACACGTTTCTCGCTCTTAACTGAAAAGCATTGGATGTTAGAGGACCTGTGGTTTGTATCAGTTTCAGAAACAGAGTTGAAGTAGATATGGTCCGTGTGTGTAGGAAAAACATTACTTTTCTTCTTAGCACACTCAAGTTTCCCTCTGTATGAGAGACTCTAGAAAGCAAGAGCGTGCTTCTTGCTCTAAAGCATTGTGTGTTTCCCGGATGAGAACTGTGCTGTGTGTTTCCCTTCAGAAACGGAGTTAAAAGCCCTGCTCTGTGTCTTCCTACAAGCAAGACTTCGTTTCATGTAAATGCAGTCACTTTTCAGCTCAAACGAAGCTACATTGTTCACAAAGCTCACACGTTTCTTGCTCTTAACTGAAAAGCATTGGATGTTAGAGGACCTGTAGTTTGTATCAGTTTCAGAAAGAGAGTTGAACTAGATATGGTCCGTGTGTGTAGGAAACACAGTTCTTTTGTTCTGAGCATACTCACGTTTCCCTCTGTACTAGAGATTCTAGAAAGCAAGAGCGTGCTTCTTGCTCTAAAGCAGAGTGTGTTTCATAGATGAGAACTGTGCTGTGGGTTTCCCTTTAGAAACGGTGTTAAATGGCAGGGTCGGTGTCTTCCTACAATGAAGACTTCATTTCAGATAAACACAGTCACTTTTCAGCTCAAACGAAGCTACATTGTTCACAAAGCTCACACGTTTCTCGCTCTTAACTGAAAAGCATTGGATGTTAGAGGACCTGTGGTTTGCATCAGTTTCAGAAACAGAGTTGAACTAGATAGGGTCCGTGTGTGTAGGAAAAACAGTACTTTTCTTCTGAGCACACTCACGTTTCCCTCTGTATGAGAGACCCTAGAAAGCAAGAGCGTGCTTCTTCCTCTAAAGCAGAGTGTGTATCATGAATGAGAACTGTGCTGTGTGTTCCCCTTCAGAAACGGAGTTAAATGCCCGGCTCTGTGATTTCCTACAAGCCAGACTTCATT
Organism: Onychomys leucogaster; assembly: GCA_949786385.1. Taxonomy (NCBI): domain Eukaryota; kingdom Metazoa; phylum Chordata; class Mammalia; order Rodentia; family Cricetidae; genus Onychomys; species Onychomys leucogaster. The sequence goes on along the minus strand of CATKUP010000114.1, from coordinate 968,210 downwards.
TCAGGTAAACGCATTCACTTTTAAGCTCAAACGAAGCTACATTGTTCATGAAGCTCACACGTTTCTCGCTCTTAACTGAAAAGCATTGGATGTTAGAGGACCTGTGGTTTGTATCAGTTTCAGAAACAGAGTTGATCTAGATATGGTCCGTGTGTGTAGGAAACACAGGTCTTTTGTTCTGAGCACACTCATGTTTCCCTCTGTATGTGAGACTCTAGAAAGCAAGAGCATGCTTCTTGCTCTAAAGCAGAGTGTGTATCATGAATGAGAACTGTGCTGTGTGTTTCCCTTCAGAAATGGAGTTAAATGCCCTGCTCTGTGTCTTCCTACAAGCAAGAATACGTTTCATGTAAATGCGGTCTCTTTTTCAGCTCAAACGAAGCTACATTGTTCACGAAGCTCACACGTTTCTCGCTCTTAACTGAAAAGCATTGGATGTTAGAGGACCTGTGGTTTGTATCAGTTTCAGAAATAGAGTTGAACTAGATATGGTCCCTGTGTGTAGGAAACACAGTACTTTATTCTGAGCACACTCACTTTAACCTCTCTATGAGAGAATCTAGAAAGCAAGAGCGTGCTTCTTGCTCTAAAGCAGAGTGTGTTTCATGAATGAGAACTGTGCTGTGTGTTTCCCTTCAGAAACGGAGTTAAATGCCCGGCTCTGTGTCTTCCTACAAGCAAGAGTACTTTTCAGGTCAAACGAAGCTACATTGTTCACGAAGCTCACACGTTTCTTGCTCTTAACTGAAAAGCATTGGATGTTAGAGGACCTGTGGTTTGTATCAATTTCAGAAACAGAGTTGAACTAGATATGGTCCGTGTGTGTAGGAAACACAGTACTTTTGTTCTGAGCACACTCAAGTTTCCCTCTGTATGAGAGACTCTAGAAAGCAAGAGCATGCTTCTTGGTCTAAAGAAGAGTGTGTTTCATGGATGAGAAATGTGCTGTGTGTTCCCCTTCAGAAACGGAGTTAATTCTTGGCACTGTGTTTTCCTACAAGCCAGACTTCGTTTCAGGTAAAGGCATTCACTTTTCAGCTCAAACGAAGCTACATTTTTCACGAAGCTCACACGTTTCTCGCTCTTAACTGAAAAGCATTGGATGTTAGAGGACCTGTGGTTTGTATCAGTTTCAGAAGCAGAGTTGAACTAGATATGGTCTGTGTGTGTAGGAAACACAGTACTTTTCTTCTGAGCACACTCAAGTTTCCCTCTGTATGAGAGACTCTAGAAAGCAAGAGCGTGCTACGTGCTCTGAAGAAGAGTGTGTTTCATGAATGAGGACTGTGCTGTGTGTTCTCTTTCAGAAACGGAGTTAAATGCCTAGCTCTGTGTTTTCCTACAAGCCAGACTTCGTTTCAGGTAAACGCATTTACTTTTCAACTCAAACAAAGCTACATTGTTCACGAAGCTCACACGTTTCTCGCTCTTAACTGAAAAGCATTGGATGTTAGAGGACCTGTGGTTTGTATCAGTTTCAGAAACAGAGTTGAAGTAGATATGGTCCGTGTGTGTAGGAAAAACATTACTTTTCTTCTTAGCACACTCAAGTTTCCCTCTGTATGAGAGACTCTAGAAAGCAAGAGCGTGCTTCTTGCTCTAAAGCATTGTGTGTTTCCCGGATGAGAACTGTGCTGTGTGTTTCCCTTCAGAAACGGAGTTAAAAGCCCTGCTCTGTGTCTTCCTACAAGCAAGACTTCGTTTCATGTAAATGCAGTCACTTTTCAGCTCAAACGAAGCTACATTGTTCACAAAGCTCACACGTTTCTTGCTCTTAACTGAAAAGCATTGGATGTTAGAGGACCTGTAGTTTGTATCAGTTTCAGAAAGAGAGTTGAACTAGATATGGTCCGTGTGTGTAGGAAACACAGTTCTTTTGTTCTGAGCATACTCACGTTTCCCTCTGTACTAGAGATTCTAGAAAGCAAGAGCGTGCTTCTTGCTCTAAAGCAGAGTGTGTTTCATAGATGAGAACTGTGCTGTGGGTTTCCCTTTAGAAACGGTGTTAAATGGCAGGGTCGGTGTCTTCCTACAATGAAGACTTCATTTCAGATAAACACAGTCACTTTTCAGCTCAAACGAAGCTACATTGTTCACAAAGCTCACACGTTTCTCGCTCTTAACTGAAAAGCATTGGATGTTAGAGGACCTGTGGTTTGCATCAGTTTCAGAAACAGAGTTGAACTAGATAGGGTCCGTGTGTGTAGGAAAAACAGTACTTTTCTTCTGAGCACACTCACGTTTCCCTCTGTATGAGAGACCCTAGAAAGCAAGAGCGTGCTTCTTCCTCTAAAGCAGAGTGTGTATCATGAATGAGAACTGTGCTGTGTGTTCCCCTTCAGAAACGGAGTTAAATGCCCGGCTCTGTGATTTCCTACAAGCCAGACTTCATTTCAGGTAAACGCATTCACTTTTAAGCTCAAACGAAGCTACATTGTTCATGAAGCTCACACGTTTCTCGCTCTTAACTGAAAAGCATTGGATGTTAGAGGACCTGTGGTTTGTATCAGTTTCAGAAACAGAGTTGATCTGGATATGGTCCGTGTGTGTAGGAAACACAGGTCTTTTGTTCTGAGCACACTCATGTTTCCCTCTGTATGTGAGACTCTAGAAAGCAAGAGCATGCTTCTTGCTCTAAAGCAGAGTGTGTATCATGAATGAGAACTGTGCTGTGTGTTTCCCTTCAGAAATGGAGTTAAATGCCCTGCTCTGTGTCTTCCTACAAGCAAGAATACGTTTCATGTAAATGCGGTCTCTTTTTCAGCTCAAACGAAGCTACATTGTTCACGAAGCTCACACGTTTCTCGCTCTTAACTGAAAAGCATTGGATGTTAGAGGACCTGTGGTTTGTATCAGTTTCAGAAATAGAGTTGAACTAGATATGGTCCCTGTGTGTAGGAAACACAGTACTTTATTCTGAGCACACTCACTTTAACCTCTCTATGAGAGAATCTAGAAAGCAAGAGCGTGCTTCTTGCTCTAAAGCAGAGTGTGTTTCATGAATGAGAACTGTGCTGTGTGTTTCCCTTCAGAAACGGAGTTAAATGCCCGGCTCTGTGTCTTCCTACAAGCAAGAGTACTTTTCAGGTCAAACGAAGCTACATTGTTCACGAAGCTCACACGTTTCTTGCTCTTAACTGAAAAGCATTGGATGTTAGAGGACCTGTGGTTTGTATCAATTTCAGAAACAGAGTTGAACTAGATATGGTCCGTGTGTGTAGGAAACACAGTACTTTTGTTCTGAGCACACTCACGTTTCCCTCTGTATGAGAGACTCTAGAAAGCAAGAGCATGCTTCTTGGTCTAAAGAAGAGTGTGTTTCATGGATGAGAAATGTGCTGTGTGTTCCCCTTCAGAAACGGAGTTAATTCTTGGCACTGTGTTTTCCTACAAGCCAGACTTCGTTTCAGGTAAAGGCATTCACTTTTCAGCTCAAACGAAGCTACATTTTTCACGAAGCTCACACGTTTCTCGCTCTTAACTGAAAAGCATTGGATGTTAGAGGACCTGTGGTTTGTATCAGTTTCAGAAACAGAGTTGAACTAGATATGGTCCGTGTGTGTAGGAAACACAGTACTTTTCTTCTGAGCACACTCAAGTTTCCCTCTGTATGAGAGACTCTAGAAAGCAAGAGCGTGCTATGTGCTCTGAAGCAGAGTGTGTTTCATGAATGAGGACTGTGCTGTGTGTTCCCTTTCAGAAACGGAGTTAAATGCCTAGCTCTGTGTTTTCCTACAAGCCAGACTTCGTTTCAGGTAAACGCATTTACTTTTCAATTCAAACAAAGCTACATTGTTCACGGAGCTCACACGTTTCTCGCTCTTAACTGAAAAGCATTGGATGTTAGAGGACCTGTGGTTTGTATCAGTTTCAGAAACAGAGTTGAAGTAGATATGGTCCGTGTGTGTAGGAAACACATTACTTTTCTTCTTAGCACACTCAAGTTTCCCTCTGTATGAGATACTCTAGAAAGCAAGAGCGTGCTTCTTGCTCTAAAGCATTGTGTGTTTCCCGGATGAGAACTGTGCTGTGTGTTTCCCTTCAGAAACGGAGTTAAAAGCCCTGCTCTGTGTCTTCCTACAAGCAAGACTTCGTTTCATGTAAATGCAGTCACTTTTCAGCTCAAACGAAGCTACATTGTTCACAAAGCTCACACGTTTCTTGCTCTTAACTGAAAAGCATTGGATGTTAGAGGACCTGTAGTTTGTATCAGTTTCAGAAAGAGAGTTGAACTAGATATGGTCCGTGTGTGTAGGAAACACAGTTCTTTTGTTCTGAGCATACTCACGTTTCCCTCTGTACTAGAGATTCTAGAAAGCAAGAGCGTGCTTCTTGCTCTAAAGCAGAGTGTGTTTCATAGATGAGAACTGTGCTGTGGGTTTCCCTTTAGAAATGGTGTTAAATGGCAGGGTCGGTGTCTTCCTACAATGAAGACTTCATTTCAGATAAACACAGTCACTTTTCAGCTCAAACGAAGCTACATTGTTCACAAAGCTCACACGTTTCTCGCTCTTAACTGAAAAGCATTGGATGTTAGAGGACCTGTGGTTTGCATCAGTTTCAGAAACAGAGTTGAACTAGATAGGGTCCGTGTGTGTAGGAAAAACAGTACTTTTCTTCTGAGCACACTCACGTTTCCCTCTGTATGAGAGACCCTAGAAAGCAAGAGCGTGCTTCTTGCTCTAAAGCAGAGTGTGTATCATGAATGAGAACTGTGCTGTGTGTTCCCCTTCAGAAACGGAGTTAAATGCCCGGCTCTGTGATTTCCTACAAGCCAGACTTCATTTCAGGTAAACGCATTCACTTTTCAGCTCAAACGAAGCTACATTGTTCACGAAGCTCACACGTTTCTCGCTCTTAACTGAAAAGCATTGGATGTTAGAGGACCTGTGGTTTGTATCAGTTTCAGAAACAGAGTTGATCTAGATATGGTCCGTGTGTAGGAAACACAGGTCTTTTGTTCTGAGCACACTCATGTTTCCCTCTGTATGTGAGACTCTAGAAAGCAAGAGCATGCTTCTTGCTCTAAAGCAGAGTGTGTATCATGAATGAGAACTGTGCTGTGTGTTTCCCTTCAGAAATGGAGTTAAATGCCCTGCTCTGTGTCTTCCTACAAGCAAGAATTCGTTTCATGTAAATGCGGTCTCTTTTTCAGCTCAAACGAAGCTACATTGTTCACGAAGCTCACACGTTTCTCGCTCTTAACTGAAAAGCATTGGATGTTAGAGGACCTGTGGTTTGTATCAGTTTCAGAAATAGAGTTGAACTAGATATGGTCCCTGTGTGTAGGAAACACAGTACTTTATTCTGAGCACACTCACTTTAACCTCTCTATGAGAGAATCTAGAAAGCAAGAGCGTGCTTCTTGCTCTAAAGCAGAGTGTGTTTCATGAATGAGAACTGTGCTGTGTGTTTCCCTTCAGAAACGGAGTTAAATGCCCGGCTCTGTGTCTTCCTACAAGCAAGAGTACTTTTCAGGTCAAACGAAGCTACATTGTTCACGAAGCTCACACGTTTCTTGCTCTTAACTGAAAAGCATTGAATGTTAGAGGACCTGTGGTTTGTATCAATTTCAGAAACAGAGTTGAACTAGATATGGTCCGTGTGTGTAGGAAACACAGTACTTTTGTTCTGAGCACACTCACGTTTCCCTCTGTATGAGAGACTCTAGAAAGCAAGAGCATGCTTCTTGGTCTAAAGAAGAGTGTGTTTCATGGATGAGAAATGTGCTGTGAGTTCCACTTCAGAAACGGAGTTAATTCTTGGCACTGTGTTTTCCTACAAGCCAGACTTCGTTTCAGGTAAAGGCATTCACTTTTCAGCTCAAACGAAGCTACATTTTTCACGAAGCTCACACGTTTCTCGCTCTTAACTGAAAAGCATTGGATGTTAGAGGACCTGTGGTTTGTATCAGTTTCAGAAACAGAGTTGAACTAGATATGGTCCGTGTGTGTAGGAAACACAGTACTTTTCTTCTGAGCACACTCAAGTTTCCCTCTGTATGAGAGACTCTAGAAAGCAAGAGCGTGCTATGTGCTCTGAAGCAGAGTGTGTTTCATGAATGAGGACTGTGCTGTGTGTTCCCTTTCAGAAACGGAGTTAAATGCCTAGCTCTGTGTTTTCCTACAAGCCAGACTTCGTTTCAGGTAAACGCATTTACTTTTCAATTCAAACAAAGCTACATTGTTCACGGAGCTCACACGTTTCTCGCTCTTAACTGAAAAGCATTGGATGTTAAAGGACCTGTGGTTTGTATCAGTTTCAGAAACAGAGTTGAAGTAGATATGGTCCGTGTGTGTAGGAAACACATTACTTTTCTTCTTAGCACACTCAAGTTTCCCTCTGTATGAGATACTCTAGAAAGCAAGAGCGTGCTTCTTGCTCTAAAGCATTGTGTGTTTCCCGGATGAGAACTGTGCTGTGTGTTTCCCTTCAGAAACGGAGTTAAAAGCCCTGCTCTGTGTCTTCCTACAAGCAAGACTTCGTTTCATGTAAATGCAGTCACTTTTCAGCTCAAACGAAGCTACATTGTTCACAAAGCTCACACGTTTCTTGCTCTTAACTGAAAAGCATTGGATGTTAGAGGACCTGTAGTTTGTATCAGTTTCAGAAAGAGAGTTGAACTAGATATGGTCCGTGTGTGTAGGAAACACAGTTCTTTTGTTCTGAGCATACTCACGTTTCCCTCTGTACTAGAGATTCTAGAAAGCAAGAGCGTGCTTCTTGCTCTAAAGCAGAGTGTGTTTCATAGATGAGAACTGTGCTGTGGGTTTCCCTTTAGAAACGGTGTTAAATGGCAGGGTCGGTGTCTTCCTACAATGAAGACTTCATTTCAGATAAACACAGTCACTTTTCAGCTCAAACGAAGCTACATTGTTCACAAAGCTCACACGTTTCTCGCTCTTAACTGAAAAGCATTGGATGTTAGAGGACCTGTGGTTTGCATCAGTTTCAGAAACAGAGTTGAACTAGATAGGGTCCGTGTGTGTAGGAAAAACAGTACTTTTCTTCTGAGCACACTCACGTTTCCCTCTGTATGAGAGACCCTAGAAAGCAAGAGCGTGCTTCTTGCTCTAAAGCAGAGTGTGTATCATGAATGAGAACTGTGCTGTGTGTTCCCCTTCAGAAACGGAGTTAAATGCCCGGCTCTGTGATTTCCTACAAGCCAGACTTCATTTCAGGTAAACACATTCACTTTTCAGCTCAAACGAAGCTACATTGTTCACGAAGCTCACACGTTTCTCGCTCTTAACTGAAAAGCATTGGATGTTAGAGGACCTGTGGTTTGTATCAGTTTCAGAAACAGAGTTGATCTAGATATGGTCCGTGTGTGTAGGAAACACAGGTCTTTTGTTCTGAGCACACTCATGTTTCCCTCTGTATGTGAGACTCTAGAAAGCAAGAGCATGCTTCTTGCTCTAAAGCAGAGTGTGTATCATGAATGAGAACTGTGCTGTGTGTTTCCCTTCAGAAATGGAGTTAAATGCCCTGCTCTGTGTCTTCCTACAAGCAAGAATTCGTTTCATGTAAATGCGGTCTCTTTTTCAGCTCAAACGAAGCTACATTGTTCACGAAGCTCACACGTTTCTCGCTCTTAACTGAAAAGCATTGGATGTTAGAGGACCTGTGGTTTGTATCAGTTTCAGAAATAGAGTTGAACTAGATATGGTCCCTGTGTGTAGGAAACACAGTACTTTATTCTGAGCACACTCACTTTAACCTCTCTATGAGAGAATCTAGAAAGCAAGAGCGTGCTTCTTGCTCTAAAGCAGAGTGTGTTTCATGAATGAGAACTGTGCTGTGTGTTTCCCTTCAGAAACGGAGTTAAATGCCCGGCTCTGTGTCTTCCTACAAGCAAGAGTACTTTTCAGGTCAAACGAAGCTACATTGTTCACGAAGCTCACACGTTTCTTGCTCTTAACTGAAAAGCATTGGATGTTAGAGGACCTGTGGTTTGTATCAATTTCAGAAACAGAGTTGAACTAGATATGGTCCGTGTGTGTAGGAAACACAGTACTTTTGTTCTGAGCACACTCACGTTTCCCTCTGTATGAGAGACTCTAGAAAGCAAGAGCATGCTTCTTGGTCTAAAGAAGAGTGTGTTTCATGGATGAGAAATGTGCTGTGAGTTCCACTTCAGAAACGGAGTTAATTCTTGGCACTGTGTTTTCCTACAAGCCAGACTTCGTTTCAGGTAAAGGCATTCACTTTTCAGCTCAAACGAAGCTACATTTTTCACGAAGCTCACACGTTTCTCGCTCTTAACTGAAAAGCATTGGATGTTAGAGGACCTGTGGTTTGTATCAGTTTCAGAAACAGAGTTGAACTAGATATGGTCCGTGTGTGTAGGAAACACAGTACTTTTCTTCTGAGCACACTCAAGTTTCCCTCTGTATGAGAGACTCTAGAAAGCAAGAGCGTGCTATGTGCTCTGAAGCAGAGTGTGTTTCATGAATGAGGACTGTGCTGTGTGTTCCCTTTCAGAAACGGAGTTAAATGCCTAGCTCTGTGTTTTCCTACAAGCCAGACTTCGTTTCAGGTAAACGCATTTACTTTTCAACTCAAACAAAGCTACATTGTTCACGGAGCTCACACGTTTCTCGCTCTTAACTGAAAAGCATTGGATGTTAAAGGACCTGTGGTTTGTATCAGTTTCAGAAACAGAGTTGAAGTAGATATGGTCCGTGTGTGTAGGAAACACATTACTTTTCTTCTTAGCACACTCAAGTTTCCCTCTGTATGAGATACTCTAGAAAGCAAGAGCGTGCTTCTTGCTCTAAAGCATTGTGTGTTTCCCGGATGAGAACTGTGCTGTGTGTTTCCCTTCAGAAACGGAGTTAAAAGCCCTGCTCTGTGTCTTCCTACAAGCAAGACTTCGTTTCATGTAAATGCAGTCACTTTTCAGCTCAAACGAAGCTACATTGTTCACAAAGCTCACACGTTTCTTGCTCTTAACTGAAAAGCATTGGATGTTAGAGGACCTGTAGTTTGTATCAGTTTCAGAAAGAGAGTTGAACTAGATATGGTCCGTGTGTGTAGGAAACACAGTTCTTTTGTTCTGAGCATACTCACGTTTCCCTCTGTACTAGAGATTCTAGAAAGCAAGAGCGTGCTTCTTGCTCTAAAGCAGAGTGTGTTTCATAGATGAGAACTGTGCTGTGGGTTTCCCTTTAGAAACGGTGTTAAATGGCAGGGTCGGTGTCTTCCTACAATGAAGACTTCATTTCAGATAAACACAGTCACTTTTCAGCTCAAACGAAGCTACATTGTTCACAAAGCTCACACGTTTCTCGCTCTTAACTGAAAAGCATTGGATGTTAGAGGACCTGTGGTTTGCATCAGTTTCAGAAACAGAGTTGAACTAGATAGGGTCCGTGTGTGTAGGAAAAACAGTACTTTTCTTCTGAGCACACTCACGTTTCCCTCTGTATGAGAGACCCTAGAAAGCAAGAGCGTGCTTCTTGCTCTAAAGCAGAGTGTGTATCATGAATGAGAACTGTGCTGTGTGTTCCCCTTCAGAAACGGAGTTAAATGCCCGGCTCTGTGATTTCCTACAAGCCAGACTTCATTTCAGGTAAACGCATTCACTTTTCAGCTCAAACGAAGCTACATTGTTCACGAAGCTCACACGTTTCTCGCTCTTAACTGAAAAGCATTGGATGTTAGAGGACCTGTGGTTTGTATCAGTTTCAGAAACAGAGTTGATCTAGATATGGTCCGTGTGTGTAGGAAACACAGGTCTTTTGTTCTGAGCACACTCATGTTTCCCTCTGTATGTGAGACTCTAGAAAGCAAGAGCATGCTTCTTGCTCTAAAGCAGAGTGTGTATCATGAATGAGAACTGTGCTGTGTGTTTCCCTTCAGAAATGGAGTTAAATGCCCTGATCTGTGTCTTCCTACAAGCAAGAATTCGTTTCATGTAAATGCGGTCTCTTTTTCAGCTCAAAGGAAGCTACATTGTTCACGAAGCTCACACGTTTCTCGCTCTTAACTGAAAAGCATTGGATGTTAGAGGACCTGTGGTTTGTATCAGTTTCAGAAATAGAGTTGAACTAGATATGGTCCCTGTGTGTAGGAAACACAGTACTTTATTCTGACCACACTCACTTTAACCTCTCTATGAGAGAATCTAGAAAGCAAGAGCGTGCTTCTTGCTCTAAAGCAGAGTGTGTTTCATGAATGAGAACTGTGCTGTGTGTTTCCCTTCAGAAACGGAGTTAAATGCCCGGCTCTGTGTCTTCCTACAAGCAAGAGTACTTTTCAGGTCAAACGAAGCTACATTGTTCACGAAGCTCACACGTTTCTTGCTCTTAACTGAAAAGCATTGGATGTTAGAGGACCTGTGGTTTGTATCAATTTCAGTAACAGAGTTGAACTAGATATGGTCCGTGTGTGTAGGAAACACAGTACTTTTCTTCTGAGCACACTCAAGTTTCCCTCTGTATGAGAGACTCTAGAAAGCAAGAGCATGCTATGTGCTCTGAAGCAGAGTGTGTTTCATGAATGAGGACTGTGCTGTGTGTTCCCTTTCAGAAACGGAGTTAAATGCCTAGCTCTGTGTTTTCCTACAAGCCAGACTTCGTTTCAGGTAAACGCATTTACTTTTCAACTCAAACAAAGCTACATTGTTCACGGAGCTCACACGTTTCTCGCTCTTAACTGAAAAGCATTGGATGTTAGAGGACCTGTGGTTTGTATCAGTTTCAGAAACAGAGTTGAAGTAGATATGGTCCGTGTGTGTAGGAAACACATTACTTTTCTTCTTAGCACACTCAAGTTTCCCTCTGTATGAGAGACTCTAGAAAGCAAGGGCGTGCTTCTTGCTCTAAAGCATTGTGTGTTTCCCGGATGAGAACTGTGCTGTGTGTTTCCCTTCAGAAACGGAGTTAAATGCCCTGCTCTGTGTCTTCCTACAAGCAAGACTTCGTTTCATGTAAATGCAGTCACTTTTCAGCTCAAACGAAGCTACATTGTTCACGAAGCTCACACGTTTCTTGCTCTTAACTGAAAAGCATTGGATGTTAGAGGACCTGTAGTTTGTATCAGTTTCAGAAAGAGAGTTGAACTAGATATGGTCCGTGTGTGTAGGAAACACAGTTCTTTTGTTCTGAGCATACTCACGTTTCCCTCTGTACTAGAGATTCTAGAAAGCAAGAGCGTGCTTCTTGCTCTAAAGCAGAGTGTGTTTCATGGATGAGAACTGTGCTGTGGGTTTCCCTTTAGAAACGGTGTTAAATGCCAGGATCGGTGTCTTCCTACAAGCAAGACTTCATTTCAGATAAACACAGTCACTTTTCAGCTCAAACGAAGCTACATTGTTCACGAAGCTCACACGTTTCTCGCTCTTAACTGAAAAGCATTGGATGTTAGAGGACCTGTGGTTTGTATCAGTTTCAGAAAGAGAGTTGAACTAGATATGGTCCGTGTGTGTAGGATAAACAGTACTTTTCTTCTGAGCACACTCACGTTTCCCTCTGTATGAGAGACCCTAGAAAGCAAGAGCGTGCTTCTTGCTCTAAAGCAGAGTGTGTATCATGAATGAGAACTGTGCTGTGTGTTCCCCTTCAGAAACGGAGTTAAATGCCCGGCTCTGTGATTTCCTACAAGCCAGACTTCATTTCAGGTAAACGCATTCACTTTTCAGCTCAAACGAAGCTACATTGTTCACGCAGCTCACACGTTTCTCGCTCTTAACTGAAAAGCATTGGATGTTAGAGGACCTGTGGTTTGTATCAGTTTCAGAAACAGAGTTGAACTAGATATGGTCCGTGTGTGTAGGAAACACAGGTCTTTTGTTCTGAGCACACTTATGTTTCCCTCTGTATGTGAGACTCTAGAAAGCAAGAGCGTGCTTCTTGCTCTAAAGCAGAGTGTGTATCATGAATGAGAACTGTGCTGTGTGTTTCCCTTCAGAAATGGAGTTAAATGCCCTGCTCTGTGTCTTCCTACAAGCAAGAATTCGTTTCATGTAAATGCGGTCACTTTTTCAGCTCAAACGAAGCTACATTGTTCACGAAGCTCACACGTTTCTCGCTCTTAACTGAAAAGCATTGGATGTTAGAGGACCTGTGGTTTGTATCAGTTTCAGAAATAGAGTTGAACTAGATATGGTCCCTGTGTGTAGGAAACACAGTACTTTATTCTGAGCACACTCACTTTAACCTCTCTATGAGAGAATCTAGAAAGCAAGAGCGTGCTTCTTGCTCTAAAGCAGAGTGTGTTTCATGAATGAGAACTGTGCTGTGTGTTTCCCTTCAGAAACGGAGTTAAATGCCCGGCTCTGTGTCTTCCTACAAGCAAGAGTACTTTTCAGGTCAAACGAAGCTACATTGTTCACGAAGCTCACACGTTTCTTGCTCTTAACTGAAAAGCATTGGATGTTAGAGGACCTGTGGTTTGTATCAATTTCAGAAACAGAGTTGAACTAGATATGGTCCGTGTGTGTAGGAAACACAGTACTTTTGTTCTGAGCACACTCACGTTTCCCTCTGTATGAGAGACTCTAGAAAGCAAGAGCATGCTTCTTGGTCTAAAGAAGAGTGTGTTTCATGGATGAGAAATGTGCTGTGTGTTCCCCTTCAGAAACGGAGTTAATTCTTGGCACTGTGTTTTCCTACAAGCCAGACTTCGTTTCAGGTAAAGGCATTCACTTTTCAGCTCAAACGAAGCTACATTTTTCACGAAGCTCACACGTTTCTCGCTCTTAACTGAAAAGCATTGGATGTTAGAGGACCTGTGGTTTGTATCAGTTTCAGAAACAGAGTTGAAGTAGATATGGTCCGTGTGTGTAGGAAACACATTACTTTTCTTCTTAGCACACTCAAGTTTCCCTCTGTATGAGAGACTCTAGAAAGCAAGGGCGTGCTTCTTGCTCTAAAGCATTGTGTGTTTCCCGGATGAGAACTGTGCTGTGTGTTTCCCTTCAGAAACGGAGTTAAATGCCCTGCTCTGTGTCTTCCTACAAGCAAGACTTCGTTTCATGTAAATGCAGTCACTTTTCAGCTCAAACGAAGCGACATTGTTCACGAAGCTCACAAGTTTCTTGCTCTTAACTGAAAAGCATTGGATGTTAGAGGACCTGTAGTTTGTATCAGTTTCAGAAAGAGAGTTGAACTAGATAGGGTCCGTGTGTGTAGGAAACACAGTTCTTTTGTTCTGAGCATACTCACGTTTCCCTCTGTACTAGAGATTCTAGAAAGCAAGAGCGTGCTTCTTGCTCTAAAGCAGAGTGTGTTTCATGGATGAGAACTGTGCTGTGGGTTTCCCTTTAGAAACGGTGTTAAATGCCAGGATCGGTGTCTTCCTACAAGCAAGAGGACCTGTGGTTTGTATCAGTTTCAGAAACAGAGTTGAACTAGATATGGTCCGTGTGTGTAGGAAACACAGTACTTTTATTCTGAGCACACTCAAGTTTCCCTCTGTATGAGAGACTCTAGAAGTAAGAGCGTGCTACGTGCTCTGAAGCAGAGTGTGTTTCATGAATGAGGACTGTGCTGTGTGTTCCCTTTCAGAAACGGAGTTAAATGCCTAGCTCTGTGTTTTCCTACAAGCCAGACTTCGTTTCAGGTAAACGCATTTACTTTTCAACTCAAACAAAGCTACATTGTTCACGAAGCTCACACGTTTCTCGCTCTTAACTGAAAAGCATTGGATGTTAGAGGACCTGTGGTTTGTATCAGTTTCAGAAACAGAGTTGAAGTAGATATGGTCCGTGTGTGTAGGAAACACATTACTTTTCTTCTTAGCACACTCAAGTTTCCCTCTGTATGAGAGACTCTAGAAAGCAAGAGCGTGCTTCTTGCTCTAAAGCAGAGTGTGTTTCATGGATGAGAACTGTGCTGTGTGTTTCCCTTTACAAACGGTGTTAAATGCCAGGGTCTTTGTCTTCCTACAAGCAAGACTTCATTTCATGTAAATGCAGTCACTTTTCAGCTCAAACGAAGCTACATTGTTCACGAAGCTCACACGTTTCTTGCTCTTAACTGAAAAGCATTGGATGTTAGAGGACCTGTAGTTTGTATCAGTTTCAGAAAGAGAGTTGAACTAGATATGGTCCGTGTGTGTAGGAAACACAGTTCTTTTGTTCTGAGCATACTCACGTTTCCCTCTGTACTAGAGATTCTAGAAAGCAAGAGCGTGCTTCTTGCTCTAAAGCAGAGTGTGTTTCATGGATGAGAACTGTGCTGTGGGTTTCCCTTTAGAAACGGTGTTAAATGCCAGGGTCGGTGTCTTCCTACAAGGAAGACTTCATTTCAGATAAACACAGTCACTTTTCAGCTCAAACGAAGCTACATTGTTCACAAAGCTCACACGTTTCTCGCTCTTAACTGAAAAGCATTGGATGTTAGAGGACCTGTGGTTTGCATCAGTTTCAGAAACAGAGTTGAACTAGATAGGGTCCGTGTGTGTAGGAAAAACAGTACTTTTCTTCTGAGCACACTCACGTTTCCCTCTGTATGAGAGACCCTAGAAAGCAAGAGCGTGCTTCTTGCTCTAAAGCAGAGTGTGTATCATGAATGAGAACTGTGCTGTGTGTTCCCCTTCAGAAATGGAGTTAAATGCCCGGCTCTGTGATTTCCTACAAGCCAGACTTCATTTCAGGTAAACGCATTCACTTTTCAGCTCAAATGAAGCTACATTGTTCACGAAGCTCACACGTTTCTCGCTCTTAACTGAAAAGCATTGGATGATAGAGGACCTGTGGTTTGTATCAGTTTCAGAAACAGAGTTGAACTAGATATGGTCCGTGTGTGTAGGAAACACAGGTCTTTTGTTCTGAGCACACTCATGTTTCCCTCTGTATGTGAGACTCTAGAAAGCAAGAGCGTGCTTCTTGCTCTAAAGCAGAGTGTGTTTCATGAATGAGAACTGTGCTGTGTGTTTCCCTTCAGAAACGGAGTTAAATGCCCTGCTCTGTGTCTTCCTACAAGCAAGAATTCGTTTCATGTAAATGCGGTCACTTTTTCAGCTCAAACGAAGCTACATTGTTCACGAAGCTCACACGTTTCTCGCTCTTAACTGAAAAGCATTGGATGTTAGAGGACCTGTGGTTTGTATCAGTTTCAGAAATAGAGTTGAACTAGTTATGGTCCCTGTGTGTAGGAAACACAGTACTTTATTCTGAGCACACTCACTTTAACCTCTCTATGAGAGAATCTAGAAAGCTAGAGCGTGCTTCTTGCTCTAAAGCAGAGTGTGTTTCATGAATGAGAACTGTGCTGTGTGTTTCCCTTCAGAAACGGAGTTAAATGCCCGGCTCTGCGTCTTCCTACAAGCAAGAGTACTTTTCAGGTCAAACGAAGCTACATTGTTCACGAAGCTCACAAGTTTCTTGCTCTTAACTGAAAAGCATTGGATGTTAGAGGACCTGTGGTTTGTATCAGTTTCAGAAACAGAGTTGAAGTAGATATGGTCCGTGTGTGTAGGAAACACATTACTTTTCTTCTTAGCACACTCAAGTTTCCCTCTGTATGAGAGACTCTAGAAAGCAAGGGCGTGCTTCTTGCTCTAAAGCATTGTGTGTTTCCCGGATGAGAACTGTGCTGTGTGTTTCCCTTCAGAAACGGAGTTAAATGCCCTGCTCTGTGTCTTCCTACAAGCAAGACTTCGTTTCATGTGAATGCAGTCACTTTTCAGCTCAAACGAAGCTACATTGTTCACGAAGCTCACACGTTTCTTGCTCTTAACTGAAAAGCATTGGATGTTAGAGGACCTGTAGTTTGTATCAGTTTCAGAAAGAGAGTTGAACTAGATATGGTCCGT
Organism: Onychomys leucogaster; assembly: GCA_949786385.1. Taxonomy (NCBI): domain Eukaryota; kingdom Metazoa; phylum Chordata; class Mammalia; order Rodentia; family Cricetidae; genus Onychomys; species Onychomys leucogaster. The sequence goes on along the minus strand of CATKUP010000114.1, from coordinate 952,448 downwards.
GTGTGTAGGAAACACAGTTCTTTTGTTCTGAGCATACTCACGTTTCCCTCTGTACTAGAGATTCTAGAAAGCAAGAGCGTGCTTCTTGCTCTAAAGCAGAGTGTGTTTCATGGATGAGAACTGTGCTGTGGGTTTCCCTTTAGAAACGGTGTTAAATGCCAGGATCGGTGTCTTCCTACAAGCAAGACTTCATTTCAGATAAACACAGTCACTTTTCAGCTCAAACGAAGCTACATTGTTCACGAAGCTCACACGTTTCTCGCTCTTAACTGAAAAGCATTGGATGTTAGAGGACCTGTGGTTTGTATCAGTTTCAGAAAGAGAGTTGAACTAGATATGGTCCGTGTGTGTAGGATAAACAGTACTTTTCTTCTGAGCACACTCACGTTTCCCTCTGTATGAGAGACCCTAGAAAGCAAGAGCGTGCTTCTTGCTCTAAAGCAGAGTGTGTATCATGAATGAGAACTGTGCTGTGTGTTCCCCTTCAGAAACGGAGTTAAATGCCCGGCTCTGTGATTTCCTACAAGCCAGACTTCATTTCAGGTAAACGCATTCACTTTTCAGCTCAAACGAAGCTACATTGTTCACGCAGCTCACACGTTTCTCGCTCTTAACTGAAAAGCATTGGATGTTAGAGGACCTGTGGTTTGTATCAGTTTCAGAAACAGAGTTGAACTAGATATGGTCCGTGTGTGTAGGAAACACAGGTCTTTTGTTCTGAGCACACTTATGTTTCCCTCTGTATGTGAGACTCTAGAAAGCAAGAGCGTGCTTCTTGCTCTAAAGCAGAGTGTGTATCATGAATGAGAACTGTGCTGTGTGTTTCCCTTCAGAAATGGAGTTAAATGCCCTGCTCTGTGTCTTCCTACAAGCAAGAATTCGTTTCATGTAAATGCGGTCACTTTTTCAGCTCAAACGAAGCTACATTGTTCACGAAGCTCACACGTTTCTCGCTCTTAACTGAAAAGCATTGGATGTTAGAGGACCTGTGGTTTGTATCAGTTTCAGAAATAGAGTTGAACTAGATATGGTCCCTGTGTGTAGGAAACACAGTACTTTATTCTGAGCACACTCACTTTAACCTCTCTATGAGAGAATCTAGAAAGCAAGAGCGTGCTTCTTGCTCTAAAGCAGAGTGTGTTTCATGAATGAGAACTGTGCTGTGTGTTTCCCTTCAGAAACGGAGTTAAATGCCCGGCTCTGTGTCTTCCTACAAGCAAGAGTACTTTTCAGGTCAAACGAAGCTACATTGTTCACGAAGCTCACACGTTTCTTGCTCTTAACTGAAAAGCATTGGATGTTAGAGGACCTGTGGTTTGTATCAATTTCAGAAACAGAGTTGAACTAGATATGGTCCGTGTGTGTAGGAAACACAGTACTTTTGTTCTGAGCACACTCACGTTTCCCTCTGTATGAGAGACTCTAGAAAGCAAGAGCATGCTTCTTGGTCTAAAGAAGAGTGTGTTTCATGGATGAGAAATGTGCTGTGTGTTCCCCTTCAGAAACGGAGTTAATTCTTGGCACTGTGTTTTCCTACAAGCCAGACTTCGTTTCAGGTAAAGGCATTCACTTTTCAGCTCAAACGAAGCTACATTTTTCACGAAGCTCACACGTTTCTCGCTCTTAACTGAAAAGCATTGGATGTTAGAGGACCTGTGGTTTGTATCAGTTTCAGAAACAGAGTTGAAGTAGATATGGTCCGTGTGTGTAGGAAACACATTACTTTTCTTCTTAGCACACTCAAGTTTCCCTCTGTATGAGAGACTCTAGAAAGCAAGGGCGTGCTTCTTGCTCTAAAGCATTGTGTGTTTCCCGGATGAGAACTGTGCTGTGTGTTTCCCTTCAGAAACGGAGTTAAATGCCCTGCTCTGTGTCTTCCTACAAGCAAGACTTCGTTTCATGTAAATGCAGTCACTTTTCAGCTCAAACGAAGCGACATTGTTCACGAAGCTCAAAAGTTTCTTGCTCTTAACTGAAAAGCATTGGATGTTAGAGGACCTGTAGTTTGTATCAGTTTCAGAAAGAGAGTTGAACTAGATATGGTCCGTGTGTGTAGGAAACACAGTTCTTTTGTTCTGAGCATACTCACGTTTCCCTCTGTACTAGAGATTCTAGAAAGCAAGAGCGTGCTTCTTGCTCTAAAGCAGAGTGTGTTTCATGGATGAGAACTGTGCTGTGGGTTTCCCTTTAGAAACGGTGTTAAATGCCAGGATCGGTGTCTTCCTACAAGCAAGAGGACCTGTGGTTTGTATCAGTTTCAGAAACAGAGTTGAACTAGATATGGTCCGTGTGTGTAGGAAACACAGTACTTTTCTTCTGAGCACACTCAAGTTTCCCTCTGTATGAGAGACTCTAGAAGCAAGAGCGTGCTACGTGCTCTGAAGCAGAGTGTGTTTCATGAATGAGGACTGTGCTGTGTGTTCCCTTTCAGAAACGGAGTTAAATGCCTAGCTCTGTGTTTTCCTACAAGCCAGACTTCGTTTCAGGTAAACGCATTTACTTTTCAACTCAAACAAAGCTACATTGTTCACGAAGCTCACACGTTTCTCGCTCTTAACTGAAAAGCATTGGATGTTAGAGGACCTGTGGTTTGTATCAGTTTCAGAAACAGAGTTGAAGTAGATATGGTCCGTGTGTGTAGGAAACACATTACTTTTCTTCTTAGCACACTCAAGTTTCCCTCTGTATGAGAGACTCTAGAAAGCAAGAGCGTGCTTCTTGCTCTAAAGCAGAGTGTGTTTCATGGATGAGAACTGTGCTGTGTGTTTCCCTTTACAAACGGTGTTAAATGCCAGGGTCTTTGTCTTCCTACAAGCAAGACTTCATTTCATGTAAATGCAGTCACTTTTCAGCTCAAACGAAGCTACATTGTTCACGAAGCTCACACGTTTCTTGCTCTTAACTGAAAAGCATTGGATGTTAGAGGACCTGTAGTTTGTATCAGTTTCAGAAAGAGAGTTGAACTAGATATGGTCCGTGTGTGTAGGAAACACAGTTCTTTTGTTCTGAGCATACTCACGTTTCCCTCTGTACTAGAGATTCTAGAAAGCAAGAGCGTGCTTCTTGCTCTAAAGCAGAGTGTGTTTCATGGATGAGAACTGTGCTGTGGGTTTCCCTTTAGAAACGGTGTTAAATGCCAGGGTCGGTGTCTTCCTACAAGGAAGACTTCATTTCAGATAAACACAGTCACTTTTCAGCTCAAACGAAGCTACATTGTTCACAAAGCTCACACGTTTCTCGCTCTTAACTGAAAAGCATTGGATGTTAGAGGACCTGTGGTTTGCATCAGTTTCAGAAACAGAGTTGAACTAGATAGGGTCCGTGTGTGTAGGAAAAACAGTACTTTTCTTCTGAGCACACTCACGTTTCCCTCTGTATGAGAGACCCTAGAAAGCAAGAGCGTGCTTCTTGCTCTAAAGCAGAGTGTGTATCATGAATGAGAACTGTGCTGTGTGTTCCCCTTCAGAAATGGAGTTAAATGCCCGGCTCTGTGATTTCCTACAAGCCAGACTTCATTTCAGGTAAACGCATTCACTTTTCAGCTCAAATGAAGCTACATTGTTCACGAAGCTCACACGTTTCTCGCTCTTAACTGAAAAGCATTGGATGATAGAGGACCTGTGGTTTGTATCAGTTTCAGAAACAGAGTTGAACTAGATATGGTCCGTGTGTGTAGGAAACACAGGTCTTTTGTTCTGAGCACACTCATGTTTCCCTCTGTATGTGAGACTCTAGAAAGCAAGAGCGTGCTTCTTGCTCTAAAGCAGAGTGTGTTTCATGAATGAGAACTGTGCTGTGTGTTTCCCTTCAGAAACGGAGTTAAATGCCCTGCTCTGTGTCTTCCTACAAGCAAGAATTCGTTTCATGTAAATGCGGTCACTTTTTCAGCTCAAACGAAGCTACATTGTTCACGAAGCTCACACGTTTCTCGCTCTTAACTGAAAAGCATTGGATGTTAGAGGACCTGTGGTTTGTATCAGTTTCAGAAATAGAGTTGAACTAGTTATGGTCCCTGTGTGTAGGAAACACAGTACTTTATTCTGAGCACACTCACTTTAACCTCTCTATGAGAGAATCTAGAAAGCTAGAGCGTGCTTCTTGCTCTAAAGCAGAGTGTGTTTCATGAATGAGAACTGTGCTGTGTGTTTCCCTTCAGAAACGGAGTTAAATGCCCGGCTCTGCGTCTTCCTACAAGCAAGAGTACTTTTCAGGTCAAACGAAGCTACATTGTTCACGAAGCTCACAAGTTTCTTGCTCTTAACTGAAAAGCATTGGATGTTAGAGGACCTGTGGTTTGTATCAATTTCAGAAACAGAGTTGAACTAGATATGGTCCGTGTGTGTAGGAAACACAGTACTTTTGTTCTGAGCACACTCACGTTTCCCTCTGTATGAGAGACTCTAGAAAGCAAGAGGATGCTTCTTGGTCTAAAGAAGAGTGTGTTTCATGGATTAGAAATGTGCTGTGTGTTCCCCTTCAGAAACGGAGTTAATTCTTGGCTCTGTGTTTTCCTACAAGCCAGACTTCGTTTCAGGTAAACGCAGTCACTTTTCAGCTCAAACGAAGCTACATTTTTCACGAGGCTCACACGTTTCTCGCTCTTAACTGAAAAGCATTGGATGTTAGAGGACCTGTGGTTTGTATCAGTTTCAGAAAGAGAGTTGAACTAGATATGGTCCGTGTGTGTAGGAAACACAATTCTTTTGTTCTGAGCACACTCACGTTTCCCTCTGTATGAGAGACTCTAGAAAGCAAGTGCGTGCTTCTTGCTCTAAAGCAGAATGTTTTTCAGGGATGAGAAATGTGCCGTGTGTTTCCCTACAGAAACGGAATTAAATGCCTGGCTCTGTGTCTCCATACAAGCAAGACTTCCTTTCAGATAAAAGCAGTCACAATTGAGCTCAAACGAAGCTACACTGTTCACGAAGCTCACATGTTTTTTGCTCTTAATTGAAGCATTTGATTTTAGAGGACCTGTGTTTTGTCTCAGTTTCAGAAAGAGAGTTGAACTAGATATGGTCCGTGTGTGTAGGAAACACAATTCTTTTGTTCTGAGCACACCCACGTTTCCCTCTGTATGAGAGAATCTAGAAAGCAAGAGTCTGCTTCTTGCTCTAATGCAGAGTGTGTTTCATGAATGAGACCTGTGCTGTGTGTTTCCCTATAGAAACGGAGTTAAATGCCCAGCTCTGTGTCTTTCTACAAGCAAGAATTCGTTTCAGGTAAACGCAGTCACTTTTCAGATCAAACGAAGCTACATTGTTCACGAGGCTCACACGTTTCTCGCTCTTAACTGAAAAGCATTGGATGTCAGAGAACCTGTGGTTTTTATCAGTTTCAGAGCAGAGTTGAAGTAGATATGGTCCGTGTGTGTAGGAAACACATTACTTTTCTTCTTAGCACACTCAAGTTTCCCTCTGTATGAGAGACTCTAGAAAGCAAGAGCGTGCTTCTTGCTCTAAAGCATTGTGTGTTTCCCGGATGAGAACTGTGCTGTGTGTTTCCCCTCAGAAACGGAGTTAAATGCCCTGCTCTGTGTCTTCCTACAAGCAAGACTTCGTTTCATGTAAATGCAGTCACTTTTCAGCTCAAACGAAGCTACATTGTTCACGAAGCTCACACGTTTCTTGCTCTTAACTGAAAAGCATTGGATGTTAGAGGACCTGTAGTTTGTATCAGTTTCAGAAAGAGAGTTGAACTAGATATGGTCCGTGTGTGTAGGAAACACAGTTCTTTTGTTCTGAGCATACTCACGTTTCCCTCTGTACTAGAGATTCTAGAAAGCAAGAGCGTGCTTCTTGCTCTAAAGCAGAGTGTGTTTCATGGATGAGAACTGTGCTGTGGGTTTCCCTTTAGAAACGGTGTTAAATGCCAGGGTCGGTGTCTTCCTACAAGGAAGACTTCATTTCAGATAAACACAGTCACTTTTCAGCTCAAACGAAGCTACATTGTTCACAAAGCTCACACGTTTCTCGCTCTTAACTGAAAAGCATTGGATGTTAGAGGACCTGTGGTTTGCATCAGTTTCAGAAACAGAGTTGAACTAGATATGGTCCGTGTGTGTAGGAAAAACAGTACTTTTCTTCTGAGCACACTCACGTTTCCCTCTGTATGAGAGACTCTGGAAAGCAAGAGCGTGCTTCTTGCTCTATAGAAGAGTGTGTTTCCCAGATGAGAACTGTGCTGTGTGTTTCCCTTCAGAAACGGAGTTAAATGCCCGGGTTTGTGTCTTCCTACAAGCAAGAGTACTTTTCAGGTCAAACGAAGCTACATTGTTCACAAAGCTTACACGTTTCTCGCTCTTAACTGAAAAGCAATGGGTGTTAGAGGACCTGTGGTTTGTATCAGTTTCAGAAACAGAGTTGAGCTTGATATGTTCCGTGTGTGTTGGAAACACAGTACTTTTGTTCTGAGCACACTCACGTTTCCCTCTGTATGAGAGACTCTAGAAAGCAAGAGCGTGCTTCTTGCTCTAAAGCAGAGTGTGTTTCATGAATGAGAACTGTGCTGTGTGTTCCCCTTCAGAAACGGAGTTAAATGCCCGGCTCTGTGTTTTCCTACAAGCCAGAATTCGTTTCAGGTAAACGCATTCACTTTTCAACTCAAAAAAATCTACATTGCTCACGAAGCTCACACGTTTCTCGCTCTTAACTGAAAAGCATTGGATGTTAGAGGACCTGTGGTTTGTATCAGTTTCAGAAAGAGAGTTGAACTAGATATGGTCCGTGTCTGTAGGAACCACAATTCTTTTGTTCTGAGCACACTCACTTTCCCTCTGTATGAGAGACTCTAGAAAGCAAGAGCGTGCTTCTTGCTGAAAAGCAGAGTGTGTTTCCTGAAGGAGAACTGTGCTGTGTGTTTCCCTACAGAAACAGAGTTAAATGCCAGGGTCTGTGTCTTCCTACAATCAAGACTCCTTTCAGGTAAACGCAGTCACTTTTCAGCTCAAACGAAGCTACATTGTTCACGAAGCTCACACGTTTCTCGCTCTTAACTGAAAAGCATTAGATGTTAGAGGACTTGTGGTTTGTATAAATTTCAGAAACAGAGTTGAACTAGATAGGGTCCGTGTGTGTAGGAAACACAGTTCTTTTATTCTGAGCACACCCAGTTTTTCCTGTGTATGAGAGAATCTAGAAAGAAAGAGCGTGCTTCTTGCTCTAAAGAAGAGTGTGTTTCCCGGATGAGAACTGTGCTGTGTGTTCCCCTTCAGAAACGGAGTTAAATGCCCGGCTCTGTGTTTTCCTACAAGCCAGACTTCGTTTCTGGTAAACGCACTCTCTTTCAACTCTAACAAAGCTACATTGTTCACGAAGCTCACAAGATTCTCCCTCTTAACTGAAAAGCATTGGATGTTAGAGGACCTGTGGTTTGTATCAGTTTCAGAAAGAGAGTTGAACTAGATATGGTCCGTGTGTGTAGGAAACACAATTCTTTTGTTCTGAGCACACTCACGTTTTCATCTGTATGAGAGAGTCTAGAAAGCAAGAGCGTGCTTCTTGCTCTAAAGCAGAGTGTGTTTCCGGGATGAGAACTGTGCTGTGTGTTTCCCTTCAGAAACGGAGTTAAATGCACAGCTCTGTGTCTTCCTACAAGCAAGAGTACTTTTCAGGTCAAACGAAGCTACATTGTTCACGAAGCTCACATGTTTCTCGCTCTTAACTGAAAAGCATTGGATGTTAGAGGACCTGTGGTTGGTATCAGTTCCAGAAACAGAGTTGAACTAGATATCCCCTGAGTGTAGGAAACACAGTTCTTTTGTTCTGAGCACACTCAATTTTCCCTCTGTATTAGAGATTCTACAAGGCAAGGGCGTGCTTCTTGCTCTAAAGCAGATTGTGTTTCATGGATGAGGACTGTGCTGTGGGTTTCGCTTTAGAAACGGTGTTAAATGCCAGGGTCTGTGTTTTCCTACAAGCAAGACACGTTTCAGATAAACACAGTCACTTTTCAGCTCAAACGAAGCTACATTGTTCACGGAGCTCACACGTTTCTCGCTCTTAACTGAAAAGCATTGGATGTTAAAGGACCTGTGATTTGTAACAGTTTCAGAAAGAGAGTTGAACTAGATATGGTCGGTGTGTGCAGGAAACACAATTCTTTTGTTCTGAGCACACTCACGTTTCCCTCTGTATGAGAGACCTGGAAAGCAAGAGCGTGCTTCTTGCTCTAAAGCAGAGTGTGTTTCCTGGATGAGAACTGTGCTGTGTGTTTCCCTTCAGAAACGGAGTTAAATGCCCGGCTCTGTGTCTTCCTACAAGCAAGAGTACTTTTCAGGTCAAACGAAGCTACATTGTTCACGAAGCTCACACGTTTCTCGCTCTAAACTGAAAAGCATTAGATGTTGGAGGACTTGTGGTTTGTATAAGTTTCAGAAACAGAATTGAACTAGATAGGGTCCGTGTGTATAGGAAACATAGTTCTTTATTCTGAGCACACTCACTTTTCCCTCTGTATGAGAGAATCTAGAAAGCAAGAGCATGCTTCTGCTCTAAAGCAGGGTGTGTTTCATGAATGAGAACTGTGCATGTGTTCCCCTTCAGAAACGGAGTTAAATGCCTGGCTCTGTGTTTTCCTACAAGCCAGACTTCGTTTCAGGTAAAGGCATTCACTTTTCAGCTCAAAGGAAGCTACATTGTTCACGAAGCTCACATGTTTCTCGCTCTTAACTGAAAAGCATTGCATGTTAGAGGACCTGTGGTTTGTATCAGTTTCAGAAACAGAGTTGAACTAGATATGGTCTGTGTGTGTAGAATATACAGTTCTTTTGTTCTGAGCACACTCACGTTTCCCTCTGTATGTGAGACTCTAGAAAGCAAGAGCGAGTTTCTTGCTCTAAAGCAGAGTGTGTTTCATGAATGACAACTGTGCTGTGTGTTTCCCTTCAGAAACGGAGTTAAATGCCCGACTCTGTGTCTTCCTACAAGCAAGAGTACTTTTCAGGTAAACGAAGCTACATTATTCACGAAGCTCACACGTTTCTTGCTCTTAACTGAAAAGCAATGGGTGTTAGAGGACCTGTGGTTTGTATCAGTTTCAGAAACAGAGTTGAACTTGATATGTTCCGTGTGTGTAGGATACCCAGTACTTTTTTTCTGAGTACACTCAGGTTTCCCTCTGTATGAGAGACTCTAGAAAGCAAGAGCGTGCTTCTTGCTCTCAAGCAGAGTGTCTTTCATGGATGAGAACTGTGCTGTGTGTTTCCCTTCCGAAACGGAGTTAAATGCCACGGTCTGTGTCTTCCTACAATCAAGACTCGTTTCAGGTAAACGCAGTCACTTTTCAGCTCAAACGAAGCTGCATTGTTTACGAAGCTCACACGTTTCTCGCTCTTAACTGAAAAGCATTGGATGTTAGAGGACTTGTGGTTTGTATAAGTTTCAGAAAGAGAGTTGAACTAGATATGGTCCGTGTGTGTAAGAAACACAGTTCTTTATTCTGAGCACACTCACGTTTCTCTCTGTATGAGAGAATCTAGAAAGCAAGAGCATGCTTCTTGCTCTAAAGCAGAGTGTGTTTCCCGGATGAGAACTGTGCTGTGTGTTTCCCTTCAGAAACGGAGTTAAAAGCCCGGCTCTGTGTCTTCCTACAAGCAAGAGTACTTTTCAGGTCAAACGAAGCTACATTGTTCACGAAGCTCACATGTTTCTCGCTCTTAACTGAAAAGCATTGGATGTTAGAGGACCTGTGGTTTGTATCAGTTTCAGAAACAGAGTTGAACTAGATATGGTCCGTGTCTGTAGGAACCACAATTCTTTTGTTCTGAGCACACTCACGTTTCCCTCTGTATGAGAGACTCTAGAAAGCAAGAGCGTTTTTCTTGCTGAAAATCAGAGTGTGTTTTCCAGATGAGAACTGTGCTGTGTGTTTCCCTTCAGAAATGGAGTTAAATGCCCGACTCTGTGTCTTCCTACAAGCAAGAGTACTTTCAGGTCAAACGAAGCTACATTGTTCACGAAGCTCACACGTTTCTCGCTCTTAACTGAAAAGCATTGGATGTTAGAGGATTTGAGGTTTGTATAAGTTTCAGAAAGAGAGTTGAACTAGATATGGTCCGTGTGTGTAGGAAACACAGTTCTTTATTCTGAGCACACTCACGTTTCTCTCTGTATGAGAGAATCTAGAAAACAAGAGCATGCTTCTTGCTCAAAAGCAGAGTGTGTTTCCCGGATGAGAACTGTGCTGTGTGTTTCCCTTCAGAAACGGAGTTAAATGCCCGGCTCAGTGTCTTCCTACAAGCAATAGTACTTTTCAGGTCAAATGAATCTACATTGTTCACGAATCTCACACCTTTCTAGCTCTTAACTTAAAAGCACTGGATGTTAGAGGTCCTGTGGTTTGTATCAGTTTCAGAAACAGAGTTGAACTAGATATGGTCCGTGTGTGTAGGAAACACAGTTCTTTTTTTCTGAGCGCAATCATGTTTCCCTCTGTATGTGAGACTCTAGAAAGCAAGAGCGAGCTTCTTGCTCTAAAGCAGAGAGTGTTTCATGAATGAGAACTGTGATGTGTGTTTCCCTTCAGAAACGGAGTTAAATGCCAGGGTCTGTGTCTTCCTACAAGCAAGACTTCGTTTCAGGTAAATGCAGTCACTTTTCTGCTCAAAAGAGGCTACATTGTTCACGAAACTCACACGTTTCTCGCTCTTAACTGAAAAGCATTCGATGTAAGAGGACCTGTGGTTTGTATCAGTTTGACAAACAGAGTTGAACTAGATATGGTCCGTGTGTATAGGAACCACAATTCTTTTGTTCTGAGCACAATCAAGTTTCCCTCAGTATGAGAGACTCTAGAAAGAAAGAGCGTGCTTCTTGCTCTAAAGCAGAGTGTGTTTCATCAATGAGAACTGTGCTGTGTGTTTCCCTTCAGAAACAGAGTTAAATGCCAGGGTCTGGGTCTTCCTACAAGCAAGAGTACTTTTCATGTCAAACGAAGCTACATTGTTCACGAAGCTCACACGTTTCTCGATCTTAACTGAAAAGCAATGGGTGTTAAAGGACCTGTGGTTTGTTTCAGTTTCAGAAACAGAGTTGAACTTGATATGTTCTGTGTGTGTTGGAAACACCTTACATTTGTTCTGAGCACACTCACTTTTCCCTCTGTATGAGAGACTCTAGAAAGCAAGAGCATGCTTCTTGCTCTAAAGCAGAGTGTGTTTCATGGATGAGAACTGTGCTGTGTGTTTCCCTTCAGAAACGGAGTTAAATGCCAGGGTCTTTGTCTTCCTACAATCAAGACTCGTTTCAGGTAAACACAGTCATTTTTCAGTTCAAACAAAGCTACATTGTTCACGAAGCTCACAAGTTTCTTGCTCCTAACTGAAAAGCATTGGATGTTAGAGGACTTGTGGTTTGTATAAGTTTCAGAAAGAGAGTTGAACTAGATATGTTCCGTGTGTGTATGAAACACAGTTCTTTATTCTGAGCACACTCACGTTTCTCTCTGTATGAGAGAATCTAGAAAGCAAGAGCATGCTTCTTGCTCTAAAGCAGAGTGTGTTTCCCGGATGAGAACTGTGCTGTGTGTTTCCCTTCAGAAACGGAGTTAAAAGCCCGGCTCTGTGTCTTCCTACAAGCAAGAGTACTTTTCAGGTCAAACGAAGCTACATTGTTCACGAAGCTCACATGTTTCTCGCTCTTAACTGAAAAGCATTGGATGTTAGAGGACCTGTGGTTTGTATCAGTTTCAGAAACAGAGTTGAACTAGATATGGTCCGTGTCTGTAGGAACCACAATTCTTTTGTTCTGAGCACACTCACGTTTCCCTCTGTATGAGAGACTCTAGAAAGCAAGAGCGTTTTTCTTGCTGAAAATCAGAGTGTGTTTTCCAGATGAGAACTGTGCTGTGTGTTTCCCTTCAGAAATGGAGTTAAATGCCCGACTCTGTGTCTTCCTACAAGCAAGAGTACTTTTCAGGTCAAACGAAGCTACATTATTCACGAAGCTCACACATTTTTTCGCTCTTAACTGAAAATCAATGGGTGTTAGAGGACCTGTGGTTTGTATCAGTTTCAGAAACAGAGTTGAACTTGATATGTTCCGTTTGTGAAGGATACACAGTACTTTTGTTCTGAGTACACTCACGTTTCCCTCTGTATGAGAGACTCTAGAAAGCAAGAGCGTGCTTCTTGCTCTCAAGCAGAGTGTCTTTCATGGATGAGAACTTTGCTGTGTTTTTCCCTTCAGAAATGGAGTTGAATGCCACGGTCTGTGTCTTCCTACAATCAAGACTCGTTTCAGGCAAACGCAGTCACTTTTCAGCTCAAACGAAGCTACATTGTTCACGAAGCTCACACGTTTCTCGCTCTTAACTGAAAATCATTGGATGTTAGAGGACTTGAGGTTTGTATAAGTTTCAGAAAGAGAGTTGAACTAGATATGGTCCGTGTGTGTAGGAAACACAGTTCTTTATTCTGAGCACACTCACGTTTCTCTCTGTATGAGAGAATCTAGAAAACAAGAGCATGCTTCTTGCTCAAAAGCAGAGTGTGTTTCCCGGATGAGAACTGTGCTGTGTGTTTCCCTTCAGAAACGGAGTTAAATGCCCGGCTCAGTGTCTTCCTACAAGCAATAGTACTTTTCAGGTCAAATGAAGCTACATTGTTCACGAATCTCACACCTTTCTCGCTCTTAACTTAAAAGCACTGGATGTTAGAGGTCCTGTGGTTTGTATCAGTTTCAGAATCAGAGTTGAACTAGATATGGTCCGTGTGTGTAGGAAACACAGTTCTTTTTTTCTGAGCGCAATCATGTTTCCCTCTGTATGTGAGACTCTAGAAAGCAAGAGCGAGCTTCTTGCTCTAAAGCAGAGAGTGTTTCATGAATGAGAACTGTGCTGTGTGTTTCCCTTCAGAAACGGAGTTAAATGCCAGGGTCTGTGTCTTCCTACAAGCAAGACTTCGTTTCAGGTAAATGCAGTCACTTTTCTGCTCAAAAGAGGCTACATTGTTCACGAAACTCACACGTTTCTCGCTCTTAACTGAAAAGCATTTGATGTAAGAGGACCTGTGGTTTGTATCAGTTTGACAAACAGAGTTGAACTAGATATGGTCCGTGTGTATAGGAACCACAATTCTTTTGTTCTGAGCACAATCAAGTTTCCCTCAGTATGAGAGACTCTAGAAAGAAAGAGCGTGCTTCTTGCTCTAAAGCAGAGTGTGTTTCATCAATGAGAACTGTGCTGTGTGTTTCCCTTCAGTAACAGAGTTAAATGCCAGGGTCTGGGTCTTCCTACAAGCAAGAGTACTTTTCATGTCAAACGAAGCTACATTGTTCACGAAGCTCACACGTTTCTCGATCTTAACTGAAAAGCAATGGGTGTTAAAGGACCTGTGGATTGTTTCAGTTTCAGAAACAGAGTTGAACTTGATATGTTCTATGTGTGTTGGAAACACCTTACATTTGTTCTGAGCACACTCACTTTTCCCTCTGTATGAGAGACTCTAGAAAGCAAGAGCATGCTTCTTGCTCTAAAGCAGAGTGTGTTTCATGGATGAGAACTGTGCTGTGTGTTTCCCTTCAGAAACGGAGTTAAATGCCAGGGTCTTTGTCTTCCTACAATCAAGACTCGTTTCAGGTAAACACAGTCATTTTTCAGTTCAAACGAAGCTACATTGTTCACGAAGCTCACAAGTTTCTTGCTCCTAACTGAAAAGCATTGGATGTTAGAGGACTTGTGGTTTGTATAAGTTTAAGAAACAGAGTTGGACTAGATAGGTCCGTGTGTGTAGGAAACACAGTTCTTTATTCTGAGCACACTCACGTTTCCCTCTGTATGAGAGACTTTGGAAAGCAAGAGCATGCTTCTTGCTCTAAAGCAGAGTGTGTTTCCTGGATGAGAACTGTGCTGTGTGTTTCCCTTCAGAAACGGAGTTAAATGCCCGGCTCTGTGTCTTCCTACAAGCAAGAGTACTTTTCAGGTCAAACGAAGCTACGTTGTTCACGAAGCTCACACGTTTCTCGCTCTTAACTGAAAAGCATTAGATGTTAGAGGACTTGTGGTTTGTATAAGTTTCAGAAACAGAGTTGAACTAGATAGGGTCCGTGTGTATAGGAAACACAGTTCTTTATTCTGAGCACACTCACTTTTCCCTCTGTATGAGAGAATCTAGAAAGCAAGAGCATGCTTCTTGCTCTAAAGCAGAGTGTGTTTCCCGGATGAGAACTGTGCTGTGTGTTTCCTTTCAGAAACAGAGTTAAATGCCCGGCTCTGTGTCTTCCTTCAAGCAAGAGTACTTTTCAGGTCAAACGAAGCTACATTGTTCACGAAGCTCACATGTTTCTCGCTCTTAACTGAAAAGCATTGGATGTTAGCGGACCTGTGGTTGGTATCAGTTCCAGAAACAGAGTTGAACTAGATATGGTCTGTGAGTGTAGGAAACACAGTTCTTTTGTTCTGAGCACACTCAATTTTCCCTCTGTATCAGAGAGTCTAGAAAGCAAGAGCGTGCTTCTTGCTCTAAAGCAGAGTGTGTTTCATGGATGAGGACTGTGCTGTGGGTTTCCATTTATAAACGGTGTTAAATGCCAGGGTCTGTGTCTTCCTACAAGCAAGACTCGTTTCAGATAAACACAGTAACTTTTCAGCTCAAACGAAGCTAAATTGTTCACGGACCTCACACGTTTCTCGCTCTTAACTGAAAAGCATTGGATGTTAGAGGACCTGTGGTTTGTTTCAGTTTCAGAAACAGAGTTGAACTAGATATGGTCCGTGTGTGTAGGAAACACAGTTCTTTTGTTCTGAGCACACTCACGTTTCCCTCTGTATGTGAGACTCTAGAAAGCAAGAGCGAGCTTCTTGCTCTAAAGCAGAGTGTGTTTCATGAATGAGAACTGTGTATGTGTTCCCCTTCAGAAACGGAGTTAAATGCCCGGCTCTGTGTTTTCCTACAAGCCAGACTTCATTTCAGGTAAAGGCATTCACTTTTCAGCTCAAAAAAGCTACATTGTTCACGAAGCTCACACGTTTCTCGTTCTTAACTGAAAATCATTGGATGTTAGAGGACCTGTGGTTTGTATCAGTTTCAGTAACAGTGTTGAACTAGATATGGTCCGTGTGTGTAGGAAACACAGTTCTTTTTTTCTGAGCACACTCACGTTTCCCTCTGTATGTGAGACTCTAGAAAGCAAGAGCGAGCTTCTTGCTGTAAAGCAGAGTGTGTTTCATGAATGAGAACTGTGCATGTGTTCCCCTTCAGAAATGGAGTTAAATGCCCGGCTCTGTGTTTTCCTACAAGCCAGACTTCGTTTCAGGTAAAGGCATTCACTTTTCAGCTCAAAGGAAGCTACATTGTTCACGAAGCTCACACGTTTCTCGCTCTTAACTGAAAAGCATTGGATGTTAGAGGACCTGTGGTTTGTATCAGTTTCAGAAACAGAGTTGAACTAGATATGGTCCGTGTGTGTAGAAAATACAGTTCTTTTGTTCTGAGCACACTCACGTTTCCCTCTGTATGTGAGACTCTAGAAAGCAAGAGCGAGCTTCTTGCTCTAAAGCAGAGTGTGTTTCATGAATGATAACCGTGCTGTGTGTTTCCCTTCAGAAACGGAGTTAAATGCCCTGCTCTGTGTCTTCCTACAAGCAAGACTTCTTTTCATGTAAATGCAGTCACTTTTCAGCTCAAACGAAGCTACATTGTTAATGAAGCTCACACGTTTCTCGCTCTTAACTGAAAAGCATTGGATGTCAGAGGACCTGTGGTTTGTATCAGTTTCAGAAAGAGAGTTGAACTAGATATGGTCCGTGTGTGTAGGAAATACAATTCTTTTGTTCTGAGCACCCTCACGTTTCCCTCTGTATGAGAGACTCTAGAAAGCAAGAGCATGCTTCTTGCTCTAAAGCAGAGTGTTTTTCATGGATGAGAACTGTGCTGTGTGTTTCCCTTCAGAAACGGAGTTAAATGCCCGACTCTGTGTCTTCCTACAAGCAAGAGTACTTTTCAGGTAAACGAAGCTACATTATTCACGAAGCTCACACGTTTCTCGCTCTTAACTGAAAAGCAATGGGTGTTAGAGGACCTGTGGTTTGTATCAGTTTCAGAAACAGAGTTGAACTTGATATGTTCCGTGTGTGTAGGATACACAGTACTTTTGTTCTGAGTACACTCAGGTTTCCCTCTGTATGAGAGACTCTAGAAAGCAAGAGCGTGCTTCTTGCTCTCAAGAAGAGTGTCTTTCATGGATGAGAACTGTGCTGTGTGTTTCCCTTCAGAAACGGAGTTAAATGCCACGGTCTGTGTCTTCCTACAATCAAGACTCGTTTGAGGTAAACGCAGTAACATTTCAGCTCAAACGAAGCTACATTGTTCACGAAGCTCACACGTTTCTTGCTCTTAACTGAAAAGCATTGGATGTTAGAGGACTTGTGGTTTGTATAAGTTTCAGAAAGACAGTTGAACTAGATATGGTCCGTGTGTGTAGGAAACACAGTTCTTTATTCTGAGCACACTCACGTTTCTCTCTGTATGAGAGAATCTAGAAAGCAAGAGCATGCTTCTTGCTCTAAAGCAGAGTGTGTTTCCCGGATGAGAACTGTGCTGTGTGTTTCCTTTCAGAAAAGGAGTTATATGCCCGGCTCTGTGTCTTCCTACAAGCAAGAGTACTTTTCAGGTCAAACGAAGCTACATTGTTCACGAAGCTCACACGTTTCTCGCTCTTAACTGAAAAGCATTAGATGTTAGAGGACTCTTGGTTTGTATAAATTTCAGAAACAGAGTTGAACTAGATAGGGTCCGTGTGTGTAGGAAACACAGTTCTTTATTCTGAGCACACTCACGTTTCCCTCTGTATGAGAGACTCTAGAAAGCAAGAGCGTGCTTCTTGCTCTAAAGCAGAGTGTGTTTCATGAATGAGAACTGTGCTGTGTGTTCCCCTTCAGAAACGGAGTTAAATGCCCGGCTCTGTGTTTTCCTACAAGCCAGACTTCGTTTCAGGTAAACGCATTCACTTTTCAACTCTAACAAAGCTACATTGTTCACGAAGCTCACATGTTTCTCGCTCTTAACTGAAAAGCATTGGATGTTAGAGGACCTGTGGTTTGTATCAGTTTCAGAAACAGAGTTGAACTAGATATGGTCCGTGTCTGTAGAAACCACAATTCTTTTGTTCTGAGCACACTCACGTTTCCCTCTGTATGAGAGACTCTAGAAAGCAAGAGCGTGCTTCTTGCTGAAAAGCAGAGTGTGTTTCATGAAT
This sequence comes from Onychomys leucogaster, assembly GCA_949786385.1. Classification (NCBI taxonomy): domain Eukaryota; kingdom Metazoa; phylum Chordata; class Mammalia; order Rodentia; family Cricetidae; genus Onychomys; species Onychomys leucogaster. The sequence goes on along the minus strand of CATKUP010000114.1, from coordinate 935,256 downwards.
GAGAACTGTGCTGTGTGTTTCCCTTCAGAAACAGAGTTAAATGCCTGGGTCTGTGTCTTCCTACACTCAAGACTCCTTTCAGGTAAACGCAGTCACTTTTCAGCTCAAAAGAAGCTACATTGTTCACGAAGCTCACACGTTTCTCGCTTAACTGAAAAGCATTGGATGTTAGAGGACCTGTGTTTTGTATCAGTTTCAGAAACAGAGTTGAACTAGATATGGTCCATGTGGGTAGGAAACACAGTTCTTTTGTTCTGAGCACACTCACTTTTCCCTCTGTATGAGAGACTCTAGAAAGCAAGAGCGTGCTTCTTGCTCTAAAGCAGACTGTATTTCCCGGATGAGAACTGTGCTCTGTGTTTCCCTGCAGAAACAGAGATAAATGCCCAGCCCTGTGTCTTCCTACAAGCAAGAGTACTTTTCAGGTCAACCGAAGCTACATTGTTCACGAAGCTCACACGTTTCTCGCTCTTAACTGAAAAGCATTAGATGTTAGAGGACTTGTGGTTTGTATAAATTTCAGAAACAGAGTTGAACTAGATAGGGTCCGTGTGTGTAGGAAACACAGTTCTTTATTCTGAGCACACTCACTTTCCCTCTGTATGAGAGACTCTGGAAAGCAAGAGCGTGCTTCTTGCTCTAAAGCAGAGTGTGTTTCCCGGATGAGAACTGTGCTGTGTGTTTCCCTTCAGAAACGGAGTTAAATGCCCGGCTCTGTGTCTTCCTACAAGCAAGAGTACTTTTCAGGTCAAACGAAGCTACATTCTTCACGAAGCTCACACGTTTCTCGCTCTTAACTGCAAAGCAATAGATGTTAGAGGACTTGTGGTTTGTATAAGTTTCAGAAACATAGTTGAACAAGATAGGGTCCGTGTGTGTAGCAAACACAGTTCTTTATTCTGAGCACACTCACTTTTCCCTCTGTATGAGAGAATCTAGAAAGCAAGAGCGTGCTTCTTGCTCTAAAGCAGAGTGTGTTTTCCAGATGAGAACTGTGCTGTGTGTTTCCCTTCAGAAACGGAGTTAAATGCCCGACTCTGTGACTTCCTACAAGCAAGAGTACTTTTCAGGTCAAACGAAGCTACATTATTCTCGAAGCTCACACGTTTCTCGCTCTTAACTGAAAATCAATGGGTGTTAGAGGACCTGTGGTTTGTATCAGTTTCAGAAACAGAGTTGAACTTGATATGTTCCGTTTGTGTAGGATACACAGTACTTTTGTTCTGAGTACACTCACGTTTCCCTCTGTATGAGAGACTCTAGAAAGCAAGAGCGTGCTTCTTGCTCTCAAGCAGAGTGTCTTTCATGGATGAGAACTGTGCTGTGTGTTTCCCTTCAGAAATGGAGTTAAATGCCACGGTCTGTGTCTTCCTACAATCAAGACTCGTTTCAGGTAAACGCAGTCACTTTTCAGCTCAAACGAAGCTACATTGTTCACGAAGCTCACACGTTTCTCGCTCTTAACTGAAAAGCTTGGATGTTAGAGGACTTGAGGTTTGTATAAGTTTCAGAAAGAGAGTTGAACTAGATATGGTCCGTGTGTGTAGGAAACACAGTTCTTTATTCTGAGCACACTCACGTTTCTCTCTGTATGAGAGAATCTAGAAAACAAGAGCATGCTTCTTGCTCTAAAGCAGAGTGTGTTTCCCGGATGAGAACTGTGCTGTGTGTTTCCCTTCAGAAACAGAGATAAATGCCCAGCTCTGTGTCTTCCTACAAGCAAGAGTACTTTTCAGGTCAAACGAAGCTACATTGTTCACGAAGCTCACACGTTTCTCGCTCTTAACTGAAAAGCATTAGATGTTAGAGGACTTGTGGTTTGTATAAATTTCAGAACCAGAGTTGAACTAGATAGGGTCCGTGTGTGTAGGAAACACAGTTCTTTATTCTGAGCACACTCACTTTCCCTCTGTATGAGAGACTCTGGAAAGCAAGAGCGTGCTTCTTGCTCTAAAGCAGAGTGTGTTTCCCGGATGAGAACTGTGCTGTGTGTTTCCCTTCAGAAACGGAGTTAAATGCCCGGCTCTGTGTCTTCCTACAAGCAAGAGTACTTTTCAGGTCAAATGAAGCTACATTGTTCACGAATCTCACACCTTTCTCGCTCTTAACTTAAAAGCACTGGATGTTTGAGGTCCTGTGGTTTGTATCAGTTTCAGAAACAGAGTTGAACTAGATATGGTCCGTGTGTGTAGGAAACACAGTTCTTTTTTTCTGAGCACAATCACGTTTCCCTCTGTATGTGAGACTCTAGAAAGCAAGAGCGAGCTTCTTGCTCTAAAGCAGAGAGTGTTTAATGAATGAGAACTGTGCTGTGTGTTTCCCTTCAGAAACGGAGTTAAATGCCAGGGACTGTGTCTTCCTACAAGCAAGACTTCGTTTCAGGTAAATGCAGTCACTTTTCTGCTCAAAAGAAGCTACATTGTTCACGAAACTCACACGTTTCTCGCTCTTAACTGAAAAGCATTTGATGTAAGAGGACCTGTGGTTTGTATCAGTTTGACAAACAGAGTTGAACTAGATATGGTCCGTGTGTATAGGAACCACAATTCTTTTGTTCTGAGCACAATCAAGTTTCCCTCAGTATGAGAGACTCTAGAAAGAAAGAGCGTGCTTCTTGCTCTAAAGCAGAGTGTGTTTCATCAATGAGAACTGTGCTGTGTGTTTCCCTTCAGAAACAGAGTTAAATGCCAGGGTCTGGGTCTTCCTACAAGCAAGAGTACTTTTCATGTCAAACGAAGCTACATTGTTCACGAAGCTCACACGTTTCTCGATATTACCTGAAAAGCAATGGGTGTTAAAGGACCTGTGGTTTGTTTCAGTTTCAGAAACAGAGTTGAACTTGATATGTTCTCTGTGTGTTGGAAACACCTTACATTTGTTCTGAGCACACTCACTTTTCCCTCTGTATGAGAGACTCTAGAAAGCAAGAGCGTGCTTCTTGCTGAAAAGCAGAGTGTGTTTCATGGATGAGAACTTTGCTGTGTGTTTCCCTTCAGAAACGGAGTTAAATGCCAGGGTCTGTGTCTTCCTACAATCAAGACTCCTTTCAGGTAAACGCAGTCACTTTTCAGCTCAAACGAAGCTACATTGTTCACGAAGCTCACACGTTTCTCGCTCTTAACTGAAAAGCATTGGATGTTAGAGGACCTTTGTTTTGTATCAGTTTCAGAAACAGAGTTGAACTAGATATGGTCCATGTGGGTAGGAAACACAGTTCTATATTCTGAGCACACTCACGTTTCTCTCTGTATGAAAGAATCTAGAAAACAAGAGCATGCTTCTTGCTCTAAAGCAGAGTGTGTTTCATGAATGAGAACTGTGCTATGTGTTTCCCTTCAGAAACAGAGTTAAATGCCCTGCTCTGTTTCTTCCTACAAGCAAGACTTCTTTTCATGTAAATGCAGTCACTTTTCAGCTCAAACGAAGCTACATTGTTCACGAAGCTCACACGTTTCTCGCTCTTAACTCAAAAGCATTGGATGTTAGAGGTCCTGTGGTTTGTATCAGTTTCAGAAAGAGAGTTGAACTATATATGGTCCGTGTGTAGGAAACACATTCTTTTGTTCTGAGCACACTCACGTTTCTCTCTGTATGAGAGAATCTAGAAAGCAAGAGCATGCTTTTTGCTCTAAAGCAGAGTGTGTTTCCCGGATGAGAACTGTGCTGTGTGTTTCCCTTCAGAAATGGAGTTAAATGCCCGGCTCTGTGTCTTCCTACAAGCAAGAGTACTTTTCAGGTCAAACGAAGCTACATTGTTCACGAAGCTCACACGTTTCTCGCTCTTAACTGAAAAGCATTAGATGTTAGAGGACTTGTGGTTTGTATAAATTTCAGAAACAGAGTTGAACTAGATAGGGTCCGTGTGTGTAGGAAACACAGTTCTTTTTTCTGAGCACACTCACGTTTCCCTCTGTATGAGAGACTCTAGAACGCAAGAGCGTGCTTCTTGCTCTAAAGCAGAGTGTGTTTCATGAATGAGAACTGTGCTGTGTGTTCCCCTTCAGAAACGGAGTTAAATGCCCGGCTCTGTGTTTTCCTACAAGCCAGATTTCGTTTCAGGTAAACGCATTAATTTTCAACTCTAACAAAGCTACATTGTTCACGAAGCTCACACGATTCTCGCTCTTAACTGAAAAGCATTGGATGTTAGAGGACCTGTGGTTTGTATCAGTTTCAGAAAGAGAGTTGAACTAGATATGGTCCGTGTGGGTAGGAAACACAATTCTTTTGTTCTGAGCACACTCACGTTTTCATCTGTATGAGAGAGTCTAGAAAGCAAGAGCGTGCTTCTTGCTCTGAAGCAGGGTGTGTTTCCGGGATGAGAACTGTGCTGTGTGTTTCCCTTCAGAAACGGAGTTAAAAGCCCGGCTCTGTGTCTTCCTACAAGCAAGAGTACTTTTCAGGTGAAACGAAGCTACATTGTTCACGAAGCTCACATGTTTCTCGCTCTTAACTGAAAAGCATTGGATGTTAGAGGACCTGTGGTTGGTATCAGTTCCAGAAACAGAGTTGAACTAGATATGGTCCCTGAGTGTAGGAAACACAGTTCTTTTGTTCTGAGCACACTCAATTTTCCCTCTGTATTAGAGAGTCTACAAAGCAAGGGCGTGCTTCTTGCTCTAAAGCAGAGTGTGTTTCATGGATGAGGACTGTGCTGTGGGTTTCGCTTTATAAACGGTGTTAAATGCCAGGGTCTGTGTCTTCCTACAAGCAAGACTCGTTTGAGATAAACACAGTCACTTTTCAGCTCAAACGAAGCTACAATGTTCACGAAGCTCACATGTTTCTCGCTCTTAACTTAAAAGCATTGGATGTTAGAGGACCTGTGGTTTGTATCCGTTTCAGAAACAGAGTTGAACTAGATATGGTCCGTGTCTGTAGGAACCACAATTCTTTTGTTCTGAGCACACTCACATTTCCCTCTGTATGAGAGACTCTAGAAAGCAAGAGCGTGCTTCTTGCTGAAAAGCAGAGTGTGTTTCATGAATGAGAACTGTGCTGTGTGTTTCACTTCAGAAACAGAGTTAAATGCCAGGGTCTGTGTCTTCCTACAATCAAGACTCCTTTCAGGTAAACGCAGTCACTTTTCAGCTCAAACGAATCTACATTGTTCACGAAGCTCACACGTTTCTCACTCTTAACTGAAAAGCATTGGATGTTAGAGGACCTGTGTTTTGTATCAGTTTCAGAAACAGAGTTGAACTAGATATGGTCCATGTGGGTAGGAAACACAGTTCTTTTGTTCTGAGCACACTCACTTTTCCCTCTGTATGAGAGACTCTAGAAAGCAAGAGCGTGCTTCTTGCTCTAAAGCAGAGTGTATTTCCCGGATGAGAACTGTGCTCTGTGTTTCCCTTCAGAAACAGAGATAAATGCCCACCTCTGTGTCTTCCTACAAGAAAGAGTACTTTTCAGGTCAAACGAAGCTACATTGTTCACAAAGCTCACACGTTTCTCGCTCTTAACTGAAAAGCATTAGATGTTAGAGGACTTGTGGTTTGTATAAATTTCAGAAACAGAGTTGAAGTAGATAGGGTCCGTGTGTGTAGGAAACACAGTTCTTTATTCTGAGCACACTCACTTTCCCTCTGTATGAGAGACTCTGGAAAGCAAGAGCGTGCTTCTTGCTCTAAAGCAGAGTGTGTTTCCCGGATGAGAACTGTGCTGTGTGTTTCCCTTCAGAAACGGAGTTAAATGCCCGGCTCTGTGTCTTCCTACAAGCCAGAGTACTTTTCACGTCAAATGAAGCTACATTGTTCACGAATCTCACACCTTTCTCGCTCTTAACTTAAAAGCACTGGATGTTAGAGGTCCTGTGGTTTGTATCAGTTTCAGAAACAGAGTTGAACTAGATATGGTCCGTGTGTGTAGGAAACACAGTTCTTTTTTTCTGAGCACAATCATGTTTCCCTCTGTATGTGAGACTCTAGAAAGCAAGAGCGAGCTTCTTGCTCTAAAGCAGAGAGTGTTTAATGAATGAGAACTGTGCTGTGTGTTTCCCTTCAGAAACAGAGTTAAATGCCAGGGACTGTGTCTTCCTACAAGCAAGACTTCGTTTCAGGTAAATGCAGTCACTTTTCTGCTCAAAAGAAGCTACATTGTTCACGAAACTCACACGTTTCTCGCTCTTAACTGAAAAGCATTCGATGTAAGAGGACCGGTGGTTTGTATCAGTTTGACAAACAGAGTTGAACTAGATATGGTCCGTGTGTATAGGAACCACAATTCTTTTGTTCTGAGCACAATCAAGTTTCCCTCAGTATGAGAGACTCTAGAAAGAAAGAGCGTGCTTCTTGCTCTAAAGCAGAGTGTGTTTCATCAATGAGAACTGTGCTGTGTGTTTCCCTTCAGAAACAGAGATAATGCCAGGGTCTGGGTCTTCCTACAAGCAAGAGTACTTTTCATGTCAAACGAAGCTACATTGTTCACGAAGCTCACACGTTTCTCGATATTAACTGAAAAGCAATGGGTGTTAAAGGACCTGTGGTTTGTTTCAGTTTCAGAAAGAGAGTTGAACTAGATATGGTCCGTGTGTGTAGGAAACACAATTCTTTTGTTCTGAGCACACTCACTTTTCCCTCTGTATGAGAGACTCTAGAAAGCAAGAGAATGCTTCTTGCTCTAAAGCAGAGTGTGTTTCATGAATGAGAACTGTGCTCTGTGTTCCCCTTCAGAAACGGAGTTAAATGCCCGGCTCTGTGTTTTCCGACGAGCCAGACTTCATTTCAGGTAAACGCATTCACTTTTCAACTCAAACAAAGCTACATTGTTCACGAAGCTCACACGATTCTCGCTCTTAACTGAAAACCATTGGATGTTAGAGGACCTGTGGTTTGTATCAGTTTCAGAAAGAGAGTTGAACTAGATATGGTCCGTGTGTGTAGGAAACACAATTCTTTTGTTCTGAGCACACTCACTTTTCCCTCTGTATGAGAGACTCTAGAAATCAAGTGCGTGCTTCTTGCTCTAAAGCAGAGTGTGTTTCTGGGATGAGAACTGTGCTGTGTGTTTCCCTTCAGAAACGGAGTTAAATGCCCTGCTCTGTGTCTTCCTACAAGCAAGAGTACTTTTCAGCTCAAACGAAGCTACATTGTTCACGAAGCTCACACGTTTCTCGCTCTTAACTGAAAAGCATTGGATGTTAGACGACCTGTGGTTTGTGTCAGTTTCAGAAACAGAGTTGAACTAGATATGGTCCGTGTGTGTAGGAAACACAGTTCTTTTGTTGTGAGCACACTCACATTTCCCTCTGTGTTAGAGAGTCTAGAAAGCAAGAGCGTGCTTCTTGCTCTATAGCAGAGTGTGTTTCATGGATGAGGACTTTGCTGTGGGTTTCCCTTTAGAAACGGTGTTAAATGCCAGGGTCTGTGTCTTCCTACAAGCAAGACTTCATTTCAGATGACCACAGTCACTTTTCAGCTCAAACGAAGCTACATTGTTCACGAAGCTCACACGTTTCTCGCTCTTAACTGAAAAGCATTGGATGTTAGAGGACCTGTGGTTTGTATCAGTTTCAGAAACAGAGTTGAACTAGATATGGTCCGTGTGTGTAGGAAACACAATTCTTTTGTTCTGAGCACACTCAAGTTTCCCTCTGTATGAGAGACTCTAGAAAGCAAGGGCGGGCTTCTTGCTCTAAAGCAGAGTGTGTTTCATGAATGAGAACTGTGCTGTGTGTTCCCCTTCAGAAACGGAGTTAAATGCCCGGCTCTGTGTTTTCCTACAAGCCAGAATTCGTTTCAGGTAAACGCATGCACTTTTCATCTCAAACGAAGCTACATTGTTCACGAAGCTCACACGTTTCTCGCACTTAACTCAAAAGCATTGGATGTTAGAGGTCCTGTGGTTTGTATCAGTTTCAGAAAGAGAGTTGAACTATATATGGTCCGTGTGTAGGAAACACATTCTTTTGTTCTGAGCACACTAACGTTTCGCTCTGTATGAGAGACTCTAGAAAGAATGAGCGTGCTTCTTGCTCTAAGGCAGAGTGTGTTTCATGGATGAGAAATGTGCTGTGTGTTTCCCTTCAGAAACGGAGTTAAATGCCACGGTCTGTGTCTTCCTACAATCAAGACTCGTTTCAGGTAAACACAGTCACTTTTCAGCTCAAACGAAGGTACATTGTTCACGAAGCTCACACGTTTCTCGCACTTAATTGAAAAGCATTAGATATTAGAGGACATGTGGTTTGTATAAGTTTCAGAAACAGAGTTGAACTAGATAGGGTCCGTGTGTGTAGGAAACACAGTTCTTTACTCTGAGCACACTCACATTTCCCTCTATATGAGAGACTCTAAAGCATGAGCGTGCTTCTTGCTCCTAAGCAGAGTGTGTTTCATGAATGAGAACTGTGCTGTGTGTTTCCCTTCAGAAACAGAGTTAAATGCCAGGGTCTGTGTGAGACTCGTTTCAGGTAAACGCAGTCACTTTTCAGCTCAAATGAAGCTACATTGTTCACGAAGCTCACACGTTTCTCGCTCTTAACTGAAAAGCATTGGATATTAGAGGACCTGTGGTTTGTATCAGTTTCAGAAAGAGAGTTGAACTAGATATGGTCCGTGTGTGTAGGAAACACTATTCTTTGTTCTGAGCACACTCACGTTTCCCTCTGTATGATAGACTCTAGGAAGAAAGAGCGTGCTTCTTGCTCTAAAGCAGAGTGTGTTTCATGAATGAGAACTGTGCTGTGTGTTTCCCTTCAGAAACAGAGTTAAATGCCAGGGTCTGTGTGAGACTCATATCAGGTAAACGCAGTCACTTTTCAGCTCAAACGAAGCTACATTGTTCACGAAGCTCACACGTTTCTCGCTCTTAACTGAAAAGCATTAGATGTTAGAGGACTTGTGGTTTATATAAGTTTCAGAAACAGAGTTGAACTAGATAGGGTCCGTGTGTATAGGAAACACAGTTCTTTATTCTGAGCACACTCACTTTTCATTCTGTATGAGAGAATCTAGAAATCAAGAGCGTGCTTCTTGCTCTAAAGCAGAGTGTGTTTCCTGGATGAGAACTGTGCTGTGTGTTTCCCTTCAGAAACGGAGTTAAATGCCCGGTTCTTTGTCTTCCTACAAGCAAGAGTACTTTTCAGGTCAAACGAAGCTACATTGTTTACGAAGCTCACACATTTCTCGCTCTTAACTGAAAAGCAATGGGTGTTAGAGGACCTGTGGTTTGTATCAGTTTCAGAAACAGAGTTGAACTTGATATGTTCCGTGTGTGTAGGAAACACAATTCTTTTGTTCTGAGCACACTCACGTTTCCCTCTGTATCAGAGACTCTAGAAAGCAAGAGCGTGCTTCTTCCTCTAAAGCAGAGTGTGTTTCATGAATGAGAACTGTGCTGTGTGTTCCCCTTCAGAAACGGAGTTAAATGCCCGGCTCTGTGTTTTCCTACAAGCCAGACTTCGTTTCAGGTAAACGCATTCACTTTTCAGCTCAAACGAAGCTACATTGTTCACGAAGCTCACACGTTTCTCGCTCTTAACTGAAAAGCATTGGATGTTAGAGGACCTGTGGTTTGTATCAGTTTCAGAAAGAGAGTTGAACTAGATATGGTTCGTGTGTGTAGGAAACACAATTCTTTTGTTCTGAGCACACTCACTTTTCCCTCTGTATGAGAGACTCTAGAAAGCAAGAGCGTGCTTCTTGCTCTAAAGCATAGTGTGTTTCCGGGATGAGAACTGTGCTGTGTGTTTCCCTTCAGAAACGGAGTTAAATGCCCGGCTCTGTGTCTTCCTACAAGCAAGAGTACTTTTCAGCTCAAACGAAGCTACATTGTTCACGAAGCTCACACGTTTCTCGCTCTTAACTGAAAAGCATTGGATGTTAGAGGACCTGTGGTTTGTATCAGTTTCAGAAAGAGAGTTGAACTAGATATGGTCGGTGTGTGTAGGAAACACAATTCTTTTGTTCTGAGCACACTCAAGTTTCCCTCTATATGAGAGACACTAGAAAGAAAGAGCGTGCTTCTTGCTCTAAAGCAGAGTGTGTTTCATGAATGAGAACTTTGCTGTGTGTTTCCCTTCAGAAACAGAGTTAAATGCCAGGGTCTGTGTCTTCCTACAATCAAGACTCGTTTCAGGTAAACACAGTCACTTTTCAGCTCAAACGAAGCTACATTGTTCACGAAGATCACACGTTTCTCGCTCTTAACTGAAAGGCATTAGATGTTAGAGGACTTGTGGTTTTTATAAGTTTCAGAAACAGAGTTGAACTTGATAGGGTCCGTGTGTATAGGAAACACAGTTCTTTATTCTGAGCACACTCACTTTTCATTCTGTATGAGAGAATCTAGAAATCAAGAGCGTGCTTCTTGTCTAAAGCAGAGTGTGTTTCCCGGATGAGAACTGTGCTGTGTGTTTCCCTTCAGAAACGGTGTTAAATGCCCGGCTCTGTGTCTTCCTACAAGCAAGAGTACTTTTCAGGTCAAACGAAGCTACATTGTTCACGAAGCTCACACGTTTCTCTCTCTTAACTGAAAAGCATTGTATGTAGGAGGACCTGTGGTTTGTATCAGTTTCAGAAACAGAGTTGAACTAGATAGGGTCTGTGTGTGTAGGAAACACTGTTCTATTATTCTGAGCACACTCACGATTCCCTCTTTTTGAGAGAATGTAGAAAGCAAGAGCATGCTTCTTGCTCTAAAGCAGAGTGTGTTTTATGAATAAGAACTGTGCTTTGTGTTCCGCTTCAGAAAGGGAGTTAAATGCCCAGCTCTGTGTCTTCCTACAAGCAAGACTTCATTTCAGGTAAACGAAATCACTTTTCAGCTCAAACGAAGCTACATTGTTCACGAAGCTCACACATTTCTCGCTCTTAACTTAAAAGCATTGTATGTAGTTGGACCTGTGGTTTGTATCAGTTTCACAAACAGAGTTGAACTAGATAGGGTCCGTGTGTGTAGGAGTCACAGTTCTTTATTCTGAGCACACTCAATTTTCCCCCAGTATGAGAGAATCTAGCAAGCAAGAGCGTGCTTCTTGCTCTAAAGCAGAGTGTGTTTCCCGGATGAGAACTGTGCTGTGTGTTTCCCTTCAGAAACGGAGTTAAATGCCCTGCTCTGTGTCTTCCTACAAGCAAGACTTCGTTTCAGGTAAATGCAGTTAATTTTCAGCTCAAACGAAGCTACATTGTTCACGAAGCTCACACGTTTCTCGCTCTTAACTGAAAAGCATGGGATGTTAGAGGTCCTGTGGTTTGTATCAGTTTCAGAAAGAGAGTTGAACTAGATATGGTCGGTGTGTGTAGGAAACACAGTTCTTTTGTTGTGAGCACACTCACATTTCCCTATGTATTAGAGAGTCTAGAAAGCAAGAGCGTGCTTCTTGCTCTATAGCAGAGTGTGTTTCATGGATGAGGACTTTGCTGTGGGTTTCCCTTTAGAAACGGTGTTAAATGCCAGGGTCTGTGTCTTCCTACAAGCAAGACTTCTTTTCAGATGAACACAGTCACTTTCCAGCTCAAACGAAGCTACATTGTTCACGAAGCTCACACGTTTCTCCCTCTTAACTGAAAAGCATTGGATGTTAGAGGACCTGTGGTTAGTATCAGTTTCAGAAACAGAGTTGAACTAGATATGGTCCGTGTGTGTAGGAAACACAATTCTTTTGTTCTGAGCACACTCAAGTTTCCCTCTGTATGAGAGACTCTAGAAAGCAAGGGCGGGCTTCTTGCTCTAAAGCAGAGTGTGTTTCATGAATGAGAACTGTGCTGTGTGTTCCCCTTCAGAAACGGAGTTAAATGCCCGGCTCTGTGTTTTCCTACAAGCCAGAATTCGATTCAGGTAAACGCATTCACTTTTCATCTCAAACGAAGCTACATTGTTCACGAAGCTCACACGTTTCTCGCTCTTAACTGAAAAGCATTGGATGTTAGAGGACCTATGGTTTGTATCAGTTTCAGAAAGAGAGTTGAACTAGATATGGTCCGTGTGTGTAGGAAACACAGTTCTTTTGTTCTGAGCACATTCACGTTTCCCTCTGTATGTGAGACTCTAGAAAGCAAGAGCGAGCTTCTTGCTCTAAAGCAGAGTGTGTTTCATGAATGAGAACTGTGCTATGTGTTTCCCTTCAGAAACAGAGTTAAATGCCCTGCTCTGTTTCTTCCTACAAGCAAGACTTCATTTCATGTAAATGCAGTCACTTTTCAGCTCAAACGAAGCTACATTGTTCACGAAGCTCACACGTTTCTCGCTCTTAACTCAAATGCATTGGATGTTAGAGGTCCTGTGGTTTGTATCAGTTTCAGAAAGAGAGTTGAACTATATATGGTCCGTGTGTAGGAAACACATTCTTTTGTTCTGAGCACACTAACGTTTCGCTCTGTATGAGAGACTCTAGAAAGAATGAGCGTGCTTCTTGCTCTAAGGCAGAGTGTGTTTCATGGATGAGAAATGTGCTGTGTGTTTCCCTTCAGAAACGGAGTTAAATGCCACGGTCTGTGTCTTCCTACAATCAAGACTCGTTTCAGGTAAACACAGTCACTTTTCAGCTCAAACGAAGGTACATTTTTCACAAAGCTCACACGTTTCTCGCACTTAACTGAAAAGCATTAGATATTAGAGGACTTGTGGTTTGTATAAGTTTCAGAAACAGAGTTGAACTAGATAGGGTCCGTGTGTGTAGGAAACACAGTTCTTTACTCTGAGCACACTCACATTTCCCTCTGTATGAGAGACTCTAGAAAGCATGAGCGTGCTTCTTGCTCCTAAGCAGAGTGTGTTTCATGAATGAGAACTGTGCTGTGTGTTTCCCTACAGAAACAGAGTTAAATGCCAGGGTCTGTGTGAGACTCGTTTCAGGTAAACGCAGTCACTTTTCAGCTCAAATGAAGCTACATTGTTCACGAAGCTCACACGTTTCTCGCTCTTAACTGAAAAGCATTGGATGTTAGAGGACCTGTGGTTTGTATCAGTTTCAGAAAGAGAGTTGAACTAGATATGGTCCGTGTGTGTAGGAAACACTATTCTTTGTTCTGAGCACACTCACGTTTCCCTCTGTATGAGAGACTCTAGAAAGAAAGAGCGTGCTTCTTGCTCTAAAGCAGAGTGTGTTTCATGAATGAGAACTGTGCTGTGTGTTTCCCTTCAGAAACAGAGTTAAATGCCAGGGTCTGTGTGAGACTCATATCAGGTAAACGCAGTCACTTTTCAGCTCAAACGAAGCTACATTGTTAACGAAGCTCACACGTTTCTCGCTCTTAACTGAAAAGCATTAGATGTTAGAGGACTTGTGGTTTGTATAAGTTTCAGAAACAGAGTTGAACTAGATAGGGTCCGTGTGTATAGGAAACACAGTTCTTTATTCTGAGCACACTCACTTTTCATTCTGTATGAGAGAATCTAGAAATCAAGAGCGTGCTTCTTGCTCTAAAGCAGAATGTGTTTCCCGGATGAGAACTGTGCTGTGTGTTTCCCTTCAGAAATGGAGTTAAATGCCCGGTTCTGTGTCTTCCTACAAGCAAGAGTACATTTCAGGTCAAACGAAGCTACATTGTTCACGAAGCTCACACGTTTCTCGCTCTTAACTGAAAAGCAATGGGTGTTAGAGGACCTGTGGTTTGTATCAGTTTCAGAAACAGAGTTGAACTTGATATGTTCCGTGTGTGTAGGAAACACAATTCTTTTGTTCTGAGCACACTCACGTTTCCCTCTGTATCAGAGACTCTAGAAAGCAAGAGCGTGCTTCTTCCTCTAAAGCAGAGTGTGTTTCATGAATGAGAACTGTGCTGTGTGTTCCCCTTCAGAAACAGAGTTAAATGCCAGGGTCTGTGTCTTCCTACAATCAAGACTCGTTTCAGGTAAACGCAGTCACTTTTCAGCTCAAACGAAGCTACATTGTTCAGGAAGATCACACGTTTCTCGCTCTTAACTGAAAGGCATTAGATGTTAGAGGACTTGTGGTTTGTATAAGTTTCAGAAACAGAGTTGAACTAGATAGGGTCCGTGTGTATAGGAAACACAGTTCTTTATTCTGAGCACACTCACTTTTCCCTCTGTATGAGAGAATCTAGAAATCAAGAGCGTGCTTCTTGCTCTAAAGCAGAGTGTGTTTCCCGGATGAGAACTGTGCTGTGTGTTTCCCTTCAGAAACGGTGTTAAATGCCCGGCTCTGTGTCTTCCTACAAGCAAGAGTACTTTTCAGGTCAAACGAAGCTACATTGTTCACGAAGCTCACACGTTTCTCGCTCTTAACTGAAAAGCATTGTATGTAGGAGGACCTGTGGTTTGTATCAGTTTCAGAAACAGAGTTGAACTAGATAGGGTCTGTGTATGTAGGAAACACTGTTCTATTATTCTGAGCACACTCACGATTCCCTCTTTTAGAGAGAATCTAGAAAGCAAGAGCATGCTTCTTGCTCTAAAGCAGAGTGTGTTTTACGAATAAGAACTGTGCTTTGTGTTCAGCTTCAGAAAGGGAGTTAAATGCCCGGCTCTGTGTCTTCCTACAAGCAAGACTTCGTTTCAGGTAAACGAAGTCACTTTTCAGCTCAAACGAAGCTACATTGTTCACGAAGATCACAAGTTTCTCGCTCTTAACTGAAAAGCATTAGATGTTAGAGGACCTGTGGTTTGTATCAGTTTCAGAAAGAGAGTTGAACTAGATATGGTCAGTGTGTAGGAAACACATTCTTTTGTTCTGAGCACACTAACGTTTCGCTCTGTATGAGAGACTCTAGAAAGAATGAGCGTGTTTCTTGCTCTAAGACAGAGTGTGTTTCATGGATGAGAACTGTGCTGTGTGTTTCCCTTCAGAAACGGAGTTAGATGCCACGGTCTGTGTCTTCCTACAATCAAGACTCGTTTCAGGTAAACGCAGTCACTTTTCAGCTCAAACGAAGCTACATTGTTCACGAAGATCACACGTTTCTCGCTCTTAACTGAAAAGCATTGTATGTAATTGGACCTGTGGTTTGTATCAGTTTCACAAACAGAGTTGTACTAGATAGGGTCCGTGTGTGTAGGAATCACAGTTCTTTATTCTGAGCACACTCACTTTTCCCTCTGTATGAGAGAATCTAGAAAGCAAGAGCGTGCTTCTTGCTCTAAAGCAGAGTGTGTTTCCCAGATGAGAACTGTGCTGTGTGTTTCCCTTCAGAAACAGAGTTAAATGCCCTGCTCTGTGTCTTCCTACAAGCAAGACTTCGTTTCAGGTAAATGCAGTCACTTTTCAGCTCAAACGAAGCTACATTGTTCACGAAGCTCACACGTTTCTCGCACTTAACTGAAAAGTATTAGATGTTAGAGGACTTGTGGTTTGTATAAGTTTCAGAAACAAGTTGAACTAGATAGGGTCCGGGGGTATAGGAAACACAGTTCTTTATTCTGAGCACACTCACTTTTCCCTCTGTATGAGAGAATCTAGAAATCAAGAGCGTGCTTATTGCTCTAAAGCAGAGTGTGTTTCCCGGATGAGAACTGTGCTGTGTGTTTCCCTTCAGATACGGTGTTAAATGCCCGGCTCTGTGTCTTCCTACAAGCAAGAGTACTTTTCAGGTCAAACGAAGCTACATTGTTCACGAAGATCACACGTTTCTCGCTCTTAACTGAAAAGCATTGTATGTAGGAGGACCTGTGGTTTGTATCAGTTTCAGAAACAGAGTTGAACTAGATAGGGTCTTTGTGTGTAGGAAACACTGTTCTATTATTCTGAGCACACTCACGTTTCCCTCTGTTTGAGAGAATCTAGAAAGCAAGAGCATGCTTCTTGCTCTAAAGCAGAGTGTGTTTTATGAATAAGAAGTGTGCTGTGTGTTCCCCTTCAGAAACGGAGTTAAATGCCCGGCTCTGTGTCTTCCTACAAGGAAGACTTCGTTTCAGGTAAACGATGTCAATTTTCAGCTCTAACGAAGCTACATTGTTCACAAAGCTCACACGTTTCTCGCTCTTAACTGAAAAGCATTGTATGTAGTTGGACCTGTGGTTTGTAACAGTTTCACAAACAGAGTTGAACTAGATAGGGTCCGTGTGTGTAGGAATCACAGTTCTTTATTCTGAGCACACTCACTTTTCCCCCTGTTTGAGAGAATCTAGAAAGCAAGAGCGTGCTTCTTGCTCTAAAGCAGAGTTTGTTCCCGGACGAGAACTGTGCTGTGTGTTTCCCATCAGAAACGGAGTTAAATGCCCTGCTCTGTGTCTTCCTACAAGCAAGACTTCGTTTCAGGTAAATGCAGTCACTTTTCAGCTCAAACGAAGCTACATTGTTCACGAAGCTCACATGTTTCTCGCTCTTAACTGAAAAGCATTGGATTTTAGAGGACCTGTGGTTTGTATCAGTTTCAGAAAGAGAGTTGAACTAGATATGGTCCGTGTGTAGGAAACACAATTCTTTTGTTCTAAGCACACTCACGTTTCCCTCTATATGAGAGACTCTAGAAAGAAAGAGCGTGCTTCTTGCTCTAAAGCAGAGTGTGTTTCATCAATGAGAACTGTGCTGTGTGTTTCCCTTCAGAAACAGAGTTAAATGCCAGGGTCTGTGTCTTCCTACAATCAAGACTCGTTTCAGGTAAACGCAGTCACTTTTCAGCTCAAACGAAGCTACATTGTTCACGAAGCTCACAGGTTTCTCGCTCTTAACTGAAAAGCATTAGATGTTAGAGGACTTGTGGTTTGTATCAGTTTCAGAAAGAGAGTTGAACTAGATAGGGTCCGTGTGTGTAGGAAACACAGTTCTTTATTCTGAGCACACTCACTTTTCCCTCTGTATGAGACAATCTAGAAAGCAAGAGCGTGCTTCTTGAGCTAAAGCAGAGTGTGTTTTCCGGATGAGAACTGTGCTGTGTGTTTCCCTTCAGAAACGGAGTTAAATGCCCGGTTCTGTGTCTCCCTACAAGCAAGAGTACTTTTCAGGTCAAACGAAGCTACATTTTTCACGAAGCTCACACGTTTTTCGCTCTTAACTGAAAAGCAATGGTTGTTAGAGGACCTGTGGTTTGTATCAGTTTCAGAAACAGAGTTGAACTTGATATGTTCCGTGTGTGTAGGAAACACAATTCTTTTGTTCTGAGCACACTCACGTTTCCCTCTGTATGAGAGACTCTAGAAAGCAAGAGCGTGCTTCTTGCTCTAAAGCAGAGTGTGTTTCCCGGATGAGAACTGTGCTGTGTGTTTCCCTTCAGAAACGGAGTTAAATGCCTTGCTCTGTGTCTTCCTATAAACAAGAGTACTTTTCAGGTGAAACGAAGCTACATTGTTCACGAAGCTCACACGTTTCTCGCTCTTAACTGAAAAGCATTGTATGTAGGAGGACCTGTGGTTTGTATCAGTTTCAGAAACAGAGTTGAACTAGAAAGGGTCTGTGTGTGTAGGAAACACTGTTCTATTTTTCTGAGCACACTCACGTTTCCCTCTGTTTGAGAGAATCTAGAAAGCAAGAGCATGCTTCTTGCTCTAAAGAAGAGTGTGTTTTATGAATAAGAACTGTGCTGTGTGTTCCCCTTCAGAAACGGAGTTAAACGCCCGGCTCTGTGTCTTCCTACAAGCAAGACTTCGTTTCAGGTACATGCAGTCACTTTTCAGCACAAAAGAAGCTACATTGTTCACGAAACTCACACGTTTCTCGCTCTTAACTGAAAAGCATTGGATGTTAGAGGACCTGTGGTTTGTATCAGTTTCAGAAAGAGAGTTGAACTAGATATGGTCCGTGTGTGTAGGAACCACAATTCTTTTGTTCTGAGCACACTCACTTTTCCCTCTGTATGAGAGACTCTAGAAAGCAAGAGCATGCTTCTTGCTCTAAAGCAGAGTGTGTTTCCGGGATGAGAACTGTGCTGTGTGTTTCCCTTCAGAAACGGAGTTAAATGCCCAGCTCTGTGTCTTCCTACAAGCAAGAGGACTTTTCAGCTCAAACGAAGATACATTGTTCACGAAGCTCACACGTTTCTCGCTCTTAACTGAAAAGCATTGGATGTTAGAGGACCTGTGGTTTGTATCAGTTTCAGAAAGAGAGTTGAACTACATATGATCCGTGTGTAGGAAACACTATTCTTTTTTCTAAGCACACTCACGTTTCCCTCTGTATGAGAGACTCTAGAAAGAAAGAGCTTGCTTCTTGCTCTAAAGCAGAGTGTGTTTCATGAATGACAACTGTGCTGTGTGTTTCCCTTCAGAAACAGAGTTAAATGCCAGGGTCTGTGTGAGACTCGTTTCAGGTAAACGCAGTCACTTTTCAGCTCAAACGAAGCTACATTGTTCACGAAGCTCACACGTTTCTCGCTCTTAACTGAAAAGCATTAGATGTTAGAGGACTTGTGGTTTGTATAAGTTTCAGAAACAGAGTTGAACTAGATAGGGTCCGTGTGTATAGGAAAGACAGCTCTTTATTCTGAGCACACTCACTTTTCCCTCTGTATGAGAGAATCTAGAAATCAAGAGCGTGCTTCTTGCTCTAAAGCAGAGTGTGTTTCCCGGATGAGAACTGTGCTGTGTGTTTCCCTTCAGAAACGGAGTTAAATGCCCGGCTCTGTGTCTTCCTACAAGCAAGAGTACTTTTCAGGTCAAACGAAGCTACATTGTTCACGAAGCTCACACGTTTCTCGCTCTTAACTGAAAAGCATTGTATGTAGGAGGACCTGTGGTTTGTATCAGTTTCAGAAACAGAGTTGAACTAGATAGGGTCTGTGTGTGTAGGAAACACTGTTCTATTTTTCTGAGCACACTCACGTTTCCCTCTGCTTGAGAGAATCTAGAAAGCAAGAGCATGCTTCTTGCTCTAAAGCAGAGTGTGTTTTATGAATAAGAACTGTGCTGTGTGTTCCCCTTCAGAAACGGAGTTAAATGCCAGGCTCTGTGTCTTCCTACAAACAAGACTTCGTTTCAGGTAAACGCAGTCACTTTTCAGCTCAAACGAAGCTACATTGTTCACGAAGCTCACACCTTTTTCGCTCTTAACTGAAAAGCATTGGATGTTAGAGGACTTGTGGTTTGTATAATTTTAAGAAACAGAGTTGACCAAGATAGGGTCCATGTGTGTATGAAACACAGTTCTTTTTCCTGAGCACACTCACGTTTCTGTATGAGAGAATCTAGAAAGCAAGAGCGTGCTTCTTGCTCTAAAGCAGAGTGTGTTTCCCAGATGAGAACTGTGCTGTGTGTTTCCCTTCAGAAACGGTGTTAAATGCCCGGATCTGTGTCTTCCTACAAGCAAGAGTACTTTTCAGCTCAAACGAAGCTACATCGTTCACGAAGCTCACACGTTTCATGCTCTTAACTGAAATGCATTGTATGTAGGAGGACCTGTGGTTTGTATCAGTTTCAGAAACAGAGTTGAACTAGATATGGTCCGTGTGGGTAGGAAACACGGTACTTTTGTTCTGAGCACACTCACGTTTCCCTCTGTATGAGAGACTCTGGAAAGCAAGAGCGTGCTTCTTGCTCTAAAGCAGAGTGTGTTTCATGAATGAGAACTGTGCTGTGTGTTCCCCTTCAGAAACGGTGTTAAATGCCCGGCTCTATGTCTTTTCACAAGCAAGACTTCGTTTCAGGTAAACGAAGTCACTTTTGAGCTCAAACGAAGCTACATTGTTCACGAAGCTCACACGTTTCTCGCTCCTAACTGAAAAGCATTGTATGTAGTTGGACCTGTGGTTTGTATCAGTTTCACAAACAGAGTTGAACTAGATATGGTCCGTGTGTGTAGGAATCACAGTTCTTTATTTTGAGCACACTCACTTTTCCCTCTGTATGAGAGAATCTAGAAATCAAGAGCGTGCTTCTTGCTCTAAAGCAGAGTGTGTTTCCCGGATGAGAACTGTGCTGTGTGTTTCCCTTCAGAAACGGAGTTAAATGCCCGGCTCTGTGTCTTCCTACAAGCAAGAGTACTTTTCAGGTCAAACGAAACTACATTGTTCACGAAGCTCACACGTTTCTAGCTCTTAACTGAAAAGCATTGTATGTAGGAGGACCTGTGGTTTGTATCAGTTTCAGAAACAGAGTTGAACTAGATAGGGTCTGTGTGTGTAGGAAACACTGTTCTATTTTTCTGAGCACACTCACGTTTCCCTCTGTTTGAGAGAATCTAGAAAGCAAGAGCATGCTTCTTGCTCTAAAGCAGAGTGTGTTTTATGAATAAGAACTGTGCTGTGTGTTCCCCTTCAGAAACGGAGTTAAATGCCCGGCTCTGTGTCTTCCTACAAGCAAGACTTCGTTTCAGGTAAAAGCAGTCACTTTTCAGCTCAAACGAAGCTACATTGTTCACGAAGCTCACACGTTTCTCGCTCTTAACTGAAAAGCATTGGATGTTAGAGGACCTGTGGTTTGTATCAGTTTCAGAAACAGAGTTGAACTAGATAGGGTCCGTGTGTGTAGGAAACACAGTACTTTTGTTCTGAGCACACTCACGTTTCCCACTGTATGAGAGACTCTAGAAAGAAAGAGCGTGCTTCTTGCTCTAAAGCAGGGTGTGTTTCCAGGAAGAGAACTGTGCTGTGTGTTTCCCTTCAGAAACGGTGTTAAATGCCCGGCTCTGTGTCTTCCTACAAGCAAGAGTACTTTTCAGGTCAAACGAAGCTACATTGTTCACGAAGCTCACACATTTCTCGCTGTTAACTGAAAAGCAATGGGTGTTAGAGGACCTTTGGTTTGTATCAGTTTCAGAAACAGAGTTGAACTTGATTTGTTTCGTGTGTGTTGGAAACACAGTACTTGTGTTCTGAGCACACTCACGTTTCCCTCTGTATGAGAGACTCTAGAAAGCAAGAGCGTGCTTCTTGCTCTAAAGCAGAGTGTGTTTCATGAATGAGAAGTGTGCTCTGTGTTCCCCTTCAGAAACGGAGTTAAATGCCCGGCTCTGTGTTTTCCTACAAGCCAGACTTCGTACCAGGTAAACGCGTTCACTTTTCAACTCAAACAATGCTACATTGTTCTCAAAGCTCACACGATTCTCGTTCTTAACTGAAAAGAATTGGATGTTAGAGGACCTGTGGTTTGTATCAGTTTCAGAAAGAGAGTTGAACTAGATATGGTCTGTGTGTGTAGGAAACACAATTCTGTTGTTCTGAGCACACTCACGTTTCCCTCTGTATGAGAGATTCTAGAAAGCAAGAGCATGCTTCTTGATCTAAAGAAGAGTGTGTTTCCCGGATGAGAACTGTGCTGTGTGTTTCCCTTCAGAAACAGAGTTAAATGCCCGGCTCTGTGTCTTCCTACAAGCAAGAGTACTTTTCAGGTCAAATGAAGCTACATTGTTCACGAAGCTCACACGTTTCTCGCTCTTTACTGAAAAGCATTAGATGTTAGAGGACTTGTGGTTAGTATAACTATCAGAAACAGAGTTGAACTAGATAGGGTCTGTGTGTGTAGGAAACACAGTTCTTTATTCTGAGCACACTCACTTTTCCCTCTGTATGAGAGACTCTAGAAAGCAAGAGCGTGCTTCTTGCTCTAACGCAGAGTGTGTTTCATGAATGAGAACTGTGCATGTGTTCCCCTTCAGAAACGGAGATAAATGCCCGGCTCTGTGTTTCCTACAAGCCAGACTTCGTTTCAGGTAAACGCATTCACATTTCAGCTCAAACAAAACTACATTGTTCACCAAGCTCAGAGGTTTCTTGCTCTTAACTGAAAAGCATTGGATGTTAGAGGACCTGTGGTTTGTATCAGTTTCAGAAACAGAGTTGAACTAAATATGGTCCGTGTGTGTAGGAAACACAGTTCTTTTGTTCTGAGCACACTCACGTTTCCCTCTGTATGAGAGACTCTAGAAAGCAAGAGCGTGCTTCTTGCTCTAAAGCAGAGTGTGTTTCAAGGATGAGAACTGTGCTGTGTGTTTCCCTTCAGAAACGGAGATAAATGCCCGGCTCTGTGTCTTCCTACAAGCAAGAGTACTTTTAAGGTCAAACAAAGTTATATTGCTCACGAAGCTCACACGTTTCTCGCTCTTAACTGTAAAGCATTGGATGTTAGAGGACCTGTGGTTTGTATCAGTTTCAGAAAGAGAGTTGAACTAGATATGGTCCGTGTGTGTAGGAAACACAGTTCTTTTGTTCTGAGCACACTTACGTTTCCCATTGTATGTGAGAATCTAGAAAGCAAGAGCGAGCTTCTTGCTCTAAAGCAGAGTGTGTTTCATGAATGAGAACTGTGCTGTGTGTTTCCCTTCAGAAACGGAGTTAAATGCCCGGCTCTGTGTCTTCCTACAAGAAAGACTTCGTTTCATGTAAATGCAGTCACTTTTCAGCTCAAACGAAGCTACATTATTCACGAAGCTCACAGGTTTCTCGCTCTTAACTGAAAAGCATTGGATGTTAGAGGACCGGTGGTTTGTATCAGTTTCAGAAAGAGAGTTGAACTAGATATGGTCCCTGTGTGTAGGAAACACAATTCTTTTGTTCTGAGCACACTCACGTTTCCCTCTGTATGAGAGACTCTAGAAAGCAAGAGCGTGCTTCTTGCTCTAAAGCAGAGTGTGTTTCATGAATGAGAACTGTGCATGTGTTCCCCTTCAGAAACGGAGTTAAATGCCCGGCTCTGTGTTTCCTACAAGCCAGACTTCGTTTCATGTAAACGCATTCACTTTTCAGCTCAAACAAAGCTACATTGTTCACGAAGCTCACAGGTTTCTCGCTCTTGACAGAAAAGCATTGGATGTTAGAGGACCTGTGGTTTGTATCAGTTTCAGAAAGAGAGTTGAACTAGATATGGTCCGTGTGTGTAGGAAACACAGTTCTTTTGTTCTGAGCACACTCACGTTTCCCTCTGTATGTGAGACTCTAGAAAGCAAGAGCGAGCTTCTTGCTCTAAAGCAGAGTGTGTTTCATGAATGAGAACTGTGCTGTGTGTTTCCCTTGAGAAACGGAGTTAAATGCCTGGCTCTGTGTCTTCCTACAAGCCAGATTTCGTTTCAGGTAAATGCATTCACTTTTCAGCTCAAACAAAGCTACATTGTTCACGAAGCTCACAGGTTTCTCGCTCTTAACTGAAAAGCATTGGATGTTAGAGGACCTGCGGTTTGTATCAGTTTCAGAAACAGATTTGAACTAGAGATGGTCCGTGTGTGTAGAAAACACAGTTCTTTTGTTCTGAGCACACTCACGTTTCCCTCTGTATGAGAGACTCTAGAAAGCAAGAGCGTGCTTCTTGCTCTAAAGCAGTGTGTGTTTCAAGGATGAGAACTGTGCTGAGTGTTTCCCTTCAGAAACGGAGATAAATGCCCGGCTCTGTGTCTTCCTACAAGCAAGAGTACTTTTCAGGTCAAACGAAGTTATATTGTTCACGAAGCTCACACGTTTCTCGCTCTTAACTGAAAAGCATTGGATGTTAGAGGACCTGTGGTTTGTATCAGTTTCAGAAACAGAGTTGAACTAGATATGGTCCGTGTGTGTAGGAAACACAGTTCTTTTGTTCTGAGCACACTCACGTATCCCTCTGTATGAGAGACTCTAGAAAGAAAGTGCGTGCTTCTTGCTCTAAAGCACAGTGTGTTTCATGGATGAGAACTGTGCTGTGTGTTTCCCTTCAGAAACGGAGTTAAATGCCACGGTCTGTATCTTCCTACAAGCAAGACTCGTTTCAGGTAAACACATTCACTTTTCAGCTCAAACGAAGCTACAGTGTTCACGAAGCTCAAACGTTTCACGCTCATAACTGAAAATGATTGGCTGTTAGTGGAACTGTGGTTTGTATCAGTTTCAGAAACAGAGTTGAACTAGATAAGGTCCGTGTGTGTAGGAAACACAGTTCTATTATTCTGAGCACACTCAGGTTTTCCTCTGTTTGAGAGAATCTAGAAAGCAAGAGCGTGCTTCTTGATCTAAAGCAGAGTGTGTTTCCCGGATGAGAACTGTGCTGTGTGTTTCCCTTCAGAAACAGTGTTAAATGCCCGGCTCTGTGTCTTCCTACAAGCAAGAGTACATTTAAGGTCAAAAGAAGCTACATTGTTCACGAAGCTCACACGTTTCTCCCTCTTAACTGAAAAGCATTGGATGCTAGAGGACCTGTGGTTTGTATCTGTTTCAGAAAGAGAGTTGAACTAGATATGGTCCGTGTGTGTAGGAAACACAGTTCTTTTGTTCTGAGCACACTCACGTTTCCCTCTGTATGTGAGACTCTAGAAAGCAAGAGCGAGCTTCTTGCTCTAAAGCAGAGTGTGTTTCATGAATGAGAACTGTGCTGTGTGTTTCCCTTCAGAAACGGAGTTAAATGCCTGGCTCTGTGTCTTCCTACAAGAAAGACTTCGTTTCATGTAAATGCAGTCACTTTTCAGCTCAAACGAAGCTACATTGTTCACGAAGCTCACACGTTTCTCGCTCGTAACTGAAAAGCATTGGATGTTAGAGGACCAGTGGTTTGTATCAGTTTCAGAAAGAGAGTTGAACTAGATATGGTCCATGTGTGTAGGAAACACAATTCTTTTGTTCTTAGCACACTCACGTTTCCCTCTGTATGAGAGACTCTAGAAAGCAAGAGCGTGCTTCTTGCTCTAAAGCAGACTGTGTTTCAAGGATGAGAAGTGTGCTGTGTGTTTCCCTTCAGAAACAGAGTTAAATGCCAGGCTCTCTGTGAGACTCGTTTCAGGTAAACGCAGTCACTTTTCAGCTCAAACGAAGCTACATTGTTCACGAAGCTCACACGTTTCTCGCACTTAACTGAAAAGCATTAGATGTTAGAGGACTTGTGGTTTGTATAAGTTTCAGAAACAGAGTTGAACTAGATAGGGTCCGTGTGTATAGGAAACACAGTTCTCTATTCTGAGCACACTCACTTTTCCCTATGTATGAGAGAATCTAGAAATCAAGAGCGTGCTTCTTGCTCTAAAGCAGAGTGTGTTTCCAGGAAGAGAACTGTGCTGTGTGTTTCCCTTCAGAAACGGAGTTAAATGCCCGGCTCTGTGTCTTCCTACAAGCAAGAGTACTTTTCAGGTCAAACGAAGCTACATTGTTCACGAAGCTCACACGTTTCTCGCTGTTAACTGAAAAGCAATGGGTGTTAGAGGACCTGTGGTTTGTATCAGTTTTAGAAACAGAGTTGAACTTGATTTGTTCCGTGTGTGTTGGAAACACAGTACTTTTGTTCTGAGCACACTCACGTTTCCCACTGTATGAGAGACTCTAGAAAGCAAGAGCATGCTTCTTGCTCTAAAGCAGAGTGTGTTTCATGAATGAGAACTGTGCTCTGTGTTCCTCTTCAGAAACGCAGTTAAATGCCCGGCTCTGTGTTTTCCTACAAGCCAAACTTCGTTTCAGGTAAACGCGTTCACTTATCAACTCAAACAAAGCTACATTGTTCTCGAAGCTCACACGATTCTCGTTCTTAAATGGAAACAATTGGATGTTAGAGGACCTGTGGTTTGTGTCAGTTTCAGAAAGAGAGTTGAACTAGATAGGGTCCGTGTGTGTAGGAAACACAGTTCTTTTTTCTGAGCGCACTCACGTTTCTCTCTGTATGAGAGAATCTAGAAAGCAAGAGCGTGCTTCTTGCTCTAAAGCAGAGTGTGTTTCCCGGATGAGAACTGTGCTGTGTGTTTCCCTTCAGAAACGGAGTTAAATGCCAGGGTCTGTTTCTTCCTACAAGCAAGACTCGTTTCAGGTAAACACAGTCACTTTTCAGCTCAAACGAAGCTACAGTGTTCACGAAGCTCACACGTTTCTCGCTCTTAACTGAAAATGATTGGCTGTTAGTGGAACTGTGGTTTGTATCAGTTTCACAAACAGAGTTGAACTAGATAAGGTCCGTGTCGGTAGGAAACACAGTTCTATTATTCTGAGCACACTCAGGTTTTCCTCTGTTTGAGAGAATCTAGAAAGCAAGAGCGTGCTTCTTGATCTAAAGCAGAGTGTGTTTTCCGGATGAGAACTGTGCTGTGTGTTTCCCTTCAGAAACGGAGGTAAATGCCCGGTTCTGTGTCTTCCTATAAGCAAGAGTACTTTTCAGGTCAAACGAAGCTACATTGTTCACGAAGCTCACACGTTTCTCGCTCTTAACTGAAAAGCAATGGGTGTTAGAGGATCTGTGGTTTGTATCAGTTTCAGAAACAGAGTTGAACTTGATATGTTCCGTGTGTGTAGGAAACACAGTACTTTTGTTCTGAGCACACTCACGTTTCCCTCTGTATGAGAGACTCTAGAAAGCAAGAGCGTGCTTCTTGCTCTAAAGCAGAGTGTGTTTCATGAATCAGAACTGTGCTGTGTGTTCCCCTTCAGAAATAGAGATAAATGCCCTGCTCCATGTTTTCCTACAAGCCAGACTTCGTTTCAGGAAAACGCATTCAGTTTTCAACTCAAACAAAGCTACATTGTTCACGAAGCTCACACTTTTCTCCCTCTTAACTGAAAAGCATTGGATGTTAGAGGACCTGTGGTTTGTATCTGTTTCAGAAAGAGAGTTGAACTAGATATGGTCCGTGTGTGTAGGAAACACAGTTCTTTTGTTCTGAGCACACTCACGTTTCCCACTGTATGTGAGACTCTAGAAAGGAAGAGCGAGCTTCTTGCTCTAAAGCAGAGTGTGTTTCATGAATGAGAACTGTGCTGTGTGTTTCCCTTCAGAAACGGAGTTAAATGCCCGGCTCTGTGTCTTCCTACAAGAAAGACTTCGTTTCATGTAAATGCAGTCACTTTTCAGCTCAAACAAAGCTACATTGTTCACGAATCTCACACGTTTCTCGCTCTTAACTGAAAAGCATTGGATGTTAGAGGACCAGTGGTTTGTATCAGTTTCAGAAAGAGAGTTGAACTAGATATGGTCCGTGTGTGTAGGAAACACAATTCTTTTGTTCTGAGCACACTCACGTTTCCCTCTGTATGAGAGATGCTAGAAAGCAAGAGCGTGCTTCTTGCTCTAAAGCAGAGTGTGTTTCCAGGAAGAGAACTGTGCTGTGTGTTTCCCTTCAGAAACGGAGTTAAATGCCCGGCTCTGTGTCTTCCTACAAGCAAGAGTACTTTTAAGGTCAAACGAAGCTACATTGTTCACGAAGCTCACACGTTTCTCGCTCTTAACTGAAAAGCATTAGATGTTAGAGGACTTGTGGTTTGTATAACTATCAGAAACAGAGTTGAACTAGATAGGGTCCCTGTGTGTAGGAAACACAGGTCTTTATTATGAGCACACTCACTTTTCCCTCTGTATGAGATAATCAAGAAAGCAAGAGCGTGCTTCTTGCTCTAAAGCAGAGTGTGTTTTCCGGATGAGAACTTTGCTGTGTGTTTCCCTTCTGATACGGTGTTAAATGCCCGGTTCTGTGTCTTCCTATAAGCAAGAGTACTTTTCAGGTCAAAAGAAGCTACATTGTTCACGAAGCTCACACGTTTCTCGCTCTTAAGTGAAAAGCATTGGAGGTTACAGGACCTGTGGTTTGTAACAGTTTCAGAAAGAGGTTGAACTAGATATGGTCCTTGTGTGTAGGAAACACAATTCTTTTGTTCTGAGCACACTCACGTTTCCCTCTGTATGAGAGACTCTAGAAAGAAAGAGCGTGCTTCTTGCTTTAAAGCAGAGTGTGTTTCACGGATGAGAACTGTGCTGTGTGTTTCCCTTCAGAAACGGAGTTAAATGCCATGGTCTGTGTCTTCCTACAATCAAGACTCGTTTCTGGTAAACGCAGTCACTTTTCAGCTCAAACGAAGCTACATTGTTCACGAAGCTCACACGTTTCTCGCTCTTAACTGAAAATCATTGGATGTTAGAGGACTTGTGCTTTGTATAAGTTTAAGAAACAGAGTTGAACTAGATAGGGTCAGTGTGTGTAGGAAACACAGTTCTTTTTTCTGAGCACACTCACGTTTCTCTCTGTATGAGAGAATCTAGAAAGCAAGAGAGTGCTTCTTGCTCTAAAGCAGAGTGTGATTCCCGGATGAGAACTGTGCTGTGTGTTTCCCTTCAGAAACGGAGTTAAATGTCCTGCTCTGTGTCTTCCTACAAGAAAGACTTCGTTTCATGTAAATGCAGTCAATTTTCAGCTCAAACGAAGCTACATTGTTCACGAAGCTCACACGTTTCTCGCTCTTAACTGAAAAGCATTGGATGTTAGAGGACCGGTGGTTTGTATCAGTTTCACAAACAGAGTTGAACTAGATAGGGTCCGTGTGTGTAGGAAACACAGTTCTTTTGTTCTGAGCACACTCACGTTTCCCTCTGTATGAGAGACTCTAGAAAGCAAGAGCGTGCTTCTTGCTCTAAAGCAGAGTGTGTTTCATGAATGAGAACTGTGCATGTGTTCCCCTTCAGAAACGGAGTTAAATGCCCGGCTCTGTGTTTCCTACAAGCCAGACTTCGTTTCATGTAAACGCATTCACTTTTCAGCTCAAACAAAGCTACATTGTTCACGAAGCTCACAGGTTTCTCGCTCTTGACAGAAAAGCATTGGATGTTAGAGGACCTGTGGTTTGTATCAGTTTCAGAAAGAGAGTTGAACTAGATATGGTCCGTGTGTGTAGGAAACACAGTTCTTTTGTTCTGAGCACACTCACGTTTCCCTCTGTATGTGAGACTCTAGAAAGCAAGAGCGAGCTTCTTGCTCTAAAGCAGAGTGTGTTTCATGAATGAGAACTGTGCTGTGTGTTTCCCTTGAGAAACGGAGTTAAATGCCTGGCTCTGTGTCTTCCTACAAGCCAGATTTCGTTTCAGGTAAATGCATTCACTTTTCAGCTCAAACAAAGCTACATTGTTCACGAAGCTCACAGGTTTCTCGCTCTTAACTGAAAAGCATTGGATGTTAGAGGACCTGCGGTTTGTATCAGTTTCAGAAACAGATTTGAACTAGAGATGGTCCGTGTGTGTAGAAAACACAGTTCTTTTGTTCTGAGCACACTCACGTTTCCCTCTGTATGAGAGACTCTAGAAAGCAAGAGCGTGCTTCTTGCTCTAAAGCAGTGTGTGTTTCAAGGATGAGAACTGTGCTGAGTGTTTCCCTTCAGAAACGGAGATAAATGCCCGGCTCTGTGTCTTCCTACAAGCAAGAGTACTTTTCAGGTCAAACGAAGTTATATTGTTCACGAAGCTCACACGTTTCTCGCTCTTAACTGAAAAGCATTGGATGTTAGAGGACCTGTGGTTTGTATCAGTTTCAGAAACAGAGTTGAACTAGATATGGTCCGTGTGTGTAGGAAACACAGTTCTTTTGTTCTGAGCACACTCACGTATCCCTCTGTATGAGAGACTCTAGAAAGAAAGTGCGTGCTTCTTGCTCTAAAGCACAGTGTGTTTCATGGATGAGAACTGTGCTGTGTGTTTCCCTTCAGAAACGGAGTTAAATGCCACGGTCTGTATCTTCCTACAAGCAAGACTCGTTTCAGGTAAACACATTCACTTTTCAGCTCAAACGAAGCTACAGTGTTCACGAAGCTCAAACGTTTCACGCTCATAACTGAAAATGATTGGCTGTTAGTGGAACTGTGGTTTGTATCAGTTTCAGAAACAGAGTTGAACTAGATAAGGTCCGTGTGTGTAGGAAACACAGTTCTATTATTCTGAGCACACTCAGGTTTTCCTCTGTTTGAGAGAATCTAGAAAGCAAGAGCGTGCTTCTTGATCTAAAGCAGAGTGTGTTTCCCGGATGAGAACTGTGCTGTGTGTTTCCCTTCAGAAACAGTGTTAAATGCCCGGCTCTGTGTCTTCCTACAAGCAAGAGTACATTTAAGGTCAAAAGAAGCTACATTGTTCACGAAGCTCACACGTTTCTCCCTCTTAACTGAAAAGCATTGGATGCTAGAGGACCTGTGGTTTGTATCTGTTTCAGAAAGAGAGTTGAACTAGATATGGTCCGTGTGTGTAGGAAACACAGTTCTTTTGTTCTGAGCACACTCACGTTTCCCTCTGTATGTGAGACTCTAGAAAGCAAGAGCGAGCTTCTTGCTCTAAAGCAGAGTGTGTTTCATGAATGAGAACTGTGCTGTGTGTTTCCCTTCAGAAACGGAGTTAAATGCCTGGCTCTGTGTCTTCCTACAAGAAAGACTTCGTTTCATGTAAATGCAGTCACTTTTCAGCTCAAACGAAGCTACATTGTTCACGAAGCTCACACGTTTCTCGCTCGTAACTGAAAAGCATTGGATGTTAGAGGACCAGTGGTTTGTATCAGTTTCAGAAAGAGAGTTGAACTAGATATGGTCCATGTGTGTAGGAAACACAATTCTTTTGTTCTTAGCACACTCACGTTTCCCTCTGTATGAGAGACTCTAGAAAGCAAGAGCGTGCTTCTTGCTCTAAAGCAGACTGTGTTTCAAGGATGAGAAGTGTGCTGTGTGTTTCCCTTCAGAAACAGAGTTAAATGCCAGGCTCTCTGTGAGACTCGTTTCAGGTAAACGCAGTCACTTTTCAGCTCAAACGAAGCTACATTGTTCACGAAGCTCACACGTTTCTCGCACTTAACTGAAAAGCATTAGATGTTAGAGGACTTGTGGTTTGTATAAGTTTCAGAAACAGAGTTGAACTAGATAGGGTCCGTGTGTATAGGAAACACAGTTCTCTATTCTGAGCACACTCACTTTTCCCTATGTATGAGAGAATCTAGAAATCAAGAGCGTGCTTCTTGCTCTAAAGCAGAGTGTGTTTCCAGGAAGAGAACTGTGCTGTGTGTTTCCCTTCAGAAACGGAGTTAAATGCCCGGCTCTGTGTCTTCCTACAAGCAAGAGTACTTTTCAGGTCAAACGAAGCTACATTGTTCACGAAGCTCACACGTTTCTCGCTGTTAACTGAAAAGCAATGGGTGTTAGAGGACCTGTGGTTTGTATCAGTTTTAGAAACAGAGTTGAACTTGATTTGTTCCGTGTGTGTTGGAAACACAGTACTTTTGTTCTGAGCACACTCACGTTTCCCACTGTATGAGAGACTCTAGAAAGCAAGAGCATGCTTCTTGCTCTAAAGCAGAGTGTGTTTCATGAATGAGAACTGTGCTCTGTGTTCCTCTTCAGAAACGCAGTTAAATGCCCGGCTCTGTGTTTTCCTACAAGCCAAACTTCGTTTCAGGTAAACGCGTTCACTTATCAACTCAAACAAAGCTACATTGTTCTCGAAGCTCACACGATTCTCGTTCTTAAATGGAAACAATTGGATGTTAGAGGACCTGTGGTTTGTGTCAGTTTCAGAAAGAGAGTTGAACTAGATAGGGTCCGTGTGTGTAGGAAACACAGTTCTTTTTTCTGAGCGCACTCACGTTTCTCTCTGTATGAGAGAATCTAGAAAGCAAGAGCGTGCTTCTTGCTCTAAAGCAGAGTGTGTTTCCCGGATGAGAACTGTGCTGTGTGTTTCCCTTCAGAAACGGAGTTAAATGCCAGGGTCTGTTTCTTCCTACAAGCAAGACTCGTTTCAGGTAAACACAGTCACTTTTCAGCTCAAACGAAGCTACAGTGTTCACGAAGCTCACACGTTTCTCGCTCTTAACTGAAAATGATTGGCTGTTAGTGGAACTGTGGTTTGTATCAGTTTCACAAACAGAGTTGAACTAGATAAGGTCCGTGTCGGTAGGAAACACAGTTCTATTATTCTGAGCACACTCAGGTTTTCCTCTGTTTGAGAGAATCTAGAAAGCAAGAGCGTGCTTCTTGATCTAAAGCAGAGTGTGTTTTCCGGATGAGAACTGTGCTGTGTGTTTCCCTTCAGAAACGGAGGTAAATGCCCGGTTCTGTGTCTTCCTATAAGCAAGAGTACTTTTCAGGTCAAACGAAGCTACATTGTTCACGAAGCTCACACGTTTCTCGCTCTTAACTGAAAAGCAATGGGTGTTAGAGGATCTGTGGTTTGTATCAGTTTCAGAAACAGAGTTGAACTTGATATGTTCCGTGTGTGTAGGAAACACAGTACTTTTGTTCTGAGCACACTCACGTTTCCCTCTGTATGAGAGACTCTAGAAAGCAAGAGCGTGCTTCTTGCTCTAAAGCAGAGTGTGTTTCATGAATCAGAACTGTGCTGTGTGTTCCCCTTCAGAAATAGAGATAAATGCCCTGCTCCATGTTTTCCTACAAGCCAGACTTCGTTTCAGGAAAACGCATTCAGTTTTCAACTCAAACAAAGCTACATTGTTCACGAAGCTCACACTTTTCTCCCTCTTAACTGAAAAGCATTGGATGTTAGAGGACCTGTGGTTTGTATCTGTTTCAGAAAGAGAGTTGAACTAGATATGGTCCGTGTGTGTAGGAAACACAGTTCTTTTGTTCTGAGCACACTCACGTTTCCCACTGTATGTGAGACTCTAGAAAGGAAGAGCGAGCTTCTTGCTCTAAAGCAGAGTGTGTTTCATGAATGAGAACTGTGCTGTGTGTTTCCCTTCAGAAACGGAGTTAAATGCCCGGCTCTGTGTCTTCCTACAAGAAAGACTTCGTTTCATGTAAATGCAGTCACTTTTCAGCTCAAACAAAGCTACATTGTTCACGAATCTCACACGTTTCTCGCTCTTAACTGAAAAGCATTGGATGTTAGAGGACCAGTGGTTTGTATCAGTTTCAGAAAGAGAGTTGAACTAGATATGGTCCGTGTGTGTAGGAAACACAATTCTTTTGTTCTGAGCACACTCACGTTTCCCTCTGTATGAGAGATGCTAGAAAGCAAGAGCGTGCTTCTTGCTCTAAAGCAGAGTGTGTTTCCAGGAAGAGAACTGTGCTGTGTGTTTCCCTTCAGAAACGGAGTTAAATGCCCGGCTCTGTGTCTTCCTACAAGCAAGAGTACTTTTAAGGTCAAACGAAGCTACATTGTTCACGAAGCTCACACGTTTCTCGCTCTTAACTGAAAAGCATTAGATGTTAGAGGACTTGTGGTTTGTATAACTATCAGAAACAGAGTTGAACTAGATAGGGTCCCTGTGTGTAGGAAACACAGGTCTTTATTATGAGCACACTCACTTTTCCCTCTGTATGAGATAATCAAGAAAGCAAGAGCGTGCTTCTTGCTCTAAAGCAGAGTGTGTTTTCCGGATGAGAACTTTGCTGTGTGTTTCCCTTCTGATACGGTGTTAAATGCCCGGTTCTGTGTCTTCCTATAAGCAAGAGTACTTTTCAGGTCAAAAGAAGCTACATTGTTCACGAAGCTCACACGTTTCTCGCTCTTAAGTGAAAAGCATTGGAGGTTACAGGACCTGTGGTTTGTAACAGTTTCAGAAAGAGGTTGAACTAGATATGGTCCTTGTGTGTAGGAAACACAATTCTTTTGTTCTGAGCACACTCACGTTTCCCTCTGTATGAGAGACTCTAGAAAGAAAGAGCGTGCTTCTTGCTTTAAAGCAGAGTGTGTTTCACGGATGAGAACTGTGCTGTGTGTTTCCCTTCAGAAACGGAGTTAAATGCCATGGTCTGTGTCTTCCTACAATCAAGACTCGTTTCTGGTAAACGCAGTCACTTTTCAGCTCAAACGAAGCTACATTGTTCACGAAGCTCACACGTTTCTCGCTCTTAACTGAAAATCATTGGATGTTAGAGGACTTGTGCTTTGTATAAGTTTAAGAAACAGAGTTGAACTAGATAGGGTCAGTGTGTGTAGGAAACACAGTTCTTTTTTCTGAGCACACTCACGTTTCTCTCTGTATGAGAGAATCTAGAAAGCAAGAGAGTGCTTCTTGCTCTAAAGCAGAGTGTGATTCCCGGATGAGAACTGTGCTGTGTGTTTCCCTTCAGAAACGGAGTTAAATGTCCTGCTCTGTGTCTTCCTACAAGAAAGACTTCGTTTCATGTAAATGCAGTCAATTTTCAGCTCAAACGAAGCTACATTGTTCACGAAGCTCACACGTTTCTCGCTCTTAACTGAAAAGCATTGGATGTTAGAGGACCGGTGGTTTGTATCAGTTTCACAAACAGAGTTGAACTAGATAGGGTCCGTGTGTGTAGGAAACACAGTTCTTTTGTTCTGAGCACACTCACGTTTCCCTCTGTATGAGAGACTCTAGAAAGAAAGAGCGTGTTTCTTGCTCTAAAGCAGTGTGTGTTTCCCGGATGAGAACTGTGCTGTGTGTTTCCCTTCAGAAACGGAGTAAATGCCCGGCTGTGTGTCTTCCTACAAGCAAGAGTACTTTTCAGCTCAAACGAAGCTACATTGTTCACGAAGCTCACACGTTTCATGCTCCTAACTGAAAATGATTGGCTGTTAGTGGACCTGTGGTTTGTATCAGTTTCAGAAACAGAGTTGAACTAGATAAGGTCCGTGTGTGTAGCAAACACAGTTCTATTATTCTGAGCACAGTCATTTTTCCCTCTGTATGAGAGACTCTAGAAAGCAAGAGCGTGCTTCTTGCTCTAAAGCAGAGTGTGTTTCATGAATCAGAACTGTGCTGTGTGTTCCCCTTCAGAAATAGAGATAAATGCCCTGCTCCATGTTTTCCTACAAGCCAGACTTCGTTTCAGGAAAATGCATTCAGTTTTCAACTCAAACAAAGCTACATTGTTCACGAAGCTCACACTTTTCTCCCTCTTAACTGAAAAGCATTGGATGTTAGAGGACCTGTGGTTTGTATCTGTTTCAGAAAGAGAGTTGAACTAGATATGGTCCGTGTGTGTAGGAAACACAGTTCTTTTGTTCTGAGCACACTCACGTTTCCCACTGTATGTGAGACTCTAGAAAGGAAGAGCGAGCTTCTTGCTCTAAAGCAGAGTGTGTTTCATGAATGAGAACTGTGCTGTGTGTTTCCCTTCAGAAACGGAGTTAAATGCCCGGCTCTGTGTCTTCCTACAAGAAAGACTTCGTTTCATGTAAATGCAGTCACTTTTCAGCTCAAACAAAGCTACATTGTTCACGAATCTCACACGTTTCTCGCTCTTAACTGAAAAGCATTGGATGTTAGAGGACCAGTGGTTTGTATCAGTTTCAGAAAGAGAGTTGAACTAGATATGGTCCGTGTGTGTAGGAAACACAATTCTTTTGTTCTGAGCACACTCACGTTTCCCTCTGTATGAGAGACTCTAGAAAGCAAGAGCGTGCTTCTTGCTCTAAAGCAGACTGTGTTTCAAGGATGAGAACCGTGCTGTGTGTTTCCCTTCAGAAACGGAGATAAATGCCCGGCTCTGTGTCTTCCTAAAAGCAAGAGTACTTTTCAGGTCAAACGAAGCTATATTGTTCACAAAGCTCACACGTTTCTCGCTCTTAAGTGAAAAGTATTGGATGTTAGAGGACCTGTGGTTTGTATCAGTTCCAGAAAGAGAGTTGAACTAGATATCGTCCGTGTGTGTAGGAAACACAATTCTTTTGTTCTGAGCACACTCACGTTTCCCTCTGTATGAGAGATGCTAGAAAGCAAGAGCGTGCTTCTTGCTCTAAAGCAGAGTGTGTTTCATGAATGAGAACTGTGCTGTGTGTTCCCCTTCAGAAACGGATTTAAATGCCCGGCTCTGTGTCTTTCTACAAGCAAGACTTCGTTTCAGGTAAACGAAGTCACTTTTCAGCTCAAACATAGCTACATTGTTCTCGAAGCTCACACGTTTCTCGCTCTTAACTGAAAAGCATTGTATGTAGTTGGACCTGTGGTTTGTATCAGTTTCACAAACAGAGTTGATCTAGATAGGGTCCGTGTGTGTAGGAATCACAGTTCTTTATTCTGAGCACACTCACTTTTCCCTCTGTATGAGAGAATCTATAAAGCAAGAGCGTGCTTCTTGCTCTAAAGCAGAGTGTGTTACCCAGATGAGAACTGTGATGTGTGTTTCCCTTCAGAAACGGAGTTAAATGTCCTCCTCTGTGTCTTCCTACAAGCAAGACTTCGTATCAGGTAAATGCAGTCACTTTTCAGCTCAAATGAAGCTACATTTTTCACGAAGCTCACACGTTTCTCGCTCTTAACTGAAAAGCGTTGGATGTTAGAGGACCTGTGGTTTGTATCAGTTTCAGAAACAGAGTTGAACTAGATATGGTCCGTGTGTGTAGGAAACACTATTCTTTGTTCTGAGCACACTCACGTTTCCCTCTGTATGAGAGACTCTAGAAAGAAAGAGCATGCTTCTTGCTCTAAAGCACAGTGTGTTTCATGAATGAGAAGTGTGCTGTGTGTTTCCCTTCAGAAACAGAGTTAAATGCCAGGCTCTGTGTGAGACTCGTTTCAGGTAAACGCAGTCACTTTTCAGCTCAAACGAAGCTACATTGTTCACGAAGCTCACACGTTTCTCGCTCTTAACTGAAAAGCATTAGATGTTAGAGGACTTGTGGTTTGTATAAGTTTCAGAAACAGAGTTGAACTAGATTTGTTCCGTGTTTTGGAAACACAGTACTTTTGTTCTGAGCACACTCACGTTTCCCTCTGTATGAGAGACTCTAGAAAGCAAGAGCATGCTTCTTGCTCTAAAGCAGAGTGTGTTTCATGAATGAGAACTGTGCTCTGTGTTCCCCTTCAGAAACGGAGTTAAATGCCCGGCTCTGTGTTTTCCTACAAGCCAGACTTCGTTTCAGGTAAATGCGTTCACTTTTCAACTCAAACAAAGCTACATTGTTTTCGAAGCTCACAGGATTCTCGTTCTTAACTGGAAACAATTGGATGTTAGAGGACCTGTGGTTTGTGTCAGTTTCAGAAAGAGAGTTGAACTAGATATGGTCCGTGTGTGTAGGAAACACAATTCTGTTGTTCTGAGCACACTCACGTTTCCCTCTGTATGAGAGATTCTAGAAAGCAAGAGCGTGCTTCTTGATCTAAAGCAGAGTGTGTTTCCCGGATGAGAACTGTGCTGTGTGTTTCCCTTCAGAAACGGAGTTAAATGCCCTGCTCTGTGTCTTCCTACAAGAAAGACTTCGTTTCATGTAAATGCAGTCAATTTTCAGCTCAAACGAAGCTACATTGTTCACAAAGCTCACACGTTTCTCGCTCTTAACTGAAAAGCATTGGATGTTAGAGGACCGGTGGTTTGTATCAGTTTCAGAAAGAGAGTTGAACTAGATATGGTCTGTGTTTGTAGGAAACACAATTCTTTTGTTCTGAGCACACTCACGTTTCCCTCTGTATGAGAGACTCTAAAAGCAAGAGCGTGCTTCTTGCTCTAAAGCAGAGAGTGTTTCATGAATGAGAACTGTGCATGTGTTCCCCTTCAGAAATGGAGTTAAATGCCCGGCTCTGTGTTTTCCTACAAGCCAGACTTCGTTTCAGGTAAACACATTCACTTTTCAGCTCAAACAAAGCTACATTGTTCACGAAGCTCACACGTTTCTCGCTCTTAAATGAAAGAATTGGATGTTAGAGGACCTGTGGTTTGTATCAGTTTCAGAAACAGAGTTGAAGTAGATATGGTCCGTGTGTGTAGGAAACACAGTTCTTTTGTTCTGAGCAAACTCACGTTTCCCTCTGTATGAGAGACTCTAGAAAGCAAGAGCGTGCTTCTTGCTCTAAAGCAGAGTGTGTTTCAAGGATGAGAACTGTGCCGTGTGTTTCCTTTCAGAAACGGAGATAAATGCCCGGCTCTGTGTCTTCCTACAAGCAAGATTACTTTATAGGTCAAACGAAGCTATATTGTTCACGAAGCTCACACGTTTCTCGCTCTTAACTGAAAAGCATGGATGTTAGAGGACCGGTGGTTTGTATCAGTTTCAGAAAGAGTGTTGAACTAGATATGGTCCGTGTGTGTAGGAAACACAATTCTTTTGTTCTGAGCACACTCACGTTTCCCTCTGTATGAGAGACTCTAGAAAGAAAGAGAGTGCTTCTTGCTCTAAAGCAGTGTGTGTTTCCCGGATGAGAACTGTGCTGTGTGTTTCCTTTCAGAAACGGAGTAAATGCCCGGCTCTGTGTCTTCCTACAATCAAGAGTACTTTTCAGCTCAAACGAAGCTTCATTGTTCACGAAGCTCACACGTTTCATGCTCTTAACTGAAAAGCATTGTATGTAGGAGGACCTGTGGTTTGTATCAGTTTCAGAAAGAGAGTTGAACTTGATATGGTCCGTGTGGGTAGGAAACACAACTTTTGTTCTGAGCACACTCACGTTTCCCTCTGTATGAGAGACACTAGAAAGCAAGAGCGTCCTTCTTGCTCTAAAGCAGACTGTGTTTCATGAATGAGAACTGTGCTGTGTGTTTCCCTTCAGAAACGGAGTTAAATGCCAGGGTCTGTTTCTTCCTACAAGCAAGACTCTTTTCAGGTAAACACAGTCACTTTTCAGCTCAAACGAAGCTACATTCTTCACGAAGCTCACAAGTTTCTCGCTCTTAACTTAGAATGATTGGCTGTTAGTGGACCTGTGGTTTGTATCAGTTTCAGAAACAGAGTTGAACTAGATAAGGTCTGTGTGTGTAGCAAACACAGTTCTATTATTCTGAGCACAGTCACTTTTCCCTCTGTTTGAGAGAATCTAGAAAGCAAGAGCGTGCTTCTTGCTCTAAAGCAGAGTGTGTTTCATGAATGAGAACTGTGCTGTGTGTTCCCCTTCAGAAACGATTTAAATGCCCGGCTCTGTGTCTTCCTACAAGCAAGACTTAGTTTCAGGTAAACGAAGTCACTTTTCAGCTCAAACGAAGCTACATTGTTCACGAAGCTCACACGTTTCTCTCTCTTAACTGAAAAGCATTGTATGTAGTTGGACCTGTGATTTGTATCAGTTTCACAAACAGAGTTGAACTAGATAGGGTCCGTGTGTGTAGGAATCACAGTTCTTTATTCTGAGCACACTCACTTTTCCCTCTGTATGAGAGAATCTATAAAGCAAGAGCGTGCTTCTTGCTCTAAAGCAGAGTGTGTTTCCCAGATGAGAACAGTGATGTGTGTTTCCCTTCAGAAACGGAGTTAAATG
Organism: Onychomys leucogaster; assembly: GCA_949786385.1. Lineage (NCBI taxonomy): Eukaryota > Metazoa > Chordata > Mammalia > Rodentia > Cricetidae > Onychomys > Onychomys leucogaster. The sequence continues at coordinate 896,651 of CATKUP010000114.1, read as the reverse complement.
CCCTCCTCTGTGTCTTCCTACAAGCAAGACTTCGTTTCAGGTAAATGCAGTCACTTTTCAGCTCAAATGAAGCTACATTTTTCACGAAGCTCACACGTTTCTCTCTCTTAACTGAAAAGCGTTGGATGTTAGAGGACCTGTGGTTTGTATCAGTTTCAGAAACAGAGTTGAACTAGATATGGTCCGTGTGTGTAGGAAACAGAATTCTTTGTTCTGAGCACACTCACGTTTCCCTCTGTATGAGAGACTCTAGAAAGAAAGAGCATGCTTCTTGCTCTAAAGCAGAGTGTGTTTCATGAATGAGAAGTGTGCTGTGTGTTTCCCTTCAGAAACAGAGTTAAATGCCAGGCTCTGTGTGAGACTCGTTTCAGGTAAACGCAGTCACTTTTCAACTCAAACAAAGTTACATTGTTCTCGAAGATCACACGATTCTCGTTCTTAACTGGAAACAATTGGATGATAGAGGACCTGTGGTTTGTGTCAGTTTCAGAAAGAGAGTTGAACTAGATATGGTCCGTGTGTATAGGAAACACAATTCTGTTGTTCTGAGCACACTCACGTTTCCCTCTGTATGAGAGATTCTAGAAAGCAAGAGCGTGCTTCTTGATCTAAAGCAGAGTGTGTTTCCCGGATGAGAACTGTGCTGTGTGTTTCCCTTCAGAAACAGAGTTAAATGCCCTGCTCTGTGTCTTCCTACAAGCAAGAGTACTTTTCAGGTCAAACAAAGCTACATTGTTCACGAAGCTCACACGTTTCTCGCTCTTAAGTGAAAAGCATTGGATGTTAGAGGACCTGTGGTTTGTATCAGTTTCAGAAAGAGAGTTGAACTAGATAGGGTCCGTGTGTGTAGGAAACACAGTTCTTTTTTCTGAGCACACTCACGTTTCTCTCTGTATGAGAGAATCTAGAAAGCAAGAGAGTGCTTCTTGCTCTAAAGCAGAGTGTGTTTCCCGGATGAGAACTGTGCTGTGTGTTTCCCTTCAGAAACGGAGTTAAATGCCCTCCTCTGTGTCTTCCTACAAGCAAGACTTCGTTTCAGGTAAATGCAGTCACTTTTCAGCTCAAATGAAGCTACATTTTTCACGAAGCTCACACGTTTCTCTCTCTTAACTGAAAAGTGTTGGATGTTAGAGGACCTGTGGTTTGTATCAGTTTCAGAAACAGAGTTGAACTAGATATGGTCCGTGTGTGTAGGAAACACTATTCTTTGTTCTGAGCACACTCACGTTTCCCTCTGTATGAGAGACTCTAGAAAGAAAGAGCATGCTTCTTCCTCTAAAGCAGAGTGTGTTTCATGAATGAGAAGTGTGCTGGGTGTTTCCCTTCAGAAACAGAGTTAAATGCCAGGCTCTGTGTGAGACTCGTTTCAGGTAAACGCAGTCACTTTTCAGCTCAAATGAAGCTACATTGTTCACGAAGCTCACACGTTTCTCGCTCTTAACTGAAAAGCATTAGATGTTAGAGGACTTGTGGTTTGTATAAGTTTCAGAAACAGAGTTGAACTAGATAGGGTCCGTGTGTATAGGAAACACAGTTATCTATTCTGAGCACACTCACTTTTCCCTATGTATGAGAGAATCTATAAATCAAGAGCATGCTTCTTGCTCTAAAGCAGAGTGTGTTTCCAGGAAGAGAACTGTGCTGTGTGTTTCCCTTCAGAAACGGAGTTAAATGCCCGGCTCTGTGTCTTCCTACAAGCAAGAGTACTTTTCAGGTCAAACGAAGCTACATTGTTCACGAAGCTCACACGTTTCTCGCTGTTAACTGAAAAGCAATGGGTGTTAGAGGACCTGTGGTTTGTATCAGTTTCAGAAACAGAGTTGAACTTGATTTGTTCCGTGTGTGTTGGAAACACAGTACTTTTGTTCTGAGCACACTCACGTTTCCCTCTGTATGAGAGACTCTAGAAAGCAAGAGCATGCTTCTTGCTCTAAAGCAGAGTGTGTTTCATGAATGAGAACTGTGCTCTGTGTTCCCCTTCAGAAACGGAGTTAAATGCCCGGCTCTGTGTTTTCCTACAAGCCAGACTTCGTATCAGGTAAACGCGTTCACTTTTCAACTCAAACAAAGCTACATTGTTCTGGAAGCTCACACGATTCTCGTTCTTAACTGGAAACAATTGGATGTTAGAGGACCTGTGGTTTGTGTCAGTTTCAGAAAGAGAGTTGAACTAGATATGGTCCGTGTGTGTAGGAAACACAATTCTGTTGTTCTGAGCACACTCACGTTTCCCTCTGTAGGAGAGATTCTAGAAAGCAAGACCGTGCTTCTTGATCTAAAGCAGAGTGTGTTTCCCGGATGAGAACTGTGCTGTGTGTTTCCCTTCAGAAACAGAGTTAAATGCCCTGCTCTGTGTCTTCCTACAAGCAAGAGTACTTTTCAGGTCAAACGAAGCTACATTGTTCACGAAGCTCACACGTTTCTCGCTCTTAAGTGAAAAGCATTGGATGTTAGAGGACCTGTGGTTTGTATCCGTTTCAGAAAGAGAGTTGAACTAGATAGGGTCTGTGTGTGTAGGAAACACAGTTCTTTTTTCTGAGCACACTCACGTTTCTCTCTGTATGAGAGAATCTAGAAAGCAAGAGAGTGCTTCTTGCTCTAAAGCAGAGTGTGTTTCCCGGATGAGAACTGTGCTGTGTGTTTCCCTTCAGAAACGGAGTTAAATGCCCTGCTCTGTGTCTTCCTACAAGAAAGACTTCGTTTCATGTAAATGCGGTCAATTTTCAGCTCAAACGAAGCTACATTGTTCACGAAGCTCACACGTTTCTCTCTCTTAACTGAAAAGCATTGGATGTTAGAGGACCGGTGGTTTGTATCAGTTTCAGAAAGAGAGTTGAACTAGATATGGTCTGTGTTTGTAGGAAACACAATTCTTTTGTTCTGAGCACACTCACGTTTCAATCTGTATGAGAGACTCTAAAAGCAAGAGCGTGCTTCTTGCTCTAAAGCAGAGAGTGTATCATGAATGAGAACTGTGCATGTGTTCCCCTTCAGAAATGGAGTTAAATGCCCGGCTCTGTGTTTTCCTACAAGCCAGACTTAGTTTCAGGTAAACACATTCACTTTTCAGCTCAAAAAAAGCTACATTGTTCACGAAGCTCACACGTTTCTCGCTCTTAAATGAAAAGAATTGGATGTTAGAGGACCTGTGGTTTGTATCAGTTTCAGAAACAGAGTTGAACTAGATATGGTCCGTGTGTTTAGGAAACACAGTTCTTTTGTTCTGAGCAAACTCACGTTTCCCTCTGTATGAGAGACTCTAGAAAGCAAGAGCGTGCTTCTTGCTCTAAAGCAGAGTGTGTTTCAAGGATGAGAACTGTGCTGTGTGTTTCCTTTCAGAAACGGAGTAAATGCCCGGCTCTGTGTCTTCCTACAAGCAAGAGTACTTTTCAGCTCAAACGAAGCTACATTGTTCACGACGCTCACACATTTCATGCTCTTAACTGAAAAGCATTGTATGTAGGAGGACCTGTGGTTTGTATCAGTTTCAGAAAGAGAGTTGAACTTGATATGGTCCGTGTGGGTAGGAAACACAGTACTTTTGTTCTGAGCACACTCACGTTTCCCTCTGTATGAGAGACACTAGAAAGCAAGAGCGTGCTTCTTGCTCTAAAGCAGACTGTGTTTCATGAATGAGAACTGTGCTGTGTGTTTCCCTTCAGAAACGGAGTTAAATGCCAGGGACTGTTTCTTCCTACAAGCAAGACTCTTTTCAGGTAAACACAGTCACTTTTCAGCTCAAACGAAGCTACATTGTTCACGAAGCTCACACGTTTCTCGCTCTTAACTGAAAATGATTGGCTGTTAGTGGACCTGTGGTTTGTATCAGTTTCAGAAACAGAGTTGAACTAGATAAGGTCCGTGTGTGTAGCAAACACAGTTCTATTATTCTGAGCACAGTCACTTTTCCCTCTGTTTGAGAGAATCTAGAAAGCAAGAGCGTGCTTCTTGCTCTAAAGCAGAGTGTGTTTCATGAATGAGAACTGTGCTGTGTGTTCCCCTTCAGAAACGGATTTAAATGCCCGGCTATGTGTCTTCCTACAAGCAAGACTTCGTTTCAGGTAAACGAAGTCACTTTTCAGCTCAAACGAAGCTACATTGTTCACGAAGCTCACACGTTTCTCTCTCTTAACTGAAAAGCATTGTATGTAGTTGGACCTGTGGTTTGTATCAGTTTCACAAACAGAGTTGAACTAGATAGGGTCCGTGTGTGTAGGAATCACAGTTCTTTATTCTGAGCACACTCACTTTTCCCCCTGTATGAGAGAATCTAGAAAGCAAGAGCATGCTTCTTGCTCTAAAGCAGAGTGTGTTTCCCGGATGAGAACTGTGCTGTGTGTTTCCCTTCAGAAACAGAGTTAAATGCCAGGCTCTGTGTGAGACTCGTTTCAGGTAAACGCAGTCACTTTTCAGCTCAAACGAAGCTACATTGTTCACGAAGCTCACACGTTTCTCGCTCTTAACTGAAAAGCATTAGATGTTAGAGGACTTGTGGTTTGTATAAGTTTCAGAAACAGAGTTGAACTAGATAGGGTCCGTGTGTATAGGAAACACAGTTCTCTATTCTGAGCACACTCACTTTTCCCTCTGTGTGAGAGAATCTAGAAATCAAGAGCGTGCTTCTTGCTCTAAAGCAGAGTGTGTTTCCAGGAAGAGAACTGTGCTGTGTGTTTCCCTTCAGAAACGGAGTTAAATGCCCGGCTCTGTGTCTTCCTACAAGCAAGAGTACTTTTAAGGTCAAACGAAGCTACATTGTTCACGAAGCTCACACGTTTCTCGCTCTTAACTGAAAAGCATTAGATGTTAGAGGACTTGTGGTTTGTATAACTATCAGAAACAGAGTTGAACTAGATAGGGTCCCTGTGTGTAGGAAACACAGGTCTTTATTATGAGCACACTCACTTTTCCCTCTGTATGAGATAATCAAGAAAGCAAGAGCGTGCTTCTTGCTCTAAAGCAGAGTGTGTTTTCCGGATGAGAACTTTGCTGTGTGTTTCCCTTCTGATACTGTGTTAAATGCCCGGTTCTGTGTCTTCCTATAAGCAAGAGTACTTTTCAGGTCAAAAGAAGCTACATTGTTCACGAAGCTCACACGTTTCTCGCTCTTAAGTGAAAAGCATTGGAGGTTACAGGACCTGTGGTTTGTAACAGTTTCAGAAAGAGGTTGAACTAGATATGGTCCTTGTGTGTAGGAAACACAATTCTTTTGTTCTGAGCACACTCACGTTTCCCTCTGTATGAGAGACTCTAGAAAGAAAGAGCGTGCTTCTTGCTTTAAAGCAGAGTGTGTTTCACGGATGAGAACTGTGCTGTGTGTTTCCCTTCAGAAACGGAGTTAAATGCCATGGTCTGTGTCTTCCTACAATCAAGACTCGTTTCTGGTAAACGCAGTCACTTTTCAGCTCAAACGAAGCTACATTGTTCACGAAGCTCACACGTTTCTCGCTCTTAACTGAAAATCATTGGATGTTAGAGGACTTGTGCTTTGTATAAGTTTAAGAAACAGAGTTGAACTAGATAGGGTCAGTGTGTGTAGGAAACACAGTTCTTTTTTCTGAGCACACTCACGTTTCTCTCTGTATGAGAGAATCTAGAAAGCAAGAGAGTGCTTCTTGCTCTAAAGCAGAGTGTGATTCCCGGATGAGAACTGTGCTGTGTGTTTCCCTTCAGAAACGGAGTTAAATGTCCTGCTCTGTGTCTTCCTACAAGAAAGACTTCGTTTCATGTAAATGCAGTCAATTTTCAGCTCAAACGAAGCTACATTGTTCACGAAGCTCACACGTTTCTCGCTCTTAACTGAAAAGCATTGGATGTTAGAGGACCGGTGGTTTGTATCAGTTTCACAAACAGAGTTGAACTAGATAGGGTCCGTGTGTGTAGGAAACACAGTTCTTTTGTTCTGAGCACACTCACGTTTCCCTCTGTATGAGAGACTCTAGAAAGAAAGAGCGTGTTTCTTGCTCTAAAGCAGTGTGTGTTTCCCGGATGAGAACTGTGCTGTGTGTTTCCCTTCAGAAACGGAGTAAATGCCCGGCTGTGTGTCTTCCTACAAGCAAGAGTACTTTTCAGCTCAAACGAAGCTACATTGTTCACGAAGCTCACACGTTTCATGCTCCTAACTGAAAATGATTGGCTGTTAGTGGACCTGTGGTTTGTATCAGTTTCAGAAACAGAGTTGAACTAGATAAGGTCCGTGTGTGTAGCAAACACAGTTCTATTATTCTGAGCACAGTCATTTTTCCCTCTGTTTGAGAGAATCTAGAAAGCAAGAGCGTGCTTCTTGCTCTAAAGCAGAGTGTGTTTCATGAATGAGAACTGTGCTGTGTGTTCCCCTTCAGAAACGGATTTAAATGCCCGGCTCTGTGTCTTTCTACAAGCAAGACTTCATTTCAGGTAAACGAAGTCACTTTTCAGCTCAAACGAAGCTACATTGTTCACGAAGCTCACACGTTTCTCGCTCTTAACTGAAAAGCATTAGATGTTAGAGGACTTGTGGTTTGTATAAGTTTCAGAAACAGAGTTGAACTAGATAGGGTCCGTGTGTATAGGAAACACAGTTCTTTATTCTGAGCAAACTCACTTTTCCCTCTGTATGAGAGAATCTAGAAATCAAGAGCTTGCTTCTTGCTCTAAAGCAGAGTGTGTTTCCCGGATGAGAACTGTGCTGTGTGTTTCCCTTCTGATACGGTGTTAAATGCCCGGTTCTGTGTCTTCCTATAAGCAAGAGTACTTTTCAGGTCAAAAGAAGCTACATTGTTCACGAAGCTCACACGTTTCTCGCTCTTAAGTGAAAAGCATTGGAGGTTACAGGACCTGTGGTTTGTAACAGTTTCAGAAAGAGGTTGAACTAGATATGGTCCTTGTGTGTAGGAAACACAATTCTTTTGTTCTGAGCACACTCACGTTTCCCTCTGTATGAGAGACTCTAGAAAGAAAGAGCGTGCTTCTTGCTTTAAAGCAGAGTGTGTTTCACGGATGAGAACTGTGCTGTGTGTTTCCCTTCAGAAACGGAGTTAAATGCCATGGTCTGTGTCTTCCTACAATCAAGACTCGTTTCTGGTAAACGCAGTCACTTTTCAGCTCAAACGAAGCTACATTGTTCACGAAGCTCACACGTTTCTCGCTCTTAACTGAAAATCATTGGATGTTAGAGGACTTGTGCTTTGTATAAGTTTAAGAAACAGAGTTGAACTAGATAGGGTCAGTGTGTGTAGGAAACACAGTTCTTTTTTCTGAGCACACTCACGTTTCTCTCTGTATGAGAGAATCTAGAAAGCAAGAGAGTGCTTCTTGCTCTAAAGCAGAGTGTGATTCCCGGATGAGAACTGTGCTGTGTGTTTCCCTTCAGAAACGGAGTTAAATGTCCTGCTCTGTGTCTTCCTACAAGAAAGACTTCGTTTCATGTAAATGCAGTCAATTTTCAGCTCAAACGAAGCTACATTGTTCACGAAGCTCACACGTTTCTCGCTCTTAACTGAAAAGCATTGGATGTTAGAGGACCGGTGGTTTGTATCAGTTTCACAAACAGAGTTGAACTAGATAGGGTCCGTGTGTGTAGGAAACACAGTTCTTTTGTTCTGAGCACACTCACGTTTCCCTCTGTATGAGAGACTCTAGAAAGAAAGAGCGTGTTTCTTGCTCTAAAGCAGTGTGTGTTTCCCGGATGAGAACTGTGCTGTGTGTTTCCCTTCAGAAACGGAGTAAATGCCCGGCTGTGTGTCTTCCTACAAGCAAGAGTACTTTTCAGCTCAAACGAAGCTACATTGTTCACGAAGCTCACACGTTTCATGCTCCTAACTGAAAATGATTGGCTGTTAGTGGACCTGTGGTTTGTATCAGTTTCAGAAACAGAGTTGAACTAGATAAGGTCCGTGTGTGTAGCAAACACAGTTCTATTATTCTGAGCACAGTCATTTTTCCCTCTGTTTGAGAGAATCTAGAAAGCAAGAGCGTGCTTCTTGCTCTAAAGCAGAGTGTGTTTCATGAATGAGAACTGTGCTGTGTGTTCCCCTTCAGAAACGGATTTAAATGCCCGGCTCTGTGTCTTTCTACAAGCAAGACTTCATTTCAGGTAAACGAAGTCACTTTTCAGCTCAAACGAAGCTACATTGTTCACGAAGCTCACACGTTTCTCGCTCTTAACTGAAAAGCATTAGATGTTAGAGGACTTGTGGTTTGTATAAGTTTCAGAAACAGAGTTGAACTAGATAGGGTCCGTGTGTATAGGAAACACAGTTCTTTATTCTGAGCAAACTCACTTTTCCCTCTGTATGAGAGAATCTAGAAATCAAGAGCTTGCTTCTTGCTCTAAAGCAGAGTGTGTTTCCCGGATGAGAACTGTGCTGTGTGTTTCCCTTCAGAAACGGAGTTAAATGCCTGGCTCTGTGTCTTCCTACAAGCAAGAGTACTTTTCAGGTCAAACGAAGCTACATTGTTCACGAAGCTCACACGTTTCTCGCTCTTAACTGAAAAGCATTAGATGTTAGAGGACCTGTGGTTTGTATAACTATCAGAAACAGAGTTGAACTAGATAGGGTCCCTGTGTGTAGGAAACACAGTTCTTTATTCTGAGCACACTCACTTTTCCCTCTGTATGAGATAATCTAGAAAGCAAGAGCGTGCTTCTTGCTCTAAAGCAGAGTGTGTTTTCCGGATGAGAACTTTGCTGTGTGTTTCCCTTCAGATACGGTGTTAAATGCCCGGTTCTGTGTCTTCCTATAAGCAAGAGTACTTTTCAGGTCAAAAGAAGCTACATTGTTCACGAAGCTCACACGTTTCTCTCTCTTAACTGAAAAGCATTGGATGTTAGAGGACCGGTGGTTTGTATCAGTTTCAGAAAGAGAGTTGAACTAGATATGGTCTGTGTTTGTAGGAAACACAATTCTTTTGTTCTGAGCACACTCACGTTTCAATCTGTATGAGAGACTCTAAAAGCAAGAGCGTGCTTCTTGCTCTAAAGCAGAGAGTGTTTCATGAATGAGAACTGTGCATGTGTTCCCCTTCAGAAATGGAGTTAAATGCCCGGCTCTGTGTTTTCCTACAAGCCAGACTTAGTTTCAGGTAAACACATTCACTTTTCAGCTCAAAAAAAGCTACATTGTTCACGAAGCTCACACGTTTCTCGCTCTTAAATGAAAAGAATTGGATGTTAGAGGACCTGTGGTTTGTATCAGTTTCAGAAACAGAGTTGAACTAGATATGGTCCGTGTGTTTAGGAAACACAGTTCTTTTGTTCTGAGCAAACTCACGTTTCCCTCTGTATGAGAGACTCTAGAAAGCAAGAGCGTGCTTCTTGCTCTAAAGCAGAGTGTGTTTCAAGGATGAGAACTGTGCTGTGTGTTTCCTTTCAGAAACGGAGTAAATGCCCGGCTCTGTGTCTTCCTACAAGCAAGAGTACTTTTCAGCTCAAACGAAGCTACATTGTTCACGACGCTCACACATTTCATGCTCTTAACTGAAAAGCATTGTATGTAGGAGGACCTGTGGTTTGTATCAGTTTCAGAAAGAGAGTTGAACTTGATATGGTCCGTGTGGGTAGGAAACACAGTACTTTTGTTCTGAGCACACTCACGTTTCCCTCTGTATGAGAGACACTAGAAAGCAAGAGCGTGCTTCTTGCTCTAAAGCAGACTGTGTTTCATGAATGAGAACTGTGCTGTGTGTTTCCCTTCAGAAACGGAGTTAAATGCCAGGGACTGTTTCTTCCTACAAGCAAGACTCTTTTCAGGTAAACACAGTCACTTTTCAGCTCAAACGAAGCTACATTGTTCACGAAGCTCACACGTTTCTCGCTCTTAACTGAAAATGATTGGCTGTTAGTGGACCTGTGGTTTGTATCAGTTTCAGAAACAGAGTTGAACTAGATAAGGTCCGTGTGTGTAGCAAACACAGTTCTATTATTCTGAGCACAGTCACTTTTCCCTCTGTTTGAGAGAATCTAGAAAGCAAGAGCGTGCTTCTTGCTCTAAAGCAGAGTGTGTTTCATGAATGAGAACTGTGCTGTGTGTTCCCCTTCAGAAACGGATTTAAATGCCCGGCTATGTGTCTTCCTACAAGCAAGACTTCGTTTCAGGTAAACGAAGTCACTTTTCAGCTCAAACGAAGCTACATTGTTCACGAAGCTCACACGTTTCTCTCTCTTAACTGAAAAGCATTGTATGTAGTTGGACCTGTGGTTTGTATCAGTTTCACAAACAGAGTTGAACTAGATAGGGTCCGTGTGTGTAGGAATCACAGTTCTTTATTCTGAGCACACTCACTTTTCCCCCTGTATGAGAGAATCTAGAAAGCAAGAGCATGCTTCTTGCTCTAAAGCAGAGTGTGTTTCCCGGATGAGAACTGTGCTGTGTGTTTCCCTTCAGAAACAGAGTTAAATGCCAGGCTCTGTGTGAGACTCGTTTCAGGTAAACGCAGTCACTTTTCAGCTCAAACGAAGCTACATTGTTCACGAAGCTCACACGTTTCTCGCTCTTAACTGAAAAGCATTAGATGTTAGAGGACTTGTGGTTTGTATAAGTTTCAGAAACAGAGTTGAACTAGATAGGGTCCGTGTGTATAGGAAACACAGTTCTCTATTCTGAGCACACTCACTTTTCCCTCTGTGTGAGAGAATCTAGAAATCAAGAGCGTGCTTCTTGCTCTAAAGCAGAGTGTGTTTCCAGGAAGAGAACTGTGCTGTGTGTTTCCCTTCAGAAACGGAGTTAAATGCCCGGCTCTGTGTCTTCCTACAAGCAAGAGTACTTTTAAGGTCAAACGAAGCTACATTGTTCACGAAGCTCACACGTTTCTCGCTCTTAACTGAAAAGCATTAGATGTTAGAGGACTTGTGGTTTGTATAACTATCAGAAACAGAGTTGAACTAGATAGGGTCCCTGTGTGTAGGAAACACAGGTCTTTATTATGAGCACACTCACTTTTCCCTCTGTATGAGATAATCAAGAAAGCAAGAGCGTGCTTCTTGCTCTAAAGCAGAGTGTGTTTTCCGGATGAGAACTTTGCTGTGTGTTTCCCTTCTGATACGGTGTTAAATGCCCGGTTCTGTGTCTTCCTATAAGCAAGAGTACTTTTCAGGTCAAAAGAAGCTACATTGTTCACGAAGCTCACACGTTTCTCGCTCTTAAGTGAAAAGCATTGGAGGTTACAGGACCTGTGGTTTGTAACAGTTTCAGAAAGAGGTTGAACTAGATATGGTCCTTGTGTGTAGGAAACACAATTCTTTTGTTCTGAGCACACTCACGTTTCCCTCTGTATGAGAGACTCTAGAAAGAAAGAGCGTGCTTCTTGCTTTAAAGCAGAGTGTGTTTCACGGATGAGAACTGTGCTGTGTGTTTCCCTTCAGAAACGGAGTTAAATGCCATGGTCTGTGTCTTCCTACAATCAAGACTCGTTTCTGGTAAACGCAGTCACTTTTCAGCTCAAACGAAGCTACATTGTTCACGAAGCTCACACGTTTCTCGCTCTTAACTGAAAATCATTGGATGTTAGAGGACTTGTGCTTTGTATAAGTTTAAGAAACAGAGTTGAACTAGATAGGGTCAGTGTGTGTAGGAAACACAGTTCTTTTTTCTGAGCACACTCACGTTTCTCTCTGTATGAGAGAATCTAGAAAGCAAGAGAGTGCTTCTTGCTCTAAAGCAGAGTGTGATTCCCGGATGAGAACTGTGCTGTGTGTTTCCCTTCAGAAACGGAGTTAAATGTCCTGCTCTGTGTCTTCCTACAAGAAAGACTTCGTTTCATGTAAATGCAGTCAATTTTCAGCTCAAACGAAGCTACATTGTTCACGAAGCTCACACGTTTCTCGCTCTTAACTGAAAAGCATTGGATGTTAGAGGACCGGTGGTTTGTATCAGTTTCACAAACAGAGTTGAACTAGATAGGGTCCGTGTGTGTAGGAAACACAGTTCTTTTGTTCTGAGCACACTCACGTTTCCCTCTGTATGAGAGACTCTAGAAAGAAAGAGCGTGTTTCTTGCTCTAAAGCAGTGTGTGTTTCCCGGATGAGAACTGTGCTGTGTGTTTCCCTTCAGAAACGGAGTAAATGCCCGGCTGTGTGTCTTCCTACAAGCAAGAGTACTTTTCAGCTCAAACGAAGCTACATTGTTCACGAAGCTCACACGTTTCATGCTCCTAACTGAAAATGATTGGCTGTTAGTGGACCTGTGGTTTGTATCAGTTTCAGAAACAGAGTTGAACTAGATAAGGTCCGTGTGTGTAGCAAACACAGTTCTATTATTCTGAGCACAGTCATTTTTCCCTCTGTTTGAGAGAATCTAGAAAGCAAGAGCGTGCTTCTTGCTCTAAAGCAGAGTGTGTTTCATGAATGAGAACTGTGCTGTGTGTTCCCCTTCAGAAACGGATTTAAATGCCCGGCTCTGTGTCTTTCTACAAGCAAGACTTCATTTCAGGTAAACGAAGTCACTTTTCAGCTCAAACGAAGCTACATTGTTCACGAAGCTCACACGTTTCTCGCTCTTAACTGAAAAGCATTAGATGTTAGAGGACTTGTGGTTTGTATAAGTTTCAGAAACAGAGTTGAACTAGATAGGGTCCGTGTGTATAGGAAACACAGTTCTTTATTCTGAGCAAACTCACTTTTCCCTCTGTATGAGAGAATCTAGAAATCAAGAGCTTGCTTCTTGCTCTAAAGCAGAGTGTGTTTCCCGGATGAGAACTGTGCTGTGTGTTTCCCTTCTGATACGGTGTTAAATGCCCGGTTCTGTGTCTTCCTATAAGCAAGAGTACTTTTCAGGTCAAAAGAAGCTACATTGTTCACGAAGCTCACACGTTTCTCGCTCTTAAGTGAAAAGCATTGGAGGTTACAGGACCTGTGGTTTGTAACAGTTTCAGAAAGAGGTTGAACTAGATATGGTCCTTGTGTGTAGGAAACACAATTCTTTTGTTCTGAGCACACTCACGTTTCCCTCTGTATGAGAGACTCTAGAAAGAAAGAGCGTGCTTCTTGCTTTAAAGCAGAGTGTGTTTCACGGATGAGAACTGTGCTGTGTGTTTCCCTTCAGAAACGGAGTTAAATGCCATGGTCTGTGTCTTCCTACAATCAAGACTCGTTTCTGGTAAACGCAGTCACTTTTCAGCTCAAACGAAGCTACATTGTTCACGAAGCTCACACGTTTCTCGCTCTTAACTGAAAATCATTGGATGTTAGAGGACTTGTGCTTTGTATAAGTTTAAGAAACAGAGTTGAACTAGATAGGGTCAGTGTGTGTAGGAAACACAGTTCTTTTTTCTGAGCACACTCACGTTTCTCTCTGTATGAGAGAATCTAGAAAGCAAGAGAGTGCTTCTTGCTCTAAAGCAGAGTGTGATTCCCGGATGAGAACTGTGCTGTGTGTTTCCCTTCAGAAACGGAGTTAAATGTCCTGCTCTGTGTCTTCCTACAAGAAAGACTTCGTTTCATGTAAATGCAGTCAATTTTCAGCTCAAACGAAGCTACATTGTTCACGAAGCTCACACGTTTCTCGCTCTTAACTGAAAAGCATTGGATGTTAGAGGACCGGTGGTTTGTATCAGTTTCACAAACAGAGTTGAACTAGATAGGGTCCGTGTGTGTAGGAAACACAGTTCTTTTGTTCTGAGCACACTCACGTTTCCCTCTGTATGAGAGACTCTAGAAAGAAAGAGCGTGTTTCTTGCTCTAAAGCAGTGTGTGTTTCCCGGATGAGAACTGTGCTGTGTGTTTCCCTTCAGAAACGGAGTAAATGCCCGGCTGTGTGTCTTCCTACAAGCAAGAGTACTTTTCAGCTCAAACGAAGCTACATTGTTCACGAAGCTCACACGTTTCATGCTCCTAACTGAAAATGATTGGCTGTTAGTGGACCTGTGGTTTGTATCAGTTTCAGAAACAGAGTTGAACTAGATAAGGTCCGTGTGTGTAGCAAACACAGTTCTATTATTCTGAGCACAGTCATTTTTCCCTCTGTTTGAGAGAATCTAGAAAGCAAGAGCGTGCTTCTTGCTCTAAAGCAGAGTGTGTTTCATGAATGAGAACTGTGCTGTGTGTTCCCCTTCAGAAACGGATTTAAATGCCCGGCTCTGTGTCTTTCTACAAGCAAGACTTCATTTCAGGTAAATGAAGTCACTTTTCAGCTCAAACGAAGCTACATTGTTCACGAAGCTCACACGTTTCTCGCTCTTAACTGAAAAGCATTAGATGTTAGAGGACTTGTGGTTTGTATAAGTTTCAGAAACAGAGTTGAACTAGATAGGGTCCGTGTGTATAGGAAACACAGTTCTTTATTCTGAGCAAACTCACTTTTCCCTCTGTATGAGAGAATCTAGAAATCAAGAGCTTGCTTCTTGCTCTAAAGCAGAGTGTGTTTCCCGGATGAGAACTGTGCTGTGTGTTTCCCTTCAGAAACGGAGTTAAATGCCTGGCTCTGTGTCTTCCTACAAGCAAGAGTACTTTTCAGGTCAAACGAAGCTACATTGTTCACGAAGCTCACACGTTTCTCGCTCTTAACTGAAAAGCATTAGATGTTAGAGGACCTGTGGTTTGTATAACTATCAGAAACAGAGTTGAACTAGATAGGGTCCCTGTGTGTAGGAAACACAGTTCTTTATTGTGAGCACACTCACTTTTCCCTCTGTATGAGATAATCTAGAAAGCAAGAGCGTGCTTCTTGCTCTAAAGCAGAGTGTGTTTTCCGGATGAGAACTTTGCTGTGTGTTTCCCTTCAGATACGGTGTTAAATGCCCGGTTCTGTGTCTTCCTATAAGCAAGAGTACTTTTCAGGTCAAAAGAAGCTACATTGTTCACGAAGCTCACACGTTTCTCTCTCTTAACTGAAAAGCATTGGATGTTAGAGGACCGGTGGTTTGTATCAGTTTCAGAAAGAGAGTTGAACTAGATATGGTCTGTGTTTGTAGGAAACACAATTCTTTTGTTCTGAGCACACTCACGTTTCAATCTGTATGAGAGACTCTAAAAGCAAGAGCGTGCTTCTTGCTCTAAAGCAGAGAGTGTTTCATGAATGAGAACTGTGCATGTGTTCCCCTTCAGAAATGGAGTTAAATGCCCGGCTCTGTGTTTTCCTACAAGCCAGACTTAGTTTCAGGTAAACACATTCACTTTTCAGCTCAAAAAAAGCTACATTGTTCACGAAGCTCACACGTTTCTCGCTCTTAAATGAAAAGAATTGGATGTTAGAGGACCTGTGGTTTGTATCAGTTTCAGAAACAGAGTTGAACTAGATATGGTCCGTGTGTTTAGGAAACACAGTTCTTTTGTTCTGAGCAAACTCACGTTTCCCTCTGTATGAGAGACTCTAGAAAGCAAGAGCGTGCTTCTTGCTCTAAAGCAGAGTGTGTTTCAAGGATGAGAACTGTGCTGTGTGTTTCCTTTCAGAAACGGAGTAAATGCCCGGCTCTGTGTCTTCCTACAAGCAAGAGTACTTTTCAGCTCAAACGAAGCTACATTGTTCACGACGCTCACACATTTCATGCTCTTAACTGAAAAGCATTGTATGTAGGAGGACCTGTGGTTTGTATCAGTTTCAGAAAGAGAGTTGAACTTGATATGGTCCGTGTGGGTAGGAAACACAGTACTTTTGTTCTGAGCACACTCACGTTTCCCTCTGTATGAGAGACACTAGAAAGCAAGAGCGTGCTTCTTGCTCTAAAGCAGACTGTGTTTCATGAATGAGAACTGTGCTGTGTGTTTCCCTTCAGAAACGGAGTTAAATGCCAGGGACTGTTTCTTCCTACAAGCAAGACTCTTTTCAGGTAAACACAGTCACTTTTCAGCTCAAACGAAGCTACATTGTTCACGAAGCTCACACGTTTCTCGCTCTTAACTGAAAATGATTGGCTGTTAGTGGACCTGTGGTTTGTATCAGTTTCAGAAACAGAGTTGAACTAGATAAGGTCCGTGTGTGTAGCAAACACAGTTCTATTATTCTGAGCACAGTCACTTTTCCCTCTGTTTGAGAGAATCTAGAAAGCAAGAGCGTGCTTCTTGCTCTAAAGCAGAGTGTGTTTCATGAATGAGAACTGTGCTGTGTGTTCCCCTTCAGAAACGGATTTAAATGCCCGGCTATGTGTCTTCCTACAAGCAAGACTTCGTTTCAGGTAAACGAAGTCACTTTTCAGCTCAAACGAAGCTACATTGTTCACGAAGCTCACACGTTTCTCTCTCTTAACTGAAAAGCATTGTATGTAGTTGGACCTGTGGTTTGTATCAGTTTCACAAACAGAGTTGAACTAGATAGGGTCCGTGTGTGTAGGAATCACAGTTCTTTATTCTGAGCACACTCACTTTTCCCCCTGTATGAGAGAATCTAGAAAGCAAGAGCATGCTTCTTGCTCTAAAGCAGAGTGTGTTTCCCGGATGAGAACTGTGCTGTGTGTTTCCCTTCAGAAACAGAGTTAAATGCCAGGCTCTGTGTGAGACTCGTTTCAGGTAAACGCAGTCACTTTTCAGCTCAAACGAAGCTACATTGTTCACGAAGCTCACACGTTTCTCGCTCTTAACTGAAAAGCATTAGATGTTAGAGGACTTGTGGTTTGTATAAGTTTCAGAAACAGAGTTGAACTAGATAGGGTCCGTGTGTATAGGAAACACAGTTCTCTATTCTGAGCACACTCACTTTTCCCTCTGTGTGAGAGAATCTAGAAATCAAGAGCGTGCTTCTTGCTCTAAAGCAGAGTGTGTTTCCAGGAAGAGAACTGTGCTGTGTGTTTCCCTTCAGAAACGGAGTTAAATGCCCGGCTCTGTGTCTTCCTACAAGCAAGAGTACTTTTAAGGTCAAACGAAGCTACATTGTTCACGAAGCTCACACGTTTCTCGCTCTTAACTGAAAAGCATTAGATGTTAGAGGACTTGTGGTTTGTATAACTATCAGAAACAGAGTTGAACTAGATAGGGTCCCTGTGTGTAGGAAACACAGGTCTTTATTATGAGCACACTCACTTTTCCCTCTGTATGAGATAATCAAGAAAGCAAGAGCGTGCTTCTTGCTCTAAAGCAGAGTGTGTTTTCCGGATGAGAACTTTGCTGTGTGTTTCCCTTCTGATACGGTGTTAAATGCCCGGTTCTGTGTCTTCCTATAAGCAAGAGTACTTTTCAGGTCAAAAGAAGCTACATTGTTCACGAAGCTCACACGTTTCTCGCTCTTAAGTGAAAAGCATTGGAGGTTACAGGACCTGTGGTTTGTAACAGTTTCAGAAAGAGGTTGAACTAGATATGGTCCTTGTGTGTAGGAAACACAATTCTTTTGTTCTGAGCACACTCACGTTTCCCTCTGTATGAGAGACTCTAGAAAGAAAGAGCGTGCTTCTTGCTTTAAAGCAGAGTGTGTTTCACGGATGAGAACTGTGCTGTGTGTTTCCCTTCAGAAACGGAGTTAAATGCCATGGTCTGTGTCTTCCTACAATCAAGACTCGTTTCTGGTAAACGCAGTCACTTTTCAGCTCAAACGAAGCTACATTGTTCACGAAGCTCACACGTTTCTGGCTCTTAACTGAAAATCATTGGATGTTAGAGGACTTGTGCTTTGTATAAGTTTAAGAAACAGAGTTGAACTAGATAGGGTCAGTGTGTGTAGGAAACACAGTTCTTTTTTCTGAGCACACTCACGTTTCTCTCTGTATGAGAGAATCTAGAAAGCAAGAGAGTGCTTCTTGCTCTAAAGCAGAGTGTGATTCCCGGATGAGAACTGTGCTGTGTGTTTCCCTTCAGAAACGGAGTTAAATGTCCTGCTCTGTGTCTTCCTACAAGAAAGACTTCGTTTCATGTAAATGCAGTCAATTTTCAGCTCAAACGAAGCTACATTGTTCACGAAGCTCACACGTTTCTCGCTCTTAACTGAAAAGCATTGGATGTTAGAGGACCGGTGGTTTGTATCAGTTTCACAAACAGAGTTGAACTAGATAGGGTCCGTGTGTGTAGGAAACACAGTTCTTTTGTTCTGAGCACACTCACGTTTCCCTCTGTATGAGAGACTCTAGAAAGAAAGAGCGTGTTTCTTGCTCTAAAGCAGTGTGTGTTTCCCGGATGAGAACTGTGCTGTGTGTTTCCCTTCAGAAACGGAGTAAATGCCCGGCTGTGTGTCTTCCTACAAGCAAGAGTACTTTTCAGCTCAAACGAAGCTACATTGTTCACGAAGCTCACACGTTTCATGCTCCTAACTGAAAATGATTGGCTGTTAGTGGACCTGTGGTTTGTATCAGTTTCAGAAACAGAGTTGAACTAGATAAGGTCCGTGTGTGTAGCAAACACAGTTCTATTATTCTGAGCACAGTCATTTTTCCCTCTGTTTGAGAGAATCTAGAAAGCAAGAGCGTGCTTCTTGCTCTAAAGCAGTGTGTGTTTCATGAATGAGAACTGTGCTGTGTGTTCCCCTTCAGAAACGGATTTAAATGCCCGGCTCTGTGTCTTTCTACAAGCAAGACTTCATTTCAGGTAAACGAAGTCACTTTTCAGCTCAAACGAAGCTACATTGTTCACGAAGCTCACACGTTTCTCGCTCTTAACTGAAAAGCATTAGATGTTAGAGGACTTGTGGTTTGTATAAGTTTCAGAAACAGAGTTGAACTAGATAGGGTCCGTGTGTATAGGAAACACAGTTCTTTATTCTGAGCAAACTCACTTTTCCCTCTGTATGAGAGAATCTAGAAATCAAGAGCTTGCTTCTTGCTCTAAAGCAGAGTGTGTTTCCCGGATGAGAACTGTGCTGTGTGTTTCCCTTCAGAAACGGAGTTAAATGCCTGGCTCTGTGTCTTCCTACAATCAAGAGTACTTTTCAGGTCAAACGAAGCTACATTGTTCACGAAGCTCACACGTTTCTCGCTCTTAACTGTAAAGCATTAGATGTTAGAGGACCTGTGGTTTGTATAACTATCAGAAACAGAGTTGAACTAGATAGGGTCCCTGTGTGTAGGAAACACAGTTCTTTATTCTGAGCACACTCACTTTTCCCTCTGTATGAGATAATCTAGAAAGCAAGAGCGTGCTTCTTGCTCTAAAGCAGAGTGTGTTTTCCGGATGAGAACTTTGCTGTGTGTTTCCCTTCAGATACGGTGTTAAATGCCCGGTTCTGTGTCTTCCTATAAGCAAGAGTACTTTTCAGGTCAAAAGAAGCTACATTGTTCACGAAGCTCACACGTTTCTCGCTCTTAACTGAAAATCATTGGATGTTAGAGGACTTGTGGTTTGTATAAGTTTAAGAAACAGAGTTGAACTAGATAGGGTCCGTGTGTGTTTGAAACACAGTTCTTTTTTCTGAGCACTCTCACGTTTCTCTCTGTATGAGAGAAACTAGAAAGCAAGAGAGTGCTTCTTGCTCTAAAGCAGAGTGTGTTTCCCGGATGAGAACTGTGCTGTGTGTTTCCCTTCAGAAACGGAGTTAAATGTCCTGCTCTGTGTCTTCCTACAAGAAATACTTCGTTTCATGTAAATGCAGTCCATATTTAGCTCAAACGAAGCTACATTGTTCACGAAGCTCACACATTTCTCGCTCTTAACTGAAAAGCATTGGATGTTAGAGGACCGGTGGTTTGTATCAGTTTCAGAAAGAGAGTTGAACTAGATATGGTCCGTGTTTGTAGGAAACACAATTCTTTTGTTCTGAGCACACTCACGTTTCCCTCTGTATGTGAGACTCTAGAAAGCAAGAGCGGGCTTCTTGCTCTAAAGCAGAGTGTGTTTCATGGATGAGGACTGTGCTGTGGGTTTCCCTTTAGAAACTGTGTTAAATGCCAGGGTCTCTGTCTTCCTACAAGCAAGAGTACTTTTCAGGTCAAATGAAGCCACATTGTTGACGAAGCTCACACGGTTCTCGCTCTTAAATGAAAAGCATTGGATGTTAGAGAACCTGTGGTTTGTATCAGTTTCAGAAACAGAGTTGAACTAGACATGGTCCGTGTGTGTAGGAAACACAGTTCTTTTGTTCTGAGCACACTCACTTTTCCCTCTATATTAGAGAGTCTAGAATGCAAGAGCGTGCTTCTTGCTCTAAAGCAGAGTGTGTTTCATGGATGAGGACTGTGCTGTGTGTTTCCCTTTAGAAACGGTGTTAAATGCCAGGGTCTGTGTCTTCCTACAAGCCAGACTTCGTTTCAAGTAAACGCATTCACTTTTCAGCTCAAACGAAGCTACATTGTTCACGAAGCTCACACGTTTCTCGATCTTAACTGAAAAGCATTGGATGTTAGAGGACCTGTGGTTTGTATCAGTTTCAGTAACAGAGTTGAACTAGATATGGTCCGTGTGTGTAGGAATCAAAGTTCTTTTGTTCTGAGCACACTCACGTTTCCCTCTGTATGAGAGACTCAAGAAAGCAAGAGCGTGCTTCTGGCTCTAAAGCAGAGTGTGTTTCCCGATGAGAACTGTGCTGTGTGTTTCCCTTCAGAAACGGAGATAAATGCCCGGCTCTGTGTCTTCCTACAAGCAAGAGTACTTTTCAGGTCAAACGAAGCTATATTGTTCAAAGCTCACACGTTTCTCGCTCTTAACTGAAAAGCATTAGATGTTAGAGGACTTGTGCTTTGTATCAGTTTCAGAAAGAGAGTTGAACTAGATACGGTCCGTGTGTGTAGGAAACACAGTTCTTTATTCTGAGCACACTCACTTTTCCCTCTGTATGAGAGAATCTAGAAAGCAAAAGCGTGCTTCTTGCTCTAAAGCAGAGTGGGTTTCCCGGATGAGAACTGTGCTGTTTGTTTCCCTTCAGAAACGGAGTTAAATGCCCGGCTCTGTGTCTTCCTACAAGCAAGAGTACTTTTCAGGTCAAACGAAGCTTCATTGTTCACGAAGCTCACACGTTTCTTGCTCTTAACTGAAGAATAATGGGTGTTAGAGGACCTTTGGTTTGTATTGGTTTCAGAAACAGAGTTGAACTAGATATGGTCCGTGTGTGTAGGAAACACAGTTCTTTTGTTCTGAGCACACTCAAGTTTCCCTCTGTATGAGAGACTCTAGAAAGAAAGAGCGTGCTTCTTGCTCTAAAGCAGTGTGTGTTTCATGAATGAGAACTGTGCTCTGTGTTCCCCTTCAGAAACGGAGTTAAATGCCCGGCTCTGTGTTTTCCTACAAGCCAGACTTCGTTTCAGGTAAACGCGTTCACTGTGCAACTCAAACAAAGCTACATTGTTCTCGAAGCTCACACGATTCTCGTTCTTAACTGAAAAGAATTGGATGTTAGAGGACCTGTGGTTTGTATCAGTTTCAGAAAGAGAGTTGATCTAGATATGGTCCGTGTGTGTAGGAAACACAATTCTTTTGTTCTGAGCACACTCACGTTTCCCTCTGTATGTGAGACTCTAGAAAGCAAGAGCGAGCTTCTTGCTCTAAAGCACAGTGTGTTTCATGAATGAGAACTGTGCTGTGTGTTTCCCTTCAGAAATGGAGTTAAATGCCCTGCTCTGTGTCTTCCTACAAGCAAGAGTACTTTTCAGGTCAAACGAAGCTACATTGTTCACAAAGCTCACACGTTTCTCCCTCTTAACTAAAAGCATTAGATGTTAGAGGACTTGTTGTTTGTATAAGTTTCAGAAACAGAGTTGAACTAGATAGGGTTCGGGTGTGTAGTAAACACAGTTCTTTATTCTGAGCACATTCACTTTTCCCTCTGTATGAGATAATCTAGAAGGCAAGAGCATGCTTCTTGCTCTAAAGTAGAGTGTGTTTTCCGGAAGAGAACTGTGCTGTGTGTTTCCCTTCAGAAACGGAGTTAAATGCCCGGTTCTGTGTCTTCCTATAAGCAAGAGTACATTTCAGGTAAAACGAAGCTACATTGTTCACGAAGCTCACACGTTTCTCGCTCTTAACTGAAAAGCAATGGGTGTTAGAGGACCTGTGGTTTGTATCAGTTTCAGAAACAGAGTTGAACTTGATATGTTCCGTGTGTGTTGGAAACACAGTACATTTGTTCTGAGCACACTCACGTTTCCCTCTGTATGAGAGACTCTAGAAAGCAAGAGCGTGCTTCTTGCTCTAAAGCAGACTGTGTTTCATGAATGAGAACTGTGCTGTGTGTTCCCCTTCAGAAATGGAGTTCAATGCCCGGATCTGTGTTTTCCTACAAGCCAAACTTCGTTTCAGGTAAACGCGTTCACTTTGCAACTCAAACATAGCTACATTGTTCTCGAAGCTCACACGATTCTCGTTCTTAACTGAAAAGAATTGGATGTTAGAGGACCTGTGGTTTGTATCAGTTTCAGAAAGAGAGTTGAACTAGATATGGTCCGTGTGTGTAGGAAACACAATTCTTTTGTTCTGAGCACACTCACGTTTCCCTCTGTATGTGAGACTCTAGAAAGTAAGAGCGAGCTTCTTGCTCTAAAGCACAGTGTGTTTCATGAATGAGAACTGTGCTGTGTGTTTCACTTCAGAAATGGAGTTAAATGCCCGGCTCTGTGTCTTCCTACAAGCAAGAGTACTTTTCAGGTCAAACGAAGCTACATTGTTCACAAAGCTCACACGTTTCTCCCTCTTAACTGAAAAGCATTAGATGTTAGAGGACTTGTGGTTTGTATAAGTTTCAGAAACAGAGTTGAACTAGATAGGGTCCGTGTGTGTAGGAAACACAGTTCTTTATTCTGAGCACACTCACTTTTCCCTCTGTATGAGATAATCTAGAAAGCAAGAGCGTGCTTCTTGCTCTAAAGAAGAGTGTGTTTTCCGGATGAGAACTGTACTGTGTGTTTCCCTTCCGAAACGGAGTTAAATGCCCGGTTCTGTGTCTTCCTATAAGCAAGAGGACTTTTCAGGTCAAACGAAGCTACATTGTTCACGAAGCTCACACGTTTCTCGCTCTTAACTGAAAAGCAATGGGTGTTTGAGGACCTGTGGTTTGTATCAGTTTCAGAACCAGAGTTGAACTTGATATGTTCCGTGTGTAGGAAACACAGTACTTTTGTTCTGAGCACACTCACGTTTCCCTCTGTATGAGAGACTCTAGAAAGCAAGAGCGTGCTTCTTGCTCTAACGCAGAGTGTGTTTCATGAATGAGAACTGTGCTGTGTGTTCCCCTTTAGAAATGGAGTTCAATGCCCGGCTCTGTGTTTTCCTACAAGCC
The DNA here is from genome assembly GCA_949786385.1 of Onychomys leucogaster. NCBI lineage: Eukaryota > Metazoa > Chordata > Mammalia > Rodentia > Cricetidae > Onychomys > Onychomys leucogaster. The sequence continues at coordinate 873,621 of CATKUP010000114.1, read as the reverse complement.
AGACTTCGTTTCAAGTAAACACATTCACTTTTCAACTCAAACAAAGCTACATTGTTCACGAAGCTCACACGTTTCTCGCTCTTAACTGAAGAACAATGGGTGTTAGAGGACCTTTGGTTTGTATTGGTTTCAGAAACAGAGTTGAACTGGATATGGTCCGTGTGTGTAGGAAACACAGTTCTTTTGTTCTGAGCACACTCAAGTTTCCCTCTGTATGAGAGACTCTAGAAAGCAAGAGCGTGCTTCTTGCTCTAAAGCAGTGTGTGTTTCATTTATGAGAACTGTGCTTTGTGTTTCTCTTCAGAAATGGAGTTAAATGCCCTGCTCTGTGTCTTCCTACAAGAAAGACTTCGTTTCATGTAAATGCAGTCACTTTCAGCTCAAACGAAGCATCATTGTTCACGAAGCTCACACGTTTCTCGCTCTTAACTGAAAAGCATTGGATGTTAGAGGACCTGTGGTTTGTATCAGTTTCAGAAACAGAGTTGAACTAGATATGGTCTGTGTGTGTAGGAAACACAGTACTTTTCTTCTGAGCACGCTCACGTTATCCTCTGTATGAGAGACTCTAGAAAGCAAGAGCAGGCTTCTTGCTCTAAAGCAGAGTGTGTTTCATGGATGAGGACTGTGCTGTGGGTTTCCCTTTAGAAACTGTGTTAAATGCCAGGGTCTCTGTCTTCCTACAAGCAAGAGTACTTTTCAGGTCAAACGAAGCCACATTGTTCACGAAGCTCACACGTTTCTCGCTCTTAAATGAAAAGCATTGGATGTTAGAGGACCTGTGGTTTGTATCAGTTTCAGAAACAGAGTTGAACTAGACATGGTCCGTGTGTGTAGGTAACACAGTTCTTTTGTTCTGAGCACACTCACTTTTCCCTCTATATTAGAGAGTCTAGAATGCAAGAGCGTGCTTCTTGCTCTAAAGCAGAGTGTGTTTCATGGATGAGGACTGTGCTGTGTGTTTCCCTTTAGAAACGATGTTAAATGCCAGGGTCTGTGTCTTCCTACAAGCCAGACTTCGTTTCAAAGTAAACGCATTCACTTTTCAGCTCAAACGAAGCTACATTGTTCACGAAGCTCACACGTTTCTTGCTCTTAACTGAAAAGCATTGGATGTTAGAGGACCTGTGGTTTGTATCAGTTTCAGAAACAGAGTTGAACTAGATATGGTCCGTGTGTGTAGGAAACACAGTACTTTTCTTCTGAGCACGCTCACGTTATCCTCTGTATGAGAGACTCTAGAAAGCAAGAGCGGGCTTCTTGCTCTAAAGCAGAGTGTGTTTCATGGATGAGGACTGTGCTGTGGGTTTCCCTTTAGAAACTGTGTTAAATGCCAGGGTCTCTGTCTTCCTACAAGCAAGAGTACTTTTCAGGTCAAACGAAGCCACATTGTTCACGAAGCTCACACGTTTCTCGCTCTTAAATGAAAAGCATTGGATGTTAGAGGACCTGTGGTTTGTATCAGTTTCAGAAACAGAGTTGAACTAGACATGGTCCGCGTGTGTAGGAAACACAGTTCTTTTGTTCTGAGCACACTCACTTTTCCCTCTATATTAGAGAGTCTAGAATGCAAGAGCGTGCTTCTTGCTCTAAAGCAGAGTGTGTTTCATGGATGAGGACTGTGCTGTGTGTTTCCCTTTAGAAACGGTGTTAAATGCCAGGGTCTGTGTCTTCCTACAAGCCAGACTTCGTTTCAAGTAAACGCATTCACTTTTCAGCTCAAACGAAACTACATTGTTCACGAAGCTCACACGTTTCTCGCTATTAACTGAAAAGCATTGGATGTTAGAGGACCTGTGGTTTGTATCAGTTTCAGAAACAGAGTTGAACTAGATATGGTCCGTGTGTGTAGGAATCAAAGTTCTTTTGTTCTGAGCACACTCACGTTTCCCTCTGTATGAGAGACTCTAGAAAGCAAGAGCATGCTTCTTGCTCTAAAGCAGATTGTGTTTCCCGATGAGAACTGTGCTGTGTGTTTCCCTTCAGAAACGGAGATAAATGCCCGGCTCTGTGTCTTCCTACAAGCAAGAGTACTTTTCAGGTCAAACGATGCTATATTGTTCACGAAGCTCACAAGTGTCTCGCTCTTAACTGAAAAGCATTAGATGTTAGAGGACTTGTGGTTTGTATAAGTTTCAGAAACAGAGTTGAACTAGATAGGGTCCGTGTGTGTAGGAAACACAGTTCTTTATTGTGAGCACACTCACTTTTCCCTCTGTATGAGAGAATCTAGAAAACAAAAGCGTGCTTCTTGCTCTAAAGCAGAGTGTGTTTCCCGGATGAGAACTGTGCTGTGTGTTTCCCTTCAGAAACGGAGTTAAATGCCCGGCTCTGTGTCTTCCTACAAGCAAGAGTACTTTTCAGGTCAAACGAAGCTTCATTGTTCACGAAGCTCACACGTTTCTCGCTCTTAACTGAAGAACAATGGGTGTTAGAGGACCTTTGGTTTGTATCGGTTTCAGAAACAGAGTTGAACTAGATATGGTCTGTGTGTGTAGGAAACACAGTACTTTTCTTCTGAGCACACTCACGTTATCCTCTGTATGAGAGACTCTAGAAAGCAAGAGCGGGCTTCTTGCTCTAAAGCAGAGTGTGTTTCATGGATGAGGACTGTGCTGTGGGTTTCCCTTTAGAAACTGTGTTAAATACCAGGGTCTCTGTCTTCCTACAAGCAAGAGTACTTTTCAGGTCAAACGAAGCTACATTGTTCACGAAGCTCAAACGTTTCTCGCTCTTAACTGAAAAGCAATGGGTGTTAGAGGACCTGTGGTTTGTATCAGTTTCAGAACCAGAGTTGAACTTGATATGTTCCGTGTGTGTAGGAAACACAGTACTTTTGTTTTGAGCACACTCACGTTTCCCTCTGTATGAGAGACTCTAGAAAGCAAGAGCGTGCTTCTTGCTCTAAAGCAGAGTGTGTTTCATGAATGAGAACTGTGCTGTGTGTTCCCCTTCAGAAATGGAGTTCAATGCGCGGCTCTGTGTTTTCCTACAAGCCAGACTTCGTTTCAGGTAAACACATTCACTTTTCAACTCAAACAAAGCTACATTGTTCACGAAGCTCACACGTTTCTCGCTCTTAACTGAAAAGCATTGGATGTTAGAGGACCTGTGGTTTGTATCAGCTTCAGAAAGAGAGTTGAACTAGATATGGTCCGTGTGTGTAGGAAACAGAGTTCTTTTGTTCTGAGCACACTCACGTTTCCCTCTGTATGTGAGACTCTAGAAAGCAAGAGCGAGCTTCTTGTTGTAAAGCACAGTGTGTTTCATGAATGAGAACTGTGTTGTGTGTTTCTCTTCAGAAATGGAGTTAAATGCCCTGCTCTGTGTCTTCCTACAAGCAAGACTTCGCTTCATGTAAATGCAGTCACTTTTCAGCTCAAACGAAGCTTCATTGTTCACGAAGCTCACACGTTTCTCGCTCTTAACTGAAAAGCATTGGATGTTAGAGGACTGGTGGTTTGTATCAGTTTCAGAAAGAGAGTTGAACTAGATATGGTCCGTGTGTGTAGGAAACACAATTCTTTTGTTCTGAGCACACTCACGTTTCCCTCTGTATGAGAGACTCTAGAAAGAAAGAGCGTGCTTCTTGCTCTAAAGCAGAGTGTGTTTCCCGGATGAGAACTGTTCTGTGTGTTTCCCTTCAGAAACGGAGTTAAATGCCCGGCTCTGTGTCTTCCTACAAGCAAGAGTACTTTTCAGGTCAAATGAAGCTACATTGTTCGCAAAGCTCACACGTTTCTCGCTCTTAACTGAAAAGCATTGGATGTTAGAGGACCTGTGGTTTGTATCAGTTTCAGAAACAGAGTTGAACTAGATATGGTCCGTGTGTGTAGGAAAAACAGTACTTTTCTTCTGAGCACACTCACGTTATCCTCTGTATGAGAGACTCTAGAAAGCAAGAGCGGGCTTCTTGCTCTAAAGCAGAGTGTGTTTCATGGATGAGGACTGTGCTGTGGGTTTCCCTTTAGAAACTGTGTTAAATGCCAGGGTCTCTGTCTTCCTACAAGCAAGAGTACTTTTCAGGTCAAACGAAGCTACATTGTTCACAAAGCTCACACGTTTCTCGCTCTTAACTGAAAAGCATTGGATGTTAGAGGACCTGTGGTTTGTATCAGTTTCAGAAACAGAGTTGAACTAGATAGGGTTCGTGTGAGTAGGAAACACAGTTCTTTATTCTGAGCACACTCATGTTTCCCTCTGTATGAGAGACTCTAGAAAGCAAGAGCGTGCTTCTTGCTCTAAAGCAGATTGTGTTTCCCGATGAGAACTGTGCTGTGTGTTTCCCTTCAGAAACGGAGATAAATGCCCGGCTCTGTGTCTTCCTACAAGCAAGAGTACTTTTCAGGTCAAACGAAGCTACATTGTTCACGAGGCTCACACGTTTCTCGCTGTTAACTGAAAAACAATGGGTGTTGGAGGACCTGTGGTTTGTATCGGTTTCAGAAACAGAGTTGAACTAGATATGTTCCTTGTGTGTAGGAAACACAGTACTTTTGTTCTGAGCACACTCACGTTTCCCTCTGTATTTGAGACTCTAGAAAGCAAGAACGTGCTTCTTGCTCTAAAGCAGAGTGTGTTTCATGAATGAGAACTGTGCTGTGTGTTTCCCTTAAGAAACGGAGTTAAATGCCAGGGTCTGTTTCTTCCTACAAGCAAGACTCCTTTCAGGTAAACACAGTCACTTTTCAGCTCAAACGAAGCTACATTGTTCACGAAGCTCACAAGTTTCTCGCTCTTCACTAAAAATGATTGGATGTTAGAGGACAGTGGTTAGTATCAGTTTCAGAAACAGAGTTGAACTAGATAGGGTCCGTGTGTGTAGGAAACACAGTACTATTATTCTGAGCACACTCACGTTTCCCTCTGTTTGAGAGAATATAGAAAGCAAGAGCGTGCTTCTTGCTCTAAAGCAGAGTGTGATTCATGAATGAGAACTGTGCTGTGTGTTCCCTTTCAGAAACGGAGTTAAATGCCCGGCTCTGTGTCTTCCTACAAGCAAGACTTCGTTTCAGGTAAATGCAGTCACTTTTCAGCTCAAACGAAGCTACATTGTTCACGAAGCTCACACGTTTCTCGCTCTTAACTGAAAAGCATTGTATGTAGTTGGACCTGTGGTTTGTATCAGTTTCAGAAACAGAGTTGAACTAGATATGGTCCGTGTGTTTAGGAAACACAGTTCTTTTGTTGTGAGCACACTCACTTTTCCATCTGTATTAGAGAGTCTAGAAATCAAGAGCGTGCTTCTTGCTCTAAAGCAGAGTGTGTTTCATGGATGAGGACTGTGCTGTGGGTTTCCCTTTAGAAACGGTGTTAAATGCCAGGGTCTGTGTCTTCCTACAAGCAAGACTTCATTTCAGATAAACACAGTCACTTTTCAGCTCAAACGAAGCTTCATTGTTCACGAAGCTCACACGTTTCTCGCTCTTAACTGAAAAGCATTGGACATTAGGTGACCTGTGGTTTGTATCAGTTTCAGAAAGAGAGTTGAACTAGATATGGTCCGTGTGTGTAGGAAACACAATTCTTTTTGTTCTGAGCACACTCACGTTTCTCTCTGTATGAGAGAATCTTGAAAGCAAGAGCGTGCTTCTTGCTCTAAAGCAGAGTGTGTTTCCCGGATGAGAACTGTGCTATGTGTTTCCCTTCAGAAACGGAGTTAAATGCCCGGCTCTGTGTCTTCCTACAAACAAGAGTACTTTTCAGCTCAAACGAAGCTACATTGTTCATGAAGCTCACATGTTTCTCGCTCTTAACTGAAAAGCATTGGATGTTAGAGGACCTGAGGTTTGTATCAGTTTCAGAAACAGAGTTGAACTAGATATGGTCCGTGTGTGTAGGAAACACAGTACTTTTTTTCTGAGCACACTCACGTTATCCTCTGCATGAGAGACTCTAGAAAGCAAGAGCGTGCTTCTTGCTCTAAAGCAGAGTGTGTTTCATGAATGAGAACTGTGCTGTGGGTTTCTCTTCAGAAATGTAGTTAAATGCCCTGCTCTGTGTCTTCCTACAAGCAAGACTTCGTTTCATGTAAATGCAGTCACTTTTCAGCTCAAACGAAGCTTCATTGTTCACGAAGCTCACACGTTTCTCGCTCTTAACTGAAAAGCATTGGATGTTAGAGGACTGGTGGTTTGTATCAGTTTCAGAAACAGAGTTGAACTAGATATGGTCCGTGTGTGTAGGAAACACAATTCTTTTGTTCTGAGCACACTCACGTTTCCCTCTGTATGAGAGACTCTAGAAAGAAAGAGCGTGCTTCTTGCTCTAAAGCAGAGTGTGTTTCCCGGATGAGAACTGTGCTGTGTGTTTCCCTTCAGAAACGGAGTTAAATGCCCGGCTCTGTGTCTTCCTACAAGCAAGAGTACTTTTCAGGTCAAATGAAGCTACATTGTTCACGAGGCTCACACGTTTCTCGCTCTTAACTGAAAAGCATTGGATGTTAGAGGACCTGTGGTTTGTATCAGTTTCAGAAACAGAGTTGAACTAGATATGGTCCGTGTGTGTAGGACACAGTACTTTTCTTCTGAGCACACTCACGTTATCCTCTGTATGAGAGACTCTAGATAGCAAGAGCAGGCTTCTTGCTCTAAAGCAGAGTGTGTTTCATGGATGAGGAAAGTGCTGTGGGTTTCCCTTTAGAAACTGTGTTAAATGCCAGGGTCTCTGTCTTCCTACAAGCAAGAGTACTTTTCAGGTCAAACGAAGCCACATTGTTCACGAAGCTCACACGTTTCTCGCTCTTAAATGAAAAGCATTGGATCTTAGAGGACCTGTGGTTTGTATCAGTTTCAGAAACAGAGTTGAACTAGACATGGTCCGTGTGTGTAGGAAACACAGTTCTTTTGTTCTGAGCACACTCACTATTCCCTCTATATTAGAGATTCTAGAATGCAAGAGCGTGCTTCTTGCTCTAAATCAGAGTGTGTTTTATGGATGAGGACTGTACTGTGTGTTTCCCTTTAGAAACGGTGTTAAATGCCAGGGTCTGTGTCTTCCTACAAGCCAGACTTCGTTTCAGGTAAACGCATTCACTTTTAAGCTCAAACAAAGCTACATTGTTCACAAAGCTCACACGTTACTCGCTCTTAACTGAAAAGCATTGGATGTTAGAGGACCTGTGGTTTGTATCAGTTTCAGAAACAGAGTTGAACTAGATATGGTCCGTGTGTGTAGGAAACACAGTACTTTTCTTCTGAGCACACTCACGTTATCCTCTGTATGAGAGAATCTAGAAAGCAAGAGCGGGCTTCTTGCTCAAAAGCAGAGTGTGTTTCATGGATGAGGACTGTGCTGTGGGTTTCCCTTTAGAAACTGTGTTAAATGCCAGGGTCTCTGTCTTCCTAAAAGCAAGAGTACTTTTCAGGTCAAACGAAGCTACATTGTTCACAAAGCTCACACGTTTCTCGCTCTTAACTGAAAAGCATTGGATGTTAGAGGACCTGTGGTTTGTATCAGTTTCAGAAACAGAGTTGAAATAGATAGGGTTCGTGTGAGTAGGAAACACAGTTCTTTATTCTGAGCACACTCATGTTTCCCTCTGTATGAGAGACTCTAGAAAGCAAGAGCGTGCTTCTTGCTCTAAAGCAGAGTGTGTTTCCCGATGAGAACTGTGCTGTGTGTTTCCCTTCAGAAACGGAGATAAATGCCCGGCTCTGTGTCTTCCTACAAGCAAGAGTACTTTTCAGGTCAAACGAAGCTACATTGTTCACGAGGCTCACACGTTTCTCGCTGTTAACTGAAAAACAATGGGTGTTAGAGGACCTGTGGTTTGTATCGGTTTCAGAAACAGAGTTGAACTAGATATGGTCCGTGTGTAGGAAACACAGTACTTTTGTTCTGAGCACACTCACATTTCCCTCTGTATTTGAGACTCTAGAAAGCAAGAGCGTGCTTCTTGCTCTAAAGCAGAGTGTGTTTCCTGGATGAGAACTGTGCTGTGTGTTTCCCTTCAGAAACGGAGTTAAATGCCAGGGTCTGTTTCTTCCTACAAGCAAGACTCGTTTCAGGTAAACACAGTCACTTTTCAGCTCAAACGAAGCTACATTGTTCACGAAGCTCACAAGTATCTCACTCTTCACTGAAAATGATTGGATGTTAGAGGACAGTGGTTAGTATCAGTTTCAGAAACAGAGTTGAACTAGATAGGGTCCGTGTGTGTAGGAAACACAGTTCTATTATTCTGAGCACACTCACGTTTCCCTCTGTATGAGATAATCTAGAAAGCAAGAGCGTGCTTCTTGCTCTAAAGCAGAGTGTGTTTTCCGGATGAGAACTTTGCTGTGTGTTTCCCTTCAGATACGGTGTTAAATGCCCGGTTCTGTGTCTTCCTATAAGCAAGAGTACTTTTCAGGTCAAAAGAAGCTACATTGTTCACGAAGCTCACACGTTTCTCGCTCTTAACTGAAAATCATTGGATGTTAGAGGACTTGTGGTTTGTATAAGTTTAAGAAACAGAGTTGAACTAGATAGGGTCCGTGTGTGTAGGAAACACAGTTCTTTTTTCTGAGAACACTCACGTTTCTCTCTGTATGAGAGAATCTAGAAAGCAAGAGAGTGCTTCTTGCTCTAAAGCAGAGTGTGTTTCCCAGATGAGAACTGTGCTGTGTGTTTCCCTTCAGAAACGGAGTTAAATGTCCTGCTCTGTGTCTTCCTACAAGAAAGACTTCGTTTCATGTAAATGCAGTCAATTTTCAGCTCAAACGAAGCTACATTGTTCACGAAGCTCACACATTTCTCGCTCTTAACTGAAAAGCATTGGATGTTAGAGCACCGGTGGTTTGTATCAGTTTCAGAAAGAGAGTTGAACTAGATATGGTCCATGTTTGTAGGAAACACAATTCTTGTGTTCTGAGCACACTCACGTTTCCCTCTGTATGTGAGACTCTAGAAAGCAAGAGCGGGCTTCTTGCTCTAAAGCAGAGTGTGTTTCATGGATGAGAACTGTGCTGTGTGTTTCCCTTCAGAAACGGAGTTAAATGCCAGGGTCTGTTTCTTCCTACAAGCAAGACTCGTTTCAGGTAAACACAGTCACTTTTCAGCTCAAACGAAGCTACATTGTTCACGAAGCTCACAAGTTTCTCGCTCTTCACTAAAAATGATTGGATGTTAGAGGACAGTGGTTAGTATCAGTTTCAGAAACAGAGTTGAACTAGATAGGGTCCGTGTGTGTAGGAAACACAGTACTATTATTCTGAGCACACTCACGTTTCCCTCTGTTTGAGAGAATATAGAAAGCAAGAGCGTGCTTCTTGCTCTAAAGCAGAGTGTGATTCATGAATGAGAACTGTGCTGTGTGTTCCCTTTCAGAAACGGAGTTAAATGCCCGGCTCTGTGTCTTCCTACAAGCAAGACTTCGTTTCAGGTAAATGCAGTCACTTTTCAGCTCAAACGAAGCTACATTGTTCACGAAGCTCACACGTTTCTCGCTCTTAACTGAAAAGCATTGTATGTAGTTGGACCTGTGGTTTGTATCAGTTTCAGAAACAGAGTTGAACTAGATATGGTCCGTGTGTTTAGGAAACACAGTTCTTTTGTTGTGAGCACACTCACTTTTCCATCTGTATTAGAGAGTCTAGAAATCAAGAGCGTGCTTCTTGCTCTAAAGCAGAGTGTGTTTCATGGATGAGGACTGTGCTGTGGGTTTCCCTTTAGAAACGGTGTTAAATGCCAGGGTCTGTGTCTTCCTACAAGCAAGACTTCATTTCAGATAAACACAGTCACTTTTCAGCTCAAACGAAGCTTCATTGTTCACGAAGCTCACACGTTTCTCGCTCTTAACTGAAAAGCATTGGACATTAGGTGACCTGTGGTTTGTATCAGTTTCAGAAAGAGAGTTGAACTAGATATGGTCCGTGTGTGTAGGAAACACAATTCTTTTTGTTCTGAGCACACTCACGTTTCTCTCTGTATGAGAGAATCTTGAAAGCAAGAGCGTGCTTCTTGCTCTAGGCAGAGTGTGTTTCCCGGATGAGAACTGTGCTATGTGTTTCCCTTCAGAAACGGAGTTAAATGCCCGGCTCTGTGTCTTCCTACAAACAAGAGTACTTTTCAGCTCAAACGAAGCTACATTGTTCATGAAGCTCACATGTTTCTCGCTCTTAACTGAAAAGCATTGGATGTTAGAGGACCTGAGGTTTGTATCAGTTTCAGAAACAGAGTTGAACTAGATATGGTCCGTGTGTGTAGGAAACACAGTACTTTTTTTCTGAGCACACTCACGTTATCCTCTGCATGAGAGACTCTAGAAAGCAAGAGCGTGCTTCTTGCTCTAAAGCAGAGTGTGTTTCATGAATGAGAACTGTGCTGTGGGTTTCTCTTCAGAAATGTAGTTAAATGCCCTGCTCTGTGTCTTCCTACAAGCAAGACTTCGTTTCATGTAAATGCAGTCACTTTTCAGCTCAAACGAAGCTTCATTGTTCACGAAGCTCACACGTTTCTCGCTCTTAACTGAAAAGCATTGGATGTTAGAGGACTGGTGGTTTGTATCAGTTTCAGAAACAGAGTTGAACTAGATATGGTCCGTGTGTGTAGGAAACACAATTCTTTTGTTCTGAGCACACTCACGTTTCCCTCTGTATGAGAGACTCTAGAAAGAAAGAGCGTGCTTCTTGCTCTAAAGCAGAGTGTGTTTCCCGGATGAGAACTGTGCTGTGTGTTTCCCTTCAGAAACGGAGTTAAATGCCCGGCTCTGTGTCTTCCTACAAGCAAGAGTACTTTTCAGGTCAAATGAAGCTACATTGTTCACGAGGCTCACACGTTTCTCGCTCTTAACTGAAAAGCATTGGATGTTAGAGGACCTGTGGTTTGTATCAGTTTCAGAAACAGAGTTGAACTAGATATGGTCCGTGTGTGTAGGACACAGTACTTTTCTTCTGAGCACACTCACGTTATCCTCTGTATGAGAGACTCTAGATAGCAAGAGCAGGCTTCTTGCTCTAAAGCAGAGTGTGTTTCATGGATGAGGAAAGTGCTGTGGGTTTCCCTTTAGAAACTGTGTTAAATGCCAGGGTCTCTGTCTTCCTACAAGCAAGAGTACTTTTCAGGTCAAACGAAGCCACATTGTTCACGAAGCTCACACGTTTCTCGCTCTTAAATGAAAAGCATTGGATGTTAGAGGACCTGTGGTTTGTATCAGTTTCAGAAACAGAGTTGAACTAGACATGGTCCGTGTGTGTAGGAAACACAGTTCTTTTGTTCTGAGCACACTCACTATTCCCTCTATATTAGAGATTCTAGAATGCAAGAGCGTGCTTCTTGCTCTAAATCAGAGTGTGTTTTATGGATGAGGACTGTACTGTGTGTTTCCCTTTAGAAACGGTGTTAAATGCCAGGGTCTGTGTCTTCCTACAAGCCAGACTTCGTTTCAGGTAAACGCATTCACTTTTAAGCTCAAACAAAGCTACATTGTTCACAAAGCTCACACGTTACTCGCTCTTAACTGAAAAGCATTGGATGTTAGAGGACCTGTGGTTTGTATCAGTTTCAGAAACAGAGTTGAACTAGATATGGTCCGTGTGTGTAGGAAACACAGTACTTTTCTTCTGAGCACACTCACGTTATCCTCTGTATGAGAGAATCTAGAAAGCAAGAGCGGGCTTCTTGCTCAAAAGCAGAGTGTGTTTCATGGATGAGGACTGTGCTGTGGGTTTCCCTTTAGAAACTGTGTTAAATGCCAGGGTCTCTGTCTTCCTAAAAGCAAGAGTACTTTTCAGGTCAAACGAAGCTACATTGTTCACAAAGCTCACACGTTTCTCGCTCTTAACTGAAAAGCATTGGATGTTAGAGGACCTGTGGTTTGTATCAGTTTCAGAAACAGAGTTGAAATAGATAGGGTTCGTGTGAGTAGGAAACACAGTTCTTTATTCTGAGCACACTCATGTTTCCCTCTGTATGAGAGACTCTAGAAAGCAAGAGCGTGCTTCTTGCTCTAAAGCAGAGTGTGTTTCCCGATGAGAACTGTGCTGTGTGTTTCCCTTCAGAAACGGAGATAAATGCCCGGCTCTGTGTCTTCCTACAAGCAAGAGTACTTTTCAGGTCAAACGAAGCTACATTGTTCACGAGGCTCACACGTTTCTCGCTGTTAACTGAAAAACAATGGGTGTTAGAGGACCTGTGGTTTGTATCGGTTTCAGAAACAGAGTTGAACTAGATATGGTCCGTGTGTAGGAAACACAGTACTTTTGTTCTGAGCACACTCACATTTCCCTCTGTATTTGAGACTCTAGAAAGCAAGAGCGTGCTTCTTGCTCTAAAGCAGAGTGTGTTTCCTGGATGAGAACTGTGCTGTGTGTTTCCCTTCAGAAACGGAGTTAAATGCCAGGGTCTGTTTCTTCCTACAAGCAAGACTCGTTTCAGGTAAACACAGTCACTTTTCAGCTCAAACGAAGCTACATTGTTCACGAAGCTCACAAGTATCTCACTCTTCACTGAAAATGATTGGATGTTAGAGGACAGTGGTTAGTATCAGTTTCAGAAACAGAGTTGAACTAGATAGGGTCCGTGTGTGTAGGAAACACAGTTCTATTATTCTGAGCACACTCACGTTTCCCTCTGTATGAGATAATCTAGAAAGCAAGAGCGTGCTTCTTGCTCTAAAGCAGAGTGTGTTTTCCGGATGAGAATTTTGCTGTGTGTTTCCCTTCAGATACGGTGTTAAATGCCCGGTTCTGTGTCTTCCTATAAGCAAGAGTACTTTTCAGGTCAAAAGAAGCTACATTGTTCACGAAGCTCACACGTTTCTCGCTCTTAACTGAAAATCATTGGATGTTAGAGGACTTGTGGTTTGTATAAGTTTAAGAAACAGAGTTGAACTAGATAGGGTCCGTGTGTGTAGGAAACACAGTTCTTTTTTCTGAGAACACTCACGTTTCTCTCTGTATGAGAGAATCTAGAAAGCAAGAGAGTGCTTCTTGCTCTAAAGCAGAGTGTGTTTCCCAGATGAGAACTGTGCTGTGTGTTTCCCTTCAGAAACGGAGTTAAATGTCCTGCTCTGTGTCTTCCTACAAGAAAGACTTCGTTTCATGTAAATGCAGTCAATTTTCAGCTCAAACGAAGCTACATTGTTCACGAAGCTCACACATTTCTCGCTCTTAACTGAAAAGCATTGGATGTTAGAGCACCGGTGGTTTGTATCAGTTTCAGAAAGAGAGTTGAACTAGATATGGTCCATGTTTGTAGGAAACACAATTCTTGTGTTCTGAGCACACTCACGTTTCCCTCTGTATGTGAGACTCTAGAAAGCAAGAGCGGGCTTCTTGCTCTAAAGCAGAGTGTGTTTCATGGATGAGGAAAGTGCTGTGGGTTTCCCTTTAGAAACTGTGTTAAATGCCAGGGTCTCTGTCTTCCTACAAGCAAGAGTACTTTTCAGGTCAAACGAAGCCACATTGTTCACGAAGCTCACACGTTTCTCGCTCTTAAATGAAAAGCATTGGATCTTAGAGGACCTGTGGTTTGTATCAGTTTCAGAAACAGAGTTGAACTAGACATGGTCCGTGTGTGTAGGAAACACAGTTCTTTTGTTCTGAGCACACTCACTATTCCCTCTATATTAGAGATTCTAGAATGCAAGAGCGTGCTTCTTGCTCTAAATCAGAGTGTGTTTTATGGATGAGGACTGTACTGTGTGTTTCCCTTTAGAAACGGTGTTAAATGCCAGGGTCTGTGTCTTCCTACAAGCCAGACTTCGTTTCAGGTAAACGCATTCACTTTTAAGCTCAAACAAAGCTACATTGTTCACAAAGCTCACACGTTACTCGCTCTTAACTGAAAAGCATTGGATGTTAGAGGACCTGTGGTTTGTATCAGTTTCAGAAACAGAGTTGAACTAGATATGGTCCGTGTGTGTAGGAAACACAGTACTTTTCTTCTGAGCACACTCACGTTATCCTCTGTATGAGAGAATCTAGAAAGCAAGAGCGGGCTTCTTGCTCAAAAGCAGAGTGTGTTTCATGGATGAGGACTGTGCTGTGGGTTTCCCTTTAGAAACTGTGTTAAATGCCAGGGTCTCTGTCTTCCTAAAAGCAAGAGTACTTTTCAGGTCAAACGAAGCTACATTGTTCACAAAGCTCACACGTTTCTCGCTCTTAACTGAAAAGCATTGGATGTTAGAGGACCTGTGGTTTGTATCAGTTTCAGAAACAGAGTTGAAATAGATAGGGTTCGTGTGAGTAGGAAACACAGTTCTTTATTCTGAGCACACTCATGTTTCCCTCTGTATGAGAGACTCTAGAAAGCAAGAGCGTGCTTCTTGCTCTAAAGCAGAGTGTGTTTCCCGATGAGAACTGTGCTGTGTGTTTCCCTTCAGAAACGGAGATAAATGCCCGGCTCTGTGTCTTCCTACAAGCAAGAGTACTTTTCAGGTCAAACGAAGCTACATTGTTCACGAGGCTCACACGTTTCTCGCTGTTAACTGAAAAACAATGGGTGTTAGAGGACCTGTGGTTTGTATCGGTTTCAGAAACAGAGTTGAACTAGATATGGTCCGTGTGTAGGAAACACAGTACTTTTGTTCTGAGCACACTCACATTTCCCTCTGTATTTGAGACTCTAGAAAGCAAGAGCGTGCTTCTTGCTCTAAAGCAGAGTGTGTTTCCTGGATGAGAACTGTGCTGTGTGTTTCCCTTCAGAAACGGAGTTAAATGCCAGGGTCTGTTTCTTCCTACAAGCAAGACTCGTTTCAGGTAAACACAGTCACTTTTCAGCTCAAACGAAGCTACATTGTTCACGAAGCTCACAAGTATCTCACTCTTCACTGAAAATGATTGGATGTTAGAGGACAGTGGTTAGTATCAGTTTCAGAAACAGAGTTGAACTAGATAGGGTCCGTGTGTGTAGGAAACACAGTTCTATTATTCTGAGCACACTCACGTTTCCCTCTGTATGAGATAATCTAGAAAGCAAGAGCGTGCTTCTTGCTCTAAAGCAGAGTGTGTTTTCCGGATGAGAACTTTGCTGTGTGTTTCCCTTCAGATACGGTGTTAAATGCCCGGTTCTGTGTCTTCCTATAAGCAAGAGTACTTTTCAGGTCAAAAGAAGCTACATTGTTCACGAAGCTCACACGTTTCTCGCTCTTAACTGAAAATCATTGGATGTTAGAGGACTTGTGGTTTGTATAAGTTTAAGAAACAGAGTTGAACTAGATAGGGTCCGTGTGTGTAGGAAACACAGTTCTTTTTTCTGAGAACACTCACGTTTCTCTCTGTATGAGAGAATCTAGAAAGCAAGAGAGTGCTTCTTGCTCTAAAGCAGAGTGTGTTTCCCAGATGAGAACTGTGCTGTGTGTTTCCCTTCAGAAACGGAGTTAAATGTCCTGCTCTGTGTCTTCCTACAAGAAAGACTTCGTTTCATGTAAATGCAGTCAATTTTCAGCTCAAACGAAGCTACATTGTTCACGAAGCTCACACATTTCTCGCTCTTAACTGAAAAGCATTGGATGTTAGAGCACCGGTGGTTTGTATCAGTTTCAGAAAGAGAGTTGAACTAGATATGGTCCATGTTTGTAGGAAACACAATTCTTGTGTTCTGAGCACACTCACGTTTCCCTCTGTATGTGAGACTCTAGAAAGCAAGAGCGGGCTTCTTGCTCTAAAGCAGAGTGTGTTTCATGGATGAGAACTGTGCTGTGTGTTTCCCTTCAGAAACGGAGTTAAATGCCAGGGTCTGTTTCTTCCTACAAGCAAGACTCGTTTCAGGTAAACACAGTCACTTTTCAGCTCAAACGAAGCTACATTGTTCACGAAGCTCACAAGTTTCTCGCTCTTCACTAAAAATGATTGGATGTTAGAGGACAGTGGTTAGTATCAGTTTCAGAAACAGAGTTGAACTAGATAGGGTCCGTGTGTGTAGGAAACACAGTACTATTATTCTGAGCACACTCACGTTTCCCTCTGTTTGAGAGAATATAGAAAGCAAGAGCGTGCTTCTTGCTCTAAAGCAGAGTGTGATTCATGAATGAGAACTGTGCTGTGTGTTCCCTTTCAGAAACGGAGTTAAATGCCCGGCTCTGTGTCTTCCTACAAGCAAGACTTCGTTTCAGGTAAATGCAGTCACTTTTCAGCTCAAACGAAGCTACATTGTTCACGAAGCTCACACGTTTCTCGCTCTTAACTGAAAAGCATTGTATGTAGTTGGACCTGTGGTTTGTATCAGTTTCAGAAACAGAGTTGAACTAGATATGGTCCGTGTGTTTAGGAAACACAGTTCTTTTGTTGTGAGCACACTCACTTTTCCATCTGTATTAGAGAGTCTAGAAATCAAGAGCGTGCTTCTTGCTCTAAAGCAGAGTGTGTTTCATGGATGAGGACTGTGCTGTGGGTTTCCCTTTAGAAACGGTGTTAAATGCCAGGGTCTGTGTCTTCCTACAAGCAAGACTTCATTTCAGATAAACACAGTCACTTTTCAGCTCAAACGAAGCTTCATTGTTCACGAAGCTCACACGTTTCTCGCTCTTAACTGAAAAGCATTGGACATTAGGTGACCTGTGGTTTGTATCAGTTTCAGAAAGAGAGTTGAACTAGATATGGTCCGTGTGTGTAGGAAACACAATTCTTTTTGTTCTGAGCACACTCACGTTTCTCTCTGTATGAGAGAATCTTGAAAGCAAGAGCGTGCTTCTTGCTCTAGGCAGAGTGTGTTTCCCGGATGAGAACTGTGCTATGTGTTTCCCTTCAGAAACGGAGTTAAATGCCCGGCTCTGTGTCTTCCTACAAACAAGAGTACTTTTCAGCTCAAACGAAGCTACATTGTTCATGAAGCTCACATGTTTCTCGCTCTTAACTGAAAAGCATTGGATGTTAGAGGACCTGAGGTTTGTATCAGTTTCAGAAACAGAGTTGAACTAGATATGGTCCGTGTGTGTAGGAAACACAGTACTTTTTTTCTGAGCACACTCACGTTATCCTCTGCATGAGAGACTCTAGAAAGCAAGAGCGTGCTTCTTGCTCTAAAGCAGAGTGTGTTTCATGAATGAGAACTGTGCTGTGGGTTTCTCTTCAGAAATGTAGTTAAATGCCCTGCTCTGTGTCTTCCTACAAGCAAGACTTCGTTTCATGTAAATGCAGTCACTTTTCAGCTCAAACGAAGCTTCATTGTTCACGAAGCTCACACGTTTCTCGCTCTTAACTGAAAAGCATTGGATGTTAGAGGACTGGTGGTTTGTATCAGTTTCAGAAACAGAGTTGAACTAGATATGGTCCGTGTGTGTAGGAAACACAATTCTTTTGTTCTGAGCACACTCACGTTTCCCTCTGTATGAGAGACTCTAGAAAGAAAGAGCGTGCTTCTTGCTCTAAAGCAGAGTGTGTTTCCCGGATGAGAACTGTGCTGTGTGTTTCCCTTCAGAAACGGAGTTAAATGCCCGGCTCTGTGTCTTCCTACAAGCAAGAGTACTTTTCAGGTCAAATGAAGCTACATTGTTCACGAGGCTCACACGTTTCTCGCTCTTAACTGAAAAGCATTGGATGTTAGAGGACCTGTGGTTTGTATCAGTTTCAGAAACAGAGTTGAACTAGATATGGTCCGTGTGTGTAGGACACAGTACTTTTCTTCTGAGCACACTCACGTTATCCTCTGTATGAGAGACTCTAGATAGCAAGAGCAGGCTTCTTGCTCTAAAGCAGAGTGTGTTTCATGGATGAGGAAAGTGCTGTGGGTTTCCCTTTAGAAACTGTGTTAAATGCCAGGGTCTCTGTCTTCCTACAAGCAAGAGTACTTTTCAGGTCAAACGAAGCCACATTGTTCACGAAGCTCACACGTTTCTCGCTCTTAAATGAAAAGCATTGGATGTTAGAGGACCTGTGGTTTGTATCAGTTTCAGAAACAGAGTTGAACTAGACATGGTCCGTGTGTGTAGGAAACACAGTTCTTTTGTTCTGAGCACACTCACTATTCCCTCTATATTAGAGATTCTAGAATGCAAGAGCGTGCTTCTTGCTCTAAATCAGAGTGTGTTTTATGGATGAGGACTGTACTGTGTGTTTCCCTTTAGAAACGGTGTTAAATGCCAGGGTCTGTGTCTTCCTACAAGCCAGACTTCGTTTCAGGTAAACGCATTCACTTTTAAGCTCAAACAAAGCTACATTGTTCACAAAGCTCACACGTTACTCGCTCTTAACTGAAAAGCATTGGATGTTAGAGGACCTGTGGTTTGTATCAGTTTCAGAAACAGAGTTGAACTAGATATGGTCCGTGTGTGTAGGAAACACAGTACTTTTCTTCTGAGCACACTCACGTTATCCTCTGTATGAGAGAATCTAGAAAGCAAGAGCGGGCTTCTTGCTCAAAAGCAGAGTGTGTTTCATGGATGAGGACTGTGCTGTGGGTTTCCCTTTAGAAACTGTGTTAAATGCCAGGGTCTCTGTCTTCCTAAAAGCAAGAGTACTTTTCAGGTCAAACGAAGCTACATTGTTCACAAAGCTCACACGTTTCTCGCTCTTAACTGAAAAGCATTGGATGTTAGAGGACCTGTGGTTTGTATCAGTTTCAGAAACAGAGTTGAAATAGATAGGGTTCGTGTGAGTAGGAAACACAGTTCTTTATTCTGAGCACACTCATGTTTCCCTCTGTATGAGAGACTCTAGAAAGCAAGAGCGTGCTTCTTGCTCTAAAGCAGAGTGTGTTTCCCGATGAGAACTGTGCTGTGTGTTTCCCTTCAGAAACGGAGATAAATGCCCGGCTCTGTGTCTTCCTACAAGCAAGAGTACTTTTCAGGTCAAACGAAGCTACATTGTTCACGAGGCTCACACGTTTCTCGCTGTTAACTGAAAAACAATGGGTGTTAGAGGACCTGTGGTTTGTATCGGTTTCAGAAACAGAGTTGAACTAGATATGGTCCGTGTGTAGGAAACACAGTACTTTTGTTCTGAGCACACTCACATTTCCCTCTGTATTTGAGACTCTAGAAAGCAAGAGCGTGCTTCTTGCTCTAAAGCAGAGTGTGTTTCCTGGATGAGAACTGTGCTGTGTGTTTCCCTTCAGAAACGGAGTTAAATGCCAGGGTCTGTTTCTTCCTACAAGCAAGACTCGTTTCAGGTAAACACAGTCACTTTTCAGCTCAAACGAAGCTACATTGTTCACGAAGCTCACAAGTATCTCACTCTTCACTGAAAATGATTGGATGTTAGAGGACAGTGGTTAGTATCAGTTTCAGAAACAGAGTTGAACTAGATAGGGTCCGTGTGTGTAGGAAACACAGTTCTATTATTCTGAGCACACTCACGTTTCCCTCTGTATGAGATAATCTAGAAAGCAAGAGCGTGCTTCTTGCTCTAAAGCAGAGTGTGTTTTCCGGATGAGAACTTTGCTGTGTGTTTCCCTTCAGATACGGTGTTAAATGCCCGGTTCTGTGTCTTCCTATAAGCAAGAGTACTTTTCAGGTCAAAAGAAGCTACATTGTTCACGAAGCTCACACGTTTCTCGCTCTTAACTGAAAATCATTGGATGTTAGAGGACTTGTGGTTTGTATAAGTTTAAGAAACAGAGTTGAACTAGATAGGGTCCGTGTGTGTAGGAAACACAGTTCTTTTTTCTGAGAACACTCACGTTTCTCTCTGTATGAGAGAATCTAGAAAGCAAGAGAGTGCTTCTTGCTCTAAAGCAGAGTGTGTTTCCCAGATGAGAACTGTGCTGTGTGTTTCCCTTCAGAAACGGAGTTAAATGTCCTGCTCTGTGTCTTCCTACAAGAAAGACTTCGTTTCATGTAAATGCAGTCAATTTTCAGCTCAAACGAAGCTACATTGTTCACGAAGCTCACACATTTCTCGCTCTTAACTGAAAAGCATTGGATGTTAGAGCACTGGTGGTTTGTATCAGTTTCAGAAAGAGAGTTGAACTAGATATGGTCCATGTTTGTAGGAAACACAATTCTTGTGTTCTGAGCACACTCACGTTTCCCTCTGTATGTGAGACTCTAGAAAGCAAGAGCGGGCTTCTTGCTCTAAAGCAGAGTGTGTTTCATGGATGAGGACTGTGCTGTGGGTTTCCCTTTAGAAACTGTGTTAAATGCCAGGGTCTCTGTCTTCCTACAAGCAAGAGTACTTTTCAGGTCAAACGAAGCCACATTGTTCACGAAGCTCACACGTTTCTTGCTCTTAAATGAAAAGCATTGGATGTTAGAGAACCTGTGGTTTGTATCAGTTTCAGAAACAGAGTTGAACTAGACATGGTCCGTGTGTGTAGGAAACACAGTTCTTTTGTTCTGAGCACACTCACTTTTCCCTCTATATTAGAGAGTCTAGAATGCAAGAGCGTGCTTCTTGCTCTAAAGCAGAGTGTGTTTCATGGATGAGGACTGTGCTGTGTGTTTCCCTTTAGAAACGGTGTTAAATGCCAGGGTCTGTGTCTTCCTACAAGCCAGACTTCGTTTCAAGTAAACGCATTCACTTTTCAGCTCAAACGAAGCTACATTGTTCACGAAGCTCACACGTTTCTCGCTCTTAACTGAAAAGCATTGGATGTTAGAGGACCTGTGGTTTGTATCAGTTTCAGTAACAGAGTTGAACTAGATATGGTCCGTGTGTGTAGGAATCAAAGTTCTTTTGTTCTGAGCACACTCACGTTTCCCTCTGTATGAGAGACTCAAGAAAGCAAGAGCATGCTTCTTGCTCTAAAGCAGAGTGTGTTTCCCGATGAGAACTGTGCTGTGTGTTTCCCTTCAGAAACGGAGATAAATGCCCGGCTCTGTGTCTTCCTACAAGCAAGAGTACTTTTCAGGTCAAACGAAGCTATATTGTTCAAAGCTCACACGTTTCTCGCTCTTAACTGAAAAGCATTAGATGTTAGAGGACTTGTGGTTTGTATAAGTTTCAGAAACAGCGTTGAACTAGATAGGGTCCGTGTGTGTAGGAAACACAGTTCTTTATTCTGAGCACACTCACTTTTCCCTCTGTATGAGAGAATCTAGAAAGCAAAAGCGTGCTTCTTGCTCTAAAGCAGAGTGTGTTTCCCGGATGAGAACTGTGCTGTGTGTTTCCCTTCAGAAACGGAGTTAAATGCCCGGCTCTGTGTCTTCCTACAAGCAAGAGTACTTTTCAGGTCAAACGAAGCTTCATTGTTCACGAAGCTCACACGTTTCTCGCTCTTAACTGAAGAATAATGGGTGTTAGAGGACCTTTGGTTTGTATCGGTTTCAGAAACAGAGTTGAACTAGATATGGTCCGTGTGTGTAGGAAACACAGTTCTTTTGTTCTGAGCACACTCAAATTTCCCTCTGTATGAGAGACTCTAGAAAGCAAGAGCGTGCTTCTTGCTCTAAAGCAGTGTGTGTTTCATGAATGAGAACTGTGCTCTGTGTTCCCCTTCAGAAACGGAGTTAAATGCCCGGCTCTGTGTTTTCCTACAAGCCAGACTTCGTTTCAGGTAAACGCGTTCACTCTGCAACTCAAACAAAGCTACATTGTTCTCGAAGCTCACACGATTCTCGTTCTTAACTGAAAAGAATTGGATGTTAGAGGACCTGTGGTTTGTATCAGTTTCAGAAACAGAGTTGATCTAGATATGGTCCGTGTGTGTAGGAAACACAATTCTTTTGTTCTGAGCACACTCACGTTTCCCTCTGTATGTGAGACTCTAGAAAGCAAGAGCGAGCTTCTTGCTCTAAAGCACAGTGTGTTTCATGAATGAGAACTGTGCTGTGTGTTTCCCTTCAGAAATGGAGTTAAATGCCCTGCTCTGTGTCTTCCTACAAGCAAGAGTACTTTTCAGGTCAAACGAAGCTACATTGTTCACAAAGCTCACACGTTTCTCCCTCTTAACTGAAAAGCATTAGATGTTAGAGGACTTGTTGTTTGTATAAGTTTCAGAAACAGAGTTGAACTAGATAGGGTTCGGGTGTGTAGTAAACACAGTTCTTTATTCTGAGCACATTCACTTTTCCCTCTGTATGAGATAATCTAGAAGGCAAGAGCATGCTTCTTGCTCTAAAGTAGAGTGTGTTTTCCGGAAGAGAACTGTGCTGTGTGTTTCCCTTCAGAAACGGAGTTAAATGCCCGGTTCTGTGTCTTCCTATAAGCAAGAGTACTTTTCAGGTCAAACGAAGCTACATTGTTCACGAAGCTCACACGTTTCTCGCTCTTAACTGAAAAGCAATGGGTGTTATAGGACCTGTGGTTTGTATCAGTTTCAGAACCAGAGTTGAACTTGATATGTTCCGTGTGTAGGAAATACAGTACTTTTGTTCTGAGCACACTCACGTTTCCCTCTGTATGAGAGACTCTAGAAAGCAAGAGCGTGCTTCTTGCTCTAAAGCAGAGTGTGTTTCATGAATGAGAACTGTGCTGTGTGTTCCCTTTTAGAAATGGAGTTCAATGCCCGGCTCTGTGTTTTCCTACAGCCAGACTTCGTTTCAAGTAAACACATTCACTTTTCAACTCAAACAAAGCTACATTGTTCACGAAGCTCACAGGTTTCTCGCTCTTAACTGAAGAACAATGGGTGTTAGAGGACCTTTGGTTTTTATCGGTTTCAGAAACAGAGTTGAACTAGATATGGTCCGTGTGTAGGAAACACAGTTCTTTTGTTCTGAGCACACTCACGTTTCCCTCTGTATGTGAGACTCTAGAAAGCAAGAGCGAGCTTCTTGCTCTAAAGCACAGTGTGTTTCATGAATGAGAACTGTGCTTTGTGTTTCTCTTCAGAAATGGAGTTAAATGCCCTGCTCTGTGTCTTCCTACAAGAAAGACTTCGTTTCATGTAAATGCAGTCGCTTTCAGCTCAAACGAAGCATCATTGTTCACGAATCTCACACGTTTCTCGCTCTTAACTGAAAAGCATTTGATGTTAGAGGACCTGTGGTTTGTATCAGTTTCAGAAACAGAGTTGAACTAGATATGGTCTGTGTGTGTAGGAAACACAGTACTTTTCTTCTGAGCACGCTCACGTTATCCTCTGTATGAGAGACTCTAGAAAGCAAGAGCAGGCTTCTTGCTCTAAAGCAGAGTGTGTTTCATGGATGAGGACTGTGCTGTGGGTTTCCCTTTAGAAACTGTGTTAAATGCCAGGGTCTCTGTCTTCCTACAAGCAAGAGTACTTTTCAGGTCAAACGAAGCCACATTGTTCACGAAGCTCACACGTTTCTCGCTCTTAAATGAAAAGCATTGGATGTTAGAGTACCTGTGGTTTGTATCAGTTTCAGAAACAGAGTTGAACTAGACATGGTCCGTGTGTGTAGGTAACACAGTTCTTTTGTTCTGAGCACACTCACTTTTCCCTCTATATTAGAGAGTCTAGAATGCAAGAGCGTGCTTCTTGCTCTAAAGCAGAGTTTGTTTCATGGATGAGGACTGTGCTGTGTGTTTCCCTTTAGAAACGATGTTAAATGCCAGGGTCTGTGTCTTCCTACAAGCCAGACTTCGTTTCAAGTAAACGCATTCACTTTTCAGCTCAAACGAAGCTACATTGTTCACGAAGCTCACACGTTTCTTGCTCTTAACTGAAAAGCATTGGATGTTAGAGGACCTGTGGTTTGTATCAGTTTCAGAAACAGAGTTGAACTAGATATGGTCCGTGTGTGTAGGAAACACAGTACTTTTCTTCTGAGCACGCTCACGTTATCCTCTGTATGAGAGACTCTAGAAAGCAAGAGCGGGCTTCTTGCTCTAAAGCAGAGTGTGTTTCATGGATGAGGACTGTGCTGTGGGTTTCCCTTTAGAAACTGTGTTAAATGCCAGGGGCTCTGTCTTCCTACAAGCAAGAGTACTTTTCAGGTCAAACGAAGCCACATTGTTCACGAAGCTCACACGTTTCTCGCTCTTAAATGAAAAGCATTGGATGTTAGAGGACCTGTGGTTTGTATCAGTTTCAGAAACAGAGTTGAACTAGACATGGTCCGTGTGTGTAGGAAACACAGTTCTTTTGTTCTGAGCACACTCACTTTTCCCTCTATATTAGAGAGTCTAGAATGCAAGAGCGTGCTTCTTGCTCTAAAGCAGAGTGTGTTTCATGGATGAGGACTGTGCTGTGTGTTTCCCTTTAGAAACGGTGTTAAATGCCAGGGTCTGTGTCTTCCTACAAGCCAGACTTCGTTTCAAGTAAACGCATTCACTTTTCAGCTCAAACGAAGCTACATTGTTCACGAAGCTCACACGTTTCTCGCTCTTAACTGAAAAGCATTGGATGTTAGAGGACCTGTGGTTTGTATCAGTTTCAGAAACAGAGTTGAACTAGATATGGTCCGTGTGTGTAGGAATCAAAGTTCTTTTGTTCTGAGCACACTCACGTTTCCCTCTGTATGAGAGACTCTAGAAAGCAAGAGCATGCTTCTTGCTCTAAAGCAGATTGTGTTTCCCGATGAGAACTGTGCTGTGTGTTTCCCTTCAGAAACGGAGATAAATGCCCGGCTCTGTGTCTTCCTACAAGCAAGAGTACTTTTCAGGTCAAACGAAGCTATATTGTTCACGAAGCTCACAAGTTTCTCGCTCTAAACTGAAAAGCATTAGATGTTAGAGGACTTGTGGTTTGTATAAGTTTCAGAAACAGAGTTGAACTAGATAGGGTCCGTGTGTAGGAAACACAGTTCTTTTGTTCTGAGCACACTCAAGTTTCCCTCTGTATGAGAGACTCTAGAAAGCAAGAGCGTACTTCTTCCTCTAAAGCAGTGTGTGTTTCATGAATGAGAACTGTGCTCTGTGTTCGCCTTCAGAAACGGAGTTAAATGCCCGGCTCTGTGTTTTCCTACAAGCCAGACTTCGTTTCAGGTAAACGCGTTCACTGTGCAACTCAAACAAAGCTACATTGTTCTCGAAGCTCACACGATTCTCGTTCTTAACTGAAAAGAATTGGATGTTAGAGGACCTGTGGTTTGTATCAGTTTCAGAAAGAGAGTTGAACTAGATATGGTCCGTGTGTGTAGGAAACACAGTTCTTTTGTTCTGAGCACACTCACGTTTCCCTCTGTATGTGAGACTCTAGAAAGCAAGAGCGAGCTTCTTGCTCTAAAGCACAGTGTGTTTCATGAATGAGAACTGTGCTTTGTGTTTCTCTTCAGAAATGGAGTTAAATGCCCTGCTCTGTGTCTTCCTACAAGCAAGACTTCGTTTCATGTAAATGCAGTCACTTTCAGCTCAAACGAAGCTTCATTGTTCACGAAGCTCACACGTTTCTCGCTCTTAACTGAAAAGCATTGGATGTTAGAGGACCTGTGGTTTGTATCAGTTTCAGAAACAGAGTTGAACTAGATATGGTCTGTGTGTGTAGGAAACACAGTACTTTTCTTCTGAGCACGCTCACGTTATCCTCTGTATGAGAGACTCTAGAAAGCAAGAGCAGGCTTCTTGCTCTAAAGCAGAGTGTGTTTCATGGATGAGGACTGTGCTGTGGGTTTCCCTTTAGAAACTGTGTTAAATGCCAGGGTCTCTGTCTTCCTACAAGCAAGAGTACTTTTCAGGTCAAACGAAGCCACATTGTTCACGAAGCTCACACGTTTCTCGCTCTTAAATGAAAAGCATTGGATGTTAGAGGACCTGTGGTTTGTATCAGTTTCAGAAACAGAGTTGAACTAGACATGGTCCGTGTGTGTAGGTAACACAGTTCTTTTGTTCTGAGCACACTCACTTTTCCCTCTATATTAGAGAGTCTAGAATGCAAGAGCGTGCTTCTTGCTCTAAAGCAGAGTGTGTTTCATGGATGAGGACTGTGCTGTGTGTTTCCCTTTAGAAACGATGTTAAATGCCAGGGTCTGTGTCTTCCTACAAGCCAGACTTCGTTTCAAGTAAACGCATTCACTTTTCAGCTCAAAGGAAGCTACATTGTTCACGAAGCTCACACGTTTCTTGCTCTTAACTGAAAAGCATTGGATGTTAGAGGACCTGTGGTTTGTATCAGTTTCAGAAACAGAGTTGAACTAGATATGGTCCGTGTGTGTAGGAAACACAGTACTTTTCTTCTGAGCACGCTCACGTTATCCTCTGTATGAGAGACTCTAGAAAGCAAGAGCGGGCTTCTTGCTCTAAAGCAGAGTGTGTTTCATGGATGAGGACTGTGCTGTGGGTTTCCCTTTAGAAACTGTGTTAAATGCCAGGGTCTCTGTCTTCCTACAAGCAAGAGTACTTTTCAGGTCAAACGAAGCCACATTGTTCACGAAGCTCACACGTTTCTCGCTCTTAAATGAAAAGCATTGGATGTTAGAGGACCTGTGGTTTGTATCAGTTTCAGAAACAGAGTTGAACTAGACATGGTCCGTGTGTGTAGGAAACACAGTTCTTTTGTTCTGAGCACACTCACTTTTCCCTCTATATTAGAGAGTCTAGAATGCAAGAGCGTGCTTCTTGCTCTAAAGCAGAGTGTGTTTCATGGATGAGGACTGTGCTGTGTGTTTCCCTTTAGAAACGGTGTTAAATGCCAGGGTCTGTGTCTTCCTACAAGCCAGACTTCGTTTCAAGTAAACGCATTCACTTTTCAGCTCAAACGAAGCTACATTGTTCACGAAGCTCACACGTTTCTCGCTCTTAACTGAAAAGCATTGGATGTTAGAGGACCTGTGGTTTGTATCAGTTTCAGAAACAGAGTTGAACTAGATATGGTCCGTGTGTGTAGGAATCAAAGTTCTTTTGTTCTGAGCACACTCACGTTTCCCTCTGTATGAGAGACTCTAGAAAGCAAGAGCATGCTTCTTGCTCTAAAGCAGATTGTGTTTCCCGATGAGAACTGTGCTGTGTGTTTCCCTTCAGAAACGGAGATAAATGCCCGGCTCTGTGTCTTCCTACAAGCAAGAGTACTTTTCAGGTCAAACGAAGCTATATTGTTCACGAAGCTCACAAGTTTCTCGCTCTTAACTGAAAAGCATTGGATGTTAGAGGACCTGTGGTTTGTATCAGTTTCAGAAAGAGAGTTGAACTAGATATGGTCCGTGTGTGTAGGAAACACAGTTCTTTTGTTCTGAGCTCACTCACGTTTCCCTCTGTATGTGAGACTCTAGAAAGCAAGAGCGAGCTTCTTGTTCTAAAGCACAGTGTGTTTCATGAATGAGAACTGTGCTGTGTGTTTCTCTTCAGAAATGTAGTTAAATGCCCTGCTCTGTGTCTTCCTACAAGCAAGACTTCGTTTCATGTAAATGCAGTCACTTTTCAGCTCAAACGAAGCTTCATTGTTCACGAAGCTCACACGTTTCTCGCTCTTAACTGAAAAGCATTGGATGTTAGAGGACTGGTGGTTTTTATCAGTTTCAGAAAGAGAGTTGAACTAGATATGTTCCGTGTGTGTAGGAAACACAGTTCTTTTGTTCTGAGCACACTCATGTTCCCTCTGTATGAGAGAATCTACAAAGCAAGAGCGAGCTTCTTGCTCTAAAGCAGAGTGTGTTTCAGGGATGAGAACTGTGCTGTGTGTTTCCCTTCAGAAACGGAGTTAAATGCCAGGGTCTGTGTTTTCCTACAAACAAGACTCGTTTCAGGTAAATGCAGTCTCTTTTCAGCTCTAAGGAAGCTACATTGTTCACGAAGCTCACATGTTTCTAGCTCTTAACTGAAAAGCACTTGATGTTAGAGGACCAGTGGTTTGTATCAGTTTCAGAAACAGAGTGGAACTTGATATGGTCCGTGTGTGTAGGAAACACAGTTCTTTTGTTCTGAGCACACTCACGTTTCCCTCTGTATGAGAGACTCTAGAAACAAAGAGAGTGCTTCTTGCTCTAAAGCAGAGTGTGTTTCATGAATGAGAACTGTGCTGTGTGTTTCCCTTCATAAACGGAGTTAAATGCCATGCTCTGTATCTTCCTACAAGCAAGAATCGTTTCAGGTAAACACAGTCACCTTTCAGCTCAAACGAAGCTACATTTTTCACGAAGCTCACACGTTTATCGCTCTTAACTGAAAAGCATTGGATGGTAGAGGACCTGTGGTTTGTATCAGTTTCTGAAACAGAGTTGAACTAGATATGGTCCGTGTGTGTAGGAAACACAGTTCTTTTGTTCTGAGCACACTCATGTTTCCCTCTGTATGAGAGACTCTGGAAAGCAAGAGCGTGCTTCTTGCTCTAAAGCAGAGTGTGTTTCAAGGATGAGAACTTTGCTGTGTGTTTCCCTTCAGAAACGGAGTTAAATGCCAGGGTCTGTGTCTTCCTACAAGCAAGACTTCCTTTCAGATAAACGCAGTAACCTTTCAGCTCAAAGGAAGCTACATTGTTCCCGAAGCTCACATGTTTCTTGCTCTTAACTGAAAAGCATTGGATGTTAGAGGACCAGTGGTTTGTATCAGTTTCAGAAACAGAGTTGCACTAGATATGGTCCGTGTGTGTAGGAAACACAGTTCTTTTGTTCTGAGCACACTCATGTTTCCCTCTGTATGAGAGACTCTGGAAAGCAAGAGCGTGCTTCTTGCTCTAAAGCAGAGTGTGTTTCATGGATGAGGACTGTGCTGTTTGTTTCCCTTCAGAATCGGTGTTAAATGCCCGGCTCTGTGTCTTCCTAATAGCAAGACTTCGTTTCAGATAAACGAAGTTACTTTTCAGCTCAAATGAAGTTACATTGTTCACTAAGCTCACACGTTTCTCGCTCTTAAATGAAAAGCATTGGATGTTAGAGGACCTGTGGTTTGTAGCAGTTTCAGAAGCACAGTTGAACTAGATATGGTCCGTGTGTGTAGGAAACACAGTTCTTTTGTTCTGAGCACACTCATGTTTCCCCCTCTATGAGAGAGTCTAGAAAGCAATAGCGTGCTTCTTGCTCTAAAGCAGAGTGTGTTTCATGGATGAGAACTGTGCTATGTGTTTCCCTTCGGAAACGGACTTAAAGGCCAGGGTCTGTGTCTTCCTACTAGCAAGACTCATTTCTGGTAAACGCAGTCATTTTTCAGCTCAAAGGAATCTACATTGTTCACGAAGCTCATAGGTTTCTCGATCTTAACTGAAAAGCATTGGATTTTAGAGGACCTGTGGTTTGTATCAGTTTCAGAAACAGAGTTGAACACGATATGTTCCGTGTGTGTAGGACACACAATTCTTTTGTTCTGAGCACATTCACGTTCCCTCTGTATGAGAGAATCTACAAAGCAAGAGTGAGCTTCTTGCTCTAAAGCAGAGTGTGTTTCAAGAATGAGAACTGTGCTGTGTGTTTCCCTTCAGAAACAGAGTTAAATGCCCTGGTCTGTGTCTTCCTACAAGCAAGAATTCTATTCAGGTAAACGCAGTCACTTTTCATCTCACACGAAGCTACATTGTTCACGAAGCTCACACGTTTCTCGCTCTTAACTGAAAAGCATTGGATGTTAGAGGACCTGTGGTTTGTATCAGTTTCCGAAGCAGAGTTGAACTAGAATTGGTCCGTGTGTGTAGGAAACACAGTTCTTTTGTTCTGAGCACACTCACGTTTTCCTCTGTATGAGAGATTCTACAAAGCAAGAGCGTGCTTCTTGCTCTAAAGCAGAGTGTGTTTCATGGATGAGAACTGTGCTGTATGTTTCCCTTCAGAAACGGTGTTAAATGCGAGGGTCTGTGTCTTCCTACAAGCAAGAATTCATTTCAGATAAAGGCAGTCACTTTTCAGCTCAAACGAAGCTACATTGTTCACGAAGCTCACACGTTTCTCACTCTTAACTGAAAAGCATTGGATGTAAGAGGACCTGTGGTTTGTATCAGTTTCAGAAACAGAGTTGAACTAGATATGGTCCGTGTGTGTAGGAAACACAGTTCTTTTGTTCTGAGCACATTCACGTTTCCCTCTGTATGAGAGACTCTAGAAAGCAAGAGCATGCTTCTTGCTCTAAAGCAGAGTCTGTTTCATGGATGAGAACTGTGCTGTGTGTTTCCCTTCTGAAACGGTGTTAAAGGCCAGGTTATGTGTCTTCCTATAAGCAAGACTTCTTTTCAGGTAAACGCAGTCACTTTTCAGATCAAACGAAGCTACATTGTTCACGAAGCTCACACGTTTCTCGCTCTTAACTGAAAAGCATTGGATGTTAGAGGACCTGTGGTTTGTATCAGTTTCAGAAGCACAGTTGAACTAGATATGGTCCGTGTGTGTAGGAAACACAGTTCTTTTGTTCTGAGCACACTCATGTTTCCCCCTGTATGAGAGACGCTAGAAAGCAATAGCGTGCTTCTTGCTCTAAAGCAGAGTGTGTTTCATGGATGAGGACTGTGCTGCGTGTTTCCCTTCAGAAACGGAGTTAAATGCCAGGGTCTGTGTCTTCCTACAAGCAAGAATTCGATTCAGGTAAACGCAGTAACTTTTCATCTCAAACGAAGCTACATTGTTCACGAAGCTCACACGTTTCTCACTCTTAACTGAAAAGCACTGGATGTTAGAGCGCCTGTGGTTTGTATCAGTTTCAGAAGCAGAGTTGAACTAGATATGGTCCGTGTGTGTAGGAAACACAATTCTTTTGTTCTGAGCACTCTCACGTTTCCCGCCTTATTAGAGACTCTAGAAAGCAAGAGCGTGCTTCTTGCTCTAAAGCAGAGTGTGTTTCCCGGATGAGAACTGTGCTGTGTGTTTCCCTTCAGAAACGAGTTAAATGCCCGGCTCTGTGTCTTCCTACAAGCAAGAGTACTTTTCAGGTCAAACGAAGCTACATTGTTCACGAAGCTCACACGGTTCTCGCTCTTAAATGAAAAGCATTGGATGTTAGAGGACCTGTGGTTTGTATCAGTTTCAGAAACAGAGTTGAACTAGATATGGTCCGTGTGTGTAGGAATCAAAGTTCTTTTGTTCTGAGCACACTCATGTTTCCCTCTGTATGAGAGACTCTAGAAAGCAAGAGCGTGCTTCTTGCTCTAAAGCAGAGTGTGTTTCCCGATGAGAACTGTGCTGTGTGTTTCCCTTCAGAAATGGAGATAAATGCCCGGCTCTGTGTCTTCCTACAAGCAAGAGTACTTTTCAGGTCAAACGAAGCTACATTGTTCACGAAGCTCACACGTTTCTCGCTCTTAAATGAAGAACAATGGGTGTTAGAGGACCTTTGGTTTGTATCGGTTTCAGAAACAGAGTTGAACTAGATATGGTCCGTGTGTGTAGGAAACACAGTTCTTTTGTTCTGAGCACACTCAAGTTTCCCTCTGTATGAGAGACTCTAGAAAGCAAGAGCGTGCTTCTTGCTCTAAAGCAGTGTGTGTTTCATGAATGAGAACTGTGCTCTGTGTTCGCCTTCAGAAACGGAGTTAAATGCCCGGCTCTGTGTTTTCCTACAAGCCAGACTTCGTTTCAGGTAAACGCGTTCACTGTGCAACTCAAACAAAGCTACATTGTTCTCGAAGCTCACACGATTCTCGTTCTTAACTGACAAGAATTGGATGTTAGAGGACCTGTGGTTTGTATCAGGTTCAGAAAGAGAGTTGAACTAGATATGGTCCGTGTGTGTAGGAAACACAGTTCTTTTGTTCTGAGCACACTCACGTTTCCCTCTGTATGTGAGACTCTAGAAAGCAAGAGCGAGCTTCTTGCTCTAAAGCACAGTGTGTTTCATGAATGAGAACTGTGCTTTGTGTTTCTCTTCAGAAATGGAGTT
This sequence comes from Onychomys leucogaster, assembly GCA_949786385.1. Lineage (NCBI taxonomy): Eukaryota > Metazoa > Chordata > Mammalia > Rodentia > Cricetidae > Onychomys > Onychomys leucogaster. The sequence continues at coordinate 842,191 of CATKUP010000114.1, read as the reverse complement.
AAATGCCCTGCTCTGTGTCTTCCTACAAGCAAGACTTCGTTTCATGTAAACGCAGTCACTTTCAGCTCAAACGAAGCTTCATTGTTCACGAAGCTCACACGTTTCTCGCTCTTAACTGAAAAGCATTGGATGTTAGAGGACCTGTGGTTTGTATCAGTTTCAGAAACAGAGTTGAACTAGACATGGTCCGTGTGTGTAGGAAACACAGTTCTTTTGTTCTGAGCACACTCACTTTTCCCTCTATATTAGAGAGTCTAGAATGCAAGAGCGTGCTTCTTGCTCTAAAGCAGAGTGTGTTTCATGGATGAGGACTGTGCTGTGTGTTTCCCTTTAGAAACGGTGTTAAATGCCAGGGTCTGTGTCTTCCTACAAGCCAGACTTCGTTTCAAGTAAACGCATTCACTTTTCAGCTCAAACGAAGCTACATTGTTCACGAAGCTCACACGTTTCTCGCTCTTAACTGAAAAGCATTGGATGTTAGAGGACCTGTGGTTTGTATCAGTTTCAGAAACAGAGTTGAACTAGATATGGTCCGTGTGTGTAGGAATCAAAGTTCTTTTGTTCTGAGCACACTCACGTTTCCCTCTGTATGAGAGACTCTAGAAAGCAAGAGCATGCTTCTTGCTCTAAAGCAGATTGTGTTTCCCGATGAGAACTGTGCTGTGTGTTTCCCTTCAGAAACGGAGATAAATGCCCGGCTCTGTGTCTTCCTACAAGCAAGAGTACTTTTCAGGTCAAACGAAGCTATATTGTTCACGAAGCTCACAAGTTTCTCGCTCTAAACTGAAAAGCATTAGATGTTAGAGGACTTGTGGTTTGTATAAGTTTCAGAAACAGAGTTGAACTAGATAGGGTCCGTGTGTAGGAAACACAGTTCTTTTGTTCTGAGTACACTCAAGTTTCCCTCTGTATGAGAGACTCTAGAAAGCAAGAGCGTACTTCTTGCTCTAAAGCAGTGTGTGTTTCATGAATGAGAACTGTGCTCTGTGTTCGCCTTCAGAAACGGAGTTAAATGCCCGGCTCTGTGTTTTCCTACAAGCCAGACTTCGTTTCAGGTAAACGCGTTCACTGTGCAACTCAAACAAAGCTACATTGTTCTCGAAGCTCACACGATTCTCGTTCTTAACTGAAAAGAATTGGATGTTAGAGGACCTGTGGTTTGTATCAGTTTCAGAAAGAGAGTTGAACTAGATATGGTCCGTGTGTGTAGGAAACACAGTTCTTTTGTTCTGAGCACACTCACGTTTCCCTCTGTATGTGAGACTCTAGAAAGCAAGAGCGAGCTTCTTGCTCTAAAGCACAGTGTGTTTCATGAATGAGAACTGTGCTTTGTGTTTCTCTTCAGAAATGGAGTTAAATGCCCTGCTCTGTGTCTTCCTACAAGCAAGACTTCGTTTCATGTAAATGCAGTCACTTTCAGCTCAAACGAAGCTTCATTGTTCACGAAGCTCACACGTTTCTCGCTCTTAACTGAAAAGCATTGGATGTTAGAGGACCTGTGGTTTGTATCAGTTTCAGAAACAGAGTTGAACTAGATATGGTCTGTGTGTGTAGGAAACACAGTACTTTTCTTCTGAGCACGCTCACGTTATCCTCTGTATGAGAGACTCTAGAAAGCAAGAGCAGGCTTCTTGCTCTAAAGCAGAGTGTGTTTCATGGATGAGGACTGTGCTGTGGGTTTCCCTTTAGAAACTGTGTTAAATGCCAGGGTCTCTGTCTTCCTACAAGCAAGAGTACTTTTCAGGTCAAACGAAGCCACATTGTTCACGAAGCTCACACGTTTCTCGCTCTTAAATGAAAAGCATTGGATGTTAGAGGACCTGTGGTTTGTATCAGTTTCAGAAACAGAGTTGAACTAGACATGGTCCGTGTGTGTAGGTAACACAGTTCTTTTGTTCTGAGCACACTCACTTTTCCCTCTATATTAGAGAGTCTAGAATGCAAGAGCGTGCTTCTTGCTCTAAAGCAGAGTGTGTTTCATGGATGAGGACTGTGCTGTGTGTTTCCCTTTAGAAACGATGTTAAATGCCAGGGTCTGTGTCTTCCTACAAGCCAGACTTCGTTTCAAGTAAACGCATTCACTTTTCAGCTCAAACGAAGCTACATTGTTCACGAAGCTCACACGTTTCTTGCTCTTAACTGAAAAGCATTGGATGTTAGAGGACCTGTGGTTTGTATCAGTTTCAGAAACAGAGTTGAACTAGATATGGTCCGTGTGTGTAGGAAACACAGTACTTTTCTTCTGAGCACGCTCACGTTATCCTCTGTATGAGAGACTCTAGAAAGCAAGAGCGGGCTTCTTGCTCTAAAGCAGAGTGTGTTTCACGGATGAGGACTGTGCTGTGGGTTTCCCTTTAGAAACTGTGTTAAATGCCAGGGTCTCTGTCTTCCTACAAGCAAGAGTACTTTTCAGGTCAAACGAAGCCACATTGTTCACGAAGCTCACACGTTTCTCGCTCTTAAATGAAAAGCATTGGATGTTAGAGGACCTGTGGTTTGTATCAGTTTCAGAAACAGAGTTGAACTAGACATGGTCCGTGTGTGTAGGAAACACAGTTCTTTTGTTCTGAGCACACTCACTTTTCCCTCTATATTAGAGAGTCTAGAATGCAAGAGCGTGCTTCTTGCTCTAAAGCAGAGTGTGTTTCATGGATGAGGACTGTGCTGTGTGTTTCCCTTTAGAAACGGTGTTAAATGCCAGGGTCTGTGTCTTCCTACAAGCCAGACTTCGTTTCAAGTAAACGCATTCACTTTTCAGCTCAAACGAAGCTACATTGTTCACGAAGCTCACACGTTTCTCGCTCTTAACTGAAAAGCATTGGATGTTAGAGGACCTGTGGTTTGTATCAGTTTCAGAAACAGAGTTGAACTAGATATGGTCCGTGTGTGTAGGAATCAAAGTTCTTTTGTTCTGAGCACACTCACGTTTCCCTCTGTATGAGAGACTCTAGAAAGCAAGAGCATGCTTCTTGCTCTAAAGCAGATTGTGTTTCCCGATGAGAACTGTGCTGTGTGTTTCCCTTCAGAAACGGAGTTAAATGCCCTGCTCTGTGTCTTCCTACAAGCAAGAGTACTTTTCAGGTCAAACGAAGCTATATTGTTCACGAAGCTCACAAGTTTCTCGCTCTTAACTGAAAAGCATTGGATGTTAGAGGACCTGTGGTTTGTATCAGTTTCAGAAAGAGAGTTGAACTAGATATGGTCCGTGTGTGTAGGAAACACAGTTCTTTTGTTCTGAGCTCACTCACGTTTCCCTCTGTATGTGAGACTCTAGAAAGCAAGAGCGAGCTTCTTGTTCTAAAGCACAGTGTGTTTCATGAATGAGAACTGTGCTGTGTGTTTCTCTTCAGAAATGTAGTTAAATGCCCTGCTCTGTGTCTTCCTACAAGCAAGACTTCGTTTCATGTAAATGCAGTCACTTTTCAGCTCAAACGAAGCTTCATTGTTCACGAAGCTCACACGTTTCTCGCTCTTAACTGAAAAGCATTGGATGTTAGAGGACTGGTGGTTTGTATCAGTTTCAGAAAGAGAGTTGAACTAGATATGTTCCGTGTGTGTAGGAAACACAGTTCTTTTGTTCTGAGCACACTCATGTTCCCTCTGTATGAGAGAATCTACAAAGCAAGAGCGAGCTTCTTGCTCTAAAGCAGAGTGTGTTTCAGGGATGAGAACTGTGCTGTGTGTTTCCCTTCAGAAACGGAGTTAAATGCCAGGGTCTGTGTTTTCCTACAAGCAAGACTCGTTTCAGGTAAATGCAGTCTCTTTTCAGCTCTAAGGAAGCTACATTGTTCACGAAGCTCACATGTTTCTAGCTCTTAACTGAAAAGCACTTGATGTTAGAGGACCAGTGGTTTGTATCAGTTTCAGAAACAGAGTTGAACTTGATATGGTCCGTGTGTGTAGGAAACACAGTTCTTTTGTTCTGAGCACACTCACGTTTCCCTCTGTATGAGAGACTCTAGAAACAAAGAGAGTGCTTCTTGCTCTAAAGCAGAGTGTGTTTCATGAATGAGAACTGTGCTGTGTGTTTCCCTTCATAAACGGAGTTAAATGCCATGCTCTGTGTCTTCCTACAAGCAAGAATCGTTTCAGGTAAACACAGTCACCTTTCAGCTCAAACGAAGCTACATTTTTCACGAAGCTCACACGTTTATCGCTCTTAACTGAAAAGCATTGGATGGTAGAGGACCTGTGGTTTGTATCAGTTTCTGAAACAGAGTTGAACTAGATATGGTCCGTGTGTGTAGGAAACACAGTTCTTTTGTTCTGAGCACACTCATGTTTCCCTCTGTATGAGAGACTCTGGAAAGCAAGAGCTTGCTTCTTGCTCTAAAGCAGAGTGTGTTTCAAGGATGAGAACTTTGCTGTGTGTTTCCCTTCAGAAACGGAGTTAAATGCCAGGGTCTGTGTCTTCCTACAAGCAAGACTTCCTTTCAGATAAACGCAGTAACCTTTCAGCTCAAAGGAAGCTACATTGTTCCCGAAGCTCACATGTTTCTTGCTCTTAACTGAAAAGCATTGGATGTTAGAGGACCAGTGGTTTGTATCAGTTTCAGAAACAGAGTTGCACTAGATATGGTCCGTGTGTGTAGGAAACACAGTTCTTTTGTTCTGAGCACACTCATGTTTCCCTCTGTATGAGAGACTCTGGAAAGCAAGAGCGTGCTTCTTGCTCTAAAGCAGAGTGTGTTTCATGGATGAGGACTGTGCTGTTTGTTTCCCTTCAGAATCGGTGTTAAATGCCCGGCTCTGTGTCTTCCTAATAGCAAGACTTCGTTTCAGATAAACGAAGTTACTTTTCAGCTCAAATGAAGTTACATTGTTCACTAAGCTCACACGTTTCTCGCTCTTAAATGAAAAGCATTGGATGTTAGAGGACCTGTGGTTTGTAGCAGTTTCAGAAGCACAGTTGAACTAGATATGGTCCGTGTGTGTAGGAAACACAGTTCTTTTGTTCTGAGCACACTCATGTTTCCCCCTCTATGAGAGAGTCTAGAAAGCAATAGCGTGCTTCTTGCTCTAAAGCAGAGTGTGTTTCATGGATGAGAACTGTGCTATGTGTTTCCCTTCGGAAACGGACTTAAAGGCCAGGGTCTGTGTCTTCCTACTAGCAAGACTCATTTCTGGTAAACGCAGTCATTTTTCAGCTCAAAGGAATCTACATTGTTCACGAAGCTCATAGGTTTCTCGATCTTAACTGAAAAGCATTGGATTTTAGAGGACCTGTGGTTTGTATCAGTTTCAGAAACAGAGTTGAACACGATATGTTCCGTGTGTGTAGGACACACAATTCTTTTGTTCTGAGCACATTCACGTTCCCTCTGTATGAGAGAATCTACAAAGCAAGAGTGAGCTTCTTGCTCTAAAGCAGAGTGTGTTTCATGGAAGAGAACTGTGTTGTGTGTTTCCCTTCAGAAACGGAGTTAAATGCCCTGGTCTGTGTCTTCCTACAAGCAAGAATTCTATTCAGGTAAACGCAGTCACTTTTCATCTCACACGAAGCTACATTGTTCACGAAGCTCACACGTTTCTCGCTCTTAACTGAAAAGCATTGGATGTTAGAGGACCTGTGGTTTGTATCAGTTTCCGAAGCAGAGTTGAACTAGAATTGGTCCGTGTGTGTAGGAAACACAGTTCTTTTGTTCTGAGCACACTCACGTTTCCCTCTGTATGAGAGACTCTAGAAAGCAAGAGCATGCTTCTTGCTCTAAAGCAGATTGTGTTTCCCGATGAGAACTGTGCTGTGTGTTTCCCTTCAGAAACGGAGTTAAATGCCCTGCTCTGTGTCTTCCTACAAGCAAGAGTACTTTTCAGGTCAAACGAAGCTATATTGTTCACGAAGCTCACAAGTTTCTCGCTCTTAACTGAAAAGCATTGGATGTTAGAGGACCTGTGGTTTGTATCAGTTTCAGAAAGAGAGTTGAACTAGATATGGTCCGTGTGTGTAGGAAACACAGTTCTTTTGTTCTGAGCTCACTCACGTTTCCCTCTGTATGTGAGACTCTAGAAAGCAAGAGCGAGCTTCTTGTTCTAAAGCACAGTGTGTTTCATGAATGAGAACTGTGCTGTGTGTTTCTCTTCAGAAATGTAGTTAAATGCCCTGCTCTGTGTCTTCCTACAAGCAAGACTTCGTTTCATGTAAATGCAGTCACTTTTCAGCTCAAACGAAGCTTCATTGTTCACGAAGCTCACACGTTTCTCGCTCTTAACTGAAAAGCATTGGATGTTAGAGGACTGGTGGTTTGTATCAGTTTCAGAAAGAGAGTTGAACTAGATATGTTCCGTGTGTGTAGGAAACACAGTTCTTTTGTTCTGAGCACACTCATGTTCCCTCTGTATGAGAGAATCTACAAAGCAAGAGCGAGCTTCTTGCTCTAAAGCAGAGTGTGTTTCAGGGATGAGAACTGTGCTGTGTGTTTCCCTTCAGAAACGGAGTTAAATGCCAGGGTCTGTGTTTTCCTACAAGCAAGACTCGTTTCAGGTAAATGCAGTCTCTTTTCAGCTCTAAGGAAGCTACATTGTTCACGAAGCTCACATGTTTCTAGCTCTTAACTGAAAAGCACTTGATGTTAGAGGACCAGTGGTTTGTATCAGTTTCAGAAACAGAGTTGAACTTGATATGGTCCGTGTGTGTAGGAAACACAGTTCTTTTGTTCTGAGCACACTCACGTTTCCCTCTGTATGAGAGACTCTAGAAACAAAGAGAGTGCTTCTTGCTCTAAAGCAGAGTGTGTTTCATGAATGAGAACTGTGCTGTGTGTTTCCCTTCATAAACGGAGTTAAATGCCATGCTCTGTGTCTTCCTACAAGCAAGAATCGTTTCAGGTAAACACAGTCACCTTTCAGCTCAAACGAAGCTACATTTTTCACGAAGCTCACACGTTTATCGCTCTTAACTGAAAAGCATTGGATGGTAGAGGACCTGTGGTTTGTATCAGTTTCTGAAACAGAGTTGAACTAGATATGGTCCGTGTGTGTAGGAAACACAGTTCTTTTGTTCTGAGCACACTCATGTTTCCCTCTGTATGAGAGACTCTGGAAAGCAAGAGCTTGCTTCTTGCTCTAAAGCAGAGTGTGTTTCAAGGATGAGAACTTTGCTGTGTGTTTCCCTTCAGAAACGGAGTTAAATGCCAGGGTCTGTGTCTTCCTACAAGCAAGACTTCCTTTCAGATAAACGCAGTAACCTTTCAGCTCAAAGGAAGCTACATTGTTCCCGAAGCTCACATGTTTCTTGCTCTTAACTGAAAAGCATTGGATGTTAGAGGACCAGTGGTTTGTATCAGTTTCAGAAACAGAGTTGCACTAGATATGGTCCGTGTGTGTAGGAAACACAGTTCTTTTGTTCTGAGCACACTCATGTTTCCCTCTGTATGAGAGACTCTGGAAAGCAAGAGCGTGCTTCTTGCTCTAAAGCAGAGTGTGTTTCATGGATGAGGACTGTGCTGTTTGTTTCCCTTCAGAATCGGTGTTAAATGCCCGGCTCTGTGTCTTCCTAATAGCAAGACTTCGTTTCAGATAAACGAAGTTACTTTTCAGCTCAAATGAAGTTACATTGTTCACTAAGCTCACACGTTTCTCGCTCTTAAATGAAAAGCATTGGATGTTAGAGGACCTGTGGTTTGTAGCAGTTTCAGAAGCACAGTTGAACTAGATATGGTCCGTGTGTGTAGGAAACACAGTTCTTTTGTTCTGAGCACACTCATGTTTCCCCCTCTATGAGAGAGTCTAGAAAGCAATAGCGTGCTTCTTGCTCTAAAGCAGAGTGTGTTTCATGGATGAGAACTGTGCTATGTGTTTCCCTTCGGAAACGGACTTAAAGGCCAGGGTCTCTGTCTTCCTACTAGCAAGACTCATTTCTGGTAAACGCAGTCATTTTTCAGCTCAAAGGAATCTACATTGTTCACGAAGCTCATAGGTTTCTCGATCTTAACTGAAAAGCATTGGATTTTAGAGGACCTGTGGTTTGTATCAGTTTCAGAAACAGAGTTGAACACGATATGTTCCGTGTGTGTAGGACACACAATTCTTTTGTTCTGAGCACATTCACGTTCCCTCTGTATGAGAGAATCTACAAAGCAAGAGTGAGCTTCTTGCTCTAAAGCAGAGTGTGTTTCATGGAAGAGAACTGTGTTGTGTGTTTCCCTTCAGAAACGGAGTTAAATGCCCTGGTCTGTGTCTTCCTACAAGCAAGAATTCTATTCAGGTAAACGCAGTCACTTTTCATCTCACACGAAGCTACATTGTTCACGAAGCTCACACGTTTCTCGCTCTTAACTGAAAAGCATTGGATGTTAGAGGACCTGTGGTTTGTATCAGTTTCCGAAGCAGAGTTGAACTAGAATTGGTCCGTGTGTGTAGGAAACACAGTTCTTTTGTTCTGAGCACACTCACGTTTTCCTCTGTATGAGAGATTCTACAAAGCAAGAGCGTGCTTCTTGCTCTAAAGCAGAGTGTGTTTCATGGATGAGAACTGTGCTGTGTGTTTCCCTTCAGAAACGGTGTTAAATGCGAGGGTCTGTGTCTTCCTACAAGCAAGAATTCATTTCAGATAAAGGCAGTCACTTTTCAGCTCAAACGAAGCTACATTGTTCACGAAGCTCACACGTTTCTCACTCTTAACTGAAAAGCATTGGATGTAAGAGGACCTGTGGTTTGTATCAGTTTCAGAAACAGAGTTGAACTAGATATGGTCCGTGTGTGTAGGAAACACAGTTCTTTTTTTCTGAGCACATTCACGTTTCCCTCTGTATGAGAGACTCTAGAAAGCAAGAGCATGCTTCTTGCTCTAAAGCAGAGTCTGTTTCATGGATGAGAACTGTGCTGTGTGTTTCCCTTCTGAAACGGTGTTAAAGGCCAGGTTATGTGTCTTCCTATAAGCAAGACTTCTTTTCAGGTAAACGCAGTCACTTTTCAGATCAAACGAAGCTACATTGTTCACGAAGCTCACACGATTCTCGCTCTTAACTGAAAAGCATTGGATGTTAGATGACCTGTGGTTTGTATCAGTTTCAGAAGCAGAGTTGAACTAGATATGGTCCGTGTGTGTAGGAAACACAGTTCTTTTGTTCTGAGCACACTCATGTTTCCCCCTGTATGAGAGACGCTAGAAAGCAATAGCGTGCTTCTTGCTCTAAAGCAGAGTGTGTTTCATGGATGAGGACTGTGCTGCGTGTTTCCCTTCAGAAACGGAGTTAAATGCCAGGGTCTGTGTCTTCCTACAAGCAAGAATTCGATTCAGGTAAACGCAGTCACTTTTCATCTCAAACGAAGCTACATTGTTCACGAAGCTCACACGTTTCTCACTCTTAACTGAAAAGCACTGGATGTTAGAGCGCCTGTGGTTTGTATCAGTTTCAGAAGCAGAGTTGAACTAGATATGGTCCGTGTGTGTAGGAAACGCAGTTCTTTTGTTCTGAGCACTCTCACGTTTCCCGCCTTATTAGAGACTCTAGAAAGCAAGAGCGTGCTTCTTGCTCTAAAGCAGAGTGTGTTTCCCGGATGAGAACTGTGCTGTGTGTTTCCCTTCAGAAACGGAGTTAAATGCCCGGCTCTGTGTCTTCCTACAAGCAAGAGTACTTTTCAGGTCAAACGAAGCTACATTGTTCACGAAGCTCACACGGTTCTCGCTCTTAAATGAAAAGCATTGGATGTTAGAGGACCTGTGGTTTGTATCAGTTTCAGAAACAGAGTTGAACTAGATATGGTCCGTGTGTGTAGGAATCAAAGTTCTTTTGTTCTGAGCACACTCATGTTTCCCTCTGTATGAGAGACTCTAGAAAGCAAGAGCGTGCTTCTTGCTCTAAAGCAGAGTGTGTTTCCCGATGAGAACTGTGCTGTGTGTTTCCCTTCAGAAATGGAGATAAATGCCCGGCTCTGTGTCTTCCTACAAGCAAGAGTACTTTTCAGGTCAAACGAAGGTACATTGTTCACAAGGCTCACACGTTTCTCGCTGTTAACTGAATAACAATGGGTGTTAGAGGACCTGTGGTTTGTATCGGTTTCAGAAACAGAGTTGAACTAGATATGGTCCTTGTGTGGAGGAAACACAATTCTTTTGTTCTGAGCACACTCAAGTTTCCCTCTGTATGAGAGACTCTAGAAAGCAAGAGCGTGCTTCTTGCTCTAAAGCAGAGTGTGTTTCATGAATGAGAACTGTGCTCTGTGTTCCCCTTCAGAAACGGAGTTAAATGCCCGGCTCTGTGTTTTCCTACAAGCCAGACTTCGTTTCAGATAAACGCGTTCACTGTGCAACTCAAACAAAGCTACATTGTTCTCGAAGCTCACACGATTCTCCTTCTTAACTGAAAAGAATTGGATGTTAGAGGACCTGTGGTTTGTATCAGTTTCAGAAAGAGATTTGAACTAGATATGGTCCGTGTGTGTAGGAAACACAATTCTTTGGTTCTGAGCACACTCACATTTCCCTCTGTATGTGAGACTCTAGAAAGCAAGAGCGAGCTTCTTGCTCTAAAGCACAGTGTGTTTCATGAATGAGAACTGTGCTGTGTGTTTCCCTTCAGAAATGGAGTTAAATGCAATGCTCTGTGTCTTCCTACAAGCAAGACTTCGTTTCATGTAAATGCAGTCACTTTTCAGCTCAAACGAAGCTTCATTGTTCACGAAGCTCACACATTTCTCGCTCTTAACTGAAAAGCATTGGATGTTAGAGGACTGGTGGTTTGTATCAGTTTCAGAAAGAGAGTTGAACTAGATATGTTCCGTGTGTGTAGGAAACACAGTTCTTTTGTTCTGAGCACACTCATGTTCCCTCTGTATGAGAGAATCTACAAAGCAAGACCGAGCTTCTTGCTCTAAAGCAGAGTGTGTTTCAGGGATGAGAACTGTGCTGTGTGTTTCCCTTCAGAAACGGAGTTAAATGCCAGGGTCTGTGTTTTCCTACAAGCAAGACTCGTTTCAGGTAAATGCAGTCTCTTTTCAGCTCTAAGGAAGCTACATTGTTCACGAAGCTCACATGTTTCTAGCTCTTAACTGAAAAGCACTTGATGTTAGAGGACCAGTGGTTTGTATCAGTTTCAGAAACAGAGTTGAACTTGATATGGTCCGTGTGTGTAGGAAACACAGTTCTTTTGTTCTGAGCACACTCACGTTTCCCTCTGTATGAGAGACTCTAGAAACAAGGAGAGTGCTTCTTGCTCTAAAGCAGAGTGTGTTTCATGAATGAGAACTGTGCTGTGTGTTTCCCTTCATAAACGGAGTTAAATGCCATGCTCTGTGTCTTCCTACAAGTAAGAATCGTTTCAGGTAAACACAGTCACCTTTCAGCTCAAACGAAGCTACATTTTTCACGAAGCTCACACGTTTATCGCTCTTAACTGAAAAGCATTGGATGGTAGAGGACCTGTGGTTTGTATCAGTTTCTGAAACAGAGTTGAACTAGATATGGTCCGTGTGTGTAGGAAACACAGTTCTTTTGTTCTGAGCACACTCATGTTTCCCTCTGTATGAGAGACTCTGGAAAGCAAGAGCGTGCTTCTTGCTCTAAAGCAGAGTGTGTTTCAAGGATGAGAACTTTGCTGTGTGTTTCCCTTCAGAAACGGAGTTAAATGCCAGGGTCTGTGTCTTCCTACAAGCAAGACTTCCTTTCAGATAAACGCAGTAACCTTTCAGCTCAAAGGAAGCTACATTGTTCCCGAAGCTCACATGTTTCTTGCTCTTAACTGAAAAGCATTGGATGTTAGAGGACCAGTGGTTTGTATCAGTTTCAGAAACAGAGTTGCACTAGATATGGTCCGTGTGTGTAGGAAACACAGTTCTTTTGTTCTGAGCACACTCATGTTTCCCTCTGTATGAGAGACTCTGGAAAGCAAGAGCGTGCTTCTTGCTCTAAAGCAGAGTGTGTTTCATGGATGAGGACTGTGCTGTTTGTTTCCCTTCAGAATCGGTGTTAAATGCCCGGCTCTGTGTCTTCCTAATAGCAAGACTTCGTTTCAGATAAACGAAGTTACTTTTCAGCTCAAATGAAGTTACATTGTTCACTAAGCTCACACGTTTCTCGCTCTTAAATGAAAAGCATTGGATGTTAGAGGACCTGTGGTTTGTAGCAGTTTCAGAAGCACAGTTGAACTAGATATGGTCCATGTGTGTAGGAAACACAGTTCTTTTGATCTGAGCACACTCATGTTTCCCCCTCTATGAGAGAGTCTAGAAAGCAATAGCGTGCTTCTTGCTCTAAAGCAGAGTGTGTTTCATGGATGAGAACTGTGCTATGTGTTTCCCTTCGGAAACGGACTTAAAGGCCAGGGTCTGTGTCTTCCTACTAGCAAGACTCATTTCTGGTAAACGCAGTCATTTTTCAGCTCAAAGGAATCTACATTGTTCACGAAGCTCATAGGTTTCTCGATCTTAACTGAAAAGCATTGGATTTTAGAGGACCTGTGGTTTGTATCAGTTTCAGCAACAGAGTTGAACACGATATGTTCCGTGTGTGTAGGACACACAATTCTTTTGTTCTGAGCACATTCACGTTCCCTCTGTATGAGAGAATCTACAAAGCAAGAGCGAGCTTCTTGCTCTAAAGCAGAGTGTGTTTCATGGAAGAGAACTGTGTTGTGTGTTTCCCTTCAGAAACGGAGTTAAATGCCCTGGTCTGTGTCTTCCTACAAGCAAGAATTCTATTCAGGTAAACGCAGTCACTTTTCATCTCACACAAAGCTACATTGTTCACGAAGCTCACACGTTTCTCGCTCTTAACTGAAAAGCATTGGATGTTAGAGGACCTGTGGTTTGTATCAGTTTCCGAAGCAGAGTTGAACTAGAATTGGTCCGTGTGTGTAGGAAACACAGTTCTTTTGTTCTGAGCACACTCACGTTTTCCTCTGTATGAGAGATTCTACAAAGCAAGAGCGTGCTTCTTGCTCTAAAGCAGAGTGTGTTTCATGGATGAGAACTGTGCTGTGTGTTTCCCTTCAGAAACGGTGTTAAATGCGAGGGTCTGTGTCTTCCTACAAGCAAGAATTCATTTCAGATAAAGGCAGTCACTTTTCAGCTCAAACGAAGCTACATTGTTCACGAAGCTCACACGTTTCTCACTCTTAACTGAAAAGCATTGGATGTAAGAGGACCTGTGGTTTGTATCAGTTTCAGAAACAGAGTTGAACTAGATATGGTCCCTGTGTGTAGGAAACACAGTTCTTTTGTTCTGAGCACATTCACGTTTCCCTCTGTATGAGAGACTCTAGAAAGCAAGAGCATGCTTCTTGCTCTAAAGCAGAGTCTGTTTCATGGATGAGAACTGTGCTGTGTGTTTCCCTTCAGAAATGGAGATAAATGCCCGGCTCTGTGTCTTCCTACAAGCAAGAGTACTTTTCCGGTCAAACGAAGCTACATTGTTCACAAGGCTCACACGTTTCTCGCTGTTAACTGAATAACAATGGGTGTTAGAGGACCTGTGGTTTGTATCGGTTTCAGAAACAGAGTTGAACTAGATATGATCCTTGTGTGGAGGAAACACAATTCTTTTGTTCTGAGCACACTCAAGTTTCCCTCTGTATGATAGACTCTAGAAAGCAAGAGCGTGCTTCTTGCTCTAAAGCAGAGTGTGTTTCATGAATGAGAACTGTGCTCTGTGTTCCCCTTCAGAAACGGAGTTAAATGCCCGGCTCTGTGTTTTCCTACAAGCCAGACTTCGTTTCAGATAAACGCGTTCACTGTGCAACTCAAACAAAGCTACATTGTTCTCGAAGCTCACACGATTCTCCTTCTTAACTGAAAAGAATTGGATGTTAGAGGACCTGTGGTTTGTATCAGTTTCAGAAAGAGATTTGAACTAGATATGGTCCGTGTGTGTAGGAAACACAATTCTTTGGTTCTGAGCACACTCACATTTCCCTCTGTATGTGAGACTCTAGAAAGCAAGAGCGAGATTCTTGCTCTAAAGCACAGTGTGTTTCATGAATGAGAACTGTGCTGTGTGTTTCCCTTCAGAAATGGAGTTAAATGCAATGCTCTGTGTCTTCCTACAAGCAAGAGTACTTTTCAGGTCAAACGAAGCTACATTGTTCACAAAGCTCACACGTTTCTCCCTCTTAACTGAAAAGCATTAGATGTTAGAGGACTTGTGATTTGTATAAGTTTCAGAAACAGAGATGAACTAGATAGGGTTCATGTGTGTAGGAAACACAGTTCTTTATTCTGAGCACACTCACTTTTCCCTCTGTATGAGATAATCTAGAAAGCAAGAGCGTGCTTCTTGCTCTAAAGAAGAGTGTGTTTTCCGGAAGAGAACTGTGCTGTGTGTTTCCCTTCAGAAACGGAGTTAAATGCCCAGTTCTGTGTCTTCCTATAAGCAAGAGTACTTTTCAGGTCAAACGAAGCTACATTGTTCACGAAGCCCACACGTTTCTCGCTCTTTACTGAAAAGCAATGGGTGTTAGAGGACCTGTGGTTTGTATCAGTTTCAGAACCAGAGTTGAACTTGATATGTTCCGTGTGTGTAGGAAACACAGTACTTTTGTTCTGAGCACACTCACGTTTCCCTCTGTATGAGAGACTCTAGAAATCAAGAGCGTGCTTCTTGCTCTAAAGCAGAGTGTGTTTCATGAATGAGAACTGTGCTGTGTGTTCCCATTCAGAAACGGAGTTAAATGCCAGGATCTGTGTCTTCCTACAATCAAGACTCGTTTCCGGTAAACACAGTCACTTTTCAGCTCAAATGAATCTACATTGTTCACGAAGCTCACACGTTTCTCGCACTTAACTGAAAAGCATTAGATGTTAGAGGACTTGTGGTTTGTATAAGTTTCAGAAACAGAGTTGAACTAGATAGTTTCCGTGTGTGTAGGAAACACAGTTCATTATTCTGAGCACACTCACTTTTCCCTCTGTATGAGAGAATCTAGAAAGCAAGAGCGTGCTTCTTGCTCTAAAGCAGAGTGTGTTTCATGAATGAGAACTGTGCATGTGTTCCCCTTCAGAAATGGAGTTAAATGCCTGGCTCTGTGTTTTCCTACAAGCTAGACTTCGTTTCAGGTAAACGCATTCACTTTTCAGCTCAAAGAATGCTACATTGTTCACGAAGCTCACATGTTTCTCGCTCTTAACTGAAAATCATTGGATGTTAGAGGACCTGTGGTTTGTATCAGTTTCAGAAACAGAGTTGAACTAGATATGGTCCGTGTGTGTAGGAAACACAGTTCTTTTGTTCTGAGCACACTCACGTTTCCCTCTGTATGAGAGACTCTAGAAAGCAAGAGCGTGCTTCTTGCTCTAAAGCAGTATGTGTTTCCCAATGAGAACTGTGCTGTGTGTTTCCCTTCAGAAACGGAGATAAATGCCCGGCTCTGTGTCTTCCTACAAGCAAGAGTACTTTTCAGGACAAACGAAGCTATATTGTTCACGAAGCACACATGTTTCTCGCTCTTAACTGAAAAGCATTAGATGTTAGAGGACTTGTGTTTTGTATAAGTTTCAGAAACAGAGTTGAACTAGATAGGGTCCGTGTGTGTAGGAAACACAGTTCTTTATTCTGAGCACACTCACTTTTCCCTCTGTATGAGAGAATCTAGAAAGCAAAAGCGTGCTTCTTGCTCTAAAGCAGAGTGTGTTTCCCGGAAGAGAACTGTGCTGTGTGTTTCCCTTCAGAAACGGAGTTAAATGCCCGGCTCTGTGTCTTCCTACAAGCAAGAGTACTATAAAGGTGAAACGAAGCTACATTGTTCACAAAGCTCACACGTTTCTCGCTCTTAACTGAAAAGCATTGTATGTAGGAGGACCTGTGGTTTGTATCAGTTACAGAAACAGAGTTGAACTAGATATGGTCCGTGGGGGTAGGAAACACAGTACTTTTGTTCTGAGCACACTCACGTTTCCCTCTGTATTTGAGACTCTAGAAAGCAAGAGCGTGCTTCTTGCTCTAAAGCAGAGTGTGTTTCATGAATGAGAACTGTGCTGTGTGTTTCCCTTCAGAAACAGAGTTAAATGCCAGGGTCTGTTTCTTCTTACAAGCAAGACTCGTTTCAGGTAAACACAGTCACTTTTCTGCTCATACGAAGCTACATTGTTCACCAAGCTCACAAGTTTCTCGCTCTTAACTGAAAATGATTGGATGTTAGAGGACAGTGGTTAGTATCAGTTTCAGAAACAGAGTTGAACTAGATAGGGTCCGTGTGTGTAGGAAACACAGTTCTATTCTTCTGAGCACACTCACGTTTCCCTCTGTTTGAGAGAATCTAGAAAGCAAGAGCGTGCTTCTTGCTCTAAAGCAGAGTGTGTTTCATGAATGAGAACTGTGCTGTGTGTTCCCTTTCGGAAACGGAGTTAAATGCCCGGCACTGTGTCTTCCTACAAGCAAGACTTCGTTTCAGGCAAACGCAGTCACTATTCAGCTCAAACGAAGCTACATTGTTCACGAAGCTCATACGTTTCTCGCTCTTAACTGAAAAGCATTGTATGTACTTGGACCTGTGGTTTGTATCAGTTTCACAAACAGAGTTGAACTAGATAGGGTCTGTGTGTGTAGGAATCACAGTTCTTTATTCTGAGAACACTCACTTTTCCCTCTGTATGAGAGAATCCAGAAAGCAAGAGCATGCTTCTTGCTCTAAAGCAGAGTGTGTTTCCCGGATGAGAACTGTGCTGTGTGTTTCCCTTCAGAAACGGAGTTAAATGCCCGGCTCTGTGTCTTCTTACAAGCAAGAGTACTTTTCAGGCAAATGAAGCTACATTGTTCACAAAGCTCACACGGTTCTCGCTCTTAAATGAAAAGCATTGGATGTTAGAGGACCTGTGGTTTGTATCACTTTCAGAAACAGAGTTGAACTAGATATGGTCCGTGTGTGTAGGAATCAAAGTTCTTTTGTTCTGAGCACACTCATGTTTCCCTCTGTATGAGAGACTCTAGAAAGCAAGAGCGTGCTTCTTGCTCTAAAGCAGAGTGTGTTTCCCGATGAGAACTGTGCTGTGTGTTTCCCTTCAGAAACGGAGATAAATGCCCGGCTCTGTGTCTTCCTACAAGCAAGAGTACTTTTCAGGTCAAACGAAGCTACATTGTTCACGAGGCTCACACGTTTCTCGCTGTTAACTGAATAACAATGGGTGTTAGAGGACCTGTGGTTTGTATCGGTTTCAGAAACAGAGTTGAACTAGATATGGTCCTTGTGTGTAGGAAACACAATTCTTTTGTTCTGAGCACACTCAAGTTTCCCTCTGTATGAGAGATTCTAGAAAGCAAGAGCGTGCTTCTTGCTCTAAAGCAGAGTGTGTTTCATGAATGAGAACTGTGCTCTGTGTTCCCCTTCAGAAACGGAGTTAAATGCCCGGCTCTGTGTTTTCCTACAAGCCAGACTTCATTTCATATAAACGCGTTCACTGTGCAACTCAAACAAAGCTACATTGTTCTCGAAGTTCACACGATTCTCATTCTTAACTGAAAAGAATTGGATGTTAGAGGACCTGTGGTTTGTATCAGTTTCAGAAAGAGATTTGAACTAGATATGGTCCGTGTGTGTAGGAAACACAATTCTTTGGTTCTGAGCACACTCACATTTCCCTCTGTATGTGAGACTCTAGAAAGCAAGAGCGAGCTTCTTGCTCTAAAGCACAGTGTGTTTCATGAATGAGAACTGTGCTGTGTGTTTCCCTTCAGAAATGGAGTTAAATGCCCTGCTCTGTGTCTTCCTACAAGCAAGAGTACTTTTCAGGTCAAACGAAGCTACATTGTTCACAAAGCTCACACGTTTCTCCCTCTTAACTGAAAAGCATTAGATGTTAGAGGACTTGGGATTTGTATAAGTTTCAGAAACAGAGTTGAACTAGATAGGGTTCATGTGTGTAGGAAACACAGTTCTTTATTCTGAGCACACTCACTTTTCCCTCTGTATGAGATAATCTAGAAAGCAAGAGCGTGCTTCTTGCTCTAAAGAAGAGTGTGTTTTCCGGAAGAGAACTGTGCTGTGTGTTTCCCTTCAGAAACGGAGTTAAATGCCCAGTTCTGTGTCTTCCTATAAGCAAGAGTACTTTTCAGGTCAAACGAAGCTACATTGTTCACGAAACTCACACGTTTCTCGCTCTTAACTGAAAAGCAATGGGTGTTAGAGGACCTGTGGTTTGTATCAGTTTCAGAACCAGAGTTGAACTTGATATGTTCCGTGTGTGTAGGAAACACAGTACTTTTGTTCTGAGCACACTCACGTTTCCCTCTGTATGAGAGACTCTAGAAATCAAGAGCGTGCTTCTTGCTCTAAAGCAGAGTGTGTTTCATGAATGAGAACTGTGCTGTGTGTTCCCCTTCAGAAACGGAGTTAAATGCCAGGATCTGTGTCTTCCTACAATCAAGACTCGTTTCCGGTAAACACAGTCACTTTTCAGCTCAAATGAATCTACATTGTTCACGAAGCTCACACGTTTCTCGCACTTAACTGAAAAGCATTACATGTTAGAGGACTTGTGGTTTGTATAAGTTTCAGAAACAGAGTTGAACTAGATAGTTTCCGTGTGTGTAGGAAACACAGTTCATTATTCTGAGCACACTCACTTTTCCCTCTGTATGAGAGAATCTAGAAAGCAAGAGCGTGCTTCTTGCTCTAAAGCAGAGTGTGTTTCATGAATGAGAACTGTGCATGTGTTCCCCTTCAGAAATGGAGGTAAATGCCTGGCTCTGTGTTTTCCTACAAGCCAGACTTCGTTTCAGGTAAACGCATTCACTTTTCAGCTCAAAGAATGCTACATTGTTCACGAAGCTCACACGTTTCTCGCTCTTAACTGAAAATCATTGGATGTTAGAGGACTTGTGGTTTGTATAAGTTTCAGAAACAGAGTTGAACTAGATAGGGTCTGTGTGTGTAGGAAACACAGTTCTTTATTGTGAGCACACTCACTTTTCCCTCTGTATGAGAGAATCTAGAAAGCAAAAGCGTGCTTCTTGCTCTAAAGCAGAGTGTGTTACCCGGAAGAGAACTGTGCTGTGTGTTGCCCTTCAGAAACGGAGTTAAATGCCCGGCTCTGTGTCTTCCTACAAGCAAGAGTACTATAAAGGTGAAACGAAGCTACATTGTTCACAAAGCTCACACGTTTCTCGCTCTTAACTGAAAAGCATTGTATGTAGGAGGACCTGTGGTTTGTACAAGTTACAGAAACAGAGTTGAACTAGATATGGTCCGTGGGGGTAGGAAACACAGTACTTTTGTTCTGAGCACACTCACGTTTCCCTCTGTATTTGAGACTCTAGAAAGCAAGAGCGTGCTTCTTGCTCCAAAGCAGAGTGTGTTTCATGAATGAGAACTGTGCTGTGTGTTTCCCTTCAGAAACAGAGTTAAATGCCAGGGTCGGTTTCTTCCTACAAGCAAGACTCGTTTCAGGTAAACACAGTCACTTTTCTGCTCAAACGAAGCTACATTGTTCACCAAGCTCACAAGTTTCTCGCTCTTAACTGAAAATGATTGGATGTTAGAGGACAGTGGTTAGTATCAGTTTCAGAAACAGAGTTGAACTAGATAGGGTCCGTGTGTGTAGGAAACACAGTTCTATTCTTCTGAGCACACTCACGTTTCCCTCTGTTTGAGAGAATCTAGAAAGCAAGAGCGTGCTTGTTGCTCTAAAGCAGAGTGTGTTTCATGAATGAGAACTGTGCTGTGTGTTCCCTTTCAGAAACGGAGTTAAATGCCCAGCTCTGTGTCTTCCTACAAGCAAGACTTCGTTTCAGGCAAACGCAGTCACTATTCAGCTCAAACGAAGCTACATTGTTCACGAAGCTCACACGTTTCTCGCTCTTAACTGAAAAGCATTGTATGTAGTTGGACCTGTGGTTTGTATCAGTTTCACAAACAGAGTTGAACTAGATAGGGTCTGTGTGTGTAGGAATCACAGTTCTTTATTCTGAGAACACTCACTTTTCCCTCTGTATGAGAGAATCCAGAAAGCAAGAGCATGCTTCTTGCTCTAAAGCAGAGTGTGTTTCCCGGATGAGAACTGTGCTGTGTGTTTCCCTTCAGAAACGGAGTTAAATGCCCGGCTCTGTGTCTTCTTACAAGCAAGAGTACTTTTCAGGCAAATGAAGCTACATTGTTCACAAAGCTCACACGTTTCTCGCTCTTAACTCAAAAGCATTGGATGTTAGAGGACCTGTGGTTTGTATCAGTTTCAGAAACAGAGTTGAACTAGATATCGTCCGTGTGTGTAGGAAACACAGTTCTTTTGTTGTGAGCACACTCACTTTTCCCTCTGTATTAGAGAGTCTAGAAAGCAAGAGCGTGCTTCTTGCTCTAAAGCAGAGTGTGTTTCATGGATGAGGAATGTGCTGTGGTTTTCCCTTTAGAAACGGTGTTAAATGCCAGGGTCTGTGTCTTCCTACAAGCAAGAGATCATTTCAAATAAACACAGTCACTTTTCAGCTCAAACGAAGCTTCATTGTTCACGAAGCTCACACGTGTCTCGCTCTTAACTGAAAAGCATTGGACGTTAGGTGACCTGTGGTTTGTATCAGTTTCAGAAACAGAGTTGAACTAGATATGGTCCGTGCGTGTAGGAAACACAGTACTTTTCTTCTGAGCACACTCACGTTATCCTCTGTATGAGAGACTCTAGCAAGCAAGAGCGGGCTTCTTGCTCTAAAGCAGAGTGTGTTTCATAAATGAGAACTGTGCTGTGTGTTTCCCTTCAGAAACGGAGTTAAATGCCCTGCTCTGTGTCTTCCTACAAGCGAGACTTCGTTTCATGTAAATGCAGTCACTTTTCAGCTCAAACGAATCTACATTGTCCTCGAAACTCACACGTTTCTCGCTCTTAACTCAAAAGCATTGGATGTTAGAGGACCTGTGGTTTGTATCAGTTTCAGAAAGAGAGTTGAACTAGATATGGGCCGTGTGTGTAGGAAACACAATTCTTTTGTTCTGAGCACACTCAAGTTTCCCTGTGTATGAGAGACTCTAGAAAGCAAGAGCGTGCTTATTATTCTAAAGCAGAGTGTGTTTCATGAATGAGAACTGTGCTGTGTGTTTACCTTCAGAAACGGAGTTAAATGCCCTGCTCTGTGTCTGCCTACAAGCAAGAGTACTTTTCAGGTGAAACGAAGCTACATTGTTCACGAAGCTCACACGATTCTCACTCTTAAATGAAAAGAATTGGATGTTAGAGGACCTGTGGTTTGTATCAGTTTCAGAAAGAGAGTTGAACTAGATATGGTCCGTGTGTGTTGGAAACACAGTACTTTTGTTCTGAGCACACTCACGTTTCCCTCTGTATGAGAGACTCTAGAAAGCAAGAGCGTGCTTCTTGCTCTAAAGCAGAGTGTGTTTCATAAATGAGAACTGTGCTCTGTGTTCCCCTTCAGAAACGGAGTTAAATGCCCGGCTCTGTGTTTTCCTACAAGCCAGACTTCGTTTCAGGTAAACGCATTCACTTTTCAACTCAAACAAAGCTACATTGTTCACGAAGCTCACACGATTCTCGCTCTTAAATGAAAAGAATTGGATGTTAGAGGACCTGTGGTTTATATCAGTTTCAGAAACAGAGTTGAACTAGATATGGTCCGTGTGTTTAGTAAACACAGTTCTTTTGTTCTGAGCACACTCACGTTTCCTTCTGTATGAGAGACTCTAGAAAGCAAGAGCATGCTTCTTGCTCTAAAGCAGAGTGTGTTTCCCGGATGAGAACTGTGCTGTGTGTTTCGCTTCAGAAACAGAGTTAAATGCCTGGGTCTGTGTCTTCCTACAAGCAAGAGTACTTTTCAGGTCAAACGAAGCTACATTGTTCACGAAGCTCACACGTTTCTCGCTCTTAACTGAAAAGCATTGCATGTTAGAGGACCTGTGGTTTGTATCAGTTTCAGAAAGAGAGTTGAACTAGATATGGTCCGTGTGTGTAGGAAACACAATTCTTTTGTTCTGAGCACACTCACGTTTCCCTCTGTATGAGAGACTCTACAAAGAAAGAGCGTGCTTCTTGCTCTAAAGCAGATTGTGTTTCATGGATGAGAACTGTGCTCTGTGTTTCCCTTCAGAAACGGAGTTAAATGCCAGGGTCTGTGTCTTCCTACAATCAAGACTCGTTTCAGGTAAACGCAGTCACTTTTCAGCTCAAACGAAGCTACATTGTTCACGAAGCTCACACGTTTCTCGCTCTTAACTGAAAAGCATTGGATGTTAGAGGACCTGTGGTTTGTATCAGTTTCAGAAACAGAGTTGAACTAGATAAGGTCCGTGTGTGTAGGAAATACAGTTCTTTTGTTCTGAGCACACTCACGTTTCCCTCTGTATGAGAGACTCTAGAAAGCAAGAGCGTGCTTCTTGCTCTATAGCAGAGTGTGTTTCCCGGATGAGAACTGTGCTGTGTGTTTCCCTTCAGAAATGCAGTTAAATGCCCGGCTCTGTGTCTTCTTACAAGCAAGAGTACTTTTCAGGTCAAACGAAGCTACATTGTTCACAAAGCTCACACGTTTCTCACTCTTAACTGAAAAGCATTGGATGTTAGAGGATCTGTGGTTTGTATCAGTTTCAGAAACAGAGTTGAACTAGATATGGTCCGTGTGTGTAGTAAACACAGTTCTTTTGTTGTGAGCATACTCACTTTTCCCTCTGTATTAGAGAGTCTAGAAAGCAAGAGCATGCTTCTTGCTCTAAAGCAGAGTGTGTTTCATGGATGAGGACTGTGCTGTGGGTTTCCCTTTAGAAATGGAGTTAAATGCCAGGGTCTGTGTCTTCCTTCAAGCAAGGCTTCATTTCAGATAAACACAGTCACTTTTCAGCCCAAAGAAGCTACATTGTTCACGAAGCTCACACGTTTCTCGCTCTTTACTGAAAGCATTGGAGTTAGGGGACCTGTGGTTTGTATCAGTTTCAGAAACAGAGTTGAACTAGATATGGTCTGTGTGTGTAGGAAACACAGTACTTTTCTTCTGAGCACACTCACGTTTCCCTCTGTATGAGAGACTCTAGAAAGCAAGAGCGTGCTTCTTGCTCTAAAGCAGAGTGTGTTTCATAAATGAGAACTGTGCTCTGTGTTCCCCTTCAGAAACGGAGTTAAATGCCCGGCTCTGGGTTTTCCTACAAGCCAGACTTCTTTTCAGGTAAACGCATTCACTTTTCAACTCAAACAAAGCTACATTGTTCACGAAGCTCACACGATTCTCGCTCTTAACTGAAAAGCATTGGATGTTAGAGGACCTGTGGTTTGTATCAGTTTCAGAAACAGAGTTGAACTAGATATGGTCCGTGTGTGTAGTAAACACAGTTCTTTTGTTCTGAGCACACTCCCGTTTCCCTCTGTATGTGAGACTCTAGAAAGCAAGAGCGAGCTTCTTGCACTAAAGCAGAGTGTGTTTCATGAATGAGAACTGTGCTGTGTGTTTCCCTTCAGAAACGGAGTTAAATGACCTGCTCTGTGTCTTCCTACAAGCAAGAGTACTCTTCAGGTCAAACGAAGCTACATTGTTCACAAAGCTCACACGTTTATCACTCTTAACTGAAAAGCATTGGATGTTAGAGGATCTGTGGTTTGTATCAGTTTCAGAAACAGAGTTGAACTTGATATGTTCCGTGTGTGTTGGAAACACAGTACTTTTGTTCTGAGCACACTCACGTTTCCCTCTGTATGAGAGACTCTAGAAAGCAAGAGCTTGCTTCTTGCTCTAAAGCAGAGTGTGTTTCATAAATGAGAACTGTGCTCTGTGTTCCCATTCAGAAACGGAGTTAAATGCCCGGCTCTGTGTTTTCCTACAAGCTAGACTTCGTTTCAGGTAAACACAGTCACTTTTCAGCTCAAAGGAAGCTACATTGTTCACGAAGCTCACACGTTTCTAGCACTTAACTGAAAAGCATTAGATGTTAGAGGACTTGTGGTTTGTAAAAGTTTCAGAAACAGAATTGAACTTGATAGGGTCCGTGTGTGTAGGAAACACAGTTCTTTATTCTGAGCACACTCACTTTTCCCTCTGTATGAGAGAATCTAGAAAGCAAGAGCGTGCTTCTTGCTCTATAGCAGAGTGTGTTTCATGAATGAGAACTGTGCATGTGTTCCCCTTCAGAAACGGAGTTAAATGCCCGGCTCTTTGTTTTCCTACAAGCCAGACATCATTTCAGGTAAACGCATTCAGTTTTCAGCTCAAACAAAGCTACATTGTTCACGAAGCTCACACGTTTCTCGCTCTTAACTGAAAAGCATTGGATGTTAGAGGACCTGTGGTTTGTATCAGTTTCAGAAACAGAGTTGAACTAGATATGGTCCGTGTGTGTAGGAAACACAATTCTTTTGTTCTGAGCACACTCACGTTTCCCTCTGTATGAGAGACTCTACAAAGAAAGAGCGTGCTTCTTGCTCTAAAGCAGAGTGTTTCATGGATGAGAACTGTGCTCTGTGTTTCCCTTCAGAAACGGAGTTAAATGCCAGGGTCTGTGTCTTCCTACAATCAAGACTCGTTTCAGGTAAACGCAGTCACTTTTCAGCTCAAACGAAGTTACATTGTTCACAAAGCTCACACGTTTCTCGCTCTTAACTGAAAAGCATTGGATGTTAGAGGACCTGAGGTTTGTATCAGTTTCAGAAACAGAGTTGAACTAGATATGGTCCGTGTGTGTAGGAAACACAGTTCTTTTGTTCTGAGCACACTCACGTTTCCCTCTGTATGAGAGACTCTAGAAAGCAAGAGCGTGCTTCTTGCTCTATAGCAGAGTGTGTTTCCCGGATGAGAACTGTGCTGTGTGTTTCCCTTCAGAAATGCAGTTAAATGCCCGGCTCTGTGTCTTCTTACAAGCATGAGTACTTTTCAGGTCAAACGAAGCTACATTGTTCACAAAGCTCACACGTTTCTCACTCTTAACTGAAAAGCATTGGATGTTAGAGGACCTGTGGTTTGTATCAGTTTCAGAAACAGAGTTGAACTAGATATGGTCCATGTGTGTAGGAAACACAGTTCTTTTGTTGTGAGCATACTCACTTTTCCCTCTGTATTAGAGAGTCTAGAAAGCAATAGCATGCTTCTTGCTCTAAAGCAGAGTGTGTTTCATGGATGAGGACTGTGCTGTGGGTTTCCCGTTAGAAACGGTGTTAAATGCCAGGGTCTGTTTCTTCCTACAAGCAAGGCTTCATTTCAGATAAACACAGTCACTTTTCAGCTCAAACGAAGCTACATTGTTCACGAAGCTCACACGTTTCTCGCTCTTTACTGAAAGCATTGGAGTTAGGGGACCTGTGGTTTGTATCAGTTTCAGAAACAGAGTTGAACTAGATATGGTCTCTGTGTGTAGGAAACACAGTACTTTTCTTCTGAGCACACTCACGTTTCCCTCTGTATGTTAGATTCTAGAAAGCAAGAGCGAGCTTCTTGCTCTAAAGCAGAGTGTGTTTCATGAATGAGAACTGTGCTGTGTGTTTCCCTTCAGAAGCAGAGTTAAATGCCCTGCTCTGTGTCTTCCTACAAGCAAGAGTACTTTTCAGGTGAAATGAAGCTACATTGTTCATGAAGCTCACACATTTCTCGCTGTTGACTGAAAAGCAATGGGTGTTTGAGGACCTGTGTTTTGTATCAGTTTCAGAAACAGAGTTGAACTTGATATGTTCCGTGTGTGTTGGAAACACAGTACTTTTGTTCTGAGCACACTCACGTTTCCCTCTGTATGAGAGACTCTAGAAAGCAAGAGCGTGCTTCTTGTTCTAAAGCAGAGTGTGTTTCATAAATGAGAACTGTGCTCTGTGTTCCCCTTCAGAAACGGAGTTAAATGCCCGGCTCTGTGTTTTCCTACAAGCCAGACTTCGTTTCAGGTAAACGTATTCACTTTTCAACTCAAACAAAGCTACATTGTTCACGAAGCTCACACGATTCTCGCTCTTAAATGAAAAGAATTGGATGTTAGAGGACCTGTGGTTTATATCAGTTTCAGAAACAGAGTTGAACTAGATATGGTCCGTGTGTGTAGTAAACACAGTTCTTTTGTTCTGAGCACCCTCACGTTTCCGTCTGTATGAGAGACTCTAGAAAGCAAGAGCGTGCTTCTTGCTCTAAAGCAGAGTGTGTTTCATAAATGAGAACTGTGCTCTGTGTTCCCCTTCAGAAACGGAGTTAAATGCCTGGCTCTGGGTTTTCCTACAAGCCAGACTTCGTTTCAGGTAAACGCATTCACTTTTCAACTCAAACAAAGCTACATTGTTCACGAAGCTCACACGATTCTCGCTCTTAACTGAAAAGCATTGGATGTTAGAGGACCTGTGGTTTGTATCAGTTTCAGAAAAAGAGTTGAACTAGATATGGTCCCTGTGTGTAGTAAACACAGTTCTTTTGTTCTGAGCACACTCACGTTTCCCTCTGTATGTGAGACTCTAGAAAGCAAGAGCGAGCTTCTTGCTCTAAAGCAGAGTGTGTTTCATGAATGAGAACTGTGCTGTGTGTTTCCCTTCAGAAACGGAGTTAAATGACCTGCTCTGTGTCTTCCTACAAGCAAGAGTACTTTTCAGGTGAAACGAAGCTACATTGTTCACGAAGCTCACACACTTCTCGCTGTTAACTGAAAAGCAATGGGTGTTTGAGGACCTGTGGTTTGTATCAGTTTCAGAAACAGAGTTGAACTTGATATGTTCCGTGTGTGTTGGAAACACAGTACTTTTGTTCTGAGCACACTCACGTTTCCCTCTGTATGAGAGACTCTAGAAAGCAAGAGCGTGCTTCTTGCTCTAAAGCAGAGTGTGTTTCCCGGATGAGAACTGTGCTGTTTGTTTCCCTTCAGAATCGGTGTTAAATGCCCGGCTCTGTGTCTTCCTAATAGCAAGACTTCGTTTCAGATAAACGAAGTTACTTTTCAGCTCAAATGAAGTTACATTGTTCACTAAGCTCACACGTTTCTCGATCTTAAATGAAAAGCATTGGATGTTAGAGGACCTGTGGTTTGTAGCAGTTTCAGAAGCACAGTTGAACTAGATATGGTCCATGTGTGTAGGAAACACAGTTCTTTTGTTCTGAGCACACTCATGTTTCCCCCTCTATGAGAGAGTCTAGAAAGCAATAGCGTGCTTCTTGCTCTAAAGCAGAGTGTGTTTCATGGATGAGAACTGTGCTATGTGTTTCCCTTCGGAAACGGACTTAAAGGCCAGGGTCTGTGTCTTCCTACTAGCAAGACTCATTTCTGGTAAACGCAGTCATTTTTCAGCTCAAAGGAATCTACATTGTTCACGAAGCTCATAGGTTTCTCGATCTTAACTGAAAAGCATTGGATTTTAGAGGACCTGTGGTTTGTATCAGTTTCAGAAACAGAGTTGAACACGATATGTTCCGTGTGTGTAGGACACACAATTCTTTTGTTCTGAGCACATTCACGTTCCCTCTGTATGAGAGAATCTACAAAGCAAGAGCGAGCTTCTTGCTCTAAAGCAGAGTGTGTTTCATGGAAGAGAACTGTGTTGTGTGTTTCCCTTCAGAAACGGAGTTAAATGCCCTGGTCTGTGTCTTCCTACAAGCAAGAATTCTATTCAGGTAAACGCAGTCACTTTTCATCTCACACGAAGCTACATTGTTCACGAAGCTCACACGTTTCTCGCTCTTAACTGAAAAGCATTGGATGTTAGAGGACCTGTGGTTTGTATCAGTTTCCGAAGCAGAGTTGAACTAGAATTGGTCCGTGTGTGTAGGAAACACAGTTCTTTTGTTCTGAGCACACTCACGTTTTCCTCTGTATGAGAGATTCTACAAAGCAAGAGCGTGCTTCTTGCTCTAAAGCAGAGTGTGTTTCATGGATGAGAACTGTGCTGTGTGTTTCCCTTCAGAAACGGTGTTAAATGGGAGGGTCTGTGTCTTCCTACAAGCAAGAATTCATTTCAGATAAAGGCAGTCACTTTTCAGCTCAAACGAAGCTACATTGTTCACGAAGCTCACACGTTTCTCACTCTTAACTGAAAAGCATTGGATGTAAGAGGACCTGTGGTTTGTATCAGTTTCAGAAACAGAGTTGAACTAGATATGGTCCGTGTGTGTAGGAAACACAGTTCTTTTGTTCTGAGCACATTCACGTTTCCCTCTGTATGAGAGACTCTAGAAAGCAAGAGCATGCTTCTTGCTCTAAAGCAGAGTCTGTTTCATGGATGAGAACTGTGCTGTGTGTTTCCCTTCAGAAATGGAGATAAATGCCCGGCTCTGTGTCTTCCTACAAGCAAGAGTACTTTTCCGGTCAAACGAAGCTACATTGTTCACAAGGCTCACACGTTTCTCGCTGTTAACTGAATAACAATGGGTTTTAGAGGACCTGTGGTTTGTATCGGTTTCAGAAACAGAGTTGAACTAGATATGGTCCTTGTGTGGAGGAAACACAATTCTTTTGTTCTGAGCACACTCAAGTTTCCCTCTGTATGAGAGACTCTAGAAAGCAAGAGCGTGCTTCTTGCTCTAAAGCAGAGTGTGTTTCATGAATGAGAACTGTGCTCTGTGTTCCCCTTCAGAAACGGAGTTAAATGCCCGGCTCTGTGTTTTCCTACAAGCCAGACTTCGTTTCAGATAAACGCGTTCACTGTGCAACTCAAACAAAGCTACATTGTTCTCGAAGCTCACACGATTCTCCTTCTTAACTGAAAAGAATTGGATGTTAGAGGACCTGTGGTTTGTATCAGTTTCAGAAAGAGATTTGAACTAGATATGGTCCGTGTGTGTAGGAAACACAATTCTTTGGTTCTGAGCACACTCACATTTCCCTCTGTATGTGAGACTCTAGAAAGCAAGAGCGAGCTTCTTGCTCTAAAGCACAGTGTGTTTCATGAATGAGAACTGTGCTGTGTGTTTCCCTTCAGAAATGGAGTTAAATGCAATGCTCTGTGTCTTCCTACAAGCAAGAGTACTTTTCAGGTCAAACGAAGCTACATTGTTCACAAAGCTCACACGTTTCTCCCTCCTAACTGAAAAGCATTAGATGTTAGAGGACTTGTGATTTGTATAAGTTTCAGAAACAGAGATGAACTAGATAGGGTTCATGTGTGTAGGAAACACAGTTCTTTATTCTGAGCACACTCACTTTTCCCTCTGTATGAGATAATCTAGAAAGCAAGAGCGTGCTTCTTGCTCTAAAGAAGAGTGTGTTTTCCGGAAGAGAACTGTGCTGTGTGTTTCCCTTCAGAAACGGAGTTAAATGCCCAGTTCTGTGTCTTCCTATAAGCAAGAGTACTTTTCAGGTCAAACGAAGCTACATTGTTCACGAAGCCCACACGTTTCTCGCTCTTTACTGAAAAGCAATGGGTGTTAGAGGACCTGTGGTTTGTATCAGTTTCAGAACCAGAGTTGAACTTGATATGTTCCGTGTGTGTAGGAAACACAGTACTTTTGTTCTGAGCACACTCACGTTTCCCTCTGTATGAGAGACTCTAGAAATCAAGAGCGTGCTTCTTGCTCTAAAGAGGAGTGTGTTTCATGAATGAGAACTGTGCTGTGTGTTCCCATTCAGAAACGGAGTTAAATGCCAGGATCTGTGTCTTCCTACAATCAAGACTCGTTTCCGGTAAACACAGTCACTTTTCAGCTCAAATGAATCTACATTGTTCACGAAGCTCACACGTTTCTCGCACTTAACTGAAAAGCATTAGATGTTAGAGGACTTGTGGTTTGTATAAGTTTCAGAAACAGAGTTGAACTAGATAGTTTCCGTGTGTGTAGGAAACACAGTTCATTATTCTGAGCACACTCACTTTTCCCTCTGTATGAGAGAATCTAGAAAGCAAGAGCGTGCTTCTTGCTCTAAAGCAGAGTGTGTTTCATGAATGAGAACTGTGCATGTGTTCCCCTTCAGAAATGGAGTTAAATGCCTGGCTCTGTGTTTTCCTACAAGCTAGACTTCGTTTCAGGTAAACGCATTCAGTTTTCAGCTCAAAGAATGCTACATTGTTCACGAAGCTCACATGTTTCTCGCTCTTAACTGAAAATCATTGGATGTTAGAGGACCTGTGGTTTGTATCAGTTTCAGAAACAGAGTTGAACTAGATATGGTCCGTGTGTGTAGGAAACACAGTTCTTTTGTTCTGAGCACACTCACGTTTCCCTCTGTATGAGAGACTCTAGAAAGCAAGAGCGTGCTTCTTGCTCTAAAGCAGTATGTGTTTCCCAATGAGAACTGTGCTGTGTGTTTCCCTTCAGAAACGGAGATAAATGCCCGGCTCTGTGTCTTCCTACAAGCAAGAGTACTTTTCAGGACAAACGAAGCTATATTGTTCACGAAGCACACATGTTTCTCGCTCTTAACTGAAAAGCATTAGATGTTAGAGGACTTGTGTTTTGTATAAGTTTCAGAAACAGAGTTGAACTAGATAGGGTCCGTGTGTGTAGGAAACACAGTTCTTTATTCTGAGCACACTCACTTTTCCCTCTGTATGAGAGAATCTAGAAAGCAAAAGCGTGCTTCTTGCTCTAAAGCAGAGTGTGTTTCCCGGAAGAGAACTGTGCTGTGTGTTTCCCTTCAGAAACGGAGTTAAATGCCCGGCTCTGTGTCTTCCTACAAGCAAGAGTACTATAAAGGTGAAACGAAGCTACATTGTTCACAAAGCTCACACGTTTCTCGCTCTTAACTGAAAAGCATTGTATGTAGGAGGACCTGTGGTTTGTATCAGTTACAGAAACAGAGTTGAACTAGATATGGTCCGTGGGGGTAGGAAACACAGTACTTTTGTTCTGAGCACACTCACGTTTCCCTCTGTATTTGAGACTCTAGAAAGCAAGAGCGTGCTTCTTGCTCTAAAGCAGAGTGTGTTTCATGAATGAGAACTGTGCTGTGTGTTTCCCTTCAGAAACAGAGTTAAATGCCAGGGTCTGTTTCTTCCTACAAGCAAGACTCGTTTCAGGTAAACACAGTCACTTTTCTGCTCATATGAAGCTACATTGTTCACCAAGCTCACAAGTTTCTCGCTCTTAACTGAAAATGATTGGATGTTAGAGGACAGTGGTTAGTATCAGTTTCAGAAACAGAGTTGAACTAGATAGGGTCCGTGTGTGTAGGAAACACAGTTCTATTCTTCTGAGCACACTCACGTTTCCCTCTGTTTGAGAGAATCTAGAAAGCAAGAGCGTGCTTCTTGCTCTAAAGCAGAGTGTGTTTCATGAATGAGAACTGTGCTGTGTGTTCCCTTTCGGAAACGGAGTTAAATGCCCGGCTCTGTGTCTTCCTACAAGCAAGACTTCGTTTCAGGCAAACGCAGTCACTATTCAGCTCAAACGAAGCTACATTGTTCACGAAGCTCATACGTTTCTCGCTCTTAACTGAAAAGCATTGTATGTACTTGGACCTGTGGTTTGTATCAGTTTCACAAACAGAGTTGAACTAGATAGGGTCTGTGTGTGTAGGAATCACAGTTCTTTATTCTGAGAACACTCACTTTTCCCTCTGTATGAGAGAATCCAGAAAGCAAGAGCATGCTTCTTGCTCTAAAGCAGAGTGTGTTTCCCGGATGAGAACTGTGCTGTGTGTTTCCCTTCAGAAACGGAGTTAAATGCCCGGCTCTGTGTCTTCTTACAAGCAAGAGTACTTTTCAGGCAAATGAAGCTACATTGTTCACAAAGCTCACACGGTTCTCGCTCTTAAATGAAAAGCATTGGATGTTAGAGGACCTGTGGTTTGTATCACTTTCAGAAACAGAGTTGAACTAGATATGGTCCGTGTGTGTAGGAATCAAAGTTCTTTTGTTCTGAGCACACTCATGTTTCCCTCTGTATGAGAGACTCTAGAAAGCAAGAGCGTGCTTCTTGCTCTAAAGCAGAGTGTGTTTCCCGATGAGAACTGTGCTGTGTGTTTCCCTTCAGAAACGGAGATAAATGCCCGGCTCTGTGTCTTCCTACAAGCAAGAGTACTTTTCAGGTCAAACGAAGCTACATTTTTCACGAGGCTCACACGTTTCTCGCTGTTAACTGAATAACAATGGGTGTTAGAGGACCTGTGGTTTGTATCGGTTTCAGAAACAGAGTTGAACTAGATATGGTCCTTGTGTGTAGGAAACACAATTCTTTTGTTCTGAGCACACTCAAGTTTCCCTCTGTATGAGAGATTCTAGAAAGCAAGAGCGTGCTTCTTGCTCTAAAGCAGAGTGTGTTTCATGAATGAGAACTGTGCTCTGTGTTCCCCTTCAGAAACGGAGTTAAATGCCCGGCTCTGTGTTTTCCTACAAGCCAGACTTCATTTCATATAAACGCGTTCACTGTGCAACTCAAACAAAGCTACATTGTTCTCGAAGTTCACACGATTCTCATTCTTAACTGAAAAGAATTGGATGTTAGAGGACCTGTGGTTTGTATCAGTTTCAGAAAGAGATTTGAACTAGATATGGTCCGTGTGTGTAGGAAACACAATTCTTTGGTTCTGAGCACACTCACATTTCCCTCTGTATGTGAGACTCTAGAAAGCAAGAGCGAGCTTCTTGCTCTAAAGCACAGTGTGTTTCATGAATGAGAACTGTGCTGTGTGTTTCCCTTCAGAAATGGAGTTAAATGCCCTGCTCTGTGTCTTCCTACAAGCAAGAGTACTTTTCAGGTCAAACGAAGCTACATTGTTCACAAAGCTCACACGTTTCTCCCTCTTAACTGAAAAGCATTAGATGTTAGAGGACTTGGGATTTGTATAAGTTTCAGAAACAGAGTTGAACTAGATAGGGTTCATGTGTGTAGGAAACACAGTTCTTTATTCTGAGCACACTCACTTTTCCCTCTGTATGAGATAATCTAGAAAGCAAGAGCGTGCTTCTTGCTCTAAAGAAGAGTGTGTTTTCCGGAAGAGAACTGTGCTGTGTGTTTCCCTTCAGAAACGGAGTTAAATGCCCAGTTCTGTGTCTTCCTATAAGCAAGAGTACTTTTCAGGTCAAACGAAGCTACATTGTTCACGAAACTCACACGTTTCTCGCTCTTAACTGAAAAGCAATGGGTGTTAGAGGACCTGTGGTTTGTATCAGTTTCAGAACCAGAGTTGAACTTGATATGTTCCGTGTGTGTAGGAAACACAGTACTTTTGTTCTGAGCACACTCACGTTTCCCTCTGTATGAGAGACTCTAGAAATCAAGAGCGTGCTTCTTGCTCTAAAGCAGAGTGTGTTTCATGAATGAGAACTGTGCTGTGTGTTCCCCTTCAGAAACGGAGTTAAATGCCAGGATCTGTGTCTTCCTACAATCAAGACTCGTTTCCGGTAAACACAGTCACTTTTCAGCTCAAATGAATCTACATTGTTCACGAAGCTCACACGTTTCTCGCACTTAACTGAAAAGCATTAGATGTTAGAGGACTTGTGGTTTGTATAAGTTTCAGAAACAGAGTTGAACTAGATAGTTTCCGTGTGTGTAGGAAACACAGTTCATTATTCTGAGCACACTCACTTTTCCCTCTGTATGAGAGAATCTAGAAAGCAAGAGCGTGCTTCTTGCTCTAAAGCAGAGTGTGTTTCATGAATGAGAACTGTGCATGTGTTCCCCTTCAGAAATGGAGGTAAATGCCTGGCTCTGTGTTTTCCTACAAGCCAGACTTCGTTTCAGGTAAACGCATTCACTTTTCAGCTCAAAGAATGCTACATTGTTCACGAAGCTCACACGTTTCTCGCTCTTAACTGAAAATCATTGGATGTTAGAGGACTTGTGGTTTGTATAAGTTTCAGAAACAGAGTTGAACTAGATAGGGTCTGTGTGTGTAGGAAACACAGTTCTTTATTGTGAGCACACTCACTTTTCCCTCTGTATGAGAGAATCTAGAAAGCAAAAGCGTGCTTCTTGCTCTAAAGCAGAGTGTGTTTCCCGGAAGAGAACTGTGCTGTGTGTTGCCCTTCAGAAACGGAGTTAAATGCCCGGCTCTGTGTCTTCCTACAAGCAAGAGTACTATAAAGGTGAAACGAAGCTACATTGTTCACAAAGCTCACACGTTTCTCGCTCTTA
The DNA here is from genome assembly GCA_949786385.1 of Onychomys leucogaster. NCBI lineage: Eukaryota > Metazoa > Chordata > Mammalia > Rodentia > Cricetidae > Onychomys > Onychomys leucogaster. Next base: position 808,383 of record CATKUP010000114.1, on the reverse strand, counting down.
ACTGAAAAGCATTGTATGTAGGAGGACCTGTGGTTTGTACAAGTTACAGAAACAGAGTTGAACTAGATATGGTCCGTGGGGGTAGGAAACACAGTACTTTTGTTCTGAGCACACTCACGTTTCCCTCTGTATTTGAGACTCTAGAAAGCAAGAGCGTGCTTCTTGCTCCAAAGCAGAGTGTGTTTCATGAATGAGAACTGTGCTGTGTGTTTCCCTTCAGAAACAGAGTTAAATGCCAGGGTCTGTTTCTTCCTACAAGCAAGACTCGTTTCAGGTAAACACAGTCACTTTTCTGCTCAAATGAAGCTACATTGTTCACCAAGCTCACAAGTTTCTCGCTCTTAACTGAAAATGATTGGATGTTAGAGGACAGTGGTTAGTATCAGTTTCAGAAACAGAGTTGAACTAGATAGGGTCCGTGTGTGTAGGAAACACAGTTCTATTCTTCTGAGCACACTCACGTTTCCCTCTGTTTGAGAGAATCTAGAAAGCAAGAGCGTGCTTGTTGCTCTAAAGCAGAGTGTGTTTCATGAATGAGAACTGTGCTGTGTGTTCCCTTTCAGAAACGGAGTTAAATGCCCAGCTCTGTGTCTTCCTACAAGCAAGACTTCGTTTCAGGCAAACGCAGTCACTATTCAGCTCAAACGAAGCTACATTGTTCACGAAGCTCACACGTTTCTCACTCTTAACTGAAAAGCATTGTATGTAGTTGGACCTGTGGTTTGTATCAGTTTCACAAACAGAGTTGAACTAGATAGGGTCTGTGTGTGTAGGAATCACAGTTCTTTATTCTGAGAACACTCACTTTTCCCTCTGTATGAGAGAATCCAGAAAGCAAGAGCATGCTTCTTGCTCTAAAGCAGAGTGTGTTTCCCGGATGAGAACTGTGCTGTGTGTTTCCCTTCAGAAACGGAGTTAAATGCCCGGCTCTGTGTCTTCTTACAAGCAAGAGTACTTTTCAGGCAAATGAAGCTACATTGTTCACAAAGCTCACACGTTTCTCGCTCTTAACTCAAAAGCATTGGATGTTAGAGGACCTGTGGTTTGTATCAGTTTCAGAAACAGAGTTGAACTAGATATCGTCCGTGTGTGTAGGAAACACAGTTCTTTTGTTGTGAGCACACTCACTTTTCCCTCTGTATTAGAGAGTCTAGAAAGCAAGAGCGTGCTTCTTGCTCTAAAGCAGAGTGTGTTTCATGGATGAGGAATGTGCTGTGGTTTTCCCTTTAGAAACGGTGTTAAATGCCAGGGTCTGTGTCTTCCTACAAGCAAGATTTCATTTCAAATAAACACAGTCACTTTTCAGCTCAAACGAAGCTTCATTGTTCACGAAGCTCACACGTGTCTCGCTCTTAACTGAAAAGCATTGGACGTTAGGTGACCTGTGGTTTGTATCAGTTTCAGAAACAGAGTTGAACTAGATATGGTCCGTGCGTGTAGGAAACACAGTACTTTTCTTCTGAGCACACTCACGTTATCCTCTGTATGAGAGACTCTAGCAAGCAAGAGCGGGCTTCTTGCTCTAAAGCAGAGTGTGTTTCATAAATGAGAACTGTGCTGTGTGTTTCCCTTCAGAAACGGAGTTAAATGCCCTGCTCTGTGTCTTCCTACAAGCAAGACTTCGTTTCATGTAAATGCAGTCACTTTTCAGCTCAAACGAATCTACATTGTCCTCGAAACTCACACGTTTCTCGCTCTTAACTCAAAAGCATTGGATGTTAGAGGACCTGTGGTTTGTATCAGTTTCAGAAAGAGAGTTGAACTAGATATGGGCCGTGTGTGTAGGAAACACAATTCTTTTGTTCTGAGCACACTCAAGTTTCCCTGTGTATGAGAGACTCTAGAAAGCAAGAGCGTGCTTATTATTCTAAAGCAGAGTGTGTTTCATGAATGAGAACTGTGCTGTGTGTTTACCTTCAGAAACGGAGTTAAATGCCCTGCTCTGTGTCTGCCTACAAGCAAGAGTACTTTTCAGTTGAAACGAAGCTACATTGTTCACGAAGCTCACACGATTCTCACTCTTAAATGAAAAGAATTGGATGTTAGAGGACCTGTGGTTTGTATCAGTTTCAGAAAGAGAGTTGAACTAGATATGGTCCGTGTGTGTTGGAAACACAGTACTTTTGTTCTGAGCACACTCACGTTTCCCTCTGTATGAGAGACTCTAGAAAGCAAGAGCGTGCTTCTTGCTCTAAAGCAGAGTGTGTTTCATAAATGAGAACTGTGCTCTGTGTTCCCCTTCAGAAACGGAGTTAAATGCCCGGCTCTGTGTTTTCCTACAAGCCAGACTTCGTTTCAGGTAAACGCATTCACTTTTCAACTCAAACAAAGCTACATTGTTCACGAAGCTCACACGATTCTCGCTCTTAAATGAAAAGAATTGGATGTTAGAGGACCTGTGGTTTATATCAGTTTCAGAAACAGAGTTGAACTAGATATGGTCCGTGTGTTTAGTAAACACAGTTCTTTTGTTCTGAGCACACTCACGTTTCCTTCTGTATGAGAGACTCTAGAAAGCAAGAGCATGCTTCTTGCTCTAAAGCAGAGTGTGTTTCCCGGATGAGAACTGTGCTGTGTGTTTCGCTTCAGAAACAGAGTTAAATGCCTGGGTCTGTGTCTTCCTACAAGCAAGAGTACTTTTCAGGTCAAACGAAGCTACATTGTTCACGAAGCTCACACGTTTCTCGCTCTTAACTGAAAAGCATTGCATGTTAGAGGACCTGTGGTTTGTATCAGTTTCAGAAAGAGAGTTGAACTAGATATGGTCCGTGTGTGTAGGAAACACAATTCTTTTGTTCTGAGCACACTCACGTTTCCCTCTGTATGAGAGACTCTACAAAGAAAGAGCGTGCTTCTTGCTCTAAAGCAGATTGTGTTTCATGGATGAGAACTGTGCTCTGTGTTTCCCTTCAGAAACGGAGTTAAATGCCAGGGTCTGTGTCTTCCTACAATCAAGACTCGTTTCAGGTAAACGCAGTCACTTTTCAGCTCAAACGAAGCTACATTGTTCACGAAGCTCACACGTTTCTCGCTCTTAACTGAAAAGCATTGGATGTTAGAGGACCTGTGGTTTGTATCAGTTTCAGAAACAGAGTTGAACTAGATAAGGTCCGTGTGTGTAGGAAATACAGTTCTTTTGTTCTGAGCACACTCACATTTCCCTCTGTATGAGAGACTCTAGAAAGCAAGAGCGTGCTTCTTGCTCTATAGCAGAGTGTGTTTCCCGGATGAGAACTGTGCTGTGTGTTTCCCTTCAGAAATGCAGTTAAATGCCCGGCTCTGTGTCTTCTTACAAGCAAGAGTACTTTTCAGGTCAAACGAAGCTACATTGTTCACAAAGCTCACACGTTTCTCACTCTTAACTGAAAAGCATTGGATGTTAGAGGATCTGTGGTTTGTATCAGTTTCAGAAACAGAGTTGAACTAGATATGGTCCGTGTGTGTAGGAAACACAGTTCTTTTGTTGTGAGCATACTCACTTTTCCCTCTGTATTAGAGAGTCTAGAAAGCAAGAGCATGCTTCTTGCTCTAAAGCAGAGTGTGTTTCATGGATGAGGACTGTGCTGTGGGTTTCCCTTTAGAAATGGAGTTAAATGCCAGAGTCTGTGTCTTCCTTCAAGCAAGGCTTCATTTCAGATAAACACAGTCACTTTTCAGCCCAAAGAAGCTACATTGTTCACGAAGCTCACACGTTTCTCGCTCTTTACTGAAAGCATTGGAGTTAGGGGACCTGTGGTTTGTATCAGTTTCAGAAACAGAGTTGAACTAGATATGGTCTGTGTGTGTAGGAAACACAGTACTTTTCTTCTGAGCACACTCACGTTTCCCTCTGTATGAGAGACTCTAGAAAGCAAGAGCGTGCTTCTTGCTCTAAAGCAGAGTGTGTTTCATAAATGAGAACTGTGCTCTGTGTTCCCCTTCAGAAACGGAGTTAAATGCCCGGCTCTGGGTTTTCCTACAAGCCAGACTTCTTTTCAGGTAAACGCATTCACTTTTCAACTCAAACAAAGCTACATTGTTCACGAAGCTCACACGATTCTCGCTCTTAACTGAAAAGCATTGGATGTTAGAGGACCTGTGGTTTGTATCAGTTTCAGAAACAGAGTTGAACTAGATATGGTCCGTGTGTGTAGTAAACACAGTTCTTTTGTTCTGAGCACACTCCCGTTTCCCTCTGTATGTGAGACTCTAGAAAGCAAGAGCGAGCTTCTTGCACTAAAGCAGAGTGTGTTTCATGAATGAGAACTGTGCTGTGTGTTTCCCTTCAGAAACGGAGTTAAATGACCTGCTCTGTGTCTTCCTACAAGCAAGAGTACTCTTCAGGTCAAACGAAGCTACATTGTTCACAAAGCTCACACGTTTATCACTCTTAACTGAAAAGCATTGGATGTTAGAGGATCTGTGGTTTGTATCAGTTTCAGAAACAGAGTTGAACTTGATATGTTCCGTGTGTGTTGGAAACACAGTACTTTTGTTCTGAGCACACTCACGTTTCCCTCTGTATGAGAGACTCTAGAAAGCAAGAGCTTGCTTCTTGCTCTAAAGCAGAGTGTGTTTCATAAATGAGAACTGTGCTCTGTGTTCCCATTCAGAAACGGAGTTAAATGCCCGGCTCTGTGTTTTCCTACAAGCCAGACTTCGTTTCAGGTAAACACAGTCACTTTTCAGCTCAAAGGAAGCTACATTGTTCACGAAGCTCACACGTTTCTAGCACTTAACTGAAAAGCATTAGATGTTAGAGGACTTGTGGTTTGTAATAGTTTCAGAAACAGAATTGAACTTGATAGGGTCCGTGTGTGTAGGAAACACAGTTCTTTATTCTGAGCACACTCACTTTTCCCTCTGTATGAGAGAATCTAGAAAGCAAGAGCGTGCTTCTTGCTCTATAGCAGAGTGTGTTTCATGAATGAGAACTGTGCATGTGTTCCCCTTCAGAAACGGAGTTAAATGCCCGGCTCTTTGTTTTCCTACAAGCCAGACATCATTTCAGGTAAACGCATTCAGTTTTCAGCTCAAACAAAGCTACATTGTTCACGAAGCTCACACGTTTCTCGCTCTTAACTGAAAAGCATTGGATGTTAGAGGACCTGTGGTTTGTATCAGTTTCAGAAACAGAGTTGAACTAGATATGGTCCGTGTGTGTAGGAAACACAATTCTTTTGTTCTGAGCACACTCACGTTTCCCTCTGTATGAGAGACTCTACAAAGAAAGAGCGTGCTTCTTGCTCTAAAGCAGAGTGTTTCATGGATGAGAACTGTGCTCTGTGTTTCCCTTCAGAAACGGAGTTAAATGCCAGGGTCTGTGTCTTCCTACAATCAAGACTCGTTTCAGGTAAACGCAGTCACTTTTCAGCTCAAACGAAGTTACATTGTTCACAAAGCTCACACGTTTCTCGCTCTTAACTGAAAAGCATTGGATGTTAGAGGACCTGTGGTTTGTATCAGTTTCAGAAACAGAGTTGAACTAGATATGGTCCGTGTGTGTAGGAAACACAGTTCTTTTGTTCTGAGCACACTCACGTTTCCCTCTGTATGAGAGACTCTAGAAAGCAAGAGCGTGCTTCTTGCTCTATAGCAGAGTGTGTTTCCCGGATGAGAACTGTGCTGTGTGTTTCCCTTCAGAAATGCAGTTAAATGCCCGGCTCTGTGTCTTCTTACAAGCATGAGTACTTTTCAGGTCAAACGAAGCTACATTGTTCACAAAGCTCACACGTTTCTCACTCTTAACTGAAAAGCATTGGATGTTAGAGGACCTGTGGTTTGTATCAGTTTCAGAAACAGAGTTGAACTAGATATGGTCCGTGTGTGTAGGAAACACAGTTCTTTTGTTGTGAGCATACTCACTTTTCCCTCTGTATTAGAGAGTCTAGAAAGCAATAGCATGCTTCTTGCTCTAAAGCAGAGTGTGTTTCATGGATGAGGACTGTGCTGTGGGTTTCCCGTTAGAAACGGTGTTAAATGCCAGGGTCTGTTTCTTCCTACAAGCAAGGCTTCATTTCAGATAAACACAGTCACTTTTCAGCTCAAACGAAGCTACATTGTTCACGAAGCTCACACGTTTCTCGCTCTTTACTGAAAGCATTGGAGTTAGGGGACCTGTGGTTTGTATCAGTTTCAGAAACAGAGTTGAACTAGATATGGTCTCTGTGTGTAGGAAACACAGTACTTTTCTTCTGAGCACACTCACGTTTCCCTCTGTATGTTAGATTCTAGAAAGCAAGAGCGAGCTTCTTGCTCTAAAGCAGAGTGTGTTTCATGAATGAGAACTGTGCTGTGTGTTTCCCTTCAGAAGCAGAGTTAAATGCCCTGCTCTGTGTCTTCCTACAAGCAAGAGTACTTTTCAGGTGAAATGAAGCTACATTGTTCATGAAGCTCACACATTTCTCGCTGTTGACTGAAAAGCAATGGGTGTTTGAGGACCTGTGTTTTGTATCAGTTTCAGAAACAGAGTTGAACTTGATATGTTCCGTGTGTGTTGGAAACACAGTACTTTTGTTCTGAGCACACTCACGTTTCCCTCTGTATGAGAGACTCTAGAAAGCAAGAGCGTGCTTCTTGTTCTAAAGCAGAGTGTGTTTCATAAATGAGAACTGTGCTCTGTGTTCCCCTTCAGAAACGGAGTTAAATGCCCGGCTCTGTGTTTTCCTACAAGCCAGACTTCGTTTCAGGTAAACGTATTCACTTTTCAACTCAAACAAAGCTACATTGTTCACGAAGCTCACACGATTCTCGCTCTTAAATGAAAAGAATTGGATGTTAGAGGACCTGTGGTTTATATCAGTTTCAGAAACAGAGTTGAACTAGATATGGTCCGTGTGTGTAGTAAACACAGTTCTTTTGTTCTGAGCACCCTCACGTTTCCGTCTGTATGAGAGACTCTAGAAAGCAAGAGCGTGCTTCTTGCTCTAAAGCAGAGTGTGTTTCATAAATGAGAACTGTGCTCTGTGTTCCCCTTCAGAAACGGAGTTAAATGCCTGGCTCTGGGTTTTCCTACAAGCCAGACTTCGTTTCAGGTAAACGCATTCACTTTTCAACTCAAACAAAGCTACATTGTTCACGAAGCTCACACGATTCTCGCTCTTAACTGAAAAGCATTGGATGTTAGAGGACCTGTGGTTTGTATCAGTTTCAGAAAAAGAGTTGAACTAGATATGGTCCGTGTGTGTAGTAAACACAGTTCTTTTGTTCTGAGCACACTCACGTTTCCCTCTGTATGTGAGACTCTAGAAAGCAAGAGCGAGCTTCTTGCTCTAAAGCAGAGTGTGTTTCATGAATGAGAACTGTGCTGTGTGTTTCCCTTCAGAAACGGAGTTAAATGACCTGCTCTGTGTCTTCCTACAAGCAAGAGTACTTTTCAGGTGAAACGAAGCTACATTGTTCACGAAGCTCACACACTTCTCGCTGTTAACTGAAAAGCAATGGGTGTTTGAGGACCTGTGGTTTGTATCAGTTTCAGAAACAGAGTTGAACTTGATATGTTCCGTGTGTGTTGGAAACACAGTACTTTTGTTCTGAGCACACTCACGTTTCCCTCTGTATGAGAGACTCTAGAAAGCAAGAGCGTGCTTCTTGCTCTAAAGCAGAGTGTGTTTCCTGGATGAGAACTGTGCTGTGTGTTTCCCTTCAGAAACAGAGTTAAATGCCTGGCTCTGTGTCTTCCTACAAGCAAGAGTACTTTTCAGGTCAAACGAAGCTACATTGTTCACGAAGCTCACACGTTTCTCGCTCTTAACTGAAAAGCATTGGATGTTAGAGGACCTGTGGTTTGTATCAGTTTCAGAAAGAGAGTTGAACTAGATATGGTCCGTGTGTGTAGGAAACACAATTCTTTTGTTCTGAGCACACTCACGTTTCCCTCTGTATGAGAGACTCTACAAAGAAAGTGCGTGCTTCTTGCTCTAAAGCAGAGTGTGTTTCATGGATGAGAACTGTGCTCTGTGTTTCCCTTCAGAAACGGAGTTAAATGCCAGGGTCTGTGTCTTCCTACAATCAAGACTCGTTTCAGGTAAACGCAGTCACTTTTCAGCTCAAACGAAGCTACATTGTTCACAAAGCTCACACGTTTCTCGCTCTTAACTGAAAAGCATTGGATGTTAGAGGACCTGTGGTTTGTATCAGTTTCAGAAACAGAGTTGAACTAGATATGGTCCGTGTGTGTAGGAAACACAGTTCTTTTGTTCTGAGCACACTCACGTTTCCCTCTGTATGAGAGACTCTAGAAAGCAAGAGCGTGCTTCTTGCTCTATAGCAGAGTGTGTTTCCCGGATGAGAACTGTGCTGTGTGTTTCCCTTCAGAAATGCAGTTAAATGCCCGGCTCTGTGTCTTCTTACAAGCAAGAGTACTTTTCAGGTCAAACGAAGCTACATTGTTCACAAAGCTCACACGTTTCTCACTCTTAACTGAAAAGCATTGGATGTTAGAGGATCTGTGGTTTGTATCATTTTCAGAAACAGAGTTGAACTTGATATGTTCCGTGTGTGTTGGAAACACAGTACTTTTGTTCTGAGCACACTCACGTTTCCCTCTGTATGAGAGACTCTAGAAAGCAAGAGCTTGCTTCTTGCTCTAAAGCAGAGTGTGTTTCATAAATGAGAACTGTGCTCTGTGTTCCCATTCAGAAACGGAGTTAAATGCCCGGCTCTGTGTTTTCCTACAAGCCAGACTTCGTTTCAGGTAAACACAGTCACTTTTCAGCTCAAAGGAAGCTACATTGTTCACGAAGCTCACACGTTTCTAGCACTTAACTGAAAAGCATTAGATGTTAGAGGACTTGTGGTTTGTAAAAGTTTCAGAAACAGAGTTGAACTAGATAGGGTCCGTGTGTGTAGGAAACACAGTTCTTTATTCTGAGCACACTCACTTTTCCCTCTGTATGAGAGAATCTAGAAAGCAAGAGCGTGCTTCTTGCTCTATAGCAGAGTGTGTTTCATGAATGAGAACTGTGCATGTGTTCCCCTTCAGAAACGGAGTTAAATGCCCGGCTCTGTGTTTTCCTACAAGCCAGACATCGTTTCAGGTAAACGCATTCAGTTTTCAGCTCAAACAAAGCTATATTGTTCACGAAGCTCACACGTTTCTCGCTCTTAAATGAAAAGCATTGGATGTTAGAGGACCTGTGGTTTGTATCAGTTTCAGAAACAGAGTTGAACTAGAGATGGTCCGTGTGTGTAGGAAACACAATTCTTTTGTTCTGAGCACACTCACGTTTCCCTCTGTATGAGAGACTCTACAAAGAAAGAGCGTGCTTCTTGCTCTAAAGCAGAGTGTGTTTCATGGATGAGAACTGTGCTCTGTGTTTCCCTTCAGAAACGGAGTTAAATGCCAGGGTCTGTGTCTTCCTACAATCAAGACTCGTTTCAGGTAAACGCAGTCACTTTTCAGCTCAAACGAAGCTACATTGTTCACAAAGCTCACACGTTTCTCACTCTTAACTGAAAAGCATTGGATGTTAGAGGACCTGTGGTTTGTATCAGTTTCAGAAACAGAGTTGAACTAGATATGGTCCGTGTGTGTAGTAAACACAGTTCTTTTGTTCTGAGCACACTCACGTTTCCCTCTGTATGAGAGACTCTAGAAAGCAAGAGTGTGCTTCTTCCTCTATAGCAGAGTGTGTTTCCCGGATGAGAACTGTGCTGTGTGTTTCCCTTCAGAAATGCAGTTAAATGCCCGGCTCTGTGTCTTCTTACAAGCATGAGTACTTTTCATGTCAAACGAAGCTACATTGTTCACGAAGCTCACACGTTTCTAGCACTTAACTGAAAAGCATTAGACGTTAGAGGACTTGTGGTTTGTAAAAGTTTCAGAAACAGAGTTGAACTAGATAGGGTCCGTGTGTGTAGGAAACACAGTTCTTTATTCTGAGCACACTCACTTTTCCCTCTGTATGAGAGAATGTAGAAAGCAAGAGCGTGCTTCTTGCTCTATAGCAGAGTGTGTTTCATGAATGAGAACTGTGCATGTGTTCCCCTTCAGAAACGGAGTTAAATGCCCGGCTCTGTGTTTTCCTACAAGCCAGTCATCGTTTCAGGTAAACGCATTCAGTTTTCAGCTCAAACAAAGCTACATTGTTCACGAAGCTCACACGTTTCTCGCTCTTAAATGAAAAGCATTGGATGTTAGAGGACCTGTGGTTTGTATCAGTTTCAGAAACAGAGTTGAACTAGAGATGGTCCGTGTGTGTAGGAAACACAATTCTTTTGTTCTGAGCACACTCACGTTTCCCTCTGTATGAGAGACTCTACAAAGAAAGAGCGTGCTTCTTGCTCTAAAGCAGAGTGTGTTTCATGGATGAGAACTGTGCTCTGTGTTTCCCTTCAGAAACGGAGTTAAATGCCAGGGTCTGTGTCTTCCTACAATCAAGACTCGTTTCAGGTAAACGCAGTCACTTTTCAGCTCAAACGAAGCTACATTGTTCACAAAGCTCACACGTTTCTCACTCTTAACTGAAAAGCATTGGATGTTAGAGGACCTGTGGTTTGTATCAGTTTCAGAAACAGAGTTGAACTAGATATGGTCCGTGTGTGTAGGAAACACAGTTCTTTTGTTCTGAGCACACTCACGTTTCCCTCTGTATGAGAGACTCTAGAAAGCAAGAGCGTGCTTCTTCCTCTATAGCAGAGTGTGTTTCCCAGATGAGAACTGTGCTGTGTGTTTCCCTTCAGAAATGCAGTTAAATGCCCGGCTCTGTGTCTTCTTACAAGCATGAGTACTTTTCATGTCAAACGAAGCTACATTGTTCACAAAGCTCACACGTTTCTCACTCTTAACTGAAAAGCATTGGAAGTTAGAGGACCTGTGGTTTGTATCAGTTTCAGAAACAGAGTTGAACTAGATATGGTCCGTGTGTGTAGGAAACACAGTTCTTTTGTTGTGAGCATACTCACTTTTCCCTCTGTATTAGAGAGTCTAGAAAGCAAGAGCATGCTTCTTGCTCTAAAGCAGAGTGTGTTTCATGGATGAGGACTGTGCTGTGGGTTTCCCTTTAGAAACGGTGTTAAATGCCAGGGTCTGTGTCTTCCTACAAGCAAGGCTTCATTTCAGATAAACACAGTCACTTTTCAGCTCAAACGAAGCTACATTGTTCACGAAGCTCACACGTTTCTCGCTCTTTACTGAAAGCATTGGAGTTAGGGGACCTGTGGTTTGTATCAGTTTCAGAAACAGAGTTGAACTAGATATGGTCTCTGTGTGTAGGAAACACAGTACTTTTCTTCTGAGCACACTCACGTTTCCCTCTGTATGTTAGATTCTAGAAAGCAAGAGCGAGCTTCTTGCTCTAAAGCAGAGTGTGTTTCATGAATGAGAACTGTGCTGTGTGTTTCCCTTCAGAAGCAGAGTTAAATGCCCTGCTCTGTGTCTTCCTACAAGCAAGAGTACTTTCAGGTGAAATGAAGCTACATTGTTCACGAAGCTCACACATTTCTCGCTGTTGACTGAAGAGCAATGGGTGTTTGAGGACCTGTGTTTTGTATCAGTTTCAGAAACAGAGTTGAAATTGATATGTTCCGTGTGTGTTGGAAACACAGTACTTTTGTTCTGAGCACACTCACGAATCCCTCTGTATGAGAGACTCTAGAAAGCAAGAGCGTGCTTCTTGTTCTAAAGCAGAGTGTGTTTCATAAATGAGAACTGTGCTCTGTGTTCCCCTTCAGAAACGGAGTTAAATGCCCGGCTCTGTGTTTTCCTACAAGCCAGACTTCGTTTCAGGTAAACGTATTCACTTTTCAACTCAAACAAAGCTACATTGTTCACGAAGCTCACACGATTCTCGCTCTTAAATGAAAAGAATTGGATGTTAGAGGACCTATGGTTTATATCAGTTTCAGAAACAGAGTTGAACTAGATATGGTCCGTGTGTGTAGTAAACACAGTTCTTTTGTTCTGAGCACACTCACGTTTCCCTCTGTATGAGAGACTCTAGAAAGCAAGAGCGTGCTTCTTGCTCTAAAGCAGAGTGTGTTTCCCGGATGAGAACTGTGCTGTGTGTTTCCCTTCAGAAACAGAGTTAAATGCCTGGCTCTGTGTCTTCCTACAAGCAAGAGTACTTTTCAGGTCAAACGAAGCTACATTGTTCACGAAGCTCACAGGTTTCTCACTCTTAACTGAAAAGCATTGGATGTTAGAGGACTTGTGGTTTGTATCAGTTTCAGAAAGAGAGTTGAACTAGAGATGGTCCGTGTGTGTAGGAAACACAATTCTTTTGTTCTGAGCACACTCACGTTTCCCTCTGTATGAGAGACTCTACAAAGAAAGAGCGTGCTTCTTGCTCTAAAGCAGAGTGTGTTTCATGGATGAGAACTGTGCTCTGTGTTTCCCTTCAGAAATGGAGTTAAATGCCAGGGTCTGTGTCTTCCTACAATCAAGACTCGTTTCAGGTAAACGCAGTCATTTTTCAGCTCAAACGAAGCTACATTGTTCACAAAGCTCACACGTTTCTCGCTCTTAACTGAAAAGCATTGGATGTTAGAGGACCTGTGGTTTGTATCAGTTTCAGAAACAGAGTTGAACTAGATATGGTCCGTGTGTGTAGTAAACACAGTTCTTTTGTTCTGAGCACACTCACGTTTCCCTCTGTATGAGAGACTCTAGAAAGCAAGAGCGTGCTTCTTGCTCTATAGCAGAGTGTGTTTCCCGGATGAGAACTGTGCTGTGTGTTTCCCTTCAGAATTGCAGTTAAATGCCCGGCTCTGTGTCTTCTTACAAGCAAGAGTACTTTTCAGGGCAAACGAAGCTACATTGTTCACAAAGCTCACACGTTTCTCGCTCTTAACTGAAAAGCATTGGATGTTAGAGGACCTGTGGTTTGTATCAGTTTCAGAAACAGAGTTGAACTAGATATCGTCCGTGTGTGTAGGAAACACAGTTCTTTTGTTGTGAGCACACTCACTTTTCCCTCTGTATTAGAGAGTCTAGAAAGCAAGAGCGTGCTTCTTGCTGTAAAGCAGAGTGGGTTTCATGGATGAGGAATGTGCTGTGGTTTTCCCTTTAGAAACGGTGTTAAATGCCAGGGTCTGTGTCTTCCTACAAGCAAGACTTCATTTCAAATAAACACAGTCACTTTTCAGCTCAAACGAAGCTTCATTGTTCACGAAGCTCACACGTGTCTCGCTCTTAACTGAAAAGCATTGGACGTTAGGTGACCTGTGGTTTGTATCAGTTTCAGAAACAGAGTTGAACTAGATATGGTCCGTGCGTGTAGGAAACACAGTACTTTTCTTCTGAGCACACTCACGTTATCCTCTGTATGAGAGACTCTAGCAAGCAAGAGCGGGCTTCTTGCTCTAAAGCAGAGTGTGTTTCATAAATGAGAACTGTGCTGTGTGTTTCCCTTCAGAAACGGAGTTAAATGCCCTGCTCTGTGTCTTCCTACAAGCAAGACTTCGTTTCATGTAAATGCAGTCACTTTTCAGCTCAAACGAATCTACATTGTTCTCGAAACTCACACGTTTCTCGCTCTTAACTCAAAAGCATTGGATGTTAGAGGACCTGTGGTTTGTATCAGTTTCAGAAAGAGAGTTGAACTAGATATGGGCCGTGTGTGTAGGAAACACAATTCTTTTGTTCTGAGCACACTCAAGTTTCCCTGTGTATGAGAGACTCTAGAAAGCAAGAGCGTGCTTATTATTCTAAAGCAGAGTGTGTTTCATGAATGAGAACTGTGCTGTGTGTTTACCTTCAGAAACGGAGTTAAATGCCCTGCTCTGTGTCTGCCTACAAGCAAGAGTACTTTTCAGGTGAAACGAAGCTACATTGTTCACGAAGCTCACACGATTCTCACTCTTAAATGAAAAGAATTGGATGTTAGAGGACCTGTGGTTTGTATCAGTTTCAGAAAGAGAGTTGAACTAGATATGGTCCGTGTGTGTTGGAAACACAGTACTTTTGTTCTGAGCACACTCACGTTTCCCTCTGTATGAGAGACTCTAGAAAGCAAGAGCGTGCTTCTTGCTCTAAAGCAGAGTGTGTTTCATAAATGAGAACTGTGCTCTGTGTTCCCCTTCAGAAACGGAGTTAAATGCCCGGCTCTGTGTTTTCCTACAAGCCAGACTTCGTTTCAGGTAAACGCATTCACTTTTCAACTCAAACAAAGCTACATTGTTCACGAAGCTCACACGATTCTCGCTCTTAAATGAAAAGAATTGGATGTTAGAGGACCTGTTGTTTATATCAGTTTCAGAAACAGAGTTGAACTAGATATGGTCCGTGTGTGTAGTAAACACAGTTCTTTTGTTCTGAGCACACTCACGTTTCCTTCTGTATGAGAGACTCTAGAAAGCAAGAGCATGCTTCTTGCTCTAAAGCAGAGTGTGTTTCCCGGATGAGAACTGTGCTGTGTGTTTCGCTTCAGAAACAGAGTTAAATGCCTGGGTCTGTGTCTTCCTACAAGCAAGAGTACTTTTCAGGTCAAACGAAGCTACATTGTTCACGAAGCTCACACGTTTCTCGCTCTTAACTGAAAAGCATTGGATGTTAGAGGACCTGTGGTTTGTATCAGTTTCAGAAAGAGAGTTGAACTAGATATGGTCCGTGTGTGTAGGAAACACAATTCTTTTGTTCTGAGCACACTCACGTTTCCCTCTGTATGAGAGACTCTACAAAGAAAGAGCGTGCTTCTTGCTCTAAAGCAGATTGTGTTTCATGGATGAGAACTGTGCTCTGTGTTTCCCTTCAGAAACGGAGTTAAATGCCAGGGTCTGTGTCTTCCTACAAGCAAGGCTTCATTTCAGATAAACACAGTCACTTTTCAGCTTAAACGAAGCTACATTGTTCACGAAGCTCACACATTTCTCGCTCTTTACTGAAAGCATTGGAGTTAGGGGACCTGTGGTTTGTATCAGTTTCAGAAACAGAGTTGAACTAGATATGGTCTGTGTGTGTAGGAAACACAGTACTTTTCTTCTGAGCACACTCACGTTTCCCTCTGTATGTTAGATTCTAGAAAGCAAGAGCGAGCTTCTTGCTCTAAAGCAGAGTGTGTTTCATGAATGAGAACTGTGCTGTGTGTTTCCCTTCAGAAGCAGAGTTAAATGCCCTGCTCTGTGTCTTCCTACAAGCAAGAGTACTTTTCAGGTGAAACGAACCTACATTGTTCACGAAGCTCACACGTTTCTCGCTCTTAACTGAAAAGCATTGGATGTTAGAGGACCTGTGGTTTGTATCAGTTTCAGAAACAGAGTTGAACTAGATAAGGTCCGTGTGTGTAGGAAATACAGTTCTTTTGTTCTGAGCACACTCACGTTTCCCTCTGTATGAGAGACTCTAGAAAGCAAGAGCGTGCTTCTTGCTCTATAGCAGAGTGTGTTTCCCGGATGAGAACTGTGCTGTGTGTTTCCCTTCAGAAATGCAGTTAAATGCCCGGCTCTGTGTCTTCTTACAAGCAAGAGTACTTTTCAGGTCAAACGAAGCTACATTGTTCACAAAGCTCACACGTTTCTCACTCTTAACTGAAAAGCATTGGATGTTAGAGGATCTGTGGTTTGTATCAGTTTCAGAAACAGAGTTGAACTAGATATGGTCCGTGTGTGTAGGAAACACAGTTCTTTTGTTGTGAGCATACTCACTTTTCCCTCTGTATTAGAGAGTCTAGAAAGCAAGAGCATGCTTCTTGCTCTAAAGCAGAGTGTGTTTCATGGATGAGGACTGTGCTGTGGGTTTCCCTTTAGAAATGGAGTTAAATGCCAGGGTCTGTGTCTTCCTACAAGCAAGGCTTCATTTCAGATAAACACAGTCACTTTTCAGCCCAAAGAAGCTACATTGTTCACGAAGCTCACACGTTTCTCGCTCTTTACTGAAAGCATTGGAGTTAGGGGACCTGTGGTTTGTATCAGTTTCAGAAACAGAGTTGAACTAGATATGGTCTGTGTGTGTAGGAAACACAGTACTTTTCTTCTGAGCACACTCACGTTTCCCTCTGTATGAGAGACTCTAGAAAGCAAGAGCGTGCTTCTTGCTCTAAAGCAGAGTGTGTTTCATAAATGAGAACTGTGCTCTGTGTTCCCCTTCAGAAACGGAGTTAAATGCCCGGCTCTGGGTTTTCCTACAAGCCAGACTTCTTTTCAGGTAAACGCATTCACTTTTCAACTCAAACAAAGCTACATTGTTCACGAAGCTCACACGATTCTCGCTCTTAACTGAAAAGCATTGGATGTTAGAGGACCTGTGGTTTGTATCAGTTTCAGAAACAGAGTTGAACTAGATATGGTCCGTGTGTGTAGTAAACACAGTTCTTTTGTTCTGAGCACACTCCCGTTTCCCTCTGTATGTGAGACTCTAGAAAGCAAGAGCGAGCTTCTTGCACTAAAGCAGAGTGTGTTTCATGAATGAGAACTGTGCTGTGTGTTTCCCTTCAGAAACGGAGTTAAATGACCTGCTCTGTGTCTTCCTACAAGCAAGAGTACTCTTCAGGTCAAACGAAGCTACATTGTTCACAAAGCTCACACGTTTATCACTCTTAACTGAAAAGCATTGGATGTTAGAGGATCTGTGGTTTGTATCAGTTTCAGAAACAGAGTTGAACTAGATATGGTCCGTGTGTGTAGGAAACACAGTTCTTTTGTTGTGAGCATACTCACTTTTCCCTCTGTATTAGAGAGTCTAGAAAGCAAGAGCATGCTTCTTGCTCTAAAGCAGAGTGTGTTTCATGGATGAGGACTGTGCTGTGGGTTTCCCTTTAGAAATGGAGTTAAATGCCAGGGTCTGTGTCTTCCTACAAGCAAGGCTTCATTTCAGATAAACACAGTCACTTTTCAGCCCAAAGAAGCTACATTGTTCACGAAGCTCACACGTTTCTCGCTCTTTACTGAAAGCATTGGAGTTAGGGGACCTGTGGTTTGTATCAGTTTCAGAAACAGAGTTGAACTAGATATGGTCTGTGTGTGTAGGAAACACAGTACTTTTCTTCTGAGCACACTCACGTTTCCCTCTGTATGAGAGACTCTAGAAAGCAAGAGCGTGCTTCTTGCTCTAAAGCAGAGTGTGTTTCATAAATGAGAACTGTGCTCTGTGTCCCCCTTCAGAAACGGAGTTAAATGCCCGGCTCTGGGTTTTCCTACAAGCCAGACTTCTTTTCAGGTAAACGCATTCACTTTTCAACTCAAACAAAGCTACATTGTTCACGAAGCTCACACGATTCTCGCTCTTAACTGAAAAGCATTGGATGTTAGAGGACCTGTGGTTTGTATCAGTTTCAGAAACAGAGTTGAACTAGATATGGTCCGTGTGTGTAGTAAACACAGTTCTTTTGTTCTGAGCACACTCCCGTTTCCCTCTGTATGTGAGACTCTAGAAAGCAAGAGCGAGCTTCTTGCACTAAAGCAGAGTGTGTTTCATGAATGAGAACTGTGCTGTGTGTTTCCCTTCAGAAACGGAGTTAAATGACCTGCTCTGTGTCTTCCTACAAGCAAGAGTACTCTTCAGGTCAAACGAAGCTACATTGTTCACAAAGCTCACACGTTTATCACTCTTAACTGAAAAGCATTGGATGTTAGAGGATCTGTGGTTTGTATCAGTTTCAGAAACAGAGTTGAACTTGATATGTTCCGTGTGTGTTGGAAACACAGTACTTTTGTTCTGAGCACACTCACGTTTCCCTCTGTATGAGAGACTCTAGAAAGCAAGAGCTTGCTTCTTGCTCTAAAGCAGAGTGTGTTTCATAAATGAGAACTGTGCTCTGTGTTCCCATTCAGAAACGGAGTTAAATGCCCGGTTCTGTGTTTTCCTACAAGCCAGACTTCGTTTCAGGTAAACACAGTCACTTTTCAGCTCAAAGGAAGCTACATTGTTCACGAAGCTCACACGTTTCTAGCACTTAACTGAAAAGCATTAGATGTTAGAGGACTTGTGGTTTGTAAAAGTTTCAGAAACAGAGTTGAACTAGATAGCGTCCGTGTGTGTAGGAAACACAGTTCTTTATTCTGAGCACACTCACTTTTCCCTCTGTATGAGAGAATCTAGAAAGCAAGAGCGTGCTTCTTGCTCTATAGCAGAGTGTGTTTCATGAATGAGAACTGTGCATGTGTTCCCCTTCAGAAACGGAGTTAAATGCCCGGCTCTGTGTTTTCCTACAAGCCAGACATCGTTTCAGGTAAACGCATTCAGTTTTCAGCTCAAACAAAGCTATATTGTTCACGAAGCTCACACGTTTCTCGCTCTTAAATGAAAAGCATTGGATGTTAGAGGACCTGTGGTTTGTATCAGTTTCAGAAACAGAGTTGAACTAGAGATGGTCCGTGTGTGTAGGAAACACAATTCTTTTGTTCTGAGCACACTCACGTTTCCCTCTGTATGAGAGACTCTACAAAGAAAGAGCGTGCTTCTTGCTCTAAAGCAGAGTGTGTTTCATGGATGAGAACTGTGCTCTGTGTTTCCCTTCAGAAACGGAGTTAAATGCCAGGGTCTGTGTCTTCCTACAATCAAGACTCGTTTCAGGTAAACGCAGTCACTTTTCAGCTCAAACGAAGCTACATTGTTCACAAAGCTCACACGTTTCTCACTCTTAACTGAAAAGCATTGGATGTTAGAGGACCTGTGGTTTGTATCAGTTTCAGAAACAGAGTTGAACTAGATATGGTCCGTGTGTGTAGGAAACACAGTTCTTTTGTTCTGAGCACACTCACGTTTCCCTCTGTATGAGAGACTCTAGAAAGCAAGAGTGTGCTTCTTCCTCTATAGCAGAGTGTGTTTCCCGGATGAGAACTGTGCTGTGTGTTTCCCTTCAGAAATGCAGTTAAATGCCCGGCTCTGTGTCTTCTTACAAGCATGAGTACTTTTCATGTCAAACGAAGCTACATTGTTCACGAAGCTCACACGTTTCTAGCACTTAACTGAAAAGCATTAGATGTTAGAGGACATGTGGTTTGTAAAAGTTTCAGAAACAGAGTTGAACTAGATAGGGTCCGTGTGTGTAGGAAACACAGTTCTTTATTCTGAGCACACTCACTTTTCCCTCTGTATGAGAGAATCTAGAAAGCAAGAGCTTGCTTCTTGCTCTATAGCAGAGTGTGTTTCATGAATGAGAACTGTGCATGTGTTCCCCTTCAGAAACGGAGTTAAATGCCCGGCTCTGTGTTTTCCTACAAGCCAGACATCGTTTCAGGTAAACGCATTCAGTTTTCAGCTCAAACAAAGCTACATTGTTCACGAAGCTCACACGTTTCTCGCTCTTAAATGAAAAGCATTGGATGTTAGAGGACCTGTGGTTTGTATCAGTTTCAGAAACAGAGTTGAACTAGAGATGGTCCGTGTGTGTAGGAAACACAATTCTTTTGTTCTGAGCACACTCACGTTTCCCTCTGTATGAGAGACTCTACAAAGAAAGAGCGTGCTTCTTGCTCTAAAGCAGAGTGTGTTTCATGGATGAGAACTGTGCTCTGTGTTTCCCTTCAGAAACGGAGTTAAATGCCAGGGTCTGTGTCTTCCTACAATCAAGACTCGTTTCAGGTAAACGCAGTCACTTTTCAGCTCAAACGAAGCTACATTGTTCACAAAGCTCACACGTTTCTCACTCTTAACTGAAAAGCATTGGATGTTAGAGGACCTGTGGTTTGTATCAGTTTCAGAAACAGAGTTGAACTAGATATGGTCCGTGTGTGTAGGAAACACAGTTCTTTTGTTCTGAGCACACTCACGTTTCCCTCTGTATGAGAGACTCTAGAAAGCAAGAGCGTGCTTCTTCCTCTATAGCAGAGTGTGTTTCCCAGATGAGAACTGTGCTGTGTGTTTCCCTTCAGAAATGCAGTTAAATGCCCGGCTCTGTGTCTTCTTACAAGCATGAGTACTTTTCAGGTCAAACGAAGCTACATTGTTCACAAAGCTCACACGTTTCTCACTCTTAACTGAAAAGCATTGGAAGTTAGAGGACCTGTGGTTTGTATCAGTTTCAGAAACAGAGTTGAACTAGATATGGTCCGTGTGTGTAGGAAACACAGTTCTTTTGTTGTGAGCATACTCACTTTTCCCTCTGTATTAGAGAGTCTAGAAAGCAAGAGCATGCTTCTTGCTCTAAAGCAGAGTGTGTTTCATGGATGAGGACTGTGCTGTGGGTTTCCCTTTAGAAACGGTGTTAAATGCCAGGGTCTGTGTCTTCCTACAAGCAAGGCTTCATTTCAGATAAACACAGTCACTTTTCAGCTCAAACGAAGCTTCATTGTTCACGAAGCTCACACGTTTCTCGCTCTTTACTGAAAGCATTGGAGTTAGGGGACCTGTGGTTTGTATCAGTTTCAGAAACAGAGTTGAACTAGATATGGTCTCTGTGTGTAGGAAACACAGTACTTTTCTTCTGAGCACACTCACGTTTCCCTCTGTATGTTAGATTCTAGAAAGCAAGAGCGAGCTTCTTGCTCTAAAGCAGAGTGTGTTTCATGAATGAGAACTGTGCTGTGTGTTTCCCTTCAGAAGCAGAGTTAAATGCCCTGCTCTGTGTCTTCCTACAAGCAAGAGTACTTTTCAGGTGAAATGAAGCTACATTGTTCACGAAGCTCACACATTTCTCGCTGTTGACTGAAGAGCAATGGGTGTTTGAGGACCTGTGTTTTGTATCAGTTTCAGAAACAGAGTTGAAATTGATATGTTCCGTGTGTGTTGGAAACACAGTACTTTTGTTCTGAGCACACTCACGTTTCCCTCTGTATGAGAGACTCTAGAAAGCAAGAGCGTGCTTCTTGTTCTAAAGCAGAGTGTGTTTCATAAATGAGAACTGTGCTCTGTGTTCCCCTTCAGAAACGGAGTTAAATGCCCGGCTCTGTGTTTTCCTACAAGCCAGACTTCGTTTCAGGTAAACGTATTCACTTTTCAACTCAAACAAAGCTACATTGTTCACGAAGCTCACACGATTCTCGCTCTTAAATGAAAAGAATTGGATGTTAGAGGACCTGTGGTTTATATCAGTTTCAGAAACAGAGTTGAACTAGATATGGTCCGTGTGTGTAGTAAACACAGTTCTTTTGTTCTGAGCACACTCACGTTTCCCTCTGTATGAGAGACTCTAGAAAGCAAGAGCGTGCTTCTTGCTCTAAAGCAGAGTGTGTTTCCCGGATGAGAACTGTGCTGTGTGTTTCCCTTCAGAAACAGAGTTAAATGCCTGGCTCTGTGTCTTCCTACAAGCAAGAGTACTTTTCAGGTCAAACGAAGCTTTAATTGTTCACGAAGCTCACAGGTTTCTCACTCTTAACTGAAAAGCATTGGATGTTAGAGGACCTGTGGTTTGTATCAGTTTCAGAAAGAGAGTTGAACTAGAGATGGTCCGTGTGTGTAGGAAACACAATTCTTTTGTTCTGAGCACACTCACGTTTCCCTCTGTATGAGAGACTCTACAAAGAAAGAGCGTGCTTCTTGCTCTAAAGCAGAGTGTGTTTCATGGATGAGAACTGTGCTCTGTGTTTCCCTTCAGAAATGGAGTTAAATGCCAGGGTCTGTGTCTTCCTACAATCAAGACTCGTTTCAGGTAAACGCAGTCATTTTTCAGCTCAAACGAAGCTACATTGTTCACAAAGCTCACACGTTTCTCGCTCTTAACTGAAAAGCATTGGATGTTAGAGGACCTGTGGTTTGTATCAGTTTCAGAAACAGAGTTGAACTAGATATGGTCCGTGTGTGTAGTAAACACAGTTCTTTTGTTCTGAGCACACTCACGTTTCCCTCTGTATGAGAGACTCTAGAAAGCAAGAGCGTGCTTCTTGCTCTATAGCAGAGTGTGTTTCCCGGATGAGAACTGTGCTGTGTGTTTCCCTTCAGAATTGCAGTTAAATGCCCGGCTCTGCGTCTTCTTACAAGCAAGAGTACTTTTCAGGGCAAACGAAGCTACATTGTTCACAAAGCTCACACGTTTCTCGCTCTTAACTGAAAAGCATTGGATGTTAGAGGACCTGTGGTTTGTATCAGTTTCAGAAACAGAGTTGAACTAGATATCGTCCGTGTGTGTAGGAAACACAGTTCTTTTGTTGTGAGCACACTCACTTTTCCCTCTGTATTAGAGAGTCTAGAAAGCAAGAGCGTGCTTCTTGCTCTAAAGCAGAGTGTGTTTCATGGATGAGGAATGTGCTGTGGTTTTCCCTTTAGAAACGGTGTTAAATGCCAGGGTCTGTGTCTTCCTACAAGCAAGACTTCATTTCAAATAAACACAGTCACTTTTCAGCTCAAACGAAGCTTCATTGTTCACGAAGCTCACACGTGTCTCGCTCTTAACTGAAAAGCATTGGACGTTAGGTGACCTGTGGTTTGTATCAGTTTCAGAAACAGAGTTGAACTAGATATGGTCCGTGCGTGTAGGAAACACAGTACTTTTCTTCTGAGCACACTCACGTTATCCTCTGAATGAGAGACTCTAGCAAGCAAGAGCGGGCTTCTTGCTCTAAAGCAGAGTGTGTTTCATAAATGAGAACTGTGCTGTGTGTTTCCCTTCAGAAACGGAGTTAAATGCCCTGCTCTGTGTCTTCCTACAAGCAAGACTTCGTTTCATGTAAATGCAGTCACTTTTCAGCTCAAACGAATCTACATTGTTCTCGAAACTCACACGTTTCTCGCTCTTAACTCAAAAGCATTGGATGTTAGAGGACCTGTGGTTTGTATCAGTTTCAGAAAGAGAGTTGAACTAGATATGGGCCGTGTGTGTAGGAAACACAATTCTTTTGTTCTGAGCACACTCAAGTTTCCCTGTGTATGAGAGACTCTAGAAAGCAAGAGCGTGCTTATTATTCTAAAGCAGAGTGTGTTTCATGAATGAGAACTGTGCTGTGTGTTTACCTTCAGAAACGGAGTTAAATGCCCTGCTCTGTGTCTGCCTACAAGCAAGAGTACTTTTCAGGTTAAACGAAGCTACATTGTTCACGAAGCTCACACGATTCTCACTCTTAAATGAAAAGAATTGGATGTTAGAGGACCTGTGGTTTGTATCAGTTTCAGAAAGAGAGTTGAACTAGATATGGTCCGTGTGTGTTGGAAACACAGTACTTTTGTTCTGAGCACACTCACGTTTCCCTCTGTATGAGAGACTCTAGAAAGCAAGAGCGTGCTTCTTGCTCTAAAGCAGAGTGTGTTTCATAAATGAGAACTGTGCTCTGTGTTCCCCTTCAGAAACGGAGTTAAATGCCCGGCTCTGTGTTTTCCTACAAGCCAGACTTCGTTTCAGGTAAACGCATTCACTTTTCAACTCAAACAATGCTACATTGTTCACGAAGCTCACACGATTCTCGCTCTTAAATGAAAAGAATTGGATGTTAGAGGACCTGTGGTTTATATCAGTTTCAGAAACAGAGTTGAACTAGATATGGTCCGTGTGTGTAGTAAACACAGTTCTTTTGTTCTGAGCACACTCACGTTTCCTTCTGTATGAGAGACTCTAGAAAGCAAGAGCATGCTTCTTGCTCTAAAGCAGAGTGTGTTTCCCGGATGAGAACTGTGCTGTGTGTTTCGCTTCAGAAACAGAGTTAAATGCCTGGGTCTGTGTCTTCCTACAAGCAAGAGTACTTTTCAGGTCAAACGAAGCTACATTGTTCACGAAGCTCACACGTTTCTCGCTCTTAACTGAAAAGCATTGGATGTTAGAGGACCTGTGGTTTGTATCAGTTTCAGAAAGAGAGTTGAACTAGATATGGTCCGTGTGTGTAGGAAACACAATTCTTTTGTTCTGAGCACACTCACGTTTCCCTCTGTATGAGAGACTCTACAAAGAAAGAGCGTGCTTCTTGCTCTAAAGCAGATTGTGTTTCATGGATGAGAACTGTGCTCTGTGTTTCCCTTCAGAAACGGAGTTAAATGCCAGGGTCTGTGTCTTCCTACAATCAAGACTCGTTTCAGGTAAACGCAGTCACTTTTCAGCTCAAACGAAGCTACATTGTTCACAAAGCTCACACGTTTCTCGCTCTTAACTGAAAAGCATTGGATGTTAGTGGACCTGTGGTTTGTATCAGTTTCAGAAACAGAGTTGAACTAGATATGGTCCGTGTGTGTAGGAAACACAGTTCTTTTGTTCTGAGCACACTCACGTTTCCCTCTGTATGAGAGACTCTAGAAAGCAAGAGCGTGCTTCTTGCTCTATAGCAGAGTGTGTTTCCCGGATGAGAACTGTGCTGTGTGTTTCCCTTCAGAAATGCAGTTAAATGCCCGGCTCTGTGTCTTCTTACAAGCAAGAGTACTTTTCAGGTCAAACGAAGCTACATTGTTCACAAAGCTCACACGTTTCTCATTCTTAACTGAAAAGCATTGGATGTTAGAGGACCTGTGGTTTGTATCAGTTTCAGAAACAGAGTTGAACTAGATATGGTCCGTGTGTGTAGGAAACACAGTTCTTTTGTTGTGAGCATACTCACTTTTCCCTCTGTATTAGAGAGTCTAGAAAGCAAGAGCATGCTTCTTGATCTAAAGAAGAGTGTGTTTCATGGATGAAGACTGTGCTGTGGGTTTCCCTTTACAAACGGTGTTAAATGCCCGGCTCTGTGTTTTCCTACAAGCCAGACTTCGTTTCAGGTAAACACAGTCACTTTTCAGCTCAAAGGAAGCTACATTGTTCACGAAGCTCACACGTTTCTAGCACTTAACTGAAAAGCATTAGATGTTAGAGGACTTGTGGTTTGTAAAAGTTTCAGAAACAGAGTTGAACTAGATAGGGTCCGTGTGTGTAGGAAACACAGTTCTTTATTCTGAGCACACTCACTTTTCCCTCTGTATGAGAGAATCTAGAAAGCAAGAGCGTGCTTCTTGCTCTATAGCAGAGTGTGTTTCATGAATGAGAACTGTGCATGTGTTCCCCTTCAGAAACGGAGTTAAATGCCCGGCTCTGTGTTTTCCTACAAGCCAGACATCGTTTCAGGTAAACGCATTCAGTTTTCAGCTCAAACAAAGCTACATTGTTCACGAAGCTCACACGTTTCTCGCTCTTAACTGAAAAGCATTGGATGTTAGAGGACCTGTGGATTGTATCAGTTTCAGAAAGAGAGTTGAACTAGATATGGTCCGTGTGTGTAGGAAACACAATTCTTTTGTTCTGAGCACACTCACGTTTCCCTCTGTATGAGAGACTCTACAAAGAAAGAGCGTGCTTCTTGCTCTAACAGGGTGTTTCATGGATGAGAACTGTGCTCTGTGTTTCCCTTCAGAAACGGAGTTAAATGCCAGGGTCTGTGTCTTCCTACAAGCAAGGCTTCATTTCAGATAAACACAGTCACTTTTCAGCTTAAACGAAGCTACATTGTTCACGAAGCTCACACATTTCTCGCTCTTTACTGAAAGCATTGGAGTTAGGGGACCTGTGGTTTGTATCAGTTTCAGAAACAGAGTTGAACTAGATATGGTCTGTGTGTGTAGGAAACACAGTACTTTTCTTCTGAGCACACTCACGTTTCCCTCTGTATGTTAGATTCTAGAAAGCAAGAGCGAGCTTCTTGCTCTAAAGCAGAGTGTGTTTCATGAATGAGAACTGTGCTGTGTGTTTCCCTTCAGAAGCAGAGTTAAATGCCCTGCTCTGTGTCTTCCTACAAGCAAGAGTACTTTTCAGGTGAAACGAAGCTACATTGTTCACGAAGCTCACACGTTTCTCGCTCTTAACTGAAAAGCATTGGATGTTAGAGGACCTGTGGTTTGTATCAGTTTCAGAAACAGAGTTGAACTAGATAAGGTCCGTGTGTGTAGGAAATACAGTTCTTTTGTTCTGAGCACACTCACGTTTCCCTCTGTATGAGAGACTCTAGAAAGCAAGAGCGTGCTTCTTGCTCTATAGCAGAGTGTGTTTCCCGGATGAGAACTGTGCTGTGTGTTTCCCTTCAGAAATGCAGTTAAATGCCCGGCTCTGTGTCTTCTTACAAGCAAGAGTACTTTTCAGGTCAAACGAAGCTACATTGTTCACAAAGCTCACACGTTTCTCATTCTTAACTGAAAAGCATTGGATGTTAGAGGACCTGTGGTTTGTATCAGTTTCAGAAACAGAGTTGAACTAGATATGGTCCGTGTGTGTAGGAAACACAGTTCTTTTGTTGTGAGCATACTCACTTTTCCCTCTGTATTAGAGAGTCTAGAAAGCAAGAGCATGCTTCTTGATCTAAAGAAGAGTGTGTTTCATGGATGAAGACTGTGCTGTGGGTTTCCCTTTACAAACGGTGTTAAATGCCCGGCTCTGTGTTTTCCTACAAGCCAGACTTCGTTTCAGGTAAACACAGTCACTTTTCAGCTCAAAGGAAGCTACATTGTTCACGAAGCTCACACGTTTCTAGCACTTAACTGAAAAGCATTAGATGTTAGAGGACTTGTGGTTTGTAAAAGTTTCAGAAACAGAGTTGAACTAGATAGGGTCCGTGTGTGTAGGAAACACAGTTCTTTATTCTGAGCACACTCACTTTTCCCTCTGTATGAGAGAATCTAGAAAGCAAGAGCGTGCTTCTTGCTCTATAGCAGAGTGTGTTTCATGAATGAGAACTGTGCATGTGTTCCCCTTCAGAAACGGAGTTAAATGCCCGGCTCTGTGTTTTCCTACAAGCCAGACATCGTTTCAGGTAAACGCATTCAGTTTTCAGCTCAAACAAAGCTACATTGTTCACGAAGCTCACACGTTTCTCGCTCTTAACTGAAAAGCATTGGATGTTAGAGGACCTGTGGATTGTATCAGTTTCAGAAAGAGAGTTGAACTAGATATGGTCCGTGTGTGTAGGAAACACAATTCTTTTGTTCTGAGCACACTCACGTTTCCCTCTGTATGAGAGACTCTACAAAGAAAGAGCGTGCTTCTTGCTCTAACAGGGTGTTTCATGGATGAGAACTGTGCTCTGTGTTTCCCTTCAGAAACGGAGTTAAATGCCAGGGTCTGTGTCTTCCTACAAGCAAGGCTTCATTTCAGATAAACACAGTCACTTTTCAGCTTAAACGAAGCTACATTGTTCACGAAGCTCACACATTTCTCGCTCTTTACTGAAAGCATTGGAGTTAGGGGACCTGTGGTTTGTATCAGTTTCAGAAACAGAGTTGAACTAGATATGGTCTGTGTGTGTAGGAAACACAGTACTTTTCTTCTGAGCACACTCACGTTTCCCTCTGTATGTTAGATTCTAGAAAGCAAGAGCGAGCTTCTTGCTCTAAAGCAGAGTGTGTTTCATGAATGAGAACTGTGCTGTGTGTTTCCCTTCAGAAGCAGAGTTAAATGCCCTGCTCTGTGTCTTCCTACAAGCAAGAGTACTTTTCAGGTGAAACGAAGCTACATTGTTCACGAAGCTCACACGTTTCTCGCTCTTAACTGAAAAGCATTGGATGTTAGAGGACCTGTGGTTTGTATCAGTTTCAGAAACAGAGTTGAACTAGATAAGGTCCGTGTGTGTAGGAAATACAGTTCTTTTGTTCTGAGCACACTCACGTTTCCCTCTGTATGAGAGACTCTAGAAAG
The DNA here is from genome assembly GCA_949786385.1 of Onychomys leucogaster. NCBI lineage: Eukaryota > Metazoa > Chordata > Mammalia > Rodentia > Cricetidae > Onychomys > Onychomys leucogaster. The sequence continues at coordinate 781,021 of CATKUP010000114.1, read as the reverse complement.
CAAGAGCGTGCTTCTTGCTCTATAGCAGAGTGTGTTTCCCGGATGAGAACTGTGCTGTGTGTTTCCCTTCAGAAATGCAGTTAAATGCCCGGCTCTGTGTCTTCTTACAAGCAAGAGTACTTTTCAGGTCAAACGAAGCTACATTGTTCACAAAGCTCACACGTTTCTCACTCTTAACTGAAAAGCATTGGATGTTAGAGGATCTGTGGTTTGTATCAGTTTCAGAAACAGAGTTGAACTAGATATGGTCCGTGTGTGTAGGAAACACAGTTCTTTTGTTGTGAGCATACTCACTTTTCCCTCTGTATTAGAGAGTCTAGAAAGCAAGAGCATGCTTCTTGCTCTAAAGCAGAGTGTGTTTCATGGATGAGGACTGTGCTGTGGGTTTCCCTTTAGAAATGGAGTTAAATGCCAGGGTCTGTGTCTTCCTACAAGCAAGGCTTCATTTCAGATAAACACAGTCACTTTTCAGCCCAAAGAAGCTACATTGTTCACGAAGCTCACACGTTTCTCGCTCTTTACTGAAAGCATTGGAGTTAGGGGACCTGTGGTTTGTATCAGTTTCAGAAACAGAGTTGAACTAGATATGGTCTGTGTGTGTAGGAAACACAGTACTTTTCTTCTGAGCACACTCACGTTTCCCTCTGTATGAGAGACTCTAGAAAGCAAGAGCGTGCTTCTTGATCTAAAGCAGAGTGTGTTTCATAAATGAGAACTGTGCTCTGTGTTCCCCTTCAGAAACGGAGTTAAATGCCCGGCTCTGGGTTTTCCTACAAGCCAGACTTCTTTTCAGGTAAACGCATTCACTTTTCAACTCAAACAAAGCTACATTGTTCACGAAGCTCACACGATTCTCGCTCTTAACTGAAAAGCATTGGATGTTAGAGGACCTGTGGTTTGTATCAGTTTCAGAAACAGAGTTGAACTAGATATGGTCCGTGTGTGTAGTAAACACAGTTCTTTTGTTCTGAGCACACTCCCGTTTCCCTCTGTATGTGAGACTCTAGAAAGCAAGAGCGAGCTTCTTGCACTAAAGCAGAGTGTGTTTCATGAATGAGAACTGTGCTGTGTGTTTCCCTTCAGAAACGGAGTTAAATGACCTGCTCTGTGTCTTCCTACAAGCAAGAGTACTCTTCAGGTCAAACGAAGCTACATTGTTCACAAAGCTCACACGTTTATCACTCTTAACTGAAAAGCATTGGATGTTAGAGGATCTGTGGTTTGTATCAGTTTCAGAAACAGAGTTGAACTTGATATGTTCCGTGTGTGTTGGAAACACAGTACTTTTGTTCTGAGCACACTCACGTTTCCCTCTGTATGAGAGACTCTAGAAAGCAAGAGCTTGCTTCTTGCTCTAAAGCAGAGTGTGTTTCATAAATGAGAACTGTGCTCTGTGTTCCCATTCAGAAACGGAGTTAAATGCCCGGCTCTGTGTTTTCCTACAAGCCAGACTTCGTTTCAGGTAAACACAGTCACTTTTCAGCTCAAAGGAAGCTACATTGTTCACGAAGCTCACACGTTTCTAGCACTTAACTGAAAAGCATTAGATGTTAGAGGACTTGTGGTTTGTAAAAGTTTCAGAAACAGAGTTGAACTTGATAGGGTCCGTGTGTGTAGGAAACACAGTTCTTTATTCTGAGCACACTCACTTTTTCCTCTGTATGAGAGAATGTAGAAAGCAAGAGCGTGCTTCTTGCTCTATAGCAGAGTGTGTTTCATGAATGAGAACTGTGCATGTGTTCCCCTTCAGAAACGGAGTTAAATGCCCGGCTCTTTGTTTTCCTACAAGCCAGACATCATTTCAGGTAAACGCATTCAGTTTTCAGCTCAAACAAAGCTACATTGTTCACGAAGCTCACACGTTTCTCGCTCTTAACTGAAAAGCATTGGATGTTAGAGGACCTGTGGTTTGTATCAGTTTCAGAAACAGAGTTGAACTAAATATGGTCCGTGTGTGTAGGAAACACAATTCTTTTGTTCTGAGCACACTCACGTTTCCCTCTGTATGAGAGACTCTACAAAGAAAGAGCGTGCTTCTTGCTCTAAAGCAGAGTGTTTCATGGATGAGAACTGTGCTCTGTGTTTCCCTTCAGAAACGGAGTTAAATGCCAGGGTCTGTGTCTTCCTACAATCAAGACTCGTTTCAGGTAAACGCAGTCACTTTTCAGCTCAAACGAAGTTACATTGTTCACAAAGCTCACACGTTTCTCGCTCTTAACTGAAAAGCATTGGATGTTAGAGGACCTGTGGTTTGTATCAGTTTCAGAAACAGAGTTGAACTAGATATGGTCCGTGTGTGTAGGAAACACAGTTCTTTTGTTCTGAGCACACTCACGTTTCCCTCTGTATGAGAGACTCTAGAAAGCAAGAGCGTGCTTCTTGCTCTATAGCAGAGTGTGTTTCCCGGATGAGAACTGTGCTGTGTGTTTCCCTTCAGAAATGCAGTTAAATGCCCGGCTCTGTGTCTTCTTACAAGCATGAGTACTTTTCAGGTCAAACGAAGCTACATTGTTCACAAAGCTCACACGTTTCTCACTCTTAACTGAAAAGCATTGGATGTTAGAGGACCTGTGGTTTGTATCAGTTTCAGAAACAGAGTTGAACTAGATATGGTCCGTGTGTGTAGGAAACACAGTTCTTTTGTTGTGAGCATACTCACTTTTCCCTCTGTATTAGAGAGTCTAGAAAGCAATAGCATGCTTCTTGCTCTAAAGCAGAGTGTGTTTCATGGATGAGGACTCTGCTGTGGGTTTCCCTTTAGAAACGGTGTTAAATGCCAGGGTCTGTTTCTTCCTACAAGCAAGGCTTCATTTCAGATAAACACAGTCACTTTTCAGCTCAAACGAAGCTACATTGTTCACGAAGCTCACACGTTTCTCGCTCTTTACTGAAAGCATTGGAGTTAGGGGACCTGTGGTTTGTATCAGTTTCAGAAACAGAGTTGAACTAGATATGGTCTCTGTGTGTAGGAAACACAGTACTTTTCTTCTGAGCACACTCACGTTTCCCTCTGTATGTTAGATTCTAGAAAGCAAGAGCGAGCTTCTTGCTCTAAAGCAGAGTGTGTTTCATGAATGAGAACTGTGCTGTGTGTTTCCCTTCAGAAGCAGAGTTAAATGCCCTGCTCTGTGTCTTCCTACAAGCAAGAGTACTTTTCAGGTGAAATGAAGCTACATTGTTCATGAAGCTCACACATTTCTCGCTGTTGACTGAAAAGCAATGGGTGTTTGAGGACCTGTGTTTTGTATCAGTTTCAGAAACAGAGTTGAACTTGATATGTTCCGTGTGTGTTGGAAACACAGTACTTTTGTTCTGAGCACACTCACGTTTCCCTCTGTATGAGAGACTCTAGAAAGCAAGAGCGTGCTTCTTGTTCTAAAGCAGAGTGTGTTTCATAAATGAGAACTGTGCTCTGTGTTCCCCTTCAGAAACGGAGTTAAATGCCCGGCTCTGTGTTTTCCTACAAGCCAGACTTCGTTTCAGGTAAACGTATTCACTTTTCAACTCAAACAAAGCTACATTGTTCACGAAGCTCACAGGATTCTCGCTCTTAAATGAAAAGAATTGGATGTTAGAGGACCTGTGGTTTATATCAGTTTCAGAAACAGAGTTGAACTAGATATGGTCCGTGTGTGTAGTAAACACAGTTCTTTTGTTCTGAGCACCCTCACGTTTCCGTCTGTATGAGAGACTCTAGAAAGCAAGAGCGTGCTTCTTGCTCTAAAGCAGAGTGTGTTTCATAAATGAGAACTGTGCTCTGTGTTCCCCTTCAGAAACGGAGTTAAATGCCTGGCTCTGGGTTTTCCTACAAGCCAGACTTCGTTTCAGTTAAACGCATTCACTTTTCAACTCAAACAAAGCTACATTGTTCACGAAGCTCACACGATTCTCGCTCTTAACTGAAAAGCATTGGATGTTAGAGGACCTGTGGTTTGTATCAGTTTCAGAAACAGAGTTGAACTAGATATGGTCCGTGTGTGTAGTAAACACAGTTCTTTTGTTCTGAGCTCACTCACGTTTCCCTCTGTATGTGAGACTCTAGAAAGCAAGAGCGAGCTTCTTGCTCTAAAGCAGAGTGTGTTTCATGAATGAGAACTGTGCTGTGTGTTTCCCTTCAGAAACGGAGGTAAATGACCTGCTCTGTGTCTTCCTACAAGCAAGAGTACTTTTCAGGTGAAACGAAGCTACATTGTTCACGAAGCTCACACACTTCTCGCTGTTAACTGAAAAGCAATGGGTGTTTGAGGACCTGTGGTTTGTATCAGTTTCAGAAACAGAGTTGAACTTGATATGTTCCGTGTGTGTTGGAAACACAGTACTTTTGTTCTGAGCACACTCACGTTTCCCTCTGTATGAGAGACTCTAGAAAGCAAGAGCGTGCTTCTTGCTCTAAAGCAGAGTGTGTTTCCCGGATGAGAACTGTGCTGTGTGTTTCCCTTCAGAAACAGAGTTAAATGCCTGGCTCTGTGTCTTCCTACAAGCAAGAGTACTTTTCAGGTCAAACGAAGCTACATTGTTCACGAAGCTCACAGGTTTCTCGCTCTTAACTGAAAAGCATTGGATGTTAGAGGACCTGTGGTTTGTATCAGTTTCAGAAAGAGAGTTGAACTAGATATGGTCCGTGTGTGTAGGAAACACAATTCTTTTGTTCTGAGCACACTCACGTTTCCCTCTATATGAGAGACTCTACAAAGAAAGTGCGTGCTTCTTGCTCTAAAGCAGAGTGTGTTTCCTGGATGAGAACTGTGCTCTGTGTTTCCCTTCAGAAACGGAGTTAAATGCCAGGGTCTGTGTCTTCCTACAATCAAGACTCGTTTCAGGTAAACGCAGTCACTTTTCAGCTCAAACGAAGCTACATTGTTCACAAAGCTCACACGTTTCTCGCTCTTAACTGAAAAGCATTGGATGTTAGAGGACCTGTGGTTTGTATCAGTTTCAGAAACAGAGTTGAACTAGATATGGTCCGTGTGTGTAGGAAACACAGTTCTTTTGTTCTGAGCACACTCACGTTTCCCTCTGTATGAGAGACTCTAGAAAGCAAGAGCGTGCTTCTTGCTCTATAGCAGAGTGTGTTTCCCGGATGAGAACTGTGCTGTGTGTTTCCCTTCAGAAATGCAGTTAAATGCCCGGCTCTGTGTCTTCTTACAAGCAAGAGTACTTTTCAGGTCAAACGAAGCTACATTGTTCACAAAGCTCACACGTTTCTCACTCTTAACTGAAAAGCATTGGATGTTAGAGGATCTGTGGTTTGTATCAGTTTCAGAAACAGAGTTGAACTTGATATGTTCCGTGTGTGTTGGAAACACAGTACTTTTGTTCTGAGCACACTCACGTTTCCCTCTGTATGAGAGACTCTAGAAAGCAAGAGCTTGCTTCTTGCTCTAAAGCAGAGTGTGTTTCATAAATGAGAACTGTGCTCTGTGTTCCCATTCAGAAACGGAGTTAAATGCCCGGCTCTGTGTTTTCCTACAAGCCAGACTTCGTTTCAGGTAAACACAGTCACTTTTCAGCTCAAAGGAAGCTACATTGTTCACGAAGCTCACACGTTTCTAGCACTTAACTGAAAAGCATTAGATGTTAGAGGACTTGTGTTTTGTAAAAGTTTCAGAAACAGAGTTGAACTAGATAGGGTCCGTGTGTGTAGGAAACACAGTTCTTTATTCTGAGCACACTCACTTTTCCCTCTGTATGAGAGAATCTAGAAAGCAAGAGCGTGCTTCTTGCTCTATAGCAGACTGTGTTTCATGAATGAGAACTGTGCATGTGTTCCCCTTCAGAAACGGAGTTAAATGCCCGGCTCTGTGTTTTCCTACAAGCCAGACATCGTTTCAGGTAAACGCATTCAGTTTTCAGCTCAAACAAAGCTATATTGTTCACGAAGCTCACACGTTTCTCGCTCTTTAATGAAAAGCATTGGATGTTAGAGGACCTGTGGTTTGTATCAGTTTCAGAAACAGAGTTGAACTAGAGATGGTCCGTGTGTGTAGGAAACACAATTCTTTTGTTCTGAGCACACTCACGTTTCCCTCTGTATGAGAGACTCTACAAAGAAAGAGCGTGCTTCTTGCTCTAAAGCAGAGTGTGTTTCATGGATGAGAACTGTGCTCTGTGTTTCCCTTCAGAAACGGAGTTAAATGCCAGGGTCTGTGTCTTCCTACAATCAAGACTCGTTTCAGGTAAACGCAGTCACTTTTCAGCTCAAACGAAGCTACATTGTTCACAAAGCTCACACGTTTCTCACTCTTAACTGAAAAGCATTGGATGTTAGAGGACCTGTGGTTTGTATCAGTTTCAGAAACAGAGTTGAACTAGATATGGTCCGTGTGTGTAGGAAACACAGTTCTTTTGTTCTGAGCACACTCACGTTTCCCTCTGTATGAGAGACTCTAGAAAGCAAGAGTGTGCTTCTTCCTCTATAGCAGAGTGTGTTTCCCGGATGAGAACTGTGCTGTGTGTTTCCCTTCAGAAATGCAGTTAAATGCCCGGCTCTGTGTCTTCTTACAAGCATGAGTACTTTTCATGTCAAAGGAAGCTACATTGTTCACGAAGCTCACACGTTTCTAGCACTTAACTGAAAAGCATTAGATGTTAGAGGACTTGTGGTTTGTAAAAGTTTCAGAAACAGAGTTGAACTAGATAGGGTCCGTGTGTGTAGGAAACACAGTTCTTTATTCTGAGCACACTCACTTTTCCCTCTGTATGAGAGAATCTAGAAAGCAAGAGCGTGCTTCTTGCTCTATAGCAGACTGTGTTTCATGAATGAGAACTGTGCATGTGTTCCCCTTCAGAAACGGAGTTAAATGCCCGGCTCTGTGTTTTCCTACAAGCCAGACATCGTTTCAGGTAAACGCATTCAGTTTTCAGCTCAAACAAAGCTACATTGTTCACGAAGCTCACACGTTTCTCGCTCTTAAATGAAAAGCATTGGATGTTAGAGGACCTGTGGTTTGTATCAGTTTCAGAAACAGAGTTGAACTAGAGATGGTCCGTGTGTGTAGGAAACACAATTCTTTTGTTCTGAGCACACTCACGTTTCCCTCTGTATGAGAGACTCTACAAAGAAAGAGCGTGCTTCTTGCTCTAAAGCAGAGTGTGTTTCATGGATGAGAACTGTGCTCTGTGTTTCCCTTCAGAAACGGAGTTAAATGCCAGGGTCTGTGTCTTCCTACAAGCAAGGCTTCATTTCAGATAAACACAGTCACTTTTCAGCTTAAACGAAGCTACATTGTTCACGAAGCTCACACATTTCTCGCTCTTTACTGAAAGCATTGGAGTTAGGGGACCTGTGGTTTGTATCAGTTTCAGAAACAGAGTTGAACTAGATATGGTCTGTGTGTGTAGGAAACACAGTACTTTTCTTCTGAGCACACTCACGTTTCCCTCTGTATGTTAGATTCTAGAAAGCAAGAGCGAGCTTCTTGCTCTAAAGCAGAGTGTGTTTCATGAATGAGAACTGTGCTGTGTGTTTCCCTTCAGAAGCAGAGTTAAATGCCCTGCTCTGTGTCTTCCTACAAGCAAGAGTACTTTTCAGGTGAAACGAAGCTACATTGTTCACGAAGCTCACACGTTTCTCGCTCTTAACTGAAAAGCATTGGATGTTAGAGGACCTGTGGTTTGTATCAGTTTCAGAAACAGAGTTGAACTAGATAAGGTCCGTGTGTGTAGGAAATACAGTTCTTTTGTTCTGAGCACACTCACGTTTCCCTCTGTATGAGAGACTCTAGAAAGCAAGAGCGTGCTTCTTGCTCTATAGCAGAGTGTGTTTCCCGGATGAGAACTGTGCTGTGTGTTTCCCTTCAGAAATGCAGTTAAATGCCCGGCTCTGTGTCTTCTTACAAGCAAGAGTACTTTTCAGGTCAAACGAAGCTACATTGTTCACAAAGCTCACACGTTTCTCACTCTTAACTGAAAAGCATTGGATGTTAGAGGATCTGTGGTTTGTATCAGTTTCAGAAACAGAGTTGAACTAGATATGGTCCGTGTGTGTAGGAAACACAGTTCTTTTGTTGTGAGCATACTCACTTTTCCCTCTGTATTAGAGAGTCTAGAAAGCAAGAGCATGCTTCTTGCTCTAAAGCAGAGTGTGTTTCATGGATGAGGACTGTGCTGTGGGTTTCCCTTTAGAAATGGAGTTAAATGCCAGGGTCTGTGTCTTCCTACAATCAAGACTCGTTTCAGGTAAACGCAGTCACTTTTCAGCTCAAACGAAGCTACATTGTTCACAAAGCTCACACGTTTCTCGCTCTTAACTGAAAAGCATTGGATGTTAGTGGACCTGTGGTTTGTATCAGTTTCAGAAACAGAGTTGAACTAGATATGGTCCGTGTGTGTAGGAAACACAGTTCTTTTGTTCTGAGCACACTCACGTTTCCCTCTGTATGAGAGACTCTAGAAAGCAAGAGCGTGCTTCTTGCTCTATAGCAGAGTGTGTTTCCCGGATGAGAACTGTGCTGTGTGTTTCCCTTCAGAAATGCAGTTAAATGCCCGGCTCTGTGTCTTCTTACAAGCAAGAGTACTTTTCAGGTCAAACGAAGCTACATTGTTCACAAAGCTCACACGTTTCTCATTCTTAACTGAAAAGCATTGGATGTTAGAGGACCTGTGGTTTGTATCAGTTTCAGAAACAGAGTTGAACTAGATATGGTCCGTGTGTGTAGGAAACACAGTTCTTTTGTTGTGAGCATACTCACTTTTCCCTCTGTATTAGAGAGTCTAGAAAGCAAGAGCATGCTTCTTGATCTAAAGAAGAGTGTGTTTCATGGATGAAGACTGTGCTGTGGGTTTCCCTTTACAAACGGTGTTAAATGCCCGGCTCTGTGTTTTCCTACAAGCCAGACTTCGTTTCAGGTAAACACAGTCACTTTTCAGCTCAAAGGAAGCTACATTGTTCACGAAGCTCACACGTTTCTAGCACTTAACTGAAAAGCATTAGATGTTAGAGGACTTGTGGTTTGTAAAAGTTTCAGAAACAGAGTTGAACTAGATAGGGTCCGTGTGTGTAGGAAACACAGTTCTTTATTCTGAGCACACTCACTTTTCCCTCTGTATGAGAGAATCTAGAAAGCAAGAGCGTGCTTCTTGCTCTATAGCAGAGTGTGTTTCATGAATGAGAACTGTGCATGTGTTCCCCTTCAGAAACGGAGTTAAATGCCCGGCTCTGTGTTTTCCTACAAGCCAGACATCGTTTCAGGTAAACGCATTCAGTTTTCAGCTCAAACAAAGCTACATTGTTCACGAAGCTCACACGTTTCTCGCTCTTAACTGAAAAGCATTGGATGTTAGAGGACCTGTGGATTGTATCAGTTTCAGAAAGAGAGTTGAACTAGATATGGTCCGTGTGTGTAGGAAACACAATTCTTTTGTTCTGAGCACACTCACGTTTCCCTCTGTATGAGAGACTCTACAAAGAAAGAGCGTGCTTCTTGCTCTAACAGGGTGTTTCATGGATGAGAACTGTGCTCTGTGTTTCCCTTCAGAAACGGAGTTAAATGCCAGGGTCTGTGTCTTCCTACAAGCAAGGCTTCATTTCAGATAAACACAGTCACTTTTCAGCTTAAACGAAGCTACATTGTTCACGAAGCTCACACATTTCTCGCTCTTTACTGAAAGCATTGGAGTTAGGGGACCTGTGGTTTGTATCAGTTTCAGAAACAGAGTTGAACTAGATATGGTCTGTGTGTGTAGGAAACACAGTACTTTTCTTCTGAGCACACTCACGTTTCCCTCTGTATGTTAGATTCTAGAAAGCAAGAGCGAGCTTCTTGCTCTAAAGCAGAGTGTGTTTCATGAATGAGAACTGTGCTGTGTGTTTCCCTTCAGAAGCAGAGTTAAATGCCCTGCTCTGTGTCTTCCTACAAGCAAGAGTACTTTTCAGGTGAAACGAAGCTACATTGTTCACGAAGCTCACACGTTTCTCGCTCTTAACTGAAAAGCATTGGATGTTAGAGGACCTGTGGTTTGTATCAGTTTCAGAAACAGAGTTGAACTAGATAAGGTCCGTGTGTGTAGGAAATACAGTTCTTTTGTTCTGAGCACACTCACGTTTCCCTCTGTATGAGAGACTCTAGAAAGCAAGAGCGTGCTTCTTGCTCTATAGCAGAGTGTGTTTCCCGGATGAGAACTGTGCTGTGTGTTTCCCTTCAGAAATGCAGTTAAATGCCCGGCTCTGTGTCTTCTTACAAGCAAGAGTACTTTTCAGGTCAAACGAAGCTACATTGTTCACAAAGCTCACACGTTTCTCATTCTTAACTGAAAAGCATTGGATGTTAGAGGACCTGTGGTTTGTATCAGTTTCAGAAACAGAGTTGAACTAGATATGGTCCGTGTGTGTAGGAAACACAGTTCTTTTGTTGTGAGCATACTCACTTTTCCCTCTGTATTAGAGAGTCTAGAAAGCAAGAGCATGCTTCTTGATCTAAAGAAGAGTGTGTTTCATGGATGAAGACTGTGCTGTGGGTTTCCCTTTACAAACGGTGTTAAATGCCCGGCTCTGTGTTTTCCTACAAGCCAGACTTCGTTTCAGGTAAACACAGTCACTTTTCAGCTCAAAGGAAGCTACATTGTTCACGAAGCTCACACGTTTCTAGCACTTAACTGAAAAGCATTAGATGTTAGAGGACTTGTGGTTTGTAAAAGTTTCAGAAACAGAGTTGAACTAGATAGGGTCCGTGTGTGTAGGAAACACAGTTCTTTATTCTGAGCACACTCACTTTTCCCTCTGTATGAGAGAATCTAGAAAGCAAGAGCGTGCTTCTTGCTCTATAGCAGAGTGTGTTTCATGAATGAGAACTGTGCATGTGTTCCCCTTCAGAAACGGAGTTAAATGCCCGGCTCTGTGTTTTCCTACAAGCCAGACATCGTTTCAGGTAAACGCATTCAGTTTTCAGCTCAAACAAAGCTACATTGTTCACGAAGCTCACACGTTTCTCGCTCTTAACTGAAAAGCATTGGATGTTAGAGGACCTGTGGATTGTATCAGTTTCAGAAAGAGAGTTGAACTAGATATGGTCCGTGTGTGTAGGAAACACAATTCTTTTGTTCTGAGCACACTCACGTTTCCCTCTGTATGAGAGACTCTACAAAGAAAGAGCGTGCTTCTTGCTCTAACAGGGTGTTTCATGGATGAGAACTGTGCTCTGTGTTTCCCTTCAGAAACGGAGTTAAATGCCAGGGTCTGTGTCTTCCTACAAGCAAGGCTTCATTTCAGATAAACACAGTCACTTTTCAGCTTAAACGAAGCTACATTGTTCACGAAGCTCACACATTTCTCGCTCTTTACTGAAAGCATTGGAGTTAGGGGACCTGTGGTTTGTATCAGTTTCAGAAACAGAGTTGAACTAGATATGGTCTGTGTGTGTAGGAAACACAGTACTTTTCTTCTGAGCACACTCACGTTTCCCTCTGTATGTTAGATTCTAGAAAGCAAGAGCGAGCTTCTTGCTCTAAAGCAGAGTGTGTTTCATGAATGAGAACTGTGCTGTGTGTTTCCCTTCAGAAGCAGAGTTAAATGCCCTGCTCTGTGTCTTCCTACAAGCAAGAGTACTTTTCAGGTGAAACGAAGCTACATTGTTCACGAAGCTCACACGTTTCTCGCTCTTAACTGAAAAGCATTGGATGTTAGAGGACCTGTGGTTTGTATCAGTTTCAGAAACAGAGTTGAACTAGATAAGGTCCGTGTGTGTAGGAAATACAGTTCTTTTGTTCTGAGCACACTCACGTTTCCCTCTGTATGAGAGACTCTAGAAAGCAAGAGCGTGCTTCTTGCTCTATAGCAGAGTGTGTTTCCCGGATGAGAACTGTGCTGTGTGTTTCCCTTCAGAAATGCAGTTAAATGCCCGGCTCTGTGTCTTCTTACAAGCAAGAGTACTTTTCAGGTCAAACGAAGCTACATTGTTCACAAAGCTCACACGTTTCTCACTCTTAACTGAAAAGCATTGGATGTTAGAGGATCTGTGGTTTGTATCAGTTTCAGAAACAGAGTTGAACTAGATATGGTCCGTGTGTGTAGGAAACACAGTTCTTTTGTTGTGAGCATACTCACTTTTCCCTCTGTATTAGAGAGTCTAGAAAGCAAGAGCATGCTTCTTGCTCTAAAGCAGAGTGTGTTTCATGGATGAGGACTGTGCTGTGGGTTTCCCTTTAGAAATGGAGTTAAATGCCAGGGTCTGTGTCTTCCTACAAGCAAGGCTTCATTTCAGATAAACACAGTCACTTTTCAGCCCAAAGAAGCTACATTGTTCACGAAGCTCACACGTTTCTCGCTCTTTACTGAAAGCATTGGAGTTAGGGGACCTGTGGTTTGTATCAGTTTCAGAAACAGAGTTGAACTAGATATGGTCTGTGTGTGTAGGAAACACAGTACTTTTCTTCTGAGCACACTCACGTTTCCCTCTGTATGAGAGACTCTAGAAAGCAAGAGCGTGCTTCTTGATCTAAAGCAGAGTGTGTTTCATAAATGAGAACTGTGCTCTGTGTTCCCCTTCAGAAACGGAGTTAAATGCCCGGCTCTGGGTTTTCCTACAAGCCAGACTTCTTTTCAGGTAAACGCATTCACTTTTCAACTCAAACAAAGCTACATTGTTCACGAAGCTCACACGATTCTCGCTCTTAACTGAAAAGCATTGGATGTTAGAGGACCTGTGGTTTGTATCAGTTTCAGAAACAGAGTTGAACTAGATATGGTCCGTGTGTGTAGTAAACACAGTTCTTTTGTTCTGAGCACACTCCCGTTTCCCTCTGTATGTGAGACTCTAGAAAGCAAGAGCGAGCTTCTTGCACTAAAGCAGAGTGTGTTTCATGAATGAGAACTGTGCTGTGTGTTTCCCTTCAGAAACGGAGTTAAATGACCTGCTCTGTGTCTTCCTACAAGCAAGAGTACTCTTCAGGTCAAACGAAGCTACATTGTTCACAAAGCTCACACGTTTATCACTCTTAACTGAAAAGCATTGGATGTTAGAGGATCTGTGGTTTGTATCAGTTTCAGAAACAGAGTTGAACTTGATATGTTCCGTGTGTGTTGGAAACACAGTACTTTTGTTCTGAGCACACTCACGTTTCCCTCTGTATGAGAGACTCTAGAAAGCAAGAGCTTGCTTCTTGCTCTAAAGCAGAGTGTGTTTCATAAATGAGAACTGTGCTCTGTGTTCCCATTCAGAAACGGAGTTAAATGCCCGGCTCTGTGTTTTCCTACAAGCCAGACTTCGTTTCAGGTAAACACAGTCACTTTTCAGCTCAAAGGAAGCTACATTGTTCACGAAGCTCACACGTTTCTAGCACTTAACTGAAAAGCATTAGATGTTAGAGGACTTGTGGTTTGTAAAAGTTTCAGAAACAGAGTTGAACTTGATAGGGTCCGTGTGTGTAGGAAACACAGTTCTTTATTCTGAGCACACTCACTTTTTCCTCTGTATGAGAGAATGTAGAAAGCAAGAGCGTGCTTCTTGCTCTATAGCAGAGTGTGTTTCATGAATGAGAACTGTGCATGTGTTCCCCTTCAGAAACGGAGTTAAATGCCCGGCTCTTTGTTTTCCTACAAGCCAGACATCATTTCAGGTAAACGCATTCAGTTTTCAGCTCAAACAAAGCTACATTGTTCACGAAGCTCACACGTTTCTCGCTCTTAACTGAAAAGCATTGGATGTTAGAGGACCTGTGGTTTGTATCAGTTTCAGAAACAGAGTTGAACTAAATATGGTCCGTGTGTGTAGGAAACACAATTCTTTTGTTCTGAGCACACTCACGTTTCCCTCTGTATGAGAGACTCTACAAAGAAAGAGCGTGCTTCTTGCTCTAAAGCAGAGTGTTTCATGGATGAGAACTGTGCTCTGTGTTTCCCTTCAGAAACGGAGTTAAATGCCAGGGTCTGTGTCTTCCTACAATCAAGACTCGTTTCAGGTAAACGCAGTCACTTTTCAGCTCAAACGAAGTTACATTGTTCACAAAGCTCACACGTTTCTCGCTCTTAACTGAAAAGCATTGGATGTTAGAGGACCTGTGGTTTGTATCAGTTTCAGAAACAGAGTTGAACTAGATATGGTCCGTGTGTGTAGGAAACACAGTTCTTTTGTTCTGAGCACACTCACGTTTCCCTCTGTATGAGAGACTCTAGAAAGCAAGAGCGTGCTTCTTGCTCTATAGCAGAGTGTGTTTCCCGGATGAGAACTGTGCTGTGTGTTTCCCTTCAGAAATGCAGTTAAATGCCCGGCTCTGTGTCTTCTTACAAGCATGAGTACTTTTCAGGTCAAACGAAGCTACATTGTTCACAAAGCTCACACGTTTCTCACTCTTAACTGAAAAGCATTGGATGTTAGAGGACCTGTGGTTTGTATCAGTTTCAGAAACAGAGTTGAACTAGATATGGTCCGTGTGTGTAGGAAACACAGTTCTTTTGTTGTGAGCATACTCACTTTTCCCTCTGTATTAGAGAGTCTAGAAAGCAATAGCATGCTTCTTGCTCTAAAGCAGAGTGTGTTTCATGGATGAGGACTCTGCTGTGGGTTTCCCTTTAGAAACGGTGTTAAATGCCAGGGTCTGTTTCTTCCTACAAGCAAGGCTTCATTTCAGATAAACACAGTCACTTTTCAGCTCAAACGAAGCTACATTGTTCACGAAGCTCACACGTTTCTCGCTCTTTACTGAAAGCATTGGAGTTAGGGGACCTGTGGTTTGTATCAGTTTCAGAAACAGAGTTGAACTAGATATGGTCTCTGTGTGTAGGAAACACAGTACTTTTCTTCTGAGCACACTCACGTTTCCCTCTGTATGTTAGATTCTAGAAAGCAAGAGCGAGCTTCTTGCTCTAAAGCAGAGTGTGTTTCATGAATGAGAACTGTGCTGTGTGTTTCCCTTCAGAAGCAGAGTTAAATGCCCTGCTCTGTGTCTTCCTACAAGCAAGAGTACTTTTCAGGTGAAATGAAGCTACATTGTTCATGAAGCTCACACATTTCTCGCTGTTGACTGAAAAGCAATGGGTGTTTGAGGACCTGTGTTTTGTATCAGTTTCAGAAACAGAGTTGAACTTGATATGTTCCGTGTGTGTTGGAAACACAGTACTTTTGTTCTGAGCACACTCACGTTTCCCTCTGTATGAGAGACTCTAGAAAGCAAGAGCGTGCTTCTTGTTCTAAAGCAGAGTGTGTTTCATAAATGAGAACTGTGCTCTGTGTTCCCCTTCAGAAACGGAGTTAAATGCCCGGCTCTGTGTTTTCCTACAAGCCAGACTTCGTTTCAGGTAAACGTATTCACTTTTCAACTCAAACAAAGCTACATTGTTCACGAAGCTCACAGGATTCTCGCTCTTAAATGAAAAGAATTGGATGTTAGAGGACCTGTGGTTTATATCAGTTTCAGAAACAGAGTTGAACTAGATATGGTCCGTGTGTGTAGTAAACACAGTTCTTTTGTTCTGAGCACCCTCACGTTTCCGTCTGTATGAGAGACTCTAGAAAGCAAGAGCGTGCTTCTTGCTCTAAAGCAGAGTGTGTTTCATAAATGAGAACTGTGCTCTGTGTTCCCCTTCAGAAACGGAGTTAAATGCCTGGCTCTGGGTTTTCCTACAAGCCAGACTTCGTTTCAGTTAAACGCATTCACTTTTCAACTCAAACAAAGCTACATTGTTCACGAAGCTCACACGATTCTCGCTCTTAACTGAAAAGCATTGGATGTTAGAGGACCTGTGGTTTGTATCAGTTTCAGAAACAGAGTTGAACTAGATATGGTCCGTGTGTGTAGTAAACACAGTTCTTTTGTTCTGAGCTCACTCACGTTTCCCTCTGTATGTGAGACTCTAGAAAGCAAGAGCGAGCTTCTTGCTCTAAAGCAGAGTGTGTTTCATGAATGAGAACTGTGCTGTGTGTTTCCCTTCAGAAACGGAGGTAAATGACCTGCTCTGTGTCTTCCTACAAGCAAGAGTACTTTTCAGGTGAAACGAAGCTACATTGTTCACGAAGCTCACACACTTCTCGCTGTTAACTGAAAAGCAATGGGTGTTTGAGGACCTGTGGTTTGTATCAGTTTCAGAAACAGAGTTGAACTTGATATGTTCCGTGTGTGTTGGAAACACAGTACTTTTGTTCTGAGCACACTCACGTTTCCCTCTGTATGAGAGACTCTAGAAAGCAAGAGCGTGCTTCTTGCTCTAAAGCAGAGTGTGTTTCCCGGATGAGAACTGTGCTGTGTGTTTCCCTTCAGAAACAGAGTTAAATGCCTGGCTCTGTGTCTTCCTACAAGCAAGAGTACTTTTCAGGTCAAACGAAGCTACATTGTTCACGAAGCTCACAGGTTTCTCGCTCTTAACTGAAAAGCATTGGATGTTAGAGGACCTGTGGTTTGTATCAGTTTCAGAAAGAGAGTTGAACTAGATATGGTCCGTGTGTGTAGGAAACACAATTCTTTTGTTCTGAGCACACTCACGTTTCCCTCTATATGAGAGACTCTACAAAGAAAGTGCGTGCTTCTTGCTCTAAAGCAGAGTGTGTTTCCTGGATGAGAACTGTGCTCTGTGTTTCCCTTCAGAAACGGAGTTAAATGCCAGGGTCTGTGTCTTCCTACAATCAAGACTCGTTTCAGGTAAACGCAGTCACTTTTCAGCTCAAACGAAGCTACATTGTTCACAAAGCTCACACGTTTCTCGCTCTTAACTGAAAAGCATTGGATGTTAGAGGACCTGTGGTTTGTATCAGTTTCAGAAACAGAGTTGAACTAGATATGGTCCGTGTGTGTAGGAAACACAGTTCTTTTGTTCTGAGCACACTCACGTTTCCCTCTGTATGAGAGACTCTAGAAAGCAAGAGCGTGCTTCTTGCTCTATAGCAGAGTGTGTTTCCCGGATGAGAACTGTGCTGTGTGTTTCCCTTCAGAAATGCAGTTAAATGCCCGGCTCTGTGTCTTCTTACAAGCAAGAGTACTTTTCAGGTCAAACGAAGCTACATTGTTCACAAAGCTCACACGTTTCTCACTCTTAACTGAAAAGCATTGGATGTTAGAGGATCTGTGGTTTGTATCAGTTTCAGAAACAGAGTTGAACTTGATATGTTCCGTGTGTGTTGGAAACACAGTACTTTTGTTCTGAGCACACTCACGTTTCCCTCTGTATGAGAGACTCTAGAAAGCAAGAGCTTGCTTCTTGCTCTAAAGCAGAGTGTGTTTCATAAATGAGAACTGTGCTCTGTGTTCCCATTCAGAAACGGAGTTAAATGCCCGGCTCTGTGTTTTCCTACAAGCCAGACTTCGTTTCAGGTAAACACAGTCACTTTTCAGCTCAAAGGAAGCTACATTGTTCACGAAGCTCACACGTTTCTAGCACTTAACTGAAAAGCATTAGATGTTAGAGGACTTGTGGTTTGTAAAAGTTTCAGAAACAGAGTTGAACTAGATAGGGTCCGTGTGTGTAGGAAACACAGTTCTTTATTCTGAGCACACTCACTTTTCCCTCTGTATGAGAGAATCTAGAAAGCAAGAGCGTGCTTCTTGCTCTATAGCAGACTGTGTTTCATGAATGAGAACTGTGCATGTGTTCCCCTTCAGAAACGGAGTTAAATGCCCGGCTCTGTGTTTTCCTACAAGCCAGACATCGTTTCAGGTAAACGCATTCAGTTTTCAGCTCAAACAAAGCTATATTGTTCACGAAGCTCACACGTTTCTCGCTCTTTAATGAAAAGCATTGGATGTTAGAGGACCTGTGGTTTGTATCAGTTTCAGAAACAGAGTTGAACTAGAGATGGTCCGTGTGTGTAGGAAACACAATTCTTTTGTTCTGAGCACACTCACGTTTCCCTCTGTATGAGAGACTCTACAAAGAAAGAGCGTGCTTCTTGCTCTAAAGCAGAGTGTGTTTCATGGATGAGAACTGTGCTCTGTGTTTCCCTTCAGAAACGGAGTTAAATGCCAGGGTCTGTGTCTTCCTACAATCAAGACTCGTTTCAGGTAAACGCAGTCACTTTTCAGCTCAAACGAAGCTACATTGTTCACAAAGCTCACACGTTTCTCACTCTTAACTGAAAAGCATTGGATGTTAGAGGACCTGTGGTTTGTATCAGTTTCAGAAACAGAGTTGAACTAGATATGGTCCGTGTGTGTAGGAAACACAGTTCTTTTGTTCTGAGCACACTCACGTTTCCCTCTGTATGAGAGACTCTAGAAAGCAAGAGTGTGCTTCTTCCTCTATAGCAGAGTGTGTTTCCCGGATGAGAACTGTGCTGTGTGTTTCCCTTCAGAAATGCAGTTAAATGCCCGGCTCTGTGTCTTCTTACAAGCATGAGTACTTTTCATGTCAAAGGAAGCTACATTGTTCACGAAGCTCACACGTTTCTAGCACTTAACTGAAAAGCATTAGATGTTAGAGGACTTGTGGTTTGTAAAAGTTTCAGAAACAGAGTTGAACTAGATAGGGTCCGTGTGTGTAGGAAACACAGTTCTTTATTCTGAGCACACTCACTTTTCCCTCTGTATGAGAGAATCTAGAAAGCAAGAGCGTGCTTCTTGCTCTATAGCAGACTGTGTTTCATGAATGAGAACTGTGCATGTGTTCCCCTTCAGAAACGGAGTTAAATGCCCGGCTCTGTGTTTTCCTACAAGCCAGACATCGTTTCAGGTAAACGCATTCAGTTTTCAGCTCAAACAAAGCTACATTGTTCACGAAGCTCACACGTTTCTCGCTCTTAAATGAAAAGCATTGGATGTTAGAGGACCTGTGGTTTGTATCAGTTTCAGAAACAGAGTTGAACTAGAGATGGTCCGTGTGTGTAGGAAACACAATTCTTTTGTTCTGAGCACACTCACGTTTCCCTCTGTATGAGAGACTCTACAAAGAAAGAGCGTGCTTCTTGCTCTAAAGCAGAGTGTGTTTCATGGATGAGAACTGTGCTCTGTGTTTCCCTTCAGAAACGGAGTTAAATGCCAGGGTCTGTGTCTTCCTACAAGCAAGGCTTCATTTCAGATAAACACAGTCACTTTTCAGCTTAAACGAAGCTACATTGTTCACGAAGCTCACACATTTCTCGCTCTTTACTGAAAGCATTGGAGTTAGGGGACCTGTGGTTTGTATCAGTTTCAGAAACAGAGTTGAACTAGATATGGTCTGTGTGTGTAGGAAACACAGTACTTTTCTTCTGAGCACACTCACGTTTCCCTCTGTATGTTAGATTCTAGAAAGCAAGAGCGAGCTTCTTGCTCTAAAGCAGAGTGTGTTTCATGAATGAGAACTGTGCTGTGTGTTTCCCTTCAGAAGCAGAGTTAAATGCCCTGCTCTGTGTCTTCCTACAAGCAAGAGTACTTTTCAGGTGAAACGAAGCTACATTGTTCACGAAGCTCACACGTTTCTCGCTCTTAACTGAAAAGCATTGGATGTTAGAGGACCTGTGGTTTGTATCAGTTTCAGAAACAGAGTTGAACTAGATAAGGTCCGTGTGTGTAGGAAATACAGTTCTTTTGTTCTGAGCACACTCACGTTTCCCTCTGTATGAGAGACTCTAGAAAGCAAGAGCGTGCTTCTTGCTCTATAGCAGAGTGTGTTTCATGGATGAGGACTGTGCTGTGGGTTTCCCTTTAGAAATGGAGTTAAATGCCAGGGTCTGTGTCTTCCTACAAGCAAGGCTTCATTTCAGATAAACACAGTCACTTTTCAGCCCAAAGAAGCTACATTGTTCACGAAGCTCACACGTTTCTCGCTCTTTACTGAAAGCATTGGAGTTAGGGGACCTGTGGTTTGTATCAGTTTCAGAAACAGAGTTGAACTAGATATGGTCTGTGTGTGTAGGAAACACAGTACTTTTCTTCTGAGCACACTCACGTTTCCCTCTGTATGAGAGACTCTAGAAAGCAAGAGCGTGCTTCTTGATCTAAAGCAGAGTGTGTTTCATAAATGAGAACTGTGCTCTGTGTTCCCCTTCAGAAACGGAGTTAAATGCCCGGCTCTGGGTTTTCCTACAAGCCAGACTTCTTTTCAGGTAAACGCATTCACTTTTCAACTCAAACAAAGCTACATTGTTCACGAAGCTCACACGATTCTCGCTCTTAACTGAAAAGCATTGGATGTTAGAGGACCTGTGGTTTGTATCAGTTTCAGAAACAGAGTTGAACTAGATATGGTCCGTGTGTGTAGTAAACACAGTTCTTTTGTTCTGAGCACACTCCCGTTTCCCTCTGTATGTGAGACTCTAGAAAGCAAGAGCGAGCTTCTTGCACTAAAGCAGAGTGTGTTTCATGAATGAGAACTGTGCTGTGTGTTTCCCTTCAGAAACGGAGTTAAATGACCTGCTCTGTGTCTTCCTACAAGCAAGAGTACTCTTCAGGTCAAACGAAGCTACATTGTTCACAAAGCTCACACGTTTATCACTCTTAACTGAAAAGCATTGGATGTTAGAGGATCTGTGGTTTGTATCAGTTTCAGAAACAGAGTTGAACTTGATATGTTCCGTGTGTGTTGGAAACACAGTACTTTTGTTCTGAGCACACTCACGTTTCCCTCTGTATGAGAGACTCTAGAAAGCAAGAGCTTGCTTCTTGCTCTAAAGCAGAGTGTGTTTCATAAATGAGAACTGTGCTCTGTGTTCCCATTCAGAAACGGAGTTAAATGCCCGGCTCTGTGTTTTCCTACAAGCCAGACTTCGTTTCAGGTAAACACAGTCACTTTTCAGCTCAAAGGAAGCTACATTGTTCACGAAGCTCACACGTTTCTAGCACTTAACTGAAAAGCATTAGATGTTAGAGGACTTGTGGTTTGTAAAAGTTTCAGAAACAGAGTTGAACTTGATAGGGTCCGTGTGTGTAGGAAACACAGTTCTTTATTCTGAGGACACTCACTTTTCCCTCTGTATGAGAGAATGTAGAAAGCAAGAGCGTGCTTCTTGCTCTATAGCAGAGTGTGTTTCATGAATGAGAACTGTGCATGTGTTCCCCTTCAGAAACGGAGTTAAATGCCCGGCTCTTTGTTTTCCTACAAGCCAGACATCATTTCAGGTAAACGCATTCAGTTTTCAGCTCAAACAAAGCTACATTGTTCACGAAGCTCACACGTTTCTCGCTCTTAACTGAAAAGCATTGGATGTTAGAGGACCTGTGGTTTGTATCAGTTTCAGAAACAGAGTTGAACTAAATATGGTCCGTGTGTGTAGGAAACACAATTCTTTTGTTCTGAGCACACTCACGTTTCCCTCTGTATGAGAGACTCTACAAAGAAAGAGCGTGCTTCTTGCTCTAAAGCAGAGTGTTTCATGGATGAGAACTGTGCTCTGTGTTTCCCTTCAGAAACGGAGTTAAATGCCAGGGTCTGTGTCTTCCTACAATCAAGACTCGTTTCAGGTAAACGCAGTCACTTTTCAGCTCAAACGAAGTTACATTGTTCACAAAGCTCACACGTTTCTCGCTCTTAACTGAAAAGCATTGGATGTTAGAGGACCTGTGGTTTGTATCAGTTTCAGAAACAGAGTTGAACTAGATATGGTCCGTGTGTGTAGGAAACACAGTTCTTTTGTTCTGAGCACACTCACGTTTCCCTCTGTATGAGAGACTCTAGAAAGCAAGAGCGTGCTTCTTGCTCTATAGCAGAGTGTGTTTCCCAGATGAGAACTGTGCTGTGTGTTTCCCTTCAGAAATGCAGTTAAATGCCCGGCTCTGTGTCTTCTTACAAGCATGAGTACTTTTCAGGTCAAACGAAGCTACATTGTTCACAAAGCTCACACGTTTCTCACTCTTAACTGAAAAGCATTGGATGTTAGAGGACCTGTGGTTTGTATCAGTTTCAGAAACAGAGTTGAACTAGATATGGTCCGTGTGTGTAGGAAACACA
The DNA here is from genome assembly GCA_949786385.1 of Onychomys leucogaster. Classification (NCBI taxonomy): domain Eukaryota; kingdom Metazoa; phylum Chordata; class Mammalia; order Rodentia; family Cricetidae; genus Onychomys; species Onychomys leucogaster. Next base: position 759,237 of record CATKUP010000114.1, on the reverse strand, counting down.
GTTCTTTTGTTGTGAGCATACTCACTTTTCCCTCTGTATTAGAGAGTCTAGAAAGCAATAGCATGCTTCTTGCTCTAAAGCAGAGTGTGTTTCATGGATGAGGACTCTGCTGTGGGTTTCCCTTTAGAAACGGTGTTAAATGCCAGGGTCTGTTTCTTCCTACAAGCAAGGCTTCATTTCAGATAAACACAGTCACTTTTCAGCTCAAACGAAGCTACATTGTTCACGAAGCTCACACGTTTCTCGCTCTTTACTGAAAGCATTGGAGTTAGGGGACCTGTGGTTTGTATCAGTTTCAGAAACAGAGTTGAACTAGATATGGTCTCTGTGTGTAGGAAACACAGTACTTTTCTTCTGAGCACACTCACGTTTCCCTCTGTATGTTAGATTCTAGAAAGCAAGAGCGAGCTTCTTGCTCTAAAGCAGAGTGTGTTTCATGAATGAGAACTGTGCTGTGTGTTTCCCTTCAGAAGCAGAGTTAAATGCCCTGCTCTGTGTCTTCCTACAAGCAAGAGTACTTTTCAGGTGAAATGAAGCTACATTGTTCATGAAGCTCACACATTTCTCGCTGTTGACTGAAAAGCAATGGGTGTTTGAGGACCTGTGTTTTGTATCAGTTTCAGAAACAGAGTTAAACTTGATATGTTCCGTGTGTGTTGGAAACACAGTACTTTTGTTCTGAGCACACTCACGTTTCCCTCTGTATGAGAGACTCTAGAAAGCAAGAGCGTGCTTCTTGTTCTAACGCAGAGTGTGTTTCATAAATGAGAACTGTGCTCTGTGTTCCCCTTCAGAAACGGAGTTAAATGCCCGGCTCTGTGTTTTCCTACAAGCCAGACTTCGTTTCAGGTAAACGTATTCACTTTTCAACTCAAACAAAGCTACATTGTTCACGAAGCTCACACGATTCTCGCTCTTAAATGAAAAGAATTGGATGTTAGAGGACCTGTGGTTTATATCAGTTTCAGAAACAGAGTTGAACTAGATATGGTCCGTGTGTGTAGTAAACACAGTTCTTTTGTTCTGAGCACCCTCACGTTTCCGTCTGTATGAGAGACTCTAGAAAGCAAGAGCGTGCTTCTTGCTCTAAAGCAGAGTGTGTTTCATAAATGAGAACTGTGCTCTGTGTTCCCCTTCAGAAACGGAGTTAAATGCCTGGCTCTGGGTTTTCCTACAAGCCAGACTTCGTTTCAGTTAAACGCATTCACTTTTCAACTCAAACAAAGCTACATTGTTCACGAAGCTCACACGATTCTCGCTCTTAACTGAAAAGCATTGGATGTTAGAGGACCTGTGGTTTGTATCAGTTTCAGAAACAGAGTTGAACTAGATATGGTCCGTGTGTGTAGTAAACACAGTTCTTTTGTTCTGAGCTCACTCACGTTTCCCTCTGTATGTGAGACTCTAGAAAGCAAGAGCGAGCTTCTTGCTCTAAAGCAGAGTGTGTTTCATGAATGAGAACTGTGCTGTGTGTTTCCCTTCAGAAACGGAGGTAAATGACCTGCTCTGTGTCTTCCTACAAGCAAGAGTACTTTTCAGGTGAAACGAAGCTACATTGTTCACGAAGCTCACACACTTCTCGCTGTTAACTGAAAAGCAATGGGTGTTTGAGGACCTGTGGTTTGTATCAGTTTCAGAAACAGAGTTGAACTTGATATGTTCCGTGTGTGTTGGAAACACAGTACTTTTGTTCTGAGCACACTCACGTTTCCCTCTGTATGAGAGACTCTAGAAAGCAAGAGCGTGCTTCTTGCTCTAAAGCAGAGTGTGTTTCCCGGATGAGAACTGTGCTGTGTGTTTCCCTTCAGAAACAGAGTTAAATGCCTGGCTCTGTGTCTTCCTACAAGCAAGAGTACTTTTCAGGTCAAACGAAGCTACATTGTTCACGAAGCTCACAGGTTTCTCTCTCTTAACTGAAAAGCATTGGATGTTAGAGGACCTGTGGTTTGTATCAGTTTCAGAAAGAGAGTTGAACTAGATATGGTCCGTGTGTGTAGGAAACACAATTCTTTTGTTCTGAGCACACTCACGTTTCCCTCTATATGAGAGACTCTACAAAGAAAGTGCGTGCTTCTTGCTCTAAAGCAGAGTGTGTTTCCTGGATGAGAACTGTGCTCTGTGTTTCCCTTCAGAAACGGAGTTAAATGCCAGGGTCTGTGTCTTCCTACAATCAAGACTCGTTTCAGGTAAACGCAGTCACTTTTCAGCTCAAACGAAGCTACATTGTTCACAAAGCTCACACGTTTCTCGCTCTTAACTGAAAAGCATTGGATGTTAGAGGACCTGTGGTTTGTATCAGTTTCAGAAACAGAGTTGAACTAGATATGGTCCGTGTGTGTAGGAAACACAGTTCTTTTGTTCTGAGCACACTCACGTTTCCCTCTGTATGAGAGACTCTAGAAAGCAAGAGCGTGCTTCTTGCTCTATAGCAGAGTGTGTTTCCCGGATGAGAACTGTGCTGTGTGTTTCCCTTCAGAAATGCAGTTAAATGCCCGGCTCTGTGTCTTCTTACAAGCAAGAGTACTTTTCAGGTCAAACGAAGCTACATTGTTCACAAAGCTCACACGTTTCTCACTCTTAACTGAAAAGCATTGGATGTTAGAGGATCTGTGGTTTGTATCAGTTTCAGAAACAGAGTTGAACTTGATATGTTCCGTGTGTGTTGGAAACACAGTACTTTTGTTCTGAGCACACTCACGTTTCCCTCTGTATGAGAGACTCTAGAAAGCAAGAGCTTGCTTCTTGCTCTAAAGCAGAGTGTGTTTCATAAATGAGAACTGTGCTCTGTGTTCCCATTCAGAAACGGAGTTAAATGCCCGGCTCTGTGTTTTCCTACAAGCCAGACTTCGTTTCAGGTAAACACAGTCACTTTTCAGCTCAAAGGAAGCTACATTGTTCACGAAGCTCACACGTTTCTAGCACTTAACTGAAAAGCATTAGATGTTAGAGGACTTGTGGTTTGTAAAAGTTTCAGAAACAGAGTTGAACTAGATAGGGTCCGTGTGTGTAGGAAACACAGTTCTTTATTCTGAGCACACTCACTTTTCCCTCTGTATGAGAGAATCTAGAAAGCAAGAGCGTGCTTCTTGCTCTATAGCAGACTGTGTTTCATGAATGAGAACTGTGCATGTGTTCCCCTTCAGAAACGGAGTTAAATGCCCGGCTCTGTGTTTTCCTACAAGCCAGACATCGTTTCAGGTAAACGCATTCAGTTTTCAGCTCAAACAAAGCTATATTGTTCACGAAGCTCACACGTTTCTCGCTCTTTAATGAAAAGCATTGGATGTTAGAGGACCTGTGGTTTGTATCAGTTTCAGAAACAGAGTTGAACTAGAGATGGTCCGTGTGTGTAGGAAACACAATTCTTTTGTTCTGAGCACACTCACGTTTCCCTCTGTATGAGAGACTCTACAAAGAAAGAGCGTGCTTCTTGCTCTAAAGCAGAGTGTGTTTCATGGATGAGAACTGTGCTCTGTGTTTCCCTTCAGAAACGGAGTTAAATGCCAGGGTCTGTGTCTTCCTACAATCAAGACTCGTTTCAGGTAAACACAGTCACTTTTCAGCTCAAACGAAGCTACATTGTTCACAAAGCTCACACGTTTCTCACTCTTAACTGAAAAGCATTGGATGTTAGAGGACCTGTGGTTTGTATCAGTTTCAGAAACAGAGTTGAACTAGATATGGTCCGTGTGTGTAGGAAACACAGTTCTTTTGTTCTGAGCACACTCACGTTTCCCTCTGTATGAGAGACTCTAGAAAGCAAGAGTGTGCTTCTTCCTCTATAGCAGAGTGTGTTTCCCGGATGAGAACTGTGCTGTGTGTTTCCCTTCAGAAATGCAGTTAAATGCCCGGCTCTGTGTCTTCTTACAAGCATGAGTACTTTTCATGTCAAAGGAAGCTACATTGTTCACGAAGCTCACACGTTTCTAGCACTTAACTGAAAAGCATTAGATGTTAGAGGACTTGTGGTTTGTAAAAGTTTCAGAAACAGAGTTGAACTAGATAGGGTCCGTGTGTGTAGGAAACACAGTTCTTTATTCTGAGCACACTCACTTTTCCCTCTGTATGAGAGAATCTAGAAAGCAAGAGCGTGCTTCTTGCTCTATAGCAGACTGTGTTTCATGAATGAGAACTGTGCATGTGTTCCCCTTCAGAAACGGAGTTAAATGCCCGGCTCTGTGTTTTCCTACAAGCCAGACATCGTTTCAGGTAAACGCATTCAGTTTTCAGCTCAAACAAAGCTACATTGTTCACGAAGCTCACACGTTTCTCGCTCTTAAATGAAAAGCATTGGATGTTAGAGGACCTGTGGTTTGTATCAGTTTCAGAAACAGAGTTGAACTAGAGATGGTCCGTGTGTGTAGGAAACACAATTCTTTTGTTCTGAGCACACTCACGTTTCCCTCTGTATGAGAGACTCTACAAAGAAAGAGCGTGCTTCTTGCTCTAAAGCAGAGTGTGTTTCATGGATGAGAACTGTGCTCTGTGTTTCCCTTCAGAAACGGAGTTAAATGCCAGCGTCTGTGTCTTCCTACAATCAAGACTCGTTTCAGGTAAACGCAGTCACTTTTCAGCTCAAACGAAGCTACATTGTTCACAAAGCTCACACGTTTCTCACTCTTAACTGAAAAGCATTGGATGTTAGAGGACCTGTGGTTTGTATCAGTTTCAGAAACAGAGTTGAACTAGATATGGTCCGTGTGTGTAGGAAACACAGTTCTTTTGTTCTGAGCACACTCACGTTTCCCTCTGTATGAGAGACTCTAGAAAGCAAGAGCGTGCTTCTTCCTCTATAGCAGAGTGTGTTTCCCAGATGAGAACTGTGCTGTGTGTTTCCCTTCAGAAATGCAGTTAAATGCCCGGCTCTGTGTCTTCTTACAAGCATGAGTACTTTTCATGTCAAACGAAGCTACATTGTTCACAAAGCTCACACGTTTCTCACTCTTAACTGAAAAGCATTGGAAGTTAGAGGACCTGTGGTTTGTATCAGTTTCAGAAACAGAGTTGAACTAGATATGGTCCGTGTGTGTAGGAAACACAGTTCTTTTGTTGTGAGCATACTCACTTTTCCCTCTGTATTAGAGAGTCTAGAAAGCAAGAGCATGCTTCTTGCTCTAAAGCAGAGTGTGTTTCATGGATGAGGACTGTGCTGTGGGTTTCCCTTTAGAAACGGTGTTAAATGCCAGGATCTGTGTCTTCCTACAAGCAAGGCTTCATTTCAGATAAACACAGTCACTTTTCAGCTCAAACGAAGCTACATTGTTCACGAAGCTCACACGTTTCTCGCTCTTTACTGAAAGCATTGGAGTTAGGGGACCTGTGGTTTGTATCAGTTTCAGAAACAGAGTTGAACTAGATATGGTCTCTGTGTGTAGGAAACACAGTACTATTCTTCTGAGCACACTCACGTTTCCCTCTGTATGTTAGATTCTAGAAAGCAAGAGCGAGCTTCTTGCTCTAAAGCAGAGTGTGTTTCATGAATGAGAACTGTGCTGTGTGTTTCCCTTCAGAAGCAGAGTTAAATGCCATGCTCTGTGTCTTCCTACAAGCAAGAGTACTTTTCAGGTGAAATGAAGCTACATTGTTCACGAAGCTCACACATTTCTCGCTGTTGACTGAAGAGCAATGGGTGTTTGAGGACCTGTGTTTTGTATCAGTTTCAGAAACAGAGTTGAAATTGATATGTTCCGTGTGTGTTGGAAACACAGTACTTTTGTTCTGAGCACACTCACGTTTCCCTCTGTATGAGAGACTCTAGAAAGCAAGAGCGTGCTTCTTGTTCTAAAGCAGAGTGTGTTTCATAAATGAGAACTGTGCTCTGTGTTCCCCTTCAGAAACGGAGTTAAATGCCCGGCTCTGTGTTTTCCTACAAGCCAGACTTCGTTTCAGGTAAACGTATTCACTTTTCAACTCAAACAAAGCTACATTGTTCACGAAGCTCACACGATTCTCGCTCTTAAATGAAAAGAATTGGATGTTAGAGGACCTGTGGTTTATATCAGTTTCAGAAACAGAGTTGAACTAGATATGGTCCGTGTGTGTAGGAAACACAGTTCTTTTGTTCTGAGCACACTCACGTTTCCCTCTGTATGAGAGACTCTAGAAAGCAAGAGCGTGCTTCTTCCTCTATAGCAGAGTGTGTTTCCCAGATGAGAACTGTGCTGTGTGTTTCCCTTCAGAAATGCAGTTAAATGCCCGGCTCTGTGTCTTCTTACAAGCATGAGTACTTTTCATGTCAAACGAAGCTACATTGTTCACAAAGCTCACACGTTTCTCACTCTTAACTGAAAAGCATTGGAAGTTAGAGGACCTGTGGTTTGTATCAGTTTCAGAAACAGAGTTGAACTAGATATGGTCCGTGTGTGTAGGAAACACAGTTCTTTTGTTGTGAGCATACTCACTTTTCCCTCTGTATTAGAGAGTCTAGAAAGCAAGAGCATGCTTCTTGCTCTAAAGCAGAGTGTGTTTCATGGATGAGGACTGTGCTGTGGGTTTCCCTTTAGAAACGGTGTTAAATGCCAGGATCTGTGTCTTCCTACAAGCAAGGCTTCATTTCAGATAAACACAGTCACTTTTCAGCTCAAACGAAGCTACATTGTTCACGAAGCTCACACGTTTCTCGCTCTTTACTGAAAGCATTGGAGTTAGGGGACCTGTGGTTTGTATCAGTTTCAGAAACAGAGTTGAACTAGATATGGTCTCTGTGTGTAGGAAACACAGTACTATTCTTCTGAGCACACTCACGTTTCCCTCTGTATGTTAGATTCTAGAAAGCAAGAGCGAGCTTCTTGCTCTAAAGCAGAGTGTGTTTCATGAATGAGAACTGTGCTGTGTGTTTCCCTTCAGAAGCAGAGTTAAATGCCATGCTCTGTGTCTTCCTACAAGCAAGAGTACTTTTCAGGTGAAATGAAGCTACATTGTTCACGAAGCTCACACATTTCTCGCTGTTGACTGAAGAGCAATGGGTGTTTGAGGACCTGTGTTTTGTATCAGTTTCAGAAACAGAGTTGAAATTGATATGTTCCGTGTGTGTTGGAAACACAGTACTTTTGTTCTGAGCACACTCACGTTTCCCTCTGTATGAGAGACTCTAGAAAGCAAGAGCGTGCTTCTTGTTCTAAAGCAGAGTGTGTTTCATAAATGAGAACTGTGCTCTGTGTTCCCCTTCAGAAACGGAGTTAAATGCCCGGCTCTGTGTTTTCCTACAAGCCAGACTTCGTTTCAGGTAAACGTATTCACTTTTCAACTCAAACAAAGCTACATTGTTCACGAAGCTCACACGATTCTCGCTCTTAAATGAAAAGAATTGGATGTTAGAGGACCTGTGGTTTATATCAGTTTCAGAAACAGAGTTGAACTAGATATGGTCCGTGTGTGTAGGAAACACAGTTCTTTTGTTCTGAGCACACTCACGTTTCCCTCTGTATGAGAGACTCTAGAAAGCAAGAGCGTGCTTCTTGCTCTAAAGCAGAGTGTGTTTCCCGGATGAGAACTGTGCTGTGTGTTTCCCTTCAGAAACAGAGTTAAATGCCTGGCTCTGTGTCTTCCTACAAGCAAGAGTACTTTTCAGGTCAAACGAAGCTACATTGTTCACGAAGCTCACAGGTTTCTCACTCTTAACTGAAAAGCATTGGATGTTAGAGGACCTGTGGTTTGTATCAGTTTCAGAAAGAGAGTTGAACTAGAGATGGTCCGTGTGTGTAGGAAACACAATTCTTTTGTTCTGAGCACACTCACGTTTCCCTCTGTATGAGAGACTCTACAAAGAAAGAGCGTGCTTCTTGCTCTAAAGCAGAGTGTGTTTCATGGATGAGAACTGTGCTCTGTGTTTCCCTTCAGAAATGAAGTTAAATGCCAGGGTCTGTGTCTTCCTACAATCAAGACTCGTTTCAGGTAAACACAGTCATTTTTCAGCTCAAACGAAGCTACATTGTTCACAAAGCTCACACGTTTCTCACTCTTAACTGAAAAGCATTGGATGTTAGAGGACCTGTGGTTTGTATCAGTTTCAGAAACAGAGTTGAACTAGATATGGTCCGTGTGTGTAGTAAACACAGTTCTTTTGTTCTGAGCACACTCACGTTTCCCTCTGTATGAGAGACTCTAGAAAGCAAGAGCGTGCTTCTTGCTCTATAGCATAGTGTGTTTCCCGGATGAGAACTGTGCTGTGTGTTTCCCTTCAGAATTGCAGTTAAATGCCCGGCTCTGTGTCTTCTTACAAGCAAGAGTACTTTTCAGGGCAAACGAAGCTACATTGTTCACAAGGCTCACTCGTTTCTCACTCTTAACTGAAAAGCATTGGATGTTAGAGTATCTGTGGTTTGTATCAGTTTCAGAAACAGAGTTGAACTAGATATGGTCCGTGTGTGTAGGAAACACAGTTCTTTTGTTGTGAGCATACTCACTTTTCCCTCTGTATTAGAGAGTCTAGAAAGCAAGAGCATGCTTCTTGCTCTAAAGCAGAGTGTGTTTCATGGATGAGGACTGTGCTGTGGGTTTCCCTTTAGAAATGGTGTTAAATGCCAGGGTCTGTGTCTTCCTACAAGCAAGGCTTCATTTCAGATAAACACAGTCACTTTTCAGCTCAAACGAAGCTACATTGTTCACGAAGCTCACACGTTTCTCGCTCTTTACTGAAAGCATTGGAGTTAGGGGACCTGTGGTTTGTATCAGTTTCAGAAACAGAGTTGAACTAGATATCGTCTGTGTGTGTAGGAAACACAGTACTTTTCTTCTGAGCACACTCACGTTTCCCTCTGTATGAGAGACTCTAGAAAGCAAGAGCTTGCTTCTTGCTCTAAAGCAGAGTGTGTTTCATAAATGAGAACTGTGCTCTGTGTTCCCCTTCAGAAACGGAGTTAAATGCCCGGCTCTGGGTTTTCCTACAAGCCAGACTTCTTTTCAGGTAAACGCATTCACTTTTCAACTCAAACAAAGCTACATTGTTCACGAAGCTCACACGATTCTCGCTCTTAACTGAAAAGCATTGGATGTTAGAGGACCTGTGGTTTGTATCAGTTTCAGAAACAGAGTTGAACTAGATATGGTCCGTGTGTGTAGTAAACACAGTTCTTTTGTTCTGAGCACACTCACGTTTCCCTCAGTATGTGAGACTCTAGAAAGCAAGAGCGAGCTTCTTGCTCTAAAGCAGAGTGTGTTTCATGAATGAGAACTGTGCAGTGTGTTTCCCTTCAGACACGGAGTTAAATGACCTGCTCTGTGTCTTCCTACAAGCAAGAGTACTTTTCAGGTGAAACGAAGCTACATTGTTCACGAAGCTCACACACTTCTCGCTGTTAACTGAAAAGCAATGGGTGTTTGAGGACCTGTGGTTTGTATCAGTTTCAGAAACAGAGCTGAACTTGATATGTTCCGTGTGTGTTGGAAACACAGTACTTTTGTTCTGAGCACACTCACGTTTCCCTCTGTATGAGAGACTCTAGAAAGCAAGAGCGTGCTTCTTGCTCTAAAGCAGAGTGTGTTTCCCGGATGAGAACGGTGCTGTGTGTTTCCCTTCAGAAACGGAGTTAAATGCCCGGCTCTGTGTCTTCCTGCAAGCAAGAGTACTTTTCAGGTCAAACGAAGCTACATTGTTCACGAAGATCACACGTTTCTCGCTCTTAACTGAAAAGCATAGGATGTTAGAGGACCTGTGGTTTGTATCAGTTTCAGAAACAGAGTTTAACTAGATATGGTCCGTGTGTGTAGGAAACACAGTACTTTTCTTCTGAGCACACTCACGTTATCCTCTGTATGAGAGTCTCTAGCAAGCAAGAGCATGCTTCTTGCTTTAAAGCAGAGTGTGTTTCATGAATGAGAACTGTGCTGTGTGTTCCCCTTCAGAAACAGAGTTAAATGCCAGGGTCTGTGTTTTCCTACAAGCCAGGCTTCGTTTCAAGTAAACGCATTCACTTTTCAGCTCAAACAAAGCTACATTGTTCACGAAGCTCACACGTTTCTTGCTCTTAACTGAAAAGCATTGGATGTTAGAGGACCTGTGGTTTGTATCAGTTTTAGAAACAGAGTTGAACTAGATATGGTCCGTGTGTGTAGGAAACACAGTACTTTTCTTCTAAGGACACTCACGTTATCCTCTGTATGAGAGACTCTAGAAAGCAGGAGCGGGCTTCTTGCTCTAAAGCAGAGTGTGTTTCATGGATAAGGACTGTGCTGTGGGTTTCCCTTTAGAAACGGTGTTAAATGCCAGGGTCTGTGTCTTCCTACAAGCAAGACTTCATTTCAGATAAACACAGTCACTTTTCACCTCAAACGAAGCTACATTGTTCACGAAGCTCACACGTTTCTCGCTCTTAACTGAAAAGCATTGTATGTAGGAGGACCTGTGGTTTGTATCAGTTTCAGAAACAGAGTTGAACTAGATATGGACCATGTGGGTAGGAAACACAGTACTTTTGTTCTGAGCACACACACGTTTCCCTCTGTATGAGAGAATCTAGAAAGCAAGAGCGTGCTTCTTGCTCTAAAGCAGAGTGTGTTTCATGAATGAGAACTGTGCTGTGTATTTCCCTTCAGAAACGGATTTAAATGCCTGGCTCTCTGTTTTCCTACAAGCCAGACTTCGTTTCATGTAAACGCAGTCACTTTTCAGCTCAAACAATGCTACATTTTTCACGAAGCTCACACGATTCTCGCTCTTAAATGAAAAGAATTGGATGTTAGAGGACCTGTGGTTTGTATCAGTTTCAGAAACAGAGTTGAACTAGATATGGTCCGTGTGTGTAGTAAACACAGTTCTTTTGTTCTGAGCACACTCACGTTTCTCTCTGTATGAGAGAATCTAGAAAGCAATAGCGTGCTTCTTGCTCTAATTTAGAGTGTGTTTCCCAGATGAGAACTGTGCTGTGTGTTTCCCTTCAGAAACGGAGTTAAATGCCCGGCTCTGTGTCTTCCTACAAGCAAGAGTACTTTTCAGGTCAAACGAAGCTACATTGTTCACAAAGCTCACAGGTTTCTCGCTCTTAACTAAAAAGCACAGGATGTTAGAGGACCTGTGGTTTGTATCAGTTTCAGAAACAGAGTTGAACTAGATATGGTCCGTGTGTGTAGGAAACACAGTACTTTTCTTCTGAGCACACTCACGTTATCCTCTGTATGAGAGACTCTAGCAAGCAAGAGCGTGCTTCTTGCTTTAAAGCAGAGTGTGTTTCATGAATGAGAACTGTGCTGTGTGTTCCCCTTCAGAAACAGAGTTAAATGCCCGGGTCTGTGTTTTCCTACAAGCCAGGCTTCGTTTCAAGTAAACGCATTCACTTTTCAGCTCAAACAAAGCTACATTGTTCACGACGCTCACACGTTTCTTGCTCTTAACTGAAAAGCATTGGATGTTAGAGGACCTGTGGTTTGTATCAGTTTTAGAAACAGAGTTGAACTAAATATGGTCCGTGTGTGTAGGAAACACAGTTCTTTTGTTCTGAGCACACTCACGTTTCCCTCTGTATGTGAGACTCTAGAAAGCAAGAGCGAGCTTCTTGTTCTAAAGCAGAGTGTGTTTCATGAATGAGAACTGTGTTGTGTGTTTCCTTTCAGAAACGGAGTTAAATACCCTGCTCTGTGTCTTCCTACAAGCAAGAGTACTTTTCAGGTGAAATGAAGCTACATTGTTCACAAAGCTCACACGTTTCTCGCTCTTAACTGAAAAGCATTGGATGTTAGAGGACCTGGGGTTTTTATCAGTTTCAGAAACAGAGTTGAACTAGATATGGTCCGTGTGTGTAGGAAACACAGTTCTTTTGTTCTGAGCACACTCATTTTCCCTCTGTATTAGAGAGTCTAGAAAGCAAGAGCGTGCTTCTTGCTCTAAAGCAGAGTGTGTTTCATGGATGAGGATTGTGCTGTGTGTTTCCCTTCAGAAACGGAGTTAAATGCCCTGCTCTGTGTCTTCATACAAACAAGACTTCGTTTCATGTAAATGCAGACACTTTTCAGCTCAAACGAAGCTACATTGTTCACGAAGCTCACACGTTTCTTGCTCTTAACTGAAAAGCATTGAATGTTAGAGGACCTGTGGTTTGTATCAGTTTCAGAAAGAGAGTTAAACTAGATATGGTCCGTGTGTGTAGGAAACACAATTCTTTTGTTCTGAGCACACTCACGTTTCTCTCTGTATGAGAGAATCTAGAAAGCAATAGCGTGCTTCTTGCTCTAATGTAGAGTGTGTTTCCCGGATGAGAACTGTGCTGTGTGTTTCCCTTCAGAAACGGAGTTAAATGCCCGGCTCTGTGTCTTCCTACAAGCAAGAGTACTTTTCAGGTCAAAGAAAGCTACATTGTTCACAAAGCTCACAGGTTTCTCGCTCTTAACTGAAAAGCATAGGATCTTAGAGGACCTGTGGTTTGTATCAGTTTCAGAAACAGAGTTCAACTAGATATGGTCCGTGTGTGTAGGAAACACAGTACTTTTCTTCTGAGCACACTCACGTTATCCTCTGTATGAGAGACTCTAGCAAGCAAGAGCGTGCTTCTTGCTTTAAAGCAGAGTGTGTTTCATGAATGAGAACTGTGCTGTGTGTTCCCCTTCAGAAACAGAGTTAAATGCCCGGGTCTGTGTTTTCCTAGAAGCCAGGCTTCGTTTCAAGTAAACGCATTCACTTTTCAGCTCAAACAAAGCTACATTGTTCACGAAGCTCACACGTTTCTTGCTCTTAACTGAAAAGCATTGGATGTTAGAGGACCTGTGGTTTGTATCAGTTTTAGAAACAGAGTTGAACTAGATATGGTCCGTGTGTGTAGGAAACACAGTACTTTTCTTCTAAGGACACTCACGTTATCCTCTGTATGAGAGACTCTAGAAAGCAGGAGCGGGCTTCTTGCTCTAAAGCAGAGTGTGTTTCATGGATAAGGACTGTGCTGTGGGTTTCCCTTTAGAAACGGTGTTAAATGCCAGGGTCTGTGTCTTCCTACAAGCAACACTTCATTTCAGATAAACACAGTCACTTTTCACCTCAAACGAAGCTACATTGTTCACGAAGCTCACACGTTTCTCGCTCTTAACTGAAAAGCATTGTATGTAGGAGGACCTGTGGTTTGTATCAGTTTCAGAAACAGAGTTGAACTAGATATGGTCCATGTGGGTAGGAAACACAGTACTTTTGTTCTGAGCACACACACGTTTCCCTCTGTATGAGAGAATCTAGAAAGCAAGAGCGTGCTTCTTGCTCTAAAGCAGAGTGTGTTTCATGAATGAGAACTGTGCTGTGTGTTTCCCTTCAGAAACGGAGTTAAATGCCCTGCTCTGTGTCTTCCTACAAGCAAGAGTACTTTTCAGGTGAAACGAAGCTACATTGTTCACGAAGCTCACACACTTCTCGCTGTTAACTGAAAAGCAATGGGTGTTTGAGGACCTGTGGTTTGTATCAGTTTCAGAAACAGAGTTGAACTTGATATGTTCCGTGTGTGTTGGAAACACAGTACTTTTGTTCTGAGCACACTCACGTTTCCCTCTGTATGAGAGAATCTAGAAAGCAAGAGCTTGCTTCTTGCTCTAAAGCAGAGTGTGTTTCATAAATGAGAACTGTGCTCTGTGTTCCCCTTCAGAAACGGAGTTAAATGCCCGGCTCTGTGTTTTCCTACAAGCCAGACATCGTTTCAGGTAAACGCATTCAGTTTTCAGCTCAAACAAAGCTACATTGTTCACGAAGCTCACACTTTTCTCGCTCTTAACTGAAAAGCATTGGATGTTAGAAGACCTGTGGTTTGTATCAGTTTCAGAAACAGAGTTGAACTAGATATGGTCCGTGTGTGTAGGAAACACAGTTCTTTTGTTGTGAGCACACTCATATTTCCCTCTGTATTAGAGAGTCCAGAATGCAAGAGCATGCTTCTTGCTCTAAAGCAGAGTGTGTTTCATGGATGAGGACTGTGCTGTGGGTTTCCCTTTAGAAACGGTGTTAAATGCCCTGCTCTGTGTCTTCCTACAAGCAAGAGTACTTTTCAGGTGAAACGAAGCTACATTGTTCACGAAGCTCACACATTTCTCGCTGTTAACTGAAAAGCAATGGGTGTTTGAGGACCTGTGGTTTGTATCAGTTTCAGAAACAGAGTTGAACTTGATATGTTCCGTGTGTGTCAGAAACACAGTAATTTTGTTCTGAGCACACTCACGTTTCCCTCTGTATGAGAGACTCTAGAAAGCAAGAGCGTGCTTCTTGCTCTAAAGCAGAGTGTGTTTCATGAATGAGAACTGTGCTGTGTGTTCCCCTTCAGAAACAGAGTTAAATGCCCAGGTCTGTGTTTTCCTAGAAGCCAGGCTTCGTTTCAAGTAAACGCATTCACTTTTCAGCTCAAACAAAGCTACATTGTTCACGAAGCTCACACGTTTCTTGCTCTTAACTGAAAAGCATTGGATGTTAGAGGACCTGTGGTTTGTATCAGTTTTAGAAACAGAGTTGAACTAGATATGGTCCGTGTGTGTAGGAAACACAGTACTTTTCTTCTAAGGACACTCACGTTATCCTCTGTATGAGAGACTCTAGAAAGCAGGAGCGGGCTTCTTGCTCTAAAGCAGAGTGTGTTTCATGGATAAGGACTGTGCTGTGGGTTTCCCTTTAGAAACGGTGTTAAATGCCAGGGTCTGTGACTTCCTACAAGCAAGACTTCATTTCAGATAAACACAGTCACTTTTCACCTCAAACGAAGCTACATTGTTCACGAAGCTCACACGTTTCTCGCTCTTAACTGAAAAGCATTGTATGTAGGAGGACCTGTGGTTTGTATCAGTTTCAGAAACAGAGTTGAACTAGATATGGTCCATGTGGGTAGGAAACACAGTACTTTTGTTCTGAGCACACACACGTTTCCCTCTGTATGAGAGAATCTAGAAAGCAAGAGCGTGCTTCTTGCTCTAAAGCAGAGTGTGTTTCATGAATGTGAACTGTGCTGTGTATTTCCCTTCAGAAACGGATTTAAATGCCCGGCTCTGTGTTTGCCTACATGCCAGGCTTCGTTTCAGGTAAACACATTCACTTTTCAGCTCAAACGAAGCTACAATGTTCACGAAGCTCACATGTTTCTCGCTCTTAACTGAAAAGCATTGGATGTTAGAGGACCTGTGGTTTGTATCAGTTTCAGAAACAGAGTTGAACTAGATATGGTCCGTGTATGTAGGAAACACAATTCTTTTGTTCTGAGCACACTCACGTTTCACTCTGTATGAGAGACTCTAGAAAGAAAGAGCGTGCTTCTTGCTCTAAAGCAGAGTGTGTTTCATGAATGAGAACTGTGCTGTGTGTTTCCCTTCAGAAACGGAGTTAAATGCCCTGCTCTGTGTCTTCCTACAAGCAAGAGTACTTTTCAGGTGAAACGAAGCTACATTGTTCACGAAGCTCACACACTTCTCGCTGTTAACTGAAAAGCAATGGGTGTTTGAGGACCTGTGGTTTGTATCAGTTTCAGAAACAGAGTTGAACTTGATATGTTCCGTGTGTGTTGGAAACACAGTACTTTTGTTCTGAGCACACTCACGTTTCCCTCTGTATGAGAGAATCTAGAAAGCAAGAGCTTGCTTCTTGCTCTAAAGCAGAGTGTGTTTCATAAATGAGAACTGTGCTCTGTGTTCCCCTTCAGAAACGGAGTTAAATGCCCGGCTCTGTGTTTTCCTACAAGCCAGACATCGTTTCAGGTAAACGCATTCAGTTTTCAGCTCAAACAAAGCTACATTGTTCACGAAGCTCACACTTTTCTCGCTCTTAACTGAAAAGCATTGGATGTTAGAAGACCTGTGGTTTGTATCAGTTTCAGAAACAGAGTTGAACTAGATATGGTCCGTGTGTGTAGGAAACACAGTTCTTTTGTTGTGAGCACACTCACATTTCCCTCTGTATTAGAGAGTCCAGAATGCAAGAGCATGCTTCTTGCTCTAAAGCAGAGTGTGTTTCATGGATGAGGACTGTGCTGTGGGTTTCCCTTTAGAAACGGTGTTAAATGCCCTGCTCTGTGTCTTCCTACAAGCAAGAGTACTTTTCAGGTGAAACGAAGCTACATTGTTCACGAAGCTCACACATTTCTTGCTGTTAACAGAAAAGCAATGGGTGTTTGAGGACCTGTGGTTTGTATCAGTTTCAGAAACAGAGTTGAACTAGATATGGTCCGTGTGTGTAGTAAACACAGTTCTTTTGTTCTGAGCACACTCACGTTTCCCTCTGTATGAGAGACTCTAGAAAGCAAGAGCGTGCTTCTTGCTCTAAAGCAGAGTGTGTTTCCCGGATGAGAACTGTGCTGTGTGTTTCCCTTCAGAAACAGAGTTAAATGCCTGGCTCTGTGTCTTCCTACAAGCAAGAGTACTTTTCAGGTCAAACGAAGCTACATTTTTCACGAAGCTCACAGGTTTCTCGCTCTTAACTGAAAAGCATTGGATGTTAGAGGACCTGTGGTTTTTATCAGTTTCAGAAACAGAGTTGAACTAGATATGGTCCGTGTGTGTAGGAAACACAGTTCTTTTGTTCTGAGCACACTCATTTTCCCTCTGTATTAGAGAGTCTAGAAAGCAAGAGCGTGCTTCTTGCTCTAAAGCAGAGTGTGTTTCATGGATGAGGATTGTGCTGTGTGTTTCCCTTCAGAAACGGAGTTAAATGCCCTGCTCTGTGTCTTCATACAAACAAGACTTCGTTTCATGTAAATGCAGTCACTTTTCAGCTCAAACGAAGCTACATTGTTCACGAAGCTCACACGTTTCTTGCTCTTAACTGAAAAGCATTGAATGTTAGAGGACCTGTGGTTTGTATCAGTTTCAGAAAGAGAGTTAAACTAGATATGGTCCGTGTGTGTAGGAAACACAATTCTTTTGTTCTGAGCACACTCATGTTTCTCTCTGTATGAGAGAATCTAGAAAGCAATAGCGTGCTTCTTGCTCTAATGTAGAGTGTGTTTCCCGGATGAGAACTGTGCTGTGTGTTTCCCTTTCAGAAACGGAGTTAAATGCCCGGCTCTGTGTCTTCCTACAAGCAAGAGTACTTTTCAGGTCAAAGAAAGCTACATTGTTCACAAAGCTCACAGGTTTCTCGCTCTTAACTGAAAAGCATAGGATGTTAGAGGACCTGTGGTTTGTATCAGTTTCAGAAACAGAGTTCAACTAGATATGGTCCGTGTGTGTAGGAAACACAGTACTTTTATTCTGAGCACACTCACGTTATCCTCTGTATGAGAGACTCTAGCAAGCAAGAGCGTGCTTCTTGCTTTAAAGCAGAGTGTGTTTCATGAATGAGAACTGTGCTGTGTGTTCCCCTTCAGAAACAGAGTTAAGTGCCCGGGTCTGTGTTTTCCTAGAAGCCAGGCTTCGTTTCAAGTAAACGCATTCACTTTTCAGCTCAAACAAAGCTACATTGTTCACGAAGCTCACACGTTTCTTGCTCTTAACTGAAAAGCATTGGATGTTAGAGGACCTGTGGTTTGTATCAGTTTTAGAAACAGAGTTGAACTAAATATGGTCCGTGTGTGTAGGAAACACAGTTCTTTTGTTCTGAGCACACTCACGTTTCCCTCTGTATGTGAGACTCTAGAAAGCAAGAGCGAGCTTCTTGCTCTAAAGCAGAGTGTGTTTCATGAATGAGAACTGTGCTGTGTGTTTCCTTTCAGAAACGGAGTTAAATACCCTGCTCTGTGTCTTCCTACAAGCAAGAGTACTTTTCAGGTGAAATGAAGCTACATTGTTCACAAAGCTCACACGTTTCTCGCTCTTAACTGAAAAGCATTGGATGTTAGAGGACCTGTGGTTTGTATCAGTTTCAGAAACAGAGTTGAACTAGATATGGTCCGTGTGTGTAGGAAACAGTACTTTTCTCCTAAGGACACTCACATTATCCTCTGTATGAGCGACTCTAGAAAGCAGGAGCGGGCTTCTTGCTCTAAAGCAGAGTGTGTTTCATGAATGAGAACTGTGCTGTGTGTTTCCCTTCAGAAACGGAGTTAAATGCCCTGCTCTGTGTCTTCCTACAAGCCAGGCGTCGTTTCAGGTAAACGCATTCACTTTTCAGCTCAAAAGAAGCTACATTGTTCAGGAAGCTCACACGTTTCTCGCTCTTAAATGAAAAGCATTGGATGTTAGAGGACCAGTGGTTTGTATCAGTTTCAGAAAGAGAGTTGAACTAGATAGGGTCCGTGTGTGTAGGAAACACAGATCTTTTGTTCTGAGCACACTCACTTTTCCCTCTGTATTAGAGAGTCTAGAAAGCCAGAGCGTGCTTCTTGCTCTAAAGCAGAGTGTGTTTCATGAATGAGAACTGTGCTGTGTGTTTCCCTTCAGAAACGGAGTTAAATGCCACGGTCTGTGTCTTCCTACAAGCAAGAGTACTTTTCAGGTGAAACGAAGCTACATTGTTCACGAAGCTCACACGTTTCTCGCTGTTAACTGAAAAGCAATGGGTGTTTGAGGACCTGTGGTTTGTATCAGTTTCAGAAAGAGAGTTGAACTAGATAGGGTCCGTGTGTGTAGGAAACACAGATCTTTTGTTCTGAGCACACTCACTTTTCCCTCTGTATTAGAGAGTCTAGAAAGCCAGAGCGTGCTTCTTGCTTAAAGCAGAGTGTGTTTCATGAATGAGAACTGTGCTGTGTGTTTCCCTTCAGAAACGGTGTTAAATGCCCTGCTCTGTGTCTTCCTACAATCAAGACTCGTTTCAGGTAAACGCAATCACTTTTCAGCTCAAATGAAGCTACATTGTTCACGAAGCTCACACGTTTCTCGCACTTAACTGAAAAGCATTAGATGTTAGAGGACTTGTGGTTTGTGTAAGTTTCAGAAACAAAGTTGAACTAGATAGGGTCCGTGTGTGTAGGAAACACAGTTCTTTATTCTGAGCACACTCACTTTTCCCTTTGTATGAGAGAATCTAGAAAGCAAGAGCGTGCTTCTTGCTCTAAAGCAGAGTGTGTTTCATGGATGAGAACTATGCTGTGTGTTTCTCCTGAGACACAGAGTTAAATGCCCCGCTCTGTGTCTTCATACAACAAGACTTCATTTTGGGTAAATGCAGTCAATTTTCTGCTCAAACGATGCTACATTGTTCACGAAGCTCACATGTTTGTCGCTCTTAACTGAAATGCTTTGGATGTTAGAAGACTTGTGGTTTGTATAAGTTTCAGAAACAGAGTTGAACTAGATAGGGTCCGTGTGTGTAGGAAACACAGTTCTTTATTCTGAGCACACTCACTTTTCTCTCTTTATGAGAGAATCTAGAAAGCAAGAGCATGCTTCTTGCTCTAAAGCAGAGTGTGTTTCCCGGATGAGAACTGTGCTCTGTGTTTCCCTTCAGAAACGGAGTTAAATGCCCTGCTCTGTGTCTTCCTACAAGCAAGACTTCGTTTCATGTAAATGCAGTCACTTTTCAGCTCAAACGAAGCTACATTGTTCACAAAGCTCACACGTTTCTCGCTCTTAACTGAAAAGCATTGCATGTTAGAGGACCTGTGGTTTGTATCAGTTTCAGAAAAAGAGTTGAACTAGATATGGTCCGTGTGTGTAGGAAACACAATTCTTTTGTTCTGAGCACACTCACGTTTCCCTCTGTATGAGAGACTCTAGAAAGCAAGAGCGTGCTTCTTGCTCTAAAGCAGAGTGTGTTTCATGAATGAGAACTGTGCTGTGGGTTTCCCTTCAGAAACGGAGTTAAATGCCACGGTCTGTGTCTTCCTACAAGCAAGAGTACATTTCAGGTGAAACGAAGCTACATTGTTCACGAAGCTCACACGTTTCTCGCTGTTAACTGAAAAGCAATGGGTGTTTGAGGACCTGTGGTTTGTATCAGTTTCAGAAAGAGAGTTGAACTTGATATGTTCCGTGTGTGTTGGAAACACAGTACTTTTGTTCTGAGCACACTCACGTTTCCCTCTGTATGAGAGACTCTAGAAAGCAAGAGCGTGCTTCTTGCTCTAAAGCAGAGTGTGTTTCATAAATGAGAACTGTGCTCTGTGTTCTCCTTCAGAAACAGAGTTAAATGCCCGGCTCTGTGTTTTCCTACAAGCCAGACTTCGTTTCAGGTAAACACAGTCACTTTTCAGCTCAAACGAAGCTACATTGTTCACGAAGCTCACACGTTTCTCGCTCTTAACTGAAAAGCATTGGATGTTAGAGGACCTGTGGTTTGTATGAGTTTCAGAAACAGAGTAGACCTAGATATGGTCCGTGTGTGTAGGAAACACAGTTCTTTTGTTCTGAGCACACTCACGTTTCCCTCTGTATGTGAGACTCTAGAAAGCAAGAGCATGCTTCTTGCTCTAAAGCAGAGTGTGTTTCATGAATGAGAACTGTGCTGTGTGTTTCCCTTCAGAAACGGAGTTAAATGCCCTGCTCTGTGTCTTGCTACAAGCAAGAGTTCGTTTCATGTAAATGCAGTCACTTTTCAGCTCAAACGAAGCTACATTGTTCACGAAGCTCACACGTTTCTCGCTCTTAACTGAAAAGCATTGTATGTAGGAGGACCTGTGGTTTGGATCAGTTTCAGAAACAGAGTTGAACCAGATAGGGTCCGTGTGTGTAGGAAACACAGTTCTATTATTCTGAGCACACTCACGTTTCCCTCAGTTTGAGAGACTCTAGAAAGCAAGAGCGTGCTTCTTGCTCTAAAGCAGAGTGTGTTTCATGAATGAGAACTGTGCTATGTATTTCCCTTCAGAAACGGAGTTAAATGCCACGGTCTGTGTCTTCCTACAAGCAAGAGTACATTTCAGGTGAAACGAAGCTACATTGTTCACGAAGCTCACACGTTTCTCGCTGTTAACTGAAAAGCAATGGGTGTTTGAGGACCTGTGGTTTGTATCAGTTTCAGAAAGAGAGTTGAACTTGATATGTTCCGTGTGTGTTGGAAACACAGTACTTTTGTTCTGAGCACACTCACGTTTCCCTCTGTATGAGAGACTCTAGAAAGCAAGAGCGTGCTTCTTGCTCTAAAGCAGAGTGTGTTTCATAAATGAGAACTGTGCTCTGTGTTCTCCTTCAGAAACAGAGTTAAATGCCCGGCTCTGTGTTTTCCTACAAGCCAGACTTCGTTTCAGGTAAACACAGTCACTTTTCAGCTCAAACGAAGCTACATTGTTCACGAAGCTCACACGTTTCTCGCTCTTAACTGAAAAGCATTGGATGTTAGAGGACCTGTGGTTTGTATGAGTTTCAGAAACAGAGTAGACCTAGATATGGTCCGTGTGTGTAGGAAACACAGTTCTTTTGTTCTGAGCACACTCACGTTTCCCTCTGTATGTGAGACTCTAGAAAGCAAGAGCATGCTTCTTGCTCTAAAGCAGAGTGTGTTTCATGAATGAGAACTGTGCTGTGTGTTTCCCTTCAGAAACGGAGTTAAATGCCCTGCTCTGTGTCTTGCTACAAGCAAGAGTTCGTTTCATGTAAATGCAGTCACTTTTCAGCTCAAACGAAGCTACATTGTTCACGAAGCTCACACGTTTCTCGCTCTTAACTGAAAAGCATTGTATGTAGGAGGACCTGTGGTTTGGATCAGTTTCAGAAACAGAGTTGAACCAGATAGGGTCCGTGTGTGTAGGAAACACAGTTCTATTATTCTGAGCACACTCACGTTTCCCTCAGTTTGAGAGACTCTAGAAAGCAAGAGCGTGCTTCTTGCTCTAAAGCAGAGTGTGTTTCATGAATGAGAACTGTGCTATGTATTTCCCTTCAGAAACGGAGTTAAATGCCCGGCTCTGTGTCTTCCTACAAGCAAGACTTAATTTCAGGTAAACGCAGTCACTTTTCAGCTCAAACGAAGCTACATTGTTCACGAAGCTCACACGTTTCTTGCTCTTAACTGAAAAGCATTGTATGTAGGAGGAACTGTGGTTTGTATCACTTTCAGAAACAGAGTTGAACTAGATATGGTCTGTGTGGGTTGGAAACACAGTACTTTTGTTCTGAGCACACTCATGTTTCCCTCTGTATGAGAGACTCTAGAAAGCAAGAGCGTGCTTCTTGCTCTAAAGCAGAGTGTGTTTCATGAATGAGAACTGTGCTGTGTGTTTCCCTTCAGAAACGGAGTTAAATGCCCGGCGCTGTGTCTTCCTACAAGCAAGACTCGTTTTCAGGTAAATGCAGTCACTTTTCAGCTCAAACGAAGCTACATTGTTCACGAAGCTCACACGTTTCTCGCTCTTAACTGAAAAGCATTGGATGTTAGAGGACCTGTGGTTTGTATCAGTTTTAGAAACAGAGTTGAACTAGATAGGGTCCGTGTGTGTAGGAAACACAGTTCTTTTGTTCTGAGCACACTCACTTTTCCCTCTGTATGAGAGAATCTAGAAAGCAAGGGCGTGCATCTTGCTCTAAAGCAGAGTGTGTTTCATGAATGAGAACTGTGCATGTGTTCACCTTCAGAAACGGAGTTAAATGCCCGGCTCTGTGTTTTCCTACATGCCAGACTTCGTTTCAGGTAAACGCATTCAGTTTTCAGCTCAAACAAAGCTACATTGTTCACGAAGCTCACACGTTTCTCGCTCTTAACTGAAAAGCATTGGATGATAGAGGACCAGTGGTTTGTATCAGTTTCAGAAACAGAGTTGAACTAGATATGGTCCGTGTGTGTAGGAAACACAGTTCTTTTGTTCTGAGCAAACTCAGGTTTACCTCTGTATGAGAGACTCTAGAAAGCAAGAGCGTGCTTCTTGCTCTAAAGCAGAGTGTGTTTCATGGATGAGGACTGTGCTGTGGGTTTCCCTTTAGAAACAGTGTTAAATGCCAGGGTCTGTGTCTTCCTACAAGCAAGACTTCATTTCAGATAAACACAGTCACTTTTCAGCTCAAACGAAGCTACATTGTTCACGAAGCTCACACGTTTCTCGCTCTTAACTGAAAAGCATTGGATGTTAGAGGACCTGTGGTTTGTATCAGTTTCAGAAACAGAGTTGACCTAGATATGGTCCGTGTGTGTAGGAAACACAGTTCTTTTGTTCTGAGCACACTCACGTTTCCCTCTGTATGTGAGACTCTAGAAAGCAAGAGTGAGCTTCTTGCTCTAAAGCAGAGTGTGTTTCACGAATGAGAACTGTGCTGTGTGTTTCCCTTCAGAAACGGAGTTAAAAGCCCTGCTCTGTGTCTTGCTACAAGCAAGAGTTCGTTTCATGTAAATGCAGTCACTTTTCAGCTCAAACGAAGCTACATTGTTCACGAAGCTCACACGTTTCTCGCTCTTAACTGAAAAGCATTGTATGTAGGTGGACCTGTGGTTTGGATCAGTTTCAGAAACAGAGTTGAACCAGATAGGGTCCGTGTGTGTAGGAAACACAATTCTTTTGTTCTGAGCACACTCACGTTTCCCTCTGTATGAGAGACTCTAGAAAGCAAGAGCGTGCTTCTTGCTCTAAAGCAGAGTGTGTTTCATGAATGAGAACTGTGCTGTGGGTTTCCCTTCAGAAACGGAGTTAAATGCCACGGTCTGTGTCTTCCTACAAGCAAGAGTACATTTCAGGTGAAACGAAGCTACATTGTTCACGAAGCTCACACGTTTCTCGCTGTTAACTGAAAAGCAATGGGTGTTTGAGGACCTGTGGTTTGTATCAGTTTCAGAAAGAGAGTTGAACTTGATATGTTCCGTGTGTGTTGGAAACACAGTACTTTTGTTCTGAGCACACTCACGTTTCCCTCTGTATGAGAGACTCTAGAAAGCAAGAGCGTGCTTCTTGCTCTAAAGCAGAGTGTGTTTCATAAATGAGAACTGTGCTCTGTGTTCTCCTTCAGAAACAGAGTTAAATGCCCGGCTCTGTGTTTTCCTACAAGCCAGACTTCGTTTCAGGTAAACACAGTCACTTTTCAGCTCAAACGAAGCTACATTGTTCACGAAGCTCACACGTTTCTCGCTCTTAACTGAAAAGCATTGGATGTTAGAGGACCTGTGGTTTGTATGAGTTTCAGAAACAGAGTAGACCTAGATATGGTCCGTGTGTGTAGGAAACACAGTTCTTTTGTTCTGAGCACACTCACGTTTCCCTCTGTATGTGAGACTCTAGAAAGCAAGAGCATGCTTCTTGCTCTAAAGCAGAGTGTGTTTCATGAATGAGAACTGGGCTGTGTGTTTCCCTTCAGAAACGGAGTTAAATGCCCTGCTCTGTGTCTTGCTACAAGCAAGAGTTCGTTTCATGTAAATGCAGTCACTTTTCAGCTCAAACGAAGCTACATTGTTCACGAAGCTCACACGTTTCTCGCTCTTAACTGAAAAGCATTGTATGTAGGAGGACCTGTGGTTTGGATCAGTTTCAGAAACAGAGTTGAACCAGATAGGGTCCGTGTGTGTAGGAAACACAGTTCTATTATTCTGAGCACACTCACGTTTCCCTCTGTTTGAGAGACTCTAGAAAGCAAGAGCGTGCTTCTTGCTCTAAAGCAGAGTGTGTTTCATGAATGAGAACTGTGCTATGTATTTCCCTTCAGAAACGGAGTTAAATGCCCGGCTCTGTGTCTTCCTACAAGCAAGACTTCGTTTCAGGTAAACGCAGTCACTTTTCAGCTCAAACGAAGCTACATTGTTCACGAAGCTCACACGTTTCTCGCTCTTAACTGAAAAGCATTGTATGTAGGAGGAACTGTGGTTTGTATCACTTTCAGAAACAGAGTTGAACTAGATATGGTCCGTGTGGGTTGGAAACACAGTACTTTTGTTCTGAGCACACTCATGGTTCCCTCTGTATGAGAGACTCTAGAAAGCAAGAGCGTGCTTCTTGCTCTAAAGCAGAGTGTGTTTCATGAATGAGAACTGTGCTGTGTGTTTCCCTTCAGAAACGGAGTTAAATGCCCGGCGCTGTGTCTTCCTACAAGCAAGACTCGTTTTCAGGTAAACGCAGTCACTTTTCAGCTCAAACGAAGCTACATTGTTCACGAAGCTCACACGTTTCTCGCTCTTAACTGAAAAGCATTGGATGTTAGAGGACCTGTGGTTTGTATCAGTTTTAGAAACAGAGTTGAACTAGATAGGGTCCGTGTGTGTAGGAAACACAGTTCTTTTGTTCTGAGCACACTCACTTTTCCCTCTGTATGAGAGAATCTAGAAAGCAAGGGCGTGCATCTTGCTCTAAAGCAGAGTGTGTTTCATGAATGAGAACTGTGCATGTGTTCACCTTCAGAAACGGAGTTAAATGCCCGGCTCTGTGTTTTCCTACATGCCAGACTTCGTTTCAGGTAAACGCATTCAGTTTTCAGCTCAAACAAAGCTACATTGTTCACGAAGCTCACACGTTTCTCGCTCTTAACTGAAAAGCATTGGATGATAGAGGACCTGTGGTTTGTATCAGTTTCAGAAACAGAGTTGAACTAGATATGGTCCGTGTGTGTAGGAAACACAGTTCTTTTGTTCTGAGCAAACTCAGGTTTACCTCTGTATGAGAGACTCTAGAAAGCAAGAGCGTGCTTCTTGCTCTAAAGCAGAGTGTGTTTCATGGATGAGGACTGTGCTGTGGGTTTCCCTTTAGAAACAGTGTTAAATGCCAGGGTCTGTGTCTTCCTACAAGCAAGACTTCATTTCAGATAAACACAGTCACTTTTCAGCTCAAACGAAGCTACATTGTTCACGAAGCTCACACGTTTCTCGCTCTTAACTGAAAAGCATTGGATGTTAGAGGACCTGTGGTTTGTATCAGTTTCAGAAACAGAGTTGACCTAGATATGGTCCGTGTGTGTAGGAAACACAGTTCTTTTGTTCTGAGCACACTCACGTTTCCCTCTGTATGTGAGACTCTAGAAAGCAAGAGCGAGCTTCTTGCTCTAAAGCAGAGTGTGTTTCATGAATGAGAACTGTGCTATGTATTTCCCTTCAGAAACGGAGTTAAATGCCCGGCTCTGTGTCTTCCTACAAGCAAGACTTCGTTTCAGGTAAACGCAGTCACTTTTCAGCTCAAACGAAGCTACATTGTTCACGAAGCTCACACGTTTCTCGCTCTTAACTGAAAAGCATTGTATGTAGGAGGAACTGTGGTTTGTATCACTTTCAGAAACAGAGTTGAACTAGATATGGTCCGTGTGGGTTGGAAACACAGTACTTTTGTTCTGAGCACACTCATGTTTCCCTCTGTATGAGAGACTCTAGAAAGCAAGAGCGTGCTTCTTGCTCTAAAGCAGAGTGTGTTTCATGAATGAGAACTGTGCTGTGTGTTTCCCTTCAGAAACGGAGTTAAATGCCCGGCGCTGTGTCTTCCTACAAGCAAGACTCGTTTTCAGGTAAACGCAGTCACTTTTCAGCTCAAACGAAGCTACATTGTTCACGAAGCTCACACGTTTCTCGCTCTTAACTGAAAAGCATTGGATGTTAGAGGACCTGTGGTTTGTATCAGTTTTAGAAACAGAGTTGAACTAGATAGGGTCCGTGTGTGTAGGAAACACAGTTCTTTTGTTCTGAGCACACTCACTTTTCCCTCTGTATGAGAGAATCTAGAAAGCAAGAGCGTGCATCTTGCTCTAAAGCAGAGTGTGTTTCATGAATGAGAACTGTGCATGTGTTCACCTTCAGAAACGGAGTTAAATGCCCGGCTCTGTGTTTTCCTACATGCCAGACTTCGTTTCAGGTAAACGCATTCAGTTTTCAGCTCAAACAAAGCTACATTGTTCACGAAGCTCACACGTATCTCGCTCTTAACTGAAAAGCATTGGATGATAGAGGACCTGTGGTTTGTATCAGTTTCAGAAACAGAGTTGAACTAGATATGGTCCGTGTGTGTAGGAAACACAGTTCTTTTGTTCTGAGCAAACTCAGGTTTACCTCTGTATGAGAGACTCTAGAAAGCAAGAGCGTGCTTCTTGCTCTAAAGCAGAGTGTGTTTCATGGATGAGGACTGTGCTGTGGGTTTCCCTTTAGAAACAGTGTTAAATGCCAGGGTCTGTGTCTTCCTACAAGCAAGACTTCATTTCAGATAAACACAGTCACTTTTCAGCTCAAACGAAGCTACATTGTTCACGAAGCTCACACGTTTCTCGCTCTTAACTGAAAAGCATTGGATGTTAGAGGACCTGTGGTTTGTATCAGTTTCAGAAACAGAGTTGACCTAGATATGGTCCGTGTGTGTAGGAAACACAGTTCTTTTGTTCTGAGCACACTCACGTTTCCCTCTGTATGTGAGACTCTAGAAAGCAAGAGCGAGCTTCTTGCTCTAAAGCAGAGTGTGTTTCATGAATGAGAACTGTGCTGTGTGTTTCCCTTCAGAAACGGAGTTAAATGCCCTGCTCTGTGTCTTGCTACATGCAAGAGTTCGTTTCATTTAAATGCAGTCACTTTTCAGCTCAAACGAAGCTACATTGTTCACGAAGCTCACACGTTTCTCGCTCTTAACTGAAAAGCATTGTATGTAGGTGGACCTGTGGTTTGAATCAGTTTCAGAAACAGAGTTGAACCAGATAGGGTCCGTGTGTGTAGGAAACACAGTTCTATTATTCTGAGCACACTCACGTTTCCCTCTGTTTGAGAGACTCTAGAAAGCAAGAGCGTGCTTCTTGTTCTAAAGCAGAGTGTGTTTCATGAATGAGAACTGTGCTATGTATTTCCCTTCAGAAACGGAGTTAAATGCCCGGCTCTGTGTCTTCCTACAAGCAAGACTTCGTTTTAGGTAAACGCAGTCACTTTTCAGCTCAAACGAAGCTACATTGTTCACGAAGCTCACACGTTTCTCGCTCTTAACTGAAAAGCATTGTATGTAGGAGGAACTGTGGTTTGTTTCACTTTCAGAAACAGAGTTGAACTAGATATGGTCCGTGTGGGTTGGAAACACAGTACTTTTGTTCTGAGCACACTCATGTTTCCCTCTGTATGAGAGACTCTAGAAAGCAAGAGCGTGCTTCTTGCTCTAAAGCAGAGTGTGTTTCATGAATGAGAACTGTGCTGTGTGTTTCCCTTCAGAAACGGAGTTAAATGCCCGGCGCTGTGTCTTCCTACAATCAAGACTCGTTTCAGGTAAACGCAGTAACTTTTCAGCTCAAGTGAAGCTACATTGTTCACGAAGCTCACAACTTTTTCGCTCTTAACTGAAAAGCAATGGATGTTAGAGGACCTGTGATTTGTATCAGTTTCAGAAACAGTTCTTTTGTTCTGAGCAAACTCAGGTTTACCTCTGTATGAGAGACTCTAGAAAGCAAGAGCGTGCTTCTTGCTCTGAAGCAGAGTGTATTTCCCGGATGACAACTGTGCTGTGTCTTTCCCTTCAGAAATGCAGTTAAATGCCCGGCTCTTTGTCTTCCTACAAGCAAGAGTACTTTTCAGGTCAAACGAAGCTACATTGTTCACGAAGCTCACACGTTTCTCGCTCTTAAGAGAAAAGCAGTGGATATTAGAGGACCTGTGGTTTGTATCAGTTTCAGAAACAGAGTTGAACTAGATATGGTCTGTGTATGTAGGAAACACAGTACTTTTCTTCTGAGCACACTGACGTTATCCTCTGTATGAGAGACTCTAGAAAGCAAGAGCGGGCTTCTTGCTCTAAAGCAGAATGTGTTTCATGAATGAGAACTGTGCTGTGTGTTCCCCTTCAGAAACGGAGTTAAATGCCAGGCTCTGTGTCTTCCTACAATCAAGACTCGTTTCAGGTAAACCCAGTCACTTTTCAGCTCAAACGAAGCTACATTGTTCACGAAGCTCACACGTTTCTCCCTCTTAACTGAAAAGAATTGGATGTTAGAGGACTTGTGGTTTGTATAAGTTTCAGAAACAGAGTTGAACTAGATAGGGTCCGTGTGTGTAGGAAATACAGTTCTTTATTCTGAGCACACTCACGTTTATCTCTGTATGAGAGAATCTAGAAAGCAAGAGCGTGCTTCTTGCTCTATAGCAGAGTGTGTTTCCCGGATGAGAACTGTGCTGTGTGTTTCCCTTAAGAAACGGAGTTAAATGCCCGGCTCTGTGTCTTCCTACAAGCAATAGTACTTTTCAGGTCAAACGAAGCTACATTGTTCACAAAGCTCACACGTTTCTCGCTCTTAACTGAAAAGCATTGGATGTTAGAGGACCTGTGGTTTGTATCAATTTTAGAAACAGAGTTGAACTAGATAGGGTCCGTGTGTATAGGAAACACAGTTCTTTTATTCTGAGCACACTCACGTTTCCCTCTGTATTTGAGCATTTAGAAAGCAAGAGCATGCTTCTTGCTCTAAAGCAGAGTGTGTTTCATGAATGAGAACTGTGCTATGTGTTTCTCTTCAGACACGGAGTTAAATGCCCGGCTCTGTGTCTTCCTACAACAAGACTTCATTTTGGATAAAGGCAGTCACTTTTCAGCTCAAACGAATCTACATTGTTCACGAAGCTCACACGTTTCTCGCTCTTAACTGAAAAGCATTGGATGATAGAAGACCTGTGGTTTGTATCAGTTTCAGAAACAGAGTTGAACTAGAGATGGTCCGTGTGTGTAGGAAACACAGTTCTTTATTCTGAGCACACTCACTTTTCCCTCTGTATGAGAGAATCTAGAAAGCAAGAGAGTGCTTCTTGCTCTAAAGCAGAGTGTGTTTCCCGGATGAGAACTATGCTGTGTGTTTCCCTTCAGAAACGGAGTTAAATGCCCTGCTCTGTGTCTTCCTACAAGCAATAGTACTTTTCAGGTTAAATAAGCTACATTGTTCAAGAAGCTCACACGTTTCTCGCTCTTAACTGAAGAGCAATGGGTGTTAGAGGACCTGTGGTTTGTATCA
Organism: Onychomys leucogaster; assembly: GCA_949786385.1. Taxonomy (NCBI): domain Eukaryota; kingdom Metazoa; phylum Chordata; class Mammalia; order Rodentia; family Cricetidae; genus Onychomys; species Onychomys leucogaster. The sequence goes on along the minus strand of CATKUP010000114.1, from coordinate 729,630 downwards.
GTTTCAGAAAGAGAGTTGAACTTGATATGTTCCGTGTGTGTAGGAAACACAGTGCTTTTGTTCTGAGCACACTCAATTTCCCTCTGTATGAGAGACTCTAGAAAGCAAGAGCGTGATTCTTGCTCTAAAGCAGAGTGTGTTTCATGAATGAGAACTGTGCTGTGTGTTCCCCTTCAGAAACGGAGTTAAATGCCAGGCTCTGTGTCTTCCTACAATCAAGACTCGTTTCAGGTAAACCCAGTCACTTTTCAGCTCAAACGAAGCTACATTGTTCTCGAAGCTCACACGTTTCTCGCTCTTAACTGAAAAGAATTGGATGTTAGAGGACTTGTGGTTTGTATAAGTTTCAGAAACAGAGTTGAACTAGATAGGGTCCGTGTGTGTAGGAAATACAGTTCTTTATTCTGAGCACACTCACGTTTATCTCTGTATGAGAGAATCTAGAAAGCAAGAGCGTGCTTCTTGCTCTATAGCAGAGTGTGTTTCCCGGATGAGAACTGTGCTGTGTGTTTCCCTTAAGAAACGGAGTTAAATGCCCGGCTCTGTGTCTTCCTACAAGCAATAGTACTTTTCAGGTCAAACGAAGCTACATTGTTCACGAAGCTCACACGTTTCTCGCTCTTAACTGAAAAGCATTGGATGTTAGCGGACCTGTGGTTTGTATCAATTTTAGAAACAGAGTTGAACTAGATAGGGTCCGTGTGTATAGGAAACACAGTTCTTTTATTCTGAGCACACTCACTTTTCCCTCTGTATGAGAGAATCTAGAAAGCAAGAGCGTGCTTCTTGCTCTAAAGCAGAGTGTGTTTCATGAATGAGAACTGTGCTGTGTGTTTCCCTTCAGAAACGGAGTTAAATGCCCTGCTCTGTGTCTTGCTACAAGCAAGAGTTCGTTTCATGTAAATGCAGTCACTTTTCAGCTCAAACGAAGCTACATTGTTCACGAAGCTCACACGTTTCTCGCTCTTAACTGAAAAGCATTGTATGTAGGAGGACCTGTGGTTTGGATCAGTTTCAGAAACAGAGTTGAACCAGATAGGGTCCGTGTGTGTAGGAAACACAGTTCTATTATTCTGAGCACACTCACGTTTCCCTCTGTTTGAGAGACTCTAGAAAGCAAGAGCGTGCTTCTTGCTCTAAAGCAGAGTGTGTTTCATGAATGAGAACTGTGCTGTGTATTTCCCTTCAGAAACGGAGTTAAATGCCCGGCTCTGTGTCTTCCTACAAGCAAGACTTAATTTCAGGTAAACGCAGTCACTTTTCAGCTCAAACGAAGCTACATTGTTCACGAAGCTCACACGTTTCTCGCTCTTAACTGAAAAGCATTGGATGTTAGAGGACCTGTGGTTTGTATCAGTTTTAGAAACAGAGTTGAACTAGATAGGGTCCGTGTGTGTAGGAAACACAGTTCTTTTGTTCTGAGCACACTCACTTTTCCCTCTGTATGAGAGAATCTAGAAAGCAAGAGCGTGCATCTTGCTCTAAAGCAGAGTGTGTTTCATGAATGAGAACTGTGCATGTGTTCACCTTCAGAAACGGAGTTAAATGCCCGGCTCTGTGTTTTCCTACATGCCAGACTTCGTTTCAGGTAAACGCATTCAGTTTTCAGCTCAAACAAAGCTACATTGTTCACGAAGCTCACACGTTTCTCGCTCTTAACTGAAAAGCATTGGATGATAGAGGACCTGTGGTTTGTATCAGTTTCAGAAACAGAGTTGAACTAGATATGGTCCGTGTGTGTAGGAAACACAGTTCTTTTGTTCTGAGCAAACTCAGGTTTACCTCTGTATGAGAGACTCTAGAAAGCAAGAGCGTGCTTCTTGCTCTAAAGCAGAGTGTGTTTCATGGATGAGGACTGTGCTGTGGGTTTCCCTTTAGAAACAGTGTTAAATGCCAGGGTCTGTGTCTTCCTACAAGCAAGACTTCATTTCAGATAAACACAGTCACTTTTCAGCTCAAACGAAGCTACATTGTTCACGAAGCTCACACGTTTCTCGCTCTTAACTGAAAAGCATTGTATGTAGGAGGAACTGTGGTTTGTTTCACTTTCAGAAACAGAGTTGAACTAGATATGGTCCGTGTGGGTTGGAAACACAGTACTTTTGTTCTGAGCACACTCATGTTTCCCTCTGTATGAGAGACTCTAGAAAGCAAGAGCGTGCTTCTTGCTCTAAAGCAGAGTGTGTTTCATGAATGAGAACTGTGCTGTGTGTTTCCCTTCAGAAACGGAGTTAAATGCCCGGCGCTGTGTCTTCCTACAAGCAAGACTCGTTTTCAGGTAAACGCAGTCACTTTTCAGCTCAAACGAAGCTACATTGTTCACGAAGCTCACACGTTTCTCGCTCTTAACTGAAAAGCATTGGATGTTAGAGGACCTGTGGTTTGTATCAGTTTTAGAAACAGAGTTGAACTAGATAGGGTCCGTGTGTGTAGGAAACACAGTTCTTTTGTTCTGAGCACACTCACTTTTCCCTCTGTATGAGAGAATCTAGAAAGCAAGAGCGTGCATCTTGCTCTAAAGCAGAGTGTGTTTCATGAATGAGAACTGTGCATGTGTTCACCTTCAGAAACGGAGTTAAATGCCCGGCTCTGTGTTTTCCTACATGCCAGACTTCGTTTCAGGTAAACGCATTCAGTTTTCAGCTCAAACAAAGCTACATTGTTCACGAAGCTCACACGTTTCTCGCTCTTAACTGAAAAGCATTGGATGATAGAGGACTGTGGTTTGTATCAGTTTCAGAAACAGAGTTGAACTAGATATGGTCCGTGTGTGTAGGAAACACAGTTCTTTTGTTCTGAGCAAACTCAGGTTTACCTCTGTATGAGAGGCTCTAGAAAGCAAGAGCGTGCTTCTTGCTCTAAAGCAGAGTGTGTTTCATGGATGAGGACTGTGCTGTGGGTTTCCCTTTAGAAACAGTGTTAAATGCCAGGGTCTGTGTCTTCCTACAAGCAAGACTTCATTTCAGATAAACACAGTCACTTTTCAGCTCAAACGAAGCTACATTGTTCACGAAGCTCACACGTTTCTCGCTCTTAACTGAAAAGCATTGGATGTTAGAGGACCTGTGGTTTGTATCAGTTTCAGAAACAGAGTTGACCTAGATATGGTCCGTGTGTGTAGGAAACACAGTTCTTTTGTTCTGAGCACACTCACGTTTCCCTCTGTATGTGAGACTCTAGAAAGCAAGAGCGAGCTTCTTGCTCTAAAGCACAGTGTGTTTCATGAATGAGAACTGTGCTGTGTGTTTCCCTTCAGAAACGGAGTTAAATGCCCTGCTCTGTGTCTTGCTACAAGCAAGAGTTCGTTTCATGTAAATGCAGTCACTTTTCAGCTCAAACGAAGCTACATTGTTCACGAAGCTCACACGTTTCTCGCTCTTAACTGAAAAGCATTGTATGTAGGTGGACCTGTGGTTTGGATCAGTTTCAGAAACAGAGTTGAACCAGATAGGGTCCGTGTGTGTAGGAAACACAGTTCTATTATTCTGAGCACACTCACGTTTCCCTCTGTTTGAGAGACTCTAGAAAGCAAGAGCGTGCTTCTTGCTCTAAAGCAGAGTGTGTTTCATGAATGAGAACTGTGCTATGTATTTCCCTTCAGAAAGGGAGTTAAATGCCCGGCTCTGTGTCTTCCTACAAGCAAGACTTCATTTCAGGTAAACGCAGTCACTTTTCAGCTCAAACGAAGCTACATTGTTCACGAAGCTCACACGTTTATCGCTCTTAACTGAAAAGCATTGTATGTAGGAGGAACTGTGGTTTGTATCACTTTCAGAAACAGAGTTGAACTAGATATGGTCCGTGTGGGTTGGAAACACAGTACTTTTGTTCTGAGCACACTCATGTTTCCCTCTGTATGAGAGACTCTAGAAAGCAAGAGCGTGCTTCTTGCTCTAAAGCAGAGTGTGTTTCATGAATGAGAACTGTGCTGTGTGTTTCCCTTCAGAAACGGAGTTAAATGCCCGGCGCTGTGTCTTCCTACAAGCAAGACTCGTTTTCAGGTAAACGCAGTCACTTTTCAGCTCAAACGAAGCTACATTGTTCACGAAGCTCACACGTTTCTCGCTCTTAACTGAAAAGCATTGGATGTTAGAGGACCTGTGGTTTGTATCAGTTTTAGAAACAGAGTTGAACTAGATAGGGTCCGTGTGTGTAGGAAACACAGTTCTTTTGTTCTGAGCACACTCACTTTTCCCTCTGTATGAGAGAATCTAGAAAGCAAGAGCGTGCATCTTGCTCTAAAGCAGAGTGTGTTTCATGAATGAGAACTGTGCATGTGTTTACCTTCAGAAACGGAGTTAAACGCCCGGCTCTGTGTTTTCCTACATGCCAGACTTCGTTTCAGGTAAACGCATTCAGTTTTCAGCTCAAACAAAGCTACATTGTTCACGAAGCTCACACGTTTCTCGCTCTTAACTGAAAAGCATTGGATGATAGAGGACCTGTGGTTTGTATCAGTTTCAGAAACAGAGTTGAACTAGATATGGTCCGTGTGTGTAGGAAACACAGTACTTTTCTTCTGAGCACACTCACGTTATCCTCTGTATGAGAGATTCCAGAAAGCAAGAGCGGGCTTCTTGCTCTAAAGCAGAGTGTGTTTCATGGATGAGAACTGTACTGTGTGTTTCCCTTCAGAAACGGAGTTAAATGCCAGGGTCTGTGTCTTCCTACAATCAAGACTCATTTCAGGTAAACGCAGTAACTTTTCAGCTCAAAGGAAGCTACATTGTTCACGAAGCTCACACGTTTCTCGCTCTTAACTGAAAAGCAATGGGTGTTAGAGGACCTGTGGTTTGTATCAGATTCAGAACCAGAGTTGAACTTGATATGTTCCGTGTGTGTAGGAAACACAGTTCTTTTGTTCTGAGCACACTCACGTTTCCCTCTGTATGAGAGACTCTAGAAAGCAAGAGCGTGCTTCTTGCTCTGAAGCAGAGTGTGTTTCCCGGATGAGAACTGGGCTGTGTCTTTCCCTTCAGAAATTCAGTTAAATGCCTGGCTCTGTGTCTTCCTACAAGCAAGAGTACTTTTCAGGTCAAACGAAGCTACATTGTTCACAAAGCTCACACGTTTCTCGCTCTTAACTGAAAAGCATTGGATGTTAGAGGACCTGTGGTTTGTATCAGTTTCACAAACAGAGTTGAACTAGATATGGTCCGTGTGTGTAGGAAACACAGTTCTTTTGTTCTGAGCACACTCACGTTTCCCTCTGTATGAGAGACTCTAGAAAGAAAGAGCATGATTCTTGCTCTAAAGCAGAGTGTGTTTCATGAATGAGAACTGTGCTGTGTGTTCCCCTTCAGAAACGGAGTTAAATGCCCGGCTCTGTGTCTTCCTACAATCAAGACTCGTTTCAGGTAAACGCAGTCACTTTTCAGCTCAAACGACGCTACATTGTTCACGAAGCTCACACGTTTCTCGCTCTTAACTGAAAAGCAATGGGTGTTAGAGGACCTGTGGTTTGTATCAGATTCAGAACCAGAGTTGAACTTGATATGTTCCGTGTGTGTAGGAAACACAGTTCTTTTGTTCTGAGCACACTCACGTTTCCCTCTGTATGAGAGACTCTAGAATGCAAGAGCGTGCTTCTTGCTCTGAAGCAGAGTGTGTTTCCCGGATGAGAACTGGGCTGTGTCTTTCCCTTCAGAAATGCAGTTAAATGCCCGGCTTTGTGTCTTCCTACAAGCAAGAGTACTTTTCAGGTCAAACGAAGCTACATTGTTCACAAAGCTCACACGTTTCTCGCTCTTAACTGAAAAGCATTGGATGTTAGAGGACCTGTGGTTTGTATCAGTTTCACAAACAGAGTTGAACTAGATATGGTCCGTGTGTGTAGGAAACACAGTTCTTTTGTTCTGAGCACACTCACTTTTCCCTCTGTATTAGAGAGTCTAGAAAGCAAGAGCGTGCTTCTTGATCTAAAGCAGAGTGTGTTTCATGGATGAGGACTGTGCTGTGGGTTTCCCTTTAGAAACAGTGTTAAATGCCAGGGTCTGTGTCTTCCTACAAGCAAGACTTCATTTCAGATAAACACAGTCACTTTTCAGCTCAAACGAAGCTACATTGTTCACGAAGCTCACACGATTCTCACTCTTAACTGAAAAGCATTGGATGTTAGAGGACCTGTGGTTTGTATCAGTTTCAGAAACAGAGTTGAACAAGATATGGTCCGTGTGTGTAGGAAACACAGTACTTTTCTTCTGAGCACACTCACGTTATCCTCTGTATGAGAGATTCCAGAAAGCAAGAGCGGGCATCTTGCTCTAAAGCAGAGTGTGTTTCATGGATGAGAACTGTACTGTGTGTTTCCCTTCAGAAACGGAGTTAAATGCCAGGGTCTGTGTCTTCCTACAATCAAGACTCATTTCAGGTAAACGCAGTAACTTTTCAGCTCAAAGGAAGCTACATTGTTCACGAAGCTCACACGTTTCTCGCTCTTAACTGAAAAGCATTGGATGTTAGAGGACTTGTGGTTTGTATAAGTTTCAGAAACAGAGTTGAACTAGATAAGGTACGTGTGTGTAGGAAACACAGTTCTTTATTCTGAGCACACTCATGTTTCTCTCTGTATGAGAGAATCTAGAAAGTAAGAGCGTGCTTCTTGCTCTAAAGCAGAGTGTGTTTCATGGATGAGAACTGTGCTGTGTGTTTCCCTGCAGAAACGGAGTTAAATGCCCTGCTCTCTGTCTTCCTACAAGCAAGACTTCGTTTCATGTAAATGCAGTCACTTTTCAGCTCAAACGAAGCTACAATGTTCACGAAGCTCACACGTTTCTCGATCTTAACTGAAAAGCATTGGATGTTAGAGGACTTGTGGTTTGTATAAGTTTCAGAAACAGAGATGAACTAGATATGGTCCGTGTGTGTAGGAAACACAGTTCTTTATTCTGAGCACACTCACGTTTCTCTATGTATGAGAGATTCTAGAAAGAAAGAGCGTGCTTCTTGCTCTAAAGCAGAGTGTGTTTCCCGGATGAGAACTGTGCTGTGTGTTTCCCTTCAGAAACGGAGTTAAATGCCCGGCTCTTTGTCTTCCTGCTTGCAAGTGTACTTTTCAGCTCAAACGAAGCTACATTGTTCACAAAGCTAACACGTTTCTCGCTCTTAACTGAAAAGCATTGGATGTTAGAGGACCTGTGGTTTGTATCAGTTTCACAAACAGAGTTGAACTAGATATGGTCCGTGTGTGTAGGAAACACAGTTCTTTTGTTCTGAGCACACTCACTTTTCCCTCTGTATTAGAGAGTCTAGAAAGCAAGAGCGTGCTTCTTGCTCTAAAGCAGAGTGTGTTTCATGAATGAGAACTGTGTTGTGTGTTCCCCTTCAGAAACGGAGTTAAATGCCCGGCTCTGTGTCTTCCTACAATCAAGACTCATTTCAGGTAAACGCAGTCACTTTTCAGCTCAAACGAAGCTACATTGTTCACGAAGCTCACACGTTTCTCGCTCTTAAATGAAAAGCATTGGATGTTAGAGGACTTGTGGTTTGTAAAAGTTTCAGAAACAGAGTTGAACTAGATAGGGTCCGTGTGTGTAGGAAATACAGTTCTTTATTCTGAGCACACTCACGTTTATCTCTGTATGAGAGAATCTAGAAAGCAAGAGCGTGCTTCTTGCTCTATAGCAGATTGTGTTTCCCGGATGAGAACTGTGCTGTGTGTTTCCCTTAAGAAAAGGAGTTAAATGCCCGGCTCTGTGTCTTCCTACAAGCAATAGTACTTTTCAGGTCAAACGAAGCTACATTGTTCACGAAGCTCACACGTTTCTCGCTCTTAACTGAAAAGCATTGGATGTTAGAGGACCTGTAGTTTGTATCAGTTTTAGAAACAGAGTTGAACTAAATAGGGTCCATGTGTGTAGGAAACACAGTTCTTTTATTCTGAGCACACTCACGTTTCCCTCTGTATTTGAGCATTTAGAAAGCAAGAGCTTGCTTCTTGCTCTAAAGCAGAGTGTGTTTCATGAATGAGAACTGTGCTATTTGTTTCTCTTCAGACACGGAGTTAAATGCCCGGCTCTGTGTCTTCCTACAACAAGACTTCATTTTGGATAAATGCAGTCACTTTTCAGCTCAAACGAATCTACATTGTTCACAAAGCTCAAAAGTTTCTCGCTCTTAACTGAAATGCATTGGATGTTAGAGGACCTATGGTTTGTATAAGTTTCAGAAACAGAGTTGAACTAGATAGGGTCCGTGTGTGTAGGAAACACAGTTCTTTTGTTCTGAGCACACTTATGTTTCCCTCTGTATGAGAGATTCCAGAAAGCAAGAGCGGGCTTCTTGCTCTAAAGCAGAGTGTGTTTCATGGATGAGAACTGTACTGTGTGTTTCCCTTCAGAAACGGAGTTAAATGCCAGGGTCTGTGTCTTCCTACAATCAAGACTCATTTCAGGTAAACGCAGTAACTTTTCAGCTCAAAGGAAGCTACATTGTTCACGAAGCTCACACGTTTCTCGCTCTTAACTGAAATGCATTGGATGTTAGAGGACTTGTGGTTTGTATAAGTTTCAGAAACAGAGATGAACTAGATATGGTCCGTGTGTGTAGGAAACACAGTTCTTTATTCTGAGCACACTCACGTTTCTCTATGTATGAGAGATTCTAGAAAGCAAGAGCGTGCTTCTTGCTCTAAAGCAGAGTGTGTTTCCCGGATGAGAACTGTGCTGTGTGTTTCCCTTCAGAAACGGAGTTAAATGCCCGGCTCTGTGTCTTCCTGCATGCAAGAGTACTCTTCAGCTCAAACGAAGCTACATTGTTCACGAAGCTCACACGTTTCTCGCTCTTAAATGAAAAGCATTGTATGTAGGAGGACCTGTGGTTTCTATCAGTTTCAGAAACAGAGTTGAACTAGATAGGGTCCGTGTGTGTAGGAAACACAGTTCTATTATTCTGAGCACACTCACATTTCCCTCTGTTTGAGAGACTCTAGAAAGCAAGAGCGTGCTTCTTGCTCTAAAGCAGAGTGTGTTTCATGAATGAGAACTGTGCATGTGTTCCCCTTCAGAAACGGAGTTAAATGCCAGGCTCTGTGTTTTCCTACAAGCCTGACTTCGTTTCAGGTAAACGCATTCAGTTTTCAGCTCAAACAAAGCTACATTGTTCACGAAGCTCACACGTTTCTCGCTCTTAACTGAAAAGCATTGGATGATAGAGGACCAGTGGTTTGTATCAGTTTCAGAAACAGAGTTGAACTAGATATGGCCCATGTGTGTAGGAAACACAGTTCTATGTTCTGAGCACACTCAGGTTTCCCTCTGTATGAGAGACTCTAGAAAGCAAGAGCATGCTTCTTGCTCTGAAGCACAGTGTATTTCCCGGATGAGAACTGTGCTGTGTCTTTCCCTTCAGAAATGCAGTTAAATGCCCGGCTCTTTGTCTTCCTACAAGCAAGAGTACTTTTCAGGTCAAACGAAGCTACATTGTTCACGAAGCTCACACGTTTCTCGCTCTTAACTGAAAAGCATTGGATGTTAGAGGACCTGTGGTTTGTACCAGTTTCAGAAACAGAGTTGAACTAGATATGGTCCGTGTGGGTTGGAAACACAGTACTTTTGTTCTGAGCACACTCATGGTTCCCTCTGTATGAGAGACTCTAGAAAGCAAGAGCGTGCTTCTTGCTCTAAAGCAGAGTGTGTTTCATGAATGAGAACTGTGCTGTGTGTTTCCCTTCAGAAACGGAGTTAAATGCCCGGCGCTGTGTCTTCCTACAAGCAAGACTCGTTTTCAGGTAAACGCAGTCACTTTTCAGCTCAAACGAAGCTACATTGTTCACGAAGCTCACACGTTTCTCGCTCTTAACTGAAAAGCATTGGATGTTAGAGGACCTGTGGTTTGTATCAGTTTTAGAAACAGAGTTGAACTAGATAGGGTCCGTGTGTGTAGGAAACACAGTTCTTTTGTTCTGAGCACACTCACTTTTCCCTCTGTATGAGAGAATCTAGAAAGCAAGGGCGTGCATCTTGCTCTAAAGCAGAGTGTGTTTCATGAATGAGAACTGTGCATGTGTTCACCTTCAGAAACGGAGTTAAATGCCCGGCTCTGTGTTTTCCTACATGCCAGACTTCGTTTCAGGTAAACGCATTCAGTTTTCAGCTCAAACAAAGCTACATTGTTCACGAAGCTCACACGTTTCTCGCTCTTAACTGAAAAGCATTGGATGATAGAGGACCTGTGGTTTGTATCAGTTTCAGAAACAGAGTTGAACTAGATATGGTCCGTGTGTGTAGGAAACACAGTTCTTTTGTTCTGAGCAAACTCAGGTTTACCTCTGTATGAGAGACTCTAGAAAGCAAGAGCGTGCTTCTTGCTCTAAAGCAGAGTGTGTTTCATGGATGAGGACTGTGCTGTGGGTTTCCCTTTAGAAACAGTGTTAAATGCCAGGGTCTGTGTCTTCCTACAAGCAAGACTTCATTTCAGATAAACACAGTCACTTTTCAGCTCAAACGAAGCTACATTGTTCACGAAGCTCACACGTTTCTCGCTCTTAACTGAAAAGCATTGGATGTTAGAGGACCTGTGGTTTGTATCAGTTTCAGAAACAGAGTTGACCTAGATATGGTCCGTGTGTGTAGGAAACACAGTTCTTTTGTTCTGAGCACACTCACGTTTCCCTCTGTATGTGAGACTCTAGAAAGCAAGAGCGAGCTTCTTGCTCTAAAGCAGAGTGTGTTTCATGAATGAGAACTGTGCTATGTATTTCCCTTCAGAAACGGAGTTAAATGCCCGGCTCTGTGTCTTCCTACAAGCAAGACTTCGTTTCAGGTAAACGCAGTCACTTTTCAGCTCAAACGAAGCTACATTGTTCACGAAGCTCACACGTTTCTCGCTCTTAACTGAAAAGCATTGTATGTAGGAGGAACTGTGGTTTGTATCACTTTCAGAAACAGAGTTGAACTAGATATGGTCCGTGTGGGTTGGAAACACAGTACTTTTGTTCTGAGCACACTCATGTTTCCCTCTGTATGAGAGACTCTAGAAAGCAAGAGCGTGCTTCTTGCTCTAAAGCAGAGTGTGTTTCATGAATGAGAACTGTGCTGTGTGTTTCCCTTCAGAAACGGAGTTAAATGCCCGGCGCTGTGTCTTCCTACAAGCAAGACTCGTTTTCAGGTAAACGCAGTCACTTTTCAGCTCAAACGAAGCTACATTGTTCACGAAGCTCACACGTTTCTCGCTCTTAACTGAAAAGCATTGGATGTTAGAGGACCTGTGGTTTGTATCAGTTTTAGAAACAGAGTTGAACTAGATAGGGTCCGTGTGTGTAGGAAACACAGTTCTTTTGTTCTGAGCACACTCACTTTTCCCTCTGTATGAGAGAATCTAGAAAGCAAGAGCGTGCATCTTGCTCTAAAGCAGAGTGTGTTTCATGAATGAGAACTGTGCATGTGTTCACCTTCAGAAACGGAGTTAAATGCCCGGCTCTGTGTTTTCCTACATGCCAGACTTCGTTTCAGGTAAACGCATTCAGTTTTCAGCTCAAACAAAGCTACATTGTTCACGAAGCTCACACGTTTCTCGCTCTTAACTGAAAAGCATTGGATGATAGAGGACCTGTGGTTTGTATCAGTTTCAGAAACAGAGTTGAACTAGATATGGTCCGTGTGTGTAGGAAACACAGTTCTTTTGTTCTGAGCAAACTCAGGTTTACCTCTGTATGAGAGACTCTAGAAAGCAAGAGCGTGCTTCTTGCTCTAAAGCAGAGTGTGTTTCATGGATGAGGACTGTGCTGTGGGTTTCCCTTTAGAAACAGTGTTAAATGCCAGGGTCTGTGTCTTCCTACAAGCAAGACTTCATTTCAGATAAACACAGTCACTTTTCAGCTCAAACGAAGCTACATTGTTCACGAAGCTCACACGTTTCTCGCTCTTAACTGAAAAGCATTGGATGTTAGAGGACCTGTGGTTTGTATCAGTTTCAGAAACAGAGTTGACCTAGATATGGTCCGTGTGTGTAGGAAACACAGTTCTTTTGTTCTGAGCACACTCACGTTTCCCTCTGTATGTGAGACTCTAGAAAGCAAGAGCGAGCTTCTTGCTCTAAAGCAGAGTGTGTTTCATGAATGAGAACTGTGCTATGTATTTCCCTTCAGAAACGGAGTTAAATGCCCGGCTCTGTGTCTTCCTACAAGCAAGACTTCGTTTCAGGTAAACGCAGTCACTTTTCAGCTCAAACGAAGCTACATTGTTCACGAAGCTCACACGTTTCTCGCTCTTAACTGAAAAGCATTGTATGTAGGAGGAACTGTGGTTTGTATCACTTTCAGAAACAGAGTTGAACTAGATATGGTCCGTGTGGGTTGGAAACACAGTACTTTTGTTCTGAGCACACTCATGTTTCCCTCTGTATGAGAGACTCTAGAAAGCAAGAGCGTGCTTCTTGCTCTAAAGCAGAGTGTGTTTCATGAATGAGAACTGTGCTGTGTGTTTCCCTTCAGAAACGGAGTTAAATGCCCGGCGCTGTGTCTTCCTACAAGCAAGACTCGTTTTCAGGTAAACGCAGTCACTTTTCAGCTCAAACGAAGCTACATTGTTCACGAAGCTCACACGTTTCTCGCTCTTAACTGAAAAGCATTGGATGTTAGAGGACCTGTGGTTTGTATCAGTTTTAGAAACAGAGTTGAACTAGATAGGGTCCGTGTGTGTAGGAAACACAGTTCTTTTGTTCTGAGCACACTCACTTTTCCCTCTGTATGAGAGAATCTAGAAAGCAAGAGCGTGCATCTTGCTCTAAAGCAGAGTGTGTTTCATGAATGAGAACTGTGCATGTGTTCACCTTCAGAAACGGAGTTAAATGCCCGGCTCTGTGTTTTCCTACATGCCAGACTTCGTTTCAGGTAAACGCATTCAGTTTTCAGCTCAAACAAAGCTACATTGTTCACGAAGCTCACACGTTTCTCGCTCTTAACTGAAAAGCATTGGATGATAGAGGACCTGTGGTTTGTATCAGTTTCAGAAACAGAGTTGAACTAGATATGGTCCGTGTGTGTAGGAAACACAGTTCTTTTGTTCTGAGCAAACTCAGGTTTACCTCTGTATGAGAGACTCTAGAAAGCAAGAGCGTGCTTCTTGCTCTAAAGCAGAGTGTGTTTCATGGATGAGGACTGTGCTGTGGGTTTCCCTTTAGAAACAGTGTTAAATGCCAGGGTCTGTGTCTTCCTACAAGCAAGACTTCATTTCAGATAAACACAGTCACTTTTCAGCTCAAACGAAGCTACATTGTTCACGAAGCTCACACGTTTCTCGCTCTTAACTGAAAAGCATTGGATGTTAGAGGACCTGTGGTTTGTATCAGTTTCAGAAACAGAGTTGACCTAGATATGGTCCGTGTGTGTAGGAAACACAGTTCTTTTGTTCTGAGCACACTCACGTTTCCCTCTGTATGTGAGACTCTAGAAAGCAAGAGCGAGCTTCTTGCTCTAAAGCAGAGTGTGTTTCATGAATGAGAACTGTGCTGTGTGTTTCCCTTCAGAAACGGAGTTAAATGCCCTGCTCTGTGTCTTGCTACATGCAAGAGTTCGTTTCATTTAAATGCAGTCACTTTTCAGCTCAAACGAAGCTACATTGTTCACGAAGCTCACACGTTTCTCGCTCTTAACTGAAAAGCATTGTATGTAGGTGGACCTGTGGTTTGAATCAGTTTCAGAAACAGAGTTGAACCAGATAGGGTCCGTGTGTGTAGGAAACACAGTTCTATTATTCTGAGCACACTCACGTTTCCCTCTGTTTGAGAGACTCTAGAAAGCAAGAGCGTGCTTCTTGTTCTAAAGCAGAGTGTGTTTCATGAATGAGAACTGTGCTATGTATTTCCCTTCAGAAACGGAGTTAAATGCCCGGCTCTGTGTCTTCCTACAAGCAAGACTTCGTTTTAGGTAAACGCAGTCACTTTTCAGCTCAAACGAAGCTACATTGTTCACGAAGCTCACACGTTTCTCGCTCTTAACTGAAAAGCATTGTATGTAGGAGGAACTGTGGTTTGTTTCACTTTCAGAAACAGAGTTGAACTAGATATGGTCCGTGTGGGTTGGAAACACAGTACTTTTGTTCTGAGCACACTCATGTTTCCCTCTGTATGAGAGACTCTAGAAAGCAAGAGCGTGCTTCTTGCTCTAAAGCAGAGTGTGTTTCATGAATGAGAACTGTGCTGTGTGTTTCCCTTCAGAAACGGAGTTAAATGCCCGGATCTGTGTCTTCCTACAATCAAGACTCGTTTCAGGTAAACGCAGTAACTTTTCAGCTCAAGTGAAGCTACATTGTTCACGAAGCTCACAACTTTTTCGCTCTTAACTGAAAAGCAATGGATGTTAGAGGACCTGTGATTTGTATCAGTTTCAGAAACAGTTCTTTTGTTCTGAGCAAACTCAGGTTTACCTCTGTATGAGAGACTCTAGAAAGCAAGAGCGTGCTTCTTGCTCTGAAGCAGAGTGTATTTCCCGGATGACAACTGTGCTGTGTCTTTCCCTTCAGAAATGCAGTTAAATGCCCGGCTCTTTGTCTTCCTACAAGCAAGAGTACTTTTCAGGTCAAACGAAGCTACATTGTTCACGAAGCTCACACGTTTCTCGCTCTTAAGAGAAAAGCAGTGGATATTAGAGGACCTGTGGTTTGTATCAGTTTCAGAAACAGAGTTGAACTAGATATGGTCTGTGTATGTAGGAAACACAGTACTTTTCTTCTGAGCACACTGACGTTATCCTCTGTATGAGAGACTCTAGAAAGCAAGAGCGGGCTTCTTGCTCTAAAGCAGAATGTGTTTCATGAATGAGAACTGTGCTGTGTGTTCCCCTTCAGAAACGGAGTTAAATGCCAGGCTCTGTGTCTTCCTACAATCAAGACTCGTTTCAGGTAAACCCAGTCACTTTTCAGCTCAAACGAAGCTACATTGTTCACGAAGCTCACACGTTTCTCCCTCTTAACTGAAAAGAATTGGATGTTAGAGGACTTGTGGTTTGTATAAGTTTCAGAAACAGAGTTGAACTAGATAGGGTCCGTGTGTGTAGGAAATACAGTTCTTTATTCTGAGCACACTCACGTTTATCTCTGTATGAGAGAATCTAGAAAGCAAGAGCGTGCTTCTTGCTCTATAGCAGAGTGTGTTTCCCGGATGAGAACTGTGCTGTGTGTTTCCCTTAAGAAACGGAGTTAAATGCCCGGCTCTGTGTCTTCCTACAAGCAATAGTACTTTTCAGGTCAAACGAAGCTACATTGTTCACAAAGCTCACACGTTTCTCGCTCTTAACTGAAAAGCATTGGATGTTAGAGGACCTGTGGTTTGTATCAATTTTAGAAACAGAGTTGAACTAGATAGGGTCCGTGTGTATAGGAAACACAGTTCTTTTATTCTGAGCACACTCACGTTTCCCTCTGTATTTGAGCATTTAGAAAGCAAGAGCATGCTTCTTGCTCTAAAGCAGAGTGTGTTTCATGAATGAGAACTGTGCTATGTGTTTCTCTTCAGACACGGAGTTAAATGCCCGGCTCTGTGTCTTCCTACAACAAGACTTCATTTTGGATAAAGGCAGTCACTTTTCAGCTCAAACGAATCTACATTGTTCACGAAGCTCACACGTTTCTCGCTCTTAACTGAAAAGCATTGGATGATAGAAGACCTGTGGTTTGTATCAGTTTCAGAAACAGAGTTGAACTAGAGATGGTCCGTGTGTGTAGGAAACACAGTTCTTTATTCTGAGCACACTCACTTTTCCCTCTGTATGAGAGAATCTAGAAAGCAAGAGAGTGCTTCTTGCTCTAAAGCAGAGTGTGTTTCCCGGATGAGAACTATGCTGTGTGTTTCCCTTCAGAAACGGAGTTAAATGCCCTGCTCTGTGTCTTCCTACAAGCAATAGTACTTTTCAGGTTAAATAAGCTACATTGTTCAAGAAGCTCACACGTTTCTCGCTCTTAACTGAAGAGCAATGGGTGTTAGAGGACCTGTGGTTTGTATCAGTTTCAGAAAGAGAGTTGAACTTGATATGTTCCGTGTGTGTAGGAAACACAGTGCTTTTGTTCTGAGCACACTCAATTTCCCTCTGTATGAGAGACTCTAGAAAGCAAGAGCGTGATTCTTGCTCTAAAGCAGAGTGTGTTTCATGAATGAGAACTGTGCTGTGTGTTCCCCTTCAGAAACGGAGTTAAATGCCAGGCTCTGTGTCTTCCTACAATCAAGACTCGTTTCAGGTAAACCCAGTCACTTTTCAGCTCAAACGAAGCTACATTGTTCTCGAAGCTCACACGTTTCTCGCTCTTAACTGAAAAGAATTGGATGTTAGAGGACTTGTGGTTTGTATAAGTTTCAGAAACAGAGTTGAACTAGATAGGGTCCGTGTGTGTAGGAAATACAGTTCTTTATTCTGAGCACACTCACGTTTATCTCTGTATGAGAGAATCTAGAAAGCAAGAGCGTGCTTCTTGCTCTATAGCAGAGTGTGTTTCCCGGATGAGAACTGTGCTGTGTGTTTCCCTTAAGAAACGGAGTTAAATGCCCGGCTCTGTGTCTTCCTACAAGCAATAGTACTTTTCAGGTCAAACGAAGCTACATTGTTCACGAAGCTCACACGTTTCTCGCTCTTAACTGAAAAGCATTGGATGTTAGCGGACCTGTGGTTTGTATCAATTTTAGAAACAGAGTTGAACTAGATAGGGTCCGTGTGTATAGGAAACACAGTTCTTTTATTCTGAGCACACTCACTTTTCCCTCTGTATGAGAGAATCTAGAAAGCAAGAGCGTGCTTCTTGCTCTAAAGCAGAGTGTGTTTCATGAATGAGAACTGTGCTGTGTGTTTCCCTTCAGAAACGGAGTTAAATGCCCTGCTCTGTGTCTTGCTACAAGCAAGAGTTCGTTTCATGTAAATGCAGTCACTTTTCAGCTCAAACGAAGCTACATTGTTCACGAAGCTCACACGTTTCTCGCTCTTAACTGAAAAGCATTGTATGTAGGAGGACCTGTGGTTTGGATCAGTTTCAGAAACAGAGTTGAACCAGATAGGGTCCGTGTGTGTAGGAAACACAGTTCTATTATTCTGAGCACACTCACGTTTCCCTCTGTTTGAGAGACTCTAGAAAGCAAGAGCGTGCTTCTTGCTCTAAAGCAGAGTGTGTTTCATGAATGAGAACTGTGCTGTGTATTTCCCTTCAGAAACGGAGTTAAATGCCCGGCTCTGTGTCTTCCTACAAGCAAGACTTAATTTCAGGTAAACGCAGTCACTTTTCAGCTCAAACGAAGCTACATTGTTCACGAAGCTCACACGTTTCTCGCTCTTAACTGAAAAGCATTGGATGTTAGAGGACCTGTGGTTTGTATCAGTTTTAGAAACAGAGTTGAACTAGATAGGGTCCGTGTGTGTAGGAAACACAGTTCTTTTGTTCTGAGCACACTCACTTTTCCCTCTGTATGAGAGAATCTAGAAAGCAAGAGCGTGCATCTTGCTCTAAAGCAGAGTGTGTTTCATGAATGAGAACTGTGCATGTGTTCACCTTCAGAAACGGAGTTAAATGCCCGGCTCTGTGTTTTCCTACATGCCAGACTTCGTTTCAGGTAAACGCATTCAGTTTTCAGCTCAAACAAAGCTACATTGTTCACGAAGCTCACACGTTTCTCGCTCTTAACTGAAAAGCATTGGATGATAGAGGACCTGTGGTTTGTATCAGTTTCAGAAACAGAGTTGAACTAGATATGGTCCGTGTGTGTAGGAAACACAGTTCTTTTGTTCTGAGCAAACTCAGGTTTACCTCTGTATGAGAGACTCTAGAAAGCAAGAGCGTGCTTCTTGCTCTAAAGCAGAGTGTGTTTCATGGATGAGGACTGTGCTGTGGGTTTCCCTTTAGAAACAGTGTTAAATGCCAGGGTCTGTGTCTTCCTACAAGCAAGACTTCATTTCAGATAAACACAGTCACTTTTCAGCTCAAACGAAGCTACATTGTTCACGAAGCTCACACGTTTCTCGCTCTTAACTGAAAAGCATTGTATGTAGGAGGAACTGTGGTTTGTTTCACTTTCAGAAACAGAGTTGAACTAGATATGGTCCGTGTGGGTTGGAAACACAGTACTTTTGTTCTGAGCACACTCATGTTTCCCTCTGTATGAGAGACTCTAGAAAGCAAGAGCGTGCTTCTTGCTCTAAAGCAGAGTGTGTTTCATGAATGAGAACTGTGCTGTGTGTTTCCCTTCAGAAACGGAGTTAAATGCCCGGCGCTGTGTCTTCCTACAAGCAAGACTCGTTTTCAGGTAAACGCAGTCACTTTTCAGCTCAAACGAAGCTACATTGTTCACGAAGCTCACACGTTTCTCGCTCTTAACTGAAAAGCATTGGATGTTAGAGGACCTGTGGTTTGTATCAGTTTTAGAAACAGAGTTGAACTAGATAGGGTCCGTGTGTGTAGGAAACACAGTTCTTTTGTTCTGAGCACACTCACTTTTCCCTCTGTATGAGAGAATCTAGAAAGCAAGAGCGTGCATCTTGCTCTAAAGCAGAGTGTGTTTCATGAATGAGAACTGTGCATGTGTTCACCTTCAGAAACGGAGTTAAATGCCCGGCTCTGTGTTTTCCTACATGCCAGACTTCGTTTCAGGTAAACGCATTCAGTTTTCAGCTCAAACAAAGCTACATTGTTCACGAAGCTCACACGTTTCTCGCTCTTAACTGAAAAGCATTGGATGATAGAGGACCTGTGGTTTGTATCAGTTTCAGAAACAGAGTTGAACTAGATATGGTCCGTGTGTGTAGGAAACACAGTTCTTTTGTTCTGAGCAAACTCAGGTTTACCTCTGTATGAGAGGCTCTAGAAAGCAAGAGCGTGCTTCTTGCTCTAAAGCAGAGTGTGTTTCATGGATGAGGACTGTGCTGTGGGTTTCCCTTTAGAAACAGTGTTAAATGCCAGGGTCTGTGTCTTCCTACAAGCAAGACTTCATTTCAGATAAACACAGTCACTTTTCAGCTCAAACGAAGCTACATTGTTCACGAAGCTCACACGTTTCTCGCTCTTAACTGAAAAGCATTGGATGTTAGAGGACCTGTGGTTTGTATCAGTTTCAGAAACAGAGTTGACCTAGATATGGTCCGTGTGTGTAGGAAACACAGTTCTTTTGTTCTGAGCACACTCACGTTTCCCTCTGTATGTGAGACTCTAGAAAGCAAGAGCGAGCTTCTTGCTCTAAAGCACAGTGTGTTTCATGAATGAGAACTGTGCTGTGTGTTTCCCTTCAGAAACGGAGTTAAATGCCCTGCTCTGTGTCTTGCTACAAGCAAGAGTTCGTTTCATGTAAATGCAGTCACTTTTCAGCTCAAACGAAGCTACATTGTTCACGAAGCTCACACGTTTCTCGCTCTTAACTGAAAAGCATTGTATGTAGGTGGACCTGTGGTTTGGATCAGTTTCAGAAACAGAGTTGAACCAGATAGGGTCCGTGTGTGTAGGAAACACAGTTCTATTATTCTGAGCACACTCACGTTTCCCTCTGTTTGAGAGACTCTAGAAAGCAAGAGCGTGCTTCTTGCTCTAAAGCAGAGTGTGTTTCATGAATGAGAACTGTGCTATGTATTTCCCTTCAGAAAGGGAGTTAAATGCCCGGCTCTGTGTCTTCCTACAAGCAAGACTTCGTTTCAGGTAAACGCAGTCACTTTTCAGCTCAAACGAAGCTACATTGTTCACGAAGCTCACACGTTTCTCGCTCTTAACTGAAAAGCATTGTATGTAGGAGGAACTGTGGTTTGTATCACTTTCAGAAACAGAGTTGAACTAGATATGGTCCGTGTGGGTTGGAAACACAGTACTTTTGTTCTGAGCACACTCATGTTTCCCTCTGTATGAGAGACTCTAGAAAGCAAGAGCGTGCTTCTTGCTCTAAAGCAGAGTGTGTTTCATGAATGAGAACTGTGCTGTGTGTTTCCCTTCAGAAACGGAGTTAAATGCCCGGCGCTGTGTCTTCCTACAAGCAAGACTCGTTTTCAGGTAAACGCAGTCACTTTTCAGCTCAAACGAAGCTACATTGTTCACGAAGCTCACACGTTTCTCGCTCTTAACTGAAAAGCATTGGATGTTAGAGGACCTGTGGTTTGTATCAGTTTTAGAAACAGAGTTGAACTAGATAGGGTCCGTGTGTGTAGGAAACACAGTTCTTTTGTTCTGAGCACACTCACTTTTCCCTCTGTATGAGAGAATCTAGAAAGCAAGAGCGTGCATCTTGCTCTAAAGCAGAGTGTGTTTCATGAATGAGAACTGTGCATGTGTTTACCTTCAGAAACGGAGTTAAACGCCCGGCTCTGTGTTTTCCTACATGCCAGACTTCGTTTCAGGTAAACGCATTCAGTTTTCAGCTCAAACAAAGCTACATTGTTCACGAAGCTCACACGTTTCTCGCTCTTAACTGAAAAGCATTGGATGATAGAGGACCTGTGGTTTGTATCAGTTTCAGAAACAGAGTTGAACTAGATATGGTCCGTGTGTGTAGGAAACACAGTACTTTTCTTCTGAGCACACTCACGTTATCCTCTGTATGAGAGATTCCAGAAAGCAAGAGCGGGCTTCTTGCTCTAAAGCAGAGTGTGTTTCATGGATGAGAACTGTACTGTGTGTTTCCCTTCAGAAACGGAGTTAAATGCCAGGGTCTGTGTCTTCCTACAATCAAGACTCATTTCAGGTAAACGCAGTAACTTTTCAGCTCAAAGGAAGCTACATTGTTCACGAAGCTCACAACTTTTTCGCTCTTAACTGAAAAGCAATGGATGTTAGAGGACCTGTGATTTGTATCAGTTTCAGAAACAGTTCTTTTGTTCTGAGCAAACTCAGGTTTACCTCTGTATGAGAGACTCTAGAAAGCAAGAGCGTGCTTCTTGCTCTGAAGCAGAGTGTATTTCCCGGATGACAACTGTGCTGTGTCTTTCCCTTCAGAAATGCAGTTAAATGCCCGGCTCTTTGTCTTCCTACAAGCAAGAGTACTTTTCAGGTCAAACGAAGCTACATTGTTCACGAAGCTCACACGTTTCTCGCTCTTAAGAGAAAAGCAGTGGATATTAGAGGACCTGTGGTTTGTATCAGTTTCAGAAACAGAGTTGAACTAGATATGGTCTGTGTATGTAGGAAACACAGTACTTTTCTTCTGAGCACACTGACGTTATCCTCTGTATGAGAGACTCTAGAAAGCAAGAGCGGGCTTCTTGCTCTAAAGCAGAATGTGTTTCATGAATGAGAACTGTGCTGTGTGTTCCCCTTCAGAAACGGAGTTAAATGCCAGGCTCTGTGTCTTCCTACAATCAAGACTCGTTTCAGGTAAACCCAGTCACTTTTCAGCTCAAACGAAGCTACATTGTTCACGAAGCTCACACGTTTCTCCCTCTTAACTGAAAAGAATTGGATGTTAGAGGACTTGTGGTTTGTATAAGTTTCAGAAACAGAGTTGAACTAGATAGGGTCCGTGTGTGTAGGAAATACAGTTCTTTATTCTGAGCACACTCACGTTTATCTCTGTATGAGAGAATCTAGAAAGCAAGAGCGTGCTTCTTGCTCTATAGCAGAGTGTGTTTCCCGGATGAGAACTGTGCTGTGTGTTTCCCTTAAGAAACGGAGTTAAATGCCCGGCTCTGTGTCTTCCTACAAGCAATAGTACTTTTCAGGTCAAACGAAGCTACATTGTTCACAAAGCTCACACGTTTCTCGCTCTTAACTGAAAAGCATTGGATGTTAGAGGACCTGTGGTTTGTATCAATTTTAGAAACAGAGTTGAACTAGATAGGGTCCGTGTGTATAGGAAACACAGTTCTTTTATTCTGAGCACACTCACGTTTCCCTCTGTATTTGAGCATTTAGAAAGCAAGAGCATGCTTCTTGCTCTAAAGCAGAGTGTGTTTCATGAATGAGAACTGTGCTATGTGTTTCTCTTCAGACACGGAGTTAAATGCCCGGCTCTGTGTCTTCCTACAACAAGACTTCATTTTGGATAAAGGCAGTCACTTTTCAGCTCAAACGAATCTACATTGTTCACGAAGCTCACACGTTTCTCGCTCTTAACTGAAAAGCATTGGATGATAGAAGACCTGTGGTTTGTATCAGTTTCAGAAACAGAGTTGAACTAGAGATGGTCCGTGTGTGTAGGAAACACAGTTCTTTATTCTGAGCACACTCACTTTTCCCTCTGTATGAGAGAATCTAGAAAGCAAGAGAGTGCTTCTTGCTCTAAAGCAGAGTGTGTTTCCCGGATGAGAACTATGCTGTGTGTTTCCCTTCAGAAACGGAGTTAAATGCCCTGCTCTGTGTCTTCCTACAAGCAATAGTACTTTTCAGGTTAAATAAGCTACATTGTTCAAGAAGCTCACACGTTTCTCGCTCTTAACTGAAGAGCAATGGGTGTTAGAGGACCTGTGGTTTGTATCAGTTTCAGAAAGAGAGTTGAACTTGATATGTTCCGTGTGTGTAGGAAACACAGTGCTTTTGTTCTGAGCACACTCAATTTCCCTCTGTATGAGAGACTCTAGAAAGCAAGAGCGTGATTCTTGCTCTAAAGCAGAGTGTGTTTCATGAATGAGAACTGTGCTGTGTGTTCCCCTTCAGAAACGGAGTTAAATGCCAGGCTCTGTGTCTTCCTACAATCAAGACTCGTTTCAGGTAAACCCAGTCACTTTTCAGCTCAAACGAAGCTACATTGTTCTCGAAGCTCACACGTTTCTCGCTCTTAACTGAAAAGAATTGGATGTTAGAGGACTTGTGGTTTGTATAAGTTTCAGAAACAGAGTTGAACTAGATAGGGTCCGTGTGTGTAGGAAATACAGTTCTTTATTCTGAGCACACTCACGTTTATCTCTGTATGAGAGAATCTAGAAAGCAAGAGCGTGCTTCTTGCTCTATAGCAGAGTGTGTTTCCCGGATGAGAACTGTGCTGTGTGTTTCCCTTAAGAAACGGAGTTAAATGCCCGGCTCTGTGTCTTCCTACAAGCAATAGTACTTTTCAGGTCAAACGAAGCTACATTGTTCACGAAGCTCACACGTTTCTCGCTCTTAACTGAAAAGCATTGGATGTTAGCGGACCTGTGGTTTGTATCAATTTTAGAAACAGAGTTGAACTAGATAGGGTCCGTGTGTATAGGAAACACAGTTCTTTTATTCTGAGCACACTCACTTTTCCCTCTGTATGAGAGAATCTAGAAAGCAAGAGCGTGCTTCTTGCTCTAAAGCAGAGTGTGTTTCATGAATGAGAACTGTGCTGTGTGTTTCCCTTCAGAAACGGAGTTAAATGCCCTGCTCTGTGTCTTGCTACAAGCAAGAGTTCGTTTCATGTAAATGCAGTCACTTTTCAGCTCAAACGAAGCTACATTGTTCACGAAGCTCACACGTTTCTCGCTCTTAACTGAAAAGCATTGTATGTAGGAGGACCTGTGGTTTGGATCAGTTTCAGAAACAGAGTTGAACCAGATAGGGTCCGTGTGTGTAGGAAACACAGTTCTATTATTCTGAGCACACTCACGTTTCCCTCTGTTTGAGAGACTCTAGAAAGCAAGAGCGTGCTTCTTGCTCTAAAGCAGAGTGTGTTTCATGAATGAGAACTGTGCTGTGTATTTCCCTTCAGAAACGGAGTTAAATGCCCGGCTCTGTGTCTTCCTACAAGCAAGACTTAATTTCAGGTAAACGCAGTCACTTTTCAGCTCAAACGAAGCTACATTGTTCACGAAGCTCACACGTTTCTCGCTCTTAACTGAAAAGCATTGGATGTTAGAGGACCTGTGGTTTGTATCAGTTTTAGAAACAGAGTTGAACTAGATAGGGTCCGTGTGTGTAGGAAACACAGTTCTTTTGTTCTGAGCACACTCACTTTTCCCTCTGTATGAGAGAATCTAGAAAGCAAGAGCGTGCATCTTGCTCTAAAGCAGAGTGTGTTTCATGAATGAGAACTGTGCATGTGTTCACCTTCAGAAACGGAGTTAAATGCCCGGCTCTGTGTTTTCCTACATGCCAGACTTCGTTTCAGGTAAACGCATTCAGTTTTCAGCTCAAACAAAGCTACATTGTTCACGAAGCTCACACGTTTCTCGCTCTTAACTGAAAAGCATTGGATGATAGAGGACCTGTGGTTTGTATCAGTTTCAGAAACAGAGTTGAACTAGATATGGTCCGTGTGTGTAGGAAACACAGTTCTTTTGTTCTGAGCAAACTCAGGTTTACCTCTGTATGAGAGACTCTAGAAAGCAAGAGCGTGCTTCTTGCTCTAAAGCAGAGTGTGTTTCATGGATGAGGACTGTGCTGTGGGTTTCCCTTTAGAAACAGTGTTAAATGCCAGGGTCTGTGTCTTCCTACAAGCAAGACTTCATTTCAGATAAACACAGTCACTTTTCAGCTCAAACGAAGCTACATTGTTCACGAAGCTCACACGTTTCTCGCTCTTAACTGAAAAGCATTGTATGTAGGAGGAACTGTGGTTTGTTTCACTTTCAGAAACAGAGTTGAACTAGATATGGTCCGTGTGGGTTGGAAACACAGTACTTTTGTTCTGAGCACACTCATGTTTCCCTCTGTATGAGAGACTCTAGAAAGCAAGAGCGTGCTTCTTGCTCTAAAGCAGAGTGTGTTTCATGAATGAGAACTGTGCTGTGTGTTTCCCTTCAGAAACGGAGTTAAATGCCCTGCTCTGTGTCTTGCTACAAGCAAGAGTTCGTTTCATGTAAATGCAGTCACTTTTCAGCTCAAACGAAGCTACATTGTTCACGAAGCTCACACGTTTCTCGCTCTTAACTGAAAAGCATTGTATGTAGGTGGACCTGTGGTTTGGATCAGTTTCAGAAACAGAGTTGAACCAGATAGGGTCCGTGTGTGTAGGAAACACAGTTCTATTATTCTGAGCACACTCACGTTTCCCTCTGTTTGAGAGACTCTAGAAAGCAAGAGCGTGCTTCTTGCTCTAAAGCAGAGTGTGTTTCATGAATGAGAACTGTGCTATGTATTTCCCTTCAGAAAGGGAGTTAAATGCCCGGCTCTGTGTCTTCCTACAAGCAAGACTTCGTTTCAGGTAAACGCAGTCACTTTTCAGCTCAAACGAAGCTACATTGTTCACGAAGCTCACACGTTTCTCGCTCTTAACTGAAAAGCATTGTATGTAGGAGGAACTGTGGTTTGTATCACTTTCAGAAACAGAGTTGAACTAGATATGGTCCGTGTGGGTTGGAAACACAGTACTTTTGTTCTGAGCACACTCATGTTTCCCTCTGTATGAGAGACTCTAGAAAGCAAGAGCGTGCTTCTTGCTCTAAAGCAGAGTGTGTTTCATGAATGAGAACTGTGCTGTGTGTTTCCCTTCAGAAACGGAGTTAAATGCCCGGCGCTGTGTCTTCCTACAAGCAAGACTCGTTTTCAGGTAAACGCAGTCACTTTTCAGCTCAAACGAAGCTACATTGTTCACGAAGCTCACACGTTTCTCGCTCTTAACTGAAAAGCATTGGATGTTAGAGGACCTGTGGTTTGTATCAGTTTTAGAAACAGAGTTGAACTAGATAGGGTCCGTGTGTGTAGGAAACACAGTTCTTTTGTTCTGAGCACACTCACTTTTCCCTCTGTATGAGAGAATCTAGAAAGCAAGAGCGTGCATCTTGCTCTAAAGCAGAGTGTGTTTCATGAATGAGAACTGTGCATGTGTTTACCTTCAGAAACGGAGTTAAACGCCCGGCTCTGTGTTTTCCTACATGCCAGACTTCGTTTCAGGTAAACGCATTCAGTTTTCAGCTCAAACAAAGCTACATTGTTCACGAAGCTCACACGTTTCTCGCTCTTAACTGAAAAGCATTGGATGATAGAGGACCTGTGGTTTGTATCAGTTTCAGAAACAGAGTTGAACTAGATATGGTCCGTGTGTGTAGGAAACACAGTACTTTTCTTCTGAGCACACTCACGTTATCCTCTGTATGAGAGATTCCAGAAAGCAAGAGCGGGCTTCTTGCTCTAAAGCAGAGTGTGTTTCATGGATGAGAACTGTACTGTGTGTTTCCCTTCAGAAACGGAGTTAAATGCCAGGGTCTGTGTCTTCCTACAATCAAGACTCATTTCAGGTAAACGCAGTAACTTTTCAGCTCAAAGGAAGCTACATTGTTCACGAAGCTCACACGTTTCTCGCTCTTAACTGAAAAGCAATGGGTGTTAGAGGACCTGTGGTTTGTATCAGATTCAGAACCAGAGTTGAACTTGATATGTTCCGTGTGTGTAGGAAACACAGTTCTTTTGTTCTGAGCACACTCACGTTTCCCTCTGTATGAGAGACTCTAGAAAGCAAGAGCGTGCTTCTTGCTCTGAAGCAGAGTGTGTTTCCCGGATGAGAACTGGGCTGTGTCTTTCCCTTCAGAAATTCAGTTAAATGCCTGGCTCTGTGTCTTCCTACAAGCAAGAGTACTTTTCAGGTCAAACGAAGCTACATTGTTCACAAAGCTCACACGTTTCTCGCTCTTAACTGAAAAGCATTGGATGTTAGAGGACCTGTGGTTTGTATCAGTTTCACAAACAGAGTTGAACTAGATATGGTCCGTGTGTGTAGGAAACACAGTTCTTTTGTTCTGAGCACACTCACGTTTCCCTCTGTATGAGAGACTCTAGAAAGAAAGAGCATGATTCTTGCTCTAAAGCAGAGTGTGTTTCATGAATGAGAACTGTGCTGTGTGTTCCCCTTCAGAAACGGAGTTAAATGCCCGGCTCTGTGTCTTCCTACAATCAAGACTCGTTTCAGGTAAACGCAGTCACTTTTCAGCTCAAACGACGCTACATTGTTCACGAAGCTCACACGTTTCTCGCTCTTAACTGAAAAGCAATGGGTGTTAGAGGACCTGTGGTTTGTATCAGATTCAGAACCAGAGTTGAACTTGATATGTTCCGTGTGTGTAGGAAACACAGTTCTTTTGTTCTGAGCACACTCACGTTTCCCTCTGTATGAGAGACTCTAGAATGCAAGAGCGTGCTTCTTGCTCTGAAGCAGAGTGTGTTTCCCGGATGAGAACTGGGCTGTGTCTTTCCCTTCAGAAATGCAGTTAAATGCCCGGCTTTGTGTCTTCCTACAAGCAAGAGTACTTTTCAGGTCAAACGAAGCTACATTGTTCACAAAGCTCACACGTTTCTCGCTCTTAACTGAAAAGCATTGGATGTTAGAGGACCTGTGGTTTGTATCAGTTTCACAAACAGAGTTGAACTAGATATGGTCCGTGTGTGTAGGAAACACAGTTCTTTTGTTCTGAGCACACTCACTTTTCCCTCTGTATTAGAGAGTCTAGAAAGCAAGAGCGTGCTTCTTGATCTAAAGCAGAGTGTGTTTCATGGATGAGGACTGTGCTGTGGGTTTCCCTTTAGAAACAGTGTTAAATGCCAGGGTCTGTGTCTTCCTACAAGCAAGACTTCATTTCAGATAAACACAGTCACTTTTCAGCTCAAACGAAGCTACATTGTTCACGAAGCTCACACGATTCTCACTCTTAACTGAAAAGCATTGGATGTTAGAGGACCTGTGGTTTGTATCAGTTTCAGAAACAGAGTTGAACAAGATATGGTCCGTGTGTGTAGGAAACACAGTACTTTTCTTCTGAGCACACTCACGTTATCCTCTGTATGAGAGATTCCAGAAAGCAAGAGCGGGCATCTTGCTCTAAAGCAGAGTGTGTTTCATGGATGAGAACTGTACTGTGTGTATCCCTTCAGAAACGGAGTTAAATGCCAGGGTCTGTGTCTTCCTACAATCAAGACTCATTTCAGGTAAACGCAGTAACTTTTCAGCTCAAAGGAAGCTACATTGTTCACGAAGCTCACACGTTTCTCGCTCTTAACTGAAAAGCATTGGATGTTAGAGGACTTGTGGTTTGTATAAGTTTCAGAAACAGAGTTGAACTAGATAAGGTACGTGTGTGTAGGAAACACAGTTCTTTATTCTGAGCACACTCATGTTTCTCTCTGTATGAGAGAATCTAGAAAGTAAGAGCGTGCTTCTTGCTCTAAAGCAGAGTGTGTTTCATGGATGAGAACTGTGCTGTGTGTTTCCCTGCAGAAACGGAGTTAAATGCCCTGCTCTCTGTCTTCCTACAAGCAAGACTTCGTTTCATGTAAATGCAGTCACTTTTCAGCTCAAACGAAGCTACAATGTTCACGAAGCTCACACGTTTCTCGATCTTAACTGAAAAGCATTGGATGTTAGAGGACTTGTGGTTTGTATAAGTTTCAGAAACAGAGATGAACTAGATATGGTCCGTGTGTGTAGGAAACACAGTTCTTTATTCTGAGCACACTCACGTTTCTCTATGTATGAGAGATTCTAGAAAGAAAGAGCGTGCTTCTTGCTCTAAAGCAGAGTGTGTTTCCCGGATGAGAACTGTGCTGTGTGTTTCCCTTCAGAAACGGAGTTAAATGCCCGGCTCTTTGTCTTCCTGCTTGCAAGTGTACTTTTCAGCTCAAACGAAGCTACATTGTTCACAAAGCTAACACGTTTCTCGCTCTTAACTGAAAAGCATTGGATGTTAGAGGACCTGTGGTTTGTATCAGTTTCACAAACAGAGTTGAACTAGATATGGTCCGTGTGTGTAGGAAACACAGTTCTTTTGTTCTGAGCACACTCACTTTTCCCTCTGTATTAGAGAGTCTAGAAAGCAAGAGCGTGCTTCTTGCTCTAAAGCAGAGTGTGTTTCATGAATGAGAACTGTGTTGTGTGTTCCCCTTCAGAAACGGAGTTAAATGCCCGGCTCTGTGTCTTCCTACAATCAAGACTCATTTCAGGTAAACGCAGTCACTTTTCAGCTCAAACGAAGCTACATTGTTCACGAAGCTCACACGTTTCTCGCTCTTAAATGAAAAGCATTGGATGTTAGAGGACTTGTGGTTTGTAAAAGTTTCAGAAACAGAGTTGAACTAGATAGGGTCCGTGTGTGTAGGAAATACAGTTCTTTATTCTGAGCACACTCACGTTTATCTCTGTATGAGAGAATCTAGAAAGCAAGAGCGTGCTTCTTGCTCTATAGCAGATTGTGTTTCCCGGATGAGAACTGTGCTGTGTGTTTCCCTTAAGAAAAGGAGTTAAATGCCCGGCTCTGTGTCTTCCTACAAGCAATAGTACTTTTCAGGTCAAACGAAGCTACATTGTTCACGAAGCTCACACGTTTCTCGCTCTTAACTGAAAAGCATTGGATGTTAGAGGACCTGTAGTTTGTATCAGTTTTAGAAACAGAGTTGAACTAAATAGGGTCCATGTGTGTAGGAAACACAGTTCTTTTATTCTGAGCACACTCACGTTTCCCTCTGTATTTGAGCATTTAGAAAGCAAGAGCTTGCTTCTTGCTCTAAAGCAGAGTGTGTTTCATGAATGAGAACTGTGCTATTTGTTTCTCTTCAGACACGGAGTTAAATGCCCGGCTCTGTGTCTTCCTACAACAAGACTTCATTTTGGATAAATGCAGTCACTTTTCAGCTCAAACGAATCTACATTGTTCACAAAGCTCAAAAGTTTCTCGCTCTTAACTGAAATGCATTGGATGTTAGAGGACCTATGGTTTGTATAAGTTTCAGAAACAGAGTTGAACTAGATAGGGTCCGTGTGTGTAGGAAACACAGTTCTTTTGTTCTGAGCACACTTATGTTTCCCTCTGTATGAGAGATTCCAGAAAGCAAGAGCGGGCTTCTTGCTCTAAAGCAGAGTGTGTTTCATGGATGAGAACTGTACTGTGTGTTTCCCTTCAGAAACGGAGTTAAATGCCAGGGTCTGTGTCTTCCTACAATCAAGACTCATTTCAGGTAAACGCAGTAACTTTTCAGCTCAAAGGAAGCTACATTGTTCACGAAGCTCACACGTTTCTCGCTCTTAACTGAAATGCATTGGATGTTAGAGGACTTGTGGTTTGTATAAGTTTCAGAAACAGAGATGAACTAGATATGGTCCGTGTGTGTAGGAAACACAGTTCTTTATTCTGAGCACACTCACGTTTCTCTATGTATGAGAGATTCTAGAAAGCAAGAGCGTGCTTCTTGCTCTAAAGCAGAGTGTGTTTCCCGGATGAGAACTGTGCTGTGTGTTTCCCTTCAGAAACGGAGTTAAATGCCCGGCTCTGTGTCTTCCTGCATGCAAGAGTACTTTTCAGCTCAAACGAAGCTACATTGTTCACGAAGCTCACACGTTTCTCGCTCTTAAATGAAAAGCATTGTATGTAGGAGGACCTGTGGTTTCTATCAGTTTCAGAAACAGAGTTGAACTAGATAGGGTCCGTGTGTGTAGGAAACACAGTTCTATTATTCTGAGCACACTCACATTTCCCTCTGTTTGAGAGACTCTAGAAAGCAAGAGCGTGCTTCTTGCTCTAAAGCAGAGTGTGTTTCATGAATGAGAACTGTGCATGTGTTCCCCTTCAGAAACGGAGTTAAATGCCAGGCTCTGTGTTTTCCTACAAGCCTGACTTCGTTTCAGGTAAACGCATTCAGTTTTCAGCTCAAACAAAGCTACATTGTTCACGAAGCTCACACGTTTCTCGCTCTTAACTGAAAAGCATTGGATGATAGAGGACCAGTGGTTTGTATCAGTTTCAGAAACAGAGTTGAACTAGATATGGCCCATGTGTGTAGGAAACACAGTTCTATGTTCTGAGCACACTCAGGTTTCCCTCTGTATGAGAGACTCTAGAAAGCAAGAGCATGCTTCTTGCTCTGAAGCACAGTGTATTTCCCGGATGAGAACTGTGCTGTGTCTTTCCCTTCAGAAATGCAGTTAAATGCCCGGCTCTTTGTCTTCCTACAAGCAAGAGTACTTTTCAGGTCAAACGAAGCTACATTGTTCACGAAGCTCACACGTTTCTCGCTCTTAACTGAAAAGCATTGGATGTTAGAGGACCTGTGGTTTGTACCAGTTTCAGAAACAGAGTTGAAGTAAATATGGTCCGTGTGTGTAGGAAACACAGTACTTTTCTTCTGAGCACACTCACGTTATCCTCTGTATGAGAGACTCTAGAAAGCAAGAGCGGGCTTCTTGCTCTAAAGCAGAGTGTGTTTCATGAATGAGAACTGTGCTGTGTGTTCCCCTTCAGAAACGGAGTTAAATGCCCGGCTCTGTGTCTTCCTACAATCAAGACTCGTTTCAGGTAAACGCAGTCACTTTTCAGCTCAAACGAAGCTACATTGTTCACGAAGCTCACAGGTTTCTCGCTCTTAACTGAAAAGCATTGGATGTTAGAGGACTTGTGGTTTGTATAAGTTTCAGAAACAGAGTTGAACTAGATAGGGTCCGTGTGTGTAGGAAATACAGTTCTTTATTCTGAGCACACTCACGTTTATCTCTGTATGAGAGAATCTAGAAAGCAAGAGCATGCTTCTTGCTCTATAGCAGAGTGTGTTTCCCGGATGAGAACTGTGCTGTGTCTTTCCCTTAAGAAACGTAGTTAAATGCCCGGCTCTGTGTCTTCCTACAAGCAATAGTACTTTTCAGGTCAAACGAAGCTACATTGTTCACGAAGCACACACGTTTCTCGCTCTTAACTGAAAAGCATTGGATGTTAGAGGACCTGTGGTTTGTATCAGTTTTAGAAACAGAGTTGAACTAGATAGGGTCCGTGTGTGTAGGAAACACAGTTCTTTTATTCTGAGCACACTCACGTTTGCCTCTGTATTTGAGAATTTAGAAAGCAAGAGCGTGCTTCTTGCTCTAAAGCAGAGTGTGTTTCATGAATGAGAACTGTGCTATGTGTTTCTCTTCAGACACGGAGTTAAATGCCCGGCTCTGTGTCTTCCTACAACAAGACTTCATTTTGGATAAATGCAGTCACTTTTCAGCTCAAACGAATCTACATTGTTCACGAAGCTCACACGTTTCTCGCTCTTAACTGAAAAGCATTGGATGATAGAGGACCTGTGGTTTGTATCAGTTTCAGAAACAGAGTTGAACTAGATATGGTCCGTGTGTGTAGGAAACACAGTTCTTTATTCTGAGCATACTCACTTTTCCCTCTGTATGAGAGAATCTAGAAAGCAAGAGCGTGCTTCTTGCTCTAAAGCAGAGTGTGTTTCCCGGATGAGAACTATGCTGTGTGTTTCCCTTCAGAAACGGAGTTAAATGCCCTGCTCTGTGTCTTCCTACAAGCAATAGTACTTTTCAGGTCAAATAAGCTAAATTGTTCAAGAAGCTCACACGTTTCTCGCTCTTAACTGAAAAGCAATGGTTGTTAGTGGACCTATGGTTTGTATCAGTTTCAGAAAGAGAGTTGAACTTGATATGTTCCGTGTGTGTAGGAAACACAGTGCTTTTGTTCTGAGCACACTCATGTTTCCCTCTGTATGAGAGACTCTAGAAAGCAAGAGCGTGATTCTTGCTCTAAAGCAGAGTGTGTTTCATGAATGAGAACTGGGCTGTGTGTTCCCCTTCAGAAACAGAGTTAAATGCCCGGCTCTGTGTTTTCCTACAAGCCAGACTTCGTTTCAGGTAAACGCATTTACTTTTTAACTCATACAAAGCTACATTGTTCACGAAGCTCACACGTTTCTCGCTCTTAACTGAAAAGCATTGGATGTTAGAGGACCTGTGGTTTGTATCAGTTTCAGAAAGAGAGTTGAACTAGATATGATCCGTGTGTGTAGGAAACACAATTCTTTTGTTCTGAGCACACTCACGTTTCCCTCTGTATGAGAGACTCTAGAAAGAAAGAGCATGATTCTTGCTCTAAAGCAGAGTGTGTTTCATGAATGAGAACTGTGCTGTGTGTTCCCCTTCAGAAACGGAGTTAAATGCCCGGCTCTGTGTCTTCCTACAATCAAGACTCGTTTCAGGTAAACGCAGTCACTTTTCAGCTCAAACGAAGCTACATTGTTCACGAAGCTCACACGGTTCTCGCTCTTAACTGAAAAGCAATGGGTGTTAGAGGACCTGTGGTTTGTATCAGTTTCAGAAACAGAGTTGAACTTGATATGTTCCGTGTGTGTAGGAAACACAGTTCTTTTGTTCTGAGCACACTCACGTTTCCCTCTGTATGAGAGACTCTAGAAAGCAAGAGCGTGCTTCTTGCTCTGAAGCAGAGTGTGTTTCCCGGATGAGAACTGTGCTGTGTCTTTCCCTTCAGAAATGCAGTTAAATGCCCGGCTCTGTGTCTTCCTACAAGCAAGAGTACTTTTCAGATCAAACGAAGCTACATTGTTCACGAAGCTCACACGTTTCTCGCTCTTAACTGAAAAGCATTGGATGTTAGAGGACCTGTGGTTTGTATCAGTGTCAGAAACAGAGTTGAACTAGATATGGTCCGTGTGTGTAGGAAACACAGTTCTTTTGTTCTGAGCACACTCACTTTTCCCTCTGTATTAGAGAGTCTAGAAAGCAAGAGCATGCTTCTTGCTCTAAAGCAGAGTGTGTTTCATGAATGAGAACTGTGTTGTGTGTTCCCCTTCAGAAACGGAGTTAAATGCCCGGCTCTGTGTCTTCCTAAAATCAAGACTCATTTCAGGTAATCGCAGTCACTTTTCAGCTCAAACGAAGCTACATTGTTCACGAAGCTCACACGTTTCTCGCTCTTACATGAAAAGCATTGGATGTTAGAGGACTTGTGGTTTGTAAAAGTTTCAGAAACGGAGTTGAACTAGATAGGGTCCATGTGTGTAGGAAATACAGTTCTTTATTCTGAGCACACTCACGTTTATCTCTGTATGAGAGAATCTAGAAAGCAAGAGCGTGCCTCTTGCTCTATAGCAGAGTGTGTTTCCTGGATGAGAACTGTGCTGTGTGTTTCCCTTAAGAAATGGAGTTAAATGCCCGGCTCTGTGTCTTCCTACAAGCAATAGTACTTTTCAGGTCAAACGAAGCTACATTGTTCATGAAGCTCACACGTTTCTCACTCTTAACTGAAAAGCATTGGATGTTAGAGGACCTGTAGTTTGTATCAGTTTTAGAAACCGAGTTGAACTAGATAGGGTCCATGTGTGTAGGAAACACAGTTCTTTTATTCTGAGCACACTCACGTTGCCCTCTGTATTTGAGCATTTAGAAAGCAAGAGCTTGCTTCTTGCTCTAAAGCAGAGTGTGTTTCATGAATGAGAACTGTGCTATGTGTTTCTCTTCAGACACGGAGTTAAATGCCCGGCTCTGTGTCTTCCTACAACAAGACTTCATTTTGGATAAATGCAGTCACTTTTCAGCTCAAACGAATCTACATTGTTCACGAAGCTCAAAAGTTTCTCGCTCTTAACTGAAATGCATTGGATGTTAGAGGACCTATGGTTTGTATAAGTTTCAGAAACAGAGTTGAACTAGATAGGTTCCGTGTGTGTAGGAAACACAGTTCTTTATTCTGAGCACACTCACTTTTCCCTCTGTATGAGAGACTCTAGAAAGTAAGAGCGTGCTTCTTGCTCTAAAGCAGAGTGTGTTTCCCGGATGAGAACTATGCTGTGTGTTTCCCTTAAGAAACGGAGTTAAATGCCCGGCTCTGTGTCTTCCTACAAGCAATAGTACTTTTCAGGTCAAACGAAGCTACATTGTTCACGAAGCTCACACGTTTCTCGCTCTTAACTGAAAAGCAATGGATGTTAGAGGACCTGTGGTTTGTATCAGTTTCAGAAAGAGAGTTGAACTTGATATGTTCCGTGTGTGTAGGAAACACAGTGCTTTTGTTCTGAGCACACTCATGTTTCCCTCTGTATGAGAGACTCTAGAAAGCAAGAGCGTGATTCTTGCTCTAAAGCAGAATGTGTTTCATGAATGAGAACTGTGCTGTGTGTTCCCCTTCAGAAACGGAGTTAAATGCCCGGCTCTGTGTCTTCCTACAATCAAGACTCGTTTCAGGTAAACGCAGTCACTTTTCAGCTCATATGAAGGTACATTGTTCACGAAGCTCACACGTTTCTCGCTCTTAACTGAAAAGCAATGGGTGTTAGAGGACCTGTGGTTTGTATCAGTTTCAGAAACAGAGTTGAACTTGATATGTTCCGTGTGTGTAGGAAACACAGTTCTTTTGTTCTGAGAACACTCACGTTTCCCTCTGTATGAGAGACTCTAGAAAGCAAGAGCGTGCTTCTTGCTCTGAAGCAGAGTGTGTTTCCCGGATGAGAACTGTGCTGTGTCTTTCCCTTCAGAAATGCAGTTAAATGCCCGGCTCTGTGTCTTCCTACAAGCAAGAGTACTTTTCAGATCAAACGAAGCTACATTGTTCACGAAGCTCACACGTTTCTCGCTCTTAACTGAAAAGCATTGGATGTTAGAGGACCTGTGGTTTGTATCAGTGTCAGAAACAGAGTTGAACTAGATATGGTCCGTGTGTGTAGGAAACACAGTTCTTTTGTTCTGAGCACACTCACTTTTCCCTCTGTATTAGAGAGTCTAGAAAGCAAGAGCATGCTTCTTGCTCTAAAGCAGAGTGTGTTTCATGAATGAGAACTGTGTTGTGTGTTCCCCTTCAGAAACGGAGTTAAATGCCCGGCTCTGTGTCTTCCTAAAATCAAGACTCATTTCAGGTAATCGCAGTCACTTTTCAGCTCAAACGAAGCTACATTGTTCACGAAGGTCACACGTTTCTCGCTCTTACATGAAAAGCATTGGATGTTAGAGGACTTGTGGTTTGTAAAAGTTTCAGAAACGGAGTTGAACTAGATAGGGTCCATGTGTGTAGGAAATACAGTTCTTTATTCTGAGCACACTCACGTTTATCTCTGTATGAGAGAATCTAGAAAGCAAGAGCGTGCCTCTTGCTCTATAGCAGAGTGTGTTTCCTGGATGAGAACTGTGCTGTGTGTTTCCCTTAAGAAATGGAGTTAAATGCCCGGCTCTGTGTCTTCCTACAAGCAATAGTACTTTTCAGGTCAAACGAAGCTACATTGTTCATGAAGCTCACACGTTTCTCACTCTTAACTGAAAAGCATTGGATGTTAGAGGACCTGTAGTTTGTATCAGTTTTAGAAACCGAGTTGAACTAGATAGGGTCCATGTGTGTAGGAAACACAGTTCTTTTATTCTGAGCACACTCACGTTGCCCTCTGTATTTGAGCATTTAGAAAGCAAGAGCTTGCTTCTTGCTCTAAAGCAGAGTGTGTTTCATGAATGAGAACTGTGCTATGTGTTTCTCTTTAGAAACAGTGTTAAATGCCAGGGTCTGTGTCTTCCTACAAGCAAGACTTCATTTCAGATAAACACAGTCACTTTTCAGCTCAAACGAAGCTACATTGTTCACGAAGCTCACACGTTTCTCGCTCTTCACTGAAAAGCATTGGATGTTAGAGGACCTGTGGTTTGTATCAGTTTCAGAAACAGAGTTGAACTAGATATGGTCCGTGTGTGTAGGAAACACAGTACTTTTCTTCTGAGCACACTCACGTTATCCTCTGTATGAGAGATTCCAAAAAGCAAGAGCGGGCTTCTTGCTCTAAAGCAGAGTGTGTTTCATGGATGAGAACTGTACTGTGTGTTTCCCTTCAGAAACGGAGTTAAATGCCAGGGTCTGTGTCTTCCTACAATCAAGACTCGTTTCAGGTAAACGCAGTCACTTTTAAGCTCAAAGGAAGCTACATTGTTCACGAAGCTCACACGTTTCTCGCTCTTAACTGAAAAGCATTGGATGTTAGAGGACTTGTGGTTTGTATAAGTTTCAGAAACAGAGTTGAACTAGATAAGGTACGTGTGTGTAGGAAACACAGTTCTTTATTCTGAGCACACTCACGTTTCTCTCTGTATGAGAGAATCTAGAAAGTAAGAGCGTGCTTCTTGCTCTAAAGCAGAGTGTGTTTCATGGATGAGAACTGTGCTGTGTGTTTCCCTTCAGAAACGGAGTTAAATGCCCTGCTCTCTGTCTTCCTACAAGCAAGAGTACTTTTCAGGTCAAACGAAGCTACATTGTTCACGAAGCTCACATGTTTCTCGCTCTTAACTGAAAAGCATTGTATGTTAGACGACCTGTAGTTTGTATCAGTTTCAGAAGGAGAGTTGAACTAGATATGGTCCGTGTGTGAAGGAAAAACAGTACTTTTTTTCTGAGCACACTCACGTTTCCCTCTGTATGAGAGACTCTAGAATGCAAGAGCCTGCTTCTTGCTCTAAAGCAGAGTGTGTTTCATGAATGAGAACTGTGCTGTGTGTTGCCCTTCAGAAACGGAGTTAAATGCCTGGCTCTGTGTCTTCCTCCAAGCAAGACTCGGTTTCAGGTAAACGCAGACACTTTTCAGCTCAAAGGAAGCTACATTGTTCACGAAGCTCACATGTTTCTCGCTCTTAACTGAAAAGCATTGGATGTTAGAGGACCTGTGGTTTGTATCAGTTTCAGAAACAGAGTTGAACTAGATAGGGTCCGTGTGTACGAAACACAGTTCTTTTATTCTGAGCACACTCACGTTTCCCTCTGTATTTGAGTATTTAGAAAGCAAGAGCGAGCTTCTTGCTCTAAAGCAGAGTGTGTTTCATGAATGAGAACTGTGCTGTGTGTTTCCCTTCAGAAACGGAGTTAAATGCCCTGCTCTGTGTCTTCCTACAAGCAAGACTTCGTTTCATGTCAATGCAGTCACTTTTCAGCTCAAACGAAGCTACAATGTTTACGAAGCTCACACTTTTCTCGTTCTTAACTGAAAAGCATTGGATGTTAGAGGACTTGTGGTTTGTATAAGTTTCAGAAACAGAGATGAACTAGATAGGGTCAGTGTGTGTAGGAAACACAGTTCTTTATTCTGAGCACACTCACGTTTCTCTATGTATGAGAGAATCTAGAAAGCAAGAGCGTGCTTCTTGCTCTAAAGCAGAGTGTGTTTCCCGGATGAGAACTGTGCTGTGTGTTTCCCTTCAGAAACGGAGTTAAATGCCCGGCTCTGTGTCTTCCTGCATGCAAGAGTACTTTTCAGCTCAAACGAAGCTACATTGTTCACGAAGCTCACACGTTTCTGGCTCTTAAGTGAAAAGCAATGGCTGTTAGAGGACCTGTGGTTTGTATCAGTTTCAGAAACAGAGTTGAACTTGATATGTTCCGTGTGTGTAGGAAACACAGTTCTTTTGTTCTGAGCACACTCACGTTTCCCTGTGTTTGAGAGAATCTAGAAAGCAATAGCGTGCTTCTTGCTCTAAAGCAGAGTGTGTTTCATGAATGAGAACTGTGCTGTGTGTTTCCTTTCAGAAACAGAGTTAAATGCCCGGCTCTGTGTCTTCCTACAAGAAAGACTTCGTTTCAGGTAAACACAGTCACTTTTCAGCTGAAACGAAGCTACATTGTTCACGAAGCTCACACGTTTCTCGCTCTTAACTGAAAAGCATTGTATGTAGGAGGACCTGTGGTTTGTATCAGTTTCAGAAACAGAGTTTAACTAGATAGGGTCCCTGTGTGTAGGAAACACAGTTCTTTTATTATGAGCACACTCACGTTTCCCTCAGTAGGAGAGAATTTAGAAAGCAATAACGTGCTGCTGGCTCTAAAGCAGAGTGTGTTTCATGAATGAGACCTGTGCTGTGTGTTTCCCTTCAGAAACGGAGTTAAATGTCCGGCTCTGTGTCTTCCTACAACAAGACTTCATTTTGGGTAAACACAGTCACTTTTCAGCTCAAACGAAGCTACATTGTTCAGGAAGCTCACACGTTTCTCGCTCTTAACTGAAAAGCAATGGGTGTTAGATTACCTGTGTTTTGTATCATTTCAGAAACAGAGTTGAACTTGATATGTTCTGTGTGTGTAGGAAACACAGTACTTTTGTTCTGAGCACACTAACGTTTCCCTCTGTATGAGAGACTCTAGAAAGCAAGACCATGCTTCTTGCTCTAAAGCAGAGTGTGTTTCATGAATGAGAACTGTGCTGTGTGTTCCCATACAGAAACGTAGTTAAATGCCCAGCTCTGTGTTTTCCTACAAGCCAGACTTCGTTTCAGGTAAACGCATTTACTTTTCAACTCAAAGGAAGCTACATTGTTCACGAAGCTCACACGTTTCTCGCTCTTAACTGAAAAGCATTGGATGTTAGAGGACCTGTGTTTTGTATCAGTTTCAGAAAGAGAGTTGAACTACATATGGTCCGTGTGTGTAGGAAACACAATTCTTTTGTTCTGAGCACGCTCACGTTTCCCTCTGTATGAGAGACTCTAGAAAGAAAGAGCGTGCTTCGTGCTCTAAAGCAGAGTGTGTTTCATGAATGAGAACTGTGCTGTGTATTTCCCTTCAGAAATGGAGTTAAATGCCCTGCTCTGTGTCTTCCTACAAGCAAGAGTTTGTTTCAGGAAAATGCAGTCACTTTTCACCTCAAAGGAAGCTACATTGTTCACGAAGCTCACACGTTTCTCGCTGTTAACTGAAAAGCATTGGATGTTAGAGGACCTGTGGTTTGTATCAGTTTCAGAAACAGAGTTGAACTAGATATGGTCCGTGTGTGTAGGAAACACAATTCTTTTGTTCTGAGCACACTCACGTTTGCCTCTGTATGAGAGACTCTAGAAAGAAAGAGGGTGCTTTTTGCTCTAAAGCAGAGTGTGTTTCATGAATGATAACTGTGCTGTGTGTTTCCCTTCAGAAACGGAGTTAAATGCCAGGGTCTGTGTCTTCCTACAAGCAAGACTCGTTTCAGGTAAACGCAGTCACTTTTCAGCTCAAACTAAGCTACATTGTTCACGAAGCTCACACGTTTCTCGCTCTTAACTGAAAAGCATTGGATGTTAGAGGACTTGTGGTTTGTATAAGTTTCAGAAAGAGAGTTGAACTAGATAGGGTCCCTGTGTAGGAAACACAGTTCTTTATTCTGAGCACACTCACTTTTCCCTCTGTATGAGAGAATCTAGAAAGCAAGAGCGTGCTTCTTGCTCTAAAGCAGAGTGTGCTTCCCGGATGAAACTCTGCTGTGTGTTTCCCTTCAGAAACAGAGTTAAATGCCCGGCTCTGTGTCTTCCTACAAGCAAGAGTACTTTACAGGTCAAACGAAGCTACATTGTTCACAAAGCTCACAAGTTTCTCGCTCTTAACTGAAAAGCAATGGCTGTTAGAGGACCTGTGGTTTGTATCAGTTTCAGAAACAGAGTTGAACTTGATATGTTCCGTGTGTTGGAAACACAATTCTTTTGTTCTGAGCACACTCAGGTTACCCTCTGTATGAGAGACTCTAGAAAGAAAGAGCGTGATTCTTCCTCTAAAGCAGAGTGTTTTTCATGGATGAGAACTATGCTGTGTGTTTCCCTTCAGAAGCGGAGTTAAATGCCAGGGTCTGTGTCTTCCTACAATCAAGACTCGTTTCAGGTAAACGCAGTCACTTTTCAGCTCAAACGAAGCTACATTCTTCACGAAGCTCACATATTTCTCGCTCTTAACTGAAAAGCATTGTATGTAGGAGGACCTGTGGTTTGTATCAGTTTCAGGAACAGAGTTGAACTAGATATGGTCCGTGTGGGTAGGAAACATCGTACTTTTGTTCTGAGCACACTCACGTTTCCCTCTGTATGAGAGACTCTAGAAAGCAAGAGCATGCTTCTTGCTCTAAAACAGAGTGTGTTTCATGAATGAGAACTGTGCTGTGTGTTTCCCTTCAGAAACGGAGTTAAATGCCTGGCTCTGTGTCTTCCTACAAGCAAGACATGGTTTCTGGTAAACGCAGTCACTTTTCAGCTCAAACGAAGCTACCTTGTTCAGGAAGGTCACACGTTTCTCGCTCTTAACTGAAAAGCAATGGGTGTTAGAGGACCTGTGGTTTGTATCATTTCAGAAACAGAGTTGAACTTGATATGTTCCGTGTGTGTAGGAAACACAGTACTTTTGTTCTGAGCACACTAACGTTTCCCTCTGTATGAGAGACTCTAGAAAGAAAGAGCGTGCTTCTTGCTCTAAAGCAGAGTGTGTTTTATGAATGAGAACTGTGCTGTGTGTTCCCCTTCAGAAACGGAGTTAAATGCCCGGCTCTATGTTTTCCTACAAGCCAGACTTCGTTTCAGGTAAACGCATTCACTTTTCAGCTCAACGAAGCTACATTGTTCACGAAGCTCACACGTTTCTCGCTCTTAACTGAAAAGCATTGGATGTTAGAGGACCTGTGGTTTGTATCAGTTTCAGAAACAGAGTTGAACTAGATATGGTCCGTGTGGGTAGGAAACATAGTACTTTTGTTCTGAGCACACTCACGTTTCCCTCTGTATGAGAGACTCTACAAAGCAAGAGCATGCTTCTTGCTCTAAAACAGAGTGTGTTTCATGAATGAGAACTGTGCTGTGTGTTTCCCTTCAGAAACGGAGTTAAATGCCTGGCTCTGTGTCTTCCTACAAGCAAGACATGGTTTCTGGTAAACGCAGTCACTTTTCAGCTCAAACGAAGCTACATTGTTCACGAAGCTCACACGTTTCTCGCTCTTAACTGAAAGGCATTGGGTGTTAGAGGACCTGTGATTTGTATCAGTTTCAGAAACAGAGTTGAACTATATATGGCCCAGGTGTGTACGGAACACAGTTCTTTTGTTCTGAGCACACTCATGTTTCCCTCTGTATGAGAGAGTCTAGAAAGCAAGAGCGTGCTTCTTGCTCTAAAGCAGAGTGTGTTTCATGGCTGAGAACTGTGCTGTGTGTTTCCCTTTACAAACGGTGTTAAATGCCAGGGTCCGTGTCTTCCTACAAACAAGACTACGTTTCAGGTAAACGAGGTCACTTTTCAGCTCAAAGGAAGCTACATTGTTCACGAAGCTCACACGTTTCTCGCTATTAACTGAAAAGCATTGGATGTTAGAGGACTTGTGGTTTGTATAAGTTTCAGAAACAGAGTTGAACTAGATAGGGTCCGTGTGTGTAGGAAACACAGTTCTTTATTCTGAGCACACTCACTTTTCCCTCTGTATGAGAGAATCTTGAAAGCAAGAGCATGCTTCTTGCTCTAAGGCAGAGTGTGTTTCCCAGATGAGAACTGTGCTGTGTGTTTCCCTTCAGAAACAGAGTTAAATGCCCGGTTCTGTGACTCCCTACAAGCAAGAGTACTTTTCAGCTCAAACGAAGCTACATTGTTCACGAAGCTCACACGTTTCTCGCTCTTAACTGAAAAGCATTGGATGTTAGAGGACCTGTGGTTTGTATCAGTTTCAGAAACAGAGTTGAACTAGATATGGTCCGTGTGTGTAGGAAACACAATTCTTTTTTCTGAGCACACTCACGTTTTCCTCTGTATGAAAGACTCTAGAAAGCAAGAGCGTGCTTCTTGCTCTAAAGCAGAGTGTGTTTCATGGATGAGAACTGTGCTGTGTGTTTCCCTTCAGAAACGGAGTTAAATGCCAGGGTCTGTGTCTTCCTACAAGCAAGACTCGTTTCAGGTAAACACAGTCACTTTTCAGCTCAAACGAAGCTTCATTGTTCACGAAGCTCACACGTTTCCCGCTCTTAACTGAAAAGCATTGGATGTTAGAGGACCTGTGGTTTGTATCAGTTTCAGAAGCAGAGTTGATCTAGATATTGTCTTTGTGTGTAGGAAACACAGTTCTTTTGTTCTGTGCACACTCACGTTTCCCTCTGTATGAGAGACTCTAGAAAGCAAGAGCGTGCTTCTTGCTCTAAAGCAGAGTGTGTTTCATGGATGAGAACTGTGCTGTGTGTGTCCCTTCAGGAACAGAGTTAAATGCCCGGCTCTGTGTCTTCTGACAAACAAGACTTCGTTTCAGATAAACGCAGTTAATTTTCAACTCAAAGGAAGTTACATTGTTCACGAAGCTCACACGTTTCTCGCTCTTAACTGAAAAGCATTGGATGTTAGAGGACCTGTGGTTTGTATCAGTTTCAGAAGCAGAGTTGAACTAGATATGGTCCGTGTGTGTAGGAAACACACTTCTTTTTTCTTAGCCCACTCACGTTTCCCTCTGTATGAAAGACTCTAGAAAGCAAGGGCGTGCTTCTTGCTCTAAAGCAGAGTGTGTTACATGGATGAGAACTGTGCTGTGTGTTTACCGTCAGAAACGGAGATAAATGCCCGGATCTGTGTTTTCCTACAACAAGAATTCATTTTGGGTAAACGCAGTCACTTTTCAGCTCAAACGAAGCTACATTGTTCACGAAGCTCACACGTGTCTCGCTCTTAACTGAAAAGCATTAGATGTTAGAGGACCTGTGGTTTGTATCAGTTTCAGAAAGAGAGTTGAACTAGATATGGTCCGTGTGTGTAGGAAACACAGTTCTTTTGTTCTGAGCACACTCACGTTTCCCTCTGTATGTGAGACTCTAGAAAGAAAGAACGTCCTTCTTGCTCTAAAGCAGAGTGTGTTTCCTGGATGAGAACTGTGCTGTGTGTTTCCCTTCAGAAACGGAGTTAAATGCCTGGCTCTGTGTCTTCCTACAAGCAAGACTCGGTTTCAGGTAAATGCAGTCACTTTTCAGCTCAAACGAAGCTACATTGTTCACGAAGCTCACACGTTCCTCGCTCTTAAATGAAAAGCATTGGATGTTTGAGGACCTGTGGTTTGTATCAGTTTCAGAAACAGTGTTGAACTAGATAGGGTCCGTGTGTGTAGGAAACACAGTTCTTTTATTCTGAGCACACTCACGTTTCCCTGTTTATGAGAGAATTTAGAAAGCAATAGCGTGCTTCTTGCTCTAAAGCAGAGTGTGTTTCATGAATGAGAACTGTGCTGTGTGTTTCCCGTCAGAAACGGAGTTAAATGCCAGGCTCTGTGTTTTCCTACAACAAGAATTCATTTTGGGTAAACGCAGTCACTTTTCAGCTCAAACGAAGCTACATTGTTCACGAAGCTCACACGTTTCTCGCTCTTAACTGAAAAGCATTGGATGTTAGAGGAACTGTGGTTTGTATGAGTTTCAGAAACAGAGTTGATCTAGATATAGTCCGTGTGTGTAGAAAACTCAGTACTTTTGTTCTGAGCACACTCACGTTTCCCTCTGTATGAGAGACTCTAGAAAGCAAGAGCGTGCTTCTTGCTCTAAAGCAGAGTGTGTTTCATGGATGAGTACTGTGCTGTGTGTTTCCCTTTACATACGGTGTTAAATGCCACGGTCTGTGTCTTCCTACAAACAAGACTTCGTTTCAGGTAAACGAGATCACTTTTCAGCTCAAACGAAGCTACATTGTTCACGAAGCTCACACGTTTCTCGCTCTTAAATGAAAGGCATTGGGTGTTAGAGGACCTGTGGTTTGTATCAGTTTCAGAAACAGAGTTGAACTAGATATGGCCCAGGAGTGTACGGAACACAGTTCTTTTGTTCTGAGCACACTCATGTTTCCCTCTGTATGAGAGAGTCTAGAAAGCAAGAGCGTGCTTCCTGCTCTAAAGCAGAGTGTGTTTCATGGATGAGAACTGTGCTGTGTGTTTCCCTTTACAAACGGTGTTAAATGCCAGGGTCTGTGTCTTCTTACAAACAAGACTTCGTTTCAGGTAAATGAGGTCACTTTTCAGCTCAAAGGAAGGTACATTGTTCATGAAACTCACACGTTTCTCGCTCTTAACTGAAAAGCAGTGGATGTTAGAGGACCTGTGGTTTGTATCAGTTTCAGAAACAGAGTTGAACTAGATATAGTATGTGTGTATAGGAAACACAGTTCTTTTGTTCTGAGCACACTTATGTTTCCCTCTGTATGTGAGACTCTAGAAAAAAGAGCGTGCTTCTTGCTCTAAAGCAGAGTGTGTTTCCTGGATGAGAACTGTACTGTGTGTTTCCCTTCAGAAATGGAGTTAAATGCCAGTGTCTGTGTCTTCCTACAATCAAGACTCGTTTCAGGTAAACGCAGTCACTTTTTAGCTCAAACGAAGCTACATTGTTCACGAAGCTCACAAGTTTCTCGCTCTTAACTGAAAAGCAATGG
Organism: Onychomys leucogaster; assembly: GCA_949786385.1. Classification (NCBI taxonomy): domain Eukaryota; kingdom Metazoa; phylum Chordata; class Mammalia; order Rodentia; family Cricetidae; genus Onychomys; species Onychomys leucogaster. Next base: position 684,962 of record CATKUP010000114.1, on the reverse strand, counting down.
ATGTTAGAGGACCTGTGGTTTGTATCAGTTTCAGAAACAGAGTTGAACTAGATATGGTACGTGTGTGTAGGAAACACAGTACTTTTGTTCTGCGCACACTCACGTTTCCTTCAATATGAGAGACTTTAGTAAGCAAGTGCGTGCTTATTGCTCTAAAGCAGAGTGTGTTTCATGAAAGAGAACTGTGCTGTGTGTTCCCCTTCAGAAACGGAGTTAAATGCCCGGATCTGTGTCTTCCTACAAGCAAGAATTCGTTTCAGGTAAACGCAGTCACTTTTCAGCTCAAACGAAGTTACATTGTTCACGAAGCTCACACGTTTCTCGCTCTTAATAGAAAAGCATTGGATGTTAGAGGACCTGTGGTTTGTATCAGTTTCAGAAGCAGAGTTGAACTAGATATGGTCCGTGTGTGTAGGAGACACAGTTCTTTTGTTCTGCACACTCTCACGTTTCCCTCTGTATGAGAGACTGTAGAAAGCAAGAGCGTGCTTCTTGCTCTAAAGCAGAGTGTGTTTCATGGATGAGAACTGTGCTGTGTGTTTCCCTTCAGAAACGGATTTAAATGCCAGGGTCTGTGTCTTCCTATAAGCAAGAAACATTTCAGGTAAACGCAGTCAATTTTCAGCTCAAACGAAGCTACATTGTTTACGAAGCTCACACGTGTCTCGCTCTTAACTGAAAAGCATTGGATGTTAGAGGACCTGTGGTTTGTATCAGTTTCAGAAACAGAGTTGAACTAGGTATGGTCCGTGTGTGTAGGAAACACAGTTCTTTTGTGCTAGCAAACTCATGTTTCCCTCTGTATGAGAAACTCTAGAAAGCAAGAGCGTGCTTCTTGCTCTAAAGCAGAGTGTGTTTCATGGATGAGAACTGTGCTGTGTGTTTCCCTTCAGAAACGGAGTTAAAAGCCAGGGTCTGTGTCTTCCTACAAGCAAGACTCGTTTCAGGTAAGCACAGTCACTTTTCTGCTCAAAGGAAGCTACATTGTTCATGAAGCTAACACGTGTCTCGCTCTTAACTGAAAAGCATTGGATGTTAGAGGACCTGTGGTTTGTATCAGTTTCAGAAAGAGAGTTGAACTAGATATGGTCCGTGTGTGTAGGAAACACAGTTCTTTTGTCCTGAGCACACTCACGTTTCCCTCTGTATGAGAGACTCTAGAAACAAGAGCGTGCTTCTTGTCTAAAGCAGAGTATGTTTCATGGATGAGAACTGTGCAGTGTGTTTTCCTTCCGAAACGGAGTTAAATGCCCGGCTCTGTGTCTTCCGACAAACAAGACTTCGTTTCAGATAAACACAGTTAATTTTCAGCTCAAACGAAGTTACATTGTTCACGAAGCTCACACGTTTCTCGCTCTTAACTGAAAAGCATTGGATGTTAGAGGACCTGTGGTTTGTATCAGTTTCAGAAACAGAGTTGAACTAGATATGGTCCGTGTGTGTAGGAAACACACTTCTTTTTTCTGAGCACACTCACGTTTCCCTCTGTATGAAAGACTCTAGAAAGCAAGAGCGTGCTTCTTGCTCTAAAGCAGAGTGTGTTTCATGGATGAGAACTGTGCTGTGTGTTTCCCTTCAGAAACGGAGTTAAATGCCAGGGTCTGTGTCTTCCTACAAGCAAGACTCGTTTCAGGTAAACACAGTCACTTTTCAGCTCAAACGAAGCTTCATTGTTCACGAAGCTCACACGTTTCCCGCTCTTAACTGAAATGCATTGGATGTTAGAGGACCTGTGGTTTGTATCAGTTTCAGAAGCAGAGTTGATCTAGATATGGTCTGTGTGTGTAGGAAACACAGTTCTTTTGTTCTGTGCACACTCACGTTTCCGTCTGTATGAGAGACTCTAGAAAGCAAGAGCGTGCTTCTTGCTCTAAAGCAGAGTGTGTTTCATGGATGAGAACTGTGCTGTGTGTTTCCCTTCAGGAACCGAGTTAAATGCCCGGCTCTGTGTCTTCCGACAAACAAGACTTCGTTTCAGATAAACGCAGTTAATTTTCAACTCAAACGAAGTTACATTGTTCACGAAGCTCACACGTTTCTCGCTCTTAACTGAAAAGCATTGGATGTTAGAGGACCTGTGGTTTGTATCAGTTTCAGAAGCAGAGTTGAACTAGATATGGTGCGTGTGTGTAGGAAACACACTTCTTTTTTCTGAGCCCACTCACGTTTCCCTCTGTATGAAAGACTCTAGAAAGCAAGAGCGTGCTTCTTGCTCTAAAGCAGAGTGTGTTTCATGGATGAGAACTGTGCTGTGTGTTTCCCTTCAGAAACGGAGTTAAATGCCAGGGTCTGTGTCTTCCTACAAGCAAGACTCGTTTCAGGTAAACACAGTCACTTTTCAGCTCAAACGAAGCTTCATTGTTCACGAAGCTCACACGTTTCTCGCTCTTAACTGAAAAGCATTGGATGTTAGAGGACCTGTGGTTTGTATCAGTTTGAGAAACAGAGTTGAACTAGATAAGGTCCCTGTGTGTAGGAAACACACTTCTTTTGTTCTGAGCACACTCACGTTTCCCTCTGTATGAGAGACTCTAGAAACAAGAGCGTGCTTCTTGTCTAAAGCACAGTATGTTTCATGGATGAGAACTGTGCAGTGTGTTTCCCTTCCGAAACGGAGTTAAATGCCCGGCTCTGTGTCTTCCGACAAACAAGACTTAGTTTCAGATAAACACAGTTAATTTTCAGCCCAAAGAAGTTACATTGTTCACGAAGCTCACACGTTTCTCGCTCTTAACTGAAAAGCATTGGATGTTAGAGGACCTGTGGTTTGTATCAGTTTGAGAAACAGAGTTGAACTAGATAAGGTCCCTGTGTGCAGGAAACACAGTTCTTTTGTTCTGAGCACACTCACGTTTCCCTCTGTATGAGAGACTCTAGAAACAAGAGCGTGCTTCTTTTCTAAAGCAGAGTATGTTTCATGGATGAGAACTGTGCAGTGTGTTTCCCTTCCGAAACGGAGTTAAATGCCCGGCTCTGTGTCTTCCGACAAACAAGACTTCGTTTCAGATAAACACAGTTAATGTTCAGCTCAAACGAAGTTACATTGTTCACGAAGCTCACACGTTTCTCGCTCTTAACTGAAAAGCATTGGATGTTAGAGGACCTGTGGTTTGTATCAGTTTCAGAAACAGAGTTAAACTAGATATGGTCCGTGTGTAGGAAACACACTTCTTTTTTCTGAGCACACTCACGTTTCCCTCTGTATGAAAGACTCTAGAAAGCAAGAGCGTGCTTCTTGCTCTAAAGCAGAGTGTGTTTCATGGATGAGAACTGTGCTGTGTGTTTCCCTTCAGAAACGGAGTTAAATGCCAGGGTCTGTGTCTTCCTACAAGCAAGACTCGTTTCAGGTAAACACAGTCACTTTTCAGCTCAAACGAAGCTTCATTGTTCACGAAGCTCACACGTTTCCCGCTCTTAACTGAAAAGCATTGGATGTTAGAGGACCTGTGGTTTGTATCAGTTTCAGAAACAGAGTTGAACTAGATATGGTCCGTGTGTGTAGGAAACACACTTCTTTTTTCTGAGCACACTCACGTTTCCCTCTGTATGAAAGACTCTAGAAAGCAAGAGCGTGCTTCTTGCTCTAAAGCAGAGTGTGTTTCATGGATGAGAACTGTGCTGTGTGTTTCCCTTCAGAAACGGAGTTAAATGCCAGGGTCTGTGTCTTCCTACAAGCAAGACTCGTTTCAGGTAAACACAGTCACTTTTCAGCTCAAACGAAGCTTCATTGTTCACGAAGCTCACACGTTTCCCGCTCTTAACTGAAATGCATTGGATGTTAGAGGACCTGTGGTTTGTATCAGTTTCAGAAGCAGAGTTGATCTAGATATGGTCTGTGTGTGTAGGAAACACAGTTCTTTTGTTCTGTGCACACTCACGTTTCCGTCTGTATGAGAGACTCTAGAAAGCAAGAGCGTGCTTCTTGCTCTAAAGCAGAGTGTGTTTCATGGATGAGAACTGTGCTGTGTGTTTCCCTTCAGGAACCGAGTTAAATGCCCGGCTCTGTGTCTTCCGACAAACAAGACTTCGTTTCAGATAAACGCAGTTAATTTTCAACTCAAACGAAGTTACATTGTTCACGAAGCTCACACGTTTCTCGCTCTTAACTGAAAAGCATTGGATGTTAGAGGACCTGTGGTTTGTATCAGTTTCAGAAGCAGAGTTGAACTAGATATGGTGCGTGTGTGTAGGAAACACACTTCTTTTTTCTGAGCCCACTCACGTTTCCCTCTGTATGAAAGACTCTAGAAAGCAAGAGCGTGCTTCTTGCTCTAAAGCAGAGTGTGTTTCATGGATGAGAACTGTGCTGTGTGTTTCCCTTCAGAAACGGAGTTAAATGCCAGGGTCTGTGTCTTCCTACAAGCAAGACTCGTTTCAGGTAAACACAGTCACTTTTCAGCTCAAACGAAGCTTCATTGTTCACGAAGCTCACACGTTTCTCGCTCTTAACTGAAAAGCATTGGATGTTAGAGGACCTGTGGTTTGTATCAGTTTGAGAAACAGAGTTGAACTAGATAAGGTCCCTGTGTGTAGGAAACACACTTCTTTTGTTCTGAGCACACTCACGTTTCCCTCTGTATGAGAGACTCTAGAAACAAGAGCGTGCTTCTTGTCTAAAGCACAGTATGTTTCATGGATGAGAACTGTGCAGTGTGTTTCCCTTCCGAAACGGAGTTAAATGCCCGGCTCTGTGTCTTCCGACAAACAAGACTTAGTTTCAGATAAACACAGTTAATTTTCAGCCCAAAGAAGTTACATTGTTCACGAAGCTCACACGTTTCTCGCTCTTAACTGAAAAGCATTGGATGTTAGAGGACCTGTGGTTTGTATCAGTTTGAGAAACAGAGTTGAACTAGATAAGGTCCCTGTGTGCAGGAAACACAGTTCTTTTGTTCTGAGCACACTCACGTTTCCCTCTGTATGAGAGACTCTAGAAACAAGAGCGTGCTTCTTTTCTAAAGCAGAGTATGTTTCATGGATGAGAACTGTGCAGTGTGTTTCCCTTCCGAAACGGAGTTAAATGCCCGGCTCTGTGTCTTCCGACAAACAAGACTTCGTTTCAGATAAACACAGTTAATGTTCAGCTCAAACGAAGTTACATTGTTCACGAAGCTCACACGTTTCTCGCTCTTAACTGAAAAGCATTGGATGTTAGAGGACCTGTGGTTTGTATCAGTTTCAGAAACAGAGTTAAACTAGATATGGTCCGTGTGTAGGAAACACACTTCTTTTTTCTGAGCACACTCACGTTTCCCTCTGTATGAAAGACTCTAGAAAGCAAGAGCGTGCTTCTTGCTCTAAAGCAGAGTGTGTTTCATGGATGAGAACTGTGCTGTGTGTTTCCCTTCAGAAACGGAGTTAAATGCCAGGGTCTGTGTCTTCCTACAAGCAAGACTCGTTTCAGGTAAACACAGTCACTTTTCAGCTCAAACGAAGCTTCATTGTTCACGAAGCTCACACGTTTCCCGCTCTTAACTGAAAAGCATTGGATGTTAGAGGACCTGTGGTTTGTATCAGTTTCAGAAGCAGAGTTGATCTAGATATGGTCTGTGTGTGTAGGAAACACAGTTCTTTTGTTCTGTGCACACTCACGTTTCCCTCTGTATGAGAGACTCTAGAAAGCAAGAGCGTGCTTCTTGCTCTAAAGCAGAGTGTGTTTCATGGATGAGAACTGTGCTGTGTGTTTCCCTTCAGGAACCGAGTTAAATGCCCGGCTCTGTGTCTTCCGACAAACAAAACTTCGTTTCAGATAAACGCAGTTAATTTTCAACTCAAACGAAGTTACATTGTTCACGAAGCTCACACGTTTCTCGCTCTTAACTGAAAAGCATTGGATGTTAGAGGACCTGTGGTTTGTATCAGTTTCAGAAGCAGAGTTGAACTAGATATGGACCGTGTGTGTAGGAAACACACTTTTTTTTCTGAGCCCACTCACGTTTCCCTCTGTATGAAAGACTCTAGAAAGCAAGAGCGTGCTTCTTGCTCTAAAGCAGAGTGTGTTTCATGGATGAGAACTGTGCTGTGTGTTTCCCTTCAGAAACGGAGTTAAATGCCAGGGTCTGTGTCTTCCTACAAGCAAGACTCATTTCAGGTAAACACAGTCACTTTTCAGCTCAAACGAAGCTTCATTGTTCACGAAGCTCACACGTTTCTCGCTCTTAACTGAAAAGCATTGGATGTTAGAGGACCTGTGGTTTGTATCAGTTTCAGAAACAGAGTTGAACTAGATATGGTCCGTGTGTAGGAAACACACTTCTTTTTTCTGAGCACACTCACGTTTCCCTCTGTATGAAAGACTCTAGAAAGCAAGAGCGTGCTTCTTGCTCTAAAGCAGAGTGTGTTTCATGGATGAGGACTGTGCTGTGTGTTTCCCTTCAGAAACGGAGTTAAATGCCAGGGTCTGTGTCTTCCTACAAGCAAGACTCGTTTCAGGTAAACACAGTCACTTTTCAGCTCAAACGAAGCTTCATTGTTCACGAAGCTCACACGTTTCCCGCTCTTAACTGAAAAGCATTGGATGTTAGAGGACCTGTGGTTTGTATCAGTTTCAGAAGCAGAGTTGATCTAGATATGGTCTGTGTGTGTAGGAAACACAGTTCTTTTGTTCTGTGCACACTCACGTTTCCCTCTGTATGAGAGACTCTAGAAAGCAAGAGCGTGCTTCTTGCTCTAAAGCAGAGTGTGTTTCATGGATGAGAACTGTGCTGTGTGTTTCCCTTCAGGAACCGAGTTAAATGCCCGGCTCTGTGTCTTCCGACAAACAAGACTTCTTTTCAGATAAACGCAGTTAATTTTCAACTCAAACGAAGTTACATTGTTCACGAAGCTCACACGTTTCTCGCTCTTAACTGAAAAGCATTGGATGTTAGAGGACCTGTGGTTTGTATCAGTTTCAGAAGCAGAGTTGAACTAGATATGGACCGTGTGTGTAGGAAACACACTTTTTTTTCTGAGCCCACTCACGTTTCCCTCTGTATGAAAGACTCTAGAAAGCAAGAGCGTGCTTCTTGCTCTAAAGCAGAGTGTGTTTCATGGATGAGAACTGTGCTGTGTGTTTCCCTTCAGAAACGGAGTTAAATGCCAGGGTCTGTGTCTTCCTACAAGCAAGACTCATTTCAGGTAAACACAGTCACTTTTCAGCTCAAACGAAGCTTCATTGTTCACGAAGCTCACACGTTTCTCGCTCTTACATGAAAAGCATTGGATGTTAGAGGACCTGTGGTTTGTATCAGTTTGAGAAACAGAGTTGAACTAGATAAGGTCCCTGTGTGTAGGAAACACAGTTCTTTTGTTCTGAGCACACTCACGTTTCCCTCTGTATGAGAGACTCTAGAAACAAGAGCGTGCTTCTTTTCTAAAGCAGAGTATGTTTCATGGATGAGAACTGTGCAGTGTGTTTCCCTTCCGAAACGGAGTTAAATGCCCGGCTCTGTGTCTTCCGACAAACAAGACTTCGTTTCAGATAAACACAGTTAATGTTCAGCTCAAACGAAGTTACATTGTTCACGAAGCTCACACGTTTCTCGCTCTTAACTGAAAAGCATTGGATGTTAGAGGACCTGTGGTTTGTATCAGTTTCAGAAACAGAGTTAAACTAGATATGGTCCGTGTGTAGGAAACACACTTCTTTTTTCTGAGCACACTCACGTTTCCCTCTGTATGAAAGACTCTAGAAAGCAAGAGCGTGCTTCTTGCTCTAAAGCAGAGTGTGTTTCATGGATGAGAACTGTGCTGTGTGTTTCCCTTCAGAAACGGAGTTAAATGCCAGGGTCTGTGTCTTCCTACAAGCAAGACTCGTTTCAGGTAAACACAGTCACTTTTCAGCTCAAACGAAGCTTCATTGTTCACGAAGCTCACACGTTTCCCGCTCTTAACTGAAAAGCATTGGATGTTAGAGGACCTGTGGTTTGTATCAGTTTCAGAAGCAGAGTTGATCTAGATATGGTCTGTGTGTGTAGGAAACACAGTTCTTTTGTTCTGTGCACACTCACGTTTCCCTCTGTATGAGAGACTCTAGAAAGCAAGAGCGTGCTTCTTGCTCTAAAGCAGAGTGTGTTTCATGGATGAGAACTGTGCTGTGTGTTTCCCTTCAGGAACCGAGTTAAATGCCCGGCTCTGTGTCTTCCGACAAACAAAACTTCGTTTCAGATAAACGCAGTTAATTTTCAACTCAAACGAAGTTACATTGTTCACGAAGCTCACACGTTTCTCGCTCTTAACTGAAAAGCATTGGATGTTAGAGGACCTGTGGTTTGTATCAGTTTCAGAAGCAGAGTTGAACTAGATATGGACCGTGTGTGTAGGAAACACACTTTTTTTTCTGAGCCCACTCACGTTTCCCTCTGTATGAAAGACTCTAGAAAGCAAGAGCGTGCTTCTTGCTCTAAAGCAGAGTGTGTTTCATGGATAAGAACTGTGCTGTGTGTTTCCCTTCAGAAACGGAGTTAAATGCCAGGGTCTGTGTCTTCCTACAAGCAAGACTCGTTTCAGGTAAACACAGTCACTTTTCAGCTCAAACGAAGCTTCATTGTTCACGAAGCTCACACGTTTCCTGCTCTTAACTGAAAAGCATTGGATGTTAGAGGACCTGTGGTTTGTATCAGTTTCAGAAGCAGAGTTGATCTAGATATGGTCTGTGTGTGTAGGAAACACAGTTCTTTTGTTCTGTGCACACTCACGTTTCCCTCTGTATGAGAGACTCTAGAAAGCAAGAGCGTGCTTCTTGCTCTAAAGCAGAGTGTGTTTCATGGATGAGAACTGTGCTGTGTGTTTCCCTTCAGAAACGGAGTTAAATGCCAGGGTCTGTGTCTTCCTACAAGCAAGACTCATTTCAGGTAAACACAGTCACTTTTCAGCTCAAACGAAGCTTCATTGTTCACGAAGCTCACACGTTTCTCGCTCTTAACTGAAAAGCATTAGATGTTAGAGGACCTGTGGTTTGTATCAGTTTGAGAAACAGAGTTGAACTAGATAAGGTCCCTGTGTGTAGGAAACACAGTTCTTTTGTTCTGAGCACACTCACGTTTCCCTCTGTATGAGAGACTCTAGAAACAAGAGCGTGCTTCTTGTCTAAAGCACAGTATGTTTCATGGATGAGAACTGTGCAGTGTGTTTCCCTTCCGAAACGGAGTTAAATGCCCGGCTCTGTGTCTTCCGACAAACAAGACTTCGTTTCAGATAAACACAGTTAATGTTCAGCTCAAACGAAGTTACATTGTTCACGAAGCTCACACGTTTCTCGCTCTTAACTGAAAAGCATTGGATGTTAGAAGACCTGTGGTTTGTATCAGTTTCAGAAACAGAGTTGAACTAGATATGGTCCGTGTGTAGGAAACACACTTCTTTTTTCTGAGCACACTCACGTTTCCCTCTGTATGAAAGACTCTAGAAAGCAAGAGCGTGCTTCTTGCTCTAAAGCAGAGTGTGTTTCATGGATGAGAACTGTGCTGTGTGTTTCCCTTCAGAAACGGAGTTAAATGCCAGGGTCTGTGTCTTCCTACAAGCAAGACTCGTTTCAGGTAAACACAGTCACTTTTCAGCTCAAACGAAGCTTCATTGTTCACGAAGCTCACACGTTTCCCGCTCTTAACTGAAAAGCATTGGATGTTAGAGGACCTGTGGTTTGTATCAGTTTCAGAAGCAGAGTTGATCTAGATATGGTCTGTGTGTGTAGGAAACACAGTTCTTTTGTTCTGTGCACACTCACGTTTCCCTCTGTATGAGAGACTCTAGAAAGCAAGAGCGTGCTTCTTGCTCTAAAGCAGAGTGTGTTTCATGGATGAGAACTGTGCTGTGTGTTTCCCTTCAGGAACCGAGGTAAATGCCCGGCTCTGTGTCTTCCGACAAACAAGACTTCGTTTCAGATAAACGGAGTTAATTTTCAACTCAAACGAAGTTACATTGTTCACGAAGCTCACACGTTTCTCGCTCTTAACTGAAAAGCATTGGATGTTAGAGGACCTGTGGTTTGTATCAGTTTCAGAAGCAGAGTTGAACTAGATATGGACCGTGTGTGTAGGAAACACACTTTTTTTTCTGAGCCCACTCACGTTTCCCTCTGTATGAAAGACTCTAGAAAGCAAGAGCGTGCTTCTTGCTCTAAAGCAGAGTGTGTTTCATGGATGAGAACTGTGCTGTGTGTTTCCCTTCAGAAACGGAGTTAAATGCCAGGGTCTGTGTCTTCCTACAAGCAAGACTCATTTCAGGTAAACACAGTCACTTTTCAGCTCAAACGAAGCTTCATTGTTCACGAAGCTCACACGTTTCTCGCTCTTAACTGAAAAGCATTAGATGTTAGAGGACCTGTGGTTTGTATCAGTTTGAGAAACAGAGTTGAACTAGATAAGGTCCCTGTGTGTAGGAAACACAGTTCTTTTGTTCTGAGCACACTCACGTTTCCCTCTGTATGAGAGACTCTAGAAACAAGAGCGTGCTTCTTGCTCTAAAGCAGAGTGTGTTTCATGAATGAGAACTGTGTTGTGTGTTCCCCTTCAGAAACGGAGTTAAATGCCCGGCTCTGTGTCTTCCTAAAATCAAGACTCATTTCAGGTAATCGCAGTCACTTTTCAGCTCAAACGAAGCTACATTGTTCACGAAGCTCACACGTTTCTCGCTCTTACATGAAAAGCATTGGATGTTAGAGGACTTGTGGTTTGTAAAAGTTTCAGAAACGGAGTTGAACTAGATAGGGTCCATGTGTGTAGGAAATACAGTTCTTTATTCTGAGCACACTCACGTTTATCTCTGTATGAGAGAATCTAGAAAGCAAGAGCGTGCCTCTTGCTCTATAGCAGAGTGTGTTTCCTGGATGAGAACTGTGCTGTGTGTTTCCCTTAAGAAATGGAGTTAAATGCCCGGCTCTGTGTCTTCCTACAAGCAATAGTACTTTTCAGGTCAAACGAAGCTACATTGTTCATGAAGCTCACACGTTTCTCGCTCTTAACTGAAAAGCATTGGATGTTAGAGGACCTGTAGTTTGTATCAGTTTTAGAAACCGAGTTGAACTAGATAGGGTCCATGTGTGTAGGAAACACAGTTCTTTTATTCTGAGCACACTCACGTTTCCCTCTGTATTTGAGCATTTAGAAAGCAAGAGCTTGCTTCTTGCTCTAAAGCAGAGTGTGTTTCATGAATGAGAACTGTGCTATGTGTTTCTCTTCAGACACGGAGTTAAATGCCCGGCTCTGTGTCTTCCTACAACAAGACTTCATTTTGGATAAATGCAGTCACTTTTCAGCTCAAACGAATCTACATTGTTCACGAAGCTCAAAAGTTTCTCGCTCTTAACTGAAATGCATTGGATGTTAGAGGACCTATGGTTTGTATAAGTTTCAGAAACAGAGTTGAACTAGATAGGTTCCGTGTGTGTAGGAAACACAGTTCTTTATTCTGAGCACACTCACTTTTCCCTCTGTATGAGAGACTCTAGAAAGCAAGAGCGTGCTTCTTGCTCTAAAGCAGAGTGTGTTTCCCGGATGAGAACTATGCTGTGTGTTTCCCTTAAGAAACGGAGTTAAATGCCCGGCTCTGTGTCTTCCTACAAGCAATAGTACTTTTCAGGTCAAACGAAGCTACATTGTTCACGAAGCTCACACGTTTCTCGCTCTTAACTGAAAAGCAATGGATGTTAGAGGACCTGTGGTTTGTATCAGTTTCAGAAAGAGAGTTGAACTTGATATGTTCCGTGTGTGTAGGAAACACAGTGCTTTTGTTCTGAGCACACTCATGTTTCCCTCTGTATGAGAGACTCTAGAAAGCAAGAGCGTGATTCTTGCTCTAAAGCAGAATGTGTTTCATGAATGAGAACTGTGCTGTGTGTTCCCCTTCAGAAACGGAGTTAAATGCCCGGCTCTGTGTTTTCCTACAATCAAGACTCGTTTCAGGTAAACGCAGTCACTTTTCAGCTCATACGAAGCTACATTGTTCACGAAGCTCACACGTTTCTCGCTCTTAACTGAAAAGCAATGGGTGTTAGAGGACCTGTGGTTTGTATCAGTTTCAGAAACAGAGTTGAACTTGATATGTTCCGTGTGTGTAGGAAACACAGTTCTTTTGTTCTGAGCACACTCAGTTTTCCCTCTGTATTAGAGAGTCTTGAAAGCAAGAGCGTGCTTCTTGATCTAAAGCAGAGTGTGTTTCATGGATGAGGACTGTGCTGTGGGTTTCCCTTTAGAAACAGTGTTAAATGCCAGGGTCTGTGTCTTCCTACAAGCAAGACTTCATTTCAGATAAACACAGTCACTTTTCAGCTCAAACGAAGCTACATTGTTCACGAAGCTCACACGTTTCTCGCTCTTAACTGAAAAGCATTGGATGTTAGAGGACCTGTGGGTTGTATCAGTTTCAGAAACAGAGTTGAACTAGATATGGTCCGTGTGTGTAGGAAACACAGTACTTTTCTTCTGAGCACACTCACGTTATCCTCTGTATGAGAGATTCCAAAAAGCAAGAGCGGGCTTCTTGCTCTAAAGCAGAGTGTGTTTCATGGATGAGAACTGTACTGTGTGTTTCCCTTCAGAAACGGAGTTAAATGCCAGGGTCTGTGTCTTCCTACAATCAAGACTCGTTTCAGGTAAACGCAGTCACTTTTCAGCTCAAAGGAAGCTACATTGTTCACGAAGCTCACACGTTTCTCGCTCTTAACTGAAAAGCATTGGATGTTAGAGGACTTGTGGTTTGTATAAGGTTCAGAAACAGAGTTGAACTAGATAAGGTACGTGTGTGTAGGAAACACAGTTCTTTATTCTGAGCACACTCACGTTTCTCTCTGTATGAGAGAATCTAGAAAGTAAGAGCGTGCTTCTTGCTCTAAAGCAGAGTGTGTTTCATGGATGAGAACTGTGCTGTGTGTTTCCCTTCAGAAACGGAGTTAAATGCCCTGCTCTCTGTCTTCCTACAAGCAAGAGTACTTTTCAGGTCAAACGAAGCTACATTGTTCACGAAGCTCACATGTTTCTCGCTCTTAACTGAAAAGCATTGTATGTTAGACGACCTGTAGTTTGTATCAGTTTCAGAAGGAGAGTTGAACTAGATATGGTCCGTGTGTGTAGGAAAAACAGTACTTTTTTTCTGAGCACACTCACGTTTCCCTCTGTATGAGAGACTCTAGAATGCAAGAGCCTGCTTCTTGCTCTAAAGCAGAGTGTGTTTCATGAATGAGAACTGTGCTGTGTGTTGCCCTTCAGAAACGGAGTTAAATGCCTGGCTCTGTGTCTTCCTCCAAGCAAGACTCGGTTTCAGGTAAACGCAGACACTTTTCAGCTCAAAGGAAGCTACATTGTTCACGAAGCTCACATGTTTCTCGCTCTTAACTGAAAAGCATTGGATGTTAGAGGACCTGTGGTTTGTATCAGTTTCAGAAACAGAGTTGAACTAGATAGGGTCCGTGTGTAGGAAACACAGTTCTTTTATTCTGAGGACACTCACGTTTCCCTCTGTATTTGAGTATTTAGAAAGCAAGAGCGAGCTTCTTGCTCTAAAGCAGAGTGTGTTTCATGAATGAGAACTGTGCTGTGTGTTTCCCTTCAGAAACGGAGTTAAATGCCCTGCTCTGTGTCTTCCTACAAGCAAGACTTCGTTTCATGTCAATGCAGTCACTTTTCAGCTCAAACGAAGCTACAATGTTTACGAAGCTCACACGTTTCTCGTTCTTAACTGAAAAGCATTGGATGTTAGAGGACTTGTGGTTTGTATAAGTTTCAGAAACAGAGATGAACTAGATAGGGTCAGTGTGTGTAGGAAACACAGTTCTTTATTCTGAGCACACTCACGTTTCTCTATGTATGAGAGAATCTAGAAAGCAAGAGCGTGCTTCTTGCTCTAAAGCAGAGTGTGTTTCCCGGATGAGAACTGTGCTGTGTGTTTCCCTTCAGAAACGGAGTTAAATGCCCGGCTCTGTGTCTTCCTGCATGCAAGAGTACTTTTCAGCTCAAACGAAGCTACATTGTTCACGAAGCTCACACGTTTCTGGCTCTTAAGTGAAAAGCAATGGCTGTTAGACGACCTGTGGTTTGTATCAGTTTCAGAAACAGAGTTGAACTTGATATGTTCCGTGTGTGTAGGAAACACAGTTCTTTTGTTCTGAGCACACTCACGTTTCCCTGTGTTTGAGAGAATCTAGAAAGCAATAGCGTGCTTCTTGCTCTAAAGCAGAGTGTGTTTCATGAATGAGAACTGTGCTGTGTGTTTCCCTTCAGAAACAGAGTTAAATGCCCGGCTCTGTGTCTTCCTACAAGAAAGACTTCGTTTCAGGTAAACACAGTCACTTTTCAGCTGAAACGAAGCTACATTGTTCACGAAGCTCACACGTTTCTCGCTCTTAACTGAAAAGCATTGTATGTAGGAGGACCTGTGGTTTGTATCAGTTTCAGAAACAGAGTTTAACTAGATAGGGTCCCTGTGTGTAGGAAACACAGTTCTTTTATTATGAGCACACTCACGTTTCCCTCAGTAGGAGAGAATTTAGAAAGCAATAACGTGCTGCTGGCTCTAAAGCAGAGTGTGTTTCATGAATGAGACCTGTGCTGTGTGTTTCCCTTCAGAAACGGAGTTAAATGTCCGGCTCTGTGTCTTCCTACAACAAGACTTCATTTTGGGTAAACACAGTCACTTTTCAGCTCAAACGAAGCTACATTGTTCAGGAAGCTCACACGTTTCTCGCTCTTAACTGAAAAGCAATGGGTGTTAGATTACCTGTGTTTTGTATCATTTCAGAAACAGAGTTGAACTTGATATGTTCTGTGTGTGTAGGAAACACAGTACTTTTGTTCTGAGCACACTAACGTTTCCCTCTGTATGAGAGTCTCTAGAAAGCAAGACCGTGCTTCTTGCTCTAAAGCAGAGTGTGTTTCATGAATGAGAACTGTGCTGTGTGTTCCCATACAGAAACGTAGTTAAATGCCCAGCTCTGTGTTTTCCTACAAGCCAGACTTCGTTTCAGGTAAACGCATTTACTTTTCAACTCAAAGGAAGCTACATTGTTCACGAAGCTCACACGTTTCTCGCTCTTAACTGAAAAGCATTGGATGTTAGAGGACCTGTGTTTTGTATCAGTTTCAGAAAGAGAGTTGAACTACATATGGTCCGTGTGTGTAGGAAACACAATTCTTTTGTTCTGAGCACGCTCACGTTTCCCTCTGTATGAGAGACTCTAGAAAGAAAGAGCGTGCTTCGTGCTCTAAAGCAGAGTGTGTTTCATGAATGAGAACTGTGCTGTGTATTTCCCTTCAGAAATGGAGTTAAATGCCCTGCTCTGTGTCTTCCTACAAGCAAGAGTTTGTTTCAGGAAAATGCAGTCACTTTTCACCTCAAAGGAAGCTACATTGTTCACGAAGCTCACACGTTTCTCGCTGTTAACTGAAAAGCATTGGATGTTAGAGGACCTGTGGTTTGTATCAGTTTCAGAAACAGAGTTGAACTAGATATGGTCCGTGTGTGTAGGAAACACAATTCTTTTGTTCTGAGCACACTCACGTTTGCCTCTGTATGAGAGACTCTAGAAAGAAAGAGGGTGCTTTTTGCTCTAAAGCAGAGTGTGTTTCATGAATGATAACTGTGCTGTGTGTTTCCCTTCAGAAACGGAGTTAAATGCCAGGGTCTGTGTCTTCCTACAAGCAAGACTCGTTTCAGGTAAACGCAGTCACTTTTCAGCTCAAACTAAGCTACATTGTTCACGAAGCTCACACGTTTCTCGCTCTTAACTGAAAAGCATTGGATGTTAGAGGACTTGTGGTTTGTATAAGTTTCAGAAAGAGAGTTGAACTAGATAGGGTCCCTGTGTAGGAAACACAGTTCTTTATTCTGAGCACACTCACTTTTCCCTCTGTATGAGAGAATCTAGAAAGCAAGAGCGTGCTTCTTGCTCTAAAGCAGAGTGTGCTTCCCGGATGAAACTCTGCTGTGTGTTTCCCTTCAGAAACAGAGTTAAATGCCCGGCTCTGTGTCTTCCTACAAGCAAGAGTACTTTACAGGTCAAACGAAGCTACATTGTTCACGAAGCTCACAAGTTTCTCGCTCTTAACTGAAAAGCAATGGCTGTTAGAGGACCTGTGGTTTGATTCAGTTTCAGAAACGGAGTTGAACTTGATATGTTCCGTGTGTTGGAAACACAATTCTTTTGTTCTGAGCACACTCAGATTACCCTCTGTATGAGAGACTCTAGAAAGAAAGAGCGTGATTCTTCCTCTAAAGCAGAGTGTTTTTCATGGATGAGAACTATGCTGTGTGTTTCCCTTCAGAAGCGGAGTTAAATGCCAGGGTCTGTGTCTTCCTACAATCAAGACTCGTTTCAGGTAAACGCAGTCACTTTTCAGCTCAAAGGAAGCTACATTGTTCACGAAGCTCACATATTTCTCGCTCTTAACTGAAAAGCATTGTATGTAGGAGGACCTGTGGTTTGTATCAGTTTCAGAAACAGAGTTGAACTAGATATGGTCCGTGTGGGTAGGAAACATCATACTTTTGTTCTGAGCACACTCACGTTTCCCTCTGTATGACAGACTCTAGAAAGCAAGAGCATGCTTCTTGCTCTAAAACAGAGTGTGTTTCATGAATGAGAACTGTGCTGTGTGTTTCCCTTCAGAAACGGAGTTAAATGCCTGGCTCTGTGTCTTCCTACAAGCAAGACATGGTTTCTGGTAAACGCAGTCACTTTTCAGCTCAAACGAAGCTACATTGTTCAGGAAGGTCACACGTTTCTCGCTCTTAACTGAAAAGCAATGGGTGTTAGAGGACCTGTGGTTTGTATCATTTCAGAAACAGAGTTGAACTTGATATGTTCCGTGTGTATAGGAAACACAGTACTTTTGTTCTGAGCACACTAACGTTTCCCTCTGTATGAGAGACTCTAGAAAGAAAGAGCGTGCTTCTTGCTCTAAAGCAGAGTGTGTTTTATGAATGAGAACTGTGCTGTGTGTTCCCCTTCAGAAACGGAGTTAAATGCCCGGCTCTATGTTTTCCTACAAGCCAGACTTCGTTTCAGGTAAACGCATTCACTTTTCAGCTCAACGAAGCTACATTGTTCACGAAGCTCACACGTTTCTCGCTCTTAACTGAAAAGCATTGGATGTTAGAGGACCTGTGGTTTGTATCAGTTTCAGAAACAGAGTTGAACTAGATATGGTCCGTGTGGGTAGGAAACATAGTACTTTTGTTCTGAGCACACTCACGTTTCCCTCTGTATGAGAGACTCTAGAAAGCAAGAGCATGCTTCTTGCTCTAAAACAGAGTGTGTTTCATGAATGAGAACTGTGCTGTGTGTTTCCCTTCAGAAACGGAGTTAAATGCCTGGCTCTGTGTCTTCCTACAAGCAAGACATGGTTTCTGGTAAACGCAGTCACTTTTCAGCTCAAACGAAGCTACATTGTTCACGAAGCTCACACGTTTCTCGCTCTTAACTGAAAGGCATTGGGTGTTAGAGGACCTGTGATTTGTATCAGTTTCAGAAACAGAGTTGAACTATATATGGCCCAGGTGTGTACGGAACACAGTTCTTTTGTTCTGAGCACACTCATGTTTCCCTCTGTATGAGAGAGTCTAGAAAGCAAGAGCGTGCTTCTTGCTCTTAAGCAGAGTGTGTTTCATGGCTGAGAACTGTGCTGTGTGTTTCCCTTTACAAACGGTGTTAAATGCCAGGGTCCGTGTCTTCCTACAAACAAGACTACGTTTCAGGTAAACGAGGTCACTTTTCAGCTCAAAGGAAGCTACATTGTTCACGAAGCTCACACGTTTCTCGCTCTTAACTGAAAAGCATTGGATGTTAGAGGACTTGTGGTTTGTATAAGTTTCAGAAACAGAGTTGAACTAGATAGGGTCCGTGTGTGTAGGAAACACAGTTCTTTATTCTGAGCACACTCACTTTTCCCTCTGTATGAGAGAATCTTGAAAGCAAGAGCGTGCTTCTTGCTCTAAGGCAGAGTGTGTTTCCCAGATGAGAACTGTGCTGTGTGTTTCCCTTCAGAAACAGAGTTAAATGCCCGGATCTGTGACTCCCTACAAGCAAGAGTACTTTTCAGCTCAAACGAAGCTACATTGTTCACGAAGCTCACACGTTTCTCGCTCTTAACTGAAAAGCATTGGATGTTAGAGGACCTGTGGTTTGTATCAGTTTCAGAAACAGAGTTGAACTAGATATGGTCCGTGTGTGTAGGAAACACACTTCTTTTTTCTGAGCACACTCACGTTTTCCTCTGTATGAAAGACTCTAGAAAGCAAGAGCGTGCTTCTTGCTCTAAAGCAGAGTGTGTTTCATGGATGAGAACTGTGCTGTGTGTTTCCCTTCAGAAACGGAGTTAAATGCCAGGGTCTGTGTCTTCCTACAAGCAAGACTCGTTTCAGGTAAACACAGTCACTTTTCAGCTCAAACGAAGCTTCATTGTTCACGAAGCTCACACGTTTCCCGCTCTTAACTGAAAAGCATTGGATGTTAGAGGACCTGTGGTTTGTATCAGTTTCAGAAGCAGAGTTGATCTAGATATTGTCTTTGTGTGTAGGAAACACAGTCCTTTTGTTCTGTGCACACTCACGTTTCCCTCTGTATGAGAGACTCTAGAAAGCAAGAGCGTGCTTCTTGCTCTAAAGCAGAGTGTGTTTCATGGATGAGAACTGTGCTGTGTGTGTCCCTTCAGGAACAGAGTTAAATGCCCGGCTCTGTGTCTTCTGACAAACAAGACTTCGTTTCAGATAAACGCAGTTAATTTTCAACTCAAAGGAAGTTACATTGTTCACGAAGCTCACACGTTTCTCGCTCTTAACTGAAAAGCATTGGATGTTAGAGGACCTGTGGTTTGTATCAGTTTCAGAAGCAGAGTTGAACTAGATATGGTCCGTGTGTGTAGGAAACACACTTCTTTTTTCTGAGCCCACTCACGTTTCCCTCTGTATGAAAGACTCTAGAAAGCAAGGGCGTGCTTCTTGCTCTAAAGCAGAGTGTGTTTCATGGATGAGAACTGTGCTGTGTGTTTACCGTCAGAAACGGAGATAAATGCCCGGCTCTGTGTTTTCCTACAACAAGAATTCATTTTGGGTAAACGCAGTCACTTTTCAGCTCAAACGAAGCTACATTGTTCACGAAGCTCACACGTTTCTCGCTCTTAACTGAAAAGCATTGGATGTTAGAGGACCTGTGGTTTGTATGAGTTTCAGAAACAGAGTTGAACTAGATATGGTCCGTGTGTGTAGAAAACTCAGTACTTTTGTTCCGAGCACACTCACGTTTCCCTCTGTATGAGAGACTCTAGAAAGCAAGAGCGTGCTTCTTGCTCTAAAGTAGAGTGTGTTTCATGGATGAGAACTGTGTTGTGTGTTGCGCTTCAGAAATGGAGTTAAATGCCCGGCTCTGTGTCTTCCTACAAGCAAGAGTACTTTTCAGCTTAAACGAAGCTACATTGTTCACGAAGCTCACAAGTTTCTCGCTCTTAACTTAAAAGCATTGTATGTAGGAGGACCTGTGGTTTGTATCAGTTTCAGAAACAGAGTTGAACTAGATATGGTCTGTGTGGGTAGGAAACACAGTACTTTTGTTGTGAGCACTCTCACGTTTCCCTCTGTATGAGAGACTCTAGAAAGCAAGAGCGTGCTTCTTGATCTAAAGCAGAGTGTGTTTCATGGATGAGAACTGTGCTGTGTGTTTCCCTTCAGAAACGGAGTTAAATGCCAGGGTCTGTGTCTTCCTACAAGCAAGACTCGTTTCAGGTAAGCGCAGTCACTTTTCTGCTCAAAGGAAGCTACATTGTTCACGAAGCTCACACGTGTCTCGCTCTTAACTGAAAAGCATTAGATGGTAGAGGACCTGTGGTTTGTATCAGTTTCAGAAAGAGAGTTGAACTAGATATGGTCCGTGTGTGTAGGAAACACAGTTCTTTTGTTCTGAGCACACTCACGTTTCCCTCTGTATGTGAGACTCTAGAAAGAAAGAACGTCCTTCTTGCTCTAAAGCAGAGTGTGTTTCCTGGATGAGAACTGTGCTGTGTGTTTCCCTTCAGAAACGGAGTTAAATGCCTGGCTCTGTGTCTTCCTACAAGCAAGACTCGGTTTCAGGTAAATGCAGTCACTTTTCAGCTCAAACGAAGCTACATTGTTCACGAAGCTCACACGTTCCTCGCTCTTAAATGAAAAGCATTGGATGTTTGAGGACCTGTGGTTTGTATCAGTTTCAGAAACAGTGTTGAACTAGATAGGGTCCGTGTGTGTAGGAAACACAGTTCTTTTATTCTGAGCACACTCACGTTTCCCTGTTTATGAGAGAATTTAGAAAGCAATAGCGTGCTTCTTGCTCTAAAGCAGAGTGTGTTTCATGGATGAGAACTGTGCTGTGTGTTTCCCTTCAGGAACCGAGTTAAATGCCCGGCTCTGTGTCTTCCGACAAACAAGACTTCGTTTCAGATAAACGCAGTTAATTTTCAACTCAAACGAAGTTACATTGTTCACGAAGCTCACACGTTTCTCGCTCTTAACTGAAAAGCATTGGATGTTAGAGGACCTGTGGTTTGTATCAGTTTCAGAAGCAGAGTTGAACTAGATATGGTGCGTGTGTGTAGGAAACACACTTCTTTTTTCTGAGCCCACTCACGTTTCCCTCTGTATGAAAGACTCTAGAAAGCAAGAGCGTGCTTCTTGCTCTAAAGCAGAGTGTGTTTCATGGATGAGAACTGTGCTGTGTGTTTCCCTTCAGAAACGGAGTTAAATGCCAGGGTCTGTGTCTTCCTACAAGCAAGACTCGTTTCAGGTAAACACAGTCACTTTTCAGCTCAAACGAAGCTTCATTGTTCACGAAGCTCACACGTTTCTCGCTCTTAACTGAAAAGCATTGGATGTTAGAGGACCTGTGGTTTGTATCAGTTTGAGAAACAGAGTTGAACTAGATAAGGTCCCTGTGTGTAGGAAACACAGTTCTTTTGTTCTGAGCACACTCACGTTTCCCTCTGAATGAGAGACTTTAGAAACAAGAGAGTGCTTCTTGTCTAAAGCACAGTATGTTTCATGGATGAGAACTGTGCAGTGTGTTTCCCTTCCGAAACGGAGTTAAATGCCCGGCTCTGTGTCTTCCGACAAACAAGACTTAGTTTCAGATAAACACAGTTAATTTTCAGCCCAAAGAAGTTACATTGTTCACGAAGCTCACACGTTTCTCGCTCTTAACTGAAAAGCATTGGATGTTAGAGGACCTGTGGTTTGTATCAGTTTGAGAAACAGAGTTTAACTAGATAAGGTCCCTGTGTGTAGGAAACACAGTTCTTTTGTTCTGAGCACACTCACGTTTCCCTCTGTATGAGAGACTCTAGAAACAAGAGCGTGCTTCTTTTCTAAAGCAGAGTATGTTTCATGGATGAGAACTGTGCAGTGTGTTTCCCTTCAGAAACGGAGTTAAATGCCCGGCTCTGTGTCTTCCGACAAACAAGACTTCGTTTCAGATAAACACAGATAATGTTCAGCTCAAACGAAGTTACATTGTTCACGAAGCTCACACGTTTCTCGCTCTTAACTGAAAAGCATTGGATGTTAGAGGACCTGTGGTTTGTATCAGTTTCAGAAACAGAGTTAAACTAGATATGGTCCGTGTGTAGGAAACACACTTCTTTTTTCTGAGCACACTCACGTTTCCCTCTGTATGAAAGACTCTAGAAAGCAAGAGCGTGCTTCTTGCTCTAAAGCAGAGTGTGTTTCATGGATGAGAACTGTGCTGTGTGTTTCCCTTCAGAAACGGAGTTAAATGCCAGGGTCTGTGTCTTCCTACAAGCAAGACTCGTTTCAGGTAAACACAGTCACTTTTCAGCTCAAACAAAGCTTCATTGTTCACGAAGCTCACACGTTTCCCGCTCTTAACTGAAAAGCATTGGATGTTAGAGGACCTGTGGTTTGTATCAGTTTCAGAAGCAGAGTTGATCTAGATATGGTCTGTGTGTGTAGGAAACACAGTTCTTTTGTTCTGTGCACACTCACGTTTCCCTCTGTATGAGAGACTCTAGAAAGCAAGAGCGTGCTTCTTGCTCTAAAGCAGAGTGTGTTTCATGGATGAGAACTGTGCTGTGTGTTTCCCTTCAGGAACCGAGTTAAATGCCCGGCTCTGTGTCTTCCGACAAACAAGACTTCGTTTCAGATAAACGCAGTTAATTTTCAACTCAAATGAAGTTACATTGTTCACGAAGCTCACACGTTTCTCGCTCTTAACTGAAAAGCATTAGATGTTAGAGGACCTGTGGTTTGTATCAGTTTGAGAAACAGAGTTGAACTAGATAAGGTCCCTGTGTGTAGGAAACACAGTTCTTTTGTTCTGAGCACACTCACGTTTCCCTCTGTATGAGAGACTCTAGAAACAAGAGCGTGCTTCTTCTCTAAAGCACAGTATGTTTCATGGATGAGAACTGTGCAGTGTGTTTCCCTTCCGAAACGGAGTTAAATGCCCGGCTCTGTGTCTTCCGACAAACAAGACTTCGTTTCAGATAAACACAGTTAATGTTCAGCTCAAACGAAGTTACATTGTTCACGAAGCTCACACGTTTCTTGCTCTTAACTGAAAAGCATTGGATGTTAGAGGACCTGTGGTTTGTATCAGTTTCAGAAACAGAGTTGAACTAGATATGGTCCGTGAGTGTAGGAAACACACTTCTTTTTTCTGAGCACACTCACGTTTCCCTCTGTATGAAAGACTCTAGAAAGCAAGAGCGTGCTTCTTGCTCTAAAGCAGAGTGTGTTTCATGGATGAGAACTGTGCTGTGTGTTTCCCTTCAGAAACGGAGTTAAATGCCAGGGTCTGTGTCTTCCTACAAGCAAGACTCGTTTCAGGTAAACACAGTCACTTTTCAGCTCAAACGAAGCTTCATTGTTCACGAAGCTCACACGTTTCCCGCTCTTAACTGAAAAGCATTGGATGTTAGAGGACCTGTGGTTTGTATCAGTTTCAGAAGCAGAGTTGATCTAGATATGGTCTGTGTGTGTAGGAAACACAGTTCTTTTGTTCTGTGCACACTCACGTTTCTCTCTGTATGAGAGACTGTAGAAAGCAAGAGCATGCTTCTTGCTCTAAAGCAGAGTGTGTTTCATGGATGAGAACTGTGCTGTGTGTTTCCCTTCAGGAATGGATTTAAATGCCAGGGTCTGTGTCTTCCTATAAGCAAGACTCATTTCAGGTAAACGCAGTCAATTTTCAGCTCAAACGAAGCTACATTGTTTACGAAGCTCACACGTGTCTCGCTCTTAACTGAAAAGCATTGGATGTTAGAGGACCTGTGGTTTGTATCAGTTTCAGAAACAGAGTTGAACTAGGTATGGTCCGTGTGTGTAGGAAACACAGTTCTTTTGTGCTAGCAAACTCATGTTTCCCTCTGTATGAGAAACTCTAGAAAGCAAGAGCGTGCTTCTTCCTCTAAAGCAGAGTGTGTTTCATGGATGAGAACTGTGCTGTGTGTTTCCCTTCAGAAACGGAGTTAAATGCCAGGGTCTGTGTCTTCCTACAAGCAAGACTCGTTTCAGGTAAGCACAGTCACTTTTCTGCTCAAAGGAAGCTACATTGTTCATGAAGCTCACACGTGTCTCGCTCTTAACTGAAAAGCATTGGATGTTAGAGGACCTGTGGTTTGTATCAGTTTCATAAAGAGAGTTGAACTAGATATGGTCCGTGTGTGTAGGAAACACAGTTCTTTTGTTCTGAGCACACTCACGTTTCCCTCTGTATGAGAGAATCTAGAAAGCAAGAGCGTGCTTATTGCTCTAAAGCAGAGTATGTTTCTTGGATGAGAACTGTGCAGTGTGTTTCGCTTCCGAAACGGAGTTAAATGCCCGGCTCTGTGTCTTCCGACAAACAAGACTTCGTTTCAGATAAACGCAGATCATTTTCACCTCAAACGAAGTTACATTGTTCACGAAGCTCACACGTTTCTCGGTCTTAACTGAAAAGCATTGGATGTTAGAGGACCTGTGGTTTGTATCAGTTTCAGAAGCAGAGTTGAACTAGATATGGTCCGTGTGTGTAGGAAACACACTTCTTTTTTCTGAGCCCACTCACGTTTCCCTCTGTATGAAAGACTCTAGAAAGCAAGAGCGTGCTTCTTGCTCTAAAGCAGAGTGTGTTTCATGGATGAGAACTGTGCTGTGTGTTTCCCTTCAGAAATGGAGTTAAATGCCAGGGTCTGTGTCTTCCTACAAGCAAGACTCGTTTCAGGTAAACACAGTCACTTTTCAGCTCAAACGAAGCTTCATTGTTCACGAAGCTCACACGTTTCTCGCTCTTAATTGAAAAGCATTGGATGTTAGAGGACCTGTGGTTTGTATCAGTTTGAGAAACAGAGTTTTACTAGATAAGGTCCCTGTGTGTAGGAAACACAGTTCTTTTGTTCTGAGCACACTCACGTTTCCCTCTGTATGAGAGACTCTAGAAACAAGAGCGTGCTTCTTGTCTAAAGCAGAGTATGTTTCATGGATGAGAACTGTGCAGTGTGTTTCCCTTCAGAAACGGAGTTAAATGCCCGGCTCTGTGTCTTCCGACAAACAAGACTTCGTTTCAGATAAACACAGTTAATTTTCAGCCCAAAGAAGTTACATTGTTCACGAAGCTCACACGTTTCTCGCTCTTAACTGAAAAGCATTGGATGTTAGAGGACCTGTGGTTTGTATCAGTTTCAGAAGCAGAGTTGAACTAGATATGGTCCGTGTGTGTAGGAAACACACTTCTTTTTTCTGAGCCCACTCACGTTTCCCTCTGTATGAAAGACTCTAGAAAGCAAGAGCGTGCTTCTTGCTCTAAAGCAGAGTGTATTTCATGGATGAGAACTGTGCTGTGTGTTTCCCTTCAGAAACGGAGTTAAATGCCAGGGTCTGTGTCTTCCTACAAGCAAGACTCGTTTCAGGTAAACACAGTCACTTTTCAGCTCAAAAGAAGCTTCATTGTTCACGAAGCTCACACGTTTCCCGCTCTTAACTGAAAAGCATTGGATGTTAGAGGACCTGTGGTTTGTATCAGTTTCAGAAGCAGAGTTGATCTAGATATGGTCTGTGTATGTAGGAAACACAGTTCTTTTGTTCTGTGCACACTCACGTTTCCCTCTGTATGAGAGATTCTAGAAAGCAAGAGCATGCTTCTTGCTCTAAAGCAGAGTGTGTTTCATGGATGAGAACTGTGCTGTGTGTTTCCCTTCAGGAACCGAGTTAAATGCCCGGCTCTGTGTCTTCCGACAAACAAGACTTCTTTTCAGATAAACGCAGTTAATTTTCAGCTCAAACGAAGTTACATTGTTCACGAAGCTCACACGTTTCTCGCTCTTAACTGAAAAGCATTGGATGTTAGAGGACCTGTGGTTTGTATCAGTTTCAGAAGCAGTGTTGAACTAGATATGGTCCGTGTGTGTAGGAAACACACTTCTTTTTTCTGAGCACACTCACGTTTCCCTCTGTATGAAAGACTCTAGAAAGCAAGAGCGTGCTTCTTGCTCTAAAGCAGAGTGTGTTTCATGGATGAGAACTCTGCTGTGTGTTTCCCTTCAGAAACGGAGTTAAATGCCAGGGTCTGTGTCTGCCTACAAGCAAGACTCGTTTCAGGTAAACGCAGTCAATTTTCAGTTCAAACGAAGCTACATAGTTTACTAAGCTCACACGTGTCTCGCTCTTAACTGAAAAGCATTGGATGTTAGAGGACCTGTGGTTTGTATCACTTTCAGAAACAGAGTTGAACTAGGTATGGTCCGTGTGTGTAGGAAACACAGTTCTTTTGTGCTAGCACACTTATGTTTCCCTCTGTATGAGAAACTCTAGAAAGCAAGAGCGTGATTCTTGCTCTAAAGCAGAGTGTGTTTCATGGATGAGAACTGTGCTGTGTGTTTAATTTAAGAAACGGAGTTAAATGCCAGGGTCTGTGTCTTCCTACAAGCAAGACTCGTTTCAGGTAAGCGGAGTCACTTTTCTGCTCAAAGGAAGCTACATTGTTCACGAAGCTCACATGTGTCTCGCTCTTAACTGAAAAGCATTAGATGTTAGAGGACCTGTGGTTTGTATCAGTTTCAGAAAGAGAGTTGAACTAGATATGGTCCGTGTGTGTAGGAAACACAGTTCTTTTGTTCTGAGCACACTTATGTTTCCCTCTGTATGTGAGACTCTAGAAAGAAAGAACGTGCTTATTGCTCTAAAGCAGAGTGTGTTTCCTGGATGAGAACTGTGCTGTGTGTTTCCCTTCAGAAATGGAGTGAAATTCCTGGCTCTGTGTCTTCCTACAAGCAAGACTCGGTTTCAGGTAAATGCAGTCACTTTTCAGCTCAAACGAAGCTACATTGTTCACGAAGCTCACACGTTTCTCGCTCTTAACTGAAAAGCATTGGATATTAAAGGACCTGTGGTTTGTATCAGTTTCAGAAACAGAGTTGAACTAGATATGGTCCGTGTGTGTAGAAAACTCAGTACTTTTGTTCTGAGCACACTCACGTTTCCCTCTGTATGAGAGACTCTAGAAAGCAAGAGCGTGCTTCTTGCTCTAAAGTAGAGTGTGTTTCATGGATGAGAACTGTGTTGTGTGTTTCCCTTCAGAAACGTAGTTAAATGCCCGGCTCTGTGACTCCCTACAAGCAAGAGTACTTTTCAGCTCAAACGAAGCTACATTGTTCACAAAGCTCACACGTTTCTTGCTCTTAACAGAAAAGCAATGGATGTTAGAGGACCTGTGGTTTGCATCAGTTTCAGAAACAGAGTTGAACTAGATATGGTCCATGTGTGTAGGAAACACAGTACTTTTTTTCTGAGCACACTCAATTTTCACTCTATATGAGAGAGTCTAGAAAGCAAGAGAGTGCTTCTTGCTCTAAAGGAGAGTGTGTTTCATGGATGAGAACTGTGCTGTGTGTTTCCCTTTACAAACGGTGTTAAATGCCAGGGTCTGTGTCTTCCTACAAACAAGACTTCGTTTCAGGTAAATGAGGTCACTTTTCAGCTCAAAGGAAGCTACATTGTTCATGAAACTCACACCTTTCACGCTCTTAACTGAAAAGCATTGGATGTTAGAGGCCCTGTGGTTTGTATCAGTTTCAGAAACAGAGTTGAACTAGATATGTTATGTGTGTGTAGGAAACACAGTTCTTTTGTTCTGAGCACACTTATGTTTCCCTCTGTATGTGAGAATCTAGAAAGCAAGAGCGTGCTTCTTGCTCTAAAGCAGAGTGTGTTTCATGGATGAGTACTGTGCTGTGTGTTTCCCTTTACAAACGGTGTTAAATGCCAGGGTCTGTGTCTTCCTACAAACAAGACTTCGTTTCAGGTAAACGAGATCACTTTTCAGCTCAAAGGAAGCTACATTGTTCGCGAAGCTCACACGTTTCTCGCTCTTAACTGAAAAGCAATGGATGTTAGAGGACCTGTGGTTTGTATCAGTTTCAGAAACAGAGTTGAACTAGATATGGTCCGTGTGTGTAGGAAACACAGTTCTTTATTCTGAGCACACTCACTTTTCCCTCTGTATGAGAGAATCTAGAAAGCAAGAGCGTGCTTCTTGCTCCTAAGCAGAGTGTGTTTCCCAGATGAGAATTGTGCTGTGTGTTTCCCTTCAGAAATGGAGTTAAATGCCAGGCTCTGTGACTCCCTACAAGCAAGAGTACTTTTCAGCTCAAACGAAGCTACATTGTTCACGAAGCTCACACATTTCTCGCTCTTAACTCAAAAGCAATGGATGTTAGAGGACCTGTGGTTTGTATCAGTTTCAGAAACAGAGTTGAACTAGACATGGTCTGTGTGGGTAGGAAACACAGTACTTTTGTTGTGAGCACACTCACGTTTCCCTCTGTATGAGAGACTCTAGAAAGCAAGAGCGTGCTTCTTGCTCTAAAGCACAGTGTGTTTCATGGATGAGAACTTTGCTGTGTGTTTCCCTTTACAAATGGTGTTAAATGCCAGGGTCTGTGTCTTCCTACAAACAAGACTTCGTTTCAGGTAAACGAGGTCACTTTTCAGCTCAAACGAGCTACATTGTTCACGAAGCTCACACGTTTCTCGCTCTTAACTGAAAGGCATTGGGTGTTAGAGGACCTGTGGATTGTATCAGTTTCAGAAACAGAGTTGAACTATATATGGCCCAGGTGTGTAGGGAACACAGTTCTTTTGTTCTGAGCACACTCATGTTTCCCTCTGTATGAGAGAGTCTAGAAAGCAAGAGCATGCTTCTTGCTCTAAAGCAGAGTGTGTTTCAGGGATGAGAACTGTGCTGTGTGTTTCCCTTTACAAACGGTGTTAAATGCCAGGGTCTGTGTCTTCCTACAAACAAGACTTCAATTCAGGTAAAAGGGTCACTTTTCAGCTCAAAGGAAGCTACATTGTTCAGGAAGCTCACACGTTTCTCGCTCTTACCTGAAAAGCACTGGATGTTAGAGGACTTGTGGTTTGTATCAGTTTCAGAAACAGAGATGATCTAGATATAGTATGTGTGTGTAGGAAACACAGTTCATTTGTTCTGAGCACACTTATGCTTCCCTCTGTATGTGAGACTCTAGAAAGAAAGAGCGTGCATCTTGCTCTAAAGCAGAGTGTGTTTCCTGGATGAGAACTGTACTGTGTGTTTCCCTTCAGAAATGGAGTTAAATGCCAGTGTCTGTGTCTTCCTACAATCAAGACTCGTTTCAGGTAAACGCAGTCACTTTTCAGCTCAAACGAAGCTACATTGTTCACGAAGCTCACAAGTTTCTCGCTCTTAACTGAAAAGCATTGGATGTTAGAGGACCTGTGGTTTGTTTCAGTTTCAGAAACAGAGTTGAACTAGTTATGGTAAGTGTGTGTAGGAAACACAGTTCTTTTGTTCTGAGCACACTTATGTTTCCCTCTGTATGTGAGACTCTAGAAAGAAAGAACGTGCTTCTTGCTCTAAAGCAGAGTGTGTTTCCTGGATGAGAACTGTGCTGTGTGTTTCCCTTCAGAAACGGAGTTAAATGCCTGGCTCTGTGTCTTCCTACAAGCAAGACTCGGTTTCAGGTAAATGCAGTCACTTTTCAGCTCAAACGAAGCTACATTGTTCACGAAGCTCACACGTTTCTCGGTCTTAACTGAAAAGCATTGGATGTTAAAGGACCTGTGGTTTGTATCAGTTTCAGAAACAGTGTTGAACTAGATATGGTCCGTGTGTGTAGGAAACACAGTTCTTTTGTTCTGAGCACACTCACGTTTCCCTGTTTATGAGAGAATTTAGAAAGCAATAGGGTGCTTCTTGCTCTAAAGTAGAGTGTGTTTCATGGATGAGAACTGTGTTGTGTGTTCCCCTTCAGAAACGGAGTTAAATGCCCGGCTCTGTGTCTTCCTACAAGCAAGAGTACTTTTCAGCTTAAACGAAGCTACTTTGTTCACGAAGCTCACAAGTTTCTCGCTCTTAACTTAAAAGCATTGTATGTAGGAGGACCTGTGGTTTGTATCAGTTTCAGAAACAGAGTTGAAATAGATATGGTCTGTGTGGGTAGGAAACACAGTACTTTTTTTGTGAGCACACTCACGTTTCCATCTGTATGAGAGACTCTAGAAAGCAAGAGCACGCTTCTTGCTGTAAAGCAGAGTGTGTTTTATGGATGAGAACTGTGCTGTGTGTTTCCCTTTACAAACGGTGTTAAATGCCAGGGTCTGTGTCTTCCTACAAACAAGACTTCGTTTCAGGTAAACGAGATCACTTTTCAGCTCAAAGGAAGCTACATTGTTCACGAAGCTCACACGTTTCTCGCTCTTAACTGAAAGGCATTGGATGTTAGAGGACTTGTGGTTTGTATAAGTTTCAGAAACAGAGTTGAACTAGATAGGGTCCGTGTGTGTAGGAAACACAGTTCTTTATTCTGAGCACACTCACTTTTCCCTCTGTATGAGAGAATCTAGAAAGCAAGAGCGTGCTTCTTGCTCTAAAGCAGAGTGTGTTTCATGGATGAGAACTGTGCTGTGTGTTTCCCTTTACAAACGGTGTTAAATGCCAGGGTCTGTGTCTTCCTACAAACAAGACTTCGTTTCAGGTAATAGGGTCACTTTTCAGCTCAAAGGAAGCTACATTGTTCACGAAGCTCACACGTTTCTCGCTCTTAACTGAAAAGCATTGGATGTTAGAGGACTTGTGGTTTGTATCAGTTTCAGAAACAGAGATGATCTAGATATAGTATGTTTTTGTAGGAAACACAGTTCTTTTGTTCCGAGCACACTTATGCTTCCCTCTGTATGTGAGACTCTAGAAAGAAAGAGCGTGCTTCTTGCTCTAAAGCAGAGTGTGTTTCCTGGATGAGAACTGTACTGTGTGTTTCCCTTCAGAAATGGAGTTAAATGCCAGTGTCTGTGTCTTCCTACAATCAAGACTCGTTTCAGGTAAACGCAGTCACTTTTCAGCTCAAACGAAGCTACATTGTTCTCGAAGCTCACAAGTTTCTCGCTCTTAACTGAAAAGCAATGGATGTTAGAGGACCTGTGGTTTGTATCAGTTTCAGAAACAGAGTTGAACTAGATATGGTACGTTTGTGTAGGAAACACAGTTCTTTTGTTCTGCGCACACCACGTTTCCTTCTGCATGAGAGACTTTAGTAAGCAAGTGCGTGCTTATTGCTCTAAAGCAGAGTGTGTTTCATGAATGAGAACTGTGCTGTGTGTTCCCCTTCAGAAACGGAGTTAAATGCCCGGATCTGTGTCTTCCTACAAGCAAGAATTCTTTCAGGTAAACGCTGTCACTTTTCAGCTCAAACGAAGCTACATTGTTCACGAAGCTCACACGTTTCTTGCTCTTAACTGAAAAGCATTGGATGTTAGAGGACATGTGGTTTGTTTCAGTTTCAGAAACAGAGTTGAACTAGTTATGGTAAGTGTGTGTAGGAAACACAGTTCTTTTGTTCTGAGCACACTTATGTTTCCCTCTGTATGTGAGACTCTAGAAAGAAAGAACGTGCTTCTTGCTCTAAAGCAGAGTGTGTTTCCTGGATGAGAACTGTGCTGTGTGTTTCCCTTCAGAAACGGAGTTAAATGCCTGGCTCTGTGTCTTCCTACAAGCAAGACTCGGTTTCAGGTAAATGCAGTCACTTTTCAGCTCAAACGAAGCTACATTGTTCACGAAGTTCACACGTTTCTCGCTCTTAACTGAAAAGCATTGGATGTTAAAGGACCTGTGGTTTGTATCAGTTTCAGAAACAGTGTTGAACTAGATATGGTCCGTGTGTGTAGGAAACACAGTTCTTTTATTCTGAGCACACTCACGTTTCTCTGTTTATGAGAGAATTTAGAAAGCAATAGGGTGCTTCTTGCTCTAAAGTAGAGTGTGTTTCATGGATGAGAACTGTGTTGTGTGTTCCCCTTCAGAAACGGAGTTAAATGCCCGGCTCTGTGTCTTCCTACAAGCAAGAGTACTTTTCAGCTTAAACGAAGCTACTTTGTTCACGAAGCTCACAAGTTTCTCGCTCTTAACTTAAAAGCATTGTATGTAGGAGGACCTGTGGTTTGTATCAGTTTCAGAAACAGAGTTGAAATAGATATGGTCTGTGTGGGTAGGAAACACAGTACTTTTTTTGTGAGCACACTCACGTTTCCCTCTGTATGAGAGACTCTAGATAGCAAGAGCACGCTTCTTGCTCTAAAGCAGAGTGTGTTTCATGGATGAGAACTGTGCTGTGTGTTTCCCATTACAAACGGTGTTAAATGCCAGGGTCTGTGTCTTCCTACAAACAAGACTTCGTTTCAGGTAATTGAGGTCACTTTTCAGCTCAAAGGAAGCTACATTGTTCACGAAGATCACACGTTTCTCGCTCTTAACTGAAAAGCATTGGATGTTAGAGGACTTGTGGTTTGTATAAGTTTCAGAAACAGAGTTGAACTAGATAGGGTCCGTGTGTTAGGAAACACAGTTCTTTATTCTGAGCACACTCACTTTTCCCTCTGTATGAGAGAATCTAGAAAGCAAGAGCGTGCTTCTTGCTCTAAAGCAGAGTGTGTTTCATGGATGAGAACTGTGCTGTGTGTTTCCCTTTACAAACGGTGTTAAATGCCAGGGTCTGTGTCTTCCTACAAACAAGACTTCGTTTCAGGTAAAAGGGTCACTTTTCAGCTCAAAGGAAGCTACATTGTTCACGAAGCTCACACGTTTCTCGCTCTTAACTGAAAAGCATTGGATGTTAGAGGACTTGTGGTTTGTATCAGTTTCAGAAACAGAGATGATCTAGATATAGTATGTTTGTGTAGGAAACACAGTTCTTTTGTTCCGAGCACACTTATGCTTCCCTCTGTATGTGAGACTCTAGAAAGAAAGAGCGTGCTTCTTGCTCTAAAGCAGAGTGTGTTTCCTGGATGAGAACTGTACTGTGTGTTTCCCTTCAGAAATGGAGTTAAATGCCAGTGTCTGTGTCTTCCAACAATCAAGACTCGTTTCAGGTAAACGCAGTCACTTTTCAGCTCAAACGAAGCTACATTGTTCACGAAGCTCACAAGTTTCTCGCTCTTAACTGAAAAGCAATGGATGTTAGAGGACCTGTGGTTTGTATCAGTTTCAGAAACAGAGTTGAACTAGATATGGTACGTGTGTGTAGGAAACACAGTACTTTTGTTCTGCGCACACTCACTTGTCCTTCTGCATGAGAGACTTTAGTAAGCAAGTGCGTGCTTATTGCTCTAAAGCAGAGTGTGTTTCATGAATGAGAACTGTGCTGTGTGTTCCCCTTCAGAAACGGAGTTAAATGCCTGGATCTGTGTCTTCCTACAAGCAAGACTTCTTTCAGGTAAACGCAGTCACTTTTCAGCTCAAACGAAGCTACATTGTTCACGAAGCTCACACGTTTCTTGCTCTTAACTGAAAATCATTGGGTGTTAGAGGACCTGTGGTTTGTTTCAGTTTCAGAAACAGAGTTGAACTAGTTATGGTAAGTGTGTGTAGGAAACACAGTTCTTTTGTTCTGAGCACACTTATGTTTCCCTCTGTATGTGAGACTCTAGAAAGAAAGAACGTGCTTCTTGCTCTAAAGCAGAGTGTGTTTCCTGGATGAGAACTGTGCTGTGTGTTTCCCTTCAGAAACGGAGTTAAATGCCAAGTTCTGTGACTCCCTACAAGCAAGAGTACTTTTCAACTCAAACGAAGCTACATTGTTCACGAAGCTCACACGTTTCTTGCTCTTAACTGAAAAGCAATGGATGTTAGAGGACCTGTGGTTTGTATCAGTTTCAGAAACAGAGTTGAACTAGATATGGTCCGTGTGTGTAGGAAACACAGTACTTTTTTGCTGAGCACACTCACGTTTCCCTCTGTATGAGAGAGTCTAGAAAGCAAGAGCGTGCTTCTTGTTCTAAAGCAGAGTGTGTTTCATGGATGAGAACTGTGCTGTGTGTTTCCCTTTACAAACGGTGTTAAATGCCAGGGTCTGTGTCTTCCTACAAACAAGACTTCGTTTCAGGTAATTGAGGTCACTTTTCAGCTCAAAGGAAGCTACATTGTTCACGAAGATCACACGTTTCTCGCTCTTAACTGAAAAGCATTGGATGTTAGAGGACTTGTGGTTTGTATAAGTTTCAGAAACAGAGTTGAACTAGATAGGGTCCGTGTGTGTAGGAAACACAGTTCTTTATTCTGAGCACACTCACTTTTCCTTCTGTATGAGAGAATCTAGAAAGCAAGAGCGTGCTTCTTGCTCTAAAGCAGAGTGTGTTTCCCAGATGGGAACTGTGCTGTGTGTTTCCCTTCAGAAATGGAGTTAAATGCCCGGCTGTGTGACTCCCTACAAGCATGAGTACTTTTCAGCTCAAACGAAGCTACATTGTTCACGAAGCTCACAAGTTTCTCGCTCTTAACTGAAAAGCAATGGATGTTAGAGGACCTGTGGTTTGTATCAGTTTCAGAAACAGAGTTGAACTAGATATGGTACGTGTGTGTAGGAAACACAGTACTTTTGTTCTGCGCACACTCACGTGTCCTTCTGTATGAGACAATTTAGTAAGCAAGTGCGTGCTTATTGCTCTAAAGCAGAGTGTGTTTCATGAATGAGAACTGTGCTGTGTGTTCCCCTTCAGAAACGGAGTTAAATGCCCGGATCTGTGTCTTCCTACAAGCAAGACTTCTTTCAGGTAACCGCACTCACTTTTCAGGTCAAACGAAGCTACATTGTTCACGAAGCTCACACGTTTCTTGCTCTTAACTGAAAAGCATTGGATGTTAGAGGACCTGTGGTTTGTTTCAGTTTCAGAAACAGAGTTGAGCTAGTTATGGAGAGTGTGTGTAGGAAACACAGTTCTTTTGTTCTGAGCACACTTATGTTTCCCTCTGTATGTGAGACTCTAGAAAGAAAGAACGTGCTTCTTGCTCTAAAGCAGAGTGTGTTTCCTGGATGAGCACTGTGCTGTGTGTTTCCCTTCAGAAACGGAGTTAAATGCCTGGCTCTGTGTCTTCCTACAAGCAAGACTCGGTTTCAGGTAAATGCAGTCACTTTTCAGCTCAAACGAAGCTACATTGTTCACGAAGCTCACAAGTTTCTCGCTCTTAACTGAAAAGCATTGGATGTTAAAGGACCTGTGGTTTGTATCAGTTTTAGAAACAGAGTTGAACTAGATATGGTCCGTGTGTGTAGAAACCTAAGTACTTTTGTTCTGAGCACACTCACGTTTCCCTCTGTATGAGAGACTCTAGAAAGCAAGAGCGTGCTTCTTGCTCTAAAGCACAGTGTGTTTCATGAATGAGAACTGTGCTTTGTGTTTCCCTTCAGAAACGGAGTGAAAAGCCCGGCTCTGTGTCTTCCTACAAGCAAGATTTCTTTTCAGGTAAACGCATTCACTTTTCAGCTCAAACGAAGCTACATTGTTCACGAAGCTCACACGTTTCTCGCTCTTAACTGAAAGGCATTGGGTGTTAGAGGACCTGTGGTTTGTATCAGTTTCAGAAACAGAGTTGAACTAGTTCTGGCCCGTGTGTGTTGGGAACACAGTTCTTTTGTTCTGAGCACACTCACGTTTCCCTCTGTATGAGAGAGTCTAGAAAGGAAGAGCGTGCTTCTTGCTCTAAAGCAGAGTGTGTTTCATGGATGAGAACTGTGCTGTGTGTTTCCCTTTACAAAAGGTGTTAAATGCCAGGGTCTGTGTCTTCCTACAAACAAGACTTCGTTTCAGGTAAATGAGGTCACTTTTCAGCTCAAAGGAAGCTACATTGTTCATGAAACTCACACGTTTCTCGCTCTTAACTGAAAAGCATTGGATGTTAGAGGACCTGTGGTTGTATCAGTTTCAGAAACAGAGTTGAACTAGATATAGTATGTGTGTGTAGGAAACACAGTTCTTTTGTTCTGAGCACACTTATGTTTCCCTCTGTATGTGAGACTCTAGAAAACAAGAGCGTGCTTCTTCCTCTAAAGCAGAGTGTGTTTCATGAATGAGAACTGTGCTGTGTGTTTTCCTTCAGAAACTGAGTTAAATACCCGGCTCTGTGTTTTCCTACAACAAGAATTCATTTTGGGTAAACGCAGTCACTTTTCAGCTCAAACGAAGCTACATTGTTCACGAAGCTCACACGTTTCTCGCTCTTAACTGAAAAGCATTGGATGTTAAAGGACCTGTGATTTGTATCAGTTTCAGAAACAGAGTTGAACTAGATATGGTCCGTGTGTGTAGAAAACTCAGTACTTTTGTTCTGAGCACACTCACGTTTCCCTCTATATGAGAGACTCTAGAAAGCAAGAGCGTGCTACTTGCTCAAAAGTAGAGTGTGTTTAATGGATGAGAACTGTGCTGTGTGTTCCCCTTCAGAAACGTAGTTAAATGCCTGGCTCTGTGTTTTCCTACAAGCCAGACTTTGTTTCAGGTAAACGCAATCACTTTTCAGCTCAAACGAAGCTACATTGTTCACGAAGCTCACACGTTTCTCGCTCTTAACTGAAAAGCATTGGATGTTATAGGACCTGTGGTTTGTATCAGTTTCAGAAACAGAGTTGAACTAGATATGGTCTGTGTGTGTAGGAAACACAGTACTTTTGTTCTGAGCACACTCATGTTTCCCTCTGTATGAGAGACTCTAGAAAGCAAGAGCGAGCTTCTTGCTCTAAAGCAGAGTGTGTTTCATGAATGAGAACTGTGCTGTGTGTTCCCCTTCAGAAACGTAGTTAAATGCCCGGCTCTGTGTTTTCCTACAAGCAAGACTTCATTTTGGGTAAACTCAGTCACATTTTAGCTCAAACGAAGCAACATTGTTCAAAAAGCTCACACGTTTCTCGCTCTTAATATAAAAGCATTTGATGTTAGAGGACCGGTGGTTTGTATCAGTTTAAGGAACTGAGTTGAAGTAGATATGGTCCGTGTGTGTAGGAAACACAGTACTTTTGTTCTGAGCACACTCACGTTTCCCTCTGTATGAGAGACTCTAGAAAGCAAGAGCTTGCTTCTTGCTCTAAAGCACAGTGTGTTTCATGAATGAGAAATGTGCTGTGTGTTTCCCTTCAGAAACGGAGTGAAAAGACCGGCTCTGTGTCTTCCTACAAGCAAGACATCGTTTCAGGTAAACGCATTCATTTTTCAGCTCAAAGGAAGCTACATTGTTCACGAAGCTCACAAGCTTCAGGCTCTTAACTGAAAGGCATTGGGTGTTAGAGGACCTGTGGTTTGTATCAGTTTCAGAAACAGAGTTGAACTAGATATGGCCCGTGTGTGTGTAGGAAACACAGTGATTTTGTTCTGAGCACACTTATGTTTCCCTCTGTATGTGAGACTCTAGAAAGAAAGAGCGTGCTTCTTGCTCTAAAGCAGAGTGTGTTTCCTGGATGAGAACTGTACTGTGTGTTTCCCTTTACAAACGGTGTTAAATGCCAGGGTCTCTGTCTTCCTACAAACAAGACTTCATTCGAGGTAAATGAGGTCAC
Organism: Onychomys leucogaster; assembly: GCA_949786385.1. NCBI lineage: Eukaryota > Metazoa > Chordata > Mammalia > Rodentia > Cricetidae > Onychomys > Onychomys leucogaster. The sequence goes on along the minus strand of CATKUP010000114.1, from coordinate 648,180 downwards.
TTTCAGCTCAAAGGAAGCTACATTGTTCACGAAACTCACACGTTTCTCGCTGTTAACTGAAAAGCATTGGATGTTACAGGACCTGTGGTTTGTATCAGTTTGAGAAACAGAGTTGAACTAGATATGGTATGTGTGTGTAGGAAACACAGTTCTTTTGTTCTGAGCACACTTATGTTTCCCTCTGTATGTGAGACTCTTGAAAGAAAGAGCGTGCTTCTTGCTCTAAAGCAGAGTGTGTTTGCTGGATGAGAACTGTACTGTGTGTTTCCCTTCAGAAATGGAGTTAAATGCCAGGGTCTGTGTCTTCCTACAATCAAGACTCGTTTCAGGTAAACGCAGTAACTTTTCAGCTCAAACGAAGCTACATTGTTCACGAAGCTCACACATTTCTTGCTCTTAACTGAGGAGCATTGGATGTTAGAGGACCTATGGTTTGTATCAGTTTCAAAAACAGAGTTGAACTAGATATGGTAAGTGTGTGTAGGAAACACAGTTCTTTTGTTCTGAGCACACTAATGTTTCCCTCTGTATGTGAGACTCTAGAAAGACAGAGCGTGCTTTATGCTCTAAAGCAGAGTGTGTTTCCTGGATGAGAACTGTGCTGTGTCTTTCCCTTCAGAAACGGATTTAAATGCCTGGCTCTGTGTCTTCCTACAAGCAAGACTCGGTTTCAGGTAAACGCAGTCACTTTTCAGCTCAAACGAAGCTACATTGTTCACGAAGCTCACACGTTTCTTGCTCTTAACTGAAAAGCATTGGATGTTAGAGGACCTGTGGTTTGTATCAGTTTCAGAAACAGTGTTGAAGTAGATAGGGTCCGTGTGTGTAGGAAACACAGTTCTTTTATTCTGAGCACACTCACGTTTCCCTGTTTATGAGAGATTTTAGAATGCAAGAGTGTGCTTCTTGCTCTAATGCAGAGTATGTTTCATATATGAGAACTGTGCTGTGTGTTTCCCTTCAGAAACGGAGTTAAATGCCAGTGTCTGTGTCTTCCTACAAAAAGACTTCATTTTGGGTAAACGCAGTCACTTTTCAGCTCAAACGAAGCTACATTGTTCACGAAGCTCACACGTTTCTCGCTCTTAACTGAAAAGCATTGGATGTTAAAGGACCTGTGGTTTGTATCAGTTTCAGAAACAGAGTTGAACTAGATATGGTCCGTGTGTGTAGAAAACTCAGTACTTTTGTTCTGAGCACACTCACGTTTCCCTCTGTATGAGAGTCTCTAGAAAGCAAGAGCGTGCTTCTTGCTCTAAAGCAGAGTGTGTTTCATGGATGAGAACTGTGTTGTGTGTTCCCCTTCAGAAACGGAGTTAAATGCCCGGCTCTGTGTCTTCCTACAAGAGAGTACTTTTCAGCTTAAACGAAGCTACATTGTTCACGAAGCTCACAAGTTTCTCGCACTTAACTTAAAAGCATTGTATGTAGGAGGACCTGTGGTTTGTATCAGTTTCAGAAACAGTTGAACTAGATATGGTCTGTGTGGGTAGGAAACACAGTGATTTTGTTCTGAGCACACTTATGTTTCCCTCTGTATGAGAGACTCTAGAAAGCAAGAGCGTGATTCTTGCTCTAAAGCAGAGTGTGTTTCCTGGATGAGAACTGTGCTGTGTGTTTCCCTTTACAAACGGTGTTAAATGCCAGGGTCTGTGTCTTCCTACAAACAAGACTTCGTTTCAGGTAATTGAGGTCACTTTTCAGCTCAAAGGAAGCTACATTGTTCACGAAGATCACACGTTTCTCGCTCTTAACTGAAAAGCATTGGATGTTAGAGGACTTGTGGTTTGTATAAGTTTCAGAAACAGAGTTGAACTAGATAGGGTCCGTGTGTAAGGAAACACAGTTCTTTATTCTGAGCACACTCACTTTTCCCTCTGTATGAGAGAATCTAGAAAGCAAGAGCGTGCTTCTTGCTCTAAAGCAGAGTGTGTTTCATGGATGAGAACTGTGCTGTGTGTTTCCCTTTACAAACGGTGTTAAATGCCAGGGTCTGTGTCTTCCTACAAACAAGACTTCGTTTCAGGTAAAAGGGTCACTTTTCAGCTCAAAGGAAGCTACATTGTTCACGAAGCTCACACGTTTCTCGCTCTTAACTGAAAAGCATTGGATGTTAGAGGACTTGTGGTTTGTATCAGTTTCAGAAACAGAGATGATCTAGATATAGTATGTTTGTGTAGGAAACACAGTTCTTTTGTTCCGAGCACACTTATGCTTCCCTCTGTATGTGAGACTCTAGAAAGAAAGAGCGTGCTTCTTGCTCTAAAGCAGAGTGTGTTTCCTGGATGAGAACTGTACTGTGTGTTTCCCTTCAGAAATGGAGTTAAATGCCAGTGTCTGTGTCTTCCAACAATCAAGACTCGTTTCAGGTAAACGCAGTCACTTTTCAGCTCAAACGAAGCTACATTGTTCACGAAGCTCACAAGTTTCTCGCTCTTAACTGAAAAGCAATGGATGTTAGAGGACCTTTGGTTTGTATCAGTTTCAGAAACAGAGTTGAACTAGATATGGTACGTGTGTGTAGGAAACACAGTACTTTTGTTCTGCGCACACTCACTTTTCCTTCTGCATGAGAGACTTTAGTAAGCAAGTGCGTGCTTATTGCTCTAAAGCAGAGTGTGTTTCATGAATGAGAACTGTGCTGTGTGTTCCCCTTCAGAAACGGAGTTAAATGCCTGGATCTGTGTCTTCCTACAAGCAAGACTTCTTTCAGGTAAACGCAGTCACTTTTCAGCTCAAACGAAGCTACATTGTTCACGAAGCTCACACGTTTCTTGCTCTTAACTGAAAAGCAATGGATGTTAGAGGACCTGTGGTTTGTATCAGTTTCAGAAACAGAGTTGAACTAGATATGGTCCGTGTGTGTAGGAAACACAGTACTTTTTTGCTGAGCACACTCACGTTTCCCTCTGTATGAGAGAGTCTAGAAAGCAAGAGCGTGCTTCTTGTTCTAAAGCAGAGTGTGTTTCATGGATGAGAACTGTGCTGTGTGTTTCCCTTTACAAACGGTGTTAAATGCCAGGGTCTGTGTCTTCCTACAAACAAGACTTCGTTTCAGGTAATTGAGGTCACTTTTCAGCTCAAAGGAAGCTACATTGTTCACGAAGATCACACGTTTCTCGCTCTTAACTGAAAAGCATTGGATGTTAGAGGACTTGTGGTTTGTATAAGTTTCAGAAACAGAGTTGAACTAGATAGGGTCCGTGTGTGTAGGAAACACAGTTCTTTATTCTGAGCACACTCACTTTTCCCTCTGTATGAGAGAATCTAGAAAACAAGAGCGTGCTTCTTGCTCTAAAGCAGAGTGTGTTTCCCAGATGGGAACTGTGCTGTGTGTTTCCCTTCAGAAATGGAGTTAAATGCCCGGCTCTGAGACTCCCTACAAGCATGAGTACTTTTCAGCTCAAACGAAGCTACATTGTTCACGAAGCTCACAAGTTTCTCGCTCTTAACTGAAAAGCAATGGATGTTAGAGGACCTGTGGTTTGTATCAGTTTCAGAAACAGAGTTGAACTAGATATGGTACGTGTGTGTAGGAAACACAGTACTTTTGTTCTGCGCACACTCACGTGTCCTTCTGTATGAGACACTTTAGTAAGCAAGTGCGTGCTTATTGCTCTAAAGCAGAGTGTGTTTCATGAATGAGAACTGTGCTGTGTGTTCCCCTTCAGAAACGGAGTTAAATGCCCGGATCTGTGTCTTCCTACAAGCAAGACTTCTTTCAGGTAACCGCACTCACTTTTCAGGTCAAACGAAGCTACATTGTTCACGAAGCTCACACGTTTCTTGCTCTTAACTGAAAAGCATTGGATGTTAGAGGACCTGTGGTTTGTTTCAGTTTCAGAAACAGAGTTGAGCTAGTTATGGTAAGTGTGTGTAGGAAACACAGTTCTTTTGTTCTGAGCACACTTATGTTTCCCTCTGTATGTGAGACTCTAGAAAGAAAGAACGTGCTTCTTGCTCTAAAGCAGAGTGTGTTTCCTGGATGAGCACTGTGGTGTGTGTTTCCCTTCAGAAACGGAGTTAAATGCCTGGCTCTGTGTCTTCCTACAAGCAAGACTCGGTTTCAGGTAAATGCAGTCACTTTTCAGCTCAAACGAAGCTACATTGTTCACGAAGCTCACAAGTTTCTCGCTCTTAACTGAAAAGCATTGGATGTTAAAGGACCTGTGGTTTGTATCAGTTTTAGAAACAGAGTTGAACTAGATATGGTCCGTGTGTGTAGAAACCTAAGTACTTTTGTTCTGAGCACACTCACGTTTCCCTCTGTATGAGAGACTCTAGAAAGCAAGAGCGTGCTTCTTGCTCTAAAGCACAGTGTGTTTCATGAATGAGAACTGTGCTTTGTGTTTCCCTTCAGAAACGGAGTGAAAAGCCCGGCTCTGTGTCTTCCTACAAGCAAGATTTCTTTTCAGGTAAACGCATTCACTTTTCAGCTCAAACGAAGCTACATTGTTCACGAAGCTCACACGTTTCTCGCTCTTAACTGAAAGGCATTGGGTGTTAGAGGACCTGTGGTTTGTATCAGTTTCAGAAACAGAGTTGAACTAGTTCTGGCCCGTGTGTGTTGGGAACACAGTTCTTTTGTTCTGAGCACACTCACGTTTCCCTCTGTATGAGAGAGTCTAGAAAGGAAGAGCGTGCTTCTTGCTCTAAAGCAGAGTGTGTTTCATGGATGAGAACTGTGCTGTGTGTTTCCCTTTACAAAAGGTGTTAAATGCCAGGGTCTGTGTCTTCCTACAAACAAGACTTCGTTTCAGGTAAATGAGGTCACTTTTCAGCTCAAAGGAAGCTACATTGTTCATGAAACTCACACGTTTCTCGCTCTTAACTGAAAAGCATTGGATGTTAGAGGACCTGTGGTTGTATCAGTTTCAGAAACAGAGTTGAACTAGATATAGTATGTGTGTGTAGGAAACACAGTTCTTTTGTTCTGAGCACACTTATGTTTCCCTCTGTATGTGAGACTCTAGAAAACAAGAGCGTGCTTCTTCCTCTAAAGCAGAGTGTGTTTCATGAATGAGAACTGTGCTGTGTGTTTTCCTTCAGAAACTGAGTTAAATACCCGGCTCTGTGTTTTCCTACAACAAGAATTCATTTTGGGTAAACGCAGTCACTTTTCAGCTCAAACGAAGCTACATTGTTCACGAAGCTCACACGTTTCTCGCTCTTAACTGAAAAGCATTGGATGTTAAAGGACCTGTGATTTGTATCAGTTTCAGAAACAGAGTTGAACTAGATATGGTCCGTGTGTGTAGAAAACTCAGTACTTTTGTTCTGAGCACACTCACGTTTCCCTCTATATGAGAGACTCTAGAAAGCAAGAGCGTGCTACTTGCTCAAAAGTAGAGTGTGTTTCATGGATGAGAACTGTGCTGTGTGTTCCCCTTCAGAAACGTAGTTAAATGCCTGGCTCTGTGTTTTCCTACAAGCCAGACTTTGTTTCAGGTAAACGCAATCACTTTTCAGCTCAAACGAAGCTACATTGTTCACGAAGCTCACACGTTTCTCGCTCTTAACTGAAAAGCATTGGATGTTATAGGACCTGTGGTTTGTATCAGTTTCAGAAACAGAGTTGAACTAGATATGGTCTGTGTGTGTAGGAAACACAGTACTTTTGTTCTGAGCACACTCATGTTTCCCTCTGTATGAGAGACTCTAGAAAGCAAGAGCGAGCTTCTTGCTCTAAAGCAGAGTGTGTTTCATGAATGAGAACTGTGCTGTGTGTTCCCCTTCAGAAACGTAGTTAAATGCCCGGCTCTGTGTTTTCCTACAAGCAAGACTTCATTTTGGGTAAACTCAGTCACATTTTAGCTCAAACGAAGCAACATTGTTCAAAAAGCTCACACGTTTCTCGCTCTTAATATAAAAGCATTTGATGTTAGAGGACCGGTGGTTTGTATCAGTTTAAGGAACTGAGTTGAAGTAGATATGGTCCGTGTGTGTAGGAAACACAGTACTTTTGTTCTGAGCACACTCACGTTTCCCTCTGTATGAGAGACTCTAGAAAGCAAGAGCTTGCTTCTTTCTCTAAAGCACAGTGTGTTTCATGAATGAGAAATGTGCTGTGTGTTTCCCTTCAGAAACGGAGTGAAAAGACCGGCTCTGTGTCTTCCTACAAGCAAGACATCGTTTCAGGTAAACGCATTCATTTTTCAGCTCAAAGGAAGCTACATTGTTCACGAAGCTCACAAGCTTCAGGCTCTTAACTGAAAGGCATTGGGTGTTAGAGGACCTGTGGTTTGTATCAGTTTCAGAAACAGAGTTGAACTAGATATGGCCCGTGTGTGTGTAGGAAACACAGTGATTTTGTTCTGAGCACACTTATGTTTCCCTCTGTATGTGAGACTCTAGAAAGAAAGAGCGTGCTTCTTGCTCTAAAGCAGAGTGTGTTTCCTGGATGAGAACTGTACTGTGTGTTTCCCTTTACAAACGGTGTTAAATGCCAGGGTCTGTGTCTTCCTACAAACAAGACTTCATTCGAGGTAAATGAGGTCACTTTCAGCTCAAAGGAAGCTACATTGTTCACGAAACTCACACGTTTCTCGCTGTTAACTGAAAAGCATTCGATGTTACAGGACCTGTGGTTTGTATCAGTTTGAGAAACAGAGTTGAACTAGATATGGTATGTGTGTGTAGGAAACACAGTTCTTTTGTTCTGAGCACACTTATGTTTCCCTCTGTATGTGAGACTCTTGAAAGAAAGAGCGTGCTTCTTGCTCTAAAGCAGAGTGTGTTTGCTGGATGAGAACTGTACTGTGTGTTTCCCTTCAGAAATGGAGTTAAATGCCAGGGTCTGTGTCTTCCTACAATCAAGACTCGTTTCAGGTAAACGCAGTAACTTTTCAGCTCAAACGAAGCTACATTGTTCACGAAGCTCACACATTTCTTGCTCTTAACTGAGGAGCATTGGATGTTAGAGGACCTATGGTTTGTATCAGTTTCAAAAACAGAGTTGAACTAGATATGGTAAGTGTGTGTAGGAAACACAGTTCTTTTGTTCTGAGCACACTAATGTTTCCCTCTGTATGTGAGACTCTAGAAAGACAGAGCGTGCTTTATGCTCTAAAGCAGAGTGTGTTTCCTGGATGAGAACTGTGCTGTGTCTTTCCCTTCAGAAACGGATTTAAATGCCTGGCTCTGTGTCTTCCTACAAGCAAGACTCGGTTTCAGGTAAACGCAGTCACTTTTCAGCTCAAACGAAGCTACATTGTTCACGAAGCTCACACGTTTCTTGCTCTTAACTGAAAAGCATTGGATGTTAGAGGACCTGTGGTTTGTATCAGTTTCAGAAACAGTGTTGAAGTAGATAGGGTCCGTGTGTGTAGGAAACACAGTTCTTTTATTCTGAGCACACTCACGTTTCCCTGTTTATGAGAGATTTTAGAATGCAAGAGTGTGCTTCTTGCTCTAATGCAGAGTATGTTTCATATATGAGAACTGTGCTGTGTGTTTCCCTTCAGAAACGGAGTTAAATGCCAGTGTCTGTGTCTTCCTACAAAAAGACTTCATTTTGGGTAAACGCAGTCACTTTTCAGCTCAAACGAAGCTACATTGTTCACGAAGCTCACACGTTTCTCGCTCTTAACTGAAAAGCATTGGATGTTAAAGGACCTGTGGTTTGTATCAGTTTCAGAAACAGAGTTGAACTAGATATGGTCCGTGTGTGTAGAAAACTCAGTACTTTTGTTCTGAGCACACTCACGTTTCCCTCTGTATGAGAGTCTCTAGAAAGCAAGAGCGTGCTTCTTGCTCTAAAGCAGAGTGTGTTTCATGGATGAGAACTGTGTTGTGTGTTCCCCTTCAGAAACGGAGTTAAATGCCCGGCTCTGTGTCTTCCTACAAACAAGAGTACTTTTCAGCTTAAACGAAGCTACATTGTTCACGAAGCTCACAAGTTTCTCGCACTTAACTTAAAAGCATTGTATGTAGGAGGACCTGTGGTTTGTATCAGTTTCAGAAACAGTTGAACTAGATATGGTCTGTGTGGGTAGGAAACACAGTGATTTTGTTCTGAGCACACTTATGTTTCCCTCTGTATGAGAGACTCTAGAAAGCAAGAGCGTGATTCTTGCTCTAAAGCAGAGTGTGTTTCCTGGATGAGAACTGTGCTGTGTGTTTCCCTTTACAAACGGTGTTAAATGCCAGGGTCTGTGTCTTCCTACAAACAAGACTTCGTTTGAGGTAAATGAGGTCACTTTCAGCTCAAAGGAAGCTACATTGTTCATGAAACTCACACGTACCTTGCTCTTAACTGAAAAGCATTGGATGTTAGAGGACCTGTGGTTTGTATCAGTTTCAGAAACAGAGTTGAACTAGATATGGTATGTGTGTGTAGGAAACACAGTTCTTTTGTTCTGAGCACACTTATGTTTCCCACTGTATGTGAGACTCTAGAAAGAAAGAGCGTGCTTCTTGCTCTAAAGCAGAGTGTGTTTCGTGGATGAGAACTGTACTGTGTGTTTCCCTTCAGAAATGGAGTTAAATGCCAGGGTCTTTGTCTTCCTACAATCAAGACTCGTTTCAGGTAAACGCAGTCACTTTTCAGCTCAAACGAAGCTACATTGTTCACGAAGCTCACAAGTTTCTCGCTCTTAACTGAAAAGCAATGGATGTTAGAGGACCTGTGGTTTGTATCAGTTTCAGAAACAGAGTTGAACTAGATATGGTACGTGTGTGTAGGAAACACAGTACTTTTGTTCTGAGCACACTCACGTTTCCCTCTGTATGAGAGACTTTAGTAAGCAAGTGCGTGCTTATTGCTCTAAAGCAGAGTGTGTTTCATGAATCAGAACTGTGCTGTGTGTTCCCATTCAGAAACGTAGTTAAATGCCTGGCTCTGTGTTTTCCTACAAGCCAGACTTCGTTTCAGGTAAACGCAATCACTTTTCAGCTCAAACGAAGCTATATTGTTCACGAAGCTCACACGTTTCTCGCTCTTAACTGAAAAGCATTGGATGTTAGAGGACCTGTGGTTTGTATCAGTTTCAGAAACAGAGTTGAACTAGATATGGTCTGTGTGTGTAGGAAACACAGTACTTTTGTTCTGAGCACACTCACGTTTCCCTCTGTATTAGAGACTCTAGAAAGCAAGAGCGTGCTTCTTGCTCTAAAGCAGAGTGTGTTTCATGAATGAGAATTGTGCTGTGTGTTCCCCTTCAGAAACGTAGTTAAATGCCCGGCTCTGTGTTTTCTTACAAGCAAGACTTCATTTTGGGTAAACGCAGTCACATTTTAGCTCAAACGAAGCAACATTGTTCACGAAGCTCACAGGTTTCTCGCTCTTAACATAAAAGCATTTGATGTTAGAGGACCGGTGGTTTGTATCAGTTTAAGAAACTGAGTTGAAGTAGATATGGTCCGTGTGTGTAGGAAACACAGTACTTTTGTTCTGAGCACACTCACGTTTCCCTCTGTATGTAGATTCTAGAAAGCAAGAGCGTGCTTCTTGCTCTAAAGCAGAGTGTGTTTCCTGGATGAGAACTGTACTGTGTGTTTCCCTTTACAAACGGTGTTAAATGCCAGGGTCTGTGTCTTCCTACAAACAAGATTTCGTTTGAGGTAAATGAGGTCACTTTCAGCTCAAAGGAAGCTACATTGTTCATGAAACTCACACGTTTCTCGCTCTTAACTGAAAAGCATTGGATGTTAGAGGACCTGTGGTTTGTATCAGTTTCAGAAACAGAGTTGAACTAGATATGGTATGTGTGTGTAGGAAACACAGTTCTTTTATTCTGAGATCACTCACGTTTCCCTGTTTATGAGAGATTTTAGAATGCAAGAGTGTGCTTCTTGCTCTAAAGCAGAATGTGTTTCATGAATGAGAACTGTGCTGTGTGTTTCCCTTCAGAAACGGAGTTAAATACCCGGCTCTGTGTCTTCCTACAAGCAAGAGTACTTTTCAGCTTAAACGAAGCTACATTGTTCACGAAACTCACACGTTTCTCGCTCTTAACTTAAAAGCATTGTATGTAGGAGGACCTGTGGTTTGTATCAGTTTCAGAAACAGAGTTGAACTACATATGGTCTGTGTGGGTAGGAAACACAGTACTTTTGTTGTGAGCACACTCACGTTTCCCTTTGTATGAGAGACTCTAGAAAGCAAGAGCGTGCTTCTTGCTCTAAAGCAGAGTGTGTTTCATGGATGAGAACTTTGCTGTGTGTTTCCCTTTACAAACGGTGTTAAATGCCAGGGTCTGTGTCTTCCTACAAACAAGACTTCGTTTCAGGTAAACGAGGTCACTTTTCAGCTCAAACGAAGCTACATTGTTCACGAAGCTCACACGTTTCTCGCTCTTAACTGAAAGGCATTGGGTGTTAGAGGACCTGTGGTTTGTATCAGTTTCAGAAACAGAGTTGAACTAGATATGGCGCAGGTGTGTAGGGAACACAGTTCTTTTGTTCTGAACACACTCATGTTTCCCTCTGTATAAGAGAGTCTAGAAAGCAAGAGCGTGCTTCTTGCTCTAAAGCAGAGTGTGTTTCATGGATGAGAACTGTGCTGTGTGTTTCCCTTTACAAACGGTTTTAAATGCCAGGGTCTGTGTCTTCCTACAAACAAGACTTCGTTTCAGGTAAACTTGGTCACTTTTCAGCTCAAAGGAAGCTACATTGTTCACGAAGCTCACACGTTTCTCGCTCTTAACTGAAAATCATTGGATGTTAGAGGACTTGTGGTTTGTATAAGTTTCAGAAACAGAGTTGAACTAGATAGGGTCCGTGTGTGTAGGAAACACAGTTCTTTATTCTGAGCACACTCACTTTTCCCTCTGTATGAGAGAATCTAGAAAGCAAGAGCGTGCTTCTTGCTCTAAAGCAGAGTGTGTTTCCCAGATGAGAACTGTGCTGTGTGTTTCCCTTCAGAAACGGAGTTAAATACCCGGCTCTGTGACTCCCTACAAGCAAGAGTACTTTTCAGCTCAAACGAAGCTACATTGTTCACGAAGCTCACACGTTTCTCGCTCTTAACTGAAAAGCAATGGATGTTAGAGGACCTGTGGTTTGTATCAGTTTCAGAAACAGAGTTGAACTAGTTATGGTCCCTGTGTGTAGGAAACACAGTACTTTTTTTCTGAGCACACTCACGTTACCCTCTTATGAGAGACTCTAGAAAGCAAGAGCGTGCTTCTTGCTCTAAAGCAGAGTGTGTTTCATGAATGAGAACTGTGCTGTGTGTTCCCCTTCAGAAACGTACTTAAATGCCTGGCTCTGTGTTTTCCTACAAGACAGACTTCGTTTCAGGTAAACGCATTCACTTTTCAGCTCAAATGAAGATACATTGTTAACGAAGCTCACATGCTTCTCGCTCTTAACTGAAAGGCATTGGGTGTTAGAGCACCTGTGGTTTGTATCAGTTTCAGAAACAGACTTGAACTAGATATGGCCCGTGTGTGTAGAGAACACAGTTCTTTTGTTCTGAGCACACTCACGTTTCCCTCTGTATGAGAGAGTCTAGAAAGCAAGAGCGTGCTTCTTGCTCTAAATCAGAGTGTGATTCATGGATGAGAACTCTGCTGTGTGTTTCCCTTTACAAACGGTGTTAAATGCCAGGGTTTGTGTCTTCCTACAAACAAGACTTGGTTTCAGGTAAATGAGGTCACTTTCAGCTCAAAGGAAGCTACATTGTTCATGAAACTCACACGTTTCTCGCTCTTAACTGAAAAGCATTGGATGTTAGAAGAACTGTGGTTTGTATCAGTTTCAGAAACAGAGTTGAACTAGATATGGTATGTGAGTGTAGGAAACACAGTTCTTTTCTTCTGAGCACACTTATGTTTCCCTCTGTATGTGAGACTCTAGAAAGAAAGAGCGTGCTTCTTGCTCTAAAGCAGAGTGTGTTTCCTGGATGAGAACTGTACTGTGTGTTTCCCTTCAGAAACGGAGTTAAATGCCAGGGTCTGTGTGTTCCTACAATCAAGACTCGTTTCAGGTAAATGCAGTCACTTTTCAGCTCAAAGGAAGCTACATTGTTCACGAAGCTCACAAGTTTCTCGCTCTTAACTGAAAAGCAATGGATGTTAGAGGACCTGTGGTTTGTATCAGTTTCAGAAACAGAGTTGAACTAGATATGGTACGTGTGTGTAGGAAACACAGTACTTTTGTTCTGAGCACACTCACGTTTCCCTCTGTATGAGAGACTTTAGAAAGCAAGAGCGTGCTTATTGCTCTAAAGCAGAGTGTGTTTCATGAATGAGAACTGTGCTGTGTGTTCCCGTTCAGAAACGGAGTTAAATGCCCGGATCTGTGTCTTCATACAAGCAAGACTTCTTTCAGGAAAACGAGGTCACTTTTCAGCTCAAACGAAGCTACATTGTTCACGAAGCTCACATGTTTCTTGCTCTTAACTGAAAAGCATTGGATGTTAGAGGACCTGTGGTTTGTATCAGTATCAGAAACAGAGTTGAACTAGATTTGGTCCGTGTGTGTAGGAAACACAGTTCTTTTGTTCTGAGCACACTCACGTTTCCATCTGTATGAGTGAGGCTAGAAAGCAACAGCATGCTTCTTGCTCTAAAGCAGAGTGTGTTTCATGGATGAGGACTGTGCTGTGTGTTTCCCTTTACAAACGGTGTTAAATGCCAGGGTCTTTGTCTTCCTACAAGCAAGACTTCATTTCAGGTAAAGGCAGTCACTTTTCAGCTCAAACGAAGCTACATTGTTCACGAAGCTCACACGTTTCTCGCTATTAACTGAAAAGCATTGGATGTTAGAGGACCTGTGGTTTGTATCAGTTTCAGAAACAGTGTTGAACTAGATATGTTCCGTGTGTGTAGAAAAGTCAGTACTCTTGTTCTGAGCACACTCACGTTTCCCTCTGTATGAGAGACTCTAGAAAGCAAGAGCATGCTTCTTGCTCTAAAGCAGAGTGTGTTTCATGAATGAGAACTGTGTTGTGTGTTCCCCTTCACAAACGGAGTTAAATGCCCGGCTCTGTGTCTTCCTACAAGCAAGAGTACTTTTCAGCTCAAACGAAGCTTCATTGTTCACGAAACTCACACGTTTCTCGCTCTTAACTTAAAAGCATTGTATGTAGGAGGACCTGTGGTTTGTATCAGTTTCAGAAACAGAGTTGAACTAGATATGGTCTGTGTGGGTAGGAAACACAGTACTTTTGTTGTGAGCACACTCACGTTTCCCTTTGTATGAGAGACTCTAGAAAGCAAGAGCGTGCTTCTTGCTCTAAAGCAGAGTGTGTTTCATGGATGAGAACTTTGCTGTGTGTTTCCCTTTACAAACGGTGTTAAATGCCAGGGTCTGTGTCTTCCTACAAACAAGACTTCGTTTCAGGTAAACGAGGTCACTTTTCAGCTCAAACGAAGCTACATTGTTCACGAAGCTCACACGTTTCTCGCTCTTAACTGAAAGGCATTGGGTGTTAGAGGACCTGTGGTTTGTATCAGTTTCAGAAACAGAGTTGAACTAGATATGGCGCAGGTATGTAGGGAACACAGTTCTTTTGTTCTGAACACACTCATGTTTCCCTCTGTATAAGAGAGTCTAGAAAGCAAGAGCGTGCTTCTTGCTCTAAAGCAGAGTGTGTTTCATGGATGAGAACTGTGCTGTGTGTTTCCCTTTACAAACGTTTTTAAATGCCAGGGTCTGTGTCTTCCTACAAACAAGACTTCGTTTCAGGTAAACGAGGTCACTTTTCAGCTCAAAGGAAGCTACATTGTTGACGAAGCTCACACGTTTCTCGCTCTTAACTGAAAATCATTGGATGTTAGAGGACTTGTGGTTTGTATAAGTTTCAGAAACAGAGTTGAACTAGATATGGTCCGTGTGTGTAGGAAACACAGTTCTTTATTCTGAGCACACTCACTTTTCCCTCTGTATGAGAGAATCTAGAAAGCAAGAGCGTGCTTCTTGCTCTAAAGCAGAGTGTGTTTCCCAGATGAGAACTGTGCTGTGTGTTTCCCTTCAGAAACGGAGTTAAATACCCGGCTCTGTGACTCCCTACAAGCAAGAGTACTTTTCAGCTCAAACGAAGCTACATTGTTCACGAAGCTCACACGTTTCTCGCTCTTAACTGAAAAGCAATGGATGTTAGAGGACCTGTGGTTTGTATCAGTTTCAGAAACAGAGTTGAACTAGATATGGTCCCTGTGTGTAGGAAACACAGTACTTTTTTTCTGAGCACACTCACGTTACCCTCTTATGAGAGACTCTAGAAAGCAAGAGCGTGCTTCTTGCTCTAAAGCAGAGTGTGTTTCATGAATGAGAACTGTGCTGTGTGTTCCCCTTCAGAAACGTACTTAAATGCCTGGCTCTGTGTTTTCCTACAAGACAGACTTCGTTTCAGGTAAACGCATTCACTTTTCAGCTCAAATGAAGATACATTGTTCACGAAGCTCACACGCTTCTCGCTCTTAACTGAAAGGCATTGGGTGTTAGAGCACCTGTGGTTTGTATCAGTTTCAGAAACAGAGTTGAACTAGATATGGTACGTGTGTGTAGGAAACACAGTACTTTTGTTCTGAGCACACTCACGTTTCCCTCTGTATGAGAGACTTTAGAAAGCAAGAGCGTGCTTATTGCTCTAAAGCAGAGTGTGTTTAATGGATGAGGACTGTGCTGTGTGTTTCCCTTTACAAACGGTGTTAAATGCCAGGGTCTTTGTCTTCCTACAAGCAAGACTTCATTTCAGGTAAAGGCAGTCACTTTTCAGCTCAAACGAAGCTACATTGTTCACGAAGCTCATACGTTTCTCGCTCTTAACTGAAAAGCATTGGATGTTAGAGGACCTGTGGTTTGTATCAGTTTCAGAAACAGAGTTGAACTAGATATGGTCCGTGTGGGTAGGAAACACAGTACATTTGTTCTGAGCACACTCACGTTTCCCTATGTATGAGAGACTCTAGAAAGCAAGAGCGTGCTTCTTGCTCTACAGCAGAGTGTGTTTCATGGATGAGAACTGTGCTGTGTGTTTCCCTTCAGAAACGGAGTTAAATGCCTGGCTCTGTGTCTTCCTACAAGCAAGACTCGGTTTCAGGAAAACGCAGTCACTTTTCAGCTCAAAGAAGCTACATTGTTCACGAAGCTCACACGTATCTCGCTCTTAACTGAAAATCATTGGATGTTAGAGGACCTGTCGTTTGTATCAGTTTCAGAAACAGTGTTGAACTAGATAGGGTCCTTGTGTGTAAGAAACACAGTTCTTTTATTCTGAGCACACTCACGTTTCCCTGTTTATGAGAGAATTTAGAAAGCAAGAGCGTGCTTCTTGCTCTAAAGCAGAGTGTGTTTCATGAATGAGAACTGTGCTGTGTGTTTCCCTTCAGAAACGGAATTAAATGCCCGGCTCTGTGTCTTCCTACAAGCAAGAGTACTTTTCAGCTTAAACGAAGCTACATTGTTCACGAAGCTCACAAGTTTCTTGCTCTTAACTTAAAAGCATTGTATGTAGGAGGACCTGTGGTTTGTATCAGTTTCAGAAACAGAGTTGAACTAGATATGGTCTGTGTGGGTAGGAAACACAGTACTTTTGTTGTGAGCACACTCACGTTTCCCTGTTTATGAGAGAATTTAGAAAGCAAGAGCGTGCTTCTTGCTCTAAAGCAGAGTGTGTTTCATGAATGAGAACTGTGCTGTGTGTTTCCCTTCAGAAACGGAGTTAAATGCCCGGCTCTGTTTTTCCTACAACAAGATTTCATTTTGGGTAAACGCAGTCACTTTTCAGCTCAAAAGAAGCTACATTGTTCACGAAGCTCACACGTTTCTCGCTCTTAACTGAAAAGCATTGGATGTTAAAGGACCTGTGGTTTGTATCAGTTTCAGAAACAGTGTTGAACTAGATATGTTCGATGTGTGTAGAAAACTCAGTACTTTTGTTCTGAGCACACTCACGTTTCCCTCTGTATGAGAGACTCTAGAAAGCAAGAGCATGCTTCTTGCTCTAAAGCAGAGTGTGTTTCATGAATCAGAACTGTGTTGTGTGTTCCCCTTCAGAAACGGAGTTAAATGCCCGGCTCTGTGTCTTCCTACAAGCAAGAGTACTTTTCAGCTTAAACGAAGCTACATTGTTCACGAAAACTCACACGTTTCTCGCTCTTAACTTAAAAGCATTGTATGTAGGAGGACCTGTGGTTTGTATCAGTTTCAGAAACAGAGTTGAACTAGATATGGTCTGTGTGGGTAGGAAACACAGTACTTTTGTTGTGAGCACACTCACGTTTCCCTTTGTATGAGAGACTCTAGAAAGCAAGAGCGTGCTTCTTGCTCTAAAGCAGAGTGTGTTTCATGGATGAGAACTTTGCTGTGTGTTTCCCTTTACAAACGGTGTTAAATGCCAGGGTCTGTGTCTTCCTACAAACAAGACTTCGTTTCAGGTAAACGAGGTCACTTTTCAGCTCAAACGAAGCTACATTGTTCACGAAGCTCACACGTTTCTCGCTCTTAACTGAAAGGCATTGGGTGTTAGAGGACCTGTGGTTTGTATCAGTTTCAGAAACAGAGTTGAACTAGATATGGCGCAGGTGTGTAGGGAACACAGTTCTTTTGTTCTGAACACACTCATGTTTCCCTCTGTATAAGAGAGTCTAGAAAGCAAGAGCGTGCTTCTTGCTCTAAAGCAGAGTGTGTTTCATGGATGAGAACTGTGCTGTGTGTTTCCCTTTACAAACGGTTTTAAATGCCAGGGTCTGTGTCTTCCTACAAACAAGACTTCGTTTCAGGTAAACGAGGTCACTTTTCAGCTCAAAGGAAGCTACATTGTTCACGAAGCTCACACGTTTCTCGCTCTTAACTGAAAATCATTGGATGTTAGAGGACTTGTGGTTTGTATAAGTTTCAGAAACAGAGTTGAACTAGATAGGGTCCGTGTGTGTAGGAAACACAGTTCTTTATTCTGAGCACACTCACATTTCCCTCTGTATGAGAGAATCTAGAAAGCAAGAGCGTGCTTCTTGCTCTAAAGCAGAGTGTGTTTCCCAGATGAGAACTGTGCTGTGTGTTTCCCTTCAGAAACGGAGTTAAATACCCGGCTCTGTGACTCCCTACAAGCAAGAGTACTTTTCAGCTCAAAGGAAGCTACATTGTTCACGAAGCTCACACGTTTCTCGCTCTTAACTGAAAAGCAATGGATGTTAGAGGACCTGTGGTTTGTATCAGTTTCAGAAACAGAGTTGAACTAGATATGGTCCCTGTGTGTAGGAAACACAGTACTTTTTTTCTGAGCACACTCACGTTACCCTCTTATGAGAGACTCTAGAAAGCAAGAGCGTGCATCTTCTCTAAAGCAGAGTGTGTTTCATGAATGAGAACTGTGCTGTGTGTTCCCCTTCAGAAACGTAGTTAAATGCCTGGCTCTGTGTTTTCCTACAAGACAGACTTCGTTTCAGGTAAACGCATTCACTTTTCAGCTCAAATGAAGATACATTGTTCACGAAGCTCACACGCTTCTCGCTCTTAACTGAAAGGCATTGGGTGTTAGAGCACCTGTGGTTTGTATCAGTTTCAGAAACAGAGTTGAACTAGATATGGCCCGTGTGTGTAGAGAACACAGTTCTTTTGTTCTGAGCACACTCACGTTTCCCTCTCTATGAGAGAGTCTAGAAAGCAAGAGCGTGCTTCTTGCTCTAAATCAGAGTGTGATTCATGGATGAGAACTCTGCTGTGTGTTTCCCTTTACAAACGGTGTTAAATGCCAGGGTTTGTGTCTTCCTACAAACAAGACTTGGTTTCAGGTAAATGAGGTCACTTTCAGCTCAAAGGAAGCTACATTGTTCATGAAACTCACACGTTTCTCGCTCTTAACTGAAAAGCATTGGATGTTAGAGGAACTGTGGTTTGTATCAGTTTCAGAAACAGAGTTGAACTAGATATGGTATGTGTGTGTAGGAAACACAGTTCTTTTGTTCTGAGCACACTTATGTTTCCCTCTGTATGTGAGACTCTAGAAAGAAAGAGCGTGCTTCTTGCTCTAAACCAGAGTGTGTTTCCTGGATGAGAACTATACTGTGTGTTTCGCTTCAGAAACGGAGTTAAATGCCAGGGTCTGTGTCTTCCTACAATCAAGACTCGTTTCAGGTAAATGCAGTCATTTTTAAGCTCAAAGGAAGCTACATTGTTCACGAAGCTCACAAGTTTCTCGCTCTTAACTGAAAAGCAATGGATGTTAGAGGACCTGTGGTTTGTATCACTTTCAAAAACAGAGTTGAACTAGATATGGTACGTGTGTGTAGGAAACACAGTACTTTTGTTCTGAGCACACTCACGTTTCCCTCTGTATGAGAGACTTTAGAAAGCAAGAGCGTGCTTATTGCTCTAAAGCAGAGTGTGTTTCATGGATGAGAACTGTGCTGTGTGTTTCCCTTCAGAAACGGAGTTAAATGCCTGGCTCTGTGTCTTCCTACAAGCAAGACTCGGTTTCAGGAAAACACAGTCACTTTTCAGCTCAAAGAAGCTACATTGTTCACGAAGCTCACACGTTTCTCGCTCTTAACTGAAAAGCATTGGATGTTAGAGGACCTGTCGTTTGTATCAGTTTCAGAAACAGTGTTGAACTAGATAGGGTCCTTGTGTGTAAGAAACACAGTTCTTTTATTCTGAGCACACTCACGTTTCCCTGTTTATGAGAGAATTTAGAAAGCAAGAGCATGCTTCTTGCTCTAAAGCAGAGTGTGTTTCCCAGATGAGAACTGTGCTGTGTGTTTCCCTTCAGAAACGGAGTTAAATACCCGGCTCTGTGACTCCCTACAAGCAAGAGTACTTTTCAGCTCAAAGGAAGCTACATTGTTCACGAAGCTCACACGTTTCTCGCTCTTAACTGAAAAGCAATGGATGTTAGAGGACCTGTGGTTTGTATCAGTTTCAGAAACAGAGTTGAACTAGATATGGTCCCTGTGTGTAGGAAACACAGTACTTTTTTTCTGAGCACACTCACGTTACCCTCTTATGAGAGACTCTAGAAAGCAAGAGTGTGCTTCTTGCTCTAAAGCAGAGTGTGTTTCATGAATGAGAACTGTGCTGTGTGTTCCCCTTCAGAAACGTACTTAAATGCCTGGCTCTGTGTTTTCCTACAAGACAGACTTCGTTTCAGGTAAACGCATTCACTTTTCAGCTCAAATGAAGATACATTGTTCACGAAGCTCACACGCTTCTCGCTCTTAACTGAAAGGCATTGGGTGTTAGAGCACCTGTGGTTTGTATCAGTTTCAGAAACAGAGTTGAACTAGATATGGTACGTGTGTGTAGGAAACACAGTATTTTTGTTCTGAGCACACTCACGTTTCCCTCTGTATGAGAGACTTTAGAAAGCAAGAGCGTGCTTATTGCTCTAAAGCAGAGTGTGTTTCATGGATGAGGACTGTGCTGTGTGTTTCCCTTTACAAACGGTGTTAAATGCCAGGGTCTTTGTCTTCCTACAAGCAAGACTTCATTTCAGGTAAAGGCAGTCACTTTTCAGCTCAAACGAAGCTACATTGTTCACGAAGCTCATACGTTTCTCGCTCTTAACTGAAAAGCATTGGATGTTAGAGGACCTGTGGTTTGTATCAGTTTCAGAAACAGAGTTGAACTAGATATGGTCCGTGTGGGTAGGAAACACAGTACATTTGTTCTGAGCACACTCACGTTTCCCTATGTATGAGAGACTCTAGAAAGCAAGAGCGTGCTTCTTGCTCTACAGCAGAGTGTGTTTCATGGATGAGAACTGTGCTGTGTGTTTCCCTTCAGAAACGGAGTTAAATGCCTGGCTCTGTGTCTTCCTACAAGCAAGACTCGGTTTCAGGAAAACGCAGTCACTTTTCAGCTCAAAGAAGCTACATTGTTCACGAAGCTCACACGTATCTCGCTCTTAACTGAAAATCATTGGATGTTAGAGGACCTGTCGTTTGTATCAGTTTCAGAAACAGTGTTGAACTAGATAGGGTCCTTGTGTGTAAGAAACACAGTTCTTTTATTCTGAGCACACTCACGTTTCCCTGTTTATGAGAGAATTTAGAAAGCAAGAGCGTGCTTCTTGCTCTAAAGCAGAGTGTGTTTCATGAATGAGAACTGTGCTGTGTGTTTCCCTTCAGAAACGGAATTAAATGCCCGGCTCTGTGTCTTCCTACAAGCAAGAGTACTTTTCAGCTTAAACGAAGCTACATTGTTCACGAAGCTCACAAGTTTCTTGCTCTTAACTTAAAAGCATTGTATGTAGGAGGACCTGTGGTTTGTATCAGTTTCAGAAACAGAGTTGAACTAGATATGGTCTGTGTGGGTAGGAAACACAGTACTTTTGTTGTGAGCACACTCACGTTTCCCTGTTTATGAGAGAATTTAGAAAGCAAGAGCGTGCTTCTTGCTCTAAAGCAGAGTGTGTTTCATGAATGAGAACTGTGCTGTGTGTTTCCCTTCAGAAACGGAGTTAAATGCCCGGCTCTGTTTTTCCTACAACAAGATTTCATTTTGGGTAAACGCAGTCACTTTTCAGCTCAAAAGAAGCTACATTGTTCACGAAGCTCACACGTTTCTCGCTCTTAACTGAAAAGCATTGGATGTTAAAGGACCTGTGGTTTGTATCAGTTTCAGAAACAGTGTTGAACTAGATATGTTCGATGTGTGTAGAAAACTCAGTACTTTTGTTCTGAGCACACTCACGTTTCCCTCTGTATGAGAGACTCTAGAAAGCAAGAGCATGCTTCTTGCTCTAAAGCAGAGTGTGTTTCATGAATCAGAACTGTGTTGTGTGTTCCCCTTCAGAAACGGAGTTAAATGCCCGGCTCTGTGTCTTCCTACAAGCAAGAGTACTTTTCAGCTTAAACGAAGCTACATTGTTCACGAAAACTCACACGTTTCTCGCTCTTAACTTAAAAGCATTGTATGTAGGAGGACCTGTGGTTTGTATCAGTTTCAGAAACAGAGTTGAACTAGATATGGTCTGTGTGGGTAGGAAACACAGTACTTTTGTTGTGAGCACACTCACGTTTCCCTTTGTATGAGAGACTCTAGAAAGCAAGAGCGTGCTTCTTGCTCTAAAGCAGAGTGTGTTTCATGGATGAGAACTTTGCTGTGTGTTTCCCTTTACAAACGGTGTTAAATGCCAGGGTCTGTGTCTTCCTACAAACAAGACTTCGTTTCAGGTAAACGAGGTCACTTTTCAGCTCAAACGAAGCTACATTGTTCACGAAGCTCACACGTTTCTCGCTCTTAACTGAAAGGCATTGGGTGTTAGAGGACCTGTGGTTTGTATCAGTTTCAGAAACAGAGTTGAACTAGATATGGCGCAGGTGTGTAGGGAACACAGTTCTTTTGTTCTGAACACACTCATGTTTCCCTCTGTATAAGAGAGTCTAGAAAGCAAGAGCGTGCTTCTTGCTCTAAAGCAGAGTGTGTTTCATGGATGAGAACTGTGCTGTGTGTTTCCCTTTACAAACGGTTTTAAATGCCAGGGTCTGTGTCTTCCTACAAACAAGACTTCGTTTCAGGTAAACGAGGTCACTTTTCAGCTCAAAGGAAGCTACATTGTTCACGAAGCTCACACGTTTCTCGCTCTTAACTGAAAATCATTGGATGTTAGAGGACTTGTGGTTTGTATAAGTTTCAGAAACAGAGTTGAACTAGATAGGGTCCATGTGTGTAGGAAACACAGTTCTTTATTCTGAGCACACTCACATTTCCCTCTGTATGAGAGAATCTAGAAAGCAAGAGCGTGCTTCTTGCTCTAAAGCAGAGTGTGTTTCCCAGATGAGAACTGTGCTGTGTGTTTCCCTTCAGAAACGGAGTTAAATACCCGGCTCTGTGACTCCCTACAAGCAAGAGTACTTTTCAGCTCAAAGGAAGCTACATTGTTCACGAAGCTCACACGTTTCTCGCTCTTAACTGAAAAGCAATGGATGTTAGAGGACCTGTGGTTTGTATCAGTTTCAGAAACAGAGTTGAACTAGATATGGTACGTGTGTGTAGGAAACACAGTACTTTTTTTCTGAGCACACTCACGTTACCCTCTTATGAGAGACTCTAGAAAGCAAGAGCGTGCATCTTCTCTAAAGCAGAGTGTGTTTCATGAATGAGAACTGTGCTGTGTGTTCCCCTTCAGAAACGTAGTTAAATGCCTGGCTCTGTGTTTTCCTACAAGACAGACTTCGTTTCAGGTAAACGCATTCACTTTTCAGCTCAAATGAAGATACATTGTTCACGAAGCTCACACGCTTCTCGCTCTTAACTGAAAGGCATTGGGTGTTAGAGCACCTGTGGTTTGTATCAGTTTCAGAAACAGAGTTGAACTAGATATGGCCCGTGTGTGTAGAGAACACAGTTCTTTTGTTCTGAGCACACTCACGTTTCCCTCTGTATGAGAGAGTCTAGAAAGCAAGAGCGTGCTTCTTGCTCTAAATCAGAGTGTGATTCATGGATGAGAACTCTGCTGTGTGTTTCCCTTTACAAACGGTGTTAAATGCCAGGGTTTGTGTCTTCCTACAAACAAGACTTGGTTTCAGGTAAATGAGGTCACTTTCAGCTCAAAGGAAGCTACATTGTTCATGAAACTCACACGTTTCTCGCTCTTAACTGAAAAGCATTGGATGTTAGAGGAACTGTGGTTTGTATCAGTTTCAGAAACAGAGTTGAACTAGATATGGTATGTGTGTGTAGGAAACACAGTTCTTTTGTTCTGAGCACACTTATGTTTCCCTCTGTATGTGAGACTCTAGAAAGAAAGAGCGTGCTTCTTGCTCTAAAGCAGAGTGTGTTTCCTGGATGAGAACTATACTGTGTGTTTCGCTTCAGAAACGGAGTTAAATGCCAGGGTCTGTGTCTTCCTACAATCAAGACTCGTTTCAGGTAAATGCAGTCATTTTTAAGCTCAAAGGAAGCTACATTGTTCACGAAGCTCACAAGTTTCTCGCTCTTAACTGAAAAGCAATGGATGTTAGAGGACCTGTGGTTTGTATCACTTTCAAAAACAGAGTTGAACTAGATATGGTACGTGTGTGTAGGAAACACAGTACTTTTGTTCTGAGCACACTCACGTTTCCCTCTGTATGAGAGACTTTAGAAAGCAAGAGCGTGCTTATTGCTCTAAAGCAGAGTGTGTTTCATGGATGAGAACTGTGCTGTGTGTTTCCCTTCAGAAACGGAGTTAAATGCCTGGCTCTGTGTCTTCCTACAAGCAAGACTCGGTTTCAGGAAAACGCAGTCACTTTTCAGCTCAAAGAAGCTACATTGTTCACGAAGCTCACACGTTTCTCGCTCTTAACTGAAAAGCATTGGATGTTAGAGGACCTGTCGTTTGTATCAGTTTCAGAAACAGTGTTGAACTAGATAGGGTCCTTGTGTGTAAGAAACACAGTTCTTTTATTCTGAGCACACTCACGTTTCCCTGTTTATGAGAGAATTTAGAAAGCAAGAGCATGCTTCTTGCTCTAAAGCAGAGTGTGTTTCCCAGATGAGAACTGTGCTGTGTGTTTCCCTTCAGAAACGGAGTTAAATACCCGGCTCTGTGACTCCCTACAAGCAAGAGTACTTTTCAGCTCAAAGGAAGCTACATTGTTCACGAAGCTCACACGTTTCTCGCTCTTAACTGAAAAGCAATGGATGTTAGAGGACCTGTGGTTTGTATCAGTTTCAGAAACAGAGTTGAACTAGATATGGTCTGTGTGGGTAGGAAACACAGTACTTTTGTTCTGAGCACACTCACGTTTCCCTCTGTATGAGAGACTCTAGAAAGCAAGAGCGTGCTTCTTGCTCTAAAGCTGAGTGTGTTTCATGAATGAGAACTGTGCTGTGTGTTCCCCTTCAGAAACGTAGTTAAATGCCCAGCTCTGTGTTTTCCTACAAGCAAGACTTCATTTTGGGTAAACGCAGTCACATTTTAGCTCAAATGAAGCAACATTGTTCACGAAGCTCACACGTTTCTCGCTCTTAACATAAAAGCATTTGATGTTAGAGGACCTGTGGTTTGTATCAGTTTAAGAAACTGAGTTGAAGTAGATATGGTCCGTGTGTGTAGGAAACACAGTACTTTCGTTCTGAGTACACTCACGTTTCCCTCTGTATGAGAGACTCTAGAAAGCAAGAGCTTGCTTCTTGCTCTAAAGCACAGTGTGTTTCATGAATGAGAACTGTGGTGTGTGTTTCCCTTCAGAAACGGAGTGAAAAGCCCAGCTCTGTGTCTTCCTACAAGCAAGACTTCATTTCAGGTAAACGCTTTCACTTTTCAGCTCAAACGAAGCTACATTGTTCACGAAGCTCACACGCTTCTCGCTCTTAACTGAAAGGCATTGGGTGTTAGAGGACCTGTGGTTTGTATCAGTTTCAGAAACAGTGTTGAAGTAGATATGGCCCGTGTGTGTAGGGAACACAGTTCTTTTGTTCTGAGCACACTCACGTTTCCCTCTGTATTTGAGAGTCTAGAAAGCAAGAGCGTGCTTCTTGCTCTAAAGCAGAGTGTGTTTCATGAATGAGAACTGTGCTGTGTGTTCCCCTTCAGAAACGGAGTTAAATGCCCGGATCTGTGTCTTCCTACAAGCAACACTTCTTTCAGGTAAACGCAGTTACTTTTCAGCTCAAACGAAGCTTCATTGTTCACGAAGCTCACACGTTTCTTGCTCTTAACTGAAAAGCATTGGATGTTAGAGGACCTGTGGTTTGTATCAGTTTCAGAAACAGAGTTGAACTAGATTTGGTCCTTGTGTGTAGGAAACACAGTTCTTTTGTTCTGAGCACACTCACGTTTCCCTCTGTATGAGAGAGGCTAGAAAGCAAAAGCATGCTTCTTGCTCTAAAGCAAAGTGTGTTTCATGGATGAGGACTGTGCTGTGTGTTTCCCTTTACAAACGGTGTTAAATGCCAGGGTCTGTGTCTTCCTACAAACAAGACTTCGTTTCAGGTAAACGAGGTCACTTTTCAGCTCAAAGGATGCTACATTGTTCACGAAGCTCACACGTTTCTCACTCTTAACTGAAAAGCATTGGATGTTAGAGGACCTGTCGTTTGTATCAGTTTCAGAATCAGTGTTGAACTAGATAGGGTCCTTGTGTGTAAGAAACACAGTTCTTTTATTCTGAGCACACTCACGTTTCCCTGTTTATGAGAGAATTTAGAAAGCAAGAGCGTGCTTCTTGCTCTAAAGCAGAGTGTGTTTCATGAATGAGAACTGTGCTGTGTGTTTCCCTTCAGAAATGGGGTTAAATGCCCGGCTCTGTGTCTTCCTACAAGCAAGAGTACTTTTCAGCTTAAACGAAGCTACATTGTTCACGAAGCTCACAAGTTTCTCGCTCTTAACTTAAAAGCATTGTATGTAGGAGGACCTGTGGTTTGTATCAGTTTCAGAAACAGAGTTGAACTAGATATGGTCTGTGTGGTTAGGAAACACAGTACTTTTGTTGTTAGCACACTCACGTTTCCCTCTGTATGAGAGACTCTAGAAAGCAAGAGCGTGCTTCTTGCTCTAAAGCAGAGTGTGTTTCATGGATGAGACCTTTGCTGTGTGTTTCCCTTTACAAACGGTGTTAAATGCCAGGGTCTGTGTCTTCCTACAAACAAGACTTCGTTTCAGGTAAATGAGGTCACTTTCAGCTCAAAGGAAGCTACATTGCTCATGAAACTCACATGTTTCTCGCTCTTAACTGAAAAGCATTGGATGTTAGAGGACCTGTGGTTTGTATCAGTTTCAGAAACAGAGTTGAACTAGATATGGTATGTGTGTGTAGGAAACACAGTTCTTTTGTTCTGAGCACACTTATGTTTCCCTCTGTATGTGAGACTCTAGAAAGAAAGAGCGTGCTTCTTGCTCTAAAGCAGAGTGTGTTTCCTGGATGAGAACTGTACTGTGTGTTTCCCTTCAGAAACGGAGTTAAATGCCAGGGTCTGTGTCTTCCTACAATCAAGACTCGTTTCAGGTAAACGCAGTAACTTTTCAGCTCAAGTGAAGCTACATTGTTCACGAAGCTCACAACTTTCTCGCTCTTAACTGAAAAGCAATGGATGTTAGAGGACATTTGGTTTGTATCAGTTTCAGAAACAGAGTTGAATTAGATATGGTACGTGTGTAGGAAGCACAGTACTTTTGTTCTGAGCACTCTCACGTTTCCCTCTGTATGAGAGACTTTAGAAAGCAAGAGCGTGCTTATTGCTCTAAAGCAGAGTGTGTTTCATGAATGAGAAATGTGCTGTGTGTTCCCCTTCAGAAACGGAGTTAAATGCCCGGATCTGTGTCTTCGTACAAGCAACACTTCTTTCAGGTAAACGCAGTTACTTTTCAGCTCAAACGAAGCTACATTGTTCACGAAGCTCACACGTTTCTTGCTCTTAACTGAAAAGCATTGGATGTTAGAGGACCTGTGGTTTGTATCAGTTTCAGAAACAGAGTTGAACTAGATTTGGTCCGTGTGTGTAGGAAACACAGTTCTTTTGTTCTGAGCACACTCACGTTTCCCTCTGTATGAAAGAGGCTAGAAAGCAAAAGCATGCTTCTTGCTCTAAAGCAGAGTGTGTTTCATGGATGAGGACTGTGCTGTGTGTTTCCCTTTACAAACGGTGTTAAATGCCAAGGTCTGTGTCTTCCTACAAACAAGACTTCGTTTCAGGTAAACGAGGTCACTTTTCAGCTCAAAGGATGCTACATTGTTCACGAAGCTCACACGTTTCTCGCTCTTAACTGAAAAGCATTGGATGTTAGAGGAACTGTGGTTTGTATCAGTTTCAGAAACAGAGTTGAACTAGATATGGTATGTGTGTGTAGGAAACACAGTTCTTTTGTTCTGAGCACACTTATGTTTCCCTCTGTATGTGAGACTCTAGAAAGAAAGAGCGTGCTTCTTGCTCTAAAGCAGAGTGTGTTTCCTGGATGAGAACTATACTGTGTGTTTCGCTTCAGAAACGGAGTTAAATGCCAGGGTCTGTGTCTTCCTACAATCAAGACTCGTTTCAGGTAAATGCAGTCATTTTTAAGCTCAAAGGAAGCTACATTGTTCACGAAGCTCACAAGTTTCTCGCTCTTAACTGAAAAGCAATGGATGTTAGAGGACCTGTGGTTTGTATCACTTTCAAAAACAGAGTTGAACTAGATATGGTACGTGTGTGTAGGAAACACAGTACTTTTGTTCTGAGCACACTCACGTTTCCCTCTGTATGAGAGACTTTAGAAAGCAAGAGCGTGCTTATTGCTCTAAAGCAGAGTGTGTTTCATGGATGAGAACTGTGCTGTGTGTTTCCCTTCAGAAACGGAGTTAAATGCCTGGCTCTGTGTCTTCCTACAAGCAAGACTCGGTTTCAGGAAAACGCAGTCACTTTTCAGCTCAAAGAAGCTACATTGTTCACGAAGCTCACACGTTTCTCGCTCTTAACTGAAAAGCATTGGATGTTAGAGGACCTGTCGTTTGTATCAGTTTCAGAAACAGTGTTGAACTAGATAGGGTCCTTGTGTGTAAGAAACACAGTTCTTTTATTCTGAGCACACTCACGTTTCCCTGTTTATGAGAGAATTTAGAAAGCAAGAGCATGCTTCTTGCTCTAAAGCAGAGTGTGTTTCCCAGATGAGAACTGTGCTGTGTGTTTCCCTTCAGAAACGGAGTTAAATACCCGGCTCTGTGACTCCCTACAAGCAAGAGTACTTTTCAGCTCAAAGGAAGCTACATTGTTCACGAAGCTCACACGTTTCTCGCTCTTAACTGAAAAGCAATGGATGTTAGAGGACCTGTGGTTTGTATCAGTTTCAGAAACAGAGTTGAACTAGATATGGTCTGTGTGGGTAGGAAACACAGTACTTTTGTTCTGAGCACACTCACGTTTCCCTCTGTATGAGAGACTCTAGAAAGCAAGAGCGTGCTTCTTGCTCTAAAGCTGAGTGTGTTTCATGAATGAGAACTGTGCTGTGTGTTCCCCTTCAGAAACGTAGTTAAATGCCCAGCTCTGTGTTTTCCTACAAGCAAGACTTCATTTTGGGTAAACGCAGTCACATTTTAGCTCAAATGAAGCAACATTGTTCACGAAGCTCACACGTTTCTCGCTCTTAACATAAAAGCATTTGATGTTAGAGGACCTGTGGTTTGTATCAGTTTAAGAAACTGAGTTGAAGTAGATATGGTCCGTGTGTGTAGGAAACACAGTACTTTCGTTCTGAGTACACTCACGTTTCCCTCTGTATGAGAGACTCTAGAAAGCAAGAGCTTGCTTCTTGCTCTAAAGCACAGTGTGTTTCATGAATGAGAACTGTGGTGTGTGTTTCCCTTCAGAAACGGAGTGAAAAGCCCAGCTCTGTGTCTTCCTACAAGCAAGACTTCATTTCAGGTAAACGCTTTCACTTTTCAGCTCAAACGAAGCTACATTGTTCACGAAGCTCACACGCTTCTCGCTCTTAACTGAAAGGCATTGGGTGTTAGAGGACCTGTGGTTTGTATCAGTTTCAGAAACAGTGTTGAAGTAGATATGGCCCGTGTGTGTAGGGAACACAGTTCTTTTGTTCTGAGCACACTCACGTTTCCCTCTGTATTTGAGAGTCTAGAAAGCAAGAGCGTGCTTCTTGCTCTAAAGCAGAGTGTGTTTCATGAATGAGAACTGTGCTGTGTGTTCCCCTTCAGAAACGGAGTTAAATGCCCGGATCTGTGTCTTCCTACAAGCAACACTTCTTTCAGGTAAACGCAGTTACTTTTCAGCTCAAACGAAGCTTCATTGTTCACGAAGCTCACACGTTTCTTGCTCTTAACTGAAAAGCATTGGATGTTAGAGGACCTGTGGTTTGTATCAGTTTCAGAAACAGAGTTGAACTAGATTTGGTCCTTGTGTGTAGGAAACACAGTTCTTTTGTTCTGAGCACACTCACGTTTCCCTCTGTATGAGAGAGGCTAGAAAGCAAAAGCATGCTTCTTGCTCTAAAGCAAAGTGTGTTTCATGGATGAGGACTGTGCTGTGTGTTTCCCTTTACAAACGGTGTTAAATGCCAGGGTCTGTGTCTTCCTACAAACAAGACTTCGTTTCAGGTAAACGAGGTCACTTTTCAGCTCAAAGGATGCTACATTGTTCACGAAGCTCACACGTTTCTCACTCTTAACTGAAAAGCATTGGATGTTAGAGGACCTGTCGTTTGTATCAGTTTCAGAATCAGTGTTGAACTAGATAGGGTCCTTGTGTGTAAGAAACACAGTTCTTTTATTCTGAGCACACTCACGTTTCCCTGTTTATGAGAGAATTTAGAAAGCAAGAGCGTGCTTCTTGCTCTAAAGCAGAGTGTGTTTCATGAATGAGAACTGTGCTGTGTGTTTCCCTTCAGAAATGGGGTTAAATGCCCGGCTCTGTGTCTTCCTACAAGCAAGAGTACTTTTCAGCTTAAACGAAGCTACATTGTTCACGAAGCTCACAAGTTTCTCGCTCTTAACTTAAAAGCATTGTATGTAGGAGGACCTGTGGTTTGTATCAGTTTCAGAAACAGAGTTGAACTAGATATGGTCTGTGTGGTTAGGAAACACAGTACTTTTGTTGTTAGCACACTCACGTTTCCCTCTGTATGAGAGACTCTAGAAAGCAAGAGCGTGCTTCTTGCTCTAAAGCAGAGTGTGTTTCATGGATGAGACCTTTGCTGTGTGTTTCCCTTTACAAACGGTGTTAAATGCCAGGGTCTGTGTCTTCCTACAAACAAGACTTCGTTTCAGGTAAATGAGGTCACTTTCAGCTCAAAGGAAGCTACATTGCTCATGAAACTCACATGTTTCTCGCTCTTAACTGAAAAGCATTGGATGTTAGAGGACCTGTGGTTTGTATCAGTTTCAGAAACAGAGTTGAACTAGATATGGTATGTGTGTGTAGGAAACACAGTTCTTTTGTTCTGAGCACACTTATGTTTCCCTCTGTATGTGAGACTCTAGAAAGAAAGAGCGTGCTTCTTGCTCTAAAGCAGAGTGTGTTTCCTGGATGAGAACTGTACTGTGTGTTTCCCTTCAGAAACGGAGTTAAATGCCAGGGTCTGTGTCTTCCTACAATCAAGACTCGTTTCAGGTAAACGCAGTAACTTTTCAGCTCAAGTGAAGCTACATTGTTCACGAAGCTCACAACTTTCTCGCTCTTAACTGAAAAGCAATGGATGTTAGAGGACATTTGGTTTGTATCAGTTTCAGAAACAGAGTTGAATTAGATATGGTACGTGTGTAGGAAGCACAGTACTTTTGTTCTGAGCACTCTCACGTTTCCCTCTGTATGAGAGACTTTAGAAAGCAAGAGCGTGCTTATTGCTCTAAAGCAGAGTGTGTTTCATGAATGAGAAATGTGCTGTGTGTTCCCCTTCAGAAACGGAGTTAAATGCCCGGATCTGTGTCTTCGTACAAGCAACACTTCTTTCAGGTAAACGCAGTTACTTTTCAGCTCAAACGAAGCTACATTGTTCACGAAGCTCACACGTTTCTTGCTCTTAACTGAAAAGCATTGGATGTTAGAGGACCTGTGGTTTGTATCAGTTTCAGAAACAGAGTTGAACTAGATTTGGTCCGTGTGTGTAGGAAACACAGTTCTTTTGTTCTGAGCACACTCACGTTTCCCTCTGTATGAAAGAGGCTAGAAAGCAAAAGCATGCTTCTTGCTCTAAAGCAGAGTGTGTTTCATGGATGAGGACTGTGCTGTGTGTTTCCCTTTACAAACGGTGTTAAATGCCAAGGTCTGTGTCTTCCTACAAACAAGACTTCGTTTCAGGTAAACGAGGTCACTTTTCAGCTCAAAGGATGCTACATTGTTCACGAAGCTCACACGTTTCTCGCTCTTAACTGAAAAGCATTGGATGTTAGAGGACTTGTGGTTTGTATAAGTTTCAGAAACAGAGTTGAACTAGATAGGGTCCGTGTGTGTAGTAAACACAGTTCTTTATTCTGAGCACACTCACTTTTCCCTCTGTATGAGAGAATCTAGAAAGCAAGAGCGTGCTTCTTGCTCTAAAGCAGAGTGTGTTTCCCAGATGAGAACTGTCCTGTGTGTTTCCCTTCAGAAACAGAGTTAAATGCCCGGCTCTGTGACTCCCTGCAAGCAAGAGAACTTTTCAGCTCAAACGAAGCTACATTGTTCACAAAGCTCACACGTTTCTCGCTCTTAACTGAAAAGCAATGGATTTTAGAGGACCTGTGGTTTGTATCAGTTTCAGAAACAGTGTTGAACTAGATATGGTCTGTGTGTGTAGGAAACACAGTACTTTTTTTCTGAGCACACTCACGTTTCCCTCTGTATGAGAGACTCTAGAAAGCAAGAGCGTGCTTCTTGCTCTAAAGCAGAGTGTGTTACATGAATGAGAACTGTGCTGTGTGTTCCCCTTCAGAAACGTAGTTAAATGCCTGGCTCTGTGTTTTCCTACAAGCCAGACTTCGTTTCAGGTAAACGCATTCACTTTTCAGCTCAAACGAAGCTACATTGTTCACGAAGCTCACACGTTTCTCGCTCTTAACTGAAAAGCATTGGATGTTAGAGGACCTGTGGTTTGTATCAGTTTCAGAAACAGAGTTGAACTAGATATGGTCTGTGTGTGTAGGAAACACAGTACTTTTGTTCTCAGCACACTCACGTTTCCCTCTGTATGAGAGACTCTAGAAAGCAAGAGCGTGCTTCTTGCTCTAAAGCACAGTTTGTTTCATAAATGAGAACTGTGCTGTTTGTTTCCCTTCAGAAACGGAGTGAAAAGCCCGGCTCTGTGTCTTCCTACAAGCAAGACTCGGTTTCAGGTAAACGCAGTCACTTTTCAGCTCAAAGAAGCTACATTGTTCACGAAGCTCACACGTTTCTCGCTCTTAACTGAAAAGCATTGGATGTTAGAGGACCTGTGGTTTGTATCAGTTTCAGAAACAGTGTTGAACTAGATAGGGTCCGTGTGTGTAGGAAACACAGTTCTTTTATTCTGAGCACACTCACGTTTCCCTGTTTATGAGAGATTTTAGAATGCAAGAGTGTGCTTCTTGCTCTAAAGCAGAGTATGTTTCATGAATGAGAACTGTGCTGTGTGTTTCCCTTCAGAAACGGAGTTAAATGCCCGGCTCTGTGTCTACCTACAAGCAAGAGTACTTTTCAGCTTAAACGAAGCTACATTGTTCACGAAGCTCACAAGTTTCTCGCTCTTAACTTAAAAGCATTGTATGTAGGAGGACCTGTGGTTTGTATCAGTTTCAGAAACAGAGTTCAACTAGATATGGTCTGTGTGGGTAGGAAACACAGTACTTTTGTTGTTAGCACACTCACGTTTCCCTCTGTATCAGAGACTCTAGAAAGCAAGAGCGTGCTTCTTGCTCTAAGGCAGAATGTGTTTCATGGATGACAACTATGCTGTGTGTTCCCCTTCAGAGACGAAGTTAAATGCCTGGCTCTGTGTTTTCCTAAAAGCCAGACTTCGTTTCAGGTAAACGGATTCACTTTTCAGCTCAAAGGAAGCTACATTGTTCACGAAGCTCACACGTTTCTCGCTCTTAACTGAAAATCATTGGATGTTAGATGACTTGTGGTTTGTATAAGTTTCAGAAACAGAGTTGAACTAGATAGGGTCCGTGTGTGTAGGAAACACAGTTCTTTATTCTGAGCACACTCACTTTTATCTCTGTATGAGAGAATCTAGAAAGCAAGAGCGTGCTTCTTGCTCTAAAGCAGAGAGTGTTTCCCAGATGAGAACTGTGCTGTGTGTTTCCCTTCAGAAACGGAGTTAAATGCCCGGCTCTGTGACTCCCTACAAGCAAGAGTACTTTTCAGCTCAAACGAAGCTACATTGTTCATGAAGCTCACACGTTTCTCCCTCTTAACTGAAAAGCAATGGATGTTAGAGGACCTGTGGTTTGTATCAGATTCAGAAACAGAGTTGAACTAGATATGGTCTGTGTGTGTAGGAAACACAGTACTTTTGTTCTGAGCACACTCACGTTTCCCTCTGTATGAGAGACTCTAGAAAGCAAGAACGTGCTTCTTGCTCTAAAGCAGAGTGTGTTTCATGAGTGAGAACTGTGCTGTGTGTTCCCCTTCAGAAACGTAGTTAAATGCCCGGCTCTGTGTTTTCCTACAAGCAAGACTTCATTTTGGGTAAACGCAGTCACATTTTAGCTCAAACGAAGCAACATTGTTCACGAAGCTCACACGTTTATCGCTATTAACATAAAAGCATTTGATGTTAGAGGACCTGTGGTTTGTATCAGTTTCAGAAACAGTGTTGAAGTAGATATGGCCCGTGTGTGTAGGGAACACAGTTCTTTTGTTCTGAGCACACTCACGTTTCCCTCTGTATTAGAGAGTCTAGAAAGCAAGAGCGTGCTTCTTGCTCTAAAGCAGAGTGTGTTTCATGGATGAGAACTGTGCTGTGTGTTTCCCTTTACAAACGGTGTTAAATGCCAGGGTCTGTGTCTTCCTACAAACAAGACTTCGTTTCAGGTAAATGAGGTCACCTTCAGCTCAAAGGAAGCTACATTGTTCATGAAACTCACATGTTTCTCGCTCTTAACTGAAAAGCATTGGATGTTAGAGGACCTGTGGTTTGTATCAGTTTCAGAAACAGAGTTGAACTAGATATGGTATGTGTGTGTAGGAAACACAGTTCTTTTGTTCTGAGCACACTTATGTTTCCCTCTGTATGTGAGACTCTAGAAAGAAAGAGCGTGCTTCTTGCTCTAAAGCAGAGTGTGTTTCCTGGATGAGAACTGTACTGTGTGTTTCCCTTCAGAAACGGAGTTAAATGCCAGGGTCTGTGTCTTCCTACAATCAAGACTAGTTTCAGGTAAACGCAGTAACTTTTCAGCTCAAGTGAAGCTACATTGTTCACGAAGCTCACAACTTTCTCGCTCTTAACTGAAAAGCAATGGATGTTAGAGGACATTTGGTTTGTATCAGTTTCAGAAACAGAGTTGAACTAGATATGGTACGTGTGTGTAGGAAACACAGTACTTTTGTTCTGAGCACACTCACGTTTCCCTCTGTATGAGAGACTTTAGAAAGCAAGAGCGTGCTTATTGCTCTAAAGCAGAGTGTGTTTCATGAATGAGAAATGTGCTGTGTGTTCCCCTTCAGAAACGGAGTTAAATGCCTGGATCTGTGTCTTCGTACAAGCAACACTTCTTTCAGGTAAACGCAGTTACTTTTCAGCTCAAACGAAGCTACATTGTTCACGAAGCTCACACGTTTCTTGCTCTTAACTGAAAAGCATTGGATGTTAGAGGACCTGTGGTTTGTATCAGTTTCAGAAACAGAGTTGAACTAGATTTGGTCCGTGTGTGTAGGAAACACAGTTCTTTTGTTCTGAGCACACTCACGTTTCCCTCTGTATGAAAGAGGCTAGAAAGCAAAAGCATGCTTCTTGCTCTAAAGCAGAGTGTGTTTCATGGATGAGGACTGTGCTGTGTGTTTCCCTTTACAAACGGTGTTAAATGCCAGGGTCTGTGTCTTCCTACAAGCAAGACTTCGTTTCAGGTAAATGCATTCACTTTTCAGCTCAAACGAAGCTACATTTTTCACGAAGCTCACACGTTTCTCGCTCTTAACTGAAAGGCATTGGGTGTTAGAGGACCTGTGGTTTGTATCAGTTTCAGAAACAGAGTTGAACTAGATAAGGCCCGTGTGTGTAGGGAACACAGTTCTTTTGTTCTGAGCACACTCACGTTTCCCTCTGTATGAGAGAGTCTAGAAAGCAAGAGCGTGCTTTTTGCTCTAAAGCAGAGTGTGTTTCATGAATGAGAACTGTGCTGTGTGTTCACCTTCAGAAACGTAGTTAAATGCCCGGCTCTGTGTTTTCCTATTAGCAAGACTTCATTTTGCGTAAACGCAGTCACATTTTAGCTCAAACAAAGCAACATTGTTCACGAAGCTCACACGTTTCTCCCTCTTAACATAAAAGCATTTGATGTTAGAGGACCTGTGGTTTGTATCAGTTTAGGAAACTGAGTTGAAGTAGATATGGTCCGTGTGTGTAGGAAACATAGTACTTTTGTTCTGAGCACACTCACGTTTCCCTCTGTATGAGAGAGTCTAGAAAGCAAGAGCGTGCTTCTTGCTCTAAAGCAGAGTGTGTTTCATGGATGAGGACTGTGCTGTGTGTTTCCCTTTACAAACGGTGTTAAATGCCAGGGTCTGTGTCTTCCTACAAACAAGACTTCGTTTCAGGTAAATGAGGTCAATTTTCAGCTCAAAGGATCTTACATTGTTCATGAAACTCACACGTTTATCGCTCTTAACTGAAAAGCATTGGATGTTAGTGGACCTGTGGTTTGTATCAGTTTCAGAAACAGAGTTGAACTAGATATGGTATGTGTGTGTAGGAAACACAGTTCTTTTCTTCTGAGCACACTTATGTTTCCCTCTGTATGTGAGAATCTAGAAAGAAAGAGCATGCTTCTTGCTCTAAAGCAGAGTGTGTTTCCTGGATGAGAACTGTTCTGTGTGTTTCCCTTCAGAAACGGAGTTAAATGCCAGGGTCTGTGTCTTCCTACAATCAAGACTCGTTTCAGGTAAACGCAGTCACTTTTCAGCTCAAAGGAAGCTACATTGTTCACGAAGCTCACAAGTTTCTCGCTCTTAACTGAAAAGCAATGGATGTTAGAGGACCTGTGGTTTGTATAAGTTTCAGAAACAGAGTTGAAGTAGAAAGGCTCCGTGTGTGGAGGAAACACAGTTCTTTATTCTGAGCACACTCACTTTTCCCTCTGTATGAGAGAATCTAGAAAGCAAGAGCGTGCTTCTTGCTCTAAAGCAGAGTCTGTTTTCCAGATGAGTACTGTGCTGTGTGTTCCCCTTCAGAAACGTAGTTAAATGCCCGGCTCTGTGTTTTCCTACAAGCCAGACTTCGTTTGACTTAAACGCCTTCACTTTTCGGCTCAAATGAAGCTACATTGTTCACGAAGCTCACACGTTTCTCGCTCTTAACGGAAAAGCATTGGATGTTAGAGGACCTGTGGTTTGTATCAGTTTAAGAAACTGAGTTGAAGTAGATATGGTCCGTGTGTGTAGGAAACACAGTACTTTTGTTCTGAGCACACTCACGTTTCCCTCTGTATGAGAGACTCTAGAAAGCAAGAGCTTGCTTCTTGCTCTAAAGCACAGTGTGTTTCATGAATGAGAACTGTGCTGTGTGTTTCCCTTCAGAAACGGAGTTAAAAGCCCAGCTCTGTGTCTTCCTACAAGCAAGACTTCGTTTCAGGGAAACCCATTCACTTTTCAGCTCAAACGAAGCTACATTGTTCACGAAGCTCACACGTTTCTCGCTCTTAACTGAAAGGCATTGGGTGTTAGAGGACCTGTGGTTTGTATCAGTTTCAGAAACAGAGTTGAACTAGATAAGGCCCGTGTGTGTAGGGAACACAGTTCTTTTGTTCTGAGCACACTCACGTTTCCCTCTGTATGAGAGACTATAGAAAGCAAGAGCATGCTTCTTGCTCTAAAGCAGAGTGTGTTTCATGGATGAGAATTGTGCTGTGTGTTTCCCTTCAGAAACGGAGTTAAATGCTCGGCTCTGTGACTCCCTACAAGCAAGAGTACTTTTCAGCTCAAACGAAGCTACATTTTTCACAAAGCTCACAGGTTTCTCGCTCGTAACTGAAAAACAGTGGATGTTAGAGGACCTGCGGTTTGTCAGTGTCAGAAACAGAGTTGAACTAGATATGGTCCGTGTGTGTAGGAAAAACAGTAATTTTTTTCTGAGCACACTCACGTTTCCCTCTGTATGAGAGAGTCTAGAAAGCAAGAGCGTGCTTCTTGCTCTAAAGCAGAGTGTGTTTCATGAATGAGAACTGTGCTGTGTGTTCCCCTTCAGAAACGGTGTTAAATGCCCGGATCTGTGTCTTCCTACAAGCAAGACTTCGTTTCAGGTAAACGCATTCACTTTTCAGCTCAAACGAAGCTACATTGTTCAGGAAGCTCACACGTTTCTCGCTCTTAACTGAAAGGCATTGGGTGTTAGAGGACCTGTGGTTTGTATCAGTTTCAGAAACAGAGTTGAACTAGATAAGGCCCGTGTGTATAGGGAACACAGTTCTTTTGTTCTGAGCACACTCACGTTTCCCTCTGTATGAGACAGTCTAGAAAGCAAGAGCGTGCTTCTTGCTCTAAAGCAGAGTGTGTTTCATGAATGAGAACTGTGCTGTGTGTTCCCCTTCAGAAACGTAGTTAAATGCCCGGCTCTGTGTTTTCCTACAAGCAAGACTTCATTTTGCGTAAACGCAGTCACATTTTACCTCAAACAAAGCAACATTGTTCACGAAGCTCACACGTTTCTCGCTCTTAACATAAACGCATTTGATGTTAGAGGACCTGTGGTTTGTATCAGTTTAGAAAACTTAGTTGAAATAGATATGGTCCGTGTGTGTAGGAAACACAGTACTTTTGTTCTGAGCACACTCATGTTTCCCTCTGTATGATAGAGTCTAGAAAGCAAGAGCGTGCTTCTTGCTCTAAAGCAGAGTGTGTTTCATGGATGAGGACTGTGCTGTGTGTTTCCCTTTACAAACGGTGTTAAATGCCCGGCTCTGTGTCTTCCTACAAGCAAGAGTACTTTTCAGCTTAAACGAAGCTACATTGTTCACGAAGCTCACAAGTTTCTCGCTCTTAACTTAAAAGCATTGTATGTAGGAGGACCTGTGGTTTGTATCAGTTTCAGAAACAGAGTTGAACTAGATATGGTCTGTGTGGGTAGGAAACACAGTACTTTTGTTGTTAGCACACTCACGTTTCCCTATGTATGAGAGAATCTAGAAAGCAAGAGCGTGCTTCTTGCTCTAAAGCAGAGAGTGTTTCCCAGATGAGAACTGTGCTGAGTGTTTCCCTTCAGAAACGGAGTTAAATGCCCGGCTCTGTGACTCCCTACAAGCAAGAGTACTTTTCAGCTTAAACGAAGCTACATTGTTCATGAAGCTCACACGTTTCTCGCTCTTAACTGAAAAGCAATGGATGTTAGAGGACCTGTGGTTTGTATCAGTTTCAGAAACAGAGTTGAAGTAGATAGGGTTCGTGTGTGTAGGAAACACAGTTCTTTATTCTGAGCACACTCACTTTTCCCTCTGTATGAGAGAATCAAGAAAGCAAGAGCGTGCTTTTTGCTCTAAAGCAGAGAGTGTTTCCCAGATGAGATCTGTGCTGTGTGTTCCCCTTCAGAAACGTAGTTAAATGCCTGGCTCTGTGTTTTCCTACAAGCCAGACTTCGTTTCATGTAAACGCATTCACTTTTCAGCTCAAACGAAGCTACATTGTTCACGAAGCTCACACGTTTCTCGGTCTTAACTGAAAAGCATTGGTTGTTAGAGGACCTGTGGTTTGTATCAGTTTCAGAAACAGAGTTGAACTAGATATGGTCTGTGTGTGTAGGAAACACAGTTCTTTTGTTCTGAGCACACTCACGTTTCCATCTGTATGAGAGAGGCTAGAAAGCAACAGCATGCTTCTTGCTCTAAAGCAGAGTGTGTTTCATGGATGAGGACTGTGCTGTGTGTTTCCCTTTACAAACGGTGTTAAATGCCAGGGTCTTTGTCTTCCTACAAGCAAGACTTCATTTCAGGTAAAGGCAGTCACTTTTCAGCTCAAACGAAGCTAC
Organism: Onychomys leucogaster; assembly: GCA_949786385.1. Lineage (NCBI taxonomy): Eukaryota > Metazoa > Chordata > Mammalia > Rodentia > Cricetidae > Onychomys > Onychomys leucogaster. Next base: position 609,749 of record CATKUP010000114.1, on the reverse strand, counting down.
ATTGTTCACGAAGCTCCCACGTTTCTCGCTCTTAACTGAAAAGCATTGGATGTTAGAGGACCTGTCGTTTGTATCAGTTTCAGAATCAGTGTTGAACTAGATAGGGTCCTTGTGTGTAAGAAACACAGTTCTTTTATTCTGAGCACACTCACGTTTCCCTGTTTATGAGAGAATTTAGAAAGCAAGAGTGTGCTTCTTGCTCTAAAGCAGAGTGTGTTTCATGAATGAGAACTGTGCTGTGTGTTCCCTTCAGAAATGGGGTTAAATGCCCGGCTCTGTGTCTTCCTACAAGCAAGAGTACTTTTCAGCTTAAACGAAGCTACATTGTTCACGAAGCTCACAAGTTTCTCGCTCTTAACGTAAAAGCATTGTATGTAGGAGGACCTGTGGTTTGTATCAGTTTCAGAAACAGAGTTGAACTAGATATGGTCTGTGTGGTTAGGAAACACAGTACTTTTGTTGTTAGCACACTCACGTTTCCCTCTGTATGAGAGACTCTAGAAAGCAAGAGCGTGCTTCTTGCTCTAAAGCAGAGTGTGTTTCATGGATGAGACCTTTGCTGTGTGTTTCCCTTTACAAACGGTGTTAAATGCCAGGGTCTGTGTCTTCCTACAAAAAAGACTTCGTTTCAAGTAAACGAGGTCACTATTCAGCTCAAAGGAAGCTACATTGTTCACGAAGCTCACACGTTTCTCGCTCTTAACTGAAAATCATTGGATGTTAGATGACTTGTGGTTTGTATAAGTTTCAGAAACAAAGTTGAAGTAGATAGGGTCCGTGTGTGTAGGAAACACAGTTCTTTATTCTGAGCACACTCACTTTTAACTCTGTATGAGAGAATCTAGAAAGCAAGAGCGTGCTTCTTGCTCTAAAGCAGAGAGTGTTTCCCAGATGAGAACTGTGCTGTGTGTTTCCCTTCAGAAACGGAGTTAAATGCCCGGCTCTGTGACTCCCTACAAGCAAGAGTACTTTTCAGCTCAAACGAAGCTACATTGTTCATGAAGCTCACACGTTTCTCGCTCTTAACTGAAAAGCAATGGATGTTAGAGGACCTGTGGTTTGTATCAGTTTCAGAAACAGAGTTGAACTAGATATGGTCCGTGTGTGTAGGAAACACAGTACTTTTTTTCTGAGCACACTCACGTTTCCCTCTTATGAGAGACTCTAGAAAGCATGAGCGTTCTTCTTGCTCTAAAGCAGAGTGTGTTTCATGAATGAGAACTGTGCTGTGTGTTCCCCTTCAGAAACGTAGTTAAATGCCTGGCTCTGTGTTTTCCTACAAGGCAGACTTCGTTTCATGTAAACGCATTCACTTTTCAGCTCAAACGAAGCTACATTGTTCACGAAGCTCACACGTTTATCGGTCTTAACTGAAAAGCATTGGATGTTAGAGGACCTGTGGTTTGTATCAGTTTCAGAAACAGAGTTTAACTAGATATGGTCTGTGTGTGTAGGAAACACAGTACTTTTGTTCTGAGCACACTCACGTTTCCCTCTGTATGAGAGACTCTAGAAAGCAAGAGCGTGCTTCGTGCTCTAAAGCAGAGTGTGTTTCATGAATGAGAACTGTGCTGTGTGTTCCCCTTCAGAAACGTAGTTAAATGCCCGGCTCTGTGTTTTCCTACAAGCAAGACTTCATTTTGGGTAAACGCAGTCACATTTTAGCTCAAACGAAGCTACATTGTTCACGAAGCTCACACGTTTCTCGCTCTTAACATAAAAGCATTTGATGTTAGAGGACCTGTGGTTTGTATCAGTTTAAGAAACTGAGTTGAAATAGATATGGTCCGTGTATTTAGGAAACACAGTACTTTCGTTCTGAGCACACTCACGTTTCCCTCTGTATGAGAGACTCTAGAAAGCAAGAGCTTGCTTCTTGCTCTAAAGCACAGTGTGTTTCATGAATGAGAACTGTGCTGTGTGTTTCCCTTCAGAAACGGAGTGAAAAGCCCAGCTCTGTGTCTTCCTACAAGCAAGACTTCGTTTCAGGTAAACGCATTCACTTTTCAGCTCAAACGAAGCTACATTGTTCACGAAGCTCACACGCTTCTCGCTCTTAACTGAAAGGCATTGGGTGTTAGAGGACCTGTGGTTTGTATCAGTTTCAGAAACAGTGTTGAAGTAGATATGGCCCGTGTGTGTAGGGAACACAGTTCTTTTGTTCTGAGCACACTCACGTTTCCCTCTGTATTAGAGAGTCTAGAAAGCAAGAGCGTGCTTCTTGCTCTAAAGCAGAGTGTGTTTCATGGATGAGAACTGTGCTGTGTGTTTCCCTTTACAAACGGTGTTAAATGCCAGGGTCTGTGTCTTCCTACAAACAAGACTTCGTTTCAGGTAAATGAGGTCACTTTCAGCTCAAAGGAAGCTACATTGTTCATGAAACTCACATGTTTCTCGCTCTTAACTGAAAAGCATTGGATGTTAGAGGACCTGGGGTTTGTATCAGTTTCAGAAACAGAGTTGAACTAGATATGGTACGTGTGTGTAGGAAACACAGTTCTTTTGTTCTGAGCACACTTATGTTTCCCTCTGTATGTGAGACTTTAGAAAGCAAGAGCGTGCTTATTGCTCTAAAGCAGAGTGTGTTTCATGAATGAGAAATGTGCTGTGTGTTCCCCTTCAGAAACGGAGTTAAATGCCTGGATCTGTGTCTTCGTACAAGCAACACTTCTTTCAGGTAAACGCAGTTACTTTTCAGCTCAAACGAAGCTACATTGTTCACGAAGCTCACACGTTTCTTGCTCTTAACTGAAAAGCATTGGATGTTAGAGGACCTGTGGTTTGTATCAGTTTCAGAAACAGAGTTGAACTAGATTTGGTCCGTGTGTGTAGGAAACACAGTTCTTTTGTTCTGAGCACACTCACGTTTCCCTCTGTATGAAAGAGGCTAGAAAGCAAAAGCATGCTTCTTGCTCTAAAGCAGAGTGTGTTTCATGGATGAGGACTGTGCTGTGTGTTTCCCTTTACAAACGGTGTTAAATGCCAGGGTCTGTGTCTTCCTACAAGCAAGACTTCGTTTCAGGTAAATGCATTCACTTTTCAGCTCAAACGAAGCTACATTTTTCACGAAGCTCACACGTTTCTCGCTCTTAACTGAAAGGCATTGGGTGTTAGAGGACCTGTGGTTTGTATCAGTTTCAGAAACAGAGTTGAACTAGATAAGGCCCGTGTGTGTAGGGAACACAGTTCTTTTGTTCTGAGCACACTCACGTTTCCCTCTGTATGAGAGAGTCTAGAAAGCAAGAGCGTGCTTTTTGCTCTAAAGCAGAGTGTGTTTCATGAATGAGAACTGTGCTGTGTGTTCACCTTCAGAAACGTAGTTAAATGCCCGGCTCTGTGTTTTCCTATTAGCAAGACTTCATTTTGCGTAAACGCAGTCACATTTTAGCTCAAACAAAGCAACATTGTTCACGAAGCTCACACGTTTCTCCCTCTTAACATAAAAGCATTTGATGTTAGAGGACCTGTGGTTTGTATCAGTTTAGGAAACTGAGTTGAAGTAGATATGGTCCGTGTGTGTAGGAAACATAGTACTTTTGTTCTGAGCACACTCACGTTTCCCTCTGTATGAGAGAGTCTAGAAAGCAAGAGCGTGCTTCTTGCTCTAAAGCAGAGTGTGTTTCATGGATGAGGACTGTGCTGTGTGTTTCCCTTTACAAACGGTGTTAAATGCCAGGGTCTGTGTCTTCCTACAAACAAGACTTCGTTTCAGGTAAATGAGGTCAATTTTCAGCTCAAAGGATCTTACATTGTTCATGAAACTCACACGTTTATCGCTCTTAACTGAAAAGCATTGGATGTTAGTGGACCTGTGGTTTGTATCAGTTTCAGAAACAGAGTTGAACTAGATATGGTATGTGTGTGTAGGAAACACAGTTCTTTTCTTCTGAGCACACTTATGTTTCCCTCTGTATGTGAGAATCTAGAAAGAAAGAGCATGCTTCTTGCTCTAAAGCAGAGTGTGTTTCCTGGATGAGAACTGTTCTGTGTGTTTCCCTTCAGAAACGGAGTTAAATGCCAGGGTCTGTGTCTTCCTACAATCAAGACTCGTTTCAGGTAAACGCAGTCACTTTTCAGCTCAAAGGAAGCTACATTGTTCACGAAGCTCACAAGTTTCTCGCTCTTAACTGAAAAGCAATGGATGTTAGAGGACCTGTGGTTTGTATAAGTTTCAGAAACAGAGTTGAAGTAGAAAGGCTCCGTGTGTGGAGGAAACACAGTTCTTTATTCTGAGCACACTCACTTTTCCCTCTGTATGAGAGAATCTAGAAAGCAAGAGCGTGCTTCTTGCTCTAAAGCAGAGTCTGTTTTCCAGATGAGTACTGTGCTGTGTGTTCCCCTTCAGAAACGTAGTTAAATGCCCGGCTCTGTGTTTTCCTACAAGCCAGACTTCGTTTGACTTAAACGCCTTCACTTTTCGGCTCAAATGAAGCTACATTGTTCACGAAGCTCACACGTTTCTCGCTCTTAACGGAAAAGCATTGGATGTTAGAGGACCTGTGGTTTGTATCAGTTTCAGAAACAGAGTTGAAGTAGATATGGTCCGTGTGTGTAGGAAACACAGTACTTTTGTTCTGAGCACACTCACGTTTCCCTCTGTATGAGAGACTCTAGAAAGCAAGAGCTTGCTTCTTGCTCTAAAGCACAGTGTGTTTCATGAATGAGAACTGTGCTGTGTGTTTCCCTTCAGAAACGGAGTTAAAAGCCCAGCTCTGTGTCTTCCTACAAGCAAGACTTCGTTTCAGGGAAACCCATTCACTTTTCAGCTCAAACGAAGCTACATTGTTCACGAAGCTCACACGTTTCTCGCTCTTAACTGAAAGGCATTGGGTGTTAGAGGACCTGTGGTTTGTATCAGTTTCAGAAACAGAGTTGAACTAGATAAGGCCCGTGTGTGTAGGGAACACAGTTCTTTTGTTCTGAGCACACTCACGTTTCCCTCTGTATGAGAGACTATAGAAAGCAAGAGCATGCTTCTTGCTCTAAAGCAGAGTGTGTTTCATGGATGAGAATTGTGCTGTGTGTTTCCCTTCAGAAACGGAGTTAAATGCTCGGCTCTGTGACTCCCTACAAGCAAGAGTACTTTTCAGCTCAAACGAAGCTACATTTTTCACAAAGCTCACAGGTTTCTCGCTCGTAACTGAAAAACAGTGGATGTTAGAGGACCTGCGGTTTGTCAGTGTCAGAAACAGAGTTGAACTAGATATGGTCCGTGTGTGTAGGAAAAACAGTAATTTTTTTCTGAGCACACTCACGTTTCCCTCTGTATGAGAGAGTCTAGAAAGCAAGAGCGTGCTTCTTGCTCTAAAGCAGAGTGTGTTTCATGAATGAGAACTGTGCTGTGTGTTCCCCTTCAGAAACGGTGTTAAATGCCCGGATCTGTGTCTTCCTACAAGCAAGACTTCGTTTCAGGTAAACGCATTCACTTTTCAGCTCAAACGAAGCTACATTGTTCAGGAAGCTCACACGTTTCTCGCTCTTAACTGAAAGGCATTGGGTGTTAGAGGACCTGTGGTTTGTATCAGTTTCAGAAACAGAGTTGAACTAGATAAGGCCCGTGTGTATAGGGAACACAGTTCTTTTGTTCTGAGCACACTCACGTTTCCCTCTGTATGAGACAGTCTAGAAAGCAAGAGCGTGCTTCTTGCTCTAAAGCAGAGTGTGTTTCATGAATGAGAACTGTGCTGTGTGTTCCCCTTCAGAAACGTAGTTAAATGCCCGGCTCTGTGTTTTCCTACAAGCAAGACTTCATTTTGCGTAAACGCAGTCACATTTTACCTCAAACAAAGCAACATTGTTCACGAAGCTCACACGTTTCTCGCTCTTAACATAAACGCATTTGATGTTAGAGGACCTGTGGTTTGTATCAGTTTAGAAAACTTAGTTGAAATAGATATGGTCCGTGTGTGTAGGAAACACAGTACTTTTGTTCTGAGCACACTCATGTTTCCCTCTGTATGATAGAGTCTAGAAAGCAAGAGCGTGCTTCTTGCTCTAAAGCAGAGTGTGTTTCATGGATGAGGACTGTGCTGTGTGTTTCCCTTTACAAACGGTGTTAAATGCCCGGCTCTGTGTCTTCCTACAAGCAAGAGTACTTTTCAGCTTAAACGAAGCTACATTGTTCACGAAGCTCACAAGTTTCTCGCTCTTAACTTAAAAGCATTGTATGTAGGAGGACCTGTGGTTTGTATCAGTTTCAGAAACAGAGTTGAACTAGATATGGTCTGTGTGGGTAGGAAACACAGTACTTTTGTTGTTAGCACACTCACGTTTCCCTATGTATGAGAGAATCTAGAAAGCAAGAGCGTGCTTCTTGCTCTAAAGCAGAGAGTGTTTCCCAGATGAGAACTGTGCTGAGTGTTTCCCTTCAGAAACGGAGTTAAATGCCCGGCTCTGTGACTCCCTACAAGCAAGAGTACTTTTCAGCTTAAACGAAGCTACATTGTTCATGAAGCTCACACGTTTCTCGCTCTTAACTGAAAAGCAATGGATGTTAGAGGACCTGTGGTTTGTATCAGTTTCAGAAACAGAGTTGAAGTAGATAGGGTTCGTGTGTGTAGGAAACACAGTTCTTTATTCTGAGCACACTCACTTTTCCCTCTGTATGAGAGAATCAAGAAAGCAAGAGCGTGCTTTTTGCTCTAAAGCAGAGAGTGTTTCCCAGATGAGATCTGTGCTGTGTGTTCCCCTTCAGAAACGTAGTTAAATGCCTGGCTCTGTGTTTTCCTACAAGCCAGACTTCGTTTCATGTAAACGCATTCACTTTTCAGCTCAAACGAAGCTACATTGTTCACGAAGCTCACACGTTTCTCGGTCTTAACTGAAAAGCATTGGTTGTTAGAGGACCTGTGGTTTGTATCAGTTTCAGAAACAGAGTTGAACTAGATATGGTCTGTGTGTGTAGGAAACACAGTTCTTTTGTTCTGAGCACACTCACGTTTCCATCTGTATGAGAGAGGCTAGAAAGCAACAGCATGCTTCTTGCTCTAAAGCAGAGTGTGTTTCATGGATGAGGACTGTGCTGTGTGTTTCCCTTTACAAACGGTGTTAAATGCCAGGGTCTTTGTCTTCCTACAAGCAAGACTTCATTTCAGGTAAAGGCAGTCACTTTTCAGCTCAAACGAAGCTACATTGTTCACGAAGCTCCCACGTTTCTCGCTCTTAACTGAAAAGCATTGGATGTTAGAGGACCTGTCGTTTGTATCAGTTTCAGAATCAGTGTTGAACTAGATAGGGTCCTTGTGTGTAAGAAACACAGTTCTTTTATTCTGAGCACACTCACGTTTCCCTGTTTATGAGAGAATTTAGAAAGCAAGAGTGTGCTTCTTGCTCTAAAGCAGAGTGTGTTTCATGAATGAGAACTGTGCTGTGTGTTCCCTTCAGAAATGGGGTTAAATGCCCGGCTCTGTGTCTTCCTACAAGCAAGAGTACTTTTCAGCTTAAACGAAGCTACATTGTTCACGAAGCTCACAAGTTTCTCGCTCTTAACGTAAAAGCATTGTATGTAGGAGGACCTGTGGTTTGTATCAGTTTCAGAAACAGAGTTGAACTAGATATGGTCTGTGTGGTTAGGAAACACAGTACTTTTGTTGTTAGCACACTCACGTTTCCCTCTGTATGAGAGACTCTAGAAAGCAAGAGCGTGCTTCTTGCTCTAAAGCAGAGTGTGTTTCATGGATGAGACCTTTGCTGTGTGTTTCCCTTTACAAACGGTGTTAAATGCCAGGGTCTGTGTCTTCCTACAAAAAAGACTTCGTTTCAAGTAAACGAGGTCACTATTCAGCTCAAAGGAAGCTACATTGTTCACGAAGCTCACACGTTTCTCGCTCTTAACTGAAAATCATTGGATGTTAGATGACTTGTGGTTTGTATAAGTTTCAGAAACAAAGTTGAAGTAGATAGGGTCCGTGTGTGTAGGAAACACAGTTCTTTATTCTGAGCACACTCACTTTTAACTCTGTATGAGAGAATCTAGAAAGCAAGAGCGTGCTTCTTGCTCTAAAGCAGAGAGTGTTTCCCAGATGAGAACTGTGCTGTGTGTTTCCCTTCAGAAACGGAGTTAAATGCCCGGCTCTGTGACTCCCTACAAGCAAGAGTACTTTTCAGCTCAAACGAAGCTACATTGTTCATGAAGCTCACACGTTTCTCGCTCTTAACTGAAAAGCAATGGATGTTAGAGGACCTGTGGTTTGTATCAGTTTCAGAAACAGAGTTGAACTAGATATGGTCCGTGTGTGTAGGAAACACAGTACTTTTTTTCTGAGCACACTCACGTTTCCCTCTTATGAGAGACTCTAGAAAGCATGAGCGTTCTTCTTGCTCTAAAGCAGAGTGTGTTTCATGAATGAGAACTGTGCTGTGTGTTCCCCTTCAGAAACGTAGTTAAATGCCTGGCTCTGTGTTTTCCTACAAGGCAGACTTCGTTTCATGTAAACGCATTCACTTTTCAGCTCAAACGAAGCTACATTGTTCACGAAGCTCACACGTTTATCGGTCTTAACTGAAAAGCATTGGATGTTAGAGGACCTGTGGTTTGTATCAGTTTCAGAAACAGAGTTTAACTAGATATGGTCTGTGTGTGTAGGAAACACAGTACTTTTGTTCTGAGCACACTCACGTTTCCCTCTGTATGAGAGACTCTAGAAAGCAAGAGCGTGCTTCGTGCTCTAAAGCAGAGTGTGTTTCATGAATGAGAACTGTGCTGTGTGTTCCCCTTCAGAAACGTAGTTAAATGCCCGGCTCTGTGTTTTCCTACAAGCAAGACTTCATTTTGGGTAAACGCAGTCACATTTTAGCTCAAACGAAGCTACATTGTTCACGAAGCTCACACGTTTCTCGCTCTTAACATAAAAGCATTTGATGTTAGAGGACCTGTGGTTTGTATCAGTTTAAGAAACTGAGTTGAAATAGATATGGTCCGTGTATTTAGGAAACACAGTACTTTCGTTCTGAGCACACTCACGTTTCCCTCTGTATGAGAGACTCTAGAAAGCAAGAGCTTGCTTCTTGCTCTAAAGCACAGTGTGTTTCATGAATGAGAACTGTGCTGTGTGTTTCCCTTCAGAAACGGAGTGAAAAGCCCAGCTCTGTGTCTTCCTACAAGCAAGACTTCGTTTCAGGTAAACGCATTCACTTTTCAGCTCAAACGAAGCTACATTGTTCACGAAGCTCACACGCTTCTCGCTCTTAACTGAAAGGCATTGGGTGTTAGAGGACCTGTGGTTTGTATCAGTTTCAGAAACAGTGTTGAAGTAGATATGGCCCGTGTGTGTAGGGAACACAGTTCTTTTGTTCTGAGCACACTCACGTTTCCCTCTGTATTAGAGAGTCTAGAAAGCAAGAGCGTGCTTCTTGCTCTAAAGCAGAGTGTGTTTCATGGATGAGAACTGTGCTGTGTGTTTCCCTTTACAAACGGTGTTAAATGCCAGGGTCTGTGTCTTCCTACAAACAAGACTTCGTTTCAGGTAAATGAGGTCACTTTCAGCTCAAAGGAAGCTACATTGTTCATGAAACTCACATGTTTCTCGCTCTTAACTGAAAAGCATTGGATGTTAGAGGACCTGGGGTTTGTATCAGTTTCAGAAACAGAGTTGAACTAGATATGGTACGTGTGTGTAGGAAACACAGTTCTTTTGTTCTGAGCACACTTATGTTTCCCTCTGTATGTGAGACTTTAGAAAGCAAGAGCGTGCTTATTGCTCTAAAGCAGAGTGTGTTTCATGAATGAGAACTGTGCTGTGTGTTCCCCTTCAGAAACGGAGTTAAATGCCCGGATCTGTGTCTTCCTACAAGCAAGACTTCTTTCATGTAAACGCAGTCACTTTTCAGCTCAAACGAAGATACATTGTTCACAAAGCTCACACGTTTCTTGCTCTTAACTGAAAAGCATTGGATGTTAGAGGACCTGTGGTTTGTATCAGTTTCAGAAACAGAGTTGAACTAGATTTGGTCCGTGCGTGTAGGAAACACAGTTCTTTTGTTCTGAGCACACTCACGTTTCCCTCTGTATAAGAGAGGCTAGAAAGCAAAAGCATGCTTCTTGCTCTAAAGCAGAGTGTGTTTCATGGATGAGGACTGTGCTGTGTGTTTCCATTTACAAACGGTGTTAAATGCCAGGGTCTGTGTCTTCCTACAAACAAGACTTCGTTTCAGGTAAACGAGGTCACTTTTCAGCTCAAAGGAAGCTACATTGTTCACGAAGCTCACACGTTTCTCGCTCTTAACTGAAAAGCATTGGATGTTAGAGGACCTGTGGTTTGTATAAGTTTCAGAAACAGAGTTGAACTAGATAGGGTCCGTGTGTGTAGGAAACACAGTTCTTTATTCTGAGCACACTCACTTTTCCCTCTGTATGAGAGAATCTAGAAAGCAAGAGCGTGCTTCTTGCTCTAAAGCAGAGTGTGTTTCCCAGATGAGAACTGTGCTGTGTGTTCCCCTTCAGAAACGGAGTTAAATGCCCGGCTCTGTGACTCCCTACAAGCAAGAGAACTTTTCAGCTCAAACGAAGCTACATTGTTCACAAAGCTCACACGTTTCTCGCTCTTAACTGAAAAGTATTGGATGTTAGAGGACCTGTGGTTTGTATCAGTTTCAGAAACAGAGTTGAACTAGATATGGTCTGTTTGTGTAGGAAACACAGTACTTTTTTTCTGAGCACACTCACGTATCCCTCTGTATGAGAGACTCTAGAAAGCAAGAGCGTGCTTCTTGCTCTAAAGCAGAGTGTGTTTCATGAATGAGAACTGTGCTGTGTGTTCCCCTTCAGAAACATAGTTAAATGCCCGGCTCTCTGTTTTCCTACAAGCAAGACTTCATTTTGGGTAAACGCAGTCACATTTTAGCTCAAACGAAGCAGCATTGTTCACGAAGCTCACACTTTTCTCGCTCTTAACATAATAGCATTTGATGTTAGAGGACCTGTGGTTTGTATCAGTTTAAGAAACTGAGTTGAAGTAGATAAGGTCCGTGTGTGTAGGAAACACAGTACTTTTGTTCTGAGCACACTCACGTTTCCCTCTGCATGAGAGACTCTAGAAAGTAAGAGCTTGCTTCTTGCTCTAAAGCAGAGTGTGTTTCATGAATGAGAACTGTGCTGTGTGTTCACCTTCAGAAACGTAGTTAAATGCCTGGCTCTGTGTTTTCCTACAAGCAAGACTTCATTTTGGGTAAACGCAGTCACATTTTAGCTCAAACGAAGCAACATTGTTCACGAAGCTCACACGTTTCTCGCTCTTAACATAAAAGCATTTGATGTTAGAGGACCTGTGGTTTGTATCAGTTTAAGAAACTGAGTTGAAGTAGATATGGTCCGTGTGTGTAGGAAACACAGTACTTTCGTTCTGAGCACACTCACGTTTCCCTCTGTATGAGAGACTCTAGAAAGTAAGAGCTTGCTTCTTGCTCTAAAGCACAGTGTGTTTCATGAATGAGAACTGTGCTGTGTGTTTCCCTTCAGAAATGGAGTGAAAAGCCCAGCTCTGTGTCTTCCTACAAGAAAGACTTCGTTTCAGGTAAACGCATTCACTTTTCAGCTCAAACGAAGCTACATTGTTCACGAAGCTCACACGCTTCTCGCTCTTAACAGAAAGGCATTGGGTGTTAGAGGACCTGTGGTTTGTATCAGTTTCAGAAACAGTGTTGAAGTAGATATGGCCAGTGTGTGGGGGGAACACAGTTCTTTTGTTCTGAGCACACTCACATTTCCTTCTGTATGAGAGACTCTAGAAAGCAAGAGCGTGCTTCTTGCTCTAAAGCACAGTGTGTTTCATGGATGAGAACTGTGCTGTGTGTTCCCCTTCAGAAACGGAGTTAAATGCCCGGATCTGTGTCTTCCTACAAGCAAGACTTCTTTCAGGTAAACGCAGTCACTTTTCAGCTCAAAGGAAGCTACATTGTTCACAAAGCTCACACGTTTCTTGCTCTTAACTGAAAAGCATTGGATGTTAGAGGACCTGTGGTTTGTATCAGTTTCAGAAACAGAGTTGAACTAGATTTGGTCCGTGTGTGTAGGAAACACAGTTCTTTTGTTCTGAGCACACTCACGTTTCCCTCTGTATGAGAGAGGCTAGAAAGCAAAAGCATGCTTCTTGCTCTAAAGCAGAGTGTGTTTCATGGATGAGGACTGTGCTGTGTGTTTCCCTTTACAAACGGTGTTAAATGCCAGGGTCTGTGTTTTCCTACAAACAAGACTTCGTTTCAGGTAAACGAGGTCACTGTTCAGCTCAAAGGAAGCTACATTGTTCACGAAGCTCACACGTTTCTCGCTCTTAACTGAAAAGCATTGGATGTTAGAGGACCTGTGGTTTGTATAAGTTTCAGAAACAGAGTTGAACTAGATATGGTCCGTGTGTGTAGGAAACACAGTACTTTTTTTCTGAGCACACTCACGTTTCCCTCTTATGAGAGACTCTAGAAAGCATGAGCGTTCTTCTTGCTCTAAAGCAGAGTGTGTTTCATGAATGAGAACTGTGCTGTGTGTTCCCCTTCAGAAACGTAGTTAAATGCCTGGCTCTGTGTTTTCCTACAAGGCAGACTTCGTTTCATGTAAACGCATTCACTTTTCAGCTCAAACGAAGCTACATTGTTCACGAAGCTCACACGTTTATCGGTCTTAACTGAAAAGCATTGGATGTTAGAGGACCTGTGGTTTGTATCAGTTTCAGAAACAGAGTTTAACTAGATATGGTCTGTGTGTGTAGGAAACACAGTACTTTTGTTCTGAGCACACTCACGTTTCCCTCTGTATGAGAGACTCTAGAAAGCAAGAGCGTGCTTCGTGCTCTAAAGCAGAGTGTGTTTCATGAATGAGAACTGTGCTGTGTGTTCCCCTTCAGAAACGTAGTTAAATGCCCGGCTCTGTGTTTTCCTACAAGCAAGACTTCATTTTGGGTAAACGCAGTCACATTTTAGCTCAAACGAAGCTACATTGTTCACGAAGCTCACACGTTTCTTGCTCTTAACATAAAAGCATTTGATGTTAGAGGACCTGTGGTTTGTATCAGTTTAAGAAACTGAGTTGAAATAGATATGGTCCGTGTGTTTAGGAAACACAGTACTTTCGTTCTGAGCACACTCACGTTTCCCTCTGTATGAGAGACTCTAGAAAGCAAGAGCTTGCTTCTTGCTCTAAAGCACAGTGTGTTTCATGAATGAGAACTGTGCTGTGTGTTTCCCTTCAGAAACGGAGTGAAAAGCCCAGCTCTGTGTCTTCCTACAAGCAAGACTTCGTTTCAGGTAAACGCATTCACTTTTCAGCTCAAACGAAGCTACATTGTTCACGAAGCTCACACGCTTCTCGCTCTTAACTGAAAGGCATTGGGTGTTAGAGGACCTGTGGTTTGTATCAGTTTCAGAAACAGTGTTGAAGTAGATATGGCCCGTGTGTGTAGGGAACACAGTTCTTTTGTTCTGAGCACACTCACGTTTCCCTCTGTATTAGAGAGTCTAGAAAGCAAGAGCGTGCTTCTTGCTCTAAAGCAGAGTGTGTTTCATGGATGAGAACTGTGCTGTGTGTTTCCCTTTACAAACGGTGTTAAATGCCAGGGTCTGTGTCTTCCTACAAACAAGACTTCGTTTCAGGTAAATGAGGTCACTTTCAGCTCAAAGGAAGCTACATTGTTCATGAAACTCACATGTTTCTCGCTCTTAACTGAAAAGCATTGGATGTTAGAGGACCTGGGGTTTGTATCAGTTTCAGAAACAGAGTTGAACTAGATATGGTACGTGTGTGTAGGAAACACAGTTCTTTTGTTCTGAGCACACTTATGTTTCCCTCTGTATGTGAGACTTTAGAAAGCAAGAGCGTGCTTATTGCTCTAAAGCAGAGTGTGTTTCATGAATGAGAACTGTGCTGTGTGTTCCCCTTCAGAAACGGAGTTAAATGCCCGGATCTGTGTCTTCCTACAAGCAAGACTTCTTTCATGTAAACGCAGTCACTTTTCAGCTCAAACGAAGATACATTGTTCACAAAGCTCACACGTTTCTTGCTCTTAACTGAAAAGCATTGGATGTTAGAGGACCTGTGGTTTGTATCAGTTTCAGAAACAGAGTTGAACTAGATTTGGTCGGTGCGTGTAGGAAACACAGTTCTTTTGTTCTGAGCACACTCACGTTTCCCTCTGTATAAGAGAGGCTAGAAAGCAAAAGCATGCTTCTTGCTCTAAAGCAGAGTGTGTTTCATGGATGAGGACTGTGCTGTGTGTTTCCATTTACAAACGGTGTTAAATGCCAGGGTCTGTGTCTTCCTACAAACAAGACTTCGTTTCAGGTAAACGAGGTCACTTTTCAGCTCAAAGGAAGCTACATTGTTCACGAAGCTCACACGTTTCTCGCTCTTAACTGAAAAGCATTGGATGTTAGAGGACCTGTGGTTTGTATAAGTTTCAGAAACAGAGTTGAACTAGATAGGGTCCGTGTGTGTAGGAAACACAGTTCTTTATTCTGAGCACACTCACTTTTCCCTCTGTATGAGAGAATCTAGAAAGCAAGAGCGTGCTTCTTGCTCTAAAGCAGAGTGTGTTTCCCAGATGAGAACTGTGCTGTGTGTTCCCCTTCAGAAACGGAGTTAAATGCCCGGCTCTGTGACTCCCTACAAGCAAGAGAACTTTTCAGCTCAAATGAAGCTACATTGTTCACAAAGCTCACACGTTTCTCGCTCTTAACTGAAAAGTATTGGATGTTAGAGGACCTGTGGTTTGTATCAGTTTCAGAAACAGAGTTGAACTAGATATGGTCTGTTTGTGTAGGAAACACAGTACTTTTTTTCTGAGCACACTCACGTATCCCTCTGTATGAGAGACTCTAGAAAGCAAGAGCGTGCTTCTTGCTCTAAAGCAGAGTGTGTTTCATGAATGAGAACTGTGCTGTGTGTTCCCCTTCAGAAACATAGTTAAATGCCCGGCTCTCTGTTTTCCTACAAGCAAGACTTCATTTTGGGTAAACGCAGTCACATTTTAGCTCAAACGAAGCAGCATTGTTCACGAAGCTCACACTTTTCTCGCTCTTAACATAATAGCATTTGATGTTAGAGGACCTGTGGTTTGTATCAGTTTAAGAAACTGAGTTGAAGTAGATAAGGTCCGTGTGTGTAGGAAACACAGTACTTTTGTTCTGAGCACACTCACGTTTCCCTCTGCATGAGAGACTCTAGAAAGTAAGAGCTTGCTTCTTGCTCTAAAGCAGAGTGTGTTTCATGAATGAGAACTGTGCTGTGTGTTCCCCTTCAGAAACGTAGTTAAATGCCTGGCTCTGTGTTTTCCTACAAGCAAGACTTCATTTTGGGTAAACGCAGTCACATTTTAGCTCAAACGAAGCAACATTGTTCACGAAGCTCACACGTTTCTCGCTCTTAACATAAAAGCATTTGATGTTAGAGGACCTGTGGTTTGTATCAGTTTAAGAAACTGAGTTGAAGTAGATATGGTCCGTGTGTGTAGGAAACACAGTACTTTCGTTCTGAGCACACTCACGTTTCCCTCTGTATGAGAGACTCTAGAAAGCAAGAGCTTGCTTCTTGCTCTAAAGCACAGTGTGTTTCATGAATGAGAACTGTGCTGTGTGTTTCCCTTCAGAAATGGAGTGAAAAGCCCAGCTCTGTGTCTTCCTACAAGAAAGACTTCGTTTCAGGTAAACGCATTCACTTTTCAGCTCAAACGAAGCTACATTGTTCACGAAGCTCACACGCTTCTCGCTCTTAACAGAAAGGCATTGGGTGTTAGAGGACCTGTGGTTTGTATCAGTTTCAGAAACAGTGTTGAAGTAGATATGGCCAGTGTGTGTGGGGAACACAGTTCTTTTGTTCTGAGCACACTCACATTTCCTTCTGTATGAGAGACTCTAGAAAGCAAGAGCGTGCTTCTTGCTCTAAAGCACAGTGTGTTTCATGGATGAGAACTGTGCTGTGTGTTCCCCTTCAGAAACGGAGTTAAATGCCCGGATCTGTGTCTTCCTACAAGCAAGACTTCTTTCAGGTAAACGCAGTCACTTTTCAGCTCAAAGGAAGCTACATTGTTCACAAAGCTCACACGTTTCTTGCTCTTAACTGAAAAGCATTGGATGTTAGAGGACCTGTGGTTTGTATCAGTTTCAGAAACAGAGTTGAACTAGATTTGGTCCGTGTGTGTAGGAAACACAGTTCTTTTGTTCTGAGCACACTCACGTTTCCCTCTGTATGAGAGAGGCTAGAAAGCAAAAGCATGCTTCTTGCTCTAAAGCAGAGTGTGTTTCATGGATGAGGACTGTGCTGTGTGTTTCCCTTTACAAACGGTGTTAAATGTCAGGGTCTGTGTTTTCCTACAAACAAGACTTCGTTTCAGGTAAACGAGGTCACTGTTCAGCTCAAAGGAAGCTACATTGTTCACGAAGCTCACACGTTTCTCGCTCTTAACTGAAAAGCATTGGATGTTAGAGGACCTGTGGTTTGTATAAGTTTCAGAAACAGAGTTGAACTAGATAGGGTCCGTGTGTGTAGGAAACACAGTTCTTTATTCTGAGCACACTCACTTTTCCCTCTGTATTAGAGAGTCTAGAAAGCAAGAGCGTGCTTCTTGCTCTAAAGCAGAGTGTGTTTCATGGATGAGAACTGTGCTGTGTGTTTCCCTTTACAAACGGTGTTAAAAGCCAGGGTCTGTGTCTTCCTACAAACAATACTTCGTTTCAGGTAAATGAGTTCACTTTCAGCTCAAAGGAAGCTACATTGTTCACGAAGCTCACACGTTTCTCGCTCTTAACTGAAAGGCATTGGGTGTTAGAGGACCTGTGGTTTGTATCAGTTTCAGAAACAGAGTTGAACTATATATGGCCCAGGTGTGTAGGGAACACAGTTCTTTTGTTCTGAGCACACTCATGTTTCCCTCTGTATGAGAGAGTCTAGAAAGCAAGAGCGTGCTTCTTGCTCTAAGGCAGAATGTGTTTCATGGATGAGAACTATGCTGTGTGTTCCCCTTCAGACACGGAGTTAAATGCCTGGCTCTGTGTTTTCCTAAAAGCCAGACTTCGTTTCATGTAAACGGATTCACTTTTCAGCTCAAAGGAAGCTACATTGTTCACGAAGCTCACACGTTTCTCGCTCTTAACTGAAAATCATTGGATGTTAGATGACTTGTGGTTTGTATAAGTTTCAGAAACAGAGTTGAAGTAGATAGGGTCCGTGTGTGTAGGAAACACAGTTCTTTATTCTGAGCACACTCACTTTTCCCTCTGTATGAGTGAATCTAGAAAGCAAGAGCGTGCTTCTTGCTCTAAAGCAGAGAGTGTTTCCCAGATGAGAACTGTGCTGTGTGTTTCCCTTCAGAAACGGAGTTAAATGCCCGGCTCTGTGACTCCCTACAAGCAAGAGTACTTTTCAGCTCAAACGAAGCTACATTGTTCATGAAGCTCACACGTTTCTCGCTCTTAACGGAAAAGCAATGGATGTTAGAGGACCTGTGGTTTGTATCAGTTTCAGAAACAGAGTTGAACTAGATATGGTCCGTGTGTGTAGGAAACACAGTACTTTTTTTCTGAGCACACTCACGTTTCCCACTTATGAGAGACTCTAGAAAGCAAGAGCGTGCTTCTTGCTCTAAAGCAGAGTGTGTTTCATGAATGAGAACTGTGCTGTGTGTTCCCCTTCAGAAACGTAGTTAAATGCCTGGCTCTGTGTTTTCATAAAAGCCTGACTTCGTTTCATGTAAACGCATTCACTTTTCAGCTCAAACGAAGCTACATTGTTCACGAAGCTCACACGTTTCTCGGCCTTAACTGAAAAGCATTGGATGTTAGAGGACCTGTGGCTTGTATCATTTTCAGAAACAGAGTTGAACTAGATATGGTCTGTGTGTGTAGTAAACACAGTACTTTTGTTCTGAGCACACTCACGTTTCCCTCTGTATGAGACTCTCTAGAAAGCAAGAGCGTGCTTCTTGCTCTAAAGCAGAGTGTGTTTCATGAATGAGAACTGTGCTGTGTGTTCCCCTTCAGAAACGTAGTTAAATGCCTGGCTCTGTGTTTTCCTACAAGCAAGACTTCATTTTGGGTAAACGCAGTCACATTTTAGCTCAAACGAAGCAACATTGTTCACGAAGCTCACACGTTTCTCGCTCTTAACATAAAAGCATTTGATGTTAGAGGACCTGTGGTTTGTATCAGTTTAAGAAACTGAGTTGAAGTAGATATGGTCCGTGTGTAGGAAACACAGTACTTTCGTTCTGAGCACACTCACGTTTCCCTCTGTATGAGAGACTCTAGAAAGCAAGAGCTTGCTTCTTGCTCTAAAGCACAGTGTATTTCATGAATGAGAACTGTGCTGTGTGTTTCCCTTCAGAAACGGAGTTAAAAGCCCGGCTCTGTGTCTTCCTACAAGCAAGACTTCGTTTCAGGTAAACGCATTCACTTTTCAGCTCAAACGAAGCTACATTGTTCATGAAGCTCACACGTTTCTCGCTCTTCAATGAAAGGCACTGGGTGTTAGAGGACCTGTGGTTTGTATCAGTTTCAGAAACAGTGTTGAAGTAGATATGGCCCGTGTGTGTAGGGAACACAGTTCTTTTGTTCTGAGCACACTCACGTTTCCCTCTGTATTAGAGAGTCTAGAAAGCAAGAGCGTGCTTCTTGCTCTAAAGCAGAGTGTGTTTCATGGATGAGAACTGTGCTGTGTGTTTCCCTTTACAAACGGTGTTAAATGCCAGGGTCTGTGTCTTCCTACAAACAAGACTTCGTTTCAGGTAAATGAGGTCACTTTCAGCTCAAAGGAAGCTACATTGTTCATGAAACTCACATGTTTCTCGCTCTTAACTGAAAAGCATTGTATGTTAGAAGACGTGCGGTTTGCATCAGTTTCAGAAACAGAGTTGAACTAGATATGGTACGTGTGTGTAGGAAACACAGTTCTTTTGTTCTGAGCACACTTATGTTTCCCTCTGTATGTGAGACTTTAGAAAGCAAGAGCATGCTTATTGCTCTAAAGCAGAGTGTGTTTCATAAATGAGAACTGTGCTGTGTGTTTCCCTTCAGAAACGGAGTGAAAAGCCCGGCTCTGTGTCTTCCTACAAGCAAGACTCGGTTTCAGGTAAACACAGTCACTTTTCAGCTCAAAGAAGCTACATTTTTCACGAAGCTCACACGTTTCTTGCTCTTAACTGAAAAGCATTGGATGTTAGAGGACCTGTGGTTTGTATCAGTTTCAGAAACAGTGTTGAACTAGATAGGGTCCGTGTGTGTAGGAAACACAGTTCTTTAAGTCTGAGCACACTCACGTTTCCCTTTTTATGAGAGATTTTAGAATGCAAGAGTGTGCTTCTTGCTCTAATGCAGAGTGTGTTTCATGAATGAGAACTGTGCTGTGTGTTTCCCTTCAGAAACGGAGTTAAATGCCCGGCTCTGTGTCTTCCTACAAGCAAGAGTACTTTTCAGGTTAAACAAAGCTACATTGTTCACGAAGCTCACAAGTTTCTCGCTCTTAACTTAAAAGCATTGTATGTAGGAGGACCTGTGGTTTGTATCAGTTTCAGAAACAGAGTTGAACTAGATATGGCCCGTGTGTGTAGGGAACACAATTCTTTTGTTCTGATCACACTCACGTTTCCCTCTGTATTAGAGAGTCTAGAAAGCAAGAGCGTGCTTCTTGCTCTAAAGCAGAGTGTGTTTCATGGATGAGAACTGTGCTGTGTGTTTCCCTTTACAAACGGTGTTAAATGCCAGGGTCTGTGTCTTCCTACAAACAAGACTTCGTTTCAGGTAAATGAGGTCACTTTCAGCTCAAAGGAAGCTACATTGTTCATGAAACTCACATGTTTCTCGCTCTTAACTGAAAAGCATTGGATGTTAGAGGACCTGTTGTTTGTATCAGTTTCAGAAACAGAGTTGAACTAGATATGGTACGTGTGTGTAGGAAACACAGTTCTTTTGTTCTGAGCACACTTATGTTTCCCTCTGTATGTGAGACTTTAGAAAGCAAGAGCGTGCTTATTGCTCTA
Source organism: Onychomys leucogaster (assembly GCA_949786385.1). NCBI lineage: Eukaryota > Metazoa > Chordata > Mammalia > Rodentia > Cricetidae > Onychomys > Onychomys leucogaster. Next base: position 589,797 of record CATKUP010000114.1, on the reverse strand, counting down.
AAGCAGAGTGTGTTTCATGAATGAGAACTGTGCGGTGTTTTCCCCTTCAGAAACGGAGTTAAATGCCCGGATCTGTATCTTCCTATAAGCAAGATTTCTTTCAGGTAAACGCATTCACTTTTCAGCTCAAACGAAGCTACATTGTTCACAAAGCTCACACGTTTCTTGCTCTTAACTGAAAAGCATTGGATGTTAGAGGACCTGTGGTTTGTATCAGTTTCAGAAACAGAGTTGAACTAGATTTGGTCCGTGTGTGTAGGAAACACAGTTCTTTTGTTCTGAGCACACTCACGTTTCCCTCTGTATGAGAGAGGCTAGAAAGCAATAGCATGCTTCTTGCTCTAAAGCAGAGTGTGTTTCATGGATGAGGACTGTGCTGTGTGTTTCCCTTTACAAACGGTGTTAAATGCCAGGGTCTGTGTCTTCCTACAAACAAGACTTCGTTTCAGGTAAACGAGGTCACTTTTCAGCTCAAAGGAAGCTACATTGTTCACGAAGCTCACATGTTTCTCGCTCTTAAATGAAAAGCATTGGATGTTAGAGGACCTGTGGTTGGTATAAGTTTCAGAAACAGAGTTGAACTAGATAGGGTCCGTGTGTGTAGGAAACACAGTTCTTTATTCTGAGCACACTCACTTTTCCCTCTCTATGAGAGAATCTAGAAAGCAAGAGCGTGCTTCTTGCTCTAATGCAGAGTGTGTTTCCCAGATGAGAACTGTGCTGTGTGTTTCCCTTCAGAAACGGAGTTAAATGCCCGGCTCTGTGACTCCCTACAAGCAAGAGAACTTTTCAGCTCAAACGAAGCTACATTGTTCACGAAGCTCACACGTTTCTCGCTCTTAACTGAAAAGCAATGGATTTTAGAGGACCTGTGGTTTGTATCAGTTTCAGAAACAGAGTTGAACTAGATATGGTCTGTGTGTGTAGGAAACACAGTACATTTTTTATGAGCACACTCACGTTTCCCTCTGTATGAGAGACTCTAGAAAGCAAGAGCGTGCTTCTTGCTCTAAAGCAGAGTGTGTTACATGAATGAGAACTGTGCTGTGTGTTCCCCTTCAGAAACGTAGTTAAATGCCTGGCTCTCTGTTTTTCTACAAGCCAGACTTCGTTTCAGGTAAACACATTCACTTTTCAACTCAAACGAAGCTACATTGTTCACGAAGCTCACACGTTTCTCGCTCTTAACTGAAAAGCATTGGATGTTAGAGGACCTGTGGTTTGTATCAGTTTCAGAAACAGAGTTGAACTAGATATGGTCTGTGTGTGTAGGAAACACAGTACTTTTGTTCTGAGCACACTCACGTTTCCCTCTGTATGAGAGACTCTAGAAAGCAAGAGCGTGTTTCTTGCTCTAAAGCAGAGTGTGTTTCATGAATGAGAACTGTGCTGTGTGTTCCCCTTCAGAAACATAGTTAAATGCCCGGCTCTGTGTTTTCCTACAAGCAAGACTTCATTTTGGGTAAACGCAGTCACATTTTAGCTCAAACGAAGCAACATTGTTCACGAAGCTCACACGTTTCTCGCTCTTAACATAATAGCATTTGATGTTAGAGGACCTGTGGTTTGTATCAGTTTAAGAAACTGAGTTGAAGTAGATAAGGTCCGTGTGTGTAGGAAACACAGTACTTTTGTTCTGAGCACACTCACGTTTCCCTCTGTATGAGAGACTCTAGAAAGTAAGAGCTTTCTTCTTGCTCTAAAGCACAGTGTGTTTCATAAATGAGAACTGTGCTGTGTGTTTCCCTTCAGAAACGGAGTGAAAAGCGTGGCTCTGTGTCTTCCTACAAGCAAGACTCGGTTTCAGGTAAACGCAGTCACTTTTCAGCTCAAAGAAGCTACATTGTTCACGAAGGTCACACGTTTCTCGCTCTTAACTGAAAAGCATTGGATGTTAGAGGACCTGTCGTTTGTATCAGTTTCAGAAACAGTGTTGAACTAGATAGGGTCCGTCTGTGTAGGAAACACAGTTCTTTAATTCTGAGCACACTCACGGTTCCCTTTTTATGAGAGATTTTAGAATGCAAGAGTGTGCTTCTTGCTCTAAAGCAGAGTGTGTTTCATGAATGAGAACTGTGCTGTGTGTTTCCCTTCAGAAACGGAGTTAAATGCCCGGCTCTGTGTCTTCCTACAAGCAAGAGTACTTTTCAGCTTAAACGAAGCTACATTGTTCACGAAGCTCACAAGTTTCTCGCTCTTAACTTAAAAGCATTGTATGTAGGAGGACCTGTGGTTTGTATCAGTTTCAGAAACAGAGTTGAACTAGATATGGTCCGTGTGTGTAGGAAACACAGTACTTTTTTTCTGAGCACACTCACGTTTCCCTCTGTATGAGAGACTCTAGAAAGCAAGAGCGTGCTTCTTGCTCTAAAGCAGAGTGTGTTTCATGAATGAGAACTGTGCTGTGTGTTCCCCTTCAGAAACGTAGTTAAATGCCTGGCTCTGTGTTTTCCTACAAGCCAGACTTCGTTTCATGTAAACGCATTCACTTTTCAGCTCAAACGAAGCTACATTGTTCACGAAGCTCACACATTTCTCGGTCTTAACTGAAAAGCATTGGATGTTAGAGGACCTGTGGTTTGTATCAGTTTCAGAAACAGAGTTGAACTAGATATGGTCTGTGTGTGTAGGAAACACAGTACTTTTGTTCTGAGCACACTCACGTTTCCCTCTGTATGAGAGACTCTAGAAAGCAAGAGCGTGCTTCTTGCTCTAAAGTAGAGTGTGTTTCATGAATGAGAACTGTGCTGTGTGTTCCCCTTCAGAAACGTAGTTAATGCCCGGCTCTGTGTTTTCCTACAAGCAAGACTTCATTTTTGGTAAACGTAGTCACATTTTAGCTCAAACGAAGCAACATTGTTCACGAAGCTCACACGTTTCTCGCTCTTAACATAAAAGCATTTGATGTTAGAGGACCTGTGGTTTGTATCAGTTTAAGAAACTGAGTTGAAGTAGATATGTTCCGTGTGTGTAGGAAACACAGTACTTTCGTTCTGAGCACACTCACGTTTCCCTCTCTATGAGAGACTCTAGAAAGCAAGAGCTTGCTTCTTGCTCTAAAGCACAGTGTGTTTCATGAATGAGAACTGTGCTGTGTGTTTCCCTTCAGAAACGGAGTGAATAGCCCAGCTCTGTGTCTTCCTACAAGCAAGACTTCGTTTCAGGTAAACGCATTCACTTTTCAGCTCAAAGGAAGTTACATTGTTCACGAAGCTCACACGCTTCTCGCTCTTAACTGAAAGGCATTGGGTGTTAGAGGACCTGTGGTTTGTATCAGTTTCAGAAACAGTGTTGAAGTAGATATGGCCCGTGTGTGTAGGGAACACAGTTCTTTTGTTCTGAGCACACTCACGTTTCCCTCTGTATGAGAGACTCTAGAAAGCAAGAGCGTGCTTCTTGCTCTAAAGCAGAGTGTGTTTCATGAATGAGAACTGTGCTGTGTGTTTCCATTCAGAAACGGAGAGAAAAGCCCGGCTCTGTGTCTTCCTACAAGCAAGACTCGGTTTCAGGTAAACGCAGTCACTTTTCAGCTCAAAGAAGCTACATTGTTCACGAAGCTCACACGTTTCTCGCTCTTAACTGAAAAGCATTGTATGTAGGAGGACCTGTGGTTTGTATCAGTTTCAGAAACAGAGTTGAACTGGATATGGTCTGTGTGGGTAGGAAACACAGTACTTTTGTTGTTAGCACACTCACATTTCCCTCTGTATGAGAGACTCTAGAAAGCAAGAGCGTGCTTCCTGCTCTAAAGCAGAGTGTGTTTCATGGATGAGAACTTTGCTGTGTGTTTCCCTTTACAAACGGTGTTAAATGCCAGGGTCTGTGTCTTCCTACAAAAAAGACTTCGTTTCAGGTAAACGATGTCACTTTTCATCTCAAACGAAGCTACATTGTTCACGAAGCTCACACGTTTCTCGCTCTTAACTGAAAGGCATTGGGTGTTAGAGGACCTGTGGTTTGTATCAGTTTCAGAAACAGAGTTGAAGGATATATGGCCCATGTGTGTAGGGAACACAGTTCTTTTGTTTTGAGCACACTCATGTTTCCCTCTGTATGAGAGAGTCTAGAAAGCAAGAGCGTGCTTCTTGCTCTAAGGCAGATTGTGTTTCATGGATGAGAACTATGCTGTGTGTTCCCCTTCAGAGACGGAGTTAAATGCCTGACTCTGTGTTTTCCTAAAAGCCAGACTTCGTTTCAGGTAAACGGATTCACTTTTCAGCTCAAACGAAGCTACATTGTTCACGAAGCTCACATGTTTCTCGCTCTTAACTGAAAATCATTGGATGTTAGATGACTTGTGGTTTGTATAAGTTTCAGAAACAGAGTTGAAGTAGATAGGGTCCGTGTGTGTAGGAAACACAGTTCTTTATTCTGAGCACACTCACTTTTCCCTCTGTATGAGAGAATCTAGAAAGCAAGAGCGTGCTTCTTGCTCTAAAGCAGAGAGTGTTTCCCAGATGAGAACTGTGCTGTGTGTTTCCCTTCAGAAACGGAGTTAAATGCCCGGCTCTGTGACTCCCTACAAGCAAGAGTACTTTTCAGCTCAAACGAAGCTACATTGTTCATGAAGCTCACACGTTTCTCGCTCTTAACTGAAAAGCAATGGATGTTAGAGGACCTGTGGTTTGTATCAGTTTCAGAAACAGAGTTGAACTAGATATGGTCTGTGTGTGTAGGAAACACAGTACTTTTTTTCTGAGCACACTCACATTTCCCTCTTATGAGAGACTCTAGAAAGCAAGAGCGTGCTTCTTGCTCTAAAGTGCAGTGTGTTTCATGAATGAGAACTGTGCTGTGTGTTCCCCTTCAGAAACGTAGTTAAATGCCTGGCTCTGTGTTTTCCTATAAGCCAGACTTCGTTTCATGTAAACGCATTCACTTTTCAGCTCAAACGAAGCTACATTGTTCACGAAGCTCACACGTAACTCGGTCTTAACTGAAAAGCATTGGATGTTAGAGGACCTGTGGTTTGTATCAGTTTCAGAAACAGAGTTGAACTAGATATGGTCTGTGTGTGTAGGAAACACAGTACTTTTGTTCTGAGCACACTCACGTTTCCCTATGTATGAGAGACTCTAGAAAGCAAGAGCGTGCTTCTTGCTCTAAAGCAGAGTGTGTTTCATGAATGAGAACTGTGCTGTGTGTTCCCCTTCAGAAACGTAGTTAAATGCCCGGCTCTGTGTTTTCCTACAAGCAAGACTTCATTTTGGGTAAACGCAGTCACATTTTAGCTCAAACGAAGCAACATTGTTCACGAAGCTCACACTTTTCTCGCTCTTAACATAAAAGCATTTGATGTTAGAGGACCTGTGGTTTGTATCAGTTTCAGAAACAGAGTTGAACTTGATTTGCTCCGTGTGTGTAGGAAACACAGTTCTTTTGTTCTGAGCACACTCACGTTTCCCTCTGTATGAGAGAGGCTAGAAAGCAAAAGCATGCTTCTTGCTCTAAAGCAGAGTGTGTTTCATGGATGAGGACTGTGCTGTGTGTTTCCCTTTACAAACGGTGTTAAATGCCAGGGTCTGTGTCTTCCTACAAACAAGACTTCGTTTCAGGAAAACGAGGTCACTTTTCAGCTCAAAGGAAGCTACATTGTTCACGAAGCTCACACGTTTCTCGCTCTTAACTGAAAAGCATTGGATGTTAGAGGACTTGTGGTTTGCATAAGTTTCAGAAACAGAGATGAACTAGATAGGGTCCGTGTGTGTAGGAAACACAGTTCTTTATTCTGAGCACACTCACTTTTCCCTCTGTATGAGAGACTCTAGAAAGCAAGAGCGTGCTTCTTGCTCTAATGCAGAGTGTGTTTCCCAGATGAGAACTGTGCTGTGTGTTTCCCTTCAGAAACGGAGTTAAATGCCCGGCTCTGTGACTACCTACAAGCAAGAGAACTTTTCAGCTCAAACGAAGCTAGATTGTTCACGAACCTCACACGTTTCTCGCTCTTAACTGAAAAGCAATGGATTGTAGAGGACCTGTGGTTTGTATCAGTTTCAGAAACAGAGTTGAACTAGATAAGGTCCGTGTGTGTAGGAAACACAGTACTTTTGTTCTGAGCACACTTATGTTTCCCTCTGTATGAGAGACTCTAGAAAGAAGAGCGAGCTTCTTGCTCTAAAGCAGAGTGTGTTTCATGAATGAGAACTGTGCTGTGTGTTCCCCTTCAGAAACGTAGTTAAATGCCCAGCTCTGTGTTTTCCTACAAGCCAGACTTCGTTTCAGGTAAACGCATTCACTTTTCAGCTCAAATGAAGCTACATTGTTCACAAAGCTTACACATTTCTCGCTCTTAACTGAAAATCATTGGATGTTAGAGGACTTGTGGTTTGTATAAGTTTCAGAAACAGAGTTGAACTAGATACGGTCTCTGTGTGTAGGGAACACAGTACTTTTGTTCTGAGCACACTCACGTTTCCCTCTGTATGAGAGACTCTAGAAAGCAAGAGCGTGCTTCTTGCTCTAAAGCAGAGTGTGTTTCATGAATGAGAACTGTGCTGTGTGTTCCCCTTCAGTAATGTAGTTAAATGCCCGGCTCTGTGTTTTCCTACAAGCAAGACTTCATTTTGGGTAAACGCAGACACATTTTAGCTCAAAGGAAGCAACATTGTTCACGAAGCTCACACGTTTCTCGCTCTTAACATAAAAGCATTTGATGTTAGAGGACCTGTGGTTTGTATCAGTTTAAGAAAGTGAGTTGAAGTAGATATGGTCCGTGTGTGTAGGAAACTCAGTACTTTTTTTCTGAGCACACTCACGTTTCCCTCTGTATGAGAGACTCTAGAAAGCAAGAGCTTGCTTCTTGCTCTAAAGCACAGTGTATTTCATGAATGAGAACTGTGCTGTGTGTTTCCCTTCAGAAACAGAGTTAAAAGCCCGGCTCTGTGTCTTCCTACAAGCAAGACTTCGTTTCAGGTAAACGCATTCACTTTTCAGCTCAAACGAAGCTACATTGTTCACGAAGCTCACACGTTTCTCGCTCTTCAATGAAAGGCATTGGGTGTTAGAGGACCTGTGGTTTGTATCAGTTTCAGAAACAGAGTTGAACTAGATATGGCCCGTGTGTGTAGGGAACACAGTTCTTTTGTTCTGAGCACACTCACGTTTCCCTCTGTATGAGAGAGTCTAGAAAGCAAGAGCGTGCTTCTTGCTCTAAAGCAGAGTGTGTTTCATGGATGAGAACTGTGCTGTGTGTTTCCCTTTACAAACGGTGTTAAATGCCAGGGTCTTTGTCTTCCTACAAGCAAGAGTTCATTTCAGGTAAATGCAGTCACTTTTCAGCTCAAACGAAGCTACATTGTTCACGAAGCTCACACGTTTCTCGCTCTTAACTGAAAAACATTGGATGTTAGAGGACCTGTGGTTTGTATCAGTTTCAGAAACAGAGTTGAACTAGATATGGTCCGTGTGTGTAGAAAACTCAGTACTTTTGTTCTGAGCACACTCACGTTTCTCTCTGTATGAGAGACTCTAGAAAGCAAGAGCATGCTTCTTGCTCTAAAGCACAGTGTGTTTCATGAATGACAACTGTGCTGTGTGTTTCCCTTCAGAAATGGAGTGAAAAGCCCGGCTCTGTGCCTTCCTACCAGCAAGACTTCGTTTCAGGTAAATGCATTCACTTTTCAGCTCAAACGAAGCTACATTGTTCATGAAGCTCACACGTTTCTCACTCGTAACTGAAAGTCATTGGGTGTTAGAGGACCTGTGGTTTGTATCAGTTTCAGAAACAGAGTTGAACTAGATATGGCCCGGGTGTAGGGAACACTGTTCTTTATTCTGAGCACACTCACTTTTCCCTCTGTATGAGAGAATCTAGAAAGCAAGAGCATGCTTCTTGCTCTAATGCAGAGTGTGTTTCATGGTTGAGGACTGTGCTGTGTGTTTCCCTTTACAAACGGTGTTAAATGCCAGGGTCTGTGTCTTCCTACAAACAAGACTTCGTTTCAGGTAAACGAGGTCACTTTTCAGCTCAAAGGAAGCTACATTGTTCACGAAGCTCACACGTTTCTCGCTCTTAAATGAAAGGCATTGGATGTTAGAGGACTTGTGGTTTGCATAAGTTTCAGAAACAGAGATGAACTAGATAGGGTCCGTGTGTGTAGGAAACACAGTTCTTTATTCTGAGCACACTCACTTTTCCCTCTGTATGAGAGAATCTAGAAAGCAAGAGCGTGCTTCTTGCTCTAATGCAGAGTGTGTTTCATGGATGAGAACTGTGCTGTGTGTTTCCCTTCAGAAACGGAGTTAAATGCCCGGCTCTGTGACTACCTACAAGCAAGAGAACTTTTCAGCTCAAACGAAGCTACATTGTTCACGAAGCTCACACGTTTCTCGCTCTTAACTGAAAAGCAATGGATTGTAGAGGACCTGTGGTTTGTATCAGTTTCAGAAACAGAGTTGAACTAGATATGGTCTGTGTGTGTAGGAAACACAGTACTTTTTTTCTGAGCACACTCACGTTTCCCTCTGTATGAGAGACTCTAGAAAGCAAGAGCGTGCTTCTTGCTCTAAAGCAGAGTGTGTTTCATGAATGAGAACTGTGCTGTGTGTTCCCCTTCAGAAACATAGTTAAATGCCCGGCTCTGTGTTTTCCTACAAGCAAGACTTCATTTTGGGTAAACGCAGTCACATTTTAGCTCAAACGAAGCAACATTATTCACAAAGCTCACACGTTTCTCGCTCTTAACATAATAGCATTTGATGTTAGAGGACCTGTGGTTTGTATCAGTTTAAGAAACTGAGTTGAAGTAGATAAGGTCCGTGTGTATAGGAAACACAGTACTTTTGTTCTGAGCACACTCACGTTTCCCTCTGTATGAGAGACTCTAGAAAGTAAGAGCTTGCTTCTTGCTCTAAAGCACAGTGTGTTTCATAAATGAGAACTGTGCTGTGTGTTTCCCTTCAGAAACGGAGTTAAATGCCCAGCTCTGTGAATCCCTACATGCAAGAGAACTTTTCAGTTCAAACGAAGCTACATTGTTCACGAAGCTCACACGTTTCTCGCTCTTAACTGAAAAGCAATGGATTTTAGAGGACCTGTGGTTTGTATCAGTTTCAGAAACAGAGTTGAACTAGATATGGTCCGAGTGTGTAGGAAACACAGTCCTTTTTTTCTGAGCACACTCACGTTTCCCTCTGTATGAGAGACTCTAGAAAGCAAGAGCGTGCTTCTTGCTCTAAAGCAGAGTGTGTTACATGAATGAGAACTGCGCTGTGTGTTCCCTTCAGAAACGTAGTTAAATGCCTGGCTCTGTGTTTTCCTACAAGCCAGACTTCGTTTCAGGTAAACGCATTCACTTTTCAGCTCAAAGGAAGCTACATTGTTCACGAAGCTCACACGTTTCTCGCTCTTAACTGAAAAGCATTGGATGTTAGAGGACCTGTGGTTTGTATCAGTTTCAGAAACAGAGTTGAACTAGATATGGTCTGTGTGTGTAGTTAATACAGTACTTTTGTTCTGAGCACACTCACGTTTCCCTCTGTATGAGAGACTCTAGAAAGCAAGAGCGTGCTTCTTGCTCTAAAGCAGAGTGTGTTTCATGAATGAGAACTGTGCTGTGTGTTCCCCTTCAGAAACATAGTTAAATGCCCGGCTCTGTGTTTTCCTACAAGCAAGACTTCATTTTGGGTAAACGCAGTCACATTTTAGCTCAAACGAAGCAACATTGTTCACGAAGCTCACACATTTCTCGCTCTTAACATAATAGCATTTGATGTTAGAGGACCTGTGGTTTGTATCAGTTTAAGAAACTGAGTTGAAGTAGACAAGATCCGTGTGTGTAGGAAACACAGTACTTTTGTTCTGAGCACACTCACGTTTCCCTCTGTATGAGAGACTCTAGAAAGTAAGAGCTTGCTTCTTGCTCTAAAGCACAGTGTGTTTCATAAATGAGAACTGTGCTGTGTGTTTCCCTTCAGAAACGGAGTGAAAAGCTGGCTCTGTGTCTTCCTACAAGCAAGACTCGGTTTCAGGTAAACGCAGTCACTTTTCAGCTCAAAGAAGCTACATTGTTCACGAAGCTCACACGTTTCTCGCTCTTAACGGAAAAGCATTGGATGTTAGATGACTTGTGGTTTGTATAAGTTTCAGAAACAGAGTTGATGTAGATAGGGTCCGTGTGTGTAGGAAACACAGTTCTTTTATTCTGAGCACACTCACGTTTCCCTCTGTATGAGAGACTCTAGAAAGAAGAGCGAGCTTCTTGCTCTAAAGCAGAGTGTGTTTCATGAATGAGAACTGTGCTGTGTGTTCCCCTTCAGAAATGTAGTTAAATGCCTGGCTCTGTGTTTTCCTACAAGCAAGACTTCATTTTGGGTAAACGCAGACACATTTTAGCTCAAAGGAAGCAACATTGTTCACGAAGCTCACACGTTTCTCGCTCTTAACATAAAAGGATTTGATGTTAGAGGACCTGTGGTTTGTATCAGTTTAAGAAAGTGAGTTGAATTAGATATGGTCCGTGTGTGTAGGAAACACAGTACTTTTTTTCTGAGCACACTCACGTTTCCCTCTGTATGAGAGACTCTAGAAAGCAAGAGCTTGCTTCTTGCTCTAAAGCACAGTGTATTTCATGAATGAGAACTGTGCTGTGTGTTTCCCTTCAGAAACGGAGTTAAAAGCCCGGCTCTGTGTCTTCCTACAAGCAAGACTTCGTTTCAGGTAAACGCATTCACTTTTCAGCTCAAACGAAGCTACATTGTTCACGAAGCTCACACGTTTCTCGCTCTTCAATGAAAGGCATTGGGTGTTAGAGGACCTGTGGTTTGTATCAGTTTCAGAAACAGAGTTGAACTAGATATGGCCCGTGTGTGTAGGGAACACAATTCTTTTGTTCTGAGCACACTCACGTTTCCCTCTGTATGAGAGAGTCTAGAAAGCAAGAGCGTGCTTCTTGCTCTAAAGCAGAGTGTGTTTCATGGATGAGAACTGTGCTGTGTGTTTCCCTTTACAAACGGTGTTAAATGCCAGGGTCTTTGTCTTCCTACAAGCAAGACTTCATTTCAGGTAAATGCAGTCACTTTTCAGCTCAAACGAAGCTACATTGTTCACGAAGCTCACACGTTTCTCGCTCTTAACTGAAAAACATTGGATGTTAGAGGACCTGTGGTTTGTATCAGTTTCAGAAACAGAGTTGAACTAGATATGGTCCGTGTGTGTAGAAAACTCAGTACTTTTGTTCTGAGCACACTCACGTTTCTCTCTGTATGAGAGACTCTAGAAAGCAAGAGCATGCTTCTTGCTCTAAAGCAGAGTGTGTTTCATGAATGAGAACAGTGTTGTGTGTTCCCCTTCAGAAACGGAGTGAAAAGCTGGCTCTGTGTCTTCCTACAAGCAAGACTCGGTTTCAGGTAAACGCAGTCACTTTTCAGCTCAAAGAAGCTACATTGTTCACGAAGCTCACACGTTTCTCGTTCTTAACGGAAAAGCATTGGATGTTAGATGACTTGTGGTTTGTATAAGTTTCAGAAACAGAGATGATGTAGATAGGGTCCGTGTGTGTAGGAAACACAGTTCTTTTATTCTGAGCACACTCACGTTTCCCTGTTTATGAGAGAATTTAGAAAGCAAGAGCGTGCTTCTTGCTCTAAAGCAGAGTATGTTTCATGAAGGAGAACTGTGCTGTGTGTTTCCCTTCAGAAACGGTGTTAAATGCCAGGGTCTGTGTCTTCCTACAAAAAAGACTTCGTTTCAGGTAAACGAGGTCACTTTTCAGCTCAAACGAAGCTACATTGTTCACGAAGCTCAAACATTTCTCGCTCTTAACTGAAAGGAATTGGATGTTAGAGGACCTGTGGTTTGTATCTGTTTCAAAAATAGAGTTGAACTATATATGGCCCATGTGTGTAGGGAACACAGTTCTTTTGTTCTGAGCACACTCATGTTTCCCTCTGTATGAGAGAGTCTAGAAAGCAAGAGCGTGCTTCTTGCTCTAAGGCAGAATGTGTTTCATGGATGAGAACTATGCTGTGTGTTCCCCTTCAGAGACGGAGTTAAATGCCTGGCTCTGTGTTTTCCTAAAAGCCAGACTTTGTTTCAGGTAAACGGATTCACTTTTCAGCTCAAAGGAAGCTACATTGTTCACGAAGCTCACACGTTTCTCGCTCGTAACTGAAAATCATTGGATGTTAGATGACTTGTGGTTTGTATAAGTTTCAGAAACAAAGTTGATGTAGATAGGGTCCGTGTGTGTAGGAAACACAGTTCTTTATTCTGAGCACACTCACTTTTCCCTCTGTATGAGAGAATCTAGAAAGCAAGAGCGTGCTTCTTGCTCTAAAGCAGAGAGTGTTTCCCAGATGAGAACTGTGCTGTGTGTTTCCCTTCAGAAACGGAGTTAAATGCCCGGGTTTGTGTTTTCCTACAAGCAAGACTTCATTTTGGGTAAACGCAGTCACATTTTAGCTCAAACGAAGCAACATTGTTCACGAAGCTCACACGTTTCTCGCTCTTAACATAAAAGCATTTGATGTTAGAGGACCTGTGGTTTGTATCAGTTTAAGAAACTGAGTTGAACTAGATATGGTCCATGTGTAGGAAACATAGTACTTTCGTTCTGAGCACACTCACGTTTCCCTCTGTATGAGAGACTCTAGAAAGCAAGAGCGTGCTTCTTGCTCTAAAGCACAGTGTGTTTCCTGGATGAGAACTGTACTGTGTGTTTCCCTTTAGAAACGGAGTTAAATGCCAGGGTCTGTGTCTTCCTACAATCAAGACTCGTTTCAGGTAAACGCAGTAACTTTTCAGCTCAAGTGAAGCTACATTGTTCACGAAGCTCACAACTTTCTTGCTCTTAACTGAAAAGCAATGGATGCTAGAGGACCTGTGGTTTGTATCAGTTTCAGAAAGACAGTTGAACTAGATATGGTACGTGTGTGTAGGAAACACAGTACTTTTGTTCTGAGCACACTCACGTTTCCCTCTGTATGAGAGACTTTAGAAAGCAAGAGCGTGCTTCTTTCTCTAAAGCAGAGTGTGTTTCATGAATGAGAACTGTGCTGTGTGTTTCCCTTCAGAAACGGAGTTAAATGCCCGGATCTGTGTCTTCCTACAAGCAAGACTTCTTTTAGGTAAACGCAGTCACTTTTCAGCTCAAACGAAGCTACATTGTTCACGAAGCTCACACGTTTCTTGCTCTTAACTGAAAAGCATTGGATGTTAGAGGACCTGTGGTTTGTATCAGTTTCAGAAACAGAGTTGAACTAGATTTGGTCCGTGAGGGTAGGAAACACAGTTCTTTTGTTCTGAGCACACTCACGTTTCCCTCTGTATGAGAGAGGCTAGAAAGCAAAAGCATGCTTCTTGCTCTAAAGCAGAGTGTGTTTCATGGATGAGGACTGTGCTGTGTGTTTCCCTTTACAAACGGTGTTAAATGCCAGGGTCTGTGTCTTCCTACAAGCAAGACTTCGTTTCAGGTAAACGCATTCACTTTTCAGCTCAAAGGAAGCTACATTGTTCACGAAGCTCACACGCTTCTCCCTCTTAACTGAAAGGCATTGGGTGTTAGAGGACCTGTGGTTTGTATCAGTTTCAGAAACAGTGTTGAAGTAGATATGGCCCGTGTGTGTAGGGAACACAGTTCTTTTGTTCTGAGCACACTCACGTTTCTCTCTGTATTAGAGAGTCTAGAAAGCAAGAGCATGCTTCTTGCTCTAAAGCAGAGTGTGTTTCATGGATGAGAACTGTGCTGTGTGTTTCCCTTTACAAACGGTGTTAAATGCCAGGGTCTGTGTCTTCCTACAAACAAGACTACGTTTCAGGTAAATGAGGTCACTTTCAGCTCAAAGGAAGCTACATTGTTCATGAAACTCACATGTTCCTCGCTCTTAACTGAAAAGCATTGGATGTTAGAGGACCTGTGGTTTGTATCAGTTTCAGAAACAGAGTTGAACTAGATATGGTATGTGTGTGTAGGAAACACAGTTCTTTTGTTCTGAGCACACTTATGTTTCCCTCTGTATGTGAGACTCTGGAAAGCAAGAGCGTGCTTCTTGCTCTAAAGCAGAGTGTGTTTCCTGGATGAGAACTGTACTGTGTGTTTCCCTTTAGAAACGGAGTTAAATGCCAGGGTCTGTGTCTTCCTACAATCAAGACTCGTTTCAGGTAAATGCAGTAACTTTTCAGCTCAAGAGAATCTACATTGTTCACAAAGCTCACAACTTTCTCGCTCTTAACTGAAAAGCAATGGATGCTAGAGGACCTGTGGTTTGTATCAGTTTCAGAAAGAGAGTTGAACTAGATATGGTACGTGTGTGTAGGAAACACAGTACTTTTGTTCTGAGCACACTCACGTTTCCCTCTGTATGAGAGACTTTAGAAAGCAAGAGCGTGCTTCTTTCTCTAAAGCAGAGTGTGTTTCATGAATGAGAACTGTGCTGTGTGTTTCCCTTCAGAAACGGAGTTAAATGCCCGGATCTGTGTCTTCCTACAAGCAAGACTTCTTTCAGGTAAACGCAGTCACTTTTCAGCTCAAACGAAGCTACATTGTTCACGAAGCTCACACGTTTCTTGCTCTTAACTGAAAAGCATTTGATGTTAGAGGACCTGTGGTTTGTATCAGTTTCAGAAACAGAGTTGAACTTGATTTGCTCCGTGTGTGTAGGAAACACAGTTCTTTTGTTCTGAGCACACTCACGTTTCCCTCTGTATGAGAGAGGCTAGAAAGCAAAAGCATGCTTCTTGCTCTAAAGCAGAGTGTGTTTCATGGATGAGGACTGTGCTGTGTGTTTCCCTTTACAAACGGTGTTAAATGCCAGGGTCTGTGTCTTCCTACAAACAAGACTTCGTTTCAGGTAAACGAGGTCACTTTTCAGCTCAAAGGAAGCTACATTGTTCACGAAGCTCACACGTTTCTCGCTCTTAACTGAAAAGCATTGGATGTTAGAGGACTTGTGGTTTGCATAAGTTTCAGAAACAGAGATGAACTAGATAGGGTCCGTGTGTGTAGGAAACACAGTTCTTTATTCTGAGCACACTCACTTTTCCCTCTGTATGAGAGAATCTAGAAAGCAAGAGCGTGCTTCTTGCTCTAATGCAGAGTGTGTTTCATGGATGAGAACTGTGCTGTGTGTTTCCCTTCAGAAAGGGAGTTAAATGCCCGGCTCTGTGACTACCTACAAGCAAGAGAACTTTTCAGCTCAAACGAAGCTACATTGTTCACGAACCTCACACGTTTCTCGCTCTTAACTGAAAAGCAATGGATTGTAGAGGACCTGTGGTTTGTATCAGTTTCAGAAACAGAGTTGAACTAGATATGGTCTGTGTGTGTAGGAAACACAGTACTTTTTTTCTGAGCACACTCACGTTTCCCTCTGTATGAGAGACTCTAGAAAGCAAGAGCGTGCTTCTTGCTCTAAAGCAGAGTGTGTTTCATGAATGAGAACTGTGCTGTGTGTTCCCCTTCAGAAACATAGTTAAATGCCCGGCTCTGTGTTTTCCTACAAGCAAGACTTCATTTTGGGTAAACGCAGTCACATTTTAGCTCAAAGGAAGCAACATTGTTCACAAAGCTCACACGTTTCTCGCTCTTAACATAATAGCATTTGATGTTAGAGGACCTGTGGTTTGTATCAGTTTAAGAAACTGAGTTGAAGTAGATAAGGTCCGTGTGTATAGGAAACACAGTACTTTTGTTCTGAGCACACTCACGTTTCCGTCTGTATGAGAGACTCTAGAAAGTAAGAGCTTGCTTCTTGCTCTAAAGCACAGTGTGTTTCATAAATGAGAACTGTGCTGTGTGTTTCCCTTCAGAAACGGAGTTAAATGCCCAGCTCTGTGACTCCCTACATGCAAGAGAACTTTTCAGTTCAAACGAAGCTACATTGTTCACGAAGCTCACACGTTTCTCGCTCTTAACTGAAAAGCAATGGATTTTAGAGGACCTGTGTTTTGTATCAGTTTCAGAAACAGAGTTGAACTAGATATGGTCCGTGTGTGTAGGAAACACAGTACTTTTTTTCTGAGCACACTCACGTTTCCCTCTGTATGAGAGACTGTAGAAAGCAAGAGCGTGCTTCTTGCTCTGAAGCAGAGTGTGTTACATGAATGAGAACTGCGCTGTGTGTTCCCCTTCAGAAACGTAGTTAAATGCCTGGCTCTGTGTTTTCCTACAAGCCAGACTTCGTTTCAGGTAAACGCATTCACTTTTCAGCTCAAACGAAGCTACATTGTTCACGAAGCTCACACGTTTCTCGCTCTTAACTGAAAAGCATTGGATGTTAGAGGACCTGTGGTTTGTATCAGTTTCAGAAACAGAGTTGAACTAGATATGGTCTGTGTGTGTAGTTAATACAGTACTTTTGTTCTGAGCACACTCACGTTTCCCTCTGTATGAGAGACTCTAGAAAGCAAGAGCGTGCTTCTTGCTCTAAAGCAGAGTGTGTTTCATGAATGAGAACTGTGCTGTGTGTTCCCCTTCAGAAACATAGTTAAATGCCCGGCTCTGTGTTTTCCTACAAGCAAGACTTCATTTTGGGTAAACGCAGTCACATTTTAGCTCAAACGAAGCAACATTGTTCATGAAGCTCACACATTTCTCGCTCTTAACATAATAGCATTTGATGTTAGAGGACCTGTGGTTTGTATCAGTTTAAGAAACTGAGTTGAAGTAGATAAGATCCGTGTGTGTAGGAAACACAGTACTTTTGTTCTGAGCACACTCACGTTTCCCTCTGTATGAGAGACTCTAGAAAGTAAGAGCTTGCTTCTTGCTCTAAAGCACAGTGTGTTTCATAAATGAGAACTGTGCTGTGTGTTTCCCTTCAGAAACGGAGTGAAAAGCTGGCTCTGTGTCTTCCTACAAGCAAGACTCGGTTTCAGGTAAACACAGTCACTTTTCAGCTCAAAGAAGCTACATTGTTCACGAAGCTCACACGTTTCTCGCTCTTAACGGAAAAGCATTGGATGTTAGATGACTTGTGGTTTGTATAAGTTTCAGAAACAGAGTTGATGTAGATAGGGTCCGTGTGTGTAGGAAACACAGTTCTTTTATTCTGAGCACACTCACGTTTCCCTGTTTATGAGAGAATTTAGAAAGCAAGAGCGTGCTTCTTGCTCTAAAGCAGAGTATGTTTCATGAAGGAGAACTGTGCTGTGTGTTTCCCTTCAGAAACGGTGTTAAATGCCAGGGTCTGTGTCTTCCTACAAAAAAGACTTCGTTTCAGGTAAACGAGGTCACTTTTCAGCTCAAACGAAGCTACATTGTTCACGATGCTCAAACATTTCTCGCTCTTAACTGAAAGGAATTGGATGTTAGAGGACCTGTGGTTTGTATATGTTTCAAAAATAGAGTTGAACTATATATGGCCCATGTGTGTAGGGAACACAGTTCTTTTGTTCTGAGCACACTCATGTTTCCCTCTGTATGAGAGAGTCTAGAAAGCAAGAGCGTGCTTCTTGCTCTAAGGCAGAATGTGTTTCATGGATGAGAACTATGCTGTGTGTTCCCCTTCAGAGACGGAGTTAAATGCCTGGCTCTGTGTTTTCCTAAAAGCCAGACTTTGTTTCAGGTAAACGGATTCACTTTTCAGCTCAAAGGAAGCTACATTGTTCACGAAGCTCACACGTTTCTCGCTCGTAACTGAAAATCATTGGATGTTAGTTGACTTGTGGTTTGTATAAGTTTCAGAAACAAAGTTGATGTAGATAGGGTCCGTGTGTGTAGGAAACACAGTTCTTTATTCTGAGCACACTCACTTTTCCCTCTGTATGAGAGAATCTAGAAAGCAAGAGCGTGCTTCTTGCTCTAAAGCAGAGAGTGTTTCCCAGATGAGAACTGTGCTGTGTGTTTCCCTTCAGAAACGGAGTTAAATGCCCGGCTCTGTGACTCCCTACAAGCAAGAGTACTTTTCAGCTCAAACGAAGCTACGTTGTTCATGAAGCTCACACGTTTCTCACTCTTAACTGAAAAGCAATGGATGTTAGAGGACCTGTGGTTTGTATCAGTTTCAGAAACAGAGTTGAACTAGATATGTTCCGTGTGTGTAGGAAACACAGTACTTTTTTTTTGAGCACACTCACGTTTCCCTCTTATGAGAGACTCTAGAAAGCAAGAGCGTGCTTCTTGCTCTAAAGCAGAGTGTGTTTCATGAATGAGAACTGTGCTGTGTGTTCCCCTTCAGAAACGTAGTTAAATGCCTGGCTCTGTGTTTTCCTACAAGCCAGACTTCGTTTCATGTAAACGCATTCACTTTTCAGCTCAAACGAAGCTACATTGTTCACGAAGCTCACACGTTTCTCGCTCTTAACTGAAAAGCATTAATGTTAGAGGACCTGTGGTTTGTATCAGTTTCAGAAACAGAGTTGAACTAGATATGGTCTGTGTGTGTAGGAAACACAGAACTTTTGTTCTGAGCACACTTCGTTTCCCTCTGTATGAGAGACTCTAAAAGCAAGAGCGTGCTTCTTGCTCTAAAGCTGAGTGTGTTTCATGAATGAGAACTGTGCTGTGTGTTCCCCTTCAGAAACGTAGTTAAATGCCCGGGTTTGTGTTTTCCTACAAGCAAGACTTCATTTTGGGTAAACGCAGTCACATTTTAGCTCAAACGAAGCAACATTGTTCACGAAGCTCACACGTTTCTCGCTCTTAACATAAAAGCATTTGATGTTAGAGGACCTGTGGTTTGTATCAGTTTAAGAAACTGAGTTGAACTAGATATGGTCCGTGTGTAGGAAACATAGTACTTTCGTTCTGAGCACACTCACGTTTCCCTCTGTATGAGAGACTCTAGAAAGCAAGAGCGTGCTTCTTGCTCTAAAGCACAGTGTGTTTCCTGGATGAGAACTGTACTGTGTGTTTCCCTTTAGAAACGGAGTTAAATGCCAGGGTCTGTGTCTTCCTACAATCAAGACTCGTTTCAGGTAAACGCAGTAACTTTTCAGCTCAAGTGAAGCTACATTGTTCACGAAGCTCACAACTTTCTCGCTCTTAACTGAAAAGCAATGGATGCTAGAGGACCTGTGGTTTGTATCAGTTTCAGAAAGAGAGTTGAACTAGATATGGTACGTGTGTGTAGGAAACACAGTACTTTTGTTCTGAGCACACTCACGTTTCCCTCTGTATGAGAGACTTTAGAAAGCAAGAGCGTGCTTCTTTCTCTAAAGCAGAGTGTGTTTCATGAATGAGAACTGTGCTGTGTGTTTCCCTTCAGAAACGGAGTTAAATGCCCGGATCTGTGTCTTCCTACAAGCAAGACTTCTTTCAGGTAAACGCAGTCACTTTTCAGCTCAAACGAAGCTACATTGTTCACGAAGCTCACACGTTTCTTGCTCTTAACTGAAAAGCATTGGATGTTACAGGACCTGTGGTTTGTATCAGTTTCAGAAACAGAGTTGAACTAGATTTGGTCCGTGAGTGTAGGAAACACAGTTCTTTTGTTCTGAGCACACTCACGTTTCCCTCTGTATGAGAGAGGCTAGAAAGCAAAAGCATGCTTCTTGCTCTAAAGCAGAGTGTGTTTCATGGATGAGGATTGTGCTGTGTGTTTCCCTTTACAAACGGTGTTAAATGCCAGGGTCTGTGTCTTCCTACAAGCAAGACTTCGTTTCAGGTAAACGCATTCACTTTTCAGCTCAAAGGAAGCTACATTGTTCACGAAGCTCACACGCTTCTCCCTCTTAACTGAAAGGCATTGGGTGTTAGAGGACCTGTGGTTTGTATCAGTTTCAGAAACAGTGTTGAAGTAGATATGGCCCGTGTGTGTAGGGAACACAGTTCTTTTGTTCTGAGCACACTCACGTTTCCCTCTGTATGAGAGAGGCTAGAAAGCAAAAGCATGCTTCTTGCTCTAAAGCAGAGTGTGTTTCATGGATGAGGACTGTGCTGTGTGTTTCCCTTTACAAACGGTGTTAAATGCCAGGGTCTGTGTCTTCCTACAAACAAGACTACGTTTCAGGTAAATGAGGTCACTTTCACCTCAAAGGAAGCTACATTGTTCATGAAACTCACATGTTCCTCGCTCTTAACTGAAAAGCATTGGATGTTAGAGGACCTGTGGTTTGTATCAGTTTCAGAAACAGAGTTGAACTATATATGGTATGTGTGTGTAGGAAACACAGTTCTTTTGTTCTGAGCACACTTATGTTTCCCTCTGTATGTGAGACTCTGGAAAGAAAGAGCGTGCTTCTTGCTCTAAAGCAGAGTGTGTTTCCTGGATGAGAACTGTACTGTGTGTTTCCCTTTAGAAACGGAGTTAAATGCCAGGGTCTGTGTCTTCCTACAATCAAGACTCGTTTCAGGTAAATGCAGTAACTTTTCAGCTCAAGTGAATCTACATTGTTCACGAAGCTCACAACTTTCTCGCTCTTAACTGAAAAGCAATGGATGCTAGAGGACCTGTGGTTTGTATCAGTTTCAGAAAGAGAGTTGAACTAGATATGGTACGTGTGTGTAGGAAACACAGTACTTTTGTTCTGAGCACACTCACGTTTCCCTCTGTATGAGAGACTTTAGAAAGCAAGAGCGTGCTTCTTTCTCTAAAGCAGAGTGTGTTTCATGAATGAGAACTGTGCTGTGTGTTTCCCTTCAGAAACGGAGTTAAATGCCCGGATCTGTGTCTTCCTACAAGCAAGACTTCTTTCAGGTAAACGCAGTCACTTTTCAGCTCAAACGAAGCTACATTGTTCACGAAGCTCACACGTTTCTTGCTCTTAACTGAAAAGCATTGGATGTTAGAGGACCTGTGGTTTGTATCAGTTTCAGAAACAGAGTTGAACTAGATTTGGTCCGTGTGTGTAGGAAACACAGTTCTTTTGTTCTGAGCACACTCACGTTTCCCTCTGTATGAGAGAGGCTAGAAAGCAAAAGCATGCTTCTTGCTCTAAAGCAGAGTGTGTTTCATGGATGAGGACTGTGCTGTGTGTTTCCCTTTACAAACGGTGTTAAATGCCAGGGTCTCTGTCTTCCTACAAACAAGACTTGGTTTCAGGTAAACGAGGTCACTTTTCAGCTCAAAGGAAGCTACATTGTTCACGAAGCTCACACGTTTCTCCCTCTTAACTGAAAAGCATTGGATGTTAGAGGACTTGTGGTTTGTATAAGTTTCAGAAACAGAGTTGAACTAGATAGGGTCCGTGTGTGTAGGAAACACAGTTCTTTATTCTGAGCACACTCACTTTTCCCTCTGTATGAGAGAATCTAGAATGCAAGAGCGTGCTTCTTGCTCTAAAGCAGAGTGTGTTTCCCAGATGAGAACTGTGCTGTGTGTTTCCCTTCAAAAACAGAGCTAAATGCCCGGCTCTGTGACTCCCTACAAGCAAGAGGACTTTTCAGCTCAAACGAAGCTACATTGTTCTCAAAGCTCACACGTTTCTCGCTCTTAACTGAAAAGCAATGGATTTTAGAGGACCTGTGGTTTGTATCAGTTTCTGAAACAGAGTTGAACTAGATATGGTCCGTGTGTGTAGGAAACACAGTTCTTTTGTTCTGAGCACACTCACGTTTCCCTCTGTATGAGAGACTCTAGAAAGCAAGAGCGTGCTTCTTGCTCTAAAGCAGAGTGTGTTTCATGAATGAGAACTGTGCTGTGTGTTCCCCTTCAGAAACATAGTTAAATGCCCGGCTCTGTGTTTTCCTACAAGCAAGACTTCATTTTGGGTAAACGCAGTCACATTTTAGCTCAAACGAAGCAACATTGTTCACAAAGCTCACACGTTTCTCGCTCTTAACATAATAGCATTTGATGTTAGAGGACCTGTGGTTTGTATCAGTTTAAGAAACTGAGTTGAAGTAGATAAGGTCCGTGTGTATAGGAAACACAGTACTTTTGTTCTGAGCACACTCACGTTTCCCTCTGTATGAGAGACTCTAGAAAGTAAGAGCTTGCTTCTTGCTCTAAAGCACAGTGTGTTTCATAAATGAGAACTGTGCTGTGTGTTTCCCTTCAGAAACGGAGTTAAATGCCCAGCTCTGTGACTCCCTACATGCAAGAGAACTTTTCAGTTCAAACGAAGCTACATTGTTCACGAAGCTCACACGTTTCTCGCTCTTAACTGAAAAGCAATGGATTTTAGAGGACCTGTGTTTTGTATCAGTTTCAGAAACAGAGTTGAACTAGATATGGTCCGTGTGTGTAGGAAACACAGTACTTTTGTTCTGAGCACACTCACGTTTCCCTCTGTATGAGAGACTGTAGAAAGCAAGAGCGTGCTTCTTGCTCTGAAGCAGAGTGTGTTACATGAATGAGAACTGCGCTGTGTGTTCCCCTTCAGAAACGTAGTTAAATGCCTGGCTCTGTGTTTTCCTACAAGCCAGACTTCGTTTCAGGTAAACGCATTCACTTTTCAGCTCAAACGAAGCTACATTGTTCACGAAGCTCACACGTTTCTCGCTCTTAACTGAAAAGCATTGGATGTTAGAGGACCTGTGGTTTGTATCAGTTTCAGAAACAGAGTTGAACTAGATATGGTCTGTGTGTGTAGTTAATACAGTACTTTTGTTCTGAGCACACTCACGTTTCCCTCTGTATGAGAGACTCTAGAAAGCAAGAGCGTGCTTCTTGCTCTAAAGCAGAGTGTGTTTCATGAATGAGAACTGTGCTGTGTGTTCCCCTTCAGAAACATAGTTAAATGCCCGGCTCTGTGTTTTCCTACAAGCAAGACTTCATTTTGGGTAAACGCAGTCACATTTTAGCTCAAACGAAGCAACATTGTTCATGAAGCTCACACATTTCTCGCTCTTAACATAATAGCATTTGATGTTAGAGGACCTGTGGTTTGTATCAGTTTAAGAAACTGAGTTGAAGTAGATAAGATCCGTGTGTGTAGGAAACACAGTACTTTTGTTCTGAGCACACTCACGTTTCCCTCTGTATGAGAGACTCTAGAAAGTAAGAGCTTGCTTCTTGCTCTAAAGCACATTGTGTTTCATAAATGAGAACTGTGCTGTGTGTTTCCCTTCAGAAACGGAGTGAAAAGGTGGCTCTGTGTCTTCCTACAAGCAAGACTCGGTTTCAGGTAAACACAGTCACTTTTCAGCTCAAAGAATCTACATTGTTCACGAAGCTCACACGTTTCTCGCTCTTAACGGAAAAGCATTGGATGTTAGATGACTTGTGGTTTGTATAAGTTTCAGAAACAGAGTTGATGTAGATAGGGTCCGTGTGTGTAGGAAACACAGTTCTTTTATTCTGAGCACACTCACGTTTCCCTGTTTATGAGAGAATTTAGAAAGCAAGAGCGTGCTTCTTGCTCTAAAGCAGAGTATGTTTCATGAAGGAGAACTGTGCTGTGTGTTTCCCTTCAGAAACGGTGTTAAATGCCAGGGTCTGTGTCTTCCTACAAAAAAGACTTCGTTTCAGGTAAACGAGGTCACTTTTCAGCTCAAACGAAGCTACATTGTTCACGAAGCTCAAACATTTCTCGCTCTTAACTGAAAGGAATTGGATGTTAGAGGACCTGTGGTTTGTATCTGTTTCAAAAATAGAGTTGAACTATATATGGCCCATGTGTGTAGGGAACACAGTTCTTTTGTTCTGAGCACACTCATGTTTCCCTCTGTATGAGAGAGTCTAGAAAGCAAGAGCGTGCTTCTTGCTCTAAGGCAGAATGTGTTTCATGGATGAGAACTATGCTGTGTGTTCCCCTTCAGAGACGGAGTTAAATGCCTGGCTCTGTGTTTTCCTAAAAGCCAGACTTTGTTTCAGGTAAACGGATTCACTTTTCAGCTCAAAGGAAGCTACATTGTTCACGAAGCTCACACGTTTCTCGCTCGTAACTGAAAATCATTGGATGTTAGATGACTTGTGGTTTGTATAAGTTTCAGAAACAAAGTTGATGTAGATAGGGTCCGTGTGTGTAGGAAACACAGTTCTTTATTCTGAGCACACTCACTTTTCCCTCTGTATGAGAGAATCTAGAAAGCAAGAGCGTGCTTCTTGCTCTAAAGCAGAGAGTGTTTCCCAGATGAGAACTGTGCTGTGTGTTTCCCTTCAGAAACGGAGTTAAATGCCCGGCTCTGTGACTCCCTACAAGCAAGAGTACTTTTCAGCTCAAACGAAGCTACGTTGTTCATGAAGCTCACACGTTTCTCGCTCTTAACTGAAAAGCAATGGATGTTAGAGGACCTGTGGTTTGTATCAGTTTCAGAAACAGAGTTGAACTAGATATGTTCCGTGTGTGTAGGAAACACAGTACTTTTTTTTTGAGCACACTCACGTTTCCCTCTTATGAGAGACTCTAGAAAGCAAGAGCGTGCTTCTTGCTCTAAAGCAGAGTGTGTTTCATGAATGAGAACTGTGCTGTGTGTTCCCCTTCAGAAACGTAGTTAAATGCCTGGCTCTGTGTTTTCCTACAAGCCAGACTTCTTTTAATGTAAACGCATTCACTTTTCAGCTCAAACGAAGCTACATTGTTCACGAAGCTCACACGTTTCTCGCTCTTAACTGAAAAGCATTAATGTTAGAGGACCTGTGGTTTGTATCAGTTTCAGAAACAGAGTTGAACTAGATATGGTCTGTGTGTGTAGGAAACACAGAACTTTTGTTCTGAGCACACTTCGTTTCCCTCTGTATGAGAGACTCTAAAAGCAAGAGCGTGCTTCTTGCTCTAAAGCTGAGTGTGTTTCATGAATGAGAACTGTGCTGTGTGTTCCCCTTCAGAAACGTAGTTAAATGCCCGGGTTTGTGTTTTCCTACAAGCAAGACTTCATTTTGGGTAAACGCAGTCACATTTTAGCTCAAACGAAGCAACATTGTTCACGAAGCTCACACGTTTCTCGCTCTTAACATAAAAGCATTTGATGTTAGAGGACCTGTGGTTTGTATCAGTTTAAGAAACTGAGTTGAACTAGATATGGTCCTTGTGTAGGAAACATAGTACTTTCGTTCTGAGCACACTCACGTTTCCCTCTGTATGAGAGACTCTAGAAAGCAAGAGCGTGCTTCTTGCTCTAAAGCACAGTGTGTTTCCTGGATGAGAACTGTACTGTGTGTTTCCCTTTAGAAACGGAGTTAAATGCCAGGGTCTGTGTCTTCCTACAATCAAGACTCGTTTCAGGTAAACGCAGTAACTTTTCAGCTCAAGTGAAACTACATTGTTCACGAAGCTCACAACTTTCTCGCTCTTAACTGAAAAGCAATGGATGCTAGAGGACCTGTGGTTTGTATCAGTTTCAGAAAGACAGTTGAACTAGATATGGTACGTGTGTGTAGGAAACACAGTACTTTTGTTCTGAGCACACTCACGTTTCCCTCTGTATGAGAGACTTTAGAAAGCAAGAGCGTGCTTCTTTCTCTAAAGCAGAGTGTGTTTCATGAATGAGAACTGTGCTGTGTGTTTCCCTTCAGAAACGGAGTTAAATGCCCGGATCTGTGTCTTCCTACAAGCAAGACTTCTTTCAGGTAAACGCAGTCACTTTTCAGCTCAAACAAAGCTACATTGTTCACGAAGCTCACACGTTTCTTGCTCTTAACTGAAAAGCATTGGATGTTAGAGGACCTGTGGTTTGTATCAGTTTCAGAAACAGAGTTGAACTAGATTTGGTCCGTGAGTGTAGGAAACACAGTTCTTTTGTTCTGAGCACACTCACGTTTCCCTCTGTATGAGAGAGGCTAGAAAGCAAAAGCATGCTTCTTGCTCTAAAGCAGAGTGTGTTTCATGGATGAGGATTGTGCTGTGTGTTTCCCTTTACAAACGGTGTTAAATGCCAGGGTCTGTGTCTTCCTACAAGCAAGACTTCGTTTCAGGTAAACGCATTCACTTTTCAGCTCAAAGGAAGCTACATTGTTCACGAAGCTCACACGCTTCTCCCTCTTAACTGAAAGGCATTGGGTGTTAGAGGACCTGTGGTTTGTATCAGTTTCAGAAACAGTGTTGAAGTAGATATGGCCCGTGTGTGTAGGGAACACAGTTCTTTTGTTCTGAGCACACTCACGTTTCTCTCTGTATTAGAGAGTCTAGAAAGCAAGAGCATGCTTCTTGCTCTAAAGCAGAGTGTGTTTCATGGATGAGAACTGTGCTGTGTGTTTCCCTTTACAAACGGTGTTAAATGCCAGGGTCTGTGTCTTCCTACAAACAAGACTACGTTTCAGGTAAATGAGGTCACTTTCAGCTCAAAGGAAGATACATTGTTCATGAAACTCACATGTTCCTCGCTCTTAACTGAAAAGCATTGGATGTTAGAGGACCTGTGGTTTGTATCAGTTTCAGAAACAGAGTTGAACTAGATATGGTATGTGTGTGTAGGAAACACAGTTCTTTTGTTCTGAGCACACTTATGTTTCCCTCTGTATGTGAGACTCTGGAAAGAAAGAGCGTGCTTCTTGCTCTAAAGCAGAGTGTGTTTCCTGGATGAGAACTGTACTGTGTGTTTCCCTTTAGAAACGGAGTTAAATGCCAGGGTCTGTGTCTTCCTACAATCAAGACTCATTTCAGGTAAATGCAGTAACTTTTCAGCTCAAGTGAATCTACATTGTTCACGAAGCTCACAACTTTCTCGCTCTTAACTGAAAAGCAATGGATGCTAGAGGACCTGTGGTTTGTATCAGTTTCAGAAAGAGAGTTGAACTAGATATGGTACGTGTGTGTAGGAAACACAGTACTTTTGTTCTGAGCACACTCACGTTTCCCTCTGTATGAGAGACTTTAGAAAGCAAGAGCATGCTTCTTTCTCTAAAGCAGAGTGTGTTTCATGAATGAGAACTGTGCTGTGTGTTTCCCTTCAGAAACGGAGTTAAATGCCCGGATCTGTGTCTTCCTACAAGCAAGACTTCTTTCAGGTAAACGCAGTCACTTTTCAGCTCAAACGAAGCTACATTGTTCACGAAGCTCACACGTTTCTTGCTCTTAACTGAAAAGCATTGGATGTTAGAGGACCTGTGGTTTGTATCAGTTTCAGAAACAGAGTTGAACTAGATAGGGTCCGTGTGTGTAGGAAACACAGTTCTTTATTCTGAGCACACTCACTTTTCCCTCTGTATGAGAGAAGCTAGAATGCAAGAGCGTGCTTCTTGCTCTAAAGCAGAGTGTGTTTCCCAGATGAGAACTGTGCTGTGTGTTTCCCTTCAAAAACGGAGTTAAATGCCCGGCTCTGTGACTCCCTACAAGCAAGAGAACTTTTCAGCTCAAACGAAGCTACATTGTTCTCAAAGCTCACACGTTTCTCGCTCTTAACTGAAAAGCAATGGATTTTAGAGGACCTGTGGTTTGTATCAGTTTCTGAAACAGAGTTGAACTAGATATGGTCCGTGTGTGTAGGAAACACAGTACTTTTGTTCTGAGCACACTCACGTTTCCCTCTATATGAGAGACTCTAGAAAGCAAGAGCGTGCTTCTTGCTCTAAAGCAGAGTGTGCTTCATAAATGAGAACTGTGCTGTGTGTTCCCCTTGAGAAACGTAGTTAAATGCCCGGCTTTGTGTTTTCCTACAAGCAAGACTTCATTTTGGGTAAACGCAGTCACATTTTAGCTCAAACGAAGCAACATTGTTCACGAAGCTCACACGTTTCTCGCTCTTAACATAAAAGCATTTGATGTTAGAGGACCTGTGGTTTGTATCAGTTTCAGAAACAGAGTTGAACTAGATATGGTATGTGTGTGTAGGAAACACAGTACTTTTGTTCTGAGCACACTCACGTTTCCCTCTGTATGAGAGACTTTAGAAAGCAAGAGCGTGCTTCTTTCTCTAAAGCAGAGTGTGTTTCATGAATGAGAACTGTGCTGTGTGTTCCCCTTCAGAAACGGAGTTAAATGCCCGGATCTGTGTCTTCCTACAAGCAAGACTTCTTTCAGGTAAACGCAGTCACTTTTCAGCTCAAACGAAGGTACATTGTTCACGAAGCTCACACGTTTCTTGCTCTTAACTGAAAAGCATTGGATGTTAGAGGACCTTAGGTTTGTATCAGTTTCAGAAACAGAGTTGAACTAGATTTGGTCCGTGTGTGTAGAAAACACAGTTCTTTTGTTCTGAGCACACTCACGTTTCCCTCTGTATGAGAGAGGCTAGAAAGCAAAAGCATGCTTCTTGCTCTAAAGCAGAGTGTGTTTCATGGATGAGGACTGTGCTGTGTGTTTCCCTTTACAAACGGTGTTAAATGCCAGGGTCTGTGTCTTCCTACAAACAAGACTACGTTTCAGGTAAATGAGGTCACTTTCACCTCAAAGGAAGCTACATTGTTCATGAAACTCACATGTTCCTCGCTCTTAACTGAAAAGCATTGGATGTTAGAGGACCTGTGGTTTGTATCAGTTTCAGAAACAGAGTTGAACTATATATGGTATGTGTGTGTAGGAAACACAGTTCTTTTGTTCTGAGCACACTTATGTTTCCCTCTGTATGTGAGACTCTGGAAAGAAAGAGCGTGCTTCTTGCTCTAAAGCAGAGTGTGTTTCCTGGATGAGAACTGTACTGTGTGTTTCCCTTTAGAAACGGAGTTAAATGCCAGGGTCTGTGTCTTCCTACAATCAAGACTCGTTTCAGGTAAATGCAGTAACTTTTCAGCTCAAGTGAATCTACATTGTTCACGAAGCTCACAACTTTCTCGCTCTTAACTGAAAAGCAATGGATGCTAGAGGACCTGTGGTTTGTATCAGTTTCAGAAAGAGAGTTGAACTAGATATGGTACGTGTGTGTAGGAAACACAGTACTTTTGTTCTGAGCACACTCACGTTTCCCTCTGTATGAGAGACTTTAGAAAGCAAGAGCGTGCTTCTTTCTCTAAAGCAGAGTGTGTTTCATGAATGAGAACTGTGCTGTGTGTTTCCCTTCAGAAACGGAGTTAAATGCCCGGATCTGTGTCTTCCTACAAGCAAGACTTCTTTCAGGTAAACGCAGTCACTTTTCAGCTCAAACGAAGCTACATTGTTCACGAAGCTCACACGTTTCTTGCTCTTAACTGAAAAGCATTGGATGTTAGAGGACCTGTGGTTTGTATCAGTTTCAGAAACAGAGTTGAACTAGATTTGGTCCGTGTGTGTAGGAAACACAGTTCTTTTGTTCTGAGCACACTCACGTTTCCCTCTGTATGAGAGAGGCTAGAAAGCAAAAGCATGCTTCTTGCTCTAAAGCAGAGTGTGTTTCATGGATGAGGACTGTGCTGTGTGTTTCCCTTTACAAACGGTGTTAAATGCCAGGGTCTCTGTCTTCCTACAAACAAGACTTGGTTTCAGGTAAACGAGGTCACTTTTCAGCTCAAAGGAAGCTACATTGTTCACGAAGCTCACACGTTTCTCCCTCTTAACTGAAAAGCATTGGATGTTAGAGGACTTGTGGTTTGTATAAGTTTCAGAAACAGAGTTGAACTAGATAGGGTCCGTGTGTGTAGGAAACACAGTTCTTTATTCTGAGCACACTCACTTTTCCCTCTGTATGAGAGAATCTAGAATGCAAGAGCGTGCTTCTTGCTCTAAAGCAGAGTGTGTTTCCCAGATGAGAACTGTGCTGTGTGTTTCCCTTCAAAAACGGAGTTAAATGCCCGGCTATGTGACTCCCTACAAGCAAGAGAACTTTTCAGCTCAAACGAAGCTACATTGTTCACAAAGCTCACACGTTTCTCGCTCTTAACTGAAAAGCAATGGATTTTAGAGGACCTGTGGTTTGTATCAGTTTCTGAAACAGAGTTGAACTAGATATGGTCCGTGTGTGTAGGAAACACAGTACTTTTGTTCTGAGCACACTCACGTTTCCCTCTGTATGAGAGACTCTAGAAAGCAAGAGCGTGCTTATTGCTCTAAAGCAGAGTGTGTTTCATGAATGAGAACTGTGCTGTGTGTTCCCCTTCAGAAACGGAGTTAAATGCCCGGATCTGTGTCTTCCTACAAGCAAGACTTCTTTCAGGTAAACGCAGTCACTTTTCAGCTCAAACGAAGCTACATTGTTCACGAAGCTCACATGTTTCTTGCTCTTAACTGAAAAGCATTGGATGTTAGAGGACCTTAGGTTTGTATCAGTTTCAGAAACAGAGTTGAACTAGATTTGGTCCGTGTGTGTAGAAAACACAGTTCTTTTGTTCTGAGCACACTCACGTTTCCCTCTGTATGAGAGAGGCTAGAAAGCAAAAGCATGCTTCTTGCTCTAAAGCAGAGTGTGTTTCATGTCTGAGGACTGTGCTGTGTGTTTCCCTTTAAAAAAGGTGTTAAATGCCAGGGTCTGTGTCTTCCTACAAACAAGACTTCGTTTCAGGTAAACGAGGTCACTTTTCAGCTCAAAGGAAGCTACATTGTTCACGAAGCTCACAGGTTTCTCCCTCTTAACTGAAAAGCATTGGATGTTAGAGGACTTGTGGTTTGTATAAGTTTCAGAAACAGAGTTGAACTAGATTGGGTTCGTGTGTGTAGGAAACACAGTTCTTTATTCTGAGCACACTCACTTTTCCCTCTGTATGAGAGAATCTAGAAAGCAAGAGCGTGCTTCTTGCTCTAATGCAGAGTGTGTTTCCCAGATGAGAACTGTGCTGTGTGTTTCCCTTCAAAAACGGAGTTAAATGCCCAGCTCTGTGACTCCCTACAAGCAAGAGAACTTTTCAGCTCAAACGAAGCTACATTGTTCACAAAGCTCAAACGTTTCTCGCTCTTAACTGAAAAGCAATGGATTTTAGAGGACCTGTGGTTTGTATCAGTTTCAGAAACAGAGTTGAACTAGATATGGTCCGTGTGTGTAGGAAACACAGTACTTTTGTTCTGAGCACACTCACGTTTCCCTCTGTATGAGAGACTCTAGAAAGCAAGAGCGTGCTTCTTGCTCTAAAGCAGAGTGTGTTTCATAAATGAGAACTGTGCTGTGTGTTCCCCTTCAGAAACATAGTTAAATGCCCGGCTCTGTGTTTTCCTACAAGCAAGACTTCATTTTGGGTAAACGCAGTCACATTTTAGCTCAAACGAAGCAACATTGTTCACGAAGCTCACACGTTTCTCGCTCTTAACATAATAGCATTTGATGTTAGAGGACCTGTGGTTTGTATCAGTTTAAGAAACTGAGTTGAAGTAGATAAGGTCCGTGTGTGTAGGAAACACAGTACTTTTGTTCTGAGCACACTCACGTTTCCCTCTGTATGAGAGACTCTAGAAAGCAAGAGCGTGCTTCTTGCTCTAAAGCAGAGTGTGTTTCATAAATGAGAACTGTGCTGTGTGTTCCCCTTCAGAAACGGAGTGAAAAGCCCGGCTCTGTGTCTTCCTACAAGCAAGGCTTCGTTTCAGGTAAACGCATTCACTTTTCAGCTCAAACGAATCTACATTGTTCACGAAGCTCACACGTTTCTCACTCTTAACTGAAAGTCATTGGGTGTTAGAGGACCTGTGGTTTGTATCAGTTTCAGAAACAGAGTTGAACTAGATATGGCCCGTGTGTGTAGGGAACACAGTTCTTTTGTTCTGAGCACACTCACGTTTCCCTCTGTATTAGAGAGTCTAGAAAGCAAGAGCGTGCTTCTTGCTCTAAAGCAGAGTGTGTTTCATGGATGAGAACTGTGCTGTGTGTTTCCCTTTACAAATGGTGTTACATGCCAGGGTCTGTGTCTTCCTACAAACAAGACTTCGTTTCAGGTAAATGGGGTCACTTTTCAGCTCAAAGGAAGCTACATTGTTCACGAAGCTCACAAGTTTCTCGCTCTTAACTGAAAAGCATTGGATGTTAGAGGACTTGTGGTTTGTATAAGTTTCAGAAACAGAGTTGAACTAGATAGAGTCCGTGTGTGTAGGAAACACAGTTCTTTATTCTGAGCACACTCACTTTTCCCTCTGTATGAAAGACTCTGGAAAGCAAGAACATGCTTCTTGCTCTAAAGCAGAGTGTGCTTCCCAGATGAGAACTGTGCTGTGTGTTTCCCTTCAGAAATGGAGTTAAATGCCCGGCTCTGTGACTCCCTACAAGCAAGAGTACTTTTCAGCTCAAAGGAAGCTACATTGTTCACGAAGCTCACACGTTTCTCGCTCTTAACTGAAAAGCAATGCATTGTAAAGGACCTGTGGTTTGTATCAGTTTCAGAAACAGAGTTGAACTAGATAAGGTCCGTGTGTGTAGGAAACACAGTACTTTTGACCTGAGCACACTCACGTTTCCCTCTGTATGAGAGACTCTAGAAAGCAAGAGTGAGCTTCTTGCTCTAAAGCAGAGTGTGTTTCAAGAATGAGAACTGTGCTGTGTGTTCCCCTTCAGAAATGTAGTTAAATGCCCGACTCTGTGTTTTCCTACAAGCCAGACTTCGTTTCAGGTAAACGCATTCACTTTTCAGCTCAAAGGAAGCTACATTGTTCACGAAGCTCACACGTTTCTCGCTCTTAACTGAAAAGCATTGGATGTTAGAGGACCTTAGGTTTGTATCAGTTTCAGAAACAGAGTTGAACTAGATATGGTCCGTGTGTGTAGGAAACACAGTACTTTTTTTCTGAGCACACTCACGTTTCCCTCTGTATGAGAGACTCTAGAAAGCAAGAGCGTGCTTCTTGCTCTAAAGCAGAGTGTGTTTCATAAATGAGAACTGTGCTGTGTGTTCCCCTTCAGAAACGTAGTTAAATGCCCGGCTTTGTGTTTTCCTACAAGCAAGACTTCATTTTGGGTAAACGCAGTCACATTTTAGCTCAAACGAAACAACATTGTTCACGAAGCTCACACGTTTCTCGCTCTTAACATAAAAGCATTTGATGTTAGAGGACCTGTGGTTTGTATCAGTTTCAGAAACAGAGTTGAACTAGATATGGTATGTGTGTGTAGGAAACACAGTACTTTTGTTCTGAGCACACTCACGTTTCCCTCTGTATGAGAGACTTTAGAAAGCAAGAGCGTGCTTATTGCTCTAAAGCAGAGTGTGTTTCATGAATGAGAACTGTGCTGTGTGTTCCCCTTCAGAAACGGAGTTAAATGCCCGGATCTGTGTCTTCCTACAAGCAAGACTTCTTTCAGGTAAACGCAGTCACTTTTCAGCTCAAACGAAGCTACATTGTTCACGAAGCTCACACGTTTCTTGCTCTTAACTGAAAAGCATTGGATGTTAGAGGACCTTAGGTTTGTATCAGTTTCAGAAACAGAGTTGAACTAGATTTGGTCCGTGTGTGTAGAAAACACAGTTCTTTTGTTCTGAGCACACTCACGTTTCCCTCTGTATGAGAGAGGCTAGAAAGCAAAAGCATGCTTCTTGCTCTAAAGCAGAGTGTGTTTCATGTCTGAGGACTGTGCTGTGTGTTTCCCTTTAAAAAAGGTGTTAAATGCCAGGGTCTGTGTCTTCCTACAAACAAGACTTCGTTTCAGGTAAACGAGGTCACTTTTCAGCTCAAAGGAAGCTACATTGTTCACGAAGCTCACAGGTTTCTCCCTCTTAACTGAAAAGCATTGGATGTTAGAGGACTTGTGGTTTGTATAAGTTTCAGAAACAGAGTTGAACTAGATTGGGTCCGTGTGTGTAGGAAACACAGTTCTTTATTCTGAGCACACTCACTTTTCCCTCTGTATGAGAGAATCTAGAAAGCAAGAGCGTGCTTCTTGCTCTAATGCAGAGTGTGTTTCCCAGATGAGAACTGTGCTGTGTGTTTCCCTTCAAAAACGGAGTTAAATGCCCGGCTCTGTGACTCCCTACAAGCAAGAGAACTTTTCAGCTCAAACGAAGCTACATTGTTCACAAAGCTCACACGTTTCTCGCTCTTAACTGAAAAGCAATGGATTTTAGAAGACCTGTGGTTTGTATCAGTTTCAGAAACAGAGTTGAACTAGATATGGTCCGTGTGTGTAGGAAACACAGTACTTTTGTTCTGAGCACACTCACGTTTCCCTCTGTATGAGAGACTCTAGAAAGCAAGAGCGTGCTTCTTGCTCTAAAGCAGAGTGTGTTTCATAAATGAGAACTGTGCTGTGTGTTCCCCTTCAGAAACATAGTTAAATGCCCGGCTCTGTGTTTTCCTACAAGCAAGACTTCATTTTGGGTAAACGCAGTCACATTTTAGCTCAAACGAAGCAACATTGTTCACGAAGCTCACACGTTTCTCGCTCTTAACATAATAGCATTTGATGTTAGAGGACCTGTGGTTTGTATCAGTTTAAGAAACTGAGTTGAAGTAGATAAGGTCCGTGTGTGTAGGAAACACAGTACTTTTGTTCTGAGCACACTCACGTTTCCCTCTGTATAAGAGACTCTAGAAAGTAAGAGCTTGCTTCTTGCTCTAAAGCACAGTGTGTTTCATAAATGAGAACTGTGCTGTGTGTTTCCCTTCAGAAACGGAGTGAAAAGCCCGGCTCTGTGTCTTCCTACAAGCAAGGCTTCGTTTCAGGTAAACGCATTCACTTTTCAGCTCAAACGAATCTACATTGTTCACGAAGCTCACACGTTTCTCACTCTTAACTGAAAGTCATTGGGTGTTAGAGGACCTGTGGTTTGTATCAGTTTCAGAAACAGAGTTGAACTAGATATGGCCCGTGTGTGTAGGGAACACAGTTCTTTTGTTCTGAGCACACTCACGTTTCCCTCTGTATTAGAGAGTCTAGAAAGCAAGAGCGTGCTTCTTGCTCTAAAGCAGAGTGTGTTTCATGGATGAGAACTGTGCTGTGTGTTTCCCTTTACAAATGGTGTTAAATGCCAGGGTCTGTGTCTTCCTACAAACAAGACTTCGTTTCAGGTAAATGGGGTCACTTTTCAGCTCAAAGGAAGCTACATTGTTCACGAAGCTCACACGTTTCTCGCTCTTAACTGAAAAGCATTGGATGTTAGAGGACTTGTGGTTTGTATAAGTTTCAGAAACAGAGTTGAACTAGATAGAGTCCGTGTGTGTAGGAAACACAGTTCTTTATTCTGAGCACACTCACTTTTCCCTCTGTATGAAAGACTCTGGAAAGCAAGAACATGCTTCTTGCTCTAAAGCAGAGTGTGCTTCCCAGATGAGAACTGTGCTGTGTGTTTCCCTTCAGAAATGGAGTTAAATGCCCGGCTCTGTGACTCCCTACAAGCAAGAGTACTTTTCAGCTCAAACGAAGCTACATTGTTCACGAAGCTCACACGTTTCTCGCTCTTAACTGAAAAGCAATGGATTGTAGAGGACCTGTGGTTTGTATCAGTTTCAGAAACAGAGTTGAACTAGATAAGGTCCGTGTGTGTAGGAAACACAGTACTTTTGACCTGAGCACACTCACGTTTCCCTCTGTATGAGAGACTCTAGAAAGCAAGAGTGAGCTTCTTGCTCTAAAGCAGAGTGTGTTTCAAGAATGAGAACTGTGCTGTGTGTTCCCCTTCAGAAACGTAGTTAAATGCCCGACTCTGTGTTTTCCTACAAGCCAGACTTCGTTTCAGGTAAACGCATTCACTTTTCAGCTCAAAGGAAGCTACATTGTTCACGAAGCTCACACGTTTCTCGCTCTTAACTGAAAAGCATTGGATGTTAGAGGACCTGTGGTTTGTATCAGTTTCAGAAACAGTGTTGAACTAGATAGGGTCCGTGTGTGTAGGAAACACAGTTCTTTATTCTGAGCACACTCACGTTTCCCTGTTTATGAGAGACTTTAGAAAGCAAGAGCGTGCTTATTGCTCTAAAGCAGAGTGTGTTTCATGAATGAGAACTGTGCTGTGTGTTCCCCTTCAGAAACGGAGTTAAATGCCCGGATCTGTGTCTTCCTACAAGCAAGACTTCTTTCAGGTAAACGCAGTCACTTTTCAGCTCAAACGAATCTACATTGTTCACGAAGCTCACACGATTCTTGCTCTTAACTGAAAAGCATTGGATGTTAGAGGACCTTAGGTTTGTATCAGTTTCAGAAACAGAGTTGAACTAGATATGGTCCGTGTGTGTAGGAAACACAGTACTTTTGTTCTGAGCACACTCACGTTTCCCTCAATATGAGAGACTCTAGAAAGCAAGAGCGTGCTTCTTGCTCTAAAGCAGAGTGTGTTTCATAAATGAGAACTGTGCTGTGTGTTCCCCTTCAGAAACGTAGTTAAATGCCCGGCTTTGTGTTTTCCTACAAGCAAGACTTCATTTTGGGTAAACGCAGTCACATTTTAGCTCAAACGAAGCAACATTGTTCACGAAGCTCACACGTTTCTCGCTCTTAACATAAAAGCATTTGATGTTAGAGGACCTGTGGTTTGTATCAGTTTCAGAAACAGAGTTGAACTAGATATGGTATGTGTGTGTAGGAAACACAGTACTTTTGTTCTGAGCACACTCACGTTTCCCTCTGTATGAGAGACTTTAGAAAGCAAGAGCGTGCTTATTGCTCTAAAGCAGAGTGTGTTTCATGAATGAGAACTGTGCTGTGTGTTCCCCTTCAGAAACGGAGTTAAATGCCCGGATCTGTGTCTTCCTACAAGCAAGACTTCTTTCAGGTAAACGCAGTCACTTTTCAGCTCAAACGAAGCTACATTGTTCACGAAGCTCACACGTTTCTTGCTCTTAACTGAAAAGCATTGGATGTTAGAGGACCTTAGGTTTGTATCAGTTTCAGAAACAGAGTTGAACTAGATTTGGTCCGTGTGTGTAGAAAACACAGTTCTTTTGTTCTGAGCACACTCACGTTTCCCTCTGTATGAGAGAGGCTAGAAAGCAAAAGCATGCTTCTTGCTCTAAAGCAGAGTGTGTTTCATGTCTGAGGACTGTGCTGTGTGTTTCCCTTTAAAAAAGGTGTTAAATGCCAGGGTCTGTGTCTTCCTACAAACAAGACTTCGTTTCAGGTAAACGAGGTCACTTTTCAGCTCAAAGGAAGCTACATTGTTCACGAAGCTCACAGGTTTCTCCCTCTTAACTGAAAAGCATTGGATGTTAGAGGACTTGTGGTTTGTATAAGTTTCAGAAACAGAGTTGAACTAGATTGGGTCCGTGTGTGTAGGAAACACAGTTCTTTATTCTGAGCACACTCACTTTTCCCTCTGTATGAGAGAATCTAGAAAGCAAGAGCGTGCTTCTTGCTCTAATGCAGAGTGTGTTTCCCAGATGAGAACTGTGCTGTGTGTTTCCCTTCAAAAACGGAGTTAAATGCCCGGCTCTGTGACTCCCTACAAGCAAGAGAACTTTTCAGCTCAAACGAAGCTACATTGTTCACAAAGCTCACACGTTTCTCGCTCTTAACTGAAAAGCAATGGATTTTAGAGGACCTGTGGTTTGTATCAGTTTCAGAAACAGAGTTGAACTAGATATGGTCCGTGTGTGTAGGAAACACAGTACTTTTGTTCTGAGCACACTCACGTTTCCCTCTGTATGAGAGACTCTAGAAAGCAAGAGCGTGCTTCTTGCTCTAAAGCAGAGTGTGTTTCATAAATGAGAACTGTGCTGTGTGTTCCCCTTCAGAAACATAGTTAAATGCCCGGCTCTGTGTTTTCCTACAAGCAAGACTTCATTTTGGGTAAACGCAGTCACATTTTAGCTCAAACGAAGCAACATTGTTCACGAAGCTCACACGTTTCTCGCTCTTAACATAATAGCATTTGATGTTAGAGGACCTGTGGTTTGTATCAGTTTAAGAAACTGAGTTGAAGTAGATAAGGTCCGTGTGTGTAGGAAACACAGTACTTTTGTTCTGAGCACACTCACGTTTCCCTCTGTATAAGAGACTCTAGAAAGTAAGAGCTTGCTTCTTGCTCTAAAGCACAGTGTGTTTCATAAATGAGAACTGTGCTGTGTGTTTCCCTTCAGAAACGGAGTGAAAAGCCCGGCTCTGTGTCTTCCTACAAGCAAGGCTTCGTTTCAGGTAAACGCATTCACTTTTCAGCTCAAACGAATCTACATTGTTCACGAAGCTCACACGTTTCTCACTCTTAACTGAAAGTCATTGGGTGTTAGAGGACCTGTGGTTTGTATCAGTTTCAGAAACAGAGTTGAACTAGATATGGCCCGTGTGTGTAGGGAACACAGTTCTTTTGTTCTGAGCACACTCACGTTTCCCTCTGTATTAGAGAGTCTAGAAAGCAAGAGCGTGCTTCTTGCTCTAAAGCAGAGTGTGTTTCATGGATGAGAACTGTGCTGTGTGTTTCCCTTTACAAATGGTGTTAAATGCCAGGGTCTGTGTCTTCCTACAAACAAGACTTCGTTTCAGGTAAATGGGGTCACTTTTCAGCTCAAAGGAAGCTACATTGTTCACGAAGCTCACACGTTTCTCGCTCTTAACTGAAAAGCATTGGATGTTAGAGGACTTGTGGTTTGTATAAGTTTCAGAAACAGAGTTGAACTAGATAGAGTCCGTGTGTGTAGGAAACACAGTTCTTTATTCTGAGCACACTCACTTTTCCCTCTGTATGAAAGACTCTGGAAAGCAAGAACATGCTTCTTGCTCTAAAGCAGAGTGTGCTTCCCAGATGAGAACTGTGCTGTGTGTTTCCCTTCAGAAATGGAGTTAAATGCCCGGCTCTGTGACTCCCTACAAGCAAGAGTACTTTTCAGCTCAAACGAAGCTACATTGTTCACGAAGCTCACACGTTTCTCGCTCTTAACTGAAAAGCAATGGATTGTAGAGGACCTGTGGTTTGTATCAGTTTCAGAAACAGTGTTGAACTAGATAGGGTCCGTGTGTGTAGGAAACACAGTTCTTTATTCTGAGCACACTCACGTTTCCCTCTGTATGAGAGACTTTAGAAAGCAAGAGCGTGCTTATTGCTCTAAAGCAGAGTGTGTTTCATGAATGAGAACTGTGCTGTGTGTTCCCCTTCAGAAACGGAGTTAAATGCCCGGATCTGTGTCTTCCTACAAGCAAGACTTCTTTCAGGTAAACGCAGTCACTTTTCAGCTCAAACGAAGCTACATTGTTCACGAAGCTCACACGATTCTTGCTCTTAACTGAAAAGCATTGGATGTTAGAGGACCTTAGGTTTGTATCAGTTTCAGAAACAGAGTTGAACTAGATATGGTCCGTGTGTGTAGGAAACACAGTACTTTTGTTCTGAGCACACTCACGTTTCCCTCTGTATGAGAGACTCTAGAAAGCAAGAGCGTGCTTCTTGCTCTAAAGCAGAGTGTGTTTCATAAATGAGAACTGTGCTGTGTGTTCCCCTTCAGAAACGTAGTTAAATGCCCGGCTTTGTGTTTTCCTACAAGCAAGACTTCATTTTGGGTAAACGCAGTCACATTTTAGCTCAAACGAAGCAACATTGTTCACGAAGCTCACACGTTTCTCGCTCTTAACATAAAAGCATTTGATGTTAGAGGACCTGTGGTTTGTATCAGTTTCAGAAACAGAGTTGAACTAGATATGGTATGTGTGTGTAGGAAACACAGTACTTTTGTTCTGAGCACACTCACGTTTCCCTCTGTATGAGAGACTTTAGAAAGCAAGAGCGTGCTTATTGCTCTAAAGCAGAGTGTGTTTCATGAATGAGAACTGTGCTGTGTGTTCCCCTTCAGAAACGGAGTTAAATGCCCGGATCTGTGTCTTCCTACAAGCAAGACTTCTTTCAGGTAAACGCAGTCACTTTTCAGCTCAAACGAAGCTACATTGTTCACGAAGCTCACACGTTTCTTGCTCTTAACTGAAAAGCATTGGATGTTAGAGGACCTTAGGTTTGTATCAGTTTCAGAAACAGAGTTGAACTAGATTTGGTCCGTGTGTGTAGAAAACACAGTTCTTTTGTTCTGAGCACACTCACGTTTCCCTCTGTATGAGAGAGGCTAGAAAGCAAAAGCATGCTTCTTGCTCTAAAGCAGAGTGTGTTTCATGTCTGAGGACTGTGCTGTGTGTTTCCCTTTAAAAAAGGTGTTAAATGCCAGGGTCTGTGTCTTCCTACAAACAAGACTTCGTTTCAGGTAAACGAGGTCACTTTTCAGCTCAAAGGAAGCTACATTGTTCACGAAGCTCACAGGTTTCTCCCTCTTAACTGAAAAGCATTGGATGTTAGAGGACTTGTGGTTTGTATAAGTTTCAGAAACAGAGTTGAACTAGATTGGGTCCGTGTGTGTAGGAAACACAGTTCTTTATTCTGAGCACACTCACTTTTCCCTCTGTATGAGAGAATCTAGAAAGCAAGAGCGTGCTTCTTGCTCTAATGCAGAGTGTGTTTCCCAGATGAGAACTGTGCTGTGTGTTTCCCTTCAAAAACGGAGTTAAATGCCCGGCTCTGTGACTCCCTACAAGCAAGAGAACTTTTCAGCTCAAACGAAGCTACATTGTTCACAAAGCTCACACGTTTCTCGCTCTTAACTGAAAAGCAATGGATTTTAGAGGACCTGTGGTTTGTATCAGTTTCAGAAACAGAGTTGAACTAGATATGGTCCGTGTGTGTAGGAAACACAGTACTTTTGTTCTGAGCACACTCACGTTTCCCTCTGTATGAGAGACTCTAGAAAGCAAGAGCGTGCTTCTTGCTCTAAAGCAGAGTGTGTTTCATAAATGAGAACTGTGCTGTGTGTTCCCCTTCAGAAACATAGTTAAATGCCCGGCTCTGTGTTTTCCTACAAGCAAGACTTCATTTTGGGTAAACGCAGTCACATTTTAGCTCAAACGAAGCAACATTGTTCACGAAGCTCACACGTTTCTCGCTCTTAACATAATAGCATTTGATGTTAGAGGACCTGTGGTTTGTATCAGTTTAAGAAACTGAGTTGAAGTAGATAAGGTCCGTGTGTGTAGGAAACACAGTACTTTTGTTCTGAGCACACTCACGTTTCCCTCTGTATAAGAGACTCTAGAAAGTAAGAGCTTGCTTCTTGCTCTAAAGCACAGTGTGTTTCATAAATGAGAACTGTGCTGTGTGTTTCCCTTCAGAAACGGAGTGAAAAGCCCGGCTCTGTGTCTTCCTACAAGCAAGGCTTCGTTTCAGGTAAACGCATTCACTTTTCAGCTCAAACGAATCTACATTGTTCACGAAGCTCACACGTTTCTCACTCTTAACTGAAAGTCATTGGGTGTTAGAGGACCTGTGGTTTGTATCAGTTTCAGAAACAGAGTTGAACTAGATATGGCCCGTGTGTGTAGGGAACACAGTTCTTTTGTTCTGAGCACACTCACGTTTCCCTCTGTATTAGAGAGTCTAGAAAGCAAGAGCGTGCTTCTTGCTCTAAAGCAGAGTGTGTTTCATGGATGAGAACTGTGCTGTGTGTTTCCCTTTACAAATGGTGTTAAATGCCAGGGTCTGTGTCTTCCTACAAACAAGACTTCGTTTCAGGTAAATGGGGTCACTTTTCAGCTCAAAGGAAGCTACATTGTTCACGAAGCTCACACGTTTCTCGCTCTTAACTGAAAAGCATTGGATGTTAGAGGACTTGTGGTTTGTATAAGTTTCAGAAACAGAGTTGAACTAGATAGAGTCCGTGTGTGTAGGAAACACAGTTCTTTATTCTGAGCACACTCACTTTTCCCTCTGTATGAAAGACTCTGGAAAGCAAGAACATGCTTCTTGCTCTAAAGCAGAGTGTGCTTCCCAGATGAGAACTGTGCTGTGTGTTTCCCTTCAGAAATGGAGTTAAATGCCCGGCTCTGTGACTCCCTACAAGCAAGAGTACTTTTCAGCTCAAACGAAGCTACATTGTTCACGAAGCTCACACGTTTCTCGCTCTTAACTGAAAAGCAATGGATTGTAGAGGACCTGTGGTTTGTATCAGTTTCAGAAACAGAGTTGAACTAGATAAGGTCCGTGTGTGTAGGAAACACAGTACTTTTGACCTGAGCACACTCACGTTTCCCTCTGTATGAGAGACTCTAGAAAGCAAGAGTGAGCTTCTTGCTCTAAAGCAGAGTGTGTTTCAAGAATGAGAACTGTGCTGTGTGTTCCCCTTCAGAAACGTAGTTAAATGCCCGACTCTGTGTTTTCCTACAAGCCAGACTTCGTTTCAGGTAAACGCATTCACTTTTCAGCTCAAAGGAAGCTACATTGTTCACGAAGCTCACACGTTTCTCGCTCTTAACTGAAAAGCATTGGATGTTAGAGGACCTGTGGTTTGTATCAGTTTCAGAAACAGTGTTGAACTAGATAGGGTCCGTGTGTGTAGGAAACACAGTTCTTTATTCTGAGCACACTCACGTTTCCCTGTTTATGAGAGACTTTAGAAAGCAAGAGCGTGCTTATTGCTCTAAAGCAGAGTGTGTTTCATGAATGAGAACTGTGCTGTGTGTTCCCCTTCAGAAACGGAGTTAAATGCCCGGATCTGTGTCTTCCTACAAGCAAGACTTCTTTCAGGTAAACGCAGTCACTTTTCAGCTCAAAGGAAGCTACATTGTTCACGAAGCTCACACGATTCTTGCTCTTAACTGAAAAGCATTGGATGTTAGAGGACCTTAGGTTTGTATCAGTTTCAGAAACAGAGTTGAACTAGATATGGTCCGTGTGTAGGAAACACAGTACTTTTGTTCTGAGCACACTCACGTTTCCCTCTGTATGAGAGACTCTAGAAAGCAAGAGCGTGCTTCTTGCTCTAAAGCAGAGTGTGTTTCATAAATGAGAACTGTGCTGTGTGTTCCCCTTCAGAAACGTAGTTAAATGCCCGGCTTTGTGTTTTCCTACAAGCAAGACTTCATTATGGGTAAACGCAGTCACATTTTAGCTCAAACGAAGCAACATTGTTCACGAAGCTCACACGTTTCTCGCTCTTAACATAAAAGCATTTGATGTTAGAGGACCTGTTGTTTGTATCAGTTTCAGAAACAGAGTTGAACTAGATATGGTATGTGTGTGTAGGAAACACAGTATTTTTGTTCTGAGCACACTCACGTTTCCCTCTGTATGAGAGACTTTAGAAAGCAAGAGCGTGCTTATTGCTCTAAAGCAGAGTGTGTTTCATGAATGAGAACTGTGCTGTGTGTTCCCCTTCAGAAACGGAGTTAAATGCCCGGATCTGTGTCTTCCTACAAGCAAGACTTCTTTCAGGTAAACGCAGTCACTTTTCAGCTCAAACGAAGCTACATTGTTCACGAAGCTCACACGTTTCTTGCTCTTAACTGAAAAGCATTGGATGTTAGAGGACCTTAGGTTTGTATCAGTTTCAGAAACAGAGTTGAACTAGATTTGGTCCGTGTGTGTAGAAAACACAGTTCTTTTGTTCTGAGCACACTCACGTTTCCCTCTGTATGAGAGAGGCTAGAAAGCAAAAGCATGCTTCTTGCTCTAAAGCAGAGTGTGTTTCATGTCTGAGGACTGTGCTGTGTGTTTCCCTTTAAAAAAGGTGTTAAATGCCAGGGTCTGTGTCTTCCTACAAACAAGACTTCGTTTCAGGTAAACGAGGTCACTTTTCAGCTCAAAGGAAGCTACATTGTTCACGAAGCTCACAGGTTTCTCCCTCTTAACTGAAAAGCATTGGATGTTAGAGGACTTGTGGTTTGTATAAGTTTCAGAAACAGAGTTGAACTAGATTGGGTCCGTGTGTGTAGGAAACACAGTTCTTTATTCTGAGCACACTCACTTTTCCCTCTGTATGAGAGAATCTAGAAAGCAAGAGCGTGCTTCTTGCTCTAATGCAGAGTGTGTTTCCCAGATGAGAACTGTGCTGTGTGTTTCCCTTCAAAAACGGAGTTAAATGCCCGGCTCTGTGACTCCCTACAAGCAAGAGAACTTTTCAGCTCAAACGAAGCTACATTGTTCACAAAGCTCACACGTTTCTCGCTCTTAACTGAAAAGCAATGGATTTTAGAGGACCTGTGGTTTGTATCAGTTTCAGAAACAGAGTTGAACTAGATATGGTCCGTGTGTGTAGGAAACACAGTACTTTTGTTCTGAGCACACTCACGTTTCCCTCTGTATGAGAGACTCTAGAAAGCAAGAGCGTGCTTCTTGCTCTAAAGCAGAGTGTGTTTCATAAATGAGAACTGTGCTGTGTGTTCCCCTTCAGAAACATAGTTAAATGCCCGGCTCTGTGTTTTCCTACAAGCAAGACTTCATTTTGGGTAAACGCAGTCACATTTTAGCTCAAACGAAGCAACATTGTTCACGAAGCTCACACGTTTCTCACTCTTAACATAATAGCATTTGATGTTAGAGGACCTGTGGTTTGTATCAGTTTAAGAAACTGAGTTGAAGTAGATAAGGTCCGTGTGTGTAGGAAACACAGTACTTTTGTTCTGAGCACACTCACGTTTCCCTCTGTATAAGAGACTCTAGAAAGTAAGAGCTTGCTTCTTGCTCTAAAGCACAGTGTGTT
This sequence comes from Onychomys leucogaster, assembly GCA_949786385.1. Taxonomy (NCBI): domain Eukaryota; kingdom Metazoa; phylum Chordata; class Mammalia; order Rodentia; family Cricetidae; genus Onychomys; species Onychomys leucogaster. The sequence continues at coordinate 545,846 of CATKUP010000114.1, read as the reverse complement.
TCATAAATGAGAACTGTGCTGTGTGTTTCCCTTCAGAAACGGAGTGAAAAGCCCGGCTCTGTGTCTTCCTACAAGCAAGGCTTCGTTTCAGGTAAACGCATTCACTTTTCAGCTCAAACGAATCTACATTGTTCACGAAGCTCACACGTTTCTCACTCTTAACTGAAAGTCATTGGGTGTTAGAGGACCTGTGGTTTGTATCAGTTTCAGAAACAGAGTTGAACTAGATATGGCCCGTGTGTGTAGGGAACACAGTTCTTTTGTTCTGAGCACACTCACGTTTCCCTCTGTATTAGAGAGTCTAGAAAGCAAGAGCGTGCTTCTTGCTCTAAAGCAGAGTGTGTTTCATGGATGAGAACTGTGCTGTGTGTTTCCCTTTACAAATGGTGTTAAATGCCAGGGTCTGTGTCTTCCTACAAACAAGACTTCGTTTCAGGTAAATGGGGTCACTTTTCAGCTCAAAGGAAGCTACATTGTTCACGAAGCTCACACGTTTCTCGCTCTTAACTGAAAAGCATTGGATGTTAGAGGACTTGTGGTTTGTATAAGTTTCATAAACAGAGTTGAACTAGATAGAGTCCGTGTGTGTAGGAAACACAGTTCTTTATTCTGAGCACACTCACTTTTCCCTCTGTATGAAAGACTCTGGAAAGCAAGAACATGCTTCTTGCTCTAAAGCAGAGTGTGCTTCCTAGATGAGAACTGTGCTGTGTGTTTCCCTTCAGAAATGGAGTTAAATGCCCGGCTCTGTGACTCCCTACAAGCAAGAGTACTTTTCAGCTCAAACGAAGCTACATTGTTCACGAAGCTCACACGTTTCTCGCTCTTAACTGAAAAGCAATGGATTGTAGAGGACCTGTGGTTTGTATCAGTTTCAGAAACAGAGTTGAACTAGATAAGGTCCGTGTGTGTAGGAAACACAGTACTTTTGACCTGAGCACACTCACGTTTCCCTCTGTATGAGAGACTCTAGAAAGCAAGAGCGAGCTTCTTGCTCTAAAGCAGAGTGTGTTTCAAGAATGAGAACTGTGCTGTGTGTTCCCCTTCAGAAACGTAGTTAAATGCCCGACTCTGTGTTTTCCTACAAGCCAGACTTCGTTTCAGGTAAACGCATTCACTTTTCAGCTCAAAGGAAGCTACATTGTTCACGAAGCTCACACGTTTCTCGCTCTTAACTGAAAAGCATTGGATGTTAGAGGACCTGTGGTTTGTATCAGTTTCAGAAACAGTGTTGAACTAGATAGGGTCCGTGTGTGTAGGAAACACAGTTCTTTATTCTGAGCACACTCACGTTTCCCTGTTTATGAGAGACTTTAGAAAGCAAGAGCGTGCTTATTGCTCTAAAGCAGAGTGTGTTTCATGAATGAGAACTGTGCTGTGTGTTCCCCTTCAGAAACGGAGTTAAATGCCCGGATCTGTGTCTTCCTACAAGCAAGACTTCTTTCAGGTAAACGCAGTCACTTTTCAGCTCAAACGAAGCTACATTGTTCACGAAGCTCACACGTTTCTTGCTCTTAACTGAAAAGCATTGGATGTTAGAGGACCTTAGGTTTGTATCAGTTTCAGAAACAGAGTTGAACTAGATTTGGTCCGTGTGTGTAGAAAACACAGTTCTTTTGTTCTGAGCACACTCACGTTTCCCTCTGTATGAGAGAGGCTAGAAAGCAAAAGCATGCTTCTTGCTCTAAAGCAGAGTGTGTTTCATGTCTGAGGACTGTGCTGTGTGTTTCCCTTTAAAAAAGGTGTTAAATGCCAGGGTCTGTGTCTTCCTACAAACAAGACTTCGTTTCAGGTAAACGAGGTCACTTTTCAGCTCAAAGGAAGCTACATTGTTCACGAAGCTCACAGGTTTCTCCCTCTTAACTGAAAAGCATTGGATGTTAGAGGACTTGTGGTTTGTATAAGTTTCAGAAACAGAGTTGAACTAGATTGGGTCCGTGTGTGTAGGAAACACAGTTCTTTATTCTGAGCACACTCACTTTTCCCTCTGTATGAGAGAATCTAGAAAGCAAGAGCGTGCTTCTTGCTCTAATGCAGAGTGTGTTTCCCAGATGAGAACTGTGCTGTGTGTTTCCCTTCAAAAACGGAGTTAAATGCCCGGCTCTGTGACTCCCTACAAGCAAGAGAACTTTTCAGCTCAAACGAAGCTACATTTTTCACAAAGCTCACACGTTTCTCGCTCTTAACTGAAAAGCAATGGATTGTAGAGGACCTGTGGTTTGTATCAGTTTCAGAAACAGAGTTGAACTAGATAAGGTCCGTGTGTGTAGGAAACACAGTACTTTTGACCTGAGCACACTCACGTTTCCCTCTGTATGAGAGACTCTAGAAAGCAAGAGTGAGCTTCTTGCTCTAAAGCAGAGTGTGTTTCAAGAATGAGAACTGTGCTGTGTGTTCCCCTTCAGAAACGTAGTTAAATGCCCGACTCTGTGTTTTCCTACAAGCCAGACTTCGTTTCAGGTAAACGCATTCACTTTTCAGCTCAAAGGAAGCTACATTGTTCACGAAGCTCACACGTTTCTCGCTCTTAACTGAAAAGCATTGGATGTTAGAGGACCTGTGGTTTGTATCAGTTTCAGAAACAGTGTTGAACTAGATAGGGTCCGTGTGTGTAGGAAACACAGTTCTTTATTCTGAGCACACTCACGTTTCCCTGTTTATGAGAGACTTTAGAAAGCAAGAGCGTGCTTATTGCTCTAAAGCAGAGTGTGTTTCATGGATGAGAACTGTGCTGTGTGTTTCCCTTTACAAATGGTGTTAAATGCCAGGGTCTGTGTCTTCCTACAAACAAGACTTCGTTTCAGGTAAATGGGGTCACTTTTCAGCTCAAAGGAAGCTACATTGTTCACGAAGCTCACACGTTTCTCGCTCTTAAGTGAAAAGCATTGGATGTTAGAGGACTTGTGGTTTGTATAAGTTTCAGAAACAGAGTTGAACTAGATAGAGTCCGTGTGTGTAGGAAACACAGTTCTTTATTCTGAGCACACTCACTTTTCCCTCTGTATGAAAGACTCTGGAAAGGAAGAACATGCTTCTTGCTCTAAAGCAGAGTGTGCTTCCCAGATGAGAACTGTGCTGTGTGTTTCCCTTCAGAAATGGAGTTAAATGCCCGGCTCTGTGACTCCCTACAAGCAAGAGTACTTTTCAGCTCAAACGAAGCTACATTGTTCACGAAGCTCACACGTTTCTTGCTCTTAACTGAAAAGCAATGGATTGTAGAGGACCTGTGGTTTGTATCAGTTTCAGAAACAGAGTTGAACTAGATAAGGTCCGTGTGTGTAGGAAACACAGTACTTTTGACCTGAGCACACTCACGTTTCCCTCTGTATGAGAGACTCTAGAAAGCAAGAGTGAGCTTCTTGCTCTAAAGCAGAGTGTGTTTCAAGAATGAGAACTGTGCTGTGTGTTCCCCTTCAGAAACGTAGTTAAATGCCCGACTCTGTGTTTTCCTACAAGCCAGACTTCGTTTCAGGTAAACGCATTCACTTTTCAGCTCAAAGGAAGCTACATTGTTCACGAAGCTCACACGTTTCTCGCTCTTAACTGAAAAGCATTGGATGTTAGAGGACCTGTGGTTTGTATCAGTTTCAGAAACAGTGTTGAACTAGATAGGGTCCGTGTGTGTAGGAAACACAGTTCTTTATTCTGAGCACACTCACGTTTCCCTGTTTATGAGAGACTTTAGAAAGCAAGAGCGTGCTTATTGCTCTAAAGCAGAGTGTGTTTCATGAATGAGAACTGTGCTGTGTGTTCCCCTTCAGAAACGGAGTTAAATGCCCGGATCTGTGTCTTCCTACAAGCAAGACTTCGTTTCGGATAAACGCAGTCACTTTTCAGCTCAAACGAAGCTACATTGTTCACGAAGCTCACACGTTTCTTGCTCTTAACTGAAAAGCATTGGATGTTAGAGGTCCTGTGGTTTGTATCAGTTTCAGAAACAGAGTTGAACTAGATTTGGTCCGTGTGTGTAGAAAACACAGTTCTTTTGTTCTGAGCACACTCACGTTTCCCTCTGTATGAGAGAGGCTAGAAAGCAAAAGCATGCTTCTTGCTCTAAAGCAGAGTGTGTTTCATGGATGAGGACTGTGCTGTGTGTTTCCCTTTAAAAAAGGTGTTAAATGCCAGGGTCTGTGTCTTCCTACAAACAAGACTTCGTTTCAGGTAAACGAGGTCACTTTTCAGCTCAAAGGAAGCTACATTGTTCACGAAGCTCACAGGTTTCTCCCTCTTAACTGAAAAGCATTGGATGTTAGAGGACTTGTGGTTTGTATAAGTTTCAGAAACAGAGTTGAACTAGATTGGGTCCGTGTGTGTAGGAAACACAGTTCTTTATTCTGAGCACACTCACTTTTCCCTCTGTATGAGAGAATCTAGAAAGCAAGAGCGTGCTTCTTGCTCTAATGCAGAGTGTGTTTCCCAGATGAGAACTGTGCTGTGTGTTTCCCTTCAAAAACGGAGTTAAATGCCCGGCTCTGTGACTCCCTACAAGCAAGAGAACTTTTCAGCTCAAACGAAGCTACATTGTTCACAAAGCTCACACGTTTCTCGCTCTTAACTGAAAAGCAATGGATTGTAGAGGACCTGTGGTTTGTATCAGTTTCAGAAACAGAGTTGAACTAGATAAGGTCCGTGTGTGTAGGAAACACAGTACTTTTGACCTGAGCACACTCACGTTTCCCTCTGTATGAGAGACTCTAGAAAGCAAGAGTGAGCTTCTTGCTCTAAAGCAGAGTGTGTTTCAAGAATGAGAACTGTGCTGTGTGTTCCCCTTCAGAAACGTAGTTAAATGCCCGACTCTGTGTTTTCCTACAAGCCAGACTTCGTTTCAGGTAAACGCATTCACTTTTCAGCTCAAAGGAAGCTACATTGTTCACGAAGCTCACACGTTTCTCGCTCTTAACTGAAAAGCATTGGATGTTAGAGGACCTGTGGTTTGTATCAGTTTCAGAAACAGTGTTGAACTAGATAGGGTCCGTGTGTGTAGGAAACACAGTTCTTTATTCTGAGCACACTCACGTTTCCCTGTTTATGAGAGACTTTAGAAAGCAAGAGCGTGCTTATTGCTCTAAAGCAGAGTGTGTTTCATGGATGAGAACTGTGCTGTGTGTTTCCCTTTACAAATGGTGTTAAATGCCAGGGTCTGTGTCTTCCTACAAACAAGACTTCGTTTCAGGTAAATGGGGTCACTTTTCAGCTCAAAGGAAGCTACATTGTTCACGAAGCTCACACGTTTCTCGCTCTTAACTGAAAAGCATTGGATGTTAGAGGACTTGTGGTTTGTATAAGTTTCAGAAACAGAGTTGAACTAGATAGAGTCCGTGTGTGTAGGAAACACAGTTCTTTATTCTGAGCACACTCACTTTTCCCTCTGTATGAAAGACTCTGGAAAGGAAGAACATGCTTCTTGCTCTAAAGCAGAGTGTGCTTCCCAGATGAGAACTGTGCTGTGTGTTTCCCTTCAGAAATGGAGTTAAATGCCCGGCTCTGTGACTCCCTACAAGCAAGAGTACTTTTCAGCTCAAACGAAGCTACATTGTTCACGAAGCTCACACGTTTCTTGCTCTTAACTGAAAAGCAATGGATTGTAGAGGACCTGTGGTTTGTATCAGTTTCAGAAACAGAGTTGAACTAGATAAGGTCCGTGTGTGTAGGAAACACAGTACTTTTGACCTGAGCACACTCACGTTTCCCTCTGTATGAGAGACTCTAGAAAGCAAGAGTGAGCTTCTTGCTCTAAAGCAGAGTGTGTTTCAAGAATGAGAACTGTGCTGTGTGTTCCCCTTCAGAAACGTAGTTAAATGCCCGACTCTGTGTTTTCCTACAAGCCAGACTTCGTTTCAGGTAAACGCATTCACTTTTCAGCTCAAAGGAAGCTACATTGTTCACGAAGCTCACACGTTTCTCGCTCTTAACTGAAAAGCATTGGATGTTAGAGGACCTGTGGTTTGTATCAGTTTCAGAAACAGTGTTGAACTAGATAGGGTCCGTGTGTGTAGGAAACACAGTTCTTTATTCTGAGCACACTCACGTTTCCCTGTTTATGAGAGACTTTAGAAAGCAAGAGCGTGCTTATTGCTCTAAAGCAGAGTGTGTTTCATGAATGAGAACTGTGCTGTGTGTTCCCCTTCAGAAACGGAGTTAAATGCCCGGATCTGTGTCTTCCTACAAGCAAGACTTCGTTTCGGATAAACGCAGTCACTTTTCAGCTCAAACGAAGCTACATTGTTCACGAAGCTCACACGTTTCTTGCTCTTAACTGAAAAGCATTGGATGTTAGAGGTCCTGTGGTTTGTATCAGTTTCAGAAACAGAGTTGAACTAGATTTGGTCCGTGTGTGTAGAAAACACAGTTCTTTTGTTCTGAGCACACTCACGTTTCCCTCTGTATGAGAGAGGCTAGAAAGCAAAAGCATGCTTCTTGCTCTAAAGCAGAGTGTGTTTCATGGATGAGGACTGTGCTGTGTGTTTCCCTTTAAAAAAGGTGTTAAATGCCAGGGTCTGTGTCTTCCTACAAACAAGACTTCGTTTCAGGTAAACGAGGTCACTTTTCAGCTCAAAGGAAGCTACATTGTTCACGAAGCTCACAGGTTTCTCCCTCTTAACTGAAAAGCATTGGATGTTAGAGGACTTGTGGTTTGTATAAGTTTCAGAAACAGAGTTGAACTAGATTGGGTCCGTGTGTGTAGGAAACACAGTTCTTTATTCTGAGCACACTCACTTTTCCCTCTGTATGAGAGAATCTAGAAAGCAAGAGCGTGCTTCTTGCTCTAATGCAGAGTGTGTTTCCCAGATGAGAACTGTGCTGTGTGTTTCCCTTCAAAAACGGAGTTAAATGCCCGGCTCTGTGACTCCCTACAAGCAAGAGAACTTTTCAGCTCAAACGAAGCTACATTGTTCACAAAGCTCACACGTTTCTCGCTCTTAACTGAAAAGCAATGGATTGTAGAGGACCTGTGGTTTGTATCAGTTTCAGAAACAGAGTTGAACTAGATAAGGTCCGTGTGTGTAGGAAACACAGTACTTTTGACCTGAGCACACTCACGTTTCCCTCTGTATGAGAGACTCTAGAAAGCAAGAGTGAGCTTCTTGCTCTAAAGCAGAGTGTGTTTCAAGAATGAGAACTGTGCTGTGTGTTCCCCTTCAGAAACGTAGTTAAATGCCCGACTCTGTGTTTTCCTACAAGCCAGACTTCGTTTCAGGTAAACGCATTCACTTTTCAGCTCAAAGGAAGCTACATTGTTCACGAAGCTCACACGTTTCTCGCTCTTAACTGAAAAGCATTGGATGTTAGAGGACCTGTGGTTTGTATCAGTTTCAGAAACAGTGTTGAACTAGATAGGGTCCGTGTGTGTAGGAAACACAGTTCTTTATTCTGAGCACACTCACGTTTCCCTGTTTATGAGAGACTTTAGAAAGCAAGAGCGTGCTTATTGCTCTAAAGCAGAGTGTGTTTCATGGATGAGAACTGTGCTGTGTGTTTCCCTTTACAAATGGTGTTAAATGCCAGGGTCTGTGTCTTCCTACAAACAAGACTTCGTTTCAGGTAAATGGGGTCACTTTTCAGCTCAAAGGAAGCTACATTGTTCACGAAGCTCACACGTTTCTCGCTCTTAACTGAAAAGCATTGGATGTTAGAGGACTTGTGGTTTGTATAAGTTTCAGAAACAGAGTTGAACTAGATAGAGTCCGTGTGTGTAGGAAACACAGTTCTTTATTCTGAGCACACTCACTTTTCCCTCTGTATGAAAGACTCTGGAAAGGAAGAACATGCTTCTTGCTCTAAAGCAGAGTGTGCTTCCCAGATGAGAACTGTGCTGTGTGTTTCCCTTCAGAAATGGAGTTAAATGCCCGGCTCTGTGACTCCCTACAAGCAAGAGTACTTTTCAGCTCAAACGAAGCTACATTGTTCACGAAGCTCACACGTTTCTTGCTCTTAACTGAAAAGCAATGGATTGTAGAGGACCTGTGGTTTGTATCAGTTTCAGAAACAGAGTTGAACTAGATAAGGTCCGTGTGTGTAGGAAACACAGTACTTTTGACCTGAGCACACTCACGTTTCCCTCTGTATGAGAGACTCTAGAAAGCAAGAGTGAGCTTCTTGCTCTAAAGCAGAGTGTGTTTCAAGAATGAGAACTGTGCTGTGTGTTCCCCTTCAGAAACGTAGTTAAATGCCCGACTCTGTGTTTTCCTACAAGCCAGACTTCGTTTCAGGTAAACGCATTCACTTTTCAGCTCAAAGGAAGCTACATTGTTCACGAAGCTCACACGTTTCTCGCTCTTAACTGAAAAGCATTGGATGTTAGAGGACCTGTGGTTTGTATCAGTTTCAGAAACAGTGTTGAACTAGATAGGGTCCGTGTGTGTAGGAAACACAGTTCTTTATTCTGAGCACACTCACGTTTCCCTGTTTATGAGAGACTTTAGAAAGCAAGAGCGTGCTTATTGCTCTAAAGCAGAGTGTGTTTCATGAATGAGAACTGTGCTGTGTGTTCCCCTTCAGAAACGGAGTTAAATGCCCGGATCTGTGTCTTCCTACAAGCAAGACTTCGTTTCGGATAAACGCAGTCACTTTTCAGCTCAAACGAAGCTACATTGTTCACGAAGCTCACACGTTTCTTGCTCTTAACTGAAAAGCATTGGATGTTAGAGGTCCTGTGGTTTGTATCAGTTTCAGAAACAGAGTTGAACTAGATTTGGTCCGTGTGTGTAGAAAACACAGTTCTTTTGTTCTGAGCACACTCACGTTTCCCTCTGTATGAGAGAGGCTAGAAAGCAAAAGCATGCTTCTTGCTCTAAAGCAGAGTGTGTTTCATGGATGAGGACTGTGCTGTGTGTTTCCCTTTAAAAAAGGTGTTAAATGCCAGGGTCTGTGTCTTCCTACAAACAAGACTTCGTTTCAGGTAAACGAGGTCACTTTTCAGCTCAAAGGAAGCTACATTGTTCACGAAGCTCACAGGTTTCTCCCTCTTAACTGAAAAGCATTGGATGTTAGAGGACTTGTGGTTTGTATAAGTTTCAGAAACAGAGTTGAACTAGATTGGGTCCGTGTGTGTAGGAAACACAGTTCTTTATTCTGAGCACACTCACTTTTCCCTCTGTATGAGAGAATCTAGAAAGCAAGAGCGTGCTTCTTGCTCTAATGCAGAGTGTGTTTCCCAGATGAGAACTGTGCTGTGTGTTTCCCTTCAAAAACGGAGTTAAATGCCCGGCTCTGTGACTCCCTACAAGCAAGAGAACTTTTCAGCTCAAACGAAGCTACATTGTTCACAAAGCTCACACGTTTCTCGCTCTTAACTGAAAAGCAATGGATTTTAGAGGACCTGTGGTTTGTATCAGTTTCAGAAACAGAGTTGAACTAGATATGGTCCGTGTGTGTAGGAAACACAGTACTTTTGTTCTGAGCACACTCACGTTTCCCTCTGTATGAGAGACTCTAGAAAGCAAGAGCGTGCTTCTTGCTCTAAAGCAGAGTGTGTTTCATAAATGAGAACTGTGCTGTGTGTTCCCCTTCAGAAACATAGTTAAATGCCCGGCTCTGTGTTTTCCTACAAGCAAGACTTCATTTTGGGTAAACGCAGTCACATTTTAGCTCAAACGAAGCAACATTGTTCACGAAGCTCACACGTTTCTCGCTCTTAACATAATAGCATTTGATGTTAGAGGACCTGTGGTTTGTATCAGTTTAAGAAACTGAGTTGAAGTAGATAAGGTCCGTGTGTGTAGGAAACACAGTACTTTTGTTCTGAGCACACTCACGTTTCCCTCTGTATAAGAGACTCTGGAAAATAAGAGCTTGCTTCTTGCTCTAAAGCACAGTGTGTTTCATAAATGAGAACTGTGCTGTGTGTTTCCCTTCAGAAACGGAGTGAAAAGCCCGGCTCTGTGTCTTCCTACAAGCAAGGCTTCGTTTCAGGTAAACGCATTCACTTTTCAGCTCAAACGAATCTACATTGTTCACGAAGCTCACACGTTTCTCACTCTTAACTGAAAGTCATTGGGTGTTAGAGGACCTGTGGTTTGTATCAGTTTCAGAAACAGAGTTGAACTAGATATGGCCCGTGTGTGTAGGGAACACAGTTCTTTTGTTCTGAGCACACTCACGTTTCCCTCTGTATTAGAGAGTCTAGAAAGCAAGAGCGTGCTTCTTGCTCTAAAGCAGAGTGTGTTTCATGGATGAGAACTGTGCTGTGTGTTTCCCTTTACAAATGGTGTTAAATGCCAGGGTCTGTGTCTTCCTACAAACAAGACTTCGTTTCAGGTAAATGGGGTCACTTTTCAGCTCAAAGGAAGCTACATTGTTCACGAAGCTCACACGTTTCTCGCTCTTAACTGAAAAGCATTGGATGTTAGAGGACTTGTGGTTTGTATAAGTTTCAGAAACAGAGTTGAACTAGATAGAGTCCGTGTGTGTAGGAAACACAGTTCTTTATTCTGAGCACACTCACTTTTCCCTCTGTATGAAAGACTCTGGAAAGGAAGAACATGCTTCTTGCTCTAAAGCAGAGTGTGCTTCCCAGATGAGAACTGTGCTGTGTGTTTCCCTTCAGAAATGGAGTTAAATGCCCGGCTCTGTGACTCCCTACAAGCAAGAGTACTTTTCAGCTCAAACGAAGCTACATTGTTCACGAAGCTCACACGTTTCTTGCTCTTAACTGAAAAGCAATGGATTGTAGAGGACCTGTGGTTTGTATCAGTTTCAGAAACAGAGTTGAACTAGATAAGGTCCGTGTGTGTAGGAAACACAGTACTTTTGACCTGAGCACACTCACGTTTCCCTCTGTATGAGAGACTCTAGAAAGCAAGAGTGAGCTTCTTGCTCTAAAGCAGAGTGTGTTTCAAGAATGAGAACTGTGCTGTGTGTTCCCCTTCAGAAACGTAGTTAAATGCCCGACTCTGTGTTTTCCTACAAGCCAGACTTCGTTTCAGGTAAACGCATTCACTTTTCAGCTCAAAGGAAGCTACATTGTTCACGAAGCTCACACGTTTCTCGCTCTTAACTGAAAAGCATTGGATGTTAGAGGACCTGTGGTTTGTATCAGTTTCAGAAACAGTGTTGAACTAGATAGGGTCCGTGTGTGTAGGAAACACAATTCTTTATTCTGAGCACACTCACGTTTCCCTGTTTATGAGAGACTTTAGAAAGCAAGAGCGTGCTTATTGCTCTAAAGCAGAGTGTGTTTCATGAATGAGAACTGTGCTGTGTGTTCCCCTTCAGAAACGGAGTTAAATGCCCGGATCTGTGTCTTCCTACAAGCAAGACTTCGTTTCGGATAAACGCAGTCACTTTTCAGCTCAAACGAAGCTACATTGTTCACGAAGCTCACACGTTTCTTGCTCTTAACTGAAAAGCATTGGATGTTAGAGGTCCTGTGGTTTGTATCAGTTTCAGAAACAGAGTTGAACTAGATTTGGTCCGTGTGTGTAGAAAACACAGTTCTTTTGTTCTGAGCACACTCACGTTTCCCTCTGTATGAGAGAGGCTAGAAAGCAAAAGCATGCTTCTTGCTCTAAAGCAGAGTGTGTTTCATGGATGAGGACTGTGCTGTGTGTTTCCCTTTAAAAAAGGTGTTAAATGCCAGGGTCTGTGTCTTCCTACAAACAAGACTTCGTTTCAGGTAAACGAGGTCACTTTTCAGCTCAAAGGAAGCTACATTGTTCACGAAGCTCACAGGTTTCTCCCTCTTAACTGAAAAGCATTGGATGTTAGAGGACTTGTGGTTTGTATAAGTTTCAGAAACAGAGTTGAACTAGATTGGGTCCGTGTGTGTAGGAAACACAGTTCTTTATTCTGAGCACACTCACTTTTCCCTCTGTATGAGAGAATCTAGAAAGCAAGAGCGTGCTTCTTGCTCTAAAGCAGAGTGTGTTTCCCAGATGAGAACTGTGCTGTGTGTTTCCCTTCAAAAACGGAGTTAAATGCCCGGCTCTGTGACTCCCTACAAGCAAGAGAACTTTTCAGCTCAAACGAAGCTACATTGTTCACAAAGCTCACACGTTTCTCGCTCTTAACTGAAAAGCAATGAATTTTAGAGGACCTGTGGTTTGTATCAGTTTCAGAAACAGAGTTGAACTAGATATGGTCCGTGTGTGTAGGAAACACAGTACTTTTGTTCTGAGCACACTCACGTTTCCCTCTGTATGAGAGACTCTAGAAAGCAAGAGCGTGCTTCTTGCTCTAAAGCAGAGTGTGTTTCATAAATGAGAACTGTGCTGTGTGTTCCCCTTCAGAAACATAGTTAAATGCCCGGCTCTGTGTTTTCCTACAAGCAAGACTTCATTTTGGATAAACGCAGTCACATTTTAGCTCAAACGAAGCAACATTGTTCACGAAGCTCACACGTTTCTCGCTCTTAACATAATAGCATTTGATGTTAGAGGACCTGTGGTTTGTATCAGTTTAAGAAACTGAGTTGAAGTAGATAAGGTCCGTGTGTGTAGGAAACACAGTACTTTTGTTCTGAGCACACTCACGTTTCCCTCTGTATAAGAGACTCTAGAAAGTAAGAGCTTGCTTCTTGCTCTAAAGCACAGTGTGTTTCATAAATGAGAACTGTGCTGTGTGTTTCCCTTCAGAAACGGAGTGAAAAGCCCGGCTCTGTGTCTTCCTACAAGCAAGGCTTCGTTTCAGGTAAACGCATTCACTTTTCAGCTCAAACGAATCTACATTGTTCACGAAGCTCACACGTTTCTCACTCTTAACTGAAAGTCATTGGGTGTTAGAGGACCTGTGGTTTGTATCAGTTTCAGAAACAGAGTTGAACTAGATATGGCCCGTGTGTGTAGGGAACACAGTTCTTTTGTTCTGAGCACACTCACGTTTCCCTCTGTATGAGAGAGTCTAGAAAGCAAGAGCGTGCTTCTTGCTCTAAAGCAGAGTGTGTTTCATGGATGAGAACTGTGCTGTGTGTTTCCCTTTACAAACGGTGTTAAATGCCAGGGTCTGTGTCTTCGTACAAACAAGACTTCGTTTCAGGTAAATGGGGTCACTTTTCAGCTCAAATGAAGCTACATTGTTCACGAAGCTCACACGTTTCTCGCTCTTAACTGAAAAGCATTGGATGTTAGAGGACTTGTGGTTTGTATAAGTTTCAGAAACAGAGTTGAACTAGATAGAGTCCGTGTGTGTAGGAAACACAGTTCTTTATTCTGAGCACACTCACTTTTCCCTCTGTATGAAAGACTCTGGAAAGCAAGAACATGCTTCTTGCTCTAAAGCAGAGTGTGCTTCCCAGATGAGAACTGTGCTGTGTGTTTCCCTTCAGAAACGGAGTTAAATGCCCGGCTCTGTGACTCCCTACAAGCAAGAGTACTTTTCAGCTCAAACGAAGCTACATTGTTCACGAAGCTCACACGTTTCTCGCTCTTAACTGAAAAGCAATGGATTGTAGAGGACCTGTGGTTTGTATCAGTTTCAGAAACAGAGTTGAACTAGATAAGGTCCGTGTGTGTAGGAAACACAGTACTTTTGACCTGAGCACACTCACGTTTCCCTCTGTATGAGAGACTCTAGAAAGCAAGAGCGAGCTTCTTGCTCTAAAGCAGAGTGTGTTTCAAGAATGAGAACTGTGCTGTGTGTTCCCCTTCAGAAACGTAGTTAAATGCCCGACTCTGTGTTTTCCTACAAGCCAGACTTCGTTTCAGGTAAACGCATTCACTTTTCAGCTCAAAGGAAGCTACATTGTTCACGAAGCTCACACGTTTCTCGCTCTTAACTGAAAAGCATTGGATGTTAGAGGACCTGTGGTTTGTATCAGTTTCAGAAACAGTGTTGAACTAGATAGGGTCCGTGTGTGTAGGAAACACAGTTCTTTATTCTGAGCACACTCACGTTTCCCTGTTTATGAGAGAATTTAGAAAGCAAGAGCGTGCTTCTTGCTCTAAAGCAGAGAATGTTTCATGAATGAGAACTGTGCTGTGTGTTTCCCTTCAGAAACAGAGTTAAATGCCTGGCTCTGTGTCTTCCTACAAGCAAGAGTACTTTTCAGCTTAAACGAAGCTACATTGTTCACGAAGCTCACAAGTTTCTCGCTCTTAACTTAAAAGCATTGTATGTAGGAGGACCTGTGCTTTGTATCAGTTTCAGAAACAGAGTTGAACTAGATATGGTCTGTGTGGGTAGGAAACACAGTACTTTTGTTGTTAGCACACTCACGTTTCCCTCTGTATGAGAGAATCTAGAAAGCAAGAGCGTGCTTCTTGCTCTAAAGCAGAGTGTGTTTCATGGATGAGAACTTTGCTGTGTGTTTCCCTTTACAAACGGTGTTAAATGCCAGGGTCTGTGTCTTCCTACAAAAAAGACTTCGTTTCAGGTAAACGAGGTCACTTTTCACCTCAAACGAAGCTACATTGTTCACGAAGCTCACACGTTTCTCGCTCTTAACTGAAAGGCAATGGATGCTAGAGGACCTGTGGTTTGGATCAGTTTCAGAAACAGAGTTGAACTAGATATGGTACGTGTGTGTAGGAAACACAGTACTTTTGTTCTGAGCACACTCACGTTTCCCTCTGTATGAGAGACTTTAGAAAGCAAGAGCGTGCTTATTGCTCTAAAGCAGAGTGTGTTTCATGAATGAGAACTGTGCTGTGTGTTCCCCTTCAGAAACGGAGTTAAATGCCCGGATCTGTGTCTTCCTACAAGCAAGACTTCTTTCAGGTAAACGCAGTCACTTTTCAGCTCAAACGAAGCTACATTGTTCACGAAGCTAACACGTTTCTTGCTCTTAACTGAAAAGCATTCGATGTTAGAGGACCTTAGGTTTGTATCAGTTTCAGAAACAGAGTTGAACTAGATATGGTCCGTGTGTGTAGAAAACTCAGTACTTTTGTTCAGAGCACACTCACGTTTCCCTCTGTATGAGAGACCCTAGAAAGCAAGAGCATGCTTCTTGCTCTAAAGCAGAGTGTGTTTCATGAATGAAAACTGTGTTGTGTGTTCCCCTTCAGAAACGTAGTTAAATGCCCGACTCTGTGTCTTCCTACAAGCAAGAGTTCTTTTCAGTTTAAACTAAGCTACATTGTTCACGAAGCTCACAAGTTTCTCGCTCTTAACTTAAAAGCATTGTATGTAGGAGGAACTGTGGTTTGTTTCAGTTTCAGAAACAGAGTTGAACTAGATATGGTCTGTGTGGGTAGGAAACACAGTTCTTTTATTCTGAGCACACTCATGTTTCCCTCTTTATGAGAGAATTTAGAAAGCAAGAGCGTGCTTCTTGCTCTAAAGCAGAGTGTGTTTCATGAATGAGAACTGTGCTGTGTGTTCCCCTTCAGAAACGGAGTTAAATGCCCGGATCTGTGTCTTCCTACAAGCAAGACTTCTTTCAGGTAAACGCAGTCACTTTTCAGCTCAAACGAAGCTACATTGTTCACGAAGCTCACACGTTTCTTGCTCTTAACTGAAAAGCATTGGATGTTAGAGGTCCTGTGGTTTGTATCAGTTTCAGAAACAGAGTTGAACTAGATTTGGTCCGTGTGTGTAGGAAACACAGTTCTTTTGTTCTGAGCACATTCACGTTTCTCTCTGTATGAGAGAGGCTAGAAAGCAAAAGCATGCTTCTTGCTCTAAAGCAGAGTGTGTTTCATGGATGAGGACTGTGCTGTGTGTTTCCCTTTAAAAAAGGTGTTAAATGCCAGGGTCTGTGTCTTCCTACAAACAAGACTTCGTTTCAGGTAAACGAGGTCACTTTTCAGCTCAAAGGAAGCTACATTGTTCACGAAGCTCACAGGTTTCTCCCTCTTAACTGAAAAGCATTGGATGTTAGAGGACTTGTGGTTTGTATAAGTTTCAGAAACAGAGTTGAACTAGATTGGGTCCGTGTGTGTAGGAAACACAGTTCTTTATTCTGAGCACACTCACTTTTCCCTCTGTATGAGAGAATCTAGAAAGCAAGAGCGTGCTTCTTGCTCTAAAGCAGAGTGTGTTTCCCAGATGAGAACTGTGCTGTGTGTTTCCCTTCAAAAACGGAGTTAAATGCCCGGCTCTGTGACTCCCTACAAGCAAGAGAACTTTTCAGCTCAAACGAAGCTACATTGTTCACAAAGCTCACACGTTTCTCGCTCTTAACTGAAAAGCAATGGATTTTAGAGGACCTGTGGTTTGTATCAGTTTCAGAAACAGAGTTGAACTAGATATGGTCCGTGTGTGTAGGAAACACAGTACTTTTGTTCTGAGCACACTCACGTTTCCCTCTGTATGAGAGACTCTAGAAAGCAAGAGCGTGCTTCTTGCTCTAAAGCAGAGTGTGTTTCATAAATGAGAACTGTGCTGTGTGTTCCCCTTCAGAAACATAGTTAAATGCCCGGCTCTGTGTTTTCCTACAAGCAAGACTTCATTTTGGATAAACGCAGTCACATTTTAGCTCAAACGAAGCAACATTGTTCACGAAGCTCACACGTTTCTCGCTCTTAACATAATAGCATTTGATGTTAGAGGACCTGTGGTTTGTATCAGTTTAAGAAACTGAGTTGAAGTAGATAAGGTCCGTGTGTGTAGGAAACACAGTACTTTTGTTCTGAGCACACTCACGTTTCCCTCTGTATAAGAGACTCTAGAAAGTAAGAGCTTGCTTCTTGCTCTAAAGCACAGTGTGTTTCATAAATGAGAACTGTGCTGTGTGTTTCCCTTCAGAAACGGAGTGAAAAGCCCGGCTCTGTGTCTTCCTACAAGCAAGGCTTCGTTTCAGGTAAACGCATTCACTTTTCAGCTCAAACGAATCTACATTGTTCACGAAGCTCACACGTTTCTCACTCTTAACTGAAAGTCATTGGGTGTTAGAGGACCTGTGGTTTGTATCAGTTTCAGAAACAGAGTTGAACTAGATATGGCCCGTGTGTGTAGGGAACACAGTTCTTTTGTTCTGAGCACACTCACGTTTCCCTCTGTATGAGAGAGTCTAGAAAGCAAGAGCGTGCTTCTTGCTCTAAAGCAGAGTGTGTTTCATGGATGAGAACTGTGCTGTGTGTTTCCCTTTACAAACGGTGTTAAATGCCAGGGTCTGTGTCTTCGTACAAACAAGACTTCGTTTCAGGTAAATGGGGTCACTTTTCAGCTCAAATGAAGCTACATTGTTCACGAAGCTCACACGTTTCTCGCTCTTAACTGAAAAGCATTGGATGTTAGAGGACTTGTGGTTTGTATAAGTTTCAGAAACAGAGTTGAACTAGATAGAGTCCGTGTGTGTAGGAAACACAGTTCTTTATTCTGAGCACACTCACTTTTCCCTCTGTATGAAAGACTCTGGAAAGCAAGAACATGCTTCTTGCTCTAAAGCAGAGTGTGCTTCCCAGATGAGAACTGTGCTGTGTGTTTCCCTTCAGAAACGGAGTTAAATGCCCGGCTCTGTGACTCCCTACAAGCAAGAGTACTTTTCAGCTCAAACGAAGCTACATTGTTCACGAAGCTCACACGTTTCTCGCTCTTAACTGAAAAGCAATGGATTGTAGAGGACCTGTGGTTTGTATCAGTTTCAGAAACAGAGTTGAACTAGATAAGGTCCGTGTGTGTAGGAAACACAGTACTTTTGACCTGAGCACACTCACGTTTCCCTCTGTATGAGAGACTCTAGAAAGCAAGAGCGAGCTTCTTGCTCTAAAGCAGAGTGTGTTTCAAGAATGAGAACTGTGCTGTGTGTTCCCTTCAGAAACGTAGTTAAATGCCCGACTCTGTGTTTTCCTACAAGCCAGACTTCGTTTCAGGTAAACGCATTCACTTTTCAGCTCAAAGGAAGCTACATTGTTCACGAAGCTCACACGTTTCTCGCTCTTAACTGAAAAGCATTGGATGTTAGAGGACCTGTGGTTTGTATCAGTTTCAGAAACAGTGTTGAACTAGATAGGGTCCGTGTGTGTAGGAAACACAGTTCTTTATTCTGAGCACACTCACGTTTCCCTGTTTATGAGAGAATTTAGAAAGCAAGAGCGTGCTTCTTGCTCTAAAGCAGAGAATGTTTCATGAATGAGAACTGTGCTGTGTGTTTCCCTTCAGAAACAGAGTTAAATGCCTGGCTCTGTGTCTTCCTACAAGCAAGAGTACTTTTCAGCTTAAACGAAGCTACATTGTTCACGAAACTCACAAGTTTCTCGCTCTTAACTTAAAAGCATTGTATGTAGGAGGACCTGTGGTTTGTATCAGTTTCAGAAACAGAGTTGAACTAGATATGGTCTGTGTGGGTAGGAAACACAGTACTTTTGTTGTTAGCACACTCACGTTTCCCTCTGTATGAGAGAATCTAGAAAGCAAGAGCGTGCTTCTTGCTCTAAAGCAGAGTGTGTTTCATGGATGAGAACTTTGCTGTGTGTTTCCCTTTACAAACGGTGTTAAATGCCAGGGTCTGTGTCTTCCTACAAAAAAGACTTCGTTTCAGGTAAACGAGGTCACTTTTCACCTCAAACGAAGCTACATTGTTCACGAAGCTCACACGTTTCTCGCTCTTAACTGAAAGGCAATGGATGCTAGAGGACCTGTGGTTTGGATCAGTTTCAGAAACAGAGTTGAACTAGATATGGTACGTGTGTGTAGGAAACACAGTACTTTTGTTCTGAGCACACTCACGTTTCCCTCTGTATGAGAGACTTTAGAAAGCAAGAGCGTGCTTATTGCTCTAAAGCAGAGTGTGTTTCATGAATGAGAACTGTGCTGTGTGTTCCCCTTCAGAAACGGAGTTAAATGCCCGGATCTGTGTCTTCCTACAAGCAAGACTTCTTTCAGGTAAACGCAGTCACTTTTCAGCTCAAACGAAGCTACATTGTTCACGAAGCTCACACGTTTCTTGCTCTTAACTGAAAAGCATTCGATGTTAGAGGACCTTAGGTTTGTATCAGTTTCAGAAACAGAGTTGAACTAGATATGGTCCGTGTGTGTAGAAAACTCAGTACTTTTGTTCAGAGCACACTCACGTTTCCCTCTGTATGAGAGACCCTAGAAAGCAAGAGCATGCTTCTTGCTCTAAAGCAGAGTGTGTTTCATGAATGAAAACTGTGTTGTGTGTTCCCCTTCAGAAACGTAGTTAAATGCCCGACTCTGTGTCTTCCTACAAGCAAGAGTTCTTTTCAGTTTAAACTAAGCTACATTGTTCACGAAGCTCACAAGTTTCTCGCTCTTAACTTAAAAGCATTGTATGTAGGAGGAACTGTGCTTTGTTTCAGTTTCAGAAACAGAGTTGAACTAGATATGGTCTGTGTGGGTAGGAAACACAGTTCTTTTATTCTGAGCACACTCATGTTTCCCTCTTTATGAGAGAATTTAG
Source organism: Onychomys leucogaster (assembly GCA_949786385.1). Lineage (NCBI taxonomy): Eukaryota > Metazoa > Chordata > Mammalia > Rodentia > Cricetidae > Onychomys > Onychomys leucogaster. The sequence goes on along the minus strand of CATKUP010000114.1, from coordinate 526,606 downwards.
AAAGCAAGAGCGTGCTTCTTGCTCTAAAGCAGAGTGTGTTTCATGAATGAGAACTGTGCTGTGTGTTCCCCTTCAGAAACGGAGTTAAATGCCCGGATCTGTGTCTTCCTACAAGCAAGACTTCTTTCAGGTAAACGCAGTCACTTTTCAGCTCAAACGAAGCTACATTGTTCACGAAGCTCACACGTTTCTTGCTCTTAACTGAAAAGCATTGGATGTTAGAGGTCCTGTGGTTTGTATCAGTTTCAGAAACAGAGTTGAACTAGATTTGGTCCGTGTGTGTAGGAAACACAGTTCTTTTGTTCTGAGCACATTCACGTTTCCCTCTGTATGAGAGAGGCTAGAAAGCAAAAGCATGCTTCTTGCTCTAAAGCAGAGTGTGTTTCATGGATGAGGACTGTGCTGTGTGTTTCCCTTTAAAAAAGGTGTTAAATGCCAGGGTCTGTGTCTTCCTACAAACAAGACTTCGTTTCAGGTAAACGAGGTCACTTTTCAGCTCAAAGGAAGCTACATTGTTCACGAAGCTCACAGGTTTCTCCCTCTTAACTGAAAAGCATTGGATGTTAGAGGACTTGTGGTTTGTATAAGTTTCAGAAACAGAGTTGAACTAGATTGGGTCCGTGTGTGTAGGAAACACAGTTCTTTATTCTGAGCACACTCACTTTTCCCTCTGTATGAGAGAATCTAGAAAGCAAGAGCGTGCTTCTTGCTCTAAAGCAGAGTGTGTTTCCCAGATGAGAACTGTGCTGTGTGTTTCCCTTCAAAAACGCAGTTAAATGCCCGGCTCTGTGACTCCCTACAAGCAAGAGAACTTTTCAGCTCAAACGAAGCTACATTGTTCACAAAGCTCACACGTTTCTCGCTCTTAACTGAAAAGCAATGGATTTTAGAGGACCTGTGGTTTGTATCAGTTTCAGAAACAGAGTTGAACTAGATATGGTCCGCGTGTGTAGGAAACACAGTACTTTTGTTCTGAGCACACTCACGTTTCCCTCTGTATGAGAGACTCTAGAAAGCAAGAGCGTGCTTCTTGCTCTAAAGCAGAGTGTGTTTCATAAATGAGAACTTTGCTGTGTGTTCCCCTTCAGAAACATAGTTAAATGCCCGGCTCTGTGTTTTCCTACAAGCAAGACTTCATTTTGGGTAAACGCAGTCACATTTTAGCTCAAACGAAGCAACATTGTTCACGAAGCTCACACGTTTCTCGCTCTTAACATAATAGCATTTGATGTTAGAGGACCTGTGGTTTGTATCAGTTTAAGAAACTGAGTTGAAGTAGATAAGGTCCGTGTGTGTAGGGAACACAGTACTTTTGTTCTGAGCACACTCACGTTTCCCTCTGTATAAGAGACTCTAGAAAGTAAGAGCTTGCTTCTTGCTCTAAAGCACAGTGTGTTTCATAAATGAGAACTGTGCTGTGTGTTTCCCTTCAGAAACGGAGTGAAAAGCCCGGCTCTGTGTCTTCCTACAAGCAAGGCTTCGTTTCAGGTAAACGCATTCACTTTTCAGCTCAAACGAATCTACATTGTTCACGAAGCTCACACGTTTCTCACTCTTAACTGAAAGTCATTGGGTGTTAGAGGACCTGTGGTTTGTATCAGTTTCAGAAACAGAGTTGAACTAGATATGGCCCGTGTGTGTAGGGAACACAGTTCTTTTGTTCTGAGCACACTCACGTTTCCCTCTGTATTAGAGAGTTTAGAAAGCAAGAGCGTGCTTCTTGCTCTAAAGCAGAGTGTGTTTCATGGATGAGAACTGTGCTGTGTGTTTCCCTTTACAAACGGTGTTAAATGCCAGGGTCTGTGTCTTCCTACAAACAAGACTTCGTTTCAGGTAAATGGGGTCACTTTTCAGCTCAAAGGAAGCTACATTGTTCACGAAGCTCACACGTTTCTCGCTCTTAACTGAAAAGCATTGGATGTTAGAGGACTTGTGGTTTGTATAAGTTTCAGAAACAGAGTTGAACTAGATAGAGTCCGTGTGTGTAGGAAACACAGTTCTTTATTCTGAGCACACTCACTTTTCCCTCTGTATGAAAGACTCTGGAAAGCAAGAACATGCTTCTTGCTCTAAAGCAGAGTGTGCTTCCCAGATGAGAACTGTGCTGTGTGTTTCCCTTCAGAAACGGAGTTAAATGCCCGGCTCTGTGACTCCCTACAAGCAAGAGTACTTTTCAGCTCAAACGAAGCTACATTGTTCACGAAGCTCACACGTTTCTCGCTCTTAACTGAAAAGCAATGGATTGTAGAGGACCTGTGGTTTGTATCAGTTTCAGAAACAGAGTTGAACTAGATAAGGTCCGTGTGTGTAGGAAACACAGTACTTTTGACCTGAGCACACTCACGTTTCCCTCTGTATGAGAGACTCTAGAAAGCAAGAGCGAGCTTCTTGCTCTAAAGCAGAGTGTGTTTCAAGAATGAGAACTGTGCTGTGTGTTCCCCTTCAGAAACGTAGTTAAATGCCCGACTCTGTGTTTTCCTACAAGCCAGACTTCGTTTCAGGTAAACGCATTCACTTTTCAGCTCAAAGGAAGCTACATTGTTCACGAAGCTCACACGTTTCTCGCTCTTAACTGAAAAGCATTGGATGTTAGAGGACCTGTGGTTTGTATCAGTTTCAGAAACAGTGTTGAACTAGATAGGGTCCGTGTGTGTAGGAAACACAGTTCTTTATTCTGAGCACACTCACGTTTCCCTGTTTATGAGAGAATTTAGAAAGCAAGAGCGTGCTTCTTGCTCTAAAGCAGAGAATGTTTCATGAATGAGAACTGTGCTGTGTGTTTCCCTTCAGAAACAGAGTTAAATGCCTGGCTCTGTGTCTTCCTACAAGCAAGAGTACTTTTCAGCTTAAACGAAGCTACATTGTTCACGAAGCTCACAAGTTTCTCGCTCTTAACTTAAAAGCATTGTATGTAGGAGGACCTGTGGTTTGTATCAGTTTCAGAAACAGAGTTGAACTAGATATGGTACGTGTGTGTAGGAAACACAGTACTTTTGTTCTGAGCACACTCACGTTTCCGTCTGTATGAGAGACTTTAGAAAGCAAGAGCGTGCTTATTGCTCTAAAGCAGAGTGTGTTTCATGAATGAGAACTGTGCTGTGTGTTCCCCTTCAGAAACGGAGTTAAATGCCCGGATCTGTGTCTTCCTACAAGCAAGACTTCTTTCAGGTAAACGCAGTCACTTTTCAGCTCAAACGAAGCTACATTGTTCACGAAGCTCACACGTTTCTTGCTCTTAACTGAAAAGCATTGGATGTTAGAGGACCTTAGGTTTGTATCAGTTTCAGAAACAGAGTTGAACTAGATATGGTCCGTGTGTGTAGAAAACTCAGTACTTTTGTTCTGAGCACACTCACGTTTCCCTCTGTATGAGAGACCCTAGAAAGCAAGAGCATGCTTCTTGCTCTAAAGCAGAGTGTGTTTCATGAATGAAAACTGTGTTGTGTGTTCCCCTTCAGAAACGTAGTTAAATGCCCGACTCTGTGTCTTCCTACAAGCAAGAGTTCTTTTCAGTTTAAACTAAGCTACATTGTTCACAAAGCTCACAAGTTTCTCGCTCTTTACTTAAAAGCATTGTATGTAGGAGGAACTGTGGTTTGTTTCAGTTTCAGAAACAGAGTTGAACTAGATATGGTCTGTGAGGGTAGGAAACACAGTTCTTTTATTCTGAGCACACTCATGTTTCCCTCTTTATGAGAGAATTTAGAAAGCAAGAGCGTGCTTCTTGCTCTAAAGCAGAGTGTGTTTCATGAATGAGAACTGTGCTGTGTGTTCCCCTTCAGAAACGGAGTTAAATATCCGGATCTGTGTCTTCCTACAAGCAAGACTTCTTTCAGGTAAACGCAGTCACTTTTCAGCTCAAACGAAGCTACATTGATCACGAAGCTCACACGTTTCTCACTCTTAACTGAAAAGCATTGTATGTAGGAGGACCTGTGGTTTGTATCAGTTTCAGAAACAGAGTTGAACTAGATAAGGTCCGTGTGTGTAGGAAACACAGTACTTTTGTTCTGAGCACACTCACGTTTCCCTCTGTATGAGAGACTCTAGAAAGCAACAGAGTGCTTCTTGCTCTAAAGCAGAGTGTGTTTCATGAATGAGAACTGTGCTGTGTGTTTCCCTTCAGAAACGTAGTTAAATGCCCGGCTCTGTGTTTTCCTACAAGCAAGATTTCATTTTGGGTAAACGCAGTCAAATTTTAGCTCAAACGAAGCAACATTGTTCACGAAGCTCACAAGTTTCTCGCTCTTAACATAAAAGCATTTGATGTTAGAGGACCTGTGGTTTGTATCAGTTTAAGAAACTGAGTTGAACTAGATATGGTATGTGTGTATAGGAAACACAGTTCTTTTGTTCTGAGCACACTCACGTTTCCTTCTGTATGAGAGACTCTAGAAAGCAAGAGCTTGCTTCTTGCACTAAAGCAGAGTGTGTTTCATGAATGAGAACTGTGCTGTGTGTTCCCCCTCAGAAACGTAGTTAAATGCCTGGCTCTGTGTTTTCCTACAAGCCAGACGTCGTTTCAGGTAAACGCATTCACTTTTCAGCTCAAACGAAGCTACATTGTTCACGAAGCTCACATGTTTCTCGCTCTTAATTGAAAAGCATTGGATGTTAGAGGACCTGTGGTTTGTATCAGTTTCAGAAAGAGAGTTGAACTAGATATGGTCTGTTGGTGTAGGAAACACAGTACTTTTGTTCTGAGCACACTCACGTTTCCCTCTGGATGAGAGAATCTAGAAAGCAAGAGCGTGCTTCTTGCTCTAAAGCAGAGTGTGTTTCATGAATGAGAACTGTGCTGTGTGTTCCCCTTCAGAAACGTAGTTAAATGCCCGGCTCTGTGTTTTCCTACAAGCAAGACTTCATTTTGCGTAAACGCAGTCACATTTTAGCTCAAACAAAGCAACATTGTCCACGAAGCTCACACGTTTCTCGTTCTTATCATAAAAGCATTTGATGTTAGAGGACCTGTGGTTTGTATCAGTTTAAGAAACTGAGTTGAAGTAGATATGGTCCCTGTGTGTAGGGAATACAGTTCTTTTGTCCTGAGCACACTCACGTTTCCCTCTGTATGAGAGAGTCTAGAAAGCAAGAGCGTGCTTCTTGCTCTAAAGCAGAGTGTGCTTCATGGATGAGAATTGTGCTGTGTGTTTCCCTTTACAAACGGTGTTAAATGCCAGGGTCTTTGTCTTCCTAAAAGCAAGACTTCATTTCAGGTAAACGCAGTCACTTTTCAGCTCAAAGGAAGCTACATTGTTCACGAAGCTCACACGTTTCTCGCTCTTAACTGAAAAGCATTGGTTTAGAGGACCTGTGGTTTGTATCAGTTTCAGAAACAGAGTTGAACTAGATATGGTCCGTGTGGGTAGGAAACACAGTACATTTCTTCTGAGCACACTCACGTTTCCCTCTGTATGAGAGACTCTAGAAAGCAAGAGCATGCTTCTTGCTCTAAAGCAGAGTGTGTTTCATGAATGAGAACTGTGCTGTGTGTTTCTCTTCAGAAACGGAGTTAAATGCCTGGCACTTTGTTTTCCTACAACAAGACTTCATTTTGGGTAAACGCAGTCACTTTACAGCTCAAACAAAGCTACATTGTTCACGAAGCTCACACGTTTCTCGCTCTTAACTGAAAAGCATTGGATGTTAAAGGACCTGTGGTTTGTATCAGTTTCAGAAACAGAGTTGAACTAGATATGGTCCGTGTGTGTAGAAAACTCAGTACTTTTGTTCTGAGCACACTCACGTTTCCCTCTGTATGAGAGACTCTAGAAAGCAAGAGCGTGCTTCTTGCCCTAAAGAAGAGAGTGTTTCATGAATGAAAACTGTGTTGTGTGTTCCCCTTCAGAAACGGAGTTATATGCCAGGCTCTGTGTCTTCCTACAAGCAAGAGTACTTTTCAGCTTAAACGAAGCTACATTGTTCACAAAGCTCACAAGTTTCTCGCTCTTAAATGAAAGGCATTGGGTGTTAGCGGACCTGTGGTTTGTATAAGTTTCAGAAACAGAGTTGAACTATATATGGCCCAGGTGTGTAGGGAACACAGTTCTTTTGTTCTGAGCACACTCATGTTTCCCTCTGTATGAGAGAGTCTAGAAAGCAAGAGCGTGCTTCTTGCTCTAAAGCAGAGTGTGTTTCATGGATGAGAACTGTGCTGTGTGTTTCCCTTTACAAACGGTGTTAAATGCCAGGGTCTTTGTCTTCCTACAAGCAAGACTTCATTTCAGGTAAACGCAGTCACTTTTCCGCTCAAAGGAAGCTACATTGTTCACGAAGCTCACACGTTTCTCGCTCTTAACTGAAAAGCATTGGATGTTAGAGGACCTGTGGTTTGTATCAGTTTCAGAAACAGAGTTGAACTAGATATGGTCCGTGTGGGTAGGAAACACAGTATATTTCTTCTGAGCACACTCACGTTTCCCTCTGTATGAGAGACTCTAGAAAGCAAGAGCATGCTTCTTGCTCTAAAGCAGAGTGTGTTTCATGAATGAGAACTGTGCTGTGTGTTTCCCTTCAGAAACGGAGTTAAATGCCCGGCTCTTTGTTTTCCTACAACAAGACTTCATTTTGGGTAAACGCAGTCACTTTACAGTTCAAACAAATCTACATTGTTCACGAAGCTCACACGTTTCTCGCTCTTAACTGAAAAGCATTGGATGTTAAAGGACCTGTGTTTTGTATCAGTTTCAGAAACAGAGTTGAACTAGATATGGTCCGTGTGTGTAGAAAACTCAGTACTTTATTTCTGAGCACACTCACGTTTCCCTCTGTATGAGAGACTCTAGAAAGCAAGTGCGTGCTTCTTGCCCTAAAGCAGAATGTGTTTCATGAATGAAAACTGTGTTGTGTGTTCCCCTTCAGAAACGGAGTTATATGCCAGGCTCTATGTCTTCCTACAAGCAAGAGTACTTTTCAGCTTAAACGAAGCTACATTGTTCACGAAGCTCACAAGTTTCTCACTCTTAAATGAAAGGCATTGGGTTTTAGAGGACCTGTGGTTTGTATCAGTTTCAGAAACAGAGTTGAACTATATATGGCCCAGGTGTGTAGGGAACACAGTTCTTTTGTTCTGAGCACACTCATGTTTCCCTCTGTATGAGAGAGTCTAGAAAGCAAGAGCGTGCTTCTTGCTCTAAAGCAGAGTGTGTTTCATGGATGAGAACTGTGCTGTGTGTTTCCCTTTACAAACGGTGTTAAATGCCAGGGTCTGTGTCTTCCTACACACAAGACTTCGTTTCAGGTAAAGGAGGTCACTTTTCAGCTCAAAGGAATCTACATTGTTCACGAAGCTCACACGTTTCTCGCTCTTAACTGAAAAGCATTGGATGTTAGAGGACTTGTGGTTTGTATAAGTTTCAGAAACAGAGTTGAACTAGATAGGGTCCGTGTGTGTAGGAAACACAGTTCTTTTTTCTGAGCACACTCAATTTTCCCTCTGTATGAGAGAATCTAGAAAGCAAGAGCGTGCTTCTTGCTCTAAAGCAGAGTGTGTTTCCCAGATGAGAACTGTGCTGTGAGTTTCCCTTTAGAAACGGAGTTAAATGCCCGACTCTGTGTCTCCCTACAAGCAAGAGTACTTTTCAGCTCCAACGAAGATACATTGTCCATGAAACTCACTCGTTTCTCGCTCTTAACTGAAAAGCAATGGATGTTAGAGGACCTGTGGTTTGTATCAGTTTCAGAAACAGAGTTGAACTAGATATGGTCCGTGTGTGTAGGAAACACAGTACCTTTTTTCTGAGCACACTTACGTTTCCCTCTGTATGAGAGACTCTAGAAAGCAAGAGCGTACTTCTTGCTCTAAAGCAGAGTGTGTTTCATGGATGAGAACTGTGCTGTGTGTTCCCCTTCAGAAACGTAGTTAAATGCCCGGCTCTGTGTTTTCCTACAAGCAAGACTTCATTTTGGGTAAACGCAGACACATTTTAGCAAAACGAAGCAACCTTGTTCACGAAGCTCACACGTTTCTCGCTCTTAACATAAAAGCATTTGATGTTAGAGGACCTGTGGTTTGTATCAGTTTAAGAAACTGAGTTGAAGTAGATATGGTCCGTGTGTGTAGAAAACACAGTACTTTTGTTCTGAGCACACTCAAGTTTCCCTCTGTATGAGAGACTCTAGAAAGCAAGAGCTTGCTTCTTGCTCTAAAGCACAGTGTGTGTCATGAATGAGAACTGTGCTGTGTGTTTCCCTTCAGAACCGGAGTTAAAAGCCCGGCTCTGTGTCTTCCTACAAGCAAGACTTCGTTTCAGCTAAACGCATTCACTTTTCAGCTCAAACGAAGCTACATTGTTCACGAAGCTCACACGAATCTCGCACTTAACTGAAAGGCATTGGGTGTTAGAGGACCTGTGGTTTGTATCAGTTTCAGAAACAGAGTTGAACTAGATATGGCCCTTGTGTGTAGGGAACACAGTTCTTTTGTTCTGAGCACACTCACGTTTCCCTCTGTATGAGAGAGTCTAGAAAGCAAGAGCGTGCTTCTTGCTCTAAAGCAGAGTGTGTTTCATGGATGAGAACTGTGCTGTGTGTTTCCCTTTACAAACGGTGTTAAATGCCAGGGTCTGTGTCTTCCTACAAACAAGACTTCGTTTCAGGTATGAGGTCACTTTTCAGCTCAAAGGAAGCTACATTGTTCATGAAACTCACACGTTTCTCGCTCTTAACAGAAAAGCATTGGATGTTAGAGGACCTGTGGTTTGTATCAGTTTCAGAAACAGAGTTGAACTAGATATGGTATGTGTGTGTAGGAAACACAGTTCTTTTGTTCTGAGCACACTTATGTTTCCCTCTGTATGTGAGACTCTAGAAAGAAAGTGCGTGCTTATTGCTCTAAAGCAGAGTGTGTTTCATGAATGAGAACTGTGCTGTGTGTTCCCCTTCAGAAACGGTGTTAAATGCCCGGATCTGTGTCTTCCTACAAGCAAGACTTCGTTTCAGGTAAACGCAGTCACTTTTCAGCTCAAACTAAGCTACATTGTTCACGAAGCTCACACGTTTCTCGCTCTTAACTGAAAAGCACTGGATGTTAGAGGACCTGTGGTTTGTATCAGTTTCAGAAACAGAGTTGAAATAGATATGGTCCGTGTGTGTAGGAAACACAGTCTTTTGTTCTGAGCACACTCACGTTTCCCTCTGTATGAGAGACTCTAGAAAGCAAGAGTGTGCTTCTTGCTCTAAAGCAGAGTGTGTTTCATGAATGAGAACTGTGCTGTGTGTTCCCCTTCAGAAACATAGTTAAATGCCCGGCTCTGTGTTTTCCTACAAGCAAGACTTCATTTTGGGTAAACACAGTCACATTTTAGCTCAAACGAAGAAACCTTGTTCACGAAGCTCACACGTTTCTCGCTCTTAACATAATAGCATTTGATGTTAGAGGACCTGTGGTTTGTATCAGTTTAAGAAACTGAGTTGAAGTAGATATGGTCCCTGTGTGTAGGAAACAAAGTTCTTTTGTTCTGAGCACACTCACGTTTCCCTCTGTATCAGAGACTCTAGAAAGTAGGAGCTTGCTTCTTGCTCTAAAGCACAGTGTGTTTCATGAATGAGAACTGTGCTGTTTGTTTCCCGTCAGATTCGGAGTTAAATGCCCGGCTCTGTGACTCCCTACAGGCAAGAAAACTTTTCAGCTCAAACGAAGCTACATTGTTCACGAAGCTCACACGTTTCTCGCTCTTAACTGAAAAGCATTGGCTGTTAAAGGACCTGTGGTTTGTATCAGTTTGAGAAACAGAGTTGAACTAGATATGGTCCTTGTGTGTAGAAAACTCAGTACTTTTGTTCTGAGCACACTCACGTTTCCCTCTGTATGAGAGACCCTAGAAAGCAAGAGCATGCTTCTTGCTCTAAAGCAGAGTGTGTTTCATGAATGAGAACTGTGTTTTGTTCTGAGCACACTCACGTTTCCCTCTGTATGAGAGACCCTAGAAAGCAAGAGCATGCTTCTTGCTCTAAAGCAGAGTGTGTTTCATGAATGAGCACTTTGTTGTGTGTTCCCCTTCAGAAACAGAGTTAAATGCCCGGCTCTGTGTCTTCCTACAAGCAAGAGTTCTTTTCAGCTTAAACGAAGCTACATTGTTCACGAAGCTCTCAAGTTTCTTGCTCTTAACTTAAAAGCATTGTATGTAGGAGGAACTGTGGCTTGTATCAGTTTCAGAAACAGAGTTGAACTAGATATGGTCTGTGTGGGTAGGATACACAGTACTTTTGTTCTGAGCACACTCAAGTTTCCCTCTGTATGAGAGACTCTAGAAAGCAAGAGCGTGCTTCTTGCTCTAAAGCAGAGTGTGTTTCATGGATGAGAAATGTGCTGTGTGTTTCCCTTTACAAACGGTGTTAAAAGCCAGGGTCTGTGTCTTCCTACAAACAAGACTTCGTTTCAGATAAACGCGGTCACTTTTCAGCTCAAACGAAGCTACATTGTTCACGAAGCTCACACGTTTCTCGCTCTTAACTAAAAAGCATTGGATGTTAGAGGACCTGTGGTTTGTATCAGTTTCAGAAACAGAGATGAAATAGATATGGTCTCTGTGTGTAGGAAACACTGTACGTTTGTTCTGAGCACACTCACGTTTCCCTCTGTATGAGAGATTCTAGAAAGCAAGAGCGTGCTTCTCGCTCTAAAGCAGAGTGTGTTTCATGAATGAGAACTGTGCTGTGTGTTCCCCTTCAGAAACGTAGTTAAATGCCCGGCTATGTGTTTTCCTACAAGCAAGACTTCATTTTGGGTAAACGCAGTCATATTTTAGCTCAAATGAAGCAAAATTGTTCACGAAGCTCACACGTTTCTCGCTCTTTACTGAAAAGCAATGGATTGTAGAGGACCTGTGGTTTGTATCAGTTTCAGAAACAGAGTTGAACTAGATATGTTCCGTGTGTGTAGGAAACACAGTACTTTATTTCTGAGCACACTCACGTTTCCCTCTGTATGAGAGACTCTAGAAAGCAAGAGCTTGCTTCTTGCTCTAAAGCAGAGTGTGTTTCATGAATGAGAACTGTGTTGTGTGTTTCCCTTCAGAAACGGAGTTAAATGCCCGGCTCTGTAGTTTCCTACAACAAGACTTCATTTTGGGTAAACGCAGTCACATTTCAGCTCAAACGAAGCTACATTGTTCACGAAACTCACACGTTTCTCACTCTTAACTGAAAAGCATTGGCTGTTAAAGGACCTGTGGTTTGTTTCAGTTTCAGAAACAGAGTTGAACTAGATATGGTCCGTGTGTGTAGAAAACTCAGTACTTTTGTTCTGAGCACACTCACGTTTCCCTCTGTATGTGAGACTCTAGAAAGAAAGAGCGTGCTTATTGCTCTAAAGCAGAGTGTGTTTCATGAATGAGAACTGTGCTGTGTGTTACCCTTCAGAAACAGAGTAAAATGCCTGGCTGTGTGTCTTCCTACAAGCAAGACTCGGTTTCAGGTAAATGCAGTCACTTTTCAGCTCAAACGAAGCTACATTGTTCACGAAGCTCACACGTTTCCCGCTCTTAACTGAAAATCATTGGATGTTAGAGGACCTGTGGTTTGTATAAGTTTCAGAAACAGTGTTGAACTAGATAGGGTCTGTGTGTGCAGGAAACACAGTTCTTTTATTCTGAGCACACTCATGTTTCCCTCTTTATGAGAGAATTTAGAAAGCAAGAGCGTGCTTCTTGCTCTAATACAGAGTGTGTTTCATGAATGATAACTGTGCTGTGTGTTTCCCTTCAGAAACGGAGTTAAATGCCCGGCTCTGTGTTTTCCTACAACAAGACTACATTTAGGGTAAACACAGTCACTTTTCAGCTCAAAGGAAGCTACATTGTTCATGAAGCTCACACGTTTCTCGCTCTTAACAGAAAAGAATTGTATGTAGGAGGACCTGTGGTTTGTATCAGTTTCAGAAACAGAGTTGAACTATATATGGACTGTGTGGGTAGGATACACAGTACTTTTGTTCTGAGCACACTCACGTTTCCCTCTGTATGAGAGACTCTAGAAAGCAAGAGCGTGCTTCTTGCTCTAAAGCAGAGTGTGTTTCATGGATGAGAACTGTGCTGTGTGTTTCCCTTTACAAATGGTGTTAAATGCCAGGGTCTGTGTCTTCCTACAAACAAGACTTCGTTTCAGGTAAACGAGGTCACTTTTCAGCTCAAACGAAGCTACATTGTTCACGAAGCTCACACGTTTCTCGCTCTTAACTGAAAGGCATTGAGTGTTAGAGGACCTGTGGTTTGTATCAGTTTAAGAAACAGAGTTGAACTATATATGGCCCGTGTGTGTAGGGAACACAGTTCTTTTGTTCTGAGCACACTCATGTTTCCCTCTGTATTTGAGAGTCTAGAAAGCAAGAGCGTGCTTCTTGCTCTAAAGCAGAGTGTGTTTCATGGATGAGACCATTGCTGTGTGTTTCCCTTTACAAACGGTGTTAAATGCCAGGGTCTGTGTCTTCCTACAAACAAGACTTTGTTTCAGGTAAACGAGGTCACTTTTCAGCTCAAAGAAAGCTACATTGTTCACGAAGCTCACACGTTTCTCGCTCTTAACTGAAAAGCATTGGATGTTAGAGGACCTGGGGTTTGTATCAGTTTCAGAAACAGCGTTGAACTAGATATGGTCTGTGTGTGTAGGAAACACAGTACTTTTGTTCTGAGCACACTCACGTTTCCCTCAGTATGAGACACTCTAGAAAGCAAGAGCGTGCTTCTTGCTCTAAAGCAGAGTGTGTTTCATGAATGAGAACTGTGCTGTGTGTTCCCCTTCAGAAACGTAGTTAAATGCCCGGCTCTGTGTTTTGCTACAAGCAAGACTTCATTTTGTGTAAACGCAGTCACATTTTAGCTCAAACGAAGCAACATTGTTTACAAAGCTCACACGTTTCTCGCTCTTAACATAAAAGCATTTGATGTTAGAGGACCTGTGGTTTGTATCAGTTTAAGAAACTGAGTTGAAGTTGATATGGTCCGTGTGTGTAGGAAACACAGTACTTTTGTTCTGAGCACACTCACGTTTACCTCTGTATGAGAGACGCTAGAAAGCAAGTGCTTGCTTCATGCTCTACACAGTGTGTTTCATGAATGACAACTGTGCTGTGTGTTTCCCTTCAGAAACGGAGTTAAAAGCCCGGCTCTGTGTCTTCCTACATGCAAGACTTCGTTTCAGGTAAACGCATTCACTTTTCAGCTCAAACTAAGCTACATTGTTCACGAAGCTCACATGTTTCTCGATCTTAACTGAAAGGCATTGGGTGTTAGAGGACCTGTGGATTGTATCAGTTTCAGAAACAGAGTTGAACTAGATAGGGTCCGTGTGTGTAGGAAACACAGTTCTTTATTCTGAGCACACTCACTTTTCCCTCTGTATGAGAGAATCTAGAAAGCAAGAGCGTGCTTCTTGCTCTAAAGCAGAGTGTGTTTCCCGGAAGAGAACTGTGCTGTGTGTTTCCCTTTAGAAATGGAGTTAAATGCCCAGCTCTGTGACTCCCTACAAGCAAGAGTACATTTCAGCTCAAACGAAGCTACATTGTTCATGAAACTCACACGTTTCTCGCTCTTAACTGAAAAGCAATGGATGTTAGAGGACCTGTGGATTGTATCAGTTTCAGAAACAGAGTTGAACTAGATATGGTCCGTGGGTGTAGGAAACACAGTACTTTTTTTCTGAGCACACTCACGTTTCCCTCTGTATGAGAGACTCTAGAAAGCAAGAGCGTGCTTCTTGCTCTAAAGCAGAGTGTGTTTCATGAATGAGAACTGTGCTGTGTGTTCCCCTTCAGCAACGTAGTTAAATGCCCGGCTCTGTGTTTTCCTACAAGCCAGACTTTGTTTCAGGTAAACGCATTCACTTTTCAGCTCAAATGAAGCTACATTGTTCACGAAGCTCACACGTTTCTCGCTCTTAACTGAAAAGCATTGGATGTTAGAGGACCTGTGGTTTGTATCAGTGTCAGAAACAGAGTTGAAGTAGATATGGTCTTTGTGTGTAGGAAACACAGTACTTTTGTTCTGAGCACACTCATGTTTCCCTCTGTATGAGAGAGTATAGAAAGCAAGAGCGTGCTTCTTGCTCTAAAGCAGAGTGTGTTTCATGAATGAGAACTGTGCTGTGTGTTCCCCTTCAGAAACGCAGTTAAATGCCCGGCTATGTGTTTTCCTACAAGCAAGACTTCATTTTGGGTAAACGCAGTCACATTTTAGCTCAAACGAAGCAAAATTGTTCACGAAGCTCACACGTTTCTCGCTCTTTACTGTAAAGCAATGGATTGTAGAGGACCTGTGGTTTGTATCAGTTTCAGAAACAGAGTTGAACTAGATATGGTCCGTGTGTGTAGGAAACACAGTACTTTTTTTCTTAGCACACTCACGTTTCCCTCTGTATGAGAGACTCTAGAAAGCAAGAGCGTGCTTCTTGCTCTAAAGCAGAGTGTGTTTCATGAATGGGAACTGTGCTGTGTGTTCCCCTTCAGAAACGTAGTTAAATGCCTAGCTCTGTGTTTCCCTACAAGCCAGACTTCGTTTCAGGTAAACGCATTCACTTTTCAGCTCAAATGAAGCTACATTGTTCACGAAGCTCACAAGTTTCTCGCTCTTAAATGAAAATCATTGGATGTTAGAGGACTTGTGGTTTGTATAATTTTCAGAAACAGAGTTGAACTAGATATGGTGTGTGTGTGTAGGAAACACAGTACTTTTGTTCTGAAGCATACTCACGTTTCCCTCTGTATGAGAGACTCTAGAAAGCAAGAGCTTGCTTCTTGCTCTAAAGCACAGTGTGTTTCATGAATGAGAACTGTGCTGTGTGTTTCCCTTCATAAAGGGAGTTAAAAGCCCGGCTCTGTGTTTTCCTACAAGCAAGACTTCGTTTCAGGTAAACGCATTCACTTTTCAGCTCAAACGAAGCTACATTGTTCCTGAAACTCACACGTTTCTCGCTCTTAACTGAAAAGCAATGGATGTTAGAGGACCTGTGGTTTGTATCAGTTTCAGAAACAGAGTTGAACTAGATATGGTCCGTGGGTGTAGGAAACACAGTACTTTTTTTCTGAGCACACTCACGTTTCCCTCTGTATGAGAGACTCTAGAAAGCAACAGCGTGCTTCTTGCTCTAAAGCAGAGTGTGTTTCATGAATGAGAACTGTGCTGTGTGTTCCCCTTCAGAAACGTAGTCAAATGCCCGGCTCTGTGTTTTCCTACAAGCCAGACTTCGTTTCAGGTAAACGCATTCGCATTTCAGCTCAAATGAAGCTACATTGTTCATGAAGCTCACACGTTTCTCGCTCTTAACTGAAAAGCATTGGATGTTAGAGGACATGTGGTTTGTATCAGTTTCAGAAACAGAGTTGAAGTAGATATGGTCTTTGTGTGTAGGAAACACAGTACTTTTGTTCTGAGCACACTCATGTTTCCCTCTGTATGAGAGAGTATAGAAAGCAAGAGCGTGCTTCTTGCTCTAAAGCAGAGTGTGTTTCATGGATGAGAACTGTGCTTTGTGTTTCCCTTTACAAACGGTGTTAAATGCCAGGGTCTGTGTCTTCCTACAAACAAGACTTCGTTTCAGGTAAATGAGGTCACTTTTCAGCTCAAAGGAAGCTACATTGTTCATGAAACTCACACGTTTCTCGCTCTTAACTGAAAAGCATTGGAAGTTAGAGGACCTGTGGTTTGTATCAGTTTCAGAAACAGAGTTGAACTAGATATGGTATGTGTGTGTAGGAAACACAGTTCTTTTGTTCTGAGCACACTTATGTTTCACTCTGTATGAGAGACTCTAGAAAGAAAGAGCGTGCTTATTGCTCTAAAGCAGAGTGTGTTTCATGAATGAGAACTGTGCTGTGTGTTCCCCTTCAGAAACGGTGTTAAATCCCCGGATCTGTGTCTTCCTACAAGCAAGACTTCGTTTCAGGTAAACGCAGTCACTTTTCAGCTCAAACTCAACTATATTGGTCACGAAGCTCACACGTTTCTTGCTCTTAACTGAAAAGCATTGGATGTTAGAGGACCTGTGGTTTGTATAAGTTTCAGAAACAGTGTTAAACTAGATAGGGTCTGTGTGTGTAGGAAACACAGTTCTTTTATACTGAGCACACTCACGTTTCCCTCAGTATGAGAGAGTCTAGAAGGCAAGAGCATGCTTCTTGCTCTAAAGCAGAGTGTGTTTCATGGATGAGGACTGTGCTGTGTGTTTCCCTTTACAAACGGTGTTAAATGCCAGGGTCTGTGTCTTCCTACAAGCAAGACTTCATTTCAGGTAAACGCAGTCACTTTTCAGCTCAAATGAAGCTTCATTGTTCAAGAAGCTCACACGTTTCTCGCTCTTAACTGAAAAGCATTGGATGTTAGAGGACCTGTAGTTTGTATCAGTTTCATAAAAAGATTAGAACTAGATATGGTCCGTGTGGTTAGGAAACACAGTACATTTGTTCTTAGCACACTCACGTTTCCCTCTGTATGAGAGACTCTAGAAAGCAAGAGCATGCTTCTTGCTCTAAAACAGAGTGTGTTTCATGAATGAGAACTGTGTTGTGTGTTCCCCTTCAGAAACGGAGTTAAATGCCCGGCTCTGTGTCTTCCTACAAGCAAGAGTTCTTTTCAGCTTAAACGAAGCTACATTGTTCACGAAGCTCACAAGTTTCTCGCTCTTAACTTAAAAGCATTGTATGTAGGAGGAACTGTGGCTTGTATCAGTTTCAGAAACAGAGTTGAACTAGATATGGTCTGTGTGGGTAGGAAACACAGTACTTTTGTTCTGAGCACACTCACGTTTCCCTCTGTATGAGAGACTCTAGAAAGAAAGAGCGTGCTTCTTGCTCTAAAGCAGAGTGTGTTTCATGGATGAGAAATGTGCTGTGTGTTTCCCTTTACAAACGGTGCTAAATGCCAGGGTCTGTGTCTTCCTACAAACAAGACTTCGTTTCAGATAAACGCATTCACTTTTCAGCTCAAACGAAGCTACATTGTTCACGAAGCTCACATGTTTCTCGCTCTTAACTGAAAGGCATTGTGTCTTAGAGGACCTGTGGTTTGCATCAGTTTCAGAAACAGAGTTGAACTAGATATGGCCCCTGTGTGTAGGGAACACAGTTCTTTTGTTCTGAGCACACTCACGTTTCCCTCTGTATGAGAGATTCTAGAAAGCAAGAGCATGCTTCTTGCTCTAAAGCAGAGTGTGTTTCATGAATGAGAACTGTGCTGTGTGTTTCCCTTCAGAAACGTAGTTAAATGCCCGGCTCCGTGTTTTCCTACAATAAGACTTCATTTTGGTTAAACGCAGTCACTTTTCAGCTCAAACGAAGCTACATTGTTCACAAAGCTCACACGTTTCTCGCTCTTAACTGAAAAGCATTGGATGTTAGAGGACTTGTGGTTTGTATAAGTTTCAGAAACAGAGTTGAACTAGATAGGGTCCGTGTGTGTAGGAAACACAGTTCTTTATTCTGAGCACACTCACTTTTCCCTCTGTATGAGAGAATCTAGAAAGCAAGAGCGTTCTTCTTGCTCTAAAGCAGAGTGTGTTTCCCAGATGAGAACTGTGCTGTGTGTTTCCCTTTAGAAACGGTGTTAAGTGCCCGGCTCTGTGACTCCCTAAAGGCAAGAGTACTTTTCAGCTCAAACGAAGCTACATTGGTCATGAAACTCACACGTTTCTCGCTCTTAACTGAAAAGCAATGGATGTTAGAGGACCTGTGGTTTGTATCAGTTTCAGAAACAGAGTTGAACTAGATATGGTCCGTGGGTGTAGGAAACACAGTACTTTTGTTCTGAGCACACTCACGTTTCCCTCTGTATGAGAGACTCTAGAAAGCAACAGCGTGCTTCTTGCTCTAAAGCAGAGTGTGTTTCATGAATGAGAACTGTGCTGTGTGTTCCCCTTCAGAAACGTAGTTAAATGCCCGGCTCTGTGTTTTCCTACAAGCCAGACTTCGTTTCAGGTAAACGCATTCGCATTTCAGCTCAAATGAAGCTACATTGTTCATGAAGCTCACACGTTTCTCGCTCTTAACTGAAAAGCATTGGATGTTAGAGGACCTGTGGTTTGTATCAGTTTCAGAAACAGAGTTGAAGTAGATATGGTCTTTGTGTGTAGGAAACACAGTACTTTTGTTCTGAGCACACTCATGTTTCCCTCTGTATGAGAGAGTATAGAAAGCAAGAGCGTGCTTCTTGCTCTAAAGCAGAGTGTGTTTCATGGATGAGAACTGTGCTTTGTGTTTCCCTTTACAAATGGTGTTAAATGCCAGGGTCTGTGTCTTCCTACAAACAAGACTTCGTTTCAGGTAAATGAGGTCACTTTTCAGCTCAAAGGAAGCTACATTGTTCATGAAACTCACACGTTTCTCGCTCTTAACTGAAAAGCATTGGAAGTTAGAGGACCTGTGGTTTGTATCAGTTTCAGAAACAGAGTTGAACTAGATATGGTATGTGTGTGTAGGAAACACAGTTCTTTTGTTCTGAGCACACTTATGTTTCACTCTGTATGAGAGACTCTAGAAAGAAAGAGCGTGCTTATTGCTCTAAAGCAGAGTGTGTTTCATGAATGAGAACTGTGCTGTGTGTTCCCCTTCAGAAACGGTGTTAAATCCCCGGATCTGTGTCTTCCTACAATCAAGACTTCGTTTCAGGTAAACGCAGTCACTTTTCAGCTCAAACTCAACTATATTGGTCACGAAGCTCACACGTTTCTTGCTCTTAACTGAAAAGCATTGCATGTTAGAGGACCTGTGGTTTGTATAAGTTTCAGAAACAGTGTTAAACTAGATAGGGTCTGTGTGTGTAGGAAACACAGTTCTTTTATACTGAGCA
Source organism: Onychomys leucogaster (assembly GCA_949786385.1). Taxonomy (NCBI): domain Eukaryota; kingdom Metazoa; phylum Chordata; class Mammalia; order Rodentia; family Cricetidae; genus Onychomys; species Onychomys leucogaster. The sequence goes on along the minus strand of CATKUP010000114.1, from coordinate 507,833 downwards.
CACTCACGTTTCCCTCTGTATGAGAGAGTCTAGAAAGCAAGAGCATGCTTCTTGCTCTAAATCAGAGTGTGTTTCATGGATGAGGACTGTGCTGTGTGTTTCCCTTTACAAACGGTGTTAAATGCCAGGGTCTGTGTCTTCCTACAAGCAAGACTTCATTTCAGGTAAACGCAGTCACTTTTCAGCTCAAATGAAGCTTCATTGTTCACGAAGCTCACACGTTTCTCGCTCTTAACTGAAAAGCATTGGATGTTAGAGGACCTGTGGTTTGTATCAGTTTCAGAAACAGATTTGAACTAGATATGGTCCGTGTGGTTAGGAAACACAGTACATTTGTTCTTAGCACACTCACGTTTCCCTCTGTATGAGAGACTCTAGAAAGCAAGAGCATGCTTCTTGCTCTAAAACAGAGTGTGTTTCATGAATGAGAACTGTGTTGTGTGTTCCCCTTCAGAAACGGAGTTAAATGCCCGGCTCTGTGTCTTCCTACAAGCAAGAGTTCTTTTCAGCTTAAACGAAGCTACATTGTTCACGAAGCTCACAAGTTTCTCGCTCTTAACTTAAAAGCATTGTATGTAGGAGGAACTGTGGCTTGTATCAGTTTCAGAAACAGAGTTGAACTAGATATGGTCTGTGTGGGTAGGAAACACAGTACTTTTGTTCTGAGCACACTCACGTTTCCCTCTGTATGAGAGACTCTAGAAAGCAAGAGCGTGCTTCTTGCTCTAAAGCAGAGTGTGTTTCATGGATGAGAAATGTGCTGTGTGTTTCCCTTTACAAACGGTGTTAAATGCCAGGGTCTGTGTCTTCCTACAAACAAGACTTCGTTTCAGATAAACGCATTCACTTTTCAGCTCAAACGAAGCTACATTGTTCACGAAGCTCACATGTTTCTCGCTCTTAACTGAAAGGCATTGGGTCTTAGAGGACATGTGGTTTGTATCAGTTTCAGAAACAGAGTTGAACTAGATATGGTCCGTGGGTGTAGGAAACACAGTACTTTTTTTCTGAGCACACTCATGTTTCCCTCTGTATGAGAGACTCTAGAAAGCAAGAGCGTGCTTCTTGCTCTAAAGCAGAGTGTGTTTCATGAATGAGAACTGTGCTGTGTGTTCCCCTTCAGAAACGCAGTTAAATGCCCGGCTATGTGTTTTCCTACAAGCAAGACTTCATTTTGGGTAAACGCAGTCACATTTTAGCTCAAACGAAGCAAAATTGTTCACGAAGCTCACACGTTTCTCGCTCTTTACTGTAAAGCAATGGATTGTAGAGGACCTGTGGTTTGTATCAGTTTCAGAAACAGAGTTGAACTAGATATGGTCCGTGTGTGTAGGAAACACAGTACTTTTTTTCTTAGCACACTCACGTTTCCCTCTGTATGAGAGACTCTAGAAAGCAAGAGCGTGCTTCTTGCTCTAAAGCAGAGTGTGTTTCATGAATGAGAACTGTGCGGTGTGTTCCCCTTCAGAAACGTAGTTAAATGCCTAGCTCTGTGTTTCCCTACAAGCCAGACTTCGTTTCAGGTAAACGCATTCACTTTTCAGCTCAAATGAAGCTACATTGTTCACGAAGCTCACAAGTTTCTCGCTCTTAAATGAAAATCATTGGATGTTAGAGGACTTGTGGTTTGTATAATTTTCAGAAACAGAGTTGAACTAGATATGGTCTGTGTGTGTAGGAAACACAGTACTTTTGTTCTGAGCATACTCACGTTTCCCTCTGTATGAGAGACTCTAGAAAGCAAGAGCTTGCTTCTTGCTCTAAAGCACAGTGTGTTTCATGAATGAGAACTGTGCTGTGTGTTTCCCTTCATAAAGGGAGTTAAAAGCCCGGCTCTGTGTTTTCCTACAAGCAAGACTTCGTTTCAGGTAAACGCATTCACTTTTCAGCTCAAACGAAGCTACATTGTTCCTGAAACTCACACGTTTCTCGCTCTTAACTGAAAAGCAATGGATGTTAGAGGACCTGTGGTTTGTATCAGTTTCAGAAACAGAGTTGAACTAGATATGGTCCGTGGGTGTAGGAAACACAGTACTTTTTTTCTGAGCACACTCACGTTTCCCTCTGTATGAGAGACTCTAGAAAGCAACAGCGTGCTTCTTGCTCTAAAGCAGAGTGTGTTTCATGAATGAGAACTGTGCTGTGTGTTCCCCTTCAGAAACGTAGTTAAATGCCCGGCTCTGTGTTTTCCTACAAGCCAGACTTCATTTCAGGTAAACGCATTCGCATTTCAGCTCAAATGAAGCTACATTGTTCATGAAGCTCACACGTTTCTCGCTCTTAACTGAAAAGCATTGGATGTTAGAGGACCTGTGGTTTGTATCAGTTTCAGAAACAGAGTTGAAGTAGATATGGTCTTTGTGTGTAGGAAACACAGTACTTTTGTTCTGAGCACACTCATGTTTCCCTCTGTATGAGAGAGTATAGAAAGCAAGAGCGTGCTTCTTGCTCTAAAGCAGAGTGTGTTTCATGGATGAGAACTGTGCTTTGTGTTTCCCTTTACAAACGGTGTTAAATGCCAGGGTCTGTGTCTTCCTACAAACAAGACTTCGTTTCAGGTAAATGAGGTCACTTTTCAGCTCAAAGGAAGCTACATTGTTCATGAAACTCACACGTTTCTCGCTCTTAACTGAAAAGCATTGGAAGTTAGAGGACCTGTGGGTTGTATCAGTTTCAGAAACAGAGTTGAACTAGATATGGTATGTGTGTGTAGGAAACACAGTTCTTTTGTTCTGAGCACACTTATGTTTCACTCTGTATGAGAGACTCTAGAAAGAAAGAGCGTGCTTATTGCTCTAAAGCAGAGTGTGTTTCATGAATGAGAACTGTGCTGTGTGTTCCCCTTCAGAAACGGTGTTAAATGCCCGGATCTGTGTCTTCCTACAAGCAAGACTTCGTTTCAGGTAAACGCAGTCACTTTTCAGCTCAAACTAAGCTACATTGTTCACGAAGCTCACACGTTTCTCGCTCTTAACTGAAAAGCACTGGATGTTAGAGGACCTGTGGTTTGTATCAGTTTCAGAAACAGAGTTGAAATAGATATGGTCCGTGTGTGTAGGAAACACAGTCTTTTGTTCTGAGCACACTCACGTTTCCCTCTGTATGAGAGACTCTAGAAAGCAAGAGTGTGCTTCTTGCTCTAAAGCAGAGTGTGTTTCATGAATGAGAACTGTGCTGTGTGTTCCCCTTCAGAAACATAGTTAAATGCCCGGCTCTGTGTTTTCCTACAAGCAAGACTTCATTTTGGGTAAACACAGTCACATTTTAGCTCAAACGAAGAAACCTTGTTCACGAAGCTCACACGTTTCTCGCTCTTAACATAATAGCATTTGATGTTAGAGGACCTGTGGTTTGTATCAGTTTAAGAAACTGAGTTGAAGTAGATATGGTCCCTGTGTGTAGGAAACAAAGTTCTTTTGTTCTGAGCACACTCACGTTTCCCTCTGTATCAGAGACTCTAGAAAGTAGGAGCTTGCTTCTTGCTCTAAAGCACAGTGTGTTTCATGAATGAGAACTGTGCTGTTTGTTTCCCGTCAGATTCGGAGTTAAATGCCCGGCTCTGTGACTCCCTACAGGCAAGAAAACTTTTCAGCTCAAACGAAGCTACATTGTTCACGAAGCTCACACGTTTCTCGCTCTTAACTGAAAAGCATTGGCTGTTAAAGGACCTGTGGTTTGTATCAGTTTGAGAAACAGAGTTGAACTAGATATGGTCCTTGTGTGTAGAAAACTCAGTACTTTTGTTCTGAGCACACTCACGTTTCCCTCTGTATGAGAGACCCTAGAAAGCAAGAGCATGCTTCTTGCTCTAAAGCAGAGTGTGTTTCATGAATGAGAACTGTGTTTTGTTCTGAGCACACTCACGTTTCCCTCTGTATGAGAGACCCTAGAAAGCAAGAGCATGCTTCTTGCTCTAAAGCAGAGTGTGTTTCATGAATGAGCACTTTGTTGTGTGTTCCCCTTCAGAAACAGAGTTAAATGCCCGGCTCTGTGTCTTCCTACAAGCAAGAGTTCTTTTCAGCTTAAACGAAGCTACATTGTTCACGAAGCTCTCAAGTTTCTTGCTCTTAACTTAAAAGCATTGTATGTAGGAGGAACTGTGGCTTGTATCAGTTTCAGAAACAGAGTTGAACTAGATATGGTCTGTGTGGGTAGGATACACAGTACTTTTGTTCTGAGCACACTCAAGTTTCCCTCTGTATGAGAGACTCTAGAAAGCAAGAGCGTGCTTCTTGCTCTAAAGCAGAGTGTGTTTCATGGATGAGAAATGTGCTGTGTGTTTCCCTTTACAAACGGTGTTAAAAGCCAGGGTCTGTGTCTTCCTACAAACAAGACTTCGTTTCAGATAAACGCGGTCACTTTTCAGCTCAAACGAAGCTACATTGTTCACGAAGCTCACACGTTTCTCGCTCTTAACTAAAAAGCATTGGATGTTAGAGGACCTGTGGTTTGTATCAGTTTCAGAAACAGAGATGAAATAGATATGGTCTCTGTGTGTAGGAAACACTGTACGTTTGTTCTGAGCACACTCACGTTTCCCTCTGTATGAGAGATTCTAGAAAGCAAGAGCGTGCTTCTCGCTCTAAAGCAGAGTGTGTTTCATGAATGAGAACTGTGCTGTGTGTTCCCCTTCAGAAACGTAGTTAAATGCCCGGCTATGTGTTTTCCTACAAGCAAGACTTCATTTTGGGTAAACGCAGTCATATTTTAGCTCAAATGAAGCAAAATTGTTCACGAAGCTCACACGTTTCTCGCTCTTTACTGAAAAGCAATGGATTGTAGAGGACCTGTGGTTTGTATCAGTTTCAGAAACAGAGTTGAACTAGATATGTTCCGTGTGTGTAGGAAACACAGTACTTTATTTCTGAGCACACTCACGTTTCCCTCTGTATGAGAGACTCTAGAAAGCAAGAGCGTGCTTCTTGCTCTAAAGCAGAGTGTGTTTCATGAATGAGAACTGTGTTGTGTGTTTCCCTTCAGAAACGGAGTTAAATGCCCGGCTCTGTAGTTTCCTACAACAAGACTTCATTTTGGGTAAACGCAGTCACATTTCAGCTCAAACGAAGCTACATTGTTCACGAAACTCACACGTTTCTCACTCTTAACTGAAAAGCATTGGCTGTTAAAGGACCTGTGGTTTGTTTCAGTTTCAGAAACAGAGTTGAACTAGATATGGTCCGTGTGTGTAGAAAACTCAGTACTTTTGTTCTGAGCACACTCACGTTTCCCTCTGTATGAGAGACCCTAGAAAGCAAGAGCATGCTTCTTGCTAAAAGCAGAGTGTGTTTCATGAATGAGAACTGTGTTTTGTTCTGAGCACACTCACGTTTCCCTCTGTATGAGAGACCCTAGAAAGCAAGAGCATGCTTCTTGCTCTAAAGCAGAGTGTGTTTCATGAATGAGCACTTTGTTGTGTGTTCCCCTTCAGAAACAGAGTTAAATGCCCGGCTCTGTGTCTTCCTACAAGCAAGAGTTCTTTTCAGCTTAAACGAAGCTACATTGTTCACGAAGCTCTCAAGTTTCTTGCTCTTAACTTAAAAGCATTGTATGTAGGAGGAACTGTGGCTTGTATCAGTTTCAGAAACAGAGTTGAACTAGATATGGTCTGTGTGGGTAGGATACACAGTACTTTTGTTCTGAGCACACTCAAGTTTCCCTCTGTATGAGAGACTCTAGAAAGCAAGAGCGTGCTTCTTGCTCTAAAGCAGAGTGTGTTTCATGGATGAGAAATGTGCTGTGTGTTTCCCTTTACAAACGGTGTTAAAAGCCAGGGTCTGTGTCTTCCTACAAACAAGACTTCGTTTCAGATAAACGCGGTCACTTTTCAGCTCAAACGAAGCTACATTGTTCACGAAGCTCACACGTTTCTCGCTCTTAACTAAAAAGCATTGGATGTTAGAGGACCTGTGGTTTGTATCAGTTTCAGAAACAGAGATGAAATAGATATGGTCTCTGTGTGTAGGAAACACTGTACGTTTGTTCTGAGCACACTCACGTTTCCCTCTGTATGAGAGATTCTAGAAAGCAAGAGCGTGCTTCTCGCTCTAAAGCAGAGTGTGTTTCATGAATGAGAACTGTGCTGTGTGTTCCCCTTCAGAAACGTAGTTAAATGCCCGGCTATGTGTTTTCCTACAAGCAAGACTTCATTTTGGGTAAACGCAGTCATATTTTAGCTCAAATGAAGCAAAATTGTTCACGAAGCTCACACGTTTCTCGCTCTTTACTGAAAAGCAATGGATTGTAGAGGACCTGTGGTTTGTATCAGTTTCAGAAACAGAGTTGAACTAGATATGTTCCGTGTGTGTAGGAAACACAGTACTTTATTTCTGAGCACACTCACGTTTCCCTCTGTATGAGAGACTCTAGAAAGCAAGAGCGTGCTTCTTGCTCTAAAGCAGAGTGTGTTTCATGAATGAGAACTGTGTTGTGTGTTTCCCTTCAGAAACGGAGTTAAATGCCCGGCTCTGTAGTTTCCTACAACAAGACTTCATTTTGGGTAAACGCAGTCACATTTCAGCTCAAACGAAGCTACATTGTTCACGAAACTCACACGTTTCTCACTCTTAACTGAAAAGCATTGGCTGTTAAAGGACCTGTGGTTTGTTTCAGTTTCAGAAACAGAGTTGAACTAGATATGGTCCGTGTGTGTAGAAAACTCAGTACTTTTGTTCTGAGCACACTCACGTTTCCCTCTGTATGAGAGACCCTAGAAAGCAAGAGCATGCTTCTTGCTCTAAAGCAGAGTGTGTTTCATGAATGAGAACTGTGTTGTGTGTTCCCCTTCAGAAACGGAGTTAAATGCCCGGCTCTGTGTCTTCCTACAAGCAAGAGTTCTTTTCAGCTTAAACGAAGCTACATTGTTCACGAAGCTCACAAGTTTCTCGCTCTTCACTTAAAAGCATTGTATGTAGGAGGAACTGTGGCTTGTATCAGTTTCAGAAACAGAGTTGAACTAGATATGGTCTGTGTGGGTAGGAAACACAGTACTTTTGTTCTGAGCACACTCACGTTTCCCTCTGTATGAGAGACTCTAGAAAGCAAGAGCGTGCTTCTTGCTCTAAAGCAGAGTGTGTTTCATGGATGAGAAATGTGCTGTGTGTTTCCCTTTACAAACGGTGTTAAATGCCAGGGTCTGTGTCTTCCTACAAACAAGACTTCGTTTCAGATAAACGCATTCACTTTTCAGCTCAAACGAAGCTACATTGTTCACGAAGCTCACATGTTTCTCACTCTTAACTGAAAGGCATTGGGTCTTAGAGGACCTGTGGTTTGTATCAGTTTCAGAAACAGAGTTGAACTAGATATGGCCCCTGTGTGTAGGGAACACAGTTCTTTTGTTCTGAGCACACTCACGTTTCCCTCTGTATGAGAGATTCTAGAAAGCAAGAGCATGCTTCTTGCTCTAAAGCAGAGTGTGTTTCATGAATGAGAACTGTGCTGTGTGTTTCCCTTCAGAAACGTAGTTAAATGCCCGGCTCCGTGTTTTCCTACAATAAGACTTCATTTTGGTTAAACGCAGTCACTTTTCAGCTCAAAGGAAGCTACATTGTTCACGAAGCTCACACGTTTCTCGCTCTTAACTGAAAAGCATTGGATGTTAGAGGACTTGTGGTTTGTATAAGTTTCAGAAACAGAGTTGAACTAGATAGGGTCCGTGTGTGTAGGAAACACAGTTCTTTATTCTGAGCACACTCACTTTTCCCTCTGTATGAGAGAATCTAGAAAGCAAGAGCGTGCTTCTTGCTCTAAAGCAGAGTGTGTTTCCCAGATGAGAACTGTGCTGTGTGTTTCCCTTTAGAAACGGTGTTAAATGCCCGGCTCTGTGACTCCCTAAAGTCAAGAGTACTTTTCAGCTCAAACGAAGCTACATTGTTCATGAAACTCACACGTTTCTCGCTCTTAACTGAAAAGCAATGGATGTTAGAGGACCTATGGTTTGTATCAGTTTCAGAAAAAGAGTTGAACTAGATATGGTCCGTGGGTGTAGGAAACACAGTACTTTTTTTCTGAGCACACTCACGTTTCCCTCTGTATGAGAGACTCTAGAAAGCAAGAGCGTGCTTCTTGCTCTAAAGCAGAGTGTGTTTCATGAATGAGAACTGAGCTGTGTGTTCCCCTTCAGAAACGTAGTTAAATGCCCGGCTCTGTGTTTTCCTACAAGCCCGACTTCGTTTCAGGTAAACGCAGTCACTTTTCAGCTCAAATGAAGCTACATTGTTCAAGAAGCTCACACGTTTCTCGCTCTTAACGGAAAACCATTGGATGTTAGAGGACCTGTGGTTTGTATCAGTTTCAGAAACAGAGTTGAAGTAGATATGGTCTTTGTGTGTAGGAAACACAGTACTTTTGTTCTGAGCACACTCATGTTTCCCTCTGTATGAGAGAGTATAGAAAGCAAGAGCGTGCTTCTTGCTCTAAAGCAGAGTGTGTTTCATGGATGAGAACTGTGCTGTGTGTTTTCCTTTACAAACGGTGTTAAATGCCAGGGTCTGTGTCTTCCTACAAACAAGACTTCGTTTCAGGTAAATGAGGTCACTTTTCAGCTCAAAGGAAGCTACATTGTTCATGAAACTCACACGTTTCTCGCTCTTAACTGAAAAGCATTGGAAGTTAGAGGACCTGTGGTTTGTATCAGTTTCAGAAACAGAGTTGAACTAGATATGGTATGTGTGTGTAGGAAACACAGTTCTTTTGTTCTGAGCACACTTATGTTTCCCTCTGTATGTGAGACTCTAGAAAGAAAGAGCGTGCTTATTGCTCTAAAGCAGAGTGTGTTTCATGAATGAGAACTGTGCTGTGTGTTACCCTTCAGAAACAGAGTAAAATGCCTGGCTGTGTGTCTTCCTACAAGCAAGACTCGGTTTCAGGTAAATGCAGTCACTTTTCAGCTCAAACGAAGCTACATTGTTCACGAAGCTCACACGTTTCCCGCTCTTAACTGAAAATCATTGGATGTTAGAGGACCTGTGGTTTGTATAAGTTTCAGAAACAGTGTTGAACTAGATAGGGTCTGTGTGTGCAGGAAACACAGTTCTTTTATTCTGAGCACACTCATGTTTCCCTCTTTATGAGAGAATTTAGAAAGCAAGAGCGTGCTTCTTGCTCTAATACAGAGTGTGTTTCATGAATGATAACTGTGCTGTGTGTTTCCCTTCAGAAACGGAGTTAAATGCCCGGCTCTGTGTTTTCCTACAACAAGACTACATTTAGGGTAAACACAGTCACTTTTCAGCTCAAAGGAAGCTACATTGTTCATGAAGCTCACACGTTTCTCGCTCTTAACAGAAAAGAATTGTATGTAGGAGGACCTGTGGTTTGTATCAGTTTCAGAAACAGAGTTGAACTATATATGGACTGTGTGGGTAGGATACACAGTACTTTTGTTCTGAGCACACTCACGTTTCCCTCTGTATGAGAGACTCTAGAAAGCAAGAGCGTGCTTCTTGCTCTAAAGCAGAGTGTGTTTCATGGATGAGAACTGTGCTGTGTGTTTCCCTTTACAAATGGTGTTAAATGCCAGGGTCTGTGTCTTCCTACAAACAAGACTTCGTTTCAGGTAAACGAGGTCACTTTTCAGCTCAAACGAAGCTACATTGTTCACGAAGCTCACACGTTTCTCGCTCTTAACTGAAAGGCATTGAGTGTTAGAGGACCTGTGGTTTGTATCAGTTTAAGAAACAGAGTTGAACTATATATGGCCCGTGTGTGTAGGGAACACAGTTCTTTTGTTCTGAGCACACTCATGTTTCCCTCTGTATGAGAGAGTCTAGAAAGCAAGAGCGTGCTTCTTGCTCTAAAGCAGAGTGTGTTTCATGGATGAGACCATTGCTGTGTGTTTCCCTTTACAAACGGTGTTAAATGCCAGGGTCTGTGTCTTCCTACAAACAAGACTTTGTTTCAGGTAAACGAGGTCACTTTTCAGCTCAAAGAAAGCTACATTGTTCACGAAGCTCACACGTTTCTATCTCTTAACTGAAAAGCATTGGATGTTAGAGGACCTGGGGTTTGTATCAGTTTCAGAAACAGCGTTGAACTAGATATGGTCTGTGTGTGTAGGAAACACAGTACTTTTGTTCTGAGCACACTCACGTTTCCCTCAGTATGAGACACTCTAGAAAGCAAGAGCGTGCTTCTTGCTCTAAAGCAGAGTGTGTTTCATGAATGAGAACTGTGCTGTGTGTTCCCCTTCAGAAACGTAGTTAAATGCCCGGCTCTGTGTTTTGCTACAAGCAAGACTTCATTTTGTGTAAACGCAGTCACATTTTAGCTCAAACGAAGCAACATTGTTTACAAAGCTCACACGTTTCTCGCTCTTAACATAAAAGCATTTGATGTTAGAGGACCTGTGGTTTGTATCAGTTTAAGAAACTGAGTTGAAGTTGATATGGTCCGTGTGTGTAGGAAACACAGTACTTTTGTTCTGAGCACACTCACGTTTACCTCTGTATGAGAGACGCTAGAAAGCAAGTGCTTGCTTCATGCTCTACACAGTGTGTTTCATGAATGACAACTGTGCTGTGTGTTTCCCTTCAGAAACGGAGTTAAAAGCCCGGCTCTGTGTCTTCCTACATGCAAGACTTCGTTTCAGGTAAACGCATTCACTTTTCAGCTCAAACTAAGCTACATTGTTCACGAAGCTCACATGTTTCTCGATCTTAACTGAAAGGCATTGGGTGTTAGAGGACCTGTGGATTGTATCAGTTTCAGAAACAGAGTTGAACTAGATAGGGTCCGTGTGTGTAGGAAACACAGTTCTTTATTCTGAGCACACTCACTTTTCCCTCTGTATGAGAGAATCTAGAAAGCAAGAGCGTGCTTCTTGCTCTAAAGCAGAGTGTGTTTCCCGGAAGAGAACTGTGCTGTGTGTTTCCCTTTAGAAATGGAGTTAAATGCCCAGCTCTGTGACTCCCTACAAGCAAGAGTACATTTCAGCTCAAACGAAGCTACATTGTTCATGAAACTCACACGTTTCTCGCTCTTAACTGAAAAGCAATGGATGTTAGAGGACCTGTGGATTGTATCAGTTTCAGAAACAGAGTTGAACTAGATATGGTCCGTGGGTGTAGGAAACACAGTACTTTTTTTCTGAGCACACTCACGTTTCCCTCTGTATGAGAGACTCTAGAAAGCAAGAGCGTGCTTCTTGCTCTAAAGCAGAGTGTGTTTCATGAATGAGAACTGTGCTGTGTGTTCCCCTTCAGCAACGTAGTTAAATGCCCGGCTCTGTGTTTTCCTACAAGCCAGACTTTGTTTCAGGTAAACGCATTCACTTTTCAGCTCAAATGAAGCTACATTGTTCACGAAGCTCACACGTTTCTCGCTCTTAACTGAAAAGCATTGGATGTTAGAGGACCTGTGGTTTGTATCAGTGTCAGAAACAGAGTTGAAGTAGATATGGTCTTTGTGTGTAGGAAACACAGTACTTTTGTTCTGAGCACACTCATGTTTCCCTCTGTATGAGAGAGTATAGAAAGCAAGAGCGTGCTTCTTGCTCTAAAGCAGAGTGTGTTTCATGAATGAGAACTGTGCTGTGTGTTCCCCTTCAGAAACGCAGTTAAATGCCCGGCTATGTGTTTTCCTACAAGCAAGACTTCATTTTGGGTAAACGCAGTCACATTTTAGCTCAAACGAAGCAAAATTGTTCACGAAGCTCACACGTTTCTCGCTCTTTACTGTAAAGCAATGGATTGTAGAGGACCTGTGGTTTGTATCAGTTTCAGAAACAGAGTTGAACTAGATATGGTCCGTGTGTGTAGGAAACACAGTACTTTTTTTCTTAGCACACTCACGTTTCCCTCTGTATGAGAGACTCTAGAAAGCAAGAGCGTGCTTCTTGCTCTAAAGCAGAGTGTGTTTCATGAATGGGAACTGTGCGGTGTGTTCCCCTTCAGAAACGTAGTTAAATGCCTAGCTCTGTGTTTCCCTACAAGCCAGACTTCGTTTCAGGTAAACGCATTCACTTTTCAGCTCAAATGAAGCTACATTGTTCACGAAGCTCACAAGTTTCTCGCTCTTAAATGAAAATCATTGGATGTTAGAGGACTTGTGGTTTGTATAATTTTCAGAAACAGAGTTGAACTAGATATGGTCTGTGTGTGTAGGAAACACAGTACTTTTGTTCTGAGCATACTCACGTTTCCCTCTGTATGAGAGACTCTAGAAAGCAAGAGCTTGCTTCTTGCTCTAAAGCACAGTGTGTTTCATGAATGAGAACTGTGCTGTGTGTTTCCCTTCATAAAGGGAGTTAAAAGCCCGGCTCTGTGTTTTCCTACAAGCAAGACTTCGTTTCAGGTAAACGCATTCACTTTTCAGCTCAAACGAAGCTACATTGTTCCTGAAACTCACACGTTTCTCGCTCTTAACTGAAAAGCAATGGATGTTAGAGGACCTGTGGTTTGTATCAGTTTCAGAAACAGAGTTGAACTAGATATGGTCCGTGGGTGTAGGAAACACAGTACTTTTTTTCTGAGCACACTCACGTTTCCCTCTGTATGAGAGACTCTAGAAAGCAACAGCGTGCTTCTTGCTCTAAAGCAGAGTGTGTTTCATGAATGAGAACTGTGCTGTGTGTTCCCCTTCAGAAACGTAGTCAAATGCCCGGCTCTGTGTTTTCCTACAAGCCAGACTTCGTTTCAGGTAAACGCATTCGCATTTCAGCTCAAATGAAGCTACATTGTTCATGAAGCTCACACGTTTCTCGCTCTTAACTGAAAAGCATTGGATGTTAGAGGACATGTGGTTTGTATCAGTTTCAGAAACAGAGTTGAAGTAGATATGGTCTTTGTGTGTAGGAAACACAGTACTTTTGTTCTGAGCACACTCATGTTTCCCTCTGTATGAGAGAGTATAGAAAGCAAGAGCGTGCTTCTTGCTCTAAAGCAGAGTGTGTTTCATGGATGAGAACTGTGCTTTGTGTTTCCCTTTACAAACGGTGTTAAATGCCAGGGTCTGTGTCTTCCTACAAACAAGACTTCGTTTCAGGTAAATGAGGTCACTTTTCAGCTCAAAGGAAGCTACATTGTTCATGAAACTCACACGTTTCTCGCTCTTAACTGAAAAGCATTGGAAGTTAGAGGACCTGTGGTTTGTATCAGTTTCAGAAACAGAGTTGAACTAGATATGGTATGTGTGTGTAGGAAACACAGTTCTTTTGTTCTGAGCACACTTATGTTTCACTCTGTATGAGAGACTCTAGAAAGAAAGAGCGTGCTTATTGCTCTAAAGCAGAGTGTGTTTCATGAATGAGAACTGTGCTGTGTGTTCCCCTTCAGAAACGGTGTTAAATCCCCGGATCTGTGTCTTCCTACAAGCAAGACTTCGTTTCAGGTAAACGCAGTCACTTTTCAGCTCAAACTCAACTATATTGGTCACGAAGCTCACACGTTTCTTGCTCTTAACTGAAAAGCATTGGATGTTAGAGGACCTGTGGTTTGTATAAGTTTCAGAAACAGTGTTAAACTAGATAGGGTCTGTGTGTGTAGGAAACACAGTTCTTTTATACTGAGCACACTCACGTTTCCCTCAGTATGAGAGAGTCTAGAAGGCAAGAGCATGCTTCTTGCTCTAAAGCAGAGTGTGTTTCATGGATGAGGACTGTGCTGTGTGTTTCCCTTTACAAACGGTGTTAAATGCCAGGGTCTGTGTCTTCCTACAAGCAAGACTTCATTTCAGGTAAACGCAGTCACTTTTCAGCTCAAATGAAGCTTCATTGTTCAAGAAGCTCACACGTTTCTCGCTCTTAACTGAAAAGCATTGGATGTTAGAGGACCTGTAGTTTGTATCAGTTTCATAAAAAGATTAGAACTAGATATGGTCCGTGTGGTTAGGAAACACAGTACATTTGTTCTTAGCACACTCACGTTTCCCTCTGTATGAGAGACTCTAGAAAGCAAGAGCATGCTTCTTGCTCTAAAACAGAGTGTGTTTCATGAATGAGAACTGTGTTGTGTGTTCCCCTTCAGAAACGGAGTTAAATGCCCGGCTCTGTGTCTTCCTACAAGCAAGAGTTCTTTTCAGCTTAAACGAAGCTACATTGTTCACGAAGCTCACAAGTTTCTCGCTCTTAACTTAAAAGCATTGTATGTAGGAGGAACTGTGGCTTGTATCAGTTTCAGAAACAGAGTTGAACTAGATATGGTCTGTGTGGGTAGGAAACACAGTACTTTTGTTCTGAGCACACTCACGTTTCCCTCTGTATGAGAGACTCTAGAAAGCAAGAGCGTGCTTCTTGCTCTAAAGCAGAGTGTGTTTCATGGATGAGAAATGTGCTGTGTGTTTCCCTTTACAAACGGTGCTAAATGCCAGGGTCTGTGTCTTCCTACAAACAAGACTTCGTTTCAGATAAACGCATTCACTTTTCAGCTCAAACGAAGCTACATTGTTCACGAAGCTCACATGTTTCTCGCTCTTAACTGAAAGGCATTGTGTCTTAGAGGACCTGTGGTTTGCATCAGTTTCAGAAACAGAGTTGAACTAGATATGGCCCCTGTGTGTAGGGAACACAGTTCTTTTGTTCTGAGCACACTCACGTTTCCCTCTGTATGAGAGATTCTAGAAAGCAAGAGCATGCTTCTTGCTCTAAAGCAGAGTGTGTTTCATGAATGAGAACTGTGCTGTGTGTTTCCCTTCAGAAACGTAGTTAAATGCCCGGCTCCGTGTTTTCCTACAATAAGACTTCATTTTGGTTAAACGCAGTCACTTTTCAGCTCAAACGAAGCTACATTGTTCACGAAGCTCACACGTTTCTCGCTCTTAACTGAAAAGCATTGGATGTTAGAGGACTTGTGGTTTGTATAAGTTTCAGAAACAGAGTTGAACTAGATAGGGTCCGTGTGTGTAGGAAACACAGTTCTTTATTCTGAGCACACTCACTTTTCCCTCTGTATGAGAGAATCTAGAAAGCAAGAGCGTGCTTCTTGCTCTAAAGCAGAGTGTGTTTCCCAGATGAGAACTGTGCTGTGTGTTTCCCTTTAGAAACGGTGTTAAGTGCCCGGCTCTGTGACTCCCTAAAGGCAAGAGTACTTTTCAGCTCAAACGAAGCTACATTGGT
This sequence comes from Onychomys leucogaster, assembly GCA_949786385.1. Taxonomy (NCBI): domain Eukaryota; kingdom Metazoa; phylum Chordata; class Mammalia; order Rodentia; family Cricetidae; genus Onychomys; species Onychomys leucogaster. Next base: position 492,784 of record CATKUP010000114.1, on the reverse strand, counting down.
CATGAAACTCACACGTTTCTCGCTCTTAACTGAAAAGCAATGGATGTTAGAGGACCTGTGGTTTGTATCAGTTTCAGAAACAGAGTTGAACTAGATATGGTCCGTGGGTGTAGGAAACACAGTACTTTTGTTCTGAGCACACTCACGTTTCCCTCTGTATGAGAGACTCTAGAAAGCAACAGCGTGCTTCTTGCTCTAAAGCAGAGTGTGTTTCATGAATGAGAACTGTGCTGTGTGTTCCCCTTCAGAAACGTAGTTAAATGCCCGGCTCTGTGTTTTCCTACAAGCCAGACTTCGTTTCAGGTAAACGCATTCGCATTTCAGCTCAAATGAAGCTACATTGTTCATGAAGCTCACACGTTTCTCGCTCTTAACTGAAAAGCATTGGATGTTAGAGGACCTGTGGTTTGTATCAGTTTCAGAAACAGAGTTGAAGTAGATATGGTCTTTGTGTGTAGGAAACACAGTACTTTTGTTCTGAGCACACTCATGTTTCCCTCTGTATGAGAGAGTATAGAAAGCAAGAGCGTGCTTCTTGCTCTAAAGCAGAGTGTGTTTCATGGATGAGAACTGTGCTTTGTGTTTCCCTTTACAAACGGTGTTAAATGCCAGGGTCTGTGTCTTCCTACAAACAAGACTTCGTTTCAGGTAAATGAGGTCACTTTTCAGCTCAAAGGAAGCTACATTGTTCATGAAACTCACACGTTTCTCGCTCTTAACTGAAAAGCATTGGAAGTTAGAGGACCTGTGGTTTGTATCAGTTTCAGAAACAGAGTTGAACTAGATATGGTATGTGTGTGTAGGAAACACAGTTCTTTTGTTCTGAGCACACTTATGTTTCACTCTGTATGAGAGACTCTAGAAAGAAAGAGCGTGCTTATTGCTCTAAAGCAGAGTGTGTTTCATGAATGAGAACTGTGCTGTGTGTTCCCCTTCAGAAACGGTGTTAAATCCCCGGATCTGTGTCTTCCTACAATCAAGACTTCGTTTCAGGTAAACGCAGTCACTTTTCAGCTCAAACTCAACTATATTGGTCACGAAGCTCACACGTTTCTTGCTCTTAACTGAAAAGCATTGCATGTTAGAGGACCTGTGGTTTGTATAAGTTTCAGAAACAGTGTTAAACTAGATAGGGTCTGTGTGTGTAGGAAACACAGTTCTTTTATACTGAGCACACTCACGTTTCCCTCTGTATGAGAGAGTCTAGAAAGCAAGAGCATGCTTCTTGCTCTAAATCAGAGTGTGTTTCATGGATGAGGACTGTGCTGTGTGTTTCCCTTTACAAACGGTGTTAAATGCCAGGGTCTGTGTCTTCCTACAAGCAAGACTTCATTTCAGGTAAACGCAGTCACTTTTCAGCTCAAATGAAGCTTCATTGTTCACGAAGCTCACACGTTTCTCGCTCTTAACTGAAAAGCATTGGATGTTAGAGGACCTGTGGTTTGTATCAGTTTCAGAAACAGATTTGAACTAGATATGGTCCGTGTGGTTAGGAAACACAGTACATTTGTTCTTAGCACACTCACGTTTCCCTCTGTATGAGAGACTCTAGAAAGCAAGAGCATGCTTCTTGCTCTAAAACAGAGTGTGTTTCATGAATGAGAACTGTGTTGTGTGTTCCCCTTCAGAAACGGAGTTAAATGCCCGGCTCTGTGTCTTCCTACAAGCAAGAGTTCTTTTCAGCTTAAACGAAGCTACATTGTTCACGAAGCTCACAAGTTTCTCGCTCTTAACTTAAAAGCATTGTATGTAGGAGGAACTGTGGCTTGTATCAGTTTCAGAAACAGAGTTGAACTAGATATGGTCTGTGTGGGTAGGAAACACAGTACTTTTGTTCTGAGCACACTCACGTTTCCCTCTGTATGAGAGACTCTAGAAAGCAAGAGCGTGCTTCTTGCTCTAAAGCAGAGTGTGTTTCATGGATGAGAAATGTGCTGTGTGTTTCCCTTTACAAACGGTGTTAAATGCCAGGGTCTGTGTCTTCCTACAAACAAGACTTCGTTTCAGATAAACGCATTCACTTTTCAGCTCAAACGAAGCTACATTGTTCACGAAGCTCACATGTTTCTCGCTCTTAACTGAAAGGCATTGGGTCTTAGAGGACCTGTGGTTTGTATCAGTTTCAGAAACAGAGTTGAACTAGATATGGTCCGTGGGTGTAGGAAACACAGTACTTTTTTTCTGAGCACACTCATGTTTCCCTCTGTATGAGAGACTCTAGAAAGCAAGAGCGTGCTTCTTGCTCTAAAGCAGAGTGTGTTTCATGAATGAGAACTGTGCTGTGTGTTCCCCTTCAGAAACGCAGTTAAATGCCCGGCTATGTGTTTTCCTACAAGCAAGACTTCATTTTGGGTAAACGCAGTCACATTTTAGCTCAAACGAAGCAAAATTGTTCACGAAGCTCACACGTTTCTCGCTCTTTACTGTAAAGCAATGGATTGTAGAGGACCTGTGGTTTGTATCAGTTTCAGAAACAGAGTTGAACTAGATATGGTCCGTGTGTGTAGGAAACACAGTACTTTTTTTCTTAGCACACTCACGTTTCCCTCTGTATGAGAGACTCTAGAAAGCAAGAGCGTGCTTCTTGCTCTAAAGCAGAGTGTGTTTCATGAATGAGAACTGTGCGGTGTGTTCCCCTTCAGAAACGTAGTTAAATGCCTAGCTCTGTGTTTCCCTGCAAGCCAGACTTCGTTTCAGGTAAACGCATTCACTTTTCAGCTCAAATGAAGCTACATTGTTCACGAAGCTCACAAGTTTCTCGCTCTTAAATGAAAATCATTGGATGTTAGAGGACTTGTGGTTTGTATAATTTTCAGAAACAGAGTTGAACTAGATATGGTCTGTGTGTGTAGGAAACACAGTACTTTTGTTCTGAGCATACTCACGTTTCCCTCTGTATGAGAGACTCTAGAAAGCAAGAGCTTGCTTCTTGCTCTAAAGCACAGTGTGTTTCATGAATGAGAACTGTGCTGTGTGTTTCCCTTCATAAAGGGAGTTAAAAGCCCGGCTCTGTGTTTTCCTACAAGCAAGACTTCGTTTCAGGTAAACGCATTCACTTTTCAGCTCAAACGAAGCTACATTGTTCCTGAAACTCACACGTTTCTCGCTCTTAACTGAAAAGCAATGGATGTTAGAGGACCTGTGGTTTGTATCAGTTTCAGAAACAGAGTTGAACTAGATATGGTCCGTGGGTGTAGGAAACACAGTACTTTTTTTCTGAGCACACTCACGTTTCCCTCTGTATGAGAGACTCTAGAAAGCAACAGCGTGCTTCTTGCTCTAAAGCAGAGTGTGTTTCATGAATGAGAACTGTGCTGTGTGTTCCCCTTCAGAAACGGTGTTAAATCCCCGGATCTGTGTCTTCCTACAAGCAAGACTTCGTTTCAGGTAAACGCAGTCACTTTTCAGCTCAAACTCAACTATATTGGTCACGAAGCTCACACGTTTCTTGCTCTTAACTGAAAAGCATTGGATGTTAGAGGACCTGTGGTTTGTATAAGTTTCAGAAACAGTGTTAAACTAGATAGGGTCTGTGTGTGTAGGAAACACAGTTCTTTTATACTGAGCACACTCACGTTTCCCTCAGTATGAGAGAGTCTAGAAGGCAAGAGCATGCTTCTTGCTCTAAAGCAGAGTGTGTTTCATGGATGAGGACTGTGCTGTGTGTTTCCCTTTACAAACGGTGTTAAATGCCAGGGTCTGTGTCTTCCTACAAGCAAGACTTCATTTCAGGTAAACGCAGTCACTTTTCAGCTCAAATGAAGCTTCATTGTTCAAGAAGCTCACACGTTTCTCGCTCTTAACTGAAAAGCATTGGATGTTAGAGGACCTGTAGTTTGTATCAGTTTCATAAAAAGATTAGAACTAGATATGGTCCGTGTGGTTAGGAAACACAGTACATTTGTTCTTAGCACACTCACGTTTCCCTCTGTATGAGAGACTCTAGAAAGCAAGAGCATGCTTCTTGCTCTAAAACAGAGTGTGTTTCATGAATGAGAACTGTGTTGTGTGTTCCCCTTCAGAAACGGAGTTAAATGCCCGGCTCTGTGTCTTCCTACAAGCAAGAGTTCTTTTCAGCTTAAACGAAGCTACATTGTTCACGAAGCTCACAAGTTTCTCGCTCTTAACTTAAAAGCATTGTATGTAGGAGGAACTGTGGCTTGTATCAGTTTCAGAAACAGAGTTGAACTAGATATGGTCTGTGTGGGTAGGAAACACAGTACTTTTGTTCTGAGCACACTCACGTTTCCCTCTGTATGAGAGACTCTAGAAAGCAAGAGCGTGCTTCTTGCTCTAAAGCAGAGTGTGTTTCATGGATGAGAAATGTGCTGTGTGTTTCCCTTTACAAACGGTGCTAAATGCCAGGGTCTGTGTCTTCCTACAAACAAGACTTCGTTTCAGATAAACGCATTCACTTTTCAGCTCAAACGAAGCTACATTGTTCACGAAGCTCACATGTTTCTCGCTCTTAACTGAAAGGCATTGTGTCTTAGAGGACCTGTGGTTTGCATCAGTTTCAGAAACAGAGTTGAACTAGATATGGCCCCTGTGTGTAGGGAACACAGTTCTTTTGTTCTGAGCACACTCACGTTTCCCTCTGTATGAGAGATTCTAGAAAGCAAGAGCATGCTTCTTGCTCTAAAGCAGAGTGTGTTTCATGAATGAGAACTGTGCTGTGTGTTTCCCTTCAGAAACGTAGTTAAATGCCCGGCTCCGTGTTTTCCTACAATAAGACTTCATTTTGGTTAAACGCAGTCACTTTTCAGCTCAAACGAAGCTACATTGTTCACGAAGCTCACACGTTTCTCGCTCTTAACTGAAAAGCATTGGATGTTAGAGGACTTGTGGTTTGTATAAGTTTCAGAAACAGAGTTGAACTAGATAGGGTCCGTGTGTGTAGGAAACACAGTTCTTTATTCTGAGCACACTCACTTTTCCCTCTGTATGAGAGAATCTAGAAAGCAAGAGCGTGCTTCTTGCTCTAAAGCAGAGTGTGTTTCCCAGATGAGAACTGTGCTGTGTGTTTCCCTTTAGAAACGGTGTTAAGTGCCCGGCTCTGTGACTCCCTAAAGGCAAGAGTACTTTTCAGCTCAAACGAAGCTACATTGGTCATGAAACTCACACGTTTCTCGCTCTTAACTGAAAAGCAATGGATGTTAGAGGACCTGTGGTTTGTATCAGTTTCAGAAACAGAGTTGAACTAGATATGGTCCGTGGGTGTAGGAAACACAGTACTTTTGTTCTGAGCACACTCACGTTTCCCTCTGTATGAGAGACTCTAGAAAGCAACAGCGTGCTTCTTGCTCTAAAGCAGAGTGTGTTTCATGAATGAGAACTGTGCTGTGTGTTCCCCTTCAGAAACGTAGTTAAATGCCCGGCTCTGTGTTTTCCTACAAGCCAGACTTCGTTTCAGGTAAACGCATTCGCATTTCAGCTCAAATGAAGCTACATTGTTCATGAAGCTCACACGTTTCTCGCTCTTAACTGAAAAGCATTGGATGTTAGAGGACCTGTGGTTTGTATCAGTTTCAGAAACAGAGTTGAAGTAGATATGGTCTTTGTGTGTAGGAAACACAGTACTTTTGTTCTGAGCACACTCATGTTTCCCTCTGTATGAGAGAGTATAGAAAGCAAGAGCGTGCTTCTTGCTCTAAAGCAGAGTGTGTTTCATGGATGAGAACTGTGCTTTGTGTTTCCCTTTACAAACGGTGTTAAATGCCAGGGTCTGTGTCTTCCTACAAACAAGACTTCGTTTCAGGTAAATGAGGTCACTTTTCAGCTCAAAGGAAGCTACATTGTTCATGAAACTCACACGTTTCTCGCTCTTAACTGAAAAGCATTGGAAGTTAGAGGACCTGTGGTTTGTATCAGTTTCAGAAACAGAGTTGAACTAGATATGGTATGTGTGTGTAGGAAACACAGTTCTTTTGTTCTGAGCACACTTATGTTTCACTCTGTATGAGAGACTCTAGAAAGAAAGAGCGTGCTTATTGCTCTAAAGCAGAGTGTGTTTCATGAATGAGAACTGTGCTGTGTGTTCCCCTTCAGAAACGGTGTTAAATCCCCGGATCTGTGTCTTCCTACAATCAAGACTTCGTTTCAGGTAAACGCAGTCACTTTTCAGCTCAAACTCAACTATATTGGTCACGAAGCTCACACGTTTCTTGCTCTTAACTGAAAAGCATTGCATGTTAGAGGACCTGTGGTTTGTATAAGTTTCAGAAACAGTGTTAAACTAGATAGGGTCTGTGTGTGTAGGAAACACAGTTCTTTTATACTGAGCACACTCACGTTTCCCTCTGTATGAGAGAGTCTAGAAAGCAAGAGCATGCTTCTTGCTCTAAATCAGAGTGTGTTTCATGGATGAGGACTGTGCTGTGTGTTTCCCTTTACAAACGGTGTTAAATGCCAGGGTCTGTGTCTTCCTACAAGCAAGACTTCATTTCAGGTAAACGCAGTCACTTTTCAGCTCAAATGAAGCTTCATTGTTCACGAAGCTCACACGTTTCTCGCTCTTAACTGAAAAGCATTGGATGTTAGAGGACCTGTGGTTTGTATCAGTTTCAGAAACAGATTTGAACTAGATATGGTCCGTGTGGTTAGGAAACACAGTACATTTGTTCTTAGCACACTCACGTTTCCCTCTGTATGAGAGACTCTAGAAAGCAAGAGCATGCTTCTTGCTCTAAAACAGAGTGTGTTTCATGAATGAGAACTGTGTTGTGTGTTCCCCTTCAGAAACGGAGTTAAATGCCCGGCTCTGTGTCTTCCTACAAGCAAGAGTTCTTTTCAGCTTAAACGAAGCTACATTGTTCACGAAGCTCACAAGTTTCTCGCTCTTAACTTAAAAGCATTGTATGTAGAAGGAACTGTGGCTTGTATCAGTTTCAGAAACAGAGTTGAACTAGATATGGTCTGTGTGGGTAGGAAACACAGTACTTTTGTTCTGAGCACACTCACGTTTCCCTCTGTATGAGAGACTCTAGAAAGCAAGAGCGTGCTTCTTGCTCTAAAGCAGAGTGTGTTTCATGGATGAGAAATGTGCTGTGTGTTTCCCTTTACAAACGGTGTTAAATGCCAGGGTCTGTGTCTTCCTACAAACAAGACTTCGTTTCAGATAAACGCATTCACTTTTCAGCTCAAACGAAGCTACATTGTTCACGAAGCTCACATGTTTCTCGCTCTTAACTGAAAGGCATTGGGTCTTAGAGGACCTGTGGTTTGTATCAGTTTCAGAAACAGAGTTGAACTAGATATGGTCCGTGGGTGTAGGAAACACAGTACTTTTTTTCTGAGCACACTCATGTTTCCCTCTGTATGAGAGACTCTAGAAAGCAAGAGCGTGCTTCTTGCTCTAAAGCAGAGTGTGTTTCATGAATGAGAACTGTGCTGTGTGTTCCCCTTCAGAAACGCAGTTAAATGCCCGGCTATGTGTTTTCCTACAAGCAAGACTTCATTTTGGGTAAACGCAGTCACATTTTAGCTCAAACGAAGCAAAATTGTTCACGAAGCTCACACGTTTCTCGCTCTTTACTGTAAAGCAATGGATTGTAGAGGACCTGTGGTTTGTATCAGTTTCAGAAACAGAGTTGAACTAGATATGGTCCGTGTGTGTAGGAAACACAGTACTTTTTTTCTTAGCACACTCACGTTTCCCTCTGTATGAGAGACTCTAGAAAGCAAGAGCGTGCTTCTTGCTCTAAAGCAGAGTGTGTTTCATGAATGAGAACTGTGCGGTGTGTTCCCCTTCAGAAACGTAGTTAAATGCCTAGCTCTGTGTTTCCCTACAAGCCAGACTTCGTTTCAGGTAAACGCATTCACTTTTCAGCTCAAATGAAGCTACATTGTTCACGAAGCTCACAAGTTTCTCGCTCTTAAATGAAAATCATTGGATGTTAGAGGACTTGTGGTTTGTATAATTTTCAGAAACAGAGTTGAACTAGATATGGTCTGTGTGTGTAGGAAACACAGTACTTTTGTTCTGAGCATACTCACGTTTCCCTCTGTATGAGAGACTCTAGAAAGCAAGAGCTTGCTTCTTGCTCTAAAGCACAGTGTGTTTCATGAATGAGAACTGTGCTGTGTGTTTCCCTTCATAAAGGGAGTTAAAAGCCCGGCTCTGTGTTTTCCTACAAGCAAGACTTCGTTTCAGGTAAACGCATTCACTTTTCAGCTCAAACGAAGCTACATTGTTCCTGAAACTCACACGTTTCTCGCTCTTAACTGAAAAGCAATGGATGTTAGAGGACCTGTGGTTTGTATCAGTTTCAGAAACAGAGTTGAACTAGATATGGTCCGTGGGTGTAGGAAACACAGTACTTTTTTTCTGAGCACACTCACGTTTCCCTCTGTATGAGAGACTCTAGAAAGCAACAGCGTGCTTCTTGCTCTAAAGCAGAGTGTGTTTCATGAATGAGAACTGTGCTGTGTGTTCCCCTTCAGAAACGTAGTTAAATGCCCGGCTCTGTGTTTTCCTACAAGCCAGACTTCATTTCAGGTAAACGCATTCGCATTTCAGCTCAAATGAAGCTACATTGTTCATGAAGCTCACACGTTTCTCGCTCTTAACTGAAAAGCATTGGATGTTAGAGGACCTGTGGTTTGTATCAGTTTCAGAAACAGAGTTGAAGTAGATATGGTCTTTGTGTGTAGGAAACACAGTACTTTTGTTCTGAGCACACTCATGTTTCCCTCTGTATGAGAGAGTATAGAAAGCAAGAGCGTGCTTCTTGCTCTAAAGCAGAGTGTGTTTCATGGATGAGAACTGTGCTTTGTGTTTCCCTTTACAAACGGTGTTAAATGCCAGGGTCTGTGTCTTCCTACAAACAAGACTTCGTTTCAGGTAAATGAGGTCACTTTTCAGCTCAAAGGAAGCTACATTGTTCATGAAACTCACACGTTTCTCGCTCTTAACTGAAAAGCATTGGAAGTTAGAGGACCTGTGGGTTGTATCAGTTTCAGAAACAGAGTTGAACTAGATATGGTATGTGTGTGTAGGAAACACAGTTCTTTTGTTCTGAGCACACTTATGTTTCACTCTGTATGAGAGACTCTAGAAAGAAAGAGCGTGCTTATTGCTCTAAAGCAGAGTGTGTTTCATGAATGAGAACTGTGCTGTGTGTTCCCCTTCAGAAACGGTGTTAAATCCCCGGATCTGTGTCTTCCTACAAGCAAGACTTCGTTTCAGGTAAACGCAGTCACTTTTCAGCTCAAACTCAACTATATTGGTCACTAAGCTCACACGTTTCTTGCTCTTAACTGAAAAGCATTGGATGTTAGAGGACCTGTGGTTTGTATAAGTTTCAGAAACAGTGTTAAACTAGATAGGGTCTGTGTGTGTAGGAAACACAGTTCTTTTATACTGAGCACACTCACGTTTCCCTCAGTATGAGAGAGTCTAGAAAGCAAGAGCATGCTTCTTGCTCTAAAGCAGAGTGTGTTTCATGGATGAGGACTGTGCTGTGTGTTTCCCTTTACAAACGGTGTTAAATGCCAGGGTCTGTGTCTTCCTACAAGCAAGACTTCATTTCAGGTAAACGCAGTCACTTTTCAGCTCAAATGAAGCTTCATTGTTCACGAAGCTCACACGTTTCTCGCTCTTAACTGAAAAGCATTGGATGTTAGAGGACCTGTGGTTTGTATCAGTTTCAGAAACAGATTTGAACTAGATATGGTCCGTGTGGTTAGGAAACACAGTACATTTGTTCTTAGCACACTCACGTTTCCCTCTGTATGAGAGACTCTAGAAAGCAAGAGCATGCTTCTTGCTCTAAAACAGAGTGTGTTTCATGAATGAGAACTGTGCTGTGTGTTTCCCTTCAGAAACAGAGTTAAATGCCTGGCTCTGTGTCTTCCTATAAGCAAGACTCGGTTTCAGGTAAACGCAGTCACTTTTCAGCTCAAACGAAGCTACATTGTTCACGAAGCTCACACGTTTCACGCTCTTAACTGAAAAGCATTGGATGTTAGAGGACCTGTGGTTTGTATAAGTTTCAGAAACAGTGTTGAACTAGATAGGGTCTGTGTGTGCAGGAAACACAGTTCTTTTATTCTGAGCACACTCATGTTTCCCTCTTTATGAGAGAATTTAGAAAGCAAGAGCGTGCTTCTTGCTCTAAAGCAGAGTGTGTTTCATGAATGAGAACTGTGCTGTGTGTTTCCCATCAGAAACGGAGTTAAATGCCCGGCTCTGTGTTTTCCTACAACAAGACTACATTTAGGGTAAACGCAGTCACTTTTCAGCTCAAAGGAAGCTACATTGTTCAAGAAGCTCACACGTTTCTCGCTCTTAACTGAAAAGCATTGTATGTAGGAGGACCAGTGGTTTGTATCAGTTTCAGAAACAGAGTTGAACTAGATATGGTCTGTGTGGGTAGGAAACACAGTACTTTTGTTCTGAGCACACTCACGTTTCCCTCTGTATGAGAGACTCTAGAAAGCAAGAGCGTGCTTCTTGCTCTAAAGCAGAGTGTGTTCCATGGATGAGAACTGTGCTGTGTGTTTCCCTTTACAAATGGTGTTAAATGCCAGGGTCTGTGTCTTCCTACAAACAAGACTTCGTTTCAGGTAAACGAGGTCACTTTTCAGCTCAAACGAAGCTACATTGTTCATGAAGCTCACACGTTTCTCGCTCTTAACTGAAAGGCATTGAGTGTTAGAGGACCTGTGGTTTGTATCAGTTTCAGAAACAGAGTTGAACTATATATGGCCCGTGTGTGTAGGGAACACAGTTCTTTATTCTGAGCACACTCACGTTTCCCTCTGTATGAAAGACTCTAGAAAGCAAGAGCTTGCTTCTTGTTCTAAAGCAGAGTGTGTTTCATGAATGAGAACTGTGTTGTGTGTTCCCCTTCAGAAACATAGTTAAATGCCCGGCTCTGTGTTTTCCTACAAGCCAGACTTCGTTTCAGGTAAACGCATTCACTTTTCAGCTCAAACGAAGCTACATTGTTCACGAAGCTCACAGGTTTCTCGCTCTTAACATAAAAGCATTTGATGTTAGAGGACCTGTGGTTTGTATCAGTTTAAGAAACTGGGTTGAACTAGATATGGTATGTGTGTGTAGGAAACACAGTTCTTTTGTTCTGAGCACACTCACGTTTCCCTCTGTATGAGAGACTCTAGAAAGTAAGAGCTTGCTTCTTGCTCTAAAGCAGAGTGTGTTTCATGAATGAGAACTGTGCTGTGTGTTCCCCCTCAGAAACGTAGTTAAATGCCCGGCTCTGTGTTTTCCTACAAGCCAGACTTCGTTTCAGGTAAACGCATTCACTTTTCAGCTCAAACGAAGCTAGATTTTTCAAGAAGCTCACACGTTTCTCGCTTTTAACGGAAAACCATTGGATGTTAGAGGACCTGTGGTTTGTATCAGTTTCAGAAACAGAGTTGAACTAGATATGGTCTGTGTGTTTAGGAAACACAGTACTTTTGTTCTGAGCACACTCACGTTTCCCTCTCTATGAGAGACTCTAGAAAGCAAGAGCGTGCTTCTTGCTCTAAAGCAGAGTGTGTTTCATGGATGAGAACTGTGCTGTGTGTTTCCCTTTACAAATGGTGTTAAATGCCAGGGTCTGTGTCTTCCTACAAACAAGACTTCGTTGCAGGTAAACGAGGTCACATTTCAGCTCAAATGAAGCTACATTGTTCACGAAGCTCACACGTTTCTCGCTCTTAACTGAAAGGCATTGAGTGTTAGAGGACCTGTGTTTGTATCAGTTTCAGAAACAGAGTTGAACTAGATATGGTCCGTGTGGTTAGGAAACACAGTACATTTGTTCTGAGCACACTCACGTTTCCCTCTGTATGAGAGACTCTAGAAAGCAAGAGCATGCTTCTTGCTCTAAAACAGAGTGTGCTTCATGAATGAGAACTGTGCTGTGTGTTTCCCTTCAGAAACAGAGTTAAATGCCTGGCTCTGTGTCTTCCTACAAGCAAGACTCGGTTTCAGGTAAACGCAGTCACTTTTCAGCTCAAACGAAGCTACATTGTTCACGAAGCTCACACGTTTCACGCTCTTAACTGAAAAGCATTGGATGTTAGAGGACCTGTGGTTTGTATAAGTTTCAGAAACAGTGTTGAACTAGATAGGGTCTGTGTGTGCAGGAAACACAGTTCTTTTATTCTGAGCACACTCATGTTTCCCTCTTTATGAGAGAATTTAGAAAGCAAGAGCGTGCTTCTTGCTCTAAAGCAGAGTGTGTTTCATGAATGAGAACTGTGCTGTGTGTTTCCCTTCAGAAACGGAGTTAAATGCCCGGCTCTGTGTTTTCCTACAAGCAAGACTTCATTTTGCGTAAACGCAGTCACATTTTAGCTCAAACAAAGCAACATTGTTCACGAAGCTCACACGTTTCCCGCTCTTAACATAAAAGCATTTGATGTTAGAGGACCTGTGGTTTGTATCTGTTTAAGAAACTGAGTTGAAGTAGATATGGTCCGTGTGTGTAGGAAACACAGTACTTTTGTTCTGAGCACACTCACGTTTCCCTCTGTATGAGAGACTCTAGAAAGCAAGAGCTTGCTTCTTGCTCTAAAGCACAGTGTGTTTCATGAATGAGAACTGTGCTGTGAGTTTCCCTTCAGAAACGGAGTTAAAAGCCCGGCTCTGTGTCTTCCTACAAGCAAGACTTCGTTTCAGGTAAACGCATTCACTTTTCAGCAAAATCGAAGCTACATTGTTCACGAAGCTCACACGTGTCTCGCTCTTAACTGAAAAGCATTGGATGTTAGAGGACCTGTGGTTTGTATAAGTTTCAGAAAGAGAGTTGAACTAGATATGGTCCGTGTGTGTAGGAACCACAATTCTTTTGTTCTGAGCACACTCCCGTTTCCCTCTTTATGAGAGACTCTAGACAGAAAGAGCGTGCTTCTTGCTCTAAAGCAGAGTGTGTTTCATGGATGAGAACTGTGCTGTGTGTTTCCCTTCAGAAACGGAGTTAAATCCCCGGCTCTGTGTGCTCCTACAAGCAAGACTTCATTTTGGGTAAACGCAGTCACATTTTAGCTCAAACGAAGCAACATTGTTCACGAAGCTCACACGTTTTTCGCTCTTAACATAAAAGCATTTGATGTTAGAGGACCTGTGGTTTGTATCAGTTTAAGAAACTGAGTTGAACTAGATATGGTATGTGTGTGTAGGAAACACAGTTCTTTTGTTCTGAGCACACTCACGTTTCCCTCTGTATGAGAGACTCTAGAAAGTAAGAGCGTGCTTCTTGCACTAAAGCAGAGTGTGTTTCATGGATGAGAACTGTGCTGTGTGTTTCCCTTTACAAATTGTGTTAAATGCCAGGGTCTGTGTCTTCCTACAAACAAGACTTCGTTTCAGGTAAACGAGGTCACATTTCAGCTCAAACGAAGCTACATTGTTCACGAAGCTCACACGTTTCTCGCTCTTAACTGAAAGGCATTGAGTGTTAGAGGACCTGTGGTTTGTATCAGTTTCTGAAACAGAGTTGAACTATATATGGTCCGTGTGGTTAGGAAACAGTACATTTGTTCTGAGCACACTCACGTTTCCCTCTGTATGAGAGACTCTAGAAAGCAAGAGCATGCTTCTTGCTCTAAAACAGAGTGTGTTTCATGAATGAGAACTGAGCTGTGTGTTTCCCTTCAGAAACAGAGTTAAATGCCTGGCTCTGTGTCTTCCTACAAGCAAGACTCGGTTTCAGGTAAACGCAGTCACTTTTCAGCTCAAACGAAGCTACATTGTTCACGAAGCTCAAAAGTTTCACGCTCTTAACTGAAAAGCATTGGATGTTAGAGGACCTGTGGTTTGTATAAGTTTCAGAAACAGTGTTGAACTAGATAGGGTCTGTGTGTGCAGGAAACACAGTTCTTTTATTCTGAGCACACTCATGTTTCCCTCTTTATGAGAGAATTTAGAAAGCAAGAGCGTGCTTCTTGCTCTAAAGCAGAGTGTGTTTCATGAATGAGAACTGTGCTGTGTGTTTCCCTTCAGAAACGGAGTTAAATGCCCGGCTCTGTGTTTTCCTACAACAAGACTACATTTAGGGTAAACGCAGTCACTTTTCAGCTCAAAGGAAGCTACATTGTTCATGAAGCTCACACGTTTCTCGCTCTTAACTGAAAAGCATTGTATGTAGGAGGACCTGTGGTTTGTATCAGTTTCAGAAACAGAGTTGAACTAGATATGGTCTGTGTGGGTAGGAAACACAGTACTTTTGTTCTGAGCACACTCACGTTTCCCTCTGTATGAGAGACTCTAGAAAGCAAGAGCGTGCTTCTTGCTCTAAAGCAGAGTGTGTTTCATGGATGAGAACTGTGCTGGGTGTTTCCCTTTACAAATGGTGTTAAATGCCAGGGTCTGTGTCTTCCTACAAACAAGACTTCGTTTCAGGTAAACGAGGTAACTTTTCAGCTCAAACGAAGCTACATTGTTCACGAAGCTCACACGTTTCTCGCTCTTATCTGAAAGGCATTGAGTGTTAGAGGACCTGTGGTTTGTATCAGTTTCAGAAACAGAGTTGAACTATATATGGCCCGTGTGTGTAGGGAACACAGTTCTTTATTCTGAGCACACTCACGTTTCCCTCTGTATGAGAGACTCTAGAAAGCAAGAGCTTGCTTCTTGCTCTAAAGCAGAGTGTGTTTCATGAATGAGAACTGTGTTGTGTGTTCCCCTTCAGAAACATAGTTAAATGCCCGGCTCTGTGTTTTCCTACAAGCCAGACTTCATTTCAGGTAAACGCATTCACTTTTCAGCTCAAACGAAGCTACATTGTTCACGAAGCTCACACGTTTCTCGCTCTTAACTGAAAAGCATTGGATGTTAGAGGACCTGTGGTTTGTATCAGTTTCAGAAACAGAGTTGAACTATATATGATCGGTGTGTGTAGGAAACACAGTACTTTTGTTCTGAGCACACTCACGTTTCCCTCAGTATGAGAGACTCTAGAAAGCAAGAGCGTGCTTCTTGCTCTAAAGCAGAGTGTGTTTCATGAATGAGAACTGTGCTGTGTGTTCCCCTTCAGAAACGTAGTTAAATGCCCGGCTCTGTGTTTTCCTACAAGCAAGACTTCATTTTGCGTAAACGCAGTCACATTTTAGCTCAAACGAAGCAACATTGTTCACGAAGCTCACACGTTTTTCGCTCTTAACATAAAAGCATTTGATGTTAGAGGACCTGTGGTTTGTATCAGTTTAAGAAACTGAGTTGAACTAGATATGGTATGTGTGTGTAGGAAACACAGTTCTTTTGTTCTGAGCACACTCACGTTTCCCTCTGTATGAGAGACTCTAGAAAGCAGGAGCGTGCTTCTTGCTCTAAAGCAGAGTGTGTTTCATGGATGAGAACTGTGCTGTGTGTTTCTCTTTACAAATGGTGTTAAATGCCAGGGTCTGTGTCTTCCTACAAACAAGACTTCGTTTCAGGTAAATGAGGTCACTTTTCAGCTCAAAGGAAGCTACATTGTTCATGAAACTCACACGTTTCTCGCTCTTAACTGAAAAACATTGGAAGTTAGAGGACGTGTGGTTTGTATCAGTTTCAGAAACAGAGTTGAACTAGATATGGTATGTGTGTGTAGGAAACACAGTTCTTTTGTTCTGAGCACACTTATGTTTCCCTCTGTATGTGAGACTCTAGAAAGAAAGAGCGTGCTTATTGCTCTAAAGCAGAGTGTGTTTCATTAATGAGAACTGTGCTGTGTGTTCCCCTTCAGAAACGGTGTTAAATGCCCGGATCTGTGTCTTCCTACAAGCAAGACTTCGTTTCAGGTAAACGCAGTCACTTTTCAGCTCAAACTCAACTACATTGGTCACGAAGCTCACAAGTTTCTTGCTCTTAACTGAAAAGCATTGAATGTTAGAGGACCTGTGGTTTGTATAAGTTTCAGAAACAGTGTTGAACTAGATAGGGTCTGTGTGTGCAGGAAACACAGTTCTTTTATTCTGAGCACACTCGTGTTTCCCTCTTTATGAGAGAATTTAGAAAGCAAGAGCGTGCTTCTTGCTCTAAAGCAGAGTGTGTTTCCCAGATGAGAACTGTGCTGTGTGTTCCCCTTCAGAAACATAGTTAAATGCCCGGCTCTGTGTTTTCCTACATGCCAGACTTCCTTTCAGGTAAACGCATTCACTTTTCAGCTCAAACGAAGCTACATTGTTCACGAAGCTCACACGTTTCTCGCTCTTAACTGAAAAGCATTGGATGTTAGAGGACCTGTGGTTTGTATCAGTTTCAGAAACAGAGTTGAACTAGATATGGTCTCTGTGTGTAGGAAACACAGTACTTTTGTTCTGAGCACACTCACGTTTCCCTCTGTATGAGAGATTCTAGAAAGCAAGAGCGTGCTTCTTGCTCTAAAGCAGAGTGTGTGTCATGAATGAGAACTGTGCTGTATGTTCCCCTTCAGAAACGTAGTTAAATGCCCGGCTCTGTGTTTTCCTACAAGCAAGACTTCATTTTGGGTAAACGCAGTCACATTTTAGCTCAAAGGAAGCAACATTGTTCACGAAGCTCACACGTTTCTCGCTCTTAACATAAAAGCATTTGATGTTAGAGGACCTGTGGTTTGTATCAGTTTAAGAAACTGAGTTGAAGTTGATATGGTCCGTGTGTGTAGGAAACACAGTACTTTTGTTCTAGCACACTCACGTTTCCCTCTGTATGAGAGACTCTAGAAAGCAAGAGCTTGCTTCATGCTCTAAAGCACAGTGTGTTTCATGAATGAGAACTGTGCTGTGTGTTTCCCTTCAGAAACGGAGTTAAAAGCCCGGCTCTGTGTCTTCCTACAAGCAAGACTTCGTTTCAGGTAAACGCATTCACTTTTCAGCTCAAACGAAGCTACATTGTTCACGAAGCTCACACGTGTCTCGCTCTTAACTGAAAAGCATTGGATGTTAGAGGACCTGTGGTTTGTATCAGTTTCAGAAACACAGTTGAACTAGATATGGTCTGTGTGTGTAGGGAACACAGTTCTTTTGTTCTGAGCCCACTCACGTTTCCCTCTGTATGAGAGAGTCTAGAAAGCAAGAGCGTGCTTCTTGCTCTAAAGTAGAGTGTGTTTCATGAATGAGAACTGTGCTGTGTGTTTCCCTTCAGAAACGTAGTTAAATGCCCGGCTCTGTGTGTTCCTACAAGCAAGACTTCATTTTGGGTAAACGCAGTCACATTTTAGCTCAAACAAAGCAACATTGTTCACGAAGCTCACACGTTTCTCGCTCTTAACATAAAAGCATTTGATGTTAGAGGACCTGTGGTTTGTATCAGTTTAAGAAACTGAGTTGAACTAGATATGGTATGTGTGTGTAGGAAACACAGTTCTTTTGTTCTGAGCACACTCACGTTTCCCTCTGTATGAGAGACTCTAGAAAGCAAGAGCTTGCTTCTTGCTCTAAAGCACAGTGTGTTTCATGAATGAGAACTGTGCTGTGTGTTCCCCTTCAGAAACGTAGTTAAATGCCCGGCTCTGTGTTTTCCTACAAGCCAGACTTCGTTTCAGGTAAACGCATTCACTTTTCAGCTCAAACGAAGCTACATTGTTCACGAAGCTCACACGTTTCTCGCTCTTAACTGAAAAGCATTGGATGTTAGAGGACCTGTGGTTTGTATCAGTTTCAGAAACAGAGTTGAACTAGATATGGTCTGTGTGTGTAGGAAACACAGTACTTTTGTTCTGAGCACACTCACGTTTCCCTCTGTATGAGAGACGCTAGAAAGCAAGAGCTTGCTTCATGCTCTAAAGCACAGTGTGTTTCATGAATGAGAACTGTGCTGTGTGTTTCCCTTCAGAAACGGAGTTAAAAGCCCGGCTCTGTGTCTTCCTACAAGCAAGACTTCGTTTCAGGTAAACGCATTCACTTTTCAGCTCAAACGAAGCTACATTGTTCACGAAGCTCACACGTTTCTCACTCTTAACAGAAAGGCATTGGGTGTTAGAGGACCTGTGGATTGTATCAGTTTCAGAAACAGAGTTGAACTAGATTGGGTCCGTGTGTGTAGGAAATACAGTTCTTTATTCTGAGCACACTCATTTTTCCCTCTGTATGAGAGAATCTAGAAAGCAAGAGCGTGCTTCTTGCTCTAAAGCAGAGTGTGTTTCCCAGATGAGAACTGTGCTGTGTGTTTCCCTTTAGAAACGGAGTTAAATGCCCAGCTCTGTGACTCCCTACAAGCAAGAGTACTTTTCAGCTCAAACGAAGCTACATTGTTCATGAAACTCACACGTTTCTTGCTCTTAACTGAAAAGCAATGGATGTTAGAGGACCTGTGGTTTGTATCAGTTTCAGAAACAGAGTTGAACTAGTTATGGTCTGTGTGTTTAGGAAACACAGTACTTTTGTTCTGAGCACACTCACGTTTCCCTCTGTATGAGAGACACTAGAAAGCAAGAGCGTGCTTCTTGCTCTAAAGCAGAGTGTGTTTCATGAATGAGAACTGTGCTGTGTGTTCCCCTTCAGAAACGTAGTTAAATGCCCGGCTCTGTGTTTTCCTACAAGCCAGACTTCGTTTCAGGTAAACGCATTCACTTTTCAGCTCAAGTGAAGCTACATTGTTCACGAAGCTCACACGTTTCTCGCTCTTAACTGAAAAGCATTGAATGTTAGAGGACCTGTGGTTTGTATCAGCTTCAGAAACAGAGTTGAAGTAGATATGGTCTTTTTGTGTAGGAAACACAGTACTTTTGTTCTGAGCACACTCATGTTTCCCTCTGTATGAGAGAGTATAGAAAGCAAGAGCGTGCTTCTTGCTCTAAAGCAGAGTGTGTTTCATGGATGAGAACTGTGCTGTGTGTTTCCCTTTACAAACGGTGTTAAATGCCAGGGTCTGTGGCTTCCTACAAGCAAGACTTCATTTCAAGTAAACACGGTCACTTTTCAGCTCAACCGACGCTACATTGTTCACGAAGCTCACACGTTTCTCGCTCTTAACTGAAAAGCATTGGATGTTAGAGGACCTGTGGTTTGTATCAGTTTCAGAAAGAGAGTTGGACTAGATATGGTCCGTGTTGGTAGGAAACACAGTACATTTGTTCTGAGCACACTCACGTTTCCCTCCGTATGAGAGACTCTAGAAAGCAAGAGCTTGCTTCTTGCTCTAAAGCAGAGTGTGTTTCATGAATGAGAACTGTGCTGTGTGTTCCCCTTCAGAAACGTAGTTAAATGCCCGGCTCTGTGTTTTCCTACAAGCCAGACTTCGTTTCAGGTAAACGCATTCACTTTTCAGCTCAAACGAAGCTACATTGTTCACGAAGCTCACACGTTTCTCGCTCTTACCTGAAAAGCATTGGATGTTAGAGGACCTGTGGTTTGTATCAGTTTCAGAAACAGAGTTGAACTAGATATGGTCTGTGTGTGTAGGAAACACAGTACTTTTGTTCTGAGCACACTCACGTTTCCCTCTGTATGAGAGACGCTAGAAAGCAAGAGCTTGCTTCATGCTCTAAAGCACAGTGTGTTTCATGAATGAGAACTGTGCTGTGTGTTTCCCTTCAGAAACGGAGTTAAAAGCCCGGCTCTGTGTCTTCCTACAAGCAAGACTTTGTTTCAGGTAAACTCATTCACTTTTCAGCTCAAACGAAGCTACATTGTTCACGAAGCTCACACGTTTCTCACTCTTAACATAAAGGCATTGGGTGTTAGAGGACCTGTGGATTGTATCAGTTTCAGAAACAGAGTTGAACTAGATTGGGTCCGTGTGTGTAGGAAACAGAGTTCTTTATTCTGAGCACACTCATTTTTCCCTCTGTATGAGAGAGTCTAGAAAGCAAGAGCATGCTTCTTGCTCTAAAGCAGAGTGTGTTTCATGAATGAGAACTGTGCTGTGTGTTTCCCTTCAGAAACGGAGTTAAAAGCCCGGCTCTGTGTCTTCCTACAAGCAAGACTTCGTTTCAGGTAAACGCATTCACTTTTCAGCTCAAACGAAGCTACATTTTTCACGAAGCTCACACGTTTCTCGCTCTTAACTGAAAGGCATTGGGTGTTAGAGGACCTGTGGTTTGTATCAGTTTCAGAAACAGAGTTGAACTAGATAAGGCCCGTGTGTGTAGGGAACACAGTTCTTTTGTTCTGAGCACACTCACGTTTCCCTCTGTATGAGAGAGTCTAGAAAGCAAGAGCGTGCTTCTTGCTCTAAAGCAGAGTGTGTTTCATGAATGAGAACTGTGCTGTGTGTTCACCTTCAGAAACGTAGTTAAATGCCCGGCTCTGTGTTTTCCTATTAGCAAGACTTCATTTTGCGTAAACGCAGTCACATTTTAGCTCAAACAAAGCAACATTGTTCACGAAGCTCACACGTTTCTCCCTCTTAACATAAAAGCATTTGATGTTAGAGGACCTGTGGTTTGTATCAGTTTAGGAAACTGAGTTGAAGTAGATATGGTCCGTGTGTGTAGGAAACATAGTACTTTTGTTCTGAGCACACTCACGTTTCCCTCTGTATGAGAGAGTCTAGAAAGCAAGAGCGTGCTTCTTGCTCTAAAGCAGAGTGTGTTTCATGGATGAGAACTGTGCTGTGTGTTTCCCTTTACAAACGGAGTTAAATGCCAGGGTCTGTGTCTTCCTACAATCAAGACTCGTTTCAGGTAAACACAGTCACTTTTCAGCTCAAAGGAAGCTACATTGTTCACGAAGCTCACAAGTTTCTCGCTCTTAACTGAAAAGCAATGGATGTTAGAGGACCTGTGGTTTGTATAAGTTTCAGAAACAGAGTTGAAGTAGAAAGGCTCCGTGTGTGGAGGAAACACAGTTCTTTATTCTGAGCACACTCACTTTTCCCTCTGTATGAGAGAATCTAGAAAGCAAGAGCGTGCTTCTTGCTCTAAAGCAGAGTCTGTTTTCCAGATGAGTACTGTGCTGTGTGTTCCCCTTCAGAAACGTAGTTAAATGCCCGGCTCTGTGTTTTCCTACAAGCCAGACTTCGTTTGAGGTAAACGCCTTCACTTTTCGGCTCAAATGAAGCTACATTGTTCACGAAGCTCACAAGTTTCTCGCTCTTAACGGAAAAGCATTGGATGTTAGAGGACCTGTGGTTTGTATCAGTTTAAGAAACTGAGTTGAAGTAGATATGGTCCGTGTGTGTAGGAAACACAGTACTTTTGTTCTGAGCACACTCACGTTTCCCTCTGTATGAGAGACTCTAGAAAGCAAGAGCTTGCTTCTTGCTCTAAAGCACAGTGTGTTTCATGAATGAGAACTGTGCTGTGTGTTTCCATTCAGAAACGGAGTTAAAAGCCCGGCTCTGTGTCTTCCTACAAGCAAGACTTCGTTTCAGGGAAACCCATTCACTTTTCAGCTCAAACGAAGCTACATTGTTCACGAAGCTCACACGTTTCTCGCTCTTAACTGAAAGGCATTGGGTGTTAGAGGACCTGTGGTTTGTATCAGTTTAAGAAACTGAGTTGAAGTTGATATGGTCCGTGTGTGTAGGAAACACAGTACTTTTGTTCTGAGCACACTCACGTTTCCCTCTGTATGAGAGACTCTAGAAAGCAAGAGCTTGCTTCATGCTCTAAAGCACAGTGTGTTTCATGAATGAGAACTGTGCTGTGTGTTTCCCTTCAGAAACGGAGTTAAAAGCCCGGCTCTGTGTTTTCCTACAAGCCAGACTTCGTTTCAGGTAAACGCATTCACTTTTCAGCTCAAACGAAGCTACATTGTTAACGAAGCTCACACGTTTCTCGCTCTTAACTGAAAGGCATTGGGTGTTAGAGGACCTGTGGTTTGTATCAGTTTAAGAAACTGAGTTGAACTAGATATGGTCTGTGTGTGTAGGAAACACAGTACTTTTGTTCTGAGCACACTCACATTTCCCTCTGTATGAGAGACTCTAGAAGCAAGAGCTTGCTTCTTGCTCTAAAGCAGAGTGTGTTTCATGAATGAGAACTGTGCTGTGTGTTCCCCCTCAGAAACGTAGTTAAATGCCCGGCTCTGTGTTTTCCTACAAGCCAGACTTCGTTTCAGGTAAACGCATTCACTTTTCAGCTCAAACGAAGCTACATTGTTCACGAAGCTCACACGTTTCTCACTCTTAACTGAAAGGCATTGGATGTTAGAGGACCTGTGGTTTGTGTCAGTTTCAGAAACAGAGTTGAACTAGATATGGTCTGTTTGTTTAGGAAACACAGTACTTTTGTTCTGAGCACACTCACATTTCCCTCTGTATGAGAGACTCTAGAAAGCAAGAGCTTGCTTCTTGCTCTAAAGCAGAGTGTGTTTCATGAATGAGAACTGTGCTGTGTGTTCCCCCTCAGAAACGTAGTTAAATGCCCGGCTCTGTGTTTTCCTACAAGCCAGACTTCGTTTCAGGTAAACGCATTCACTTTTCAGCTCAAACGAAGCTACATTGTTCAAGAAGCTCACACGTTTCTCGCTCTTAACGGAAAACCATTGGATGTTAGAGGACCTGTGGTTTGTATCAGTTTCAGAAACAGAGTTGAACTAGATATGGTCTGTGTGTTTAGGAAACACAGTACTTTTGTTCTGAGAACACTTACGTTTCCCTCTGTATGAGAGACTCTAGAAAGCAAGAGCGTGCTTCTTGCTCTAAAGCAGAGTGTGTTTCATGAATGAGAACTGTGCTGTGTGTTCCCCTTCAGAAACGTAGTTAAATGCCCGGCTCTGTGTTTTCCTACAAGCAAGACTTCATTTTGCGTAAACGCAGTCACATTTTAGCTCAAGCAAAGCAACATTGTTCACGAAGCTCACACGTTTCTCGCTCTTAACATAAAAGCATTTGATGTTAGAGGACCTGTGGTTTGTATCAGTTTAAGAAACTGAGTTGAAGTAGATATGGTCCTTGTGTGTAGGAAACACAGTACTATTGTTCTGAGCACACTCACGTTTCCCTCTGTATGAGAGACTCTAGAAAGCAAGAGCTTGCTTCTTGCTCTAAAGCACAGTGTGTTTCATGAATGAGAACTGTGCTGTGTGTTTCCCTTCAGAAACGGAGTTAAAAGCCCGGCTCTGTGTCTTCCTACAAGCAAGACTTCGTTTCAGGTAAACGCATTCACTTTTCAGCTCAAAGGAAGCTACATTGTTCATGAAGCTCACACGTGTCTCGCTCTTAAATGAAAAGCATTGGATGTTAGAGGACCTGTGGTTTGTATCAGTTTCAGAAACACAGTTGAACTAGATATGGTCTGTGTGTGTAGGGAACACAGTTCTTTTGTTCTGAGCCCACTCACGTTTCCCTCTGTATGAGAGAGTCTAGAAAGCAAGAGCGTGCTTCTTGCTCTAAAGCAGAGTGTGTTTCATGAATGAGAACTGTGCTGTGTGTTTCCCTTCAGAAACGTAGTTAAATGCCCGGCTCTGTGTGTTCCTACAAGCAAGACTTCATTTTGGGTAAACGCAGTCACATTTTAGCTCAAACGAAGCAACATTGTTCACGAAGCTCACACGTTTTTCGCTCTTAACATAAAAGCATTTGTTGTTAGAGGACCTGTGGTTTGTATCAGTTTCAGAAACAGAGTTGAACTAGATTGGGTCCGTGTGTGTAGGAAACACAGTTCTTTATTCTGAGCACACTCATTTTTCCCTCTGTATGAGAGAATCTAGAAAGCAAGAGCGTGCTTCTTGCTCTAAAGCAGAGTGTGTTTCCCAGATGAGAACTGTGCTGTGTGTTTCCCTTTAGAAACGGAGTTAAATGCCCAGCTCTGTGACTCCCTACAAGCAAGAGTACTTTTCAGCTCAAACGAAGCTACATTGTTCATGAAACTCACACGTTTCTTGCTCTTAACTGAAAAGCAATGGATGTTAGAGGACCTGTGGTTTGTATCAGTTTCAGAAACAGAGTTGAACTAGTTATGGTCTGTGTGTTTAGGAAACACAGTACTTTTGTTCTGAGCACACTCACGTTTCCCTCTGTATGAGAGACACTAGAAAGCAAGAGCGTGCTTCTTGCTCTAAAGCAGAGTGTGTTTCATGAATGAGAACTGTGCTGTGTGTTCCCCTTCAGAAACGTAGTTAAATGTCCGGCTCTGTGTTTTCCTACAAGCCAGACTTCGTTTCAGGTAAACGCATTCACTTTTCAGCTCAAGTGAAGCTACATTGTTCACGAAGCTCACACGTTTCTCGCTCTTAACTGAAAAGCATTGAAGGTTAGAGGACCTGTGGTTTGTATCAGCTTCAGAAACAGAGTTGAAGTAGATATGGTCTTTTTGTGTAGGAAACACAGTACTTTTGTTCTGAGCACACTCATGTTTCCCTCTGTATGAGAGAGTATAGAAAGCAAGAGCGTGCTTCTTGCTCTAAAGCAGAGTGTGTTTCATGGATGAGAACTGTGCTGTGTGTTTCCCTTTACAAACGGTGTTAAATGCCAGGGTCTGTGGCTTCCTACAAGCAAGACTTCATTTCAAGTAAACACGGTCACTTTTCAGCTCAACCGACGCTACATTGTTCACGAAGCTCACACGTTTCTCGCTCTTAACTGAAAAGCATTGGATGTTAGAGGACCTGTGGTTTGTATCAGTTTCAGAAAGAGAGTTGGACTAGATATGGTCCGTGTTGGTAGGAAACACAGTACATTTGTTCTGAGCACACTCACGTTTCCCTCCGTATGAGAGACTCTAGAAAGCAAGAGCTTGCTTCATGCTCTAAAGCACAGTGTGTTTCATGAATGAGAACTGTGCTGTGTGTTTCCCTTCAGAAACGGAGTTAAAAGCCCGGCTCTGTGTTTTCCTACAAGCCAGACTTCGTTTCAGGTAAACGCATTCACTTTTCAGCTCAAACGAAGCTACATTGTTAACGAAGCTCACACGTTTCTCGCTCTTAACTGAAAGGCATTGGGTGTTAGAGGACCTGTGGTTTGTATCAGTTTAAGAAACTGAGTTGAACTAGATATGGTCTGTGTGTGTAGGAAACACAGTACTTTTGTTCTGAGCACACTCACATTTCCCTCTGTATGAGAGACTCTAGAAGCAAGAGCTTGCTTCTTGCTCTAAAGCAGAGTGTGTTTCATGAATGAGAACTGTGCTGTGTGTTCCCCCTCAGAAACGTAGTTAAATGCCCGGCTCTGTGTTTTCCTACAAGCCAGACTTCGTTTCAGGTAAACGCATTCACTTTTCAGCTCAAACGAAGCTACATTGTTCACGAAGCTCACACGTTTCTCACTCTTAACTGAAAGGCATTGGATGTTAGAGGACCTGTGGTTTGTGTCAGTTTCAGAAACAGAGTTGAACTAGATATGGTCTGTTTGTTTAGGAAACACAGTACTTTTGTTCTGAGCACACTCACATTTCCCTCTGTATGAGAGACTCTAGAAAGCAAGAGCTTGCTTCTTGCTCTAAAGCAGAGTGTGTTTCATGAATGAGAACTGTGCTGTGTGTTCCCCCTCAGAAACGTAGTTAAATGCCCGGCTCTGTGTTTTCCTACAAGCCAGACTTCGTTTCAGGTAAACGCATTCACTTTTCAGCTCAAACGAAGCTACATTGTTCAAGAAGCTCACACGTTTCTCGCTCTTAACGGAAAACCATTGGATGTTAGAGGACCTGTGGTTTGTATCAGTTTCAGAAACAGAGTTGAACTAGATATGGTCTGTGTGTTTAGGAAACACAGTACTTTTGTTCTGAGAACACTTACGTTTCCCTCTGTATGAGAGACTCTAGAAAGCAAGAGCGTGCTTCTTGCTCTAAAGCAGAGTGTGTTTCATGAATGAGAACTGTGCTGTGTGTTCCCCTTCAGAAACGTAGTTAAATGCCCGGCTCTGTGTTTTCCTACAAGCAAGACTTCATTTTGCGTAAACGCAGTCACATTTTAGCTCAAGCAAAGCAACATTGTTCACGAAGCTCACACGTTTCTCGCTCTTAACATAAAAGCATTTGATGTTAGAGGACCTGTGGTTTGTATCAGTTTAAGAAACTGAGTTGAAGTAGATATGGTCCTTGTGTGTAGGAAACACAGTACTATTGTTCTGAGCACACTCACGTTTCCCTCTGTATGAGAGACTCTAGAAAGCAAGAGCTTGCTTCTTGCTCTAAAGCACAGTGTGTTTCATGAATGAGAACTGTGCTGTGTGTTTCCCTTCAGAAACGGAGTTAAAAGCCCGGCTCTGTGTCTTCCTACAAGCAAGACTTCGTTTCAGGTAAACGCATTCACTTTTCAGCTCAAAGGAAGCTACATTGTTCATGAAGCTCACACGTGTCTCGCTCTTAAATGAAAAGCATTGGATGTTAGAGGACCTGTGGTTTGTATCAGTTTCAGAAACACAGTTGAACTAGATATGGTCTGTGTGTGTAGGGAACACAGTTCTTTTGTTCTGAGCCCACTCACGTTTCCCTCTGTATGAGAGAGTCTAGAAAGCAAGAGCGTGCTTCTTGCTCTAAAGCAGAGTGTGTTTCATGAATGAGAACTGTGCTGTGTGTTTCCCTTCAGAAACGTAGTTAAATGCCCGGCTCTGTGTGTTCCTACAAGCAAGACTTCATTTTGGGTAAACGCAGTCACATTTTAGCTCAAACGAAGCAACATTGTTCACGAAGCTCACACGTTTTTCGCTCTTAACATAAAAGCATTTGTTGTTAGAGGACCTGTGGTTTGTATCAGTTTCAGAAACAGAGTTGAACTAGATTGGGTCCGTGTGTGTAGGAAACACAGTTCTTTATTCTGAGCACACTCATTTTTCCCTCTGTATGAGAGAATCTAGAAAGCAAGAGCGTGCTTCTTGCTCTAAAGCAGAGTGTGTTTCCCAGATGAGAACTGTGCTGTGTGTTTCCCTTTAGAAACGGAGTTAAATGCCCAGCTCTGTGACTCCCTACAAGCAAGAGTACTTTTCAGCTCAAACGAAGCTACATTGTTCATGAAACTCACACGTTTCTTGCTCTTAACTGAAAAGCAATGGATGTTAGAGGACCTGTGGTTTGTATCAGTTTCAGAAACAGAGTTGAACTAGTTATGGTCTGTGTGTTTAGGAAACACAGTACTTTTGTTCTGAGCACACTCACGTTTCCCTCTGTATGAGAGACACTAGAAAGCAAGAGCGTGCTTCTTGCTCTAAAGCAGAGTGTGTTTCATGAATGAGAACTGTGCTGTGTGTTCCCCTTCAGAAACGTAGTTAAATGTCCGGCTCTGTGTTTTCCTACAAGCCAGACTTCGTTTCAGGTAAACGCATTCACTTTTCAGCTCAAGTGAAGCTACATTGTTCACGAAGCTCACACGTTTCTCGCTCTTAACTGAAAAGCATTGAAGGTTAGAGGACCTGTGGTTTGTATCAGCTTCAGAAACAGAGTTGAAGTAGATATGGTCTTTTTGTGTAGGAAACACAGTACTTTTGTTCTGAGCACACTCATGTTTCCCTCTGTATGAGAGAGTATAGAAAGCAAGAGCGTGCTTCTTGCTCTAAAGCAGAGTGTGTTTCATGGATGAGAACTGTGCTGTGTGTTTCCCTTTACAAACGGTGTTAAATGCCAGGGTCTGTGGCTTCCTACAAGCAAGACTTCATTTCAAGTAAACACGGTCACTTTTCAGCTCAACCGACGCTACATTGTTCACGAAGCTCACACGTTTCTCGCTCTTAACTGAAAAGCATTGGATGTTAGAGGACCTGTGGTTTGTATCAGTTTCAGAAAGAGAGTTGGACTAGATATGGTCCGTGTTGGTAGGAAACACAGTACATTTGTTCTGAGCACACTCACGTTTCCCTCCGTATGAGAGACTCTAGAAAGCAAGAGCTTGCTTCTTGCTCTAAAGCAGAGTGTGTTTCATGAATGAGAACTGTGCTGTGTGTTCCCCTTCAGAAACGTAGTTAAATGCCCGGCTCTGTGTTTTCCTACAAGCCAGACTTCGTTTCAGGTAAACGCATTCACTTTTCAGCTCAAACGAAGCTACATTGTTCACGAAGCTCACACGTTTCTCGCTCTTACCTGAAAAGCATTGGATGTTAGAGGACCTGTGGTTTGTATCAGTTTCAGAAACAGAGTTGAACTAGATATGGTCTGTGTGTGTAGGAAACACAGTACTTTTGTTCTGAGCACACTCACGTTTCCCTCTGTATGAGAGACGCTAGAAAGCAAGATCTCCTTCATGCTCTAAAGCACAGTGTCTTTCATGAATGAGAACTGTGCTGTGTGTTTCCCTTCAGAAACGGAGTTAAAAGCCCGGCTCTGTGTCTTCCTACAAGCAAGACTTCGTTTCAGGTAAACTCATTCACTTTTCAGCTCAAACGAAGCTACATTGTTCACGAAGCTCACACGTTTCTCACTCTTAACATAAAGGCATTGGGTGTTAGAGGACCTGTGGATTGTATCAGTTTCAGAAACAGAGTTGAACTAGATTGGGTCCGTGTGTGTAGGAAACAGAGTTCTTTATTCTGAGCACACTCATTTTTCCCTCTGTATGAGAGAGTCTAGAAAGCAAGAGCATGCTTCTTGCTCTAAAGCAGAGTGTGTTTCATGAATGAGAACTGTGCTGTGTGTTTCCCTTCAGAAACGGAGTTAAAAGCCCGGCTCTGTGTCTTCCTACAAGCAAGACTTCGTTTCAGGTAAACGCATTCACTTTTCAGCTCAAACGAAGCTACATTTTTCACGAAGCTCACACGTTTCTCGCTCTTAACTGAAAGGCATTGGGTGTTAGAGGACCTGTGGTTTGTATCAGTTTCAGAAACAGAGTTGAACTAGATAAGGCCCGTGTGTGTAGGGAACACAGTTCTTTTGGTCTGAGCACACTCACGTTTCCCTCTGTATGAGAGAGTCTAGAAAGCAAGAGCGTGCTTCTTGCTCTAAAGCAGAGTGTGTTTCATGAATGAGAACTGTGCTGTGTGTTCACCTTCAGAAACGTAGTTAAATGCCCGGCTCTGTGTTTTCCTATTAGCAAGACTTCATTTTGCGTAAACGCAGTCACAATTTAGCTCAAACAAAGCAACATTGTTCACGAAGCTCACACGTTTCTCCCTCTTAACATAAAAGCATTTGATATTAGAGGACCTGTGGTTTGTATCAGTTTAGGAAACTGAGTTGAAGTAGATATGGTCCGTGTGTGTAGGAAACATAGTACTTTTGTTCTGAGCACACTCACGTTTCCCTCTGTATGAGAGAGTCTAGAAAGCAAGAGCGTGCTTCTTGCTCTAAAGCAGAGTGTGTTTCATGGATGAGAACTGTGCTGTGTGTTTCCCTTTACAAACGGAGTTAAATGCCAGGGTCTGTGTCTTCCTACAATCAAGACTCGTTTCAGGTAAACACAGTCACTTTTCAGCTCAAAGGAATCTACATTGTTCACGAAGCTCACAAGTTTCTCGCTCTTAACTGAAAAGCAATGGATGTTAGAGGACCTGTGGTTTGTATAAGTTTCAGAAACAGAGTTGAAGTAGAAAGGCTCCGTGTGTGGAGGAAACACAGTTCTTTATTCTGAGCACACTCACTTTTCCCTCTGTATGAGAGAATCTAGAAAGCAAGAGCGTGCTTCTTGCTCTAAAGCAGAGTCTGTTTTCCAGATGAGTACTGTGCTGTGTGTTCCCCTTCAGAAACGTAGTTAAATGCCCGGCTCTGTGTTTTCCTACAAGCCAGACTTCGTTTGAGGTAAACGCCTTCACTTTTCGGCTCAAATGAAGCTACATTGTTCACGAAGCTCACACGTTTCTCGCTCTTAACTGAAAGGCATTGGGTGTTAGAGGACCTGTGGTTTGTATCAGTTTAAGAAACTGAGTTGAAGTTGATATGGTCCGTGTGTGTAGGAAACACAGTACTTTTGTTCTGAGCACACTCACGTTTCCCTCTGTATGAGAGACTCTAGAAAGCAAGAGCTTGCTTCATGCTCTAAAGCACAGTGTGTTTCATGAATGAGAACTGTGCTGTGTGTTTCCCTTCAGAAACGGAGTTAAAAGCCCGGCTCTGTGTTTTCCTACAAGCCAGACTTCGTTTCAGGTAAACGCATTCACTTTTCAGCTCAAACGAAGCTACATTGTTAACGAAGCTCACACGTTTCTCGCTCTTAACTGAAAGGCATTGGGTGTTAGAGGACCTGTGGTTTGTATCAGTTTAAGAAACTGAGTTGAACTAGATATGGTCTGTGTGTGTAGGAAACACAGTACTTTTGTTCTGAGCACACTCACATTTCCCTGTGTATGAGAGACTCTAGAAGCAAGAGCTTGCTTCTTGCTCTAAAGCAGAGTGTGTTTCATGAATGAGAACTGTGCTGTGTGTTCCCCCTCAGAAACGTAGTTAAATGCCCGGCTCTGTGTTTTCCTACAAGCCAGACTTCGTTTCAGGTAAACGCATTCACTTTTCAGCTCAAACGAAGCTACATTGTTCACGAAGCTCACACGTTTCTCACTCTTAACTGAAAGGCATTGGATGTTAGAGGACCTGTGGTTTGTGTCAGTTTCAGAAACAGAGTTGAACTAGATATGGTCTGTTTGTTTAGGAAACACAGTACTTTTGTTCTGAGCACACTCACGTTTCCCTCTGTATGAGAGACTCTAGAAAGCAAGAGCTTGCTTCTTGCTCTAAAGCAGAGTGTGTTTCATGAATGAGAACTGTGCTGTGTGTTCCCCCTCAGAAACGTAGTTAAATGCCCGGCTCTGTGTTTTCCTACAAGCCAGACTTCGTTTCAGGTAAACGCATTCACTTTTCAGCTCAAACGAAGCTACATTGTTCAAGAAGCTCACACGTTTCTCGCTCTTAACGGAAAACCATTGGATGTTAGAGGACCTGTGGTTTGTATCAGTTTCAGAAACAGAGTTGAACTAGATATGGTCTGTGTGTTTAGGAAACACAGTACTTTTGTTCTGAGAACACTTACGTTTCCCTCTGTATGAGAGACTCTAGAAAGCAAGAGCGTGCTTCTTGCTCTAAAGCAGAGTGTGTTTCATGAATGAGAACTGTGCTGTGTGTTCCCCTTCAGAAACGTAGTTAAATGCCCGGCTCTGTGTTTTCCTACAAGCAAGACTTCATTTTGCGTAAACGCAGTCACATTTTAGCTCAAGCAAAGCAACATTGTTCACGAAGCTCACACGTTTCTCGCTCTTAACATAAAAGCATTTGATGTTAGAGGACCTGTGGTTTGTATCAGTTTAAGAAACTGAGTTGAAGTAGATATGGTCCATGTGTGTAGGAAACACAGTACTATTGTTCTGAGCACACTC
Source organism: Onychomys leucogaster (assembly GCA_949786385.1). Lineage (NCBI taxonomy): Eukaryota > Metazoa > Chordata > Mammalia > Rodentia > Cricetidae > Onychomys > Onychomys leucogaster. Next base: position 461,760 of record CATKUP010000114.1, on the reverse strand, counting down.
ACGTTTCCCTCTGTATGAGAGACTCTAGAAAGCAAGAGCTTGCTTCTTGCTCTAAAGCACAGTGTGTTTCATGAATGAGAACTGTGCTGTGTGTTTCCCTTCAGAAACGGAGTTAAAAGCCCGGCTCTGTGTCTTCCTACAAGCAAGACTTCGTTTCAGGTAAACGCATTCACTTTTCAGCTCAAACGAAGCTACATTGTTCATGAAGCTCACACGTGTCTCGCTCTTAAATGAAAAGCATTGGATGTTAGAGGACCTGTGGTTTGTATCAGTTTCAGAAACACAGTTGAACTAGATATGGTCTGTGTGTTTAGGGAACACAGTTCTTTTGTTCTGAGCCCACTCACGTTTCCCTCTGTATGAGAGAGTCTAGAAAGCAAGAGCGTGCTTCTTGCTCTAAAGCAGAGTGTGTTTCATGAATGAGAACTGTGCTGTGTGTTTCCCTTCAGAAACGTAGTTAAATGCCCGGCTCTGTGTGTTCCTACAAGCAAGACTTCATTTTGGGTAAACGCAGTCACATTTTAGCTCAAACGAAGCAACATTGTTCACGAAGCTCACACGTTTTTCGCTCTTAACATAAAAGCATTTGATGTTAGAGGACCTGTGGTTTGTATCAGTTTAAGAAACTGAGTTGAACTAGATATGGTATGTGTGTGTAGGTAACACAGTTCTTTTGTTCTGAGCACACTCACGTTTCCCTCTGTATGAGAGACTCTGAAAGCAAGAGCTTGCTTCTTGCTCTAAAGCAGAGTGTGTTTCATGAATGAGAACTGTGCTGTGTGTTCCCCTTCAGAAACGTAGTTAAATGCCCGGCTCTGTGTTTTCCTACAAGCCAGACTTCGTTTCAGGTAAACGCATTCACTTTTCAGCTCAAACGAAGCTACATTGTTCACGAAGCTCACACGTTTCTCGCTCTTAACTGAAAAGCATTGGATGTTAGAGGACCTGTGGTTTGTATCAGTTTCAGAAACAGAGTTGAACTAGATATGGTCTGTGTGTGTAGGAAACACAGTACTTTTGTTCTGAGCACACTCACGTTTCCCTCTGTATGAGAGACGCTAGAAAGCAAGAGCTTGCTTCATGCTCTAAAGCACAGTGTGTTTCATGAATGAGAACTGTGCTGTGTGTTTCCCTTCAGAAACGGAGAAGCCCGGCTCTGTGTCTTCCTACAAGCAAGACTTCGTTTCAGGTAAACGCATTCACTTTTCAGCTCAAACGAAGCTACATTGTTCACGAAGCTCACACGTTTCTCGCTCTTAACAGAAAGGCATTGGGTGTTAGAGGACCTGTGGATTGTATCAGTTTCAGAAACAGAGTTGAACTAGATAGGGTCCGTGTGTGTAGGAAACACAGTTCTTTATTCTGAGCACACTCACTTTTCCCTCTGTATGAGAGAATCTAGAAAGCAAGAGCGTGCTTCTTGCTCTAAAGCAGAGTGTGTTTCCCAGATGAGAACTGTGCTGTGTGTTTCCCTTTAGAAACGGAGTTAAATGCCCAGCTCTGTGACTCCCTACAAGCAAGAGTACTTTTCAGCTCAAACGAAGCTACATTGTTCATGAAACTCACACGTTTCTTGCTCTTAACTGAAAAGCAATGGATGTTAGAGGACCTGTGGTTTGTATCAGTTTCAGAAACAGAGTTGAACTAGATATGGTCTGTGTGTTTAGGAAACACAGTACTTTTGTTCTGAGCACACTCACATTTCCCTCTGTATGAGAGACTCTAGAAAGCAAGAGCGTGCTTCTTGCTCTAAAGCAGAGTGTGTTTCATGAATGAGAACTGTGCTGTGTGTTCCCCTTCAGAAACGTAGTTAAATGCCCGGCTCTGTGTTTTCCTACAAGCCAGACTTCGTTTCAGGTAAACGCATTCACTTTTCAGCTCAAGTGAAGCTACATTGTTCACGAAGCTCACATGTTTCTCGCTCTTAACTGAAAAGCATTGAATGTTTGAGGACCTGTGGTTTGTATCAGCTTCAGAAACAGAGTTGAAGTAGATATGGTCTTTGTGTGTAGGAAACACAGTACTTTTGTTCTGAGCACACTCATGTTTCCCTCTGTATGAGAGAGTATAGAAAGCAAGAGCGTGCTTCTTGCTCTAAAGCAGAGTGTGTTTCATGGATGAGAACTGTGCTGTGTGTTTCCCTTTATAAACGGTGTTAAATGCCAGGGTCTGTGGCTTCCTACAAGCAAGACTTCATTTCAAGTAAACGCAGTCACTTTTCAGCTCAAACGACGCTACATTGTTCACGAAGCTCACACGTTTCTCGCTCTTAACTGAAAAGCATTGGATGTTAGAGGACCTGTGGTTTGTATCAGTTTCAGAAAAAGAGTTGGACTAGATATGGTCCGTGTTGGTAGGAAACACAGTACATTTGTTCTGAGCACACTCACGTTTCCCTCTGTATGAGAGACTCTAGAAAGCAAGAGCATGCTTCTTGCTCTAAAGCAGAGTGTGTTTCATGAATGAGAACTGTGCTGTGTGTTTCTCTTCAGAAACAGAGTTAAATGCCTGGCTCTGTGTCTTCCTACAAGCAAGACTCGGTTTCAGGTAAACTCAGTCACTTTTCAGCTCAAATGAAGCTACATTGTTCACGAAGATCACACGTTTCACGCTCTTAACTGAAAAGCATTGGATGTTAGAGGACCTGTGGTTTGTATAAGTTTCAGAAACAGTGTTGAACTAGATAGGGTCTGTGTGTGTAGGAAACACAGTTCTTTTATTCTGAGCACACTCACGTTTCCCTCTGTATGATCGAGTCTAGAAAGCAAGAGCATGCATCTTGCTCTAAAGCAGAGTGTGTTTCATGGATGAGGACTGTGCTGTGTGTTTCCCTTTACAAACGGTGTTAAATGCCAGGGTCTGTGTCTTCCTACAAACAAGACTTCGTTTCAGGTAAATGAGGTCACTTTTCAGCTCATAGGATCTTACATTGTTCATGAAACTCACACGTTTCTCGCTCTTAACTGAAAATATTGGATGTTAGAGGACCTGTGGTTTGTATCAGTTTCAGAAACAGAGTTGAACTAGATATGGTATGTGTGTGTAGGAAACACAGTTCTTTTGTTCTGAGCACACTTATGTTTCCCTCTGTATGTGAGAATCTAGAAAGAAAGAGCATGCTTCTTGCTCTAAAGCAGAGTGTGTTTCCTGGATGAGAACTGTTCTGTGTGTTTCCCTTCAGAAACGGAGTTAAATGCCAGGGTCTGTGTCTTCCTACAATCAAGACTCGTTTCAGGTAATCGCAGTCACTTTTCAGCTCAAACGAAGCTACATTGTTCACGAAGATCACACGTTTCAAGCTCTTAACTGAAAAGCAATGGATGTTAGAGGACCTGTGGTTTGTATAAGTTTCAGAAACAGAGTTGAACTAGAAAGGGTCCGTGTGTGTAGGAAACAGAGTTCTTTTTTCTGAGCACACTCACTTTTCCCTCTGTATGAGAGAATCTAGAAAGTAAGAGCGTGCTTCTTGCTCTAAAGCGGATTGTGATTCCCAGATGATAACTGTGCTGTGTGTTTCCCTTCAGAAACGCTGTTAAATTCCCCGGCTCTGTGACTCCCTACAAACAAGAGTACTTTTCAGCTCAAACGAAGCTACATTGTTCACGAAGCTCACACGTTTCTCGCTCTTAACTGAAAAGCAATGAATGTTAGAGGACCTGTGGTTTGTATCAGTTTCAGAAACAGAGTTGAACTAGATATGGTCCGTGTGTGTAGGAATCACAGTACTTTATTTCTGAGCACACTCACGTTTCCTTCTGTATGAGAGACTCTAGAAAGCAAGAGCGTGCTTCTTTCTCTAAAGCAGAGTGTGTTTCATGAATGAGAACTGTGCTGTGTGATCCCCTTCAGAAACGTAGTTAAATGCCCGGCTCTGTGTTTTCCTACAAGCCAGACTTCGTTTCAGGTAAACGCATTAACTTTTCAGCTCAAATGAAGCTACATTGTTCACGAAGCTCACACGTTTCTCGCTCTTAACGGAAAAGCATTGGATGTTAGAGGTCCTGTGGTTTGTATCAGTTTAAGAAACAGAGTTGAACTAGATATGGTCTGTGTGTGTAGGAAACACAGTACTTTTGTTCTGAGCACACACATGTTTCCCTCAGTATGAGAGACTCTAGAAAGCAAGAGCGTGCTTCTTGCTCTAAAGCACAGTGTGTTTCATGAATGAGAACTGTGCTGTGTGTTCCCCTTCAGAAACGTAGTTAAATGCCCGGCTCTGTGTTTTCCTACAAGCAAGACTTCATTTTGGTAAACGCAGTCACATTTTAGCTCAAACGAAGCAACATTGTTCACGAAGCTCACACGTTTCTCGCTCTTAACGGAAAAGCATTGGATGTTAGAGGACCTGTGGTTTGTATCAGTTTAAGAAACTGAGTTGAAGTAGATATAGTCCGTGTGTGTAGGAAACACAGTACTTTTGTTCTGAGCACACTCACGTTTCCCTCTGTATGAGAGACTCTAGAAAGCAAGAGCTTGCTTCTTGCTCTAAAGCACAGTGTGTTTCATGAATGAGAACTGTGCTGTGTGTTTCCCTTCAGAAACTGAGTTAAAAGCCCGGCTCTGTGTCTTCCTACAAGCAAGACTTCCTTTCATGTAAACCCATTCACTTTTCAGCTCAAACGAAGCTACATTGTTCACGAAGCTCACACGTTTCTCGCTCTTAACTGAAAGGCATTGGGTGTTAGAGGACCTGTGGTTTGTATCAGTTTCAGAAACAGAGTTGAACTAGATAAGGCCCGTGTGTGTAGGGAACACAGTTCTTTTGTTCTGAGCACACTCACGTTTCCCTCTGTATGAGAGAGTCTAGAAAGCAAGAGCATGCTTCTTGCTCTAAAGCAGAGTGTGTTTCATGAATGAGAACTGTGCTGTGTGTTTCCCTTCAGAAACGGAGTTAAAAGCCCGGCTCTGTGTCTTCCTACAAGCAAGACTTCGTTTCAGGTAAACGCATTCACTTTTCAGCTCAAACGAAGCTACATTTTTCACGAAGCTCACACGTTTCTCGCTCTTAACTGAAAGGCATTGGGTGTTAGAGGACCTGTGGTTTGTATCAGTTTCAGAAACAGAGTTGAACTAGATAAGGCCCGTGTGTGTAGGGAACACAGTTCTTTTGTTCTGAGCACACTCACGTTTCCCTCTGTATGAGAGAGTCTAGAAAGCAAGAGCGTGCTTCTTGCTCTAAAGCAGAGTGTGTTTCATGAATGAGAACTGTGCTGTGTGTTCACCTTCAGAAACGTAGTTAAATGCCCGGCTCTGTGTTTTCCTATTAGCAAGACTTCATTTCGCGTAAACGCAGTCACATTTTAGCTCAAACAAAGCAACATTGTTCACGAAGCTCACACGTTTCTTGCTCTTAACATAAAAGCATTTGATGTTAGAGGACCTGTGGTTTGTATCAGTTTAGGAAACTGAGTTGAAGTAGATATGGTCCGTGTGTGTAGGAAACATAGTACTTTTGTTCTGAGCACACTCACGTTTCCCTCTGTATGAGAGACTCTAGAAAGCAAGAGCTTGCTTCTTGCTCTAAAGCAGAGTGTGTTTCATGGATGAGAACTGTGCTGTGTGTTTCCCTTTACAAACGGTGTTAAATGCCAGGGTCTGTGTCTTCCTACAAACAAGACTTCGTTTCAGGTAAATGAGGTCACTTTTCAGCTCAAAGGATCTTACATTGTTCATGAAACTCACACGTTTCTCGCTCTTAACTGAAAAGCATTGGATGTTAGTGGACCTGTGGTTTGTATCAGTTTCAGAAACAGAGTTGAACTAGATATGGTATGTGTGTGTAGGAAACACAGTTCTTTTGTTCTGAGCACACTTATGTTTCCCTCTGTATGTGAGAATCTAGAAAGAAAGAGCATGCTTCTTGCTCTAAAGCAGAGTGTGTTTCCTGGATGAGAACTGTTCTGTGTGTTTCCCTTCAGAAACGGAGTTAAATGCCAGGGTCTGTGTCTTCCTACAATCAAGACTCGTTTCAGGTAAACGCAGTCACTTTTCAGCTCAAAGGAAGCTACATTGTTCACGAAGCTCACAAGTTTCTCGCTCTTAACTGAAAAGCAATGGATGTTAGAGGACCTGTGGTTTGTATAAGTTTCAGAAACAGAGTTGAAGTAGAAAGGCTCCGTGTGTGGAGGAAACACAGTTCTTTATTCTGAGCACACTCACTTTTCCCTCTGTATGAGAGAATCTAGAAAGCAAGAGCGTGCTTCTTGCTCTAAAGCAGAGTCTGTTTTCCAGATGAGTACTGTGCTGTGTGTTCCCCTTCAGAAACGTAGTTAAATGCCCGGCTCTGTGTTTTCCTACAAGCCAGACTTCGTTTGAGGTAAACGCCTTCACTTTTCGGCTCAAATGAAGCTACATTGTTCAGGAAGCTCACACGTTTCTCGCTCTTAACGGAAAAGCATTGGATGTTAGAGGACCTGTGGTTTGTATCAGTTTAAGAAACTGAGTTGAAGTAGATATGGTCCTTGTGTGTAGGAAACACAGTACTTTTGTTCTGAGCACACTCACATTTCCCTTTGTATGAGAGACTCTAGAAAGCAAGAGCTTGCTTCTTGCTCTAAAGCACAGTGTGTTTCATGAATGAGAACTGTGCTGTGTGTTTCCCTTCAGAAACGGAGTTAAAAGCCCGGCTCTGTGTCTTCCTACAAGCAAGACTTCGTTTCAGGGAAACCCATTCACTTTTCAGCTCAAACGAAGCTACATTGTTCACGAAGCTCACACGTTTCTCGCTCTTAACTGAAAGGCATTGGGTGTTAGAGGACCTGTGGTTTGTATCAGTTTCAGAAACAGAGTTGAACTAGATAAGGCCCGTGTGTGTAGGGAACACAGTTCTTTTGTTCTGAGCACACTCACGTTTCCCTCTGTATGAGAGACTCTAGAAAGCAAGAGCATGCTTCTTGCTCTAAAGCAGAGTGTGTTTCATGGATGAGAATTGTGCTGTGTGTTTCCCTTCAGAAACGGAGTTAAATGCTCGGCTCTGTGACTCCCTACAAGCAAGAGTACTTTTCAGCTCAAACGAAGCTACATTTTTCACAAAGCTCACAGGTTTCTCGCTCGTAACTGAAAAACAGTGGATGTTAGAGGACCTGTGGTTTGTCAGTGTCAGAAACAGAGTTGAACTAGATATGGTCCGTGTGTGTAGGAAACACAGTAATTTTTTTCTGAGCACACTCACGTTTCCCTCTGTATGAGAGAGTCTAGAAAGCAAGAGCGTGCTTCTTGCTCTAAAGCAGAGTGTGTTTCATGAATGAGAACTGTGCTGTGTGTTCCCCTTCAGAAACGGAGTTAAATGCCCGGATCTGTGTCTTCCTACAAGCAAGACTTCGTTTCAGGTAAACGCATTCACTTTTCAGCTCAAACGAAGCTACATTGTTCACGAAGCTCACACGTTTCTCGCTCTTAACTGAAAGGCATTGGGTGTTAGAGGACCTGTGGTTTGTATCAGTTTCAGAAACAGAGTTGAACTAGATAAGGCCCATGTGTGTAGGGAACACAGTTCTTTTGTTCTGAGCACACTCACGTTTCCCTCTGTATGAGAGAGTCTAGAAAGCAAGAGCGTGCTTCTTGCTCTAAAGCAGAGTGTGTTTCATGAATGAGAACTGTGCTGTGTGTTCACCTTCAGAAACGTAGTTAAATGCCCGGCTCTGTGTTTTCCTACAAGCAAGACTTCATTTTGCGTAAACGCAGTCACATTTTAGCTCAAACAAAGCAACATTGTTCACGAAGCTCACACGTTTCTCCCTCTTAACATAAAAGCATTGATGTTAGAGGACCTGTGGTTTGTATCAGTTTAGGAAACTGAGTTGAAGTAGATATGGTCCATGTGTGTAGGAATCACAGTACTTTTGTTCTGAGCACACTCACGTTTCCCTCTGTATGAGAGAGTCTAGAAAGCAAGAGCTTGCTTCTTGCTCTAAAGCAGAGTGTGTTTCATGGATGAGAACTGTGCTGTGTGTTTCCCTTTACAAACGGTGTTAAATGCCAGGGTCTGTGTCTTCCTACAAACAAGACTTCGTTTCAGGTAAATGAGGTCACTTTTCAGCTCAAAGGATCTTACATTGTTCATGAAACTCACACGTTTGTCGCTCTTAACTGAAAAGAATTGGATGTTAGTGGACCTGTGGTTTGTATCAGTTTCAGAAACAGAGTTGAACTAGATATGGTATGTGTGTGTAGGAAACACAGTTCTTTTGTTCTGAGCACACTTATGTTTCCCTCTGTATGTGAGAATCTAGAAAGAAAGAGCATGCTTCTTGCTCTAAAGCAGAGTGTGTTTCCTGGATGAGAACTGTGCTGTGTGTTCCCCTTCAGAAACGTAGTTAAATGCCCAGCTCTCTGTTTTCCTACAAGGCAGACTTCGTTTCAGGTAAACGCATTCACTTTTCAGCTCAAATGAAGCTACATTGTAGGTGAAGCTCACACGTTTCTCGCTCTTAACTGAAAAGCATTGGATGTTAGAGGACCTGTGGTTTGTTTCAGTTTCATAAAGAGAGTTGAACTAGATATGGTCTGTGTGTGTAGGAAACACAGTACTTTTGTTCTGAGCACACTCACATTTCCCTCTGTATGAGAGAGTCTAGAAAGCAAGAGCATGCTTCTTGCTTTAAAGCAGAGTGTGTTTCATGAATGACAACTGTGCTCTGTGTTCCCGTTCAGAAACGTAGTTAAATGCCCGGCTCTGTGTTTTCCTACAAGCAAGACTTCATTTTTCGTAAACGCAGTCACATTTTAGATCAAAGGAAGCAACATTGTTCACGAAGCTCACACGTTTCTCGCTCTTAACATAAAAGCATTTGATGTTAGGGGACCTGTAGTTTGTATCAGTTTCAGAAACAGAGTTGAACTATATATGGCCCGTGTGTGTAGGGAACACAGTTCTTTTGTTCTGAGCACATTCACGTTTCCCTCTGTATGAGAGAGTCTAGAAAGCAAGAGCTTGCTTCTTGCTCTAAAGCAGAGTGTGTTTCATGGATGAGAACTGTGCTGTGTGTTTCCCTTTACAAACGGTGTTAAATGCCAGGGTCTGTGTCTTCCTACAAACAAGACTTCGTTTCAGGTAATCGAGGTCACTTTTCAGCTCAAAGGAAGCTACATTGTTCACGAAGCTCACACGTTTCTCGCTCTTAAATGAAAATCATTGGATGTTAGAGGACTTGTGGTTTGTATAAGTTTCAGAAACAGAGTTGAACTAGAAATGGTCCGTGTGTGTAGGAAACACAGTTCTTTATTCTGAGCACACTCACTTTTCCCTCTGTAGGAGAGAATCTAGAAAGCAAGAGCGTGCTTCTTGCTCTAAAGCAGAGTGTGTTTCCCAGATGAGAACTGTGCTGTGTGTTTCCCTTCAGAATCGGAGTTAAATGCCCGGCTCTGTGACTCCCTTACAAGCAAGAGTACTTTTCAGCTGAAACGAAGCTACATTGTTCATGAAGCTTACACGTTTCTCGCTCTTAACTGAAAAGCAATGAATGTCAGAGGACCTGTGGTTTGTATCAGTTTCAGAAACAGAGTTGAACTAGATATGGTCCGTGTGTGTAGGAAACACAGTACTTTTTTTCTGAGCACACTCACGTTTCCTTCTGTATGAGAGACTCTAGAAAGCAAGAGCGTGCTTCTTTCTCTAAAGCAGAGAGTGTTTCATGAATGAGAACTGTGCTGTGAGATCCCCTTCAGAAACGTAGTTAAATGCCCGGCTCTGTGTTTTCCTACAAGCCAGACTTCGTTTAAGGTAAACGCATTCACTTTTCAGCTCAAACGAAGCTACATTGTTCATGAAGCTAACACGTTTCTTGCTCTTAACTGAAAAGCATTGGATGTTAGAGGACCTGTGGTTTGTATCAGTTTCAGAAACAGAGTTGAACTAGATATGGTCTGTGTGTGTAGGAAACACAGTACTTTTGTTCTGAGCACACTCATGTTTCCCTCTGTATGAGAGACTCTAGAAAGCAAGAGCATGCTTCTAGCTCTAAAGCAGAGTGTGTTGCATGAATGAGAACTGTGCTGTGTGTTCCCCTGCAGAAACGTAGTTAAATGCCCGGCTCTCTGTTTTCCTACAAGCAAGACTTCACTTTGCGTAAACGCAGTCACATTTTACCTCAAACAAAGCAACATTGTTCACGAAGCTCACACGTTTCTCCCTCTTAACATAAACGCATTTGATGTTAGAGGACCTGTGGTTTGTATCAGTTTAGAAAACTTAGTTGAAGTAGATATGGTCCGTGTGTGTAGGAAACACAGTACTTTTGTTCTGAGCACACTCACGTTTCCCTCTGTATGATAGAGTCTAGAAAGCAAGAGCGTGCTTCTTGCTCTAAAGCAGAGTGTGTTTCATGGATGAGAACTCTGCTGTGTGTTTCCCTTTACAAACGGTATTAAATGCCAGGGTCTGTGTCTTCCTACAAACAAGACTTCGTTTCAGGTAAATGAGGTCACTTTTCTGCTCAAAGGATCTTACATTGTTCATGAAACTCACACGTTTATCGCTCTTAACTGAAAAGCATTTGATGTTAGTGGACCTGTGGTTTGTATCAGTTTCAGAAACTGAGTTGAACTAGATATGGTATGTGTGTGTAGAAAACACAGTTCTTTTGTTCTGAGCACACTTATGTTTCCCTCTGTATGTGAGAATCTAGAAAGAAAGAGCATGCTTCTTGCTCTAAAGCAGAGTGTGTTTCCTGGATGAGAACTGTTCTGTGTGTTTCCCTTCAGAAACGGAGTTAAATGCCAGGGTCTGTGTCTTCCTACAATCAAGACTCGTTTCAGGTAAACGCAGTCACTTTTCAGCTCAAACGAAGCTACATTGTTCACGAAGCTCACAAGTTTCTCGCTCTTAACTGAAAAGCAATGGATGTTAGAGGACCTGTGGTTTGTATAAGTTTCAGAAACAGAGTTGAACTAGAAAGGCTCCGTGTGTGGAGGAAACACAGTTCTTTATTCTGAGCACACTCACTTTTCCCTCTGTAGGAGAGAAATTAGAAAGCAAGAGCGTGCTTCTTGCTCTAAAGCAGAATGTGTTTTCCAGATGAGTACTGTGCTGTGTGTTCCCCTTCAGAAACGTAGTTAAATGCCGGGCTCTGTGTTTTCCTACAAGCCAGACTTCGTTTCAGGTAAACACATTCACTTTTCAGCTCAAACGAAGCTACATTGTTCACGAAGCTCACACGTTTCTCGCTCTTAACTGAAAAGCATTGGATGTTAGAGGACCTGTGGTTTGTATCAGTTTCAGAAACAGAGTTGAACTAGATATGGTCTGTGTGTGTGGGAAACACAGTACTTTTGTTCTGAGCACACTCACATTTCCCTCTGTATGACAGACTCTAGAAAGCAAGAGCATGCTTCTTCCTTTAAAGCAGAGTGTGTTTCATGAATGAGAACTGTGCTGTGTGTTCCCATTCAGAAACGTAGTTAAAAGCCCGGCTCTGTGTTTTCCTACAAGCAAGACTTCATTTTGCGTAAACACAGTCACATTTTAGCTCAAACGAAGCAACATTGTTCACGAAGCTCACACGTTTCTCGCTCTAAACATAAAAGCATTTGATGTTAGAGGACCTGTGGTTTGTATCAGTTTAAGAAACTGAGTTGAAGTAGATATGGTCCGTGTGTGTAGGAAACACAGTACTTTTTTTCTGAGCACACTCATGTTTCCTTCTGTATGAGAGAGTCTAGAAAGCAAGATCGTGCTTCTTTCTCTAAAGCAGAGTGTGTTTCATGAATGAGATCTGTGCTGTGTGATCCCCTTCAGAAACGTAGTTAAATGCCCGGCTCTGTGTTTTCCTACAAGCCAGACTTCGTTTCAGGTAAACGCCTTCACTTTTCAGCTCAAATGAAGCTACATTGTTCACGAAGCTCACACGTTTCTCGCTCTTAACGGAAAAGCATTGGATGTTAGAGGACCTGTGGTTTGTATCAGTTTCAGAAACAGAGTTGAACTAGATATGGTCTGTGTGTGTAGGAAACACAGTACTTTTGTTCTGAGCACACTCATGTTTCCCTCTGTATGACAGACTCTAGACAGCAAGAGCGTGCTTCTTGCTCTAAAGCATAGTGTGTTTCATGAATGAGAACTGTGCTGTGTGTTCCCCTTCAGAAACGTAGTTAAATGCCCGGCTCTGTGTTTTCCTACAAGCAAGACTTCATTTTGGTAAACGCAGTCACATTTTAGCTCAAACGAAGCAACATTGTTCACGAAGCTCACACGTTTCTCGCTCTTAACGGAAAAGCATTGGATGTTAGAGGACCTGTGGTTTGTATCAGTTTAAGAAACTGAGTTGAAGTAGATATAGTCCGTGTGTGTAGGAAACACAGTACTTTTGTTCTGAGCACACTCACGTTTCCCTCTGTATGAGAGACTCTAGAAAGCAAGAGCTTGCTTCTTGCTCTAAAGCACAGTGTGTTTCATGAATGAGAACTGTGCTGTGTGTTTCCCTTCAGAAACGGAGTTAAAAGCCCGGCTCTGTGTCTTCCTACAAGCAAGACTTCGTTTCATGTAAACCCATTCACTTTTCAGCTCAAACGAAGCTACATTGATCACGAAGCTCACACGTTTCTCGCTCTTAACTGAAAGGCATTGGGTGTTAGAGGACCTGTGGTTTGTATCAGTTTCAGAAACAGAGTTGAACTAGATAAGGCCCGTGTGTGTAGGGAACACAGTTCTTTTGTTCTGAGCACACTCACGTTTCCCTCTGTATGAGAGAGTCTAGAAAGCAAGAGCATGCTTCTTGCTCTAAAGCAGAGTGTGTTTCATGAATGAGAACTGTGCTGTGTGTTTCCCTTCAGAAACGGAGTTAAAAGCCCGGCTCTGTGTCTTCCTACAAGCAAGACTTCGTTTCAGGTAAACGCATTCACTTTTCAGCTCAAACGAAGCTACATTTTTCACGAAGCTCACACGTTTCTCGCTCTTAACTGAAAGGCATTGGGTGTTAGAGGACCTGTGGTTTGTATCAGTTTCAGAAACAGAGTTGAACTAGATAAGGCCCGTGTGTGTAGGGAACACAGTTCTTTTGTTCTGAGCACACTCACGTTTCCCTCTGTATGAGAGAGTCTAGAAAGCAAGAGCGTGCTTCTTGCTCTAAAGCAGAGTGTGTTTCATGAATGAGAACTGTGCTGTGTGTTCACCTTCAGAAACGTAGTTAAATGCCCGGCTCTGTGTTTTCCTATTAGCAAGACTTCATTTTGCGTAAACGCAGTCACATTTTAGCTCAAAGAAAGCAACATTGTTCACGAAGCTCACACGTTTCTCCCTCTTAACATAAAAGCATTTGATGTTAGAGGACCTGTGGTTTGTATCAGTTTAGGAAACTGAGTTGAAGTAAATATAGTCCGTGTGTGTAGGAAACACAGTACTTTTGTTCTGAGCACACTCACGTTTCCCTCTGTATGAGAGACTCTAGAAAGCAAGAGCTTGCTTCTTGCTCTAAAGCACAGTGTGTTTCATGAATGAGAACTGTGCTGTGTGTTTCCCTTCAGAAACGGAGTTAAAAGCCCGGCTCTGTGTCTTCCTACAAGCAAGACTTCGTTTCATGTAAACCCATTCACTTTTCAGCTCAAACGAAGCTACATTGATCACGAAGCTCACACGTTTCTCGCTCTTAACTGAAAGGCATTGGGTGTTAGAACCTGTGGTTTGTATCAGTTTCAGAAACAGAGTTGAACTAGATAAGGCCCGTGTGTGTAGGGAACACAGTTCTTTTGTTCTGAGCACACTCACGTTTCCCTCTGTATGAGAGAGTCTAGAAAGCAAGAGCATGCTTCTTGCTCTAAAGCAGAGTGTGTATCATGAATGAGAACTGTGCTGTGTGTTTCCCTTCAGAAACGGAGTTAAAAGCCCGGCTCTGTGTCTTCCTACAAGCAAGACTTCGTTTCAGGTAAACGCATTCACTTTTCAGCTCAAAGGAAGCTACATTTTTCACGAAGCTCACACGTTTCTCGCTCTTAACTGAAAGGCATTGGGTGTTAGAGGACCTGTGGTTTGTATCAGTTTCAGAAACAGAGTTGAACTAGATAAGGCCCGTGTGTGTAGGGAACACAGTTCTTTTGTTCTGAGCACACTCACGTTTCCCTCTGTATGAGAGAGTCTAGAAAGCAAGAGCGTGCTTCTTGCTCTAAAGCAGAGTGTGTTTCATGAATGAGAACTGTGCTGTGTGTTCACCTTCAGAAACGTAGTTAAATGCCCGGCTCTGTGTTTTCCTATTAGCAAGACTTCATTTTGCGTAAACGCAGTCACATTTTAGCTCAAAGAAAGCAACATTGTTCACGAAGCTCACACGTTTCTTGCTCTTAACATAAAAGCATTTGATGTTAGAGGACCTGTGGTTTGTATCAGTTTAGGAAACTGAGTTGAAGTAGATATGGTCCGTGTGTGTAGGAAACATAGTACTTTTGTTCTGAGCACACTCACGTTTCCCTCTGTATGAGAGAGTCTAGAAAGCAAGAGCGTGCTTCTTGCTCTAAAGCAGAGTGTGTTTCATGGATGAGAACTGTGCTGTGTGTTTCCCTTTACAAACGGTGTTAAATGCCAGGGTCTGTGTCTTCCTACAAACAAGACTTCGTTTCAGGTAAATGAGGTCACTTTTCAGCTCAAAGGATCTTACATTGTTCATGAAACTCACACGTTTATCGCTCTTAACTGAAAAGCATTGGATGTTAGTGGACCTGTGGTTTGTATCAGTTTCAGAAACAGAGTTGAACTAGACATGGTATGTGTGTGTAGGAAACACAGTTCTTTTGTTCTGAGCACACTTATGTTTCCCTCTGTATGTGAGAATCTAGAAAGAAAGAGCATGCTTCTTGCTCCAAAGCAGAGTGTGTTTCCTGGATGAGAACTGTTCTGTGTGTTTCCCTTCAGAAACGGAGTTAAATGCCAGGGTCTGTGTCTTCCTACAATCAAGACTCGTTTCAGGTAAACGCAGTCACTTTTCAGCTCAAACGAAGCTACATTGTTCACGAAGCTCACAAGTTTCTCGCTCTTAACTGAAAAGCAATGGATGTTAGAGGACCTGTGGTTTGTATAAGTTTCAGAAACAGAGTTGAAATAGAAAGGCTCCGTGTGTGGAGGAAACACAGTTCTTTATTCTGAGCACACTCACTTTTCCCTCTGTAGGAGAGAATCTAGAAAGCAAGAGCGTGCTTCTTGCTCTAAAGCAGAATGTGTTTTCCAGATGAGTACTGTGCTGTGTGTTCCCCTTCAGAAACGTAGTTAAATGCCGGGCTCTGTGTTTTCCTACAAGCCAGACTTCGTTTCAGGTAAACACATTCACTTTTCAGCTCAAACGAAGCTACATTGTTCACGAAGCTCACACGTTTCTCGCTCTTAACTGAAAAGCATTGGATGTTAGAGGACCTGTGGTTTGTATCAGTTTCAGAAACAGAGTTGAACTAGATATGGTCTGTGTGTGTAGGAAACACAGTACTTTTGTTCTGAGCACACTCACATTTCCCTCTGTATGACAGACTCTAGAAAGCAAGAGCATGCTTCTTGCTTTAAAGCAGAGTGTGTTTCATGAATGAGAACTGTGCTGTGTGTTCCCATTCAGAAACGTAGTTAAATGCCCGACTCTGTGTTTTCCTACAAGCAAGACTTCATTTTGCGTAAACACAGTCACATTTTAGCTCAAACGAAGCAACATTGTTCACGAAGCTCACACGTTTCTCGCTCTAAACATAAAAGCATTTGATGTTAGAGGACCTGTGGTTTGTATCAGTTTAAGAAACTGAGTTGAAGTAGATATGGTCCGTGTGTGTAGGAAACACAGTACTTTTTTTCTGAGCACACTCATGTTTCCTTCTGTATGAGAGACTCTAGAAAGCAAGAGCGTGCTTCTTTCTCTAAAGCAGAGTGTGTTTCATGAATGAGATCTGTGCTGTGTGATCCCCTTCAGAAACGTAGTTAAATGCCCGGCTCTGTGTTTTCCTACAAGCCAGACTTTGTTTCAGGTAAACGCCTTCACTTTTCAGCTCAAACGAAGCTACATTGTTCCCGAAGCTCACACGTTTCTCGCTCTTAACGGAAAAGCATTGGATGTTAGAGGACATGTGGTTTGTATCAGTTTCAGAAACAGAGTTGAACTAGATATGGTCTGTGTGTGTAGGAAACACAGTACTTTTGTTCTGAGCACACTCATGTTTCCCTCTGTATGACAGACTCTAGACAGCAAGAGCGTGCTTCTTGCTCTAAAGCATAGTGTGTTTCATGAATGAGAACTGTGCTGTGTGTTCCCCTTCAGAAACGTAGTTAAATGCCCGGCTCTGTGTTTTCCTACAAGCAAGACTTCATTTTGGTAAACGCAGTCACATTTTAGCTCAAACGAAGCAACATTGTTCACGAAGCTCACACGTTTCTCGCTCTTAACGGAAAAGCATTGGATGTTAGAGGACCTGTGGTTTGTATCAGTTTAAGAAACTGAGTTGAAGTAGATATAGTCCGTGTGTGTAGGAAACACAGTACTTTTCTTCTGAGCACACTCACGTTTCCCTCTGTATGAGAGACTCTAGAAAGCCAGAGCTTGCTTCTTGCTCTAAAGCACAGTGTGTTTCATGAATGAGAACTGTGCTGTGTGTTTCCCTTCAGAAACGGAGTTAAAAGCCCGGCTCTGTGTCTTCCTACAAGCAAGACTTCGTTTCATGTAAACCCATTCACTTTTAAGCTCAAACGAAGCTACATTGTTCACGAAGCTCACACGTTTCTCGCTCTTAACTGAAAGGCATTGGGTGTTAGCGGACCTGTGGTTTGTATCAGTTTCAGAAACAGAGTTGAACTAGATAAGGCCCGTGAGTGTAGGGAACACAGTTCTTTTGTTCTGAGCACACTCACGTTTCCCTCTGTATGAGAGAGTCTAGAAAGAAAGAGCATGCTTCTTGCTCTAAAGCAGAGTGTGTTTCATGAATGAGAAATGTGCTGTGTGTTTCCCTTCAGAAACGGAGTTAAAAGCCCGGCTCTGTGTCTTCCTACAAGCAAGACTTGGTTTCAGGTAAACGCATTCACTTTTAAGCTCAAACGAAGCTACATTTTTAACGAAGCTCACATGTTTCTCGCTCTTAACTGAAAGGCATTGGGTGTTAGAGGACCTGTGGTTTGTATCAGTTTCAGAAACAGAGTTGAACTAGATAAGGCCCGTGTGTGTAGGGAACACAGTTCTTTTGTTCTGAGCACACTCACGTTTCCTTCTGTATGAGAGAGTCTAGAAAGCAACAGCGTGCTTCTTGCTCTAAAGCAGAGTGTGTTTCATGAATGAGAACTGTGCTGTGTGTTCACCTTCAGAAACGTAGTTAAATGCCCGGCTCTGTGTTTTCCTATTAGCAAGACTTCATTTTGCGTAAACGCAGTCACATTTTAGCTCAAAGAAAGCAACATTGTTCACGAAGCTCACACGTTTCTCCCTCTTAACATAAAAGCATTTGATGTTAGAGGACCTGTGGTTTGTATCAGTTTAGGAAACTGAGTTGAAGTAGATATGGTCCGTGTGTGTAGGAAACATAGTACTTTTGTTCTGAGCACACTCACGTTTCCCTCTGTATGAGAGAGTCTAGAAAGCAAGAGCGTGCTACTTGCTCTAAAGCAGAGTGTGTTTCATGGATGAGAACTGTGCTGTGTGTTTCCCTTTACAAACGGTGTTAAATGCCAGGGTCTGTGTCTTCCTACAAACAAGACTTCGTTTCAGGTAAATGAGGTCACTTTTCAGCTCAAAGGATCTTACATTGTTCATGTAACTCACACGTTTATCGCTCTTAACTGAAAAGCATTGGATGTTAGTAGACCTGTGGTTTGTATCAGTTTCAGAAACAGAGTTGAACTAGACATGGTATGTGTGTGTAGGAAACACAGTTCTTTTGTTCTGAGCACACTTATGTTTCCCTCTGTATGTGAGAATCTAGAAAGAAAGAGCATGCTTCTTGCTCTAAAGCAGAGTGTGTTTCCTGGATGAGAACTGTTCTGTGTGTTTCCCTTCAGAAACGGAGTTAAATGCCAGGGTCTGTGTCTTCCTACAATCAAGACTCGTTTCAGGTAAACGCAGTCACTTTTCAGCTCAAACGAAGCTACATTGTTCACGAAGCTCACAAGTTTCTCGCTCTTAACTGAAAAGCAATGGATGTTAGAGGACCTGTGGTTTGTATAAGTTTCAGAAACAGAGTTGAACTAGAAAGGCTCCGTGTGTGGAGGAAACACAGTTCTTTATTCTGAGCACACTCACTTTTCCCTCTGTAGGAGAGAATCTAGAAAGCAAGAGCGTGCTTCTTGCTCTAAAGCAGAATGTGTTTTCCAGATGAGTACTGTGCTGTGTGTTCCCCTTCAGAAACGTAGTTAAATGCCGGGCTCTGTGTTTTCCTACAAGCCAGACTTCGTTTCAGGTAAACACATTCACTTTTCAGCTCAAACGAAGCTACATTGTTCACGAAGCTCACACGTTTCTCGCTCTTAACTGAAAAGCATTGGATGTTAGAGGACCTGTGGTTTGTATCAGTTTCAGAAACAGAGTTGAACTAGATATGGTCTGTGTGTGTAGGAAACACAGTACTTTTGTTCTGAGCACACTCACATTTCCCTCTGTATGACAGACTCTAGAAAGCAAGAGCATGCTTCTTGCTTTAAAGCAGAGTGTGTTTCATGAATGAGAACTGTGCTGTGTGTTCCCATTCAGAAACGTAGTTAAATGCCCGGCTCTGTGTTTTCCTACAAGCAAGACTTCATTTTGCGTAAACACAGTCACATTTTAGCTCAAACGAAGCAACATTGTTCACGAAGCTCACACGTTTCTCGCTCTAAACATAAAAGCATTTGATGTTAGAGGACCTGTGGTTTGTATCAGTTTAAGAAACTGAGTTGAAGTAGATATGGTCCGTGTGTGTAGGAAACACAGTACTTTTTTTCTGAGCACACTCATGTTTCCTTCTGTATGAGAGACTCTAGAAAGCAAGAGCGTGCTTCTTTCTCTAAAGCAGAGTGTGTTTCATGAATGAGATCTGTGCTGTGTGATCCCCTTCAGAAACGTAGTTAAATGCCCGGCTCTGTGTTTTCCTACAAGCCAGACTTCGTTTCAGGTAAACGCCTTCACTTTTCAGCTCAAATGAAGCTACATTGTTCACGAAGCTCACACGTTTCTCGCTCTTAACGGAAAAGCATTGGATGTTAGAGGACCTGTGGTTTGTATCAGTTTCAGAAACAGAGTTGAACTAGATATGGTCTGTGTGTGTAGGAAACACAGTACTTTTGTTCTTAGCACACTCATGTTTCCCTCTGTATGACAGACTCTAGACAGCAAGAGCGTGCTTCTTGCTCTAAAGCATAGTGTGTTTCATGAATGAGAACTGTGCTGTGTGTTCCCCTTCAGAAACGTAGTTAAATGCCCGGCTCTGTGTTTTCCTACAAGCAAGACTTCATTTTGGTAAACGCAGTCACATTTTAGCTCAAACGAAGCAACATTGTTCACGAAGCTCACACGTTTCTCGCTCTTAACGGAAAAGTATTGGATGTTAGAGGACTTGTGGTTTGTATCAGTTTAAGAAACTGAGTTGAAGTAGATATAGTCCGTGTGTGTAGGAAACACAGTACTTTTGTTCTGAGCACACTCACGTTTCCCTCTGTATGAGAGACTCTAGAAAGCAAGAGCTTGCTTCTTGCTCTAAAGCACAGTGTGTTTCATGAATGAGAACTGTGCTGTGTGTTTCCCTTCAGAAACGGAGTTAAAAGCCCGGCTCTGTGTCTTCCTACAAGCAAGACTTCGTTTCATGTAAACCCATTCACTTTTCAGCTCAAAGGAAGCTACATTGTTCACGAAGCTCACACGTTTCTCGCTCTTAACTGAAAGGCATTGGGTGTTAGAGGACCTGTGGTTTGTATCAGTTTCAGAAACAGAGTTGAACTAGATAAGGCCCGTGTGTGTAGGGAACACAGTTCTTTTGTTCTGAGCACACTCACGTTTCCCTCTGTATGAGAGAGTCTAGAAAGCAAGAGCATGCTTCTTGCTCTAAAGCAGAGTGTGTTTCATGAATGAGAACTGTGCTGTGTGTTTCCCTTCAGAAACGGAGTTAAAAGCCCGGCTCTGTGTCTTCCTACAAGCAAGACTTCGTTTCAGGTAAACGCATTCACTTTTCAGCTCAAACGAAGCTACATTTTTCACGAAGCTCACACGTTTCTCCCTCTTAACATAAAAGCATTTGATGTTAGAGGACCTGTGGTTTGTATCAGTTTAGGAAACTGAGTTGAAGTAGATATGGTCCGTGTGTGTAGGAAACACAGTACTTTTGTTCTGAGCACACTCACGTTTCCCTCTGTATGAGAGAGTCTAGAAAGCAAGAGCGTGCTTCTTGCTCTAAAGCAGAGTGTGTTTCCTGGATGAGAACTGTTCTGTGTGTTTCCCTTCAGAAACGGAGTTAAATGCCAGGGTCTGTGTCTTCCTACAATCAAGACTCGTTTCAGGTAAACGCAGTCACTTTTCAGCTCAAAGGAAGCTACATTGTTCATGAAGCTCACAAGTTTCTCGCTCTTAACTGAAAAGCAATGGATGTTAGAGGACCTGTGGTTTGTATAAGTTTCAGAAACAGAGTTGAAGTAGAAAGGCTCCGTGTGTGGAGGAAACACAGTTCTTTATTCTGAGCACACTCACTTTTCCCTCTGTATGAGAGAATCTAGAAAGCAAGAGCGTGCTTCTTGCTCTAAAGCAGAGTGTGTTTTCCAGATGAGTACTGTGCTGTGTGTTCCCCTTCAGAAACGTAGTTAAATGCCCAGCTCTCTGTTTTCCTACAAGGCACACTTCGTTTCAGGTAAACGCATTCACTTTTCAGCTCAAATGAAGCTACATTGTAGATGAAGCTCACACGTTTCTCGCTCTTAACTGAAAAGCATTGGATGTTAGAGGACCTGTGGTTTGTATCAGTTTCATAAATTGAGTTGAACTAGATATGGTCTGAGTGTGTAGGAAACACAGTACTTTTGTTCTGAGCACACTCACATTTCCCTCTGTATGAGAGAGTCTAGAAAGCAAGAGCATGCTTCTTGCTTTAAAGCAGAGTGTGTTTCATGAATGACAACTGTGCTGTGTGTTCCCGTTCAGAAACGTAGTTAAATGCCCGGCTCTGTGTTTTCCTACAAGCAAGACTTCATTTTTCGTAAACGCAGTCACATTTTAGCTCAAAGGAAGCAACATTGTTCACGAAGCTCACACGTTTCTCGCTCTTAACATAAAAGCATTTGATGTTAGAGGACCTGTGGTTTGTATCAGTTTAAGAAACTGAGTTGAAGTAGATATGGTCCGTGTGTGTAGGAAACACAGTACTTTTGTTCTGAGCACACTCACGTTTCCCTCTGTATGAGAGACTCTAGAAAGCAAGAGCTTGCTTCTTGCTCTAAAGCACAGTGTGTTTCATGAATGAGAACTGTGCTGTGTGTTTCCCCTCAGAAACGGAGTGAAAAGCCCGGCCTTGTGTCTTCCTACAAGCAATACTTCGTTTCAGGTAAACGCATTCACTTTTCAGCCAAAACGAAGCTACATTTTTCACGAAGCTCACACGAATCTCGCTCTTAACTGAAAGGCATTGGGTGTTAGAGGACCTGTAGTTTGTATCAGTTTCAGAAACAGAGTTGAACTATATATGGCCCGTGTGTGTAGGGAACACAGTTCTTTTGTTCTGAGCACATTCACGTTTCCCTCTGTATGAGAGAGTCTAGAAAGCAAGAGCGTGCTTCTTGCTCTAAAGCAGAGTGTGTTTCATGGATGAGAACTGTGCTGTGTGTTTCCCTTTACAAACGGTGTTAAATGCCAGGGTCTGTGTCTTCCTACAAACAAGACTTCGTTTCAGGTAATCGAGGCCACTTTTCAGCTCAAAGGAAGCTACATTGTTCACGAAGCTCACACGTTTCTCGCTCTTAAATGAAAATCATTGAATGTTAGAAGACTTGTGGTTTGTATAAGTTTCAGAAACAGAGTTGAACTAGAAATGGTCCGTGTGTGTAGGAAACACAGTTCTTTATACTGAGCACACTCACTTTTCCCTCTGTAGGAGAGAATCTAGAAAGCAAGAGCGTGCTTCTTGCTCTAAAGCAGAGTGTGTTTCCCAGATGAGAACTGTGCTGTGTGTTTCCCTTCAGAAACGGAGTTAAATGCCCGGCTCTGTGACTCCCTTACAAGCAAGAGTACTTTTGAGCTCAAACGAAGCTACATTGTTCACGAAGCTTACACGTTTCTCGCTCTTAACTGAAAAGCAATGAATGTCAGAGGACCTGTGGTTTGTATCAGTTTCAGGAACAGAGTTGAACTAGATATGGTCCGTGTGTGTAGGGAACACAGTTCTTTTGTTCTGAGCACACTCACGTTTCCGTCTGTATGAGAGACTCTAGAAAGCAAGAGCTTGCTTCTTGCTCTAAAGCACAGTGTGTTTCATGAATGAGAACTGTGCTGTGTGTTTCCCTTCAGAAACGGAGTGAAAAGCCCGGCTCTGTGCCTTCCTACAAGCAAGACTTCGTTTCAGGTAAACACATTCACTTTTCAGCTCAAACGAAGCTACATTGTTCACGAAGCTCACACGTTTCTCGCTCTTAACTGAAAGGCATTGGGTGTTAGAGGACCTGTGGTTTGTATCAGTTTAAGAAACTGAGTTGAACTAGATATGGTATGTGTGTGTAGGAAAAACAGTTCTTTTGTTCTGAGCACACTCACGTTTCCTTCTGTATGAGAGACTGTAGAAAGCAAGAGCTTGTTTCCTGCTCCAAAGCAGAGTGTGTTTCATGAATGAGAACTGTGCTGTGTGTTCCCCTTCAGAAACGTAGATTAATGCCCGGCTCTGTGTTTTCCTACAAGCCAGACTTCGTTTCAGGTAAACGCATTCACTTTTCAGCTCAAATGAAGCTACATTTTTCACGAAGCTCACACGTTTCTCGCTCTTAACTGAAAGGCATTGGGTGTTAGAGGACCTGTAGTTTGTATCAGTTTCAGAAACAGAGGTGAACTAGATATGGTCTGTGTGTGTAGGAAACACAGTACTTTTGTTCTGAGCACACTCACGTTTCCCTCTTTATGAGAGAGTCTAGAAAGCAAGAGCATGCTTCTTGCTCTAAAGCAGAGTGTGTTTCATGAATGAGAACTGTGCTGTGTGTTCCCCTTCAGAAACGTAGTTAAATGCCCGGCTCTGTGTTTTCCTACAAGCAAGACTTCATTTTGCGTAAACGCAGTCACATTTTACCTCAAACAAAGCAACATTGTTCACGAAGCTCACACGTTTCTCGCTCTTAACATAAACACATTTGATGTTAGAGGACCTGTGGTTTGTATCAGTTTAGAAAACTTAGTTGAAGTAGATATGGTCCGTGTGTGTAGGAAACACAGTACTTTTGTTCTGAGCACACTCACGTTTCCCTCTGTATGATAGAGTCTAGAAAGCAAGAGCGTGCTTCTTGCTCTAAAGCAGAGTGTGTTTCATGGATGAGAACTCTGCTGTGTGTTTCCCTTTACAAACGGTATTGAATGCCAGGGTCTGTGTCTTCCTACAAACAAGACTTCGTTTCAGGTAAATGAGGTCACTTTTCTGCTCAAAGGATCTTACATTGTTCATGAAACTCACACGTTTATCGCTCTTAACTGAAAAGCATTTGATGTTAGTGGACCTGTGGTTTGTATCAGTTTCAGAAACAGAGTTGAACTAGATATGGTATGTGTGTGTAGAAAATACAGTTCTTTTGTTCTGAGCACACTTATGTTTCCCTGTGTATGTGAGAATCTAGAAAGAAAGAGCATGCTTCTTGCTCTAAAGCAGAG
Source organism: Onychomys leucogaster (assembly GCA_949786385.1). Taxonomy (NCBI): domain Eukaryota; kingdom Metazoa; phylum Chordata; class Mammalia; order Rodentia; family Cricetidae; genus Onychomys; species Onychomys leucogaster. The sequence goes on along the minus strand of CATKUP010000114.1, from coordinate 438,025 downwards.
TGTGTTTCCTGGATTAGAACTGTTCTGTGTGTTTCCCTTCAGAAACGGAGTTAAATGCCAGGGTCTGTGTCTTCCTACAATCAAGACTCGTTTCAGGTAAACGCAGTCACTTTTAAGCTCAAAGGAAGCTATATTGTTCACGAAGCTCACAAGTTTCTCGCTCTTAACTGAAAAGCAATGGATGTTAGAGGACCTGTGGTTTGTATAAGTTTCAGAAACAGAGTTGAACTAGAAAGGCTCCGTGTGTGGAGGGAACACAGTTCTTTATTCTGAGCACACTCACTTTTCCCTCTGTAGGAGAGAATCTAGAAAGCAAGAGCGTGCTTCTTGCTCTAAAGCAGAATGTGTTTTCCAGATGAGTACTGTGCTGTGTGTTCCCCTTCAGAAACGTAGTTAAATGCCGGGCTCTGTGTTTTCCTACAAGCCAGACTTCGTTTCAGGTAAACACATTCACTTTTCAGCTCAAATAAAGCTACATTGTTCACGAAGCTCACACGTTTCTCGCTCTTAACTGAAAAGCATTGGATGTTAGAGGACCTGTGGTTTGTATCAGTTTCAGAAACAGAGTTGAACTAGATATGGTCTGTGTGTGTAGGAAACACAGTACTTTTGTTCTGAGCACACTCACATTTCCCTCTGTATGACAGACTCTAGAAAGCAAGAGCATGCTTCTTGCTTTAAAGCAGAGTGTGTTTCATGAATGAGAACTGTGCTGTGTGATCCCCTTCAGAAACGTAGTTAAATGCCCGGCTCTGTGTCTTCCTACAAGCAAGACTTCGTTTCATGTAAACCCATTCACTTTTCAGCTCAAACGAAACTACATTCTTCTCGAAGCTCACACGTTTCTCGCTCTTAACTGAAAGGCATTGGGTGTTAGAGGACCTGTGGTTTGTATCAGTTTCAGAAACAGAGTTGAACTAGATAAGGCCCGTGTGTGTAGGGAACACAGTTCTTTTGTTCTGAGCACACTCATGTTTCCCTCTGTATGAGAGAGTCTAGAAAGCAAGAGCATGCTTCTTGCTCTAAAGCAGAGTGTGTTTCATGAATGAGAACTGTGCTGTGTGTTTCCCTTCAGAAACGGAGTTAAAAGCCCGGCTCTGTGTCTTCCTACAAGCAAGACTTCGTTTCAGGTAAACGCATTCACTTTTCAGCTCAAACGAAGCTACATTTTTCACGAAGCTCACATGTTTCTCGCTCTTAACTGAAAGGCATTGGGTGTTAGAGGACCTGTGGTTTGTATCAGTTTCAGAAACAGAGTTGAACTAGATAAGGCCCGTGTGTGTAGGGAACACAGTTCTTTTGTTCTGAGCACACTCACGTTTCCCTCTGTATGAGAGAGTCTAGAAAGCAAGAGCGTGCTTCTTGCTCTAAAGCAGAGTGTGTTTCATGAATGAGAACTGTGCTGTGTGTTCACCTTCAGAAACGTAGTTAAATGCCCGGCTCTGTGTTTTCCTATTAGCAAGACTTCATTTTGCGTAAACACAGTCACATTTTAGCTCAAAGAAAGCAACATTGTTCACGAAGCTCACACGTTTCTCCCTCTTAACATAAAAGCATTTGATGTTAGAGGACCTGTGGTTTGTATCAGTTTAGGAAACTGAGTTGAAGTAGATATGGTCCGTGTGTGTAGGAAACATAGTACTTTTGTTCTGAGCACTCTCACGTTTCCCTCTGTATGAGAGAGTCTAGAAAGCAAGAGCGTGCTTCTTGCTCTAAAGCAGAGTGTGTTTCATGGATGAGAACTGTGCTGTGTGTTTCCCTTTACAAACGGTGTTAAATGCCAGGGTCTGTGTCTTCCTACAAACAAGACTTCGTTTCAGGTAAATGAGGTCACTTTTCAGCTCAAAGGATCTTACATTGTTCATGAAACTCACACGTTTATCGCTCTTAACTGAAAAGCATTGGATGTTAGTGGACCTGTGGTTTGTATCAGTTTCAGAAACAGAGTTGAACTAGATATGGTATGTGTGTGTAGGAAACACAGTTCTTTTGTTCTGAGCACACTTATGTTTCCCTCTGTATGTGAGAATCTAGAAAGAAAGAGCATGCTTCTTGCTCTAAAGCAGAGTGTGTTTCCTGGATGAGAACTGTTCTGTGTGTTTCCCTTCAGACGGAGTTAAATGCCAGGGTCTGTGTCTTCCTACAATCAAGACTCGTTTCAGGTAAACGCAGTCACTTTTCAGCTCAAAGGAAGCTACATTGTTCACGAAGCTCACAAGTTTCTCGCTCTTAACTGAAAAGCAATGGATGTTAGAGGACCTGTGGTTTGTATAAGTTTCAGAAACAGAGTTGAAGTAGAAAGGCTCCGTGTGTGGAGGAAACACAGTTCTTTATTCTGAGCACACTCACTTTTCCCTCTGTATGAGAGAATCTAGAAAGCAAGAGCGTGCTTCTTGCTCTAAAGCAGAGTCTGTTTTCCAGATGAGTACTGTGCTGTGTGTTCCCCTTCAGAAACGTAGTTAAATGCCCGGCTCTTTGTTTTCCTACAAGCCAGACTTCGTTTGAGGTAAACGCCTTCACTTTTCGGCTCAAATGAAGCTACATTGTTCACGAAGCTCACACGTTTCTCGCTCTTAACGGAAAAGCATTGGATGTTAGAGGACCTGTGGTTTGTATCAGTTTAAGAAACTGAGTTGAAGTAGATGTGGTCCGTGTGTGTAGGAAACACAGTACTTTTGTTCTGAGCACACTCACGTTTCCCTCTGTATGAGAGACTCTAGAAAGCAAGAGCTTGCTTCTTGCTCTAAAGCACAGTGTGTTTCATGAATGAGAACTGTGCTGTGTGTTTCCCTTCAGAAACGGAGTTAAAAGCCGGGCTCTGTGTCTTCCTACAAGCAAGACTTCGTTTCAGGGAAACCCATTCACTTTTCAGCTCAAACGAAGCTACATTTTTCACGAAGCTCACACGTTTCTCGCTCTTAACTGAAAGGCATTGGGTGTTAGAGGACCTGTGGTTTGTATCAGTTTCAGAAACAGAGTTGAACTAGATAAGGCCCGTGTGTGTAGGGAACACAGTTCTTTTGTTCTGAGCACACTCACGTTTCCCTCTGTATGAGAGACTCTAGAAAGCAAGAGCATGCTTCTTGCTCTAAAGCAGAGTGTGTTTCATGGATGAGAATTGTGCTGTGTGTTTCCCTTCAGAAACGGAGTTAAATGCTCGGCTCTGTGAATCCCTACAAGCAAGAGTACTTTTCAGCTCAAACGAAGCTACATTTTTCACAAAGCTCACATGTTTCTCACTCGTAACTGAAAAACAGTGGATGTTAGAGGACCTGTGGTTTGTCAGTGTCAGAAACAGAGTTGAACTAGATATGGTCCGTGTGTGTAGGAAACACAGTAATTTTTTTCTGAGCACACTCACGTTTCCCTCTGTATGAGAGAGTCTAGAAAGCAAGAGCGTGCTTCTTGCTCTAAAGCAGAGTGTGTTTCATGAATGAGAACTGTGCTGTGTGTTCCCCTTCAGAAACGGAGTTAAATGCCCGGATCTGTGTCTTCCTACAAGCAAGACTTCGTTTCAGGTAAACGCATTCACTTTTCAGCTCAAACGAAGCTACATTGTTCACGAAGCTCACACGTTTCTCGCTCTTAACTGAAAGGCATTGGGTGTTAGAGGACCTGTGGTTTGTATCAGTTTCAGAAACAGAGTTGAACTAGATAAGGCCCGTGTGTGTAGGGAACACAGTTCTTTTGTTCTGAGCACACTCACGTTTCCCTCTGTATGAGAGAGTCTAGAAAGCAAGAGCGTGCTTCTTGCTCTAAAGCAGAGTGTGTTTCATGAATGAGAACTGTGCTGTGTGTTCACCTTCAGAAACGTAGTTAAATGCCCGGCTCTGTGTTTTCCTATAAGCAAGACTTCATTTTGCGTAAACGCAGTCACATTTTAGCTCAAACAAAGCAACATTGTTCACGAAGCTCACACGTTTCTCCCTCTTAACATAAAAGCATTGATGTTAGAGGACCTGTGGTTTGTATCAGTTTAGGAAACTGAGTTGAAGTAGATATGGTCCATGTGTGTAGGAAACACAGTACTTTTGTTCTGAGCACACTCACGTTTCCCTCTGTATGAGAGAGTCTAGAAAGCAAGAGCTTGCTTCTTGCTCTAAAGCAGAGTGTGTTTCATGGATGAGAACTGTGCTGTGTGTTTCCCTTTACAAACGGTGTTAAATGCCAGGGTCTGTGTCTTCCTACAAACAAGACTTCGTTTCAGGTAAATGAGGTCACTTTTCAGCTCAAAGGATCTTACATTGTTCATGAAACTCACACGTTTGTCGCTCTTAACTGAAAAGCATTGGATGTTAGTGGACCTGTGGTTTGTATCAGTTTCAGAAACAGAGTTGAACTAGATATGGTATGTGTGTGTAGGAAACACAGTTCTTTTGTTCTGAGCACACTTATGTTTCCCTCTGTATGTGAGAATCTAGAAAGAAAGAGCATGCTTCTTGCTCTAAAGCAGAGTGTGTTTCCTGGATGAGAACTGTTCTGTGTGTTTCCCTTCAGAAACGGAGTTAAATGCCAGGGTCTGTGTCTTCCTACAATCAAGACTCGTTTCAGGTAAACGCAGTCAATTTTCAGCTCAAAGGAAGCTACATTGTTCACGAAGCTCACAAGTTTCTCGCTCTTAACTGAAAAGCAATGGATGTTAGAGGACCTGTGGTTTGTATAAGTTTCAGAAACAGAGTTGAACTAGAAAGGCTCCGTGTGTGGAGGAAACACAGTTCTTTATTCTGAGCACACTCACTTTTCCCTCTGTATGAGAGAATCTAGAAAGCAAGAGCGTGCTTCTTGCTCTAAAGCAGAGTGTGTTTTCCAGATGAGTACTGTGCTGTGTGTTCCCCTTCAGAAACGTAGTTAAATGCCCAGCTCTCTGTTTTCCTACAAGGCAGACTTCGTTTCAGGTAAACGCATTCACTTTTCAGCTCAAATGAAGCTACATTGTAGATGAAGCTCACACGTTTCTCGCTCTTAACTGAAAAGCATTGGATGTTAGAGGACCTGTGGTTTGTATCAGTTTCATAAATAGAGTTGAACTAGATATGGTCTGTGTGTGTAGGAAACACAGTACTTTTGTTCTGAGCACACTCACATTTCCCTCTGTATGACAGACTCTAGAAAGCAAGAGCATGCTTCTTGCTTTAAAGCAGAGTGTGTTTCATGAATGACAACTGTGCTGTGTGTTCCCGTTCAGAAACGTAGTTAAATGCCCGGCTCTGTGTTTTCCTACAAGCAAGACTTCATTTTTCGTAAACGCAGTCACATTTTAGCTCAAAGGAAGCAACATTGTTCACGAAGCTCACACGTTTCTCGCTCTTAACATAAAAGCATTTGATGTTAGAGGACCTGTGGTTTGTATCAGTTTCAGAAACAGAGTTGAACTAGATATGGTCCGTGTGTGTAGGAAACACAGTACTTTTGTTCTGAGCACACTCACGTTTCCCTCTGTATGAGAGACTCTAGAAAGCAAGAGCTTGCTTCTTGCTCTAAAGCACAGTGTGTTTCATGAATGAGAACTGTGCTGTGTGTTTCCCTTCAGAAACGGAGTGAAAAGCCCGGCCATGTGTTTTCCTACAAGCAATACTTCGTTTCAGGTAAACGCATTCACTTTTCAGCTCAAACGAAGCTACATTTTTCACGAAGCTCACACGAATAACGCTCTTAACTGAAAGGCATTGGGTGTTAGAGGACATGTAGTTTGTATCAGTTTCAGAAACAGAGTTGAACTATATATGGCCCGTGTGTGTAGGGAACACAGTTCTTTTGTTCTGAGCACATTCACGTTTCCCTCTGTATGAGAGAGTCTAGAAAGCAAGAGCGTGCTTCTTGCTCTAAAGCAGAGTGTGTTTCATGAATGAGAACTGTGCTGTGTGTTTCCCTTCAGAAACGGAGTTAAATGCCCGGCTCTGTGACTCCCTTACAAGCAAGAGTACTTTTGAGCTCAAACGAAGCTACATTGTTCACGAAGCTTACACGTTTCTCGCTCTTAACTGAAAAGCAATGAATGTCAGAGGACCTGTGGTTTGTATCAGTTTCAGGAACAGAGTTGAACTAGATATGGTCCGTGTGTGTAGGAAACACAGTACTTTTTTTCTGAGCACACTCACGTTTCCTTCTGTATGAGAGACTCTAGAAAGCAAGAGCGTGCTTCTTTCTCTAAAGCAGAGAGTGTTTCATGAATGAGAACTGTGCTGTGTGATCCCCTTCAGAAACGTAGTTAAATGCCCGGCTCTGTGTTTTCCTACAAGCCAGACTTCGTTTAAGGTAAACGCATTCACTTTTCAGCTCAAATGAAGCTACATTGTTCACGAAGCTAACCGTTTCTTGCTCTTAAATGAAAAGCATTGGATGTTAGAGGACCTGTGGTTTGTATCAGTTTCAGAAACAGAGTTGAACTAGATATGGTCTGTGTGTGTAGGAAACACAGTACTTTTGTTCTGAGCACACTCATGTTTCCCTCTGTATGAGAGACTCTAGAAAGCAAGAGCGTGCTTCTAGCTCTAAAGCAGAGTGTGTTGCATGACTGAGAACTGTGCTGTGTGTTCCCCTGCAGAAACGTAGTTAAATGCCCGGCTTTCTGTTTTCCTACAAGCAAGACTTCATTTTGGGAAAACGCAGTCACATTTTAGCTCAAACGAAGCAACATTGTTCACGAAGCTCACACGTTTCTCGCTCTTAACATAAAAGCATTTGATGTTAGAGGACCTGTGGTTTGTATCAGTTTAAGAAACTGAGTTGAAGCAGATATGGTCCGTGTGTGTAGGAAACACAGTTCTTTTGTTCTGAGCACACTCACGTTTCCGTCTGTATGAGAGACTCTAGAAAGCAAGAGCTTGCTTCTTGCTCTAAAGCACAGTGTGTTTCATGAATGAGAACTGTGCTGTGTGTTTCCCTTCAGAATCGGAGTGAAAAGCCCGGCTCTGTGCCTTCCTACAAGCAAGACTTCGTTTCAGGTAAACACATTCACTTTTCAGCTCAAACGAAGCTACATTGTTCACGAAGCTCACACGTTTCTCGCTCTTAACTGAAAGGCATTGTGTGTTAGAGGACCTGTGGTTTGTATCAGTTTAAGAAACTGAGTTGAACTAGATATGGTATGTGTGTGTAGGAAAAACAGTTCTTTTGTTCTGAGCACACTCACGTTTCCTTCTGTATGAGATACTCTAGAAAGCAAGAGCTTGTTTCCTGCTCCAAAGCAGAGTGTGTTTCATGAATGAGAACTGTGCTGTGTGTTCCCCTTCAGAAACGTAGTTAAATGCCCGGCTCTGTGTTTTCCTACAAGCCAGACTTCGTTTCAGGTAAACGCATTCACTTTTCAGCTCAAATGAAGCTACATTGTTCACGACGCTCACACGTTTCTCGCTCTTAACTGAAAGGCATTGGGTGTTAGAGGACCTGTGGTTTGTATCAGTTTCAGAAACAGAGTTGAACTAGATATGGTCTGTGTGTGTAGGAAACACAGTACTTTTGTTCTGAGCACACTCACGTTTCCCTCTGTATGAGAGAGTCTAGAAAGCAAGAGCATGCTTCTTGCTCTAAAGCAGAGTGTGTTTCATGAATGAGAACTGTGCTGTGTGTTCCCCTTCAGAAACGTAGTTAAATGCCCGGCTCTGTGTTTTCCTACAAGCAAGACTTCATTTTGCGTAAACGCAGTCACATTTTACCTCAAACAAAGCAACATTGTTCACGAAGCTCACACGTTTCTCGCTCTTAACATAAACGCATTTGATGTTAGAGGACCTGTGGTTTGTATCAGTTTAGAAAACTTAGTTGAAGTAGATATGGTCCGTGTGTGTAGGAAACACAGTACTTTTGTTCTGAGCACACTCACGTTTCCCTCTGTATGATAGAGTCTAGAAAGCAAGAGCGTGCTTCTTGCTCTAAAGCAGAGTGTGTATCATGGATGAGAACTCTGCTGTGTGTTTCCCTTTACAAACGGTATTAAATGCCAGGGTCTGTGTCTTCCTACAAACAAGACTTCGTTTCAGGTAAATGAGGTCACTTTTCTGCTCAAAGGATCTTACATTGTTCATGAAACTCACACGTTTATCGCTCTTAACTGAAAAGGATTTGATGTTAGTGGACCTGTGGTTTGTATCAGTTTCAGAAACAGAGTTGAACTAGATATGGTATGTGTGTGTAGAAAACACAGTTCTTTTGTTCTGAGCACACTTATGTTTCCCTCTGTATGTGAGAATCTAGAAAGAAAGAGCATGCTTCTTGCTCTAAAGCAGAGTGTGTTTCCTGGATGAGAACTGTTCTGTGTGTTTCCCTTCAGAAACGGAGTTAAATGCCAGGGTCTGTGTCTTCCTACAATCAAGACTCGTTTCAGGTAAACGCAGTCACTTTTCAGCTCAAACGAAGCTACATTGTTCACGAAGCTCACAAGTTTCTCGCTCTTAACTGAAAAGCAATGGATGTTAGAGGACCTGTGGTTTGTATAAGTTTCAGAAACAGAGTTGAACTAGAAAGGCTCCGTGTGTGGAGGAAACACAGTTCTTTATTCTGAGCACACTCACTTTTCCCTCTGTAGGAGAGAATCTAGAAAGCAAGAGCGTGCTTCTTGCTCTAAAGCAGAATGTGTTTTCCAGATGAGTACTGTGCTGTGTGTTCCCCTTCAGAAACGTAGTTAAATGCCGGGCTCTGTGTTTTCCTACAAGCCAGACTTCGTTTCAGGTAAACACATTCACTTTTCAGCTCAAACAAAGCTACATTGTTCACGAAGCTCACACGTTTCTCGCTCTTAACTGAAAAGCATTGGATGTTAGAGGACCTGTGGTTTGTATCAGTTTCAGAAACAGAGTTGAACTAGATATGGTCTGTGTGTGTAGGAAACACAGTACTTTTGTTCTGAGCACACTCACATTTCCCTCTGTATGACAGACTCTAGAAAGCAAGAGCATGCTTCTTGCTTTAAAGCAGAGTGTGTTTCATGAATGAGAACTGTGCTGTGTGATCCCCTTCAGAAACGTAGTTAAATGCCCGGCTCTGTGTTTTCCTACAAACCAGACTTCGTTTCAGGTAAACGCATTCACTTTTCAGCTCAAACAAAGCTACATTGTTCACGAAGCTCACACGTTTCTCGCTCTTAACTGAAAGGCATTGGGTGTTAGAGGACCTGTGGTTTGTATCACTTTCAGAAAGAGAGTTGAACTAGATAAGGCCCGTGTGTGTAGGGAACACAGTTCTTTTGTTCTGAGCACACTCACGTTTCCCTCTGTATGTGAGAATCTAGAAAGAAAGAGCATGCTTCTTGCTCTAAAGCAGAGTGTGTTTCCTGGATGAGAACTGTTCTGTGTGTTTCCCTTCAGAAACGGAGTTAAATGCCAGGGTCTGTGTCTTCCTACAATCAAGACTCGTTTCAGGTAAACGCAGTCACTTTTCAGCTCAAAGGAAGCTATATTGTTCACGAAGCTCACAAGTTTCTCGCTCTTAACTGAAAAGCAAAGGATGTTAGAAGACCTGTGGTTTGTATAAGTTTCAGAAACAGAGTTGAACTAGAAAGGCTCCGTGTGTGGAGGAAACACAGTTCTTTATTCTGAGCACACTCACTTTTCCCTCTGTAGGAGAGAATCTAGAAAGCAAGAGCGTGCTTCTTGCTCTAAAGCAGAATGTGTTTTCCAGATGAGTACTGTGCTGTGTGTTCCCCTTCAGAAACGTAGTTAAATGCCGGGCTCTGTGTTTTCCTACAAGCCAGACTTCATTTCAGGTAAACACATTCACTTTTCAGCTCAAACGAAGCTACATTGTTCACGAAGCTCACACGTTTCTCGCTCTTAACTGAAAAGCATTGGATGTTAGAGGACCTGTGGTTTGTATCAGTTTCAGAAACAGAGTTGAACTAGATATGGTCTGTGTGTGTAGGAAACACAGTACTTTTGTTCTGAGCACACTCACATTTCCCTCTGTATGACAGACTCTAGAAAGCAAGAGCATGCTTCTTGCTTTAAAGCAGAGTGTGTTTCATGAATGAGAACTGTGCTGTGTGATCCCCTTCAGAAACGTAGTTAAATGCCCGGCTCTGTGTTTTCCTACAAGCCAGACTTCGTTTCAGGTAAACGCATTAACTTTTCAGCTCAAACGAAGCTACATTGTTCACGAAGCTCACACGTTTCTCGCTCTTAACTGAAAAGCATTGTATGTAGGAGGACCTGTGGTTTGTATCAGTTTCAGAAACAGAGTTGAACTAGATATGGTCTGTGTGGGTAGGAAACACAGTACTTTTGTTCTGAGCACACTCACGTTTCCCTCTGTATGAGAGAGTCTAGAAAGCAAGAGCGTGCTTCTTTCTCTAAAGCAGAGTGTGTTTCATGAATGAGATCTGTGCTGTGTGATCCCCTTCAGAAACGTAGTTAAATGCCCGGCTCTGTGTTTTCCTACAAGCCAGACTTCGTTTCAGGTAAACGCCTTCACTTTTCAGCTCAAATGAAGCTACATTGTTCACGAAGCTCACACGTTTCTCGCTCTTAACGGAAAAGCATTGGATGTTAGAGGACCTGTGGTTTGTATCAGTTTCAGAAACAGAGTTGAACTAGATATGGTCTGTGTGTGTAGGAAACACAGTACTTTTGTTCTGAGCACACTCATGTTTCCCTCTGTATGACAGACTCTAGACAGCAAGAGCGTGCTTCTTGCTCTAAAGCATAGTGTGTTTCATGAATGAGAACTGTGCTGTGTGTTCCCCTTCAGAAACGTAGTTAAATGCCCGGCTCTGTGTTTTCCTACAAGCAAGACTTCATTTTGGTAAACGCAGTCACATTTTAGCTCAAACGAAGCAACATTGTTCACGAAGCTCACACGTTTCTCGCTCTTAACGGAAAAGCATTGGATGTTAGAGGACCTGTGGTTTGTATCAGTTTTTAGAAACTGAGTTGAAGTAGATATAGTCTGTGTGTGTAGGAAACACAGTACTTTTGTTCTGAGCACACTCACGTTTCCCTCTGTATGAGAGACTCTAGAAAGCAAGAGCATGCTTCTTGCTCTAAAGCAGAGTGTGTTTCATGAATGAGAACTGTGCTGTGTGTTTCCCTTCAGAAACGGAGTTAAAAGCCCGGCTCTGTGTCTTCCTACAAGCAAGACTTCGTTTCAGGTAAACGCATTCACTTTTCAGCTCAAACGAAGCTACATTTTTAACGAAGCTCACATGTTTCTCGCTCTTAACTGAAAGGAATTGGGTGTTAGAGGACCTGTGGTTTGTATCAGTCTCAGAAACAGAGTTGAACTAGATAAGGCCCGTGTGTGTAGGGAACACAGTTCTTTGTTCTGAGCACACTCACTTTTCCCTCTGTATGAGAGAGTCTAGAAAGCAAGAGCGTGCTTCTTGCTCTAAAGCAGAGTGTGTTTCATGAATGAGAACTGTGCTGTGTGTTCACCTTCAGAAACGTAGTTAAATGCCCGGCTCTGTGTTTTCCTATTAGCAAGACTTCATTTTGCGTAAACACAGTCACATTTTAGCTCAAAGAAAGCAACATTGTTCACGAAGCTCACACGTTTCTCCCTCTTAACATAAAAGCATTTGATGTTAGAGGACCTGTGGTTTGTATCAGTTTAGGAAACTGAGTTGAAGTAGATATGGTCCGTGTGTGTAGGAATCATAGTACTTTTGTTCTGAGCACTCTCACGTTTCCCTCTGTATGAGAGAGTCTAGAAAGCAAGAGCGTGCTTCTTGCTCTAAAGCAGAGTGTGTTTCATGGATGAGAACTGTGCTGTGTGTTTCCCTTTACAAACGGTGTTAAATGCCAGGGTCTGTGTCTTCCTACAAACAAGACTTCGTTTCAGGTAAATGAGGTCACTTTTCAGCTCAAAGGATCTTACATTGTTCATGAAACTCACACGTTTATCGCTCTTAACTGAAAAGCATTGGATGTTAGTGGACCTGTGGTTTGTATCAGTTTCAGAAACAGAGTTGAACTAGATATGGTCTGTGTGTGTAGGAAACACAGTTCTTTTGTTCTGAGCACACTTATGATTCCCTCTGTATTTGAGAGTCTAGAAAGCAAGAGCGTGCTTCTTGCTCTAAAGCAGAGTGTGTTTCATGGATGAGAACTGTGCTGTGTGTTTCCCTTTACAAACGGTGTTAAATGCCAGGGTCTGTGTCTTCCTACAATCAAGACTCGTTTCAGGTAAACGCAGTCACTTTTCAGCTCAAAGGAAGCTACATTGTTCATGAAGCTCACAAGTTTCTCGCTCTTAACTGAAAAGCAATGGATGTTAGAGGACCTGTGGTTTGTATAAGTTTCAGAAACAGAGTTGAAGTAGAAAGGCTCCGTGTGTGGAGGAAACACAGTTCTTTATTCTGAGCACACTCACTTTTCCCTCTGTATGAGAGAATCTAGAAAGCAAGAGCGTGCTTCTTGCTCTAAAGCAGAGTCTGTTTTCCAGATGAGTACTGTGCTGTGTGTTCCCCTTCAGAAACGTAGTTAAATGCCCGGCTCTTTGTTTTCCTACAAGCCAGACTTCGTTTGAGGTAAACGCCTTCACTTTTCGGCTCAAATGAAGCTACATTGTTCACGAAGCTCACACGTTTCTCGCTCTTAACGGAAAAGCATTGGATGTTAGAGGACCTGTGGTTTGTATCAGTTTAAGAAACTGAGTTGAAGTAGATATGGTCCGTGTGTGTAGGAAACACAGTACTTTTGTTCTGAGCACACTCACGTTTCCCACTGTATGAGAGACTCTAGAAAGCAAGAGCTTGCTTCTTGCTCTAAAGCACAGTGTGTTTCATGAATGAGAACTGTGCTGTGTGTTTCCCTTCAGAAACGGAGTTCAAAGCCCGGCTCTGTGTCTTCCTACAAGCAAGACTTCGTTTCAGGGAAACCCATTCACTTTTCAGCTCAAACGAAGCTACATTTTTCACGAAGCTCACACGTTTCTCGCTCTTAACTGAAAGGCATTGGGTGTTAGAGGACCTGTGGTTTGTATCAGTTTCAGAAACAGAGTTGAACTAGATAAGGCCCGTGTGTGTAGGGAACACAGTTCTTTTGTTCTGAGCACACTCACGTTTCCCTCTGTATGAGAGACTCTAGAAAGCAAGAGCATGCTTCTTGCTCTAAAGCAGAGTGTGTTTCATGGATGAGAATTGTGCTGTGTGTTTCCCTTCAGAAACGGAGTTAAATGCTCGGCTCTGTGACTCCCTACAAGCAAGAGTACTTTTCAGCTCAAACGAAGCTACATTTTTCACAAAGCTCACATGTTTCTCGCTCGTAACTGAAAAACAGTGGATGTTAGAGGACCTGTGGTTTGTCAGTGTCAGAAACAGAGTTGAACTAGATATGGTCCGTGTGTGTAGGAAACACAGTAATTTTTTTCTGAGCACACTCACGTTTCCCTCTGTATGAGAGAGTCTAGAAAGCAAGAGCGTGCTTCTTGCTCTAAAGCAGAGTGTGTTTCATGAATGAGAACTGTGCTGTGTGTTCCCCTTCAGAAATGGAGTTAAATGCCCGGATCTGTGTCTTCCTACAAGCAAGACTTCGTTTCAGGTAAACGCATTCACTTTTCAGCTCAAACGAAGCTACATTGTTCACGAAGCTCACACGTTTCTCGCTCTTAACTGAAAGGCATTGGGTGTTAGAGGACCTGTGGTTTGTATCAGTTTCAGAAACAGAGTTGAACTAGATAAGGCCCGTGTGTGTAGGGAACACAGTTCTTTTGTTCTGAGCACACTCACGTTTCCCTCTGTATGAGAGAGTCTAGAAAGCAAGAGCGTGCTTCTTGCTCTAAAGCAGAGTGTGTTTCATGAATGAGAACTGTGCTGTGTGTTCACCTTCAGAAACGTAGTTAAATGCCCTGCTCTGTGTTTTCCTATAAGCATGACTTCATTTTGCGTAAACGCAGTCACATTTTAGCTCAAACAAAGCAACATTGTTCACGAAGCTCACACGTTTCTCCCTCTTAACATAAAAGCATTGATGTTAGAGGACCTGTGGTTTGTATCAGTTTAGGAAACTGAGTTGAAGTAGATATGGTCCATGTGTGTAGGAAACACAGTACTTTTGTTCTGAGCACACTCACGTTTCCCTCTGTATGAGAGAGTCTAGAAAGCAAGAGCTTGCTTCTTGCTCTAAAGCAGAGTGTGTTTCATGGATGAGAACTGTGCTGTGTGTTTCCCTTTACAAACGGTGTTAAATGCTAGGGTCTGTGTCTTCCTACAAACAAGACTTCGTTTCAGGTAAATGAGGTCACTTTTCAGCTCAAAGGATCTTACATTGTTCATGAAACTCACACGTTTGTCGCTCTTAACTGAAAAGCATTGGATGTTAGAGGACCTGTGGTTTGTATCAGTTTCAGAAACAGACTTGAACTAGATATGGTATGTGTGTGTAGGAAACACAGTTCTTTTGTTCTGAGCACACTTATGTTTCCCTCTGTATGTGAGAATCTAGAAAGAAAGAGCATGCTTCTTGCTCTAAAGCAGAGTGTGTTTCCTGGATGAGAACTGTTCTGTGTGTTTCCTGGATGAGAACTGTTCTGTGTGTTTCCCTTCAGAAACGGAGTTAAATGCCAGGGTCTGTGTCTTCCTACAATCAAGACTCGTTTCAGGTAAACGCAGTCAATTTTCAGCTCAAAGGAAGCTACATTGTTCACGAAGCTCACAAGTTTCTCGCTCTTAACTGAAAAGCAATGGATGTTAGAGGACCTGTGGTTTGTATAAGTTTCAGAAACAGAGTTGAACTAGAAAGGCTCCGTGTGTGGAGGAAACACAGTTCTTTATTCTGAGCACACTCACTTTTCCCTCTGTATGAGAGAATCTAGAAAGCAAGAGCGTGCTTCTTGCTCTAAAGCAGAGTGTGTTTTCCAGATGAGTACTGTGCTGTGTGTTCCCCTTCAGAAACGTAGTTAAATGCCCAGCTCTCTGTTTTCCTACAAGGCAGACTTCGTTTCAGGTAAACGCATTCACTTTTCAGCTCAAATGAAGCTACATTGTAGATGAAGCTCACACGTTTCTCGCTCTTAACTGAAAAGCATTGGATGTTAGAGGACCTGTGGTTTGTATCAGTTTCATAAAGAGAGTTGAACTAGATATGGTCTGTGTGTGTAGGAAACACAGTACTTTTGTTCTGAGCACACTCACATTTCCCTCTGTATGAGAGAGTCTAGAAAGCAAGAGCATGCTTCTTGCTTTAAAGCAGAGTGTGTTTCATGAATGACAACTGTGCTGTGTGTTCCCGTTCAGAAACGTAGTTAAATGCCCGGCTCTGTGTTTTCCTACAAGCAAGACTTCATTTTTCGTAAACGCAGTCACATTTTAGCTCAAAGGAAGCAACATTGTTCACGAAGCTCACACGTTTCTCGCTCTTAACATAAAAGCATTTGATGTTAGAGGACCTGTGGTTTGTATCAGTTTAAGAAACTGAGTTGAAGTAGATATGGTCCGTGTGTGTAGGAAACACAGTACTTTTGTTCTGAGCACACTCACGTTTCCCTCTGTATGAGACACTCTAGAAAGCAAGAGCTTGCTTCTTGCTCTAAAGCACAGTGTGTTTCATGAATGAGAACTGTGCTGTGTGTTTCCCTTCAGAAACGGAGTGAAAAGCCCGGCCATGTGTTTTCCTACAAGCAATACTTCGTTTCAGGTAAACGCATTCACTTTTCAGCTCAAACGAAGCTACATTTTTCACGAAGCTCACACGAATCTCGCTCTTAACTGAAAGGCATTGGGTGTTAGAGGACATGTAGTTTGTATCAGTTTCAGAAACAGAGTTGAACTATATATGGCCCGTGTGTGTAGGGAACACAGTTCTTTTGTTCTGAGCACATTCACGTTTCCCTCTGTATGAGAGAGTCTAGAAAGCAAGAGCGTGCTTCTTGCTCTAAAGCAGAGTGTGTTTCATGGATGAGAACTGTGCTGTGTGTTTCCCTTTACAAACGGTGTTAAATGCCAGGGTCTGTGTCTTCCTACAAACAAGACTTCGTTTCAGGTAATCGAGGTCACTTTTCAGCTCAAAGGAAGCTACATTGTTCACGAAGCTCACACGTTTCTCGCTCTTAAATGAAAATCATTGGATATTAGAGGACTTGTGGTTTGTATAAGTTTCAGAAACAGAGTTGAACTAGAAATGGTCCGTGTGTGTAGGAAACACAGTTCTTTATTCTGAGCACACTCACTTTTCCCTCTGTATGAGAGAATCTAGAAAGCAAGAGCGTGCTTCTTGCTCTAAATCAGAGTGTGTTTCCCAGATGAGAACTGTGCTGTGTGTTTCCCTTCAGAAACGGAGTTAAATGCCCGGCTCTGTGACTCCCTTACAAGCAAGAGTACTTTTCAGCTCAAACGAAGCTACATTGTTCACGAAGCTTACACGTTTCTCGCTCTTAACTGAAAAGCAATGAATGTCAGAGGACCTGTGGTTTGTATCAGTTTCAGGAACAGAGTTGAACTAGATATGGTCCGTGTGTGTAGGAAACACAGTACTTTTTTTTTGAGCACACTCACGTTTCCTTCTGTATGAGAGACTCTAGAAAGCCAGAGCGTGCTTCTTTCTCTAAAGCAGAGAGTGTTTCATGAATGAGAACTGTGCTGTGTGATCCCCTTCAGAAACGTAGTTAAATGCCCGGCTCTGTGTTTTCCTACAAGCCAGACTTCGTTTAAGGTAAACGCATTCACTTTTCAGCTCAAACGAAGCTACATTGTTCACGAAGCTAACACGTTTCTTGCTCTTAACTGAAAAGCATTGGATGTTAGAGGACCTGTGGTTTGTATCAGTTTCAGAAACAGAGTTGAACTAGATATGGTCTGTGTGTGTAGGAAACACAGTACTTTTGTTCTGAGCACACTCATGTTTCCCTCTGTATGAGAGACTCTAGAAAGCAAGAGCGTGCTTCTAGCTCTAAAGCAGTGTGTGTTGCATGACTGAGAACTGTGCTGTGTGTTCCCCTGCAGAAACGTAGTTAAATGCCCGGCTTTCTGTTTTCCTACAAGCAAGACTTCATTTTGGGAAAACGCAGTCACATTTTAGCTCAAACGAAGCAACATTGTTCACGAAGCTCACACGTTTCTCGCTCTTAACATAAAAGCATTTGATGTTAGAGGACCTGTGGTTTGTATCAGTTTAAGAAACTGAGTTGAAGCAGATATGGTCCGTGTGTGTAGGAAACACAGTTCTTTTGTTCTGAGCACACTCACGTTTCCGTCTGTATGAGAGACTCTAGAAAGCAAGAGCTTGCTTCTTGCTCTAAAGCACAGTGTGTTTCATGAATGAGAACTGTGCTGTGTGTTTCCCTTCAGAATCGGAGTGAAAAGCCCGGCTCTGTGCCTTCCTACAAGCAAGACTTCGTTTCAGGTAAACACATTCACTTTTCAGCTCAAACGAAGCTACATTGTTCACGAAGCTCACACGTTTCTCGCTCTTAACATAAACGCATTTGATGTTAGAGGACCTGTGGTTTGTATCAGTTTAGAAAACTTAGTTGAAGTAGATATGGTCCGTGTGTGTAGGAAACACAGTACTTTTGTTCTGAGCACACTCACGTTTCCCTCTGTATGATAGAGTCTAGAAAGCAAGAGCGTGCTTCTTGCTCTAAAGCAGAGTGTGTTTCATGGATGAGAACTCTGCTGTGTGTTTCCCTTTACAAACGGTATTAAATGCCAGGGTCTGTGTCTTCCTACAAACAAGACTTCGTTTCAGGTAAATGAGGTCACTTTTCTGCTCAAAGGATCTTACATTGTTCATGAAACTCACACGTTTATCGCTCTTAACTGAAAAGCATTTGATGTTAGTGGACCTGTGGTTTGTATCAGTTTCAGAAACAGAGTTGAACTAGATATGGTATGTGTGTGTAGAAAACACAGTTCTTTTGTTCTGAGCACACTTATGTTTCCCTCTGTATGTGAGAATCTAGAAAGAAAGAGCATGCTTCTTGCTCTAAAGCAGAGTGTGTTTCCTGGATGAGAACTGTTCTGTGTGTTTCCCTTCAGAAACGGAGTTAAATGCCAGGGTCTGTGTCTTCCTACAATCAAGACTCGTTTCAGGTAAACGCAGTCACTTTTCAGCTCAAACGAAGCTACATTGTTCACGAAGCTCACAAGTTTCTCGCTCTTAACTGAAAAGCAATGGATGTTAGAGGACCTGTGGTTTGTATAAGTTTCAGAAACAGAGTTGAACTAGAAAGGCTCCGTGTGTGGAGGAAACACAGTTCTTTATTCTGAGCACACTCACTTTTCCCTCTGTAGGAGAGAATCTAGAAAGCAAGAGCGTGCTTCTTGCTCTAAAGCAGAATGTGTTTTCCAGATGAGTACTGTGCTGTGTGTTCCCCTTCAGAAACGTAGTTAAATGCCGGGCTCTGTGTTTTCCTACAAGCCAGACTTCGTTTCAGGTAAACACATTCACTTTTCAGCTCAAACGAAGCTACATTGTTCACGAAGCTCACACGTTTCTCGCTCTTAACTGAAAAGCATTGGATGTTAGAGGACCTGTGGTTTGTATCAGTTTCAGAAACAGAGTTGAACTAGATATGGTCTGTGTGTGTAGGAAACACAGTACTTTTGTTCTGAGCACACTCACATTTCCCTCTGTATGACAGACTCTAGAAAGCAAGAGCATGCTTCTTGCTTTAAAGCAGAGTGTGTTTCATGAATGAGAACTGTGCTGTGTGATCCCCTTCAGAAACGAAGTTAAATGCCAGGCTCTGTGTTTTCCTACAAGCCAGACTTCGTTTCAGGTAAACGCATTCACTTTTCAGCTCAAACAAAGCTACATTGTTCACGAAGCTCACACGTTTCTTGCTCTTAACTGAAAAGCATTGGATGTTAGAGGACCTGTTGTTTGTATCAGTTTCAGAAACAGAGTTGAACTAGATATGGTCTGAGTGTGTAGGAAACACAGTTCTTTTGTTCTGAGCACACTCATGTTTCCCTCTGTATGAGAGACTCTAGAAAGCAAGAGCGTGCTTCTTGCTCTAAAGCAGAGTGTGTTTCATGAATGAGAACTGTGCTGTGTGTTCCCCTTCAGAAACGTAGTTAAATGCCCGGCGCAGTGTTTTCCTACAAGCAAGACTTCATTTTGGGAAAACGCAGTCACATTTTAGCTCAAACGAAGCAACATTGTTCACGAAGCTCACACGTTTCTTGCTCTTAACATAAAAGCATTTGATGTTATAGGACCAGTGGTTTGTATCAGTTTAAGAAACTGAGTTGAAGTAGATATGGTCCGTGTGTGTAGGAAACACAGTACTTTTGTTCTGAGCACACTCACGTTTCCCTCTGTATGAGAGACTCTAGAAAGCAAGAGCTTGCTTCTTGCTCTAAGCACAGTGTGTTTCATGAATGAGAACTGTGCTGTGTGTTTCCCTTCAGAAATGGAGTTAAAAGCCTGGCTCTGTGTCTTCCTACAAGCAAGACTTCGTTTCAGGTAAACGCATTCACTTTTCAGCTCAAACGAAGCTACATTGTTCACGAAGCTCACACGTTTCTAGCTCTTAACTGAAAGGCATTGGGTGTTAGAGGACCTGTGGTTTGTATCACTTTCAGAAAGAGAGTTGAACTAGATAAGGCCCGTGTGTGTAGGGAACACAGTTCTTTTGTTCTGAGCACACTCACGTTTCCCTCTGTATGAGAGAGTCTAGAAAGCAAGAGCGTGCTTCTTGCTCTAAAGCAGAGTGTGTTTCATGGATGAGAACTCTGCTGTGTGTTTCCCTTCAGAAACGGAGTTAAATGCCCGGCTCTGTGACTCCCTACAAGCAAGAGTACTTTTCAGCTCAAACGAAGCTACATTGTTCACAAAGCTCACCCGTTTCTCGCTCTTAACTGATAAACAATGGATGTTAGAGGACCTGTGGTTTGTATCAGTTTCAGAAACAGAGTTGAACTAGATATGTTCCGTGTATGTAGGAAACACAGCACTTTTTTTCTGAGCACACTCACGTTTCCCTTTGTATGAGAGACTCTAGAAAGCAAGAGCGTGCTTCTTGCTCTAAAGCAGAGTGTGTTTCATGAATGACAACTGTGCTGTGTGTTCCCCTTCAGAAACGGAGTTAAATGCCTGGAACTGTGTCTTCCTACAAGCAAGACTTCGTTTC
Organism: Onychomys leucogaster; assembly: GCA_949786385.1. Taxonomy (NCBI): domain Eukaryota; kingdom Metazoa; phylum Chordata; class Mammalia; order Rodentia; family Cricetidae; genus Onychomys; species Onychomys leucogaster. Next base: position 418,024 of record CATKUP010000114.1, on the reverse strand, counting down.
AGGAAAACGCAGTCACATTTCAGCTCAAACGAAGCTACATTGTTCACGAAGCTCACACGTTTCTCGCTCTTAACTGAAAAGCATTGGCTGTTAAAGGACCTGTGGTTTGTATCAGTTTCAGAAACAGAGTTGAACTAGATATGGTCCGTGTGTGTAGGAAACACAGTACTTTTGTTCTGAGCACACTCACGTTTCCCTCTGTATGAGAGACTCTAGAAAGCAAGAGCTTGCTTCTTGCTCTAAAGCACAGTGTGTTTCATGAATGAGAACTGTGCTGTGTGTTTCCCTTCAGAAATGCAGTTAAAAGCCCTGCTCTGTGTCTTCCTACAAGCAAGACTTCGTTTCAGGTAAACGCATTCACTTTTCAGCTCAAACGAAGCTACATTGTTCACGAAGCTCACACGTTTCTGGCTCTTAACTGAAAAACAATGGATGTTAGAGGACCTGTGGTTTGTATCAGTTTCAGAAACAGAGTTGAACTAGATATGGTCCGTGTATGTAGGAAACACAGTACTTTTTTTCTGAGCACACTCACGTTTCCCTCTGTATGAGAGACTCTAGAAAGCAAGAGCGTGCTTCTTGCTCTAAAGCAGAGTGTGTTTCATGAATGAGAACTGTGCTGTGTGTTCCCCTTCAGAAACGGAGTTAAATGCCCGGATCTGTGTCTTCCTACAAGCAAGACTTCGTTTCAGGTAAACGCAGTCACTTTTCAGCTCAAACGAAGCTACATTGTTCACGAAGCTCACAAGTTTCTCGCTCTTAACTTAAAAGCATTGTATGTAGGAGGACCTGTGGTTTGTATCAGTTTCAGAAACAGTGTTGAACTAGATATGGTCTGTGTGGGTAGGAAACACAGTACTTTTTTTTGGAGCACACTCACGTTTCCCTCTGTATGAGAGAGTCTAGAAAGCAAGAGCGTGCTTCTTGCTCTAAAGCAAAGTGTGTTTCATGAATGAGAACTGTGCTGTTTGTTCCCCTTCAGAAACGTAGTTAAATGCCCGGCTCTGTGTTTTCCTACAAGCAAGACTTCATTTAGCGTAAACGCAGTCACATTTTAGCTCAAACAAAGCAACATTGTTCACGAAGCTCACACGTTTCTTGCTCTTAACATAAAAGCATTTGATGTTAGAGGACCTGTCGTTTGTATCAGTTTCAGAAACAGAGTTGAACTAGATATGGTATGTGTGTGTAGGAAACACAGTTCTTTTGTTCTGAGCACACTTATGTTTCCCTCTGTATGTGAGAATCTAGAAAGAAAGAGCATGCTTCTTGCTCTAAAGCAGAGTGTGTTTCCTGGATGAGAACTGTTCTGTGTGTTTTCCTTAAGAAACGGAGTTAAATGCCAGGGTCTGTGTCTTCCTACAATCAAGACTCGTTTCAGGTAAACGCAGTCACTTTTCAGCTCAAAGAAAGCTACATTCTACACGAAGCTCACAAGTTTCTCGCTCTTAACTGAAAAGCAATGGATGTCAGAGGACCTGTGGTTTGTATCAGTTTCAGGAACAGAGTTGAACTAGATATGGTCCGTGTGTGTAGGAAACACAGTACTTTTTTTTTGAGCACACTCACGTTTCCTTCTGTATGAGAGACTCTAGAAAGCCAGAGCGTGCTTCTTTCTCTAAAGCAGAGAGTGTTTCATGAATGAGAACTGTGCTGTGTGATCCCCTTCAGAAACGTAGTTAAATGCCCGGCTCTGTGTTTTCCTACAAGCCAGACTTCGTTTAAGGTAAACGCATTCACTTTTCAGCTCAAACGAAGCTACATTGTTCACGAAGCTAACACGTTTCTTGCTCTTAACTGAAAAGCATTGGATGTTAGAGGACCTGTGGTTTGTATCAGTTTCAGAAACAGAGTTGAACTAGATATGGTCTGTGTGTGTAGGAAACACAGTACTTTTGTTCTGAGCACACTCATGTTTCCCTCTGTATGAGAGACTCTAGAAAGCAAGAGCGTGCTTCTAGCTCTAAAGCAGTGTGTGTTGCATGACTGAGAACTGTGCTGTGTGTTCCCCTGCAGAAACGTAGTTAAATGCCCGGCTTTCTGTTTTCCTACAAGCAAGACTTCATTTTGGGAAAACGCAGTCACATTTTAGCTCAAACGAAGCAACATTGTTCACGAAGCTCACACGTTTCTCGCTCTTAACATAAAAGCATTTGATGTTAGAGGACCTGTGGTTTGTATCAGTTTAAGAAACTGAGTTGAAGCAGATATGGTCCGTGTGTGTAGGAAACACAGTTCTTTTGTTCTGAGCACACTCACGTTTCCGTCTGTATGAGAGACTCTAGAAAGCAAGAGCTTGCTTCTTGCTCTAAAGCACAGTGTGTTTCATGAATGAGAACTGTGCTGTGTGTTTCCCTTCAGAATCGGAGTGAAAAGCCCGGCTCTGTGCCTTCCTACAAGCAAGACTTCGTTTCAGGTAAACACATTCACTTTTCAGCTCAAACGAAGCTACATTGTTCACGAAGCTCACACGTTTCTCGCTCTTAACATAAACGCATTTGATGTTAGAGGACCTGTGGTTTGTATCAGTTTAGAAAACTTAGTTGAAGTAGATATGGTCCGTGTGTGTAGGAAACACAGTACTTTTGTTCTGAGCACACTCACGTTTCCCTCTGTATGATAGAGTCTAGAAAGCAAGAGCGTGCTTCTTGCTCTAAAGCAGAGTGTGTTTCATGGATGAGAACTCTGCTGTGTGTTTCCCTTTACAAACGGTATTAAATGCCAGGGTCTGTGTCTTCCTACAAACAAGACTTCGTTTCAGGTAAATGAGGTCACTTTTCTGCTCAAAGGATCTTACATTGTTCATGAAACTCACACGTTTATCGCTCTTAACTGAAAAGCATTTGATGTTAGTGGACCTGTGGTTTGTATCAGTTTCAGAAACAGAGTTGAACTAGATATGGTATGTGTGTGTAGAAAACACAGTTCTTTTGTTCTGAGCACACTTATGTTTCCCTCTGTATGTGAGAATCTAGAAAGAAAGAGCATGCTTCTTGCTCTAAAGCAGAGTGTGTTTCCTGGATGAGAACTGTTCTGTGTGTTTCCCTTCAGAAACGGAGTTAAATGCCAGGGTCTGTGTCTTCCTACAATCAAGACTCGTTTCAGGTAAACGCAGTCACTTTTCAGCTCAAACGAAGCTACATTGTTCACGAAGCTCACAAGTTTCTCGCTCTTAACTGAAAAGCAATGGATGTTAGAGGACCTGTGGTTTGTATAAGTTTCAGAAACAGAGTTGAACTAGAAAGGCTCCGTGTGTGGAGGAAACACAGTTCTTTATTCTGAGCACACTCACTTTTCCCTCTGTAGGAGAGAATCTAGAAAGCAAGAGCGTGCTTCTTGCTCTAAAGCAGAATGTGTTTTCCAGATGAGTACTGTGCTGTGTGTTCCCCTTCAGAAACGTAGTTAAATGCCGGGCTCTGTGTTTTCCTACAAGCCAGACTTCGTTTCAGGTAAACACATTCACTTTTCAGCTCAAACGAAGCTACATTGTTCACGAAGCTCACACGTTTCTCGCTCTTAACTGAAAAGCATTGGATGTTAGAGGACCTGTGGTTTGTATCAGTTTCAGAAACAGAGTTGAACTAGATATGGTCTGTGTGTGTAGGAAACACAGTACTTTTGTTCTGAGCACACTCACATTTCCCTCTGTATGACAGACTCTAGAAAGCAAGAGCATGCTTCTTGCTTTAAAGCAGAGTGTGTTTCATGAATGAGAACTGTGCTGTGTGATCCCCTTCAGAAACGAAGTTAAATGCCAGGCTCTGTGTTTTCCTACAAGCCAGACTTCGTTTCAGGTAAACGCATTCACTTTTCAGCTCAAACAAAGCTACATTGTTCACGAAGCTCACACGTTTCTTGCTCTTAACTGAAAAGCATTGGATGTTAGAGGACCTGTTGTTTGTATCAGTTTCAGAAACAGAGTTGAACTAGATATGGTCTGAGTGTGTAGGAAACACAGTTCTTTTGTTCTGAGCACACTCATGTTTCCCTCTGTATGAGAGACTCTAGAAAGCAAGAGCGTGCTTCTTGCTCTAAAGCAGAGTGTGTTTCATGAATGAGAACTGTGCTGTGTGTTCCCCTTCAGAAACGTAGTTAAATGCCCGGCGCAGTGTTTTCCTACAAGCAAGACTTCATTTTGGGAAAACGCAGTCACATTTTAGCTCAAACGAAGCAACATTGTTCACGAAGCTCACACGTTTCTTGCTCTTAACATAAAAGCATTTGATGTTATAGGACCAGTGGTTTGTATCAGTTTAAGAAACTGAGTTGAAGTAGATATGGTCCGTGTGTGTAGGAAACACAGTACTTTTGTTCTGAGCACACTCACGTTTCCCTCTGTATGAGAGACTCTAGAAAGCAAGAGCTTGCTTCTTGCTCTAAGCACAGTGTGTTTCATGAATGAGAACTGTGCTGTGTGTTTCCCTTCAGAAATGGAGTTAAAAGCCTGGCTCTGTGTCTTCCTACAAGCAAGACTTCGTTTCAGGTAAACGCATTCACTTTTCAGCTCAAACGAAGCTACATTGTTCACGAAGCTCACACGTTTCTAGCTCTTAACTGAAAGGCATTGGGTGTTAGAGGACCTGTGGTTTGTATCACTTTCAGAAAGAGAGTTGAACTAGATAAGGCCCGTGTGTGTAGGGAACACAGTTCTTTTGTTCTGAGCACACTCACGTTTCCCTCTGTATGAGAGAGTCTAGAAAGCAAGAGCGTGCTTCTTGCTCTAAAGCAGAGTGTGTTTCATGGATGAGAACTCTGCTGTGTGTTTCCCTTCAGAAACGGAGTTAAATGCCCGGCTCTGTGACTCCCTACAAGCAAGAGTACTTTTCAGCTCAAACGAAGCTACATTGTTCACAAAGCTCACCCGTTTCTCGCTCTTAACTGATAAACAATGGATGTTAGAGGACCTGTGGTTTGTATCAGTTTCAGAAACAGAGTTGAACTAGATATGTTCCGTGTATGTAGGAAACACAGCACTTTTTTTCTGAGCACACTCACGTTTCCCTTTGTATGAGAGACTCTAGAAAGCAAGAGCGTGCTTCTTGCTCTAAAGCAGAGTGTGTTTCATGAATGACAACTGTGCTGTGTGTTCCCCTTCAGAAACGGAGTTAAATGCCTGGAACTGTGTCTTCCTACAAGCAAGACTTCGTTTCAGGAAAACGCAGTCACATTTCAGCTCAAACGAAGCTACATTGTTCACGAAGCTCACACGTTTCTCGCTCTTAACTGAAAAGCATTGGCTGTTAAAGGACCTGTGGTTTGTATCAGTTTCAGAAACAGAGTTGAACTAGATATGGTCCGTGTGTGTAGGAAACACAGTACTTTTGTTCTGAGCACACTCACGTTTCCCTCTGTATGAGAGACTCTAGAAAGCAAGAGCTTGCTTCTTGCTCTAAAGCACAGTGTGTTTCATGAATGAGAACTGTGCTGTGTGTTTCCCTTCAGAAATGCAGTTAAAAGCCCTGCTCTGTGTCTTCCTACAAGCAAGACTTCGTTTCAGGTAAACGCATTCACTTTTCAGCTCAAACGAAGCTACATTGTTCACGAAGCTCACACGTTTCTGGCTCTTAACTGAAAAACAATGGATGTTAGAGGACCTGTGGTTTGTATCAGTTTCAGAAACAGAGTTGAACTAGATATGGTCCGTGTATGTAGGAAACACAGTACTTTTTTTCTGAGCACACTCACGTTTCCCTCTGTATGAGAGACTCTAGAAAGCAAGAGCGTGCTTCTTGCTCTAAAGCAGAGTGTGTTTCATGAATGAGAACTGTGCTGTGTGTTCCCCTTCAGAAACGGAGTTAAATGCCCGGATCTGTGTCTTCCTACAAGCAAGACTTCGTTTCAGGTAAACGCAGTCACTTTTCAGCTCAAACGAAGCTACATTGTTCACGAAGCTCACAAGTTTCTCGCTCTTAACTTAAAAGCATTGTATGTAGGAGGACCTGTGGTTTGTATCAGTTTCAGAAACAGTGTTGAACTAGATATGGTCTGTGTGGGTAGGAAACACAGTACTTTTTTTTGGAGCACACTCACGTTTCCCTCTGTATGAGAGAGTCTAGAAAGCAAGAGCGTGCTTCTTGCTCTAAAGCAAAGTGTGTTTCATGAATGAGAACTGTGCTGTTTGTTCCCCTTCAGAAACGTAGTTAAATGCCCGGCTCTGTGTTTTCCTACAAGCAAGACTTCATTTAGCGTAAACGCAGTCACATTTTAGCTCAAACAAAGCAACATTGTTCACGAAGCTCACACGTTTCTTGCTCTTAACATAAAAGCATTTGATGTTAGAGGACCTGTCGTTTGTATCAGTTTCAGAAACAGAGTTGAACTAGATATGGTATGTGTGTGTAGGAAACACAGTTCTTTTGTTCTGAGCACACTTATGTTTCCCTCTGTATGTGAGAATCTAGAAAGAAAGAGCATGCTTCTTGCTCTAAAGCAGAGTGTGTTTCCTGGATGAGAACTGTTCTGTGTGTTTTCCTTAAGAAACGGAGTTAAATGCCAGGGTCTGTGTCTTCCTACAATCAAGACTCGTTTCAGGTAAACGCAGTCACTTTTCAGCTCAAAGAAAGCTACATTCTACACGAAGCTCACAAGTTTCTCGCTCTTAACTGAAAAGCAATGGATGTTAGAGGACGTGTGGTTTGTATAAGTTTCAGAAACAGAGTTGAACTAGAAAGGCTCCGTGTGTGGAGGAAACACAGTTCTTTATTCTGAGCACACTCACTTTTCCCTCTGTATGAGAGAATCTAGAAAGCAAGAGCGTGCTTCTTGCTCTAAAGCAGAGTGTGTTTTCAAGATGAGTACTGTGCTGTGTGTTCCCCTTCAGAAACGTAGTTAAATGCCCAGCTCTGTGTTTTCCTACAAGCCAGACTTCGTTTCAGGTAAACGCATTCACTTTTCAGCTCAAACGAAGCTACATTGTTCACGAAGCTCACTCGTTTCTCACTCTTAACTGAAAAGCAATGAATGTTAGAGGACCTGTTGTTTGTATCAGTTTCAGAAACAGAGTTGAACTAGATATGGTCTGTGTGTGTAGGAAACACAGTACTTTTTTTCTGAGCACACTCACGTTTCCTTCTGTATGAGAGACTCTAGAAAGCAAGAGCGTGCTTCTTTCTCTATAGCAGAGAGAGTTTCATGAATGAGAACTGTGCTGTGTGATCCCCTTCAGAAACGTAGTTAAATGCCCGGCTCTGTGTTTTCCTACAAGTCAGACTTCGTTTCAGGTAAACGCATTCACTTTTCAGCTCAAATGAAGCTACATTGTTCACGAAGCTCACACGTTTCTTGCTCTTAACTGAAAAGCATTGGATGTTAGGGGACCTGTGGTTTGTATCAGTTTCAGAAACAGAGTTGAACTAGATATGGTCTGTGTGTGTAGGAAACACAGTTCTTTTGTTCTGAGCACACTCATGTTTCCCTCTGTATGAGAGACTCTAGAAAGCAAGAGCGTGCTTCTTGCTCTAAAGCAGAGTGTGTTTCATGAATGAGAACTGTGCTGTGTGTTCCCCTTCAGAAACGTAGTTAAATGCCCGGCGCAGTGTTTTCCTACAAGCAAGACTTCATTTTGGGAAAACGCAGTCACATTTTAGCTCAAACGAAGCAACATTGTTCACGAAGCTCACACGTTTCTTGCTCTTAACATAAAAGCATTTGATGTTATAGGACCTGTGGTTTGTATCAGTTTAAGAAACTGAGTTGAAGTAGATATGGTCCGTGTGTGTAGGAAACACAGTACTTTTGTTCTGAGCACACTCACGTTTCCCTCTGTATGAGAGACTCTAGAAAGCAAGAGCTTGCTTCTTGCTCTAAAGCACAGTGTGTTTCATGAATGAGAACTGTGCTGTGTGTTTCCCTTCAGAAATGGAGTTAAAAGCCTGGCTCTGTGTCTTCCTACAAGCAAGACTTCGTTTCAGGTAAACGCATTCACTTTTCAGCTCAAACGAAGCTACATTGTTCACGAAGCTCACACGTTTCTCGCTCTTAACTGAAAGGCATTGGGTGTTAGAGGACCTGTGGTTTGTATCACTTTCAGAAAGAGAGTTGAACTAGATAAGGCCCGTGTGTGTAGGGAACACAGTTCTTTTGTTCTGAGCACACTCACGTTTCCCTCTGTATGAGAGAGTCTAGAAAGCAAGAGCGTGCTTCTTGCTCTAAAGCAGAGTGTGTTTCATGGATGAGAACTCTGCTGTGTGTTTCCCTTCAGAAACGGAGTTAAATGCACGGCTCTGTGACTCCCTACAAGCAAGAGTACTTTTCAGCTCAAACGAAGCTACATTGTTCACAAAGCTCACCCGTTTCTCGCTCTTAACTGAAAAACAATGGATGTTAGAGGACCTGTGGTTTGTATCAGTTTCAGAAACAGAGTTGAACTAGATATGTTCCGTGTATGTAGGAAACACAGCACTTTTTTTCTGAGCACACTCACGTTTCCCTTTGTATGAGAGACTCTAGAATGCAAGAGCGTGCTTCTTGCTCTAAAGCAGAGTGTGTTTCATGAATGACAACTGTGCTGTGTGTTCCCCTTCAGAAACGGAGTTAAATGCCTGGAACTGTGTCTTCCTACAAGCAAGACTTCGTTTCAGGTAAACGCAGTCACATTTCAGCTCAAACGAAGCTACATTGTTCACGAAGCTCACACGTTTCTCGCTCTTAACTGAAAAGCATTGGCTGTTAAAGGACCTGTGGTTTGTATCAGTTTCAGAAACAGAGTTGAACTAGATATGGTCCGTGTGTGTAGGAAACACAGTACTTTTGTTCTGAGCACACTCACGTTTCCCTCTGTATGAGAGACTCTAGAAAGCAAGAGCTTGCTTCTTGCTCTAAAGCACACTGTGTTTCACGGATGAGAACTGTGCTGTGTGTTTCCCTTTACAAACGGTGTTTAATGCCAGTGTCTGTGTCTTCCTACAAAAAAGACTTCGTTTCAGGTAATTGAGGTCACTTTTCAGCTCAAAGGATCTTACATTGTTCATGAAACTCACACGTTTATCGCACATAACTGAAATGCATTGGATGTTAGGGGACCTGTGGTTTGTATCAGTTTCAGAAACAGAGTTGAACTAGATATGGTATGTGTGTGTAGAAAACACAGTTCTTTTGTTCTGAGCACACTTATGTTTCCCTCTGTATGTGAGAATCTAGAAAGAAAGAGCATGCTTCTTGCTCTAAAGCAGAGTGTGTTTCCTGGATGAGAACTGTTCTGTGTGTTTCCCTTCAGAAACGGAGTTAAATGCCAGGGTCTGTGTCTTCCTACAATCAAGACTCGTTTCAGGTAAACGCAGTCACTTTTCAGCTCAAACGAAGCTACATTGTTCACGAAGCTCACAAGTTTCTCGCTCTTAACTGAAAAGCAATGGATGTTAGAGGACCTGTGGTTTGTATAAGTTTCAGAAACAGAGTTGAACTAGAAAGGCTCCGTGTGTGGAGGAAACACAGTTCTTTATTCTGAGCACACTCACTTTTCCCTCTGTAGGAGAGAATCTAGAAAGCAAGAGCGTGCTTCTTGCTCTAAAGCAGAATGTGTTTTCCAGATGAGTACTGTGCTGTGTGTTCCCCTTCAGAAACGTAGTTAAATGCCGGGCTCTGTGTTTTCCTACAAGCCAGACTTCGTTTCAGGTAAACACATTCACTTTTCAGCTCAAACGAAGCTACATTGTTCACGAAGCTCACACGTTTCTCGCTCTTAACTGAAAAGCATTGGATGTTAGAGGACCTGTGGTTTGTATCAGTTTCAGAAACAGAGTTGAACTAGATATGGTCTGTGTGTGTAGGAAACACAGTACTTTTGTTCTGAGCACACTCACATTTCCCTCTGTATGACAGACTCTAGAAAGCAATTGCATGCTTCTTGCTTTAAAGCAGAGTGTGTTTCATGAATGAGAACTGTGCTGTGTGATCCCCTTCAGAAACGTAGTTAAATGCCTGGCTCTGTGTTTTCCTACAAGCCAGACTTCGTTTCAGGTAAACGCATTCACTTTTCAGCTCAAACAAAGCTACATTGTTCACGAAGCTCACACGTTTCTTGCTCTTAACTGAAAAGCATTGGATGTTAGAGGACCTGTGGTTTGTATCAGTTTCAGAAACAGAGTTGAACTAGATATGGTCTGTGTGTGTAGGAAACACAGTTCTTTTGTTCTGAGCACACTCATGTTTCCCTCTGTATGAGAGACTCTAGAAAGCAAGAGCGTGCTTCTTGCTCTAAAGCAGAGTGTGTTTCATGAATGAGAACTGTGCTGTGTGTTCCCCTACAGAAACGTAGTTAAATGCCCGGCGCAGTGTTTTCCTACAAGCAAGACTTCATTTTGGGAAAACGCAGTCACATTTTAGCTCAAACGAAGCAACATTGTTCACGAAGCTCACACGTTTCTTGCTCTTAACATAAAAGCATTTGATGTTATAGGACCAGTGGTTTGTATCAGTTTAAGAAACTGAGTTGAAGTAGATATGGTCCGTGTGTGTAGGAAACACAGTACTTTTGTTCTGAGCACACTCACGTTTCCCTCTGTATGAGAGACTCTAGAAAGCAAGAGCTTGCTTCTTGCTCTAAAGCACAGTGTGTTTCATGAATGAGAACTGTGCTGTGTGTTTCCCTTCAGAAATGGAGTTAAAAGCCTGTCTCTGTGTCTTCCTACAAGCAAGACTTCGTTTCAGGTAAACGCATTCACTTTTCAGCTCAAACGAAGCTACATTGTTCACGAAGCTCACACGTTTCTCGCTCTTAACTGAAAGGCATTGGGTGTTAGAGGACCTGTGGTTTGTATCACTTTCAGAAAGAGAGTTGAACTAGATAAGGCCCGTGTGTGTAGGGAACACAGTTCTTTTGTTCTGAGCACACTCACGTTTCCCTCTGTATGAGAGAGTCTAGAAAGCAAGAGCGTGCTTCTTGCTCTAAAGCAGAGTGTGTTTCATGGATGAGAACTCTGCTGTGTGTTTCCCTTCAGAAACGGAGTTAAATGCCCGGCTCTGTGACTCCCTACAAGCAAGAGTACTTTTCAGCTCAAACGAAGCTACATTGTTCACAAAGCTCACCCGTTTCTCGCTCTTAACTGATAAACAATGGATGTTAGAGGACCTGTGGTTTGTATCAGTTTCAGAAACAGAGTTGAACTAGATATGTTCCGTGTATGTAGGAAACACAGCACTTTTTTTCTGAGCACACTCACGTTTCCCTTTGTATGAGAGACTCTAGAAAGCAAGAGCGTGCTTCTTGCTCTAAAGCAGAGTGTGTTTCATGAATGACAACTGTGCTGTGTGTTCCCCTTCAGAAACGGAGTTAAATGCCTGGAACTGTGTCTTCCTACAGGCAAGACTTCGTTTCAGGTAAACACAGTCACATTTCAGCTCAAACGAAGCTACATTGTTCACGAAGCTCACAAGTTTCTCGCTCTTAACTGAAAAGCATTGGCTGTTAAAGGACCTGTGGTTTGTATCAGTTTCAGAAACAGAGTTGAACTAGATATGGTCCGTGTGTGTAGGAAACACAGTACTTTTGTTCTGAGCACACTCACGTTTCCCTCTGTATGAGAGACTCTAGAAAGCAAGAGCTTGCTTCTTGCTCTAAAGCACAGTGTGTTTCATGAATGAGAACTGTGCTGTGTGTTTCCCTTCAGAAATGCAGTTAAAAGCCCTGCTCTCTGTCTTCCTACAAGCAAGACTTCGTTTCAGGTAAACGCATTCACTTTTCAGCTCAAACGAAGCTACATTGTTCACGAAGCTCACACGTTTCTGGCTCTTAACTGAAAAACAATGGATGTTAGAGGACCTGTGGTTTGTATCAGTTTCAGAAACAGAGTTGAACTAGATATGGTCCGTGTATGTAGGAAACACAGTACTTTTTTTCTGAGCACACTCACGTTTCCCTCTGTATGAGAGACTCTAGAAAGCAAGAGCGTGCTTCTTGCTCTAAAGCAGAGTGTGTTTCATGAATGAGAACTGTGCTGTGTGTTCCCCTTCAGAAACGGAGTTAAATGCCCGGATCTGTGTCTTCCTACAAGCAAGACTTCGTTTCAGGTAAACGCAGTCACTTTTCAGCTCAAACGAAGCTACATTGTTCACGAAGCTCACAAGTTTCTCGCTCTTAACTTAAAAGCATTGTATGTAGGAGGACCTGTGGTTTGTATCAGTTTCAGAAACAGTGTTGAACTAGATATGGTCTGTGTGGGTAGGAAACACAGTACTTTTTTTTGGAGCACACTCACGTTTCCCTCTGTATGAGAGAGTCTAGAAAGCAAGAGCGTGCTTCTTGCTCTAAAGCAAAGTGTGTTTCATGAATGAGAACTGTGCTGTTTGTTCCCCTTCAGAAACGTAGTTAAATGCCCGGCTCTGTGTTTTCCTACAAGCAAGACTTCATTTAGCGTAAACGCAGTCACATTTTAGCTCAAACAAAGCAACATTGTTCACGAAGCTCACACGTTTCTTGCTCTTAACATAAAAGCATTTGATGTTAGAGGACCTGTCGTTTGTATCAGTTTCAGAAACAGAGTTGAACTAGATATGGTATGTGTGTGTAGGAAACACAGTTCTTTTGTTCTGAGCACACTTATGTTTCCCTCTGTATGTGAGAATCTAGAAAGAAAGAGCATGCTTCTTGCTCTAAAGCAGAGTGTGTTTCCTGGATGAGAACTGTTCTGTGTGTTTTCCTTCAGAAACGGAGTTAAATGCCAGGGTCTGTGTCTTCCTACAATCAAGACTCGTTTCAGGTAAACGCAGTCACTTTTCAGCTCAAAGAAAGCTACATTCTACACGAAGCTCACAAGTTTCTCGCTCTTAACTGAAAAGCAATGGATGTTAGAGGACCTGTGGTTTGTATAAGTTTCAGAAACAGAGTTGAACTAGACAGGCTCCGTGTGTGGAGGAAACACAGTTCTTTTATTCTGAGCACACTCACTTTTCCCTCTGTATGAGAGAATCTAGAAAGCAAGAGCGTGCTTCTTGCTCTAAAGCAGAGTGTGTTTTCAAGATGAGTACTGTGCTGTGTGTTCCCCTTCAGAAACGTAGTTAAATGCCCAGCTCTGTGTTTTCCTACAAGCCAGACTTCGTTTCAGGTAAACGCATTCACTTTTCAGCTCAAACGAAGCTACATTGTTCACGAAGCTCACACGTTTCTCACTCTTAACTGAAAAGCAATGAATGTTAGAGGACCTGTTGTTTGTATCAGTTTCAGAAACAGAGTTGAACTAGATATGGTCTGTGTGTGTAGGAAACACAGTACTTTTTTTCTGAGCACACTCACGTTTCCTTCTGTATGAGAGACTCTAGAAAGCAAGAGCGTGCTTCTTTCTCTATAGCAGAGAGAGTTTCATGAATGAGAACTGTGCTGTGTGATCCCCTTCAGAAACGTAGTTAAATGCCCGGCTCTGTGTTTTCCTACAAGCCAGACTTCGTTTCAGGTAAACGCATTCACTTTTCAGCTCAAACGAGGCTACATTGTTCACGAAGCTCACACATTTCTCGCTCTTAACTGAAAAGCATTGGATGTTAGAGGACCTGTGGTTTGTATCAGTTTCAGAAACAGAGTTGAACTAGATATGGTCTGTGTGTGTAGGAAACACAGTACTTTTTTTCTGAGCACACTCATGTTTCCCTCTGTATGAGAGAGTCTAGAAAGCAAGAGCGTGAATCTTGCTCTAAAGCAGAGTGTGTTTCATGAATGAGAACTGTGCTGTGTGTTCCCCTTCAGAAACGTAGTATAATGCCCGGCTCTGTGTGTTCCTACAAGCAAGACTTCATTTTGGGTAAACGCAGTCACATTTTAGCTCAAACGAAGCAACATTGTTCACGAAGCTCACAAGTTTCTCGCTCTTAACATAAAAGCATTTGATGTTAGAGGACCTGTGGTTTGTATCAGTTTAAGAAACTGAGTTGAAGTAGATATGGTCCGTGTGTGTAGGAAACACAGTAGTTTTGTTCTGAGCACACTCACGTTTCCCTCTGCATGAGAGAATCTAGAAAGCAAGAGCTTGCTTCTTGCTCTAAAGCACAGTGTGTTTCATGAATGAGAACTGTGCTGTGTGTTTCCTTTCAGAAACGGAGTTAAAAGCCCGGCTCTCTGTCTTCCTACAAGCAAGACTTCGTTTCAGGTAAACACATTCACTTTTCAGTCAAACGAAGCTACAGTGTTCACGAAGCTCACACGTTTCTCGCTCTTAACTGAAAGGCATTGGGTGTTAGAGGACCTGTGGTTTGTAGCAGTTTCAGAAAGAGAGTTGAACTAGATAAGGCCCGTGTGTGTAGGGAACACAGTTCTTTTGTTCTGAGCACACTCACGTTTCCCTCTGTATGAGAGAGTCTAGAAAGCAAGAGCATGCTTCTTGCTCTAAAGCAGAGTGTGTTTCATGGATGAGAACAGTGCTGTGTGTTTCCCTTCAGAAACGTAGTTAAATGCCCGGCTCTGTGTCTTCCTACAAGCCAGACTTCGTTTCAGGTAAACGCATTCACTTTTCAGCTCAAATGAAGCTACATTGTTCACGAAGCTCACACGTTTCTCGCTCTTAACTGAAAGGCATTGGGTGTTAGAGGACCTGTGGTTTGTATCAGTTTCAGAAACAGAGTTGAACTAGATATGGTCTGTGTGTTTAGGAAACACAGTACTTTTGTTCTGAGCACACTCACGTTTCCCTCTGTATGAGAGAGTCTAGAAAGCAAGAGCATGCTTCTTGCTTTAAAGCAGAGTGTGTTTCATGAATGAGAACTGTGCTGTGTGTTCCCCTTCAGAAACGTAGTTAAATGCCCAGCTCTGTGTTTTCCTACAAGCCAGACTTCGTTTCAGGTAAACGCATTCACTTTTCAGCTCAAACGAAGCTACATTGTTCACGAAGCTCACACGTTTCTCACTCTTAACTGAAAAGCAATGAATGTTAGAGGACCTGTTGTTTGTATCAGTTTCAGAAACAGAGTTGAACTAGATATGGTCTGTGTGTGTAGGAAACACAGTACTTTTTTTCTGAGCACACTCACGTTTCCTTCTGTATGAGAGACTCTAGAAAGCAAGAGCGTGCTTCTTTCTCTATAGCAGAGAGAGTTTCATGAATGAGAACTGTGCTGTGTGATCCCCTTCAGAAACGTAGTTAAATGCCCGGCTCTGTGTTTTCCTACAAGCCAGACTTCGTTTCAGGTAAACGCATTCACTTTTCAGCTCAAACGAGGCTACATTGTTCACGAAGCTCACACATTTCTCGCTCTTAACTGAAAAGCATTGGATGTTAGAGGACCTGTGGTTTGTATCAGTTTCAGAAACAGAGTTGAACTAGATATGGTCTGTGTGTGTAGGAAACACAGTACTTTTTTTCTGAGCACACTCATGTTTCCCTCTGTATGAGAGAGTCTAGAAAGCAAGAGCGTGAATCTTGCTCTAAAGCAGAGTGTGTTTCATGAATGAGAACTGTGCTGTGTGTTCCCCTTCAGAAACGTAGTATAATGCCCGGCTCTGTGTGTTCCTACAAGCAAGACTTCATTTTGGGTAAACGCAGTCACATTTTAGCTCAAACGAAGCAACATTGTTCACGAAGCTCACAAGTTTCTCGCTCTTAACATAAAAGCATTTGATGTTAGAGGACCTGTGGTTTGTATCAGTTTAAGAAACTGAGTTGAAGTAGATATGGTCCGTGTGTGTAGGAAACACAGTAGTTTTGTTCTGAGCACACTCACGTTTCCCTCTGCATGAGAGAATCTAGAAAGCAAGAGCTTGCTTCTTGCTCTAAAGCACAGTGTGTTTCATGAATGAGAACTGTGCTGTGTGTTTCCTTTCAGAAACGGAGTTAAAAGCCCGGCTCTCTGTCTTCCTACAAGCAAGACTTCGTTTCAGGTAAACACATTCACTTTTCAGTCAAACGAAGCTACAGTGTTCACGAAGCTCACACGTTTCTCGCTCTTAACTGAAAGGCATTGGGTGTTAGAGGACCTGTGGTTTGTAGCAGTTTCAGAAAGAGAGTTGAACTAGATAAGGCCCGTGTGTGTAGGGAACACAGTTCTTTTGTTCTGAGCACACTCACGTTTCCCTCTGTATGAGAGAGTCTAGAAAGCAAGAGCATGCTTCTTGCTCTAAAGCAGAGTGTGTTTCATGGATGAGAACAGTGCTGTGTGTTTCCCTTCAGAAACGTAGTTAAATGCCCGGCTCTGTGTCTTCCTACAAGCCAGACTTCGTTTCAGGTAAACGCATTCACTTTTCAGCTCAAATGAAGCTACATTGTTCACGAAGCTCACACGTTTCTCGCTCTTAACTGAAAGGCATTGGGTGTTAGAGGACCTGTGGTTTGTATCAGTTTCAGAAACAGAGTTGAACTAGATATGGTCTGTGTGTTTAGGAAACACAGTACTTTTGTTCTGAGCACACTCACGTTTCCCTCTGTATGAGAGAGTCTAGAAAGCAAGAGCATGCTTCTTGCTCTAAAGCAGAGTGTGTTTCATGAATGAGAACTGTGCTGTGTGTTCCCCTTCAGAAACGTAGTTAAATGCCCGGCTCTGTGTTTTCCTACAAGCAAGACTTCATTTTGCGTAAACGCAGTCACATTTTACCTCAAACAAAGCAACATTGTTCACGAAGCTCACACGTTTCTCGCTCTTAACATAAACGCATTTGATGTTAGAGGACCTGTGGTTTGTATCAGTTTAGAAAACTTAGTTGAAGTAGATATGGTCCGTGTGTGTAGGAAACACAGTACTTTTGTTCTGAGCACACTCACGTTTCCCTCTGTATGATAGAGTCTAGAAAGCAAGAGCGTGCTTCTTGCTCTAAAGCAGAGTGTGTTTCATGGATGAGAACTCTGCTGTGTGTTTCCCTTTACAAACGGTATTAAATGCCAGGGTCTGTGTCTTCCTACAAACAAGACTTCGTTTCAGGTAAATGAGGTCACTTTTCTGCTCAAAGGATCTTACATTGTTCATGAAACTCACACGTTTATCGCTCTTAACTGAAAAGCATTTGATGTTAGTGGACCTGTGGTTTGTATCAGTTTCAGAAACAGAGTTGAACTAGATATGGTATGTGTGTGTAGAAAACACAGTTCTTTTGTTCTGAGCACACTTATGTTTCCCTCTGTATGTGAGAATCTAGAAAGAAAGAGCATGCTTCTTGCTCTAAAGCAGAGTGTGTTTCCTGGATGAGAACTGTTCTGTGTGTTTCCCTTCAGAAACGGAGTTAAATGCCAGGGTCTGTGTCTTACTACAATCAAGACTCGTTTCAGGTAAACGCAGTCACTTTTCAGCTCAAACGAAGCTACATTGTTCACGAAGCTCACAAGTTTCTCGCTCTTAACTGAAAAGCAATGGATGTTAGAGGACCTGTGGTTTGTATAAGTTTCAGAAACAGAGTTGAACTAGAAAGGCTCCGTGTGTGGAGGAAACACAGTTCTTTATTCTGAGCACACTCACTTTTCCCTCTGTAGGAGAGAATCTAGAAAGCAAGAGCGTGCTTCTTGCTCTAAAGCAGAATGTGTTTTCCAGATGAGTACTGTGCTGTGTGTTCCCCTTCAGAAACGTAGTTAAATGCCGGGCTCTGTGTTTTCCTACAAGCCAGACTTCGTTTCAGGTAAACACATTCACTTTTCAGCTAAACGAAGCTACATTGTTCACGAAGCTCACACGTTTCTCGCTCTTAACTGAAAAGCATTGGATGTTAGAGGACCTGTGGTTTGTATCCGTTTCAGAAACAGAGTTGAACTAGATATGGTCTGTGTGTGTAGGAAACACAGTACTTTTGTTCTGAGCACACTCACATTTCACTCTGTATGACAGACTCTAGAAAGCAAGAGCATGCTTCTTGCTTTAAAGCAGAGTGTGTTTCATGAATGAGAACTGTGCTGTGTGTTTCCCTTTACAAACGGTGTTTAATGCCAGTGTCTGTGTCTTCCTACAAACAAGACTTCGTTTCAGGTAATTGAGGTCACTTTTCAGCTCAAAGGATCTTACATTGTTCATGAAACTCACACGTTTATCGCTCTTAACTGAAATGCATTGGATGTTAGGGGACCTGTGGTTTGTATCAGTTTCAGAAACAGAGTTGAACTAGATATGGTATGTGTGTGTAGGAAACACCCTTCTTTTGTTCTGAGCACACTTATGTTTCCCTCTGTATGTGAGAATCTAGAAAGAAAGAGTATGCTTCTTGCTCTAAAGCAGAGTGTGTTTCATGAATGAGAACTGTGCTGTGTGTTCCCCTTCAGAAACGTAGTTAAATGCCCGGCTCTGTGTTTTCCTACAAGCAAGACTTCATTTTGCGTAAATGCAGTCACATTTTAGCTCAAACAAAGCAACATTGTTCACGAAGCTCACACGTTTCTTGCTCTTAACATAAAAGCATTTGATGTTAGAGGACCTGTGGTTTGTATCAGTTTAGGAAACTGAGTTGAAGTAGATATGGTCCGTGTGTGTAGGAAACACAGTACTTTTGTTCTGAGCACACTCACGTTTCCCTCTGTATGAGAGAGTCTAGAAAGCAAGAGCGTGCTTCTTGCTCTAAAGCAGAGTGTGTTTCACGGATGAGAACTGTGCTGTGTGTTTCCCTTTACAAACGGTGTTTAATGCCAGGGTCCGTGTCTTCCTACAAACAAGACTTCGTTTCAGGTAAATGAGGTCACTTTTCAGCTCAAAGGATCTTACATTGTTCATGAAACTCACACGTTTATCGCTCTTAACTGAAAAGCATTGGATGTTAGGGGACCTGTGGTTTGTATCAGTTTCAGAAAGAGAGTTGAACTAGATAAGGCCCGTGTGTGTAGGGAACACAGTTCTTTTGTTCTGAGCACACTCACGTTTCCCTCTGTATGAGAGAGTCTAGAAAGCAAGAGCGTGCTTCTTGCTCTAAAGCAGAGTGTGTTTCATGGATGAGAACAGTGCTGTGTGTTTCCCTTCAGAAACGGAGTTAAATGCCCGGCTCTGTGACTCCCTACAAGCAAGAGTACTTTTCAGCTCAAACGAAGCTACCTTGTTCACGAAGCTCACCCGTTTCTCGCTCTTAACTGAAAAACAATGGATGTTAGAGGACCTGTGGTTTGTATCAGTTTCAGAAACAGAGTTGAACTAGATATAGTCCGTGTATGTAGGAAACACAGTACTTTTTTTCTGAGCACACTCACGTTTCCCTCTGTATGAGAGACTCTAGAAAGCAAGAGCGTGCTTCTTGCTCTAAAGCAGAGTGTGTTTCATGAATGAGAACTGTGCTGTGTGTTTCCCTTCAGAAACGGAGTTAAATGCCCGGATCTGTGTCTTCCTACAAGCAAGACTTCGTTTCAGGTAAACGCAGTCACTTTTCAGCTCAAACGAAGCTACATTGTTCACGAAGCTCACACATTTCTTGCCCTTAACTGAAAAGCATTGGCTGTTAAAGGACCTGTGGTTTGTATTAGTTTCAGAAACAGAGTTGAACTATATATGGTCCGTGTGTGTAGAAAACTCAGTACTTTTGTTCTGAGCACACTCACATTTCCCTCTGTATGAGAGACTCTAGAAAGCAAGAGCATGTTTCTTGCTCTAAAGCAGAGTGTGTTTCATGAATGAGAACTGTGTTCTGTGTTCCCCTTCAGAAACGTAGTTAAATGCCCGGCTCTGTGTCTTCCTACAAGCAAGAGTTCTTTTCAGCTTAAACGAAGCTACATTGTTCACGAAGCTCACAAGTTTCTCGCTCTTAACTTAAAAGCATTGTATGTAGGAGGTCCTGTGGTTTGTATCAGTTTCAGAAACAGAGTTGAACTAGATATGGTCTGTGTGTGTAGGAAACACAGTACTTTTGTTCTGAGCACACTCATGTTTCCCTCTGTATGAGAAACTCTAGAAAGCAAGTGCGTGCTTCTTGCTCTAAAGCAGAGTGTGTTTCATGAATGAGAACTGTGCTGTGTGTTCCCCTTCAGAAACATAGTTAAATGCCCGGCTCTGTGTCTTCCTACAAGCAAGACTTCGTTTCAGGTAAACGCATTCACATTTCAGCTCAAACGAAGCTACATTGTTCACGAAGCTCACACGTTTCTCGCTCTTAACTGAAAGGCATTGGGTGTTAGAGGACCTGTGGTTTGTATCGGTTTCAGAAACAGAGTTGAACTAGACAAGGCCCGTGTGTGTAGGGAACACAGATCTTTTGTTCTGAACACACTCACGTTTCCCTCTGTATGAGAGAGTCTAGAAAGCAAGAGCGTGCTTCTGGCTCTAAAGCAGAGTGTGTTTCATGAATGAGAACTGTGCTGTGTGTTTCCCTTCAGAAACGGAGTTAAATGCCCGGCTCTGTATTTTCCTACAACAAGACTTCATTTTGGGTAAATGCAGTCACTTTTCAGCTCAAACGAAGCTACAATGTTCACGAAGCTCACACGTTTCTCGCTCTTAACATAAAAGCATTTGATGTTAGAGGACCTGTGGTTTGTATCAGTTTTATAAACTGAGTTTAAGTAGATATGGTCCGTGTGTGTAGGAAACACAGTACTTTTGTTCTGAGCACACTCACGTTTCCCTCTGTATGAGGGACTCTAGAAAGCAAGAGCTTGCTTCTTGCTCTAAAGCAGAGTGTGTTTCATGAATGAGAACTGTGCTGTGTGTTTCCCTTCAGAAACGGAGTTAAAAGCCCGGCTCTGTGTCTTCCTACAAGCAAGACTTCGTTTCAGGTAAACACATTCACTTTTCAGCTCAAAGGAAGCTACATTTTTCACGAAGCTCACACGTTTCTCGCTCTTAACTGAAAGGCATTGGGTGTTAGAGGACCTGTGGTTTGTATCAGTTTCAGAAACAGAGTTGAACTAGATTTGGTCCGTGTGTGTAGGAAACACAGTCTTTTGTTCTGTGCACACTCATGTTTCCCTCTGTATGAGAGAGTCTAGAAAGCAGGAGCATGCTTCTTGCTCTAAAGCAGAGTGTTTTTCATGGATGAGGACTGTGCTGTGTGTTTCCCTTTACAAACGGTGTTAAATACCAGGGTCTGTGTCTTCCTACAACCAAGACTTCATTTCAGGTAAAAGCAGTCACTTTTCAGCTCAAACGAAGCTACATTGTTCACGAAGCTCACACTTTCTTGCTCTTAACTGAAAAGCATTGGATGTTAGAGGACCTGTGGTTTGTATCAGTTTCAGAAACAGAGTTGAACTAGATATGGTCCGTGTGGGTAGGAAACACAGTACATTTGTTCTGAGCACACTCACGTTTCCCTCTGTATGAGAGACTCTAGAAAGCAAGAGCATGCTTCTTGCACTAAAGCAGAGTGTGGTTCATGAATGAGAACTATGCTGTGTGTTTCCCTTCAGAAACGGAGTGAAATGCCTGGCTCTGTGTCTTCCTACAAGCAAGACTCGGTTTCAGGTAAACGAGGTCACTTTTCAGCTCAAACGAAGCTACATTGTTCACGAAGCTCACACGTTTCTCGCTCTTAACTGAAAAGCATTGGATGTTAGAGGACCTGTGGTTTGTATCACTTTCAGAAACAGAGTTGAACTAGATATGGTCTGTGTGTGTAGGAAACACAGTACTTTTGTTCTGAGCACACTCACGTTTCCCTCTGTATGAGAGACTCTAGAAAGCAAGAGTGTGCTTCTTGCTCTAAAGCAGAGTGTGTTTCATGAATGAGAACTGTGCTGTGTGTTCCCCTTCATAAACGTAGTTAAATGCCCGGCTCTGTGTTTTCCTACAAGCAAGATTTCATTTTGGGTAAACGCAGTCCCATTTTAGCTCAAACGAAGCAACATTGTTCACGAAGCTCACACGTTTCTCGCTCTTAACATAAAAGCATTGGATGTTAGAGGACCTGTGGTTTGTATCAGTTTCAGAAACAGAGTTGAACTAGATATGGTATGTTTGTGTAGGAAACACAGTTCTTTTGTTCTGAGCACACTTATGTTTCCCTCTGTATGTGAGAATCTAGAAAGAAAGAGCATGCTTCTTGCTCTAAAGCAGAGTGTGTTTCCTGGATGAGAACTGTTCTGTGTGTTTCCCTTCAGAAACGGAGTTAATTGCCAGGGTCTGTGTCTTCCTACAATCAAGACTCGTTTCAGGTAAACGCAGTCACTTTTCAGCTCAAACGAAGCTACATTATTCACGAAGCTCACAAGTTTCTCGCTCTTAACTGAAAAGCAATGGATGTTAGAGGACCTGTGGTTTGTATCAGTTTCAGAAACAGAGTTGAACTAGATATGGTACGTGTGTGTAGGAAACACAGTACTTTTGTTCTGAGCACACTCACGTTTCCCTCTGTATGAGATTTTCTAGAAAGCAAGAGCGTGCTTCTTGCTCTAAAGCACAGTGTGTTTCATGAATGAGAACTGTGCTGTGTATTCCCCTTCAGAAACGGAGTTAAATGCCCGGATCTGTGTCTTCCTACAAGCAAGACTTCGTTTCAGGTAAACGCATTCACTTTTCAGCTCAAACGAAGCTACATTGTTCATGAAGCTCACACGTTTCTTGCTCTTAACTGAAAAGCATTGGATGTTAGAGGACCTGTGGTTTGTATCAGTTTCAGAAACAGAGTTGAACTAGATTTGGTCCGTGTGTGTAGGAAACACAGTCTTTTGTTCTGAGCACACTCACGTTTCCCTCTGTATGAGAGAGTCTAGAAAGCAAGAGCATGCTTCTTGCTCTAAACCAGAGTGTGTTTCATGGAAGAGGACTGTGCTGTGTGTTTCCCTTTACAAAAGGTATTAAATGCTAGGGTCTGTGTCTTCCTACAACCAAGACTTCATTTCAGGTAAACTCAGTCACTTTTCAGCTCAAATGTAGCTACAATTTTCACGAAGCTCACACGTTTTTTGCTCTTAACTGAAAAGCATTGGATGTTAGAGGACCTGTGGTTTGTATCAGTTTCAGAAACAGAGTTGAACTAGATATGGTCCGTGTGGGTAGGAAACACAGTACATTTGTTCTGAGCACACTCACGTTTCCCTGTGTATGAGAGACTCTAGAAAGCAAGAGCATGCTTCTTGCTCTAAAGCAGAGTGTGGTTCATGAATGAGAACTCTGCTGTGTGTTTCCCTTCAGAAACGGAGTTAAATGCCTGGATCTGTGTCTTCCTACAAGCAAGACTCGGTTTCAGGTAAACGAGGTCACTTTTCAGCTCAAACGATGCTACATTGTTCACGAAGCTCACACGTTTCTCGCTCTTAACTGAAAAGCATTGGATGTTAGAGGACCTGTGGTTTGTATCACTTTCAGAAACAGAGTTGAACTAGATATGGTCTGTGTGTGTAGGAAACACAGTACTTTTGTTCTGAGCACACTCACGTTTCCCTCTGTATGAGAGATTCTAGAAAGCAAGAGTGTGCTTCTTGCTCTAAAGCAGAGTGTGTTTCATGAATGAGAACTGTGCTGTGTGTTCCCCTTCATAAACGTATTTAATTGCCCGGCTCTGTGTTTTCCTACAAGCAAGATTTCATTTTGGGTAAACGCAGTCACATTTTCTCAAACGAAGCAACATTGTTCACGAAACTCACACGTTTCTCGCTCTTAACATAAAAGCATTTGATGTTAGAGGACCTGTGGTTTGTATCAGTTTCAGAAACAGAGTTGAACTAGATATGGTATGTTTGTGTAGGAAACACAGTTCTTTTGTTTTGAGCACACTTATGTTTCCCTCTGTATGTGAGAATCTAGAAAGAAAGAGCATGCTTCTTGCTCTAAAGCAGAGTGTGTTTCCTGGATGAGAACTGTTCTGTGTGTTTCCCTTCAGAAACGGAGTTAAATGCCAGGGTCTGTGTCTTCCTACAATCAAGACTCGTTTCAGGTAAACGCAGTCACTTTTCAGCTCAAACGAAGCTACATTGTTCACGAAGCTCACAAGTTTCTCGCTCTTAACTGAAAAGCAATGGATGTTAGAGGACCTGTGGTTTGTATCAGTTTCAGAAACAGAGTTGAACTAGATATGGTACGTGTGTGTAGGAAACACAGTACTTTTGTTCTGAGCACACTCACGTTTCCCTCTGTATGAGAGACTCTAGAAAGCAAGAGCGTGCTTCTTGCTCTAAAGCACAGTGTGTTTCATGAATGAGAACTGTGCTGTGTATTCCCCTTCAGAAACGGAGTAAAATGCCCGGATCTGTGTCTTCCTACAAGCAAGACTTCGTTTCAGGTAAACGCATTCACTTTTCAGCTCAAACGAAGCTACATTGTTCATGAAGCTCACACGTTTCTTGCTCTTAACTGAAAAGCATTGGATGTTAGAGGACCTGTGGTTTGTATCAGTTTCAGAAACAGAGTTGAACTAGATTTGGTCCGTGAGTGTAGGAAACACAGTCTTTTGTTCTGAGCACACTCACGTTTCCCTCTGTATGAGAGAGTCTAGAAAGCAAGAGCATTCTTCTTGCTCTAAAGCAGAATGTGTTTCATGGATGAGGACTGTGCTGTGTGTTTCACTTTACAAACGGAGTGAAATGCCTGGCTCTGTGTCTTCCTACAACAAGACTTCATTTTGGGTAAATGCAGTCACTTTTCAGCTCAAAGGAAGCTACATTGTTCACAAAGCTCACACGTTTCTCGCTCTTAAAGGAAAAGCATTGGATGTTAGAGGACCTGTGGTTTGTATCAGTTTCAGAAACAGAGTTGAACTAGATATGGTCTGTGTGTGTAGGAAACACAGTACTTTTGTTCTGACCACACTCACGTTTCCCTCTGTATGAGAGAGACTAGAAAGCAAGACTGTGCTTCTTGCTCTAAAGCAGAGTATGTTTCATGAATGAGAACTGTGCTGTGTGTTCCCCTTCATAAACGTAGTTAAATGCCCAGCTCTGTGTTTTCCTACAAGCAAGACTTCATTTTGGGTAAACGCAGTCACATTTTAGCTCAAACGAAGCAACATTGTTCACAAAGCTCACACGTTTCTCGCTCTTAACATAAAAGCATTTGATGTTAGAGCACCTGTGGTTTGTATCAGTTTAATAAACTGAGTTTAAGTAGATATGGTCCGTGTGTGTAGGAAACACAGTACTTTGTTCTGAGCACACTCACGTTTCCCTCTGTATGAGGGACTCTAGAAAGCAAGAGCTTGCTTCTTGCTCTAAAGCACAGTGTGTTTCATGAATGAGAACTGTGCTGTGTGTTTCCCTTCAGAAACGGAATTTAAAGCCCGGCTCTGTGTCTTCCTACAAGCAAGACTTCGTTTCAGGTAAACGCATTCACTTTTCAGCTCAAAGGAAGCTACATTGTTCACGAAGCTCACACGTTTCTCGCTCTTAACAGAAAGGCATTGAGTGTTAGAGGACCTGTGGTTTGTATCAGTTTCAGAAACAGAGTTGAACTAGATTTGGTCCGTGTGTGTAGGAAACACAGTCTTTTGTTCTGAGCACACTCACGTTTCCCTCTGTATGAGAGAGTCTAGAAAGCAAGAGCATGCTTCTTGCTCTAAAGCAGAGTGTGTTTCATGGATGAGGACTGTGCTGTGTGTTTCCCTTTAGAAACGGTGTTAAATGCCAGGGTCTGTGTCTTCCTACAAATAAGCCTTCGTTTCAGGTAAATGAGGTCACTTTTCAGCTCAAAGGAAGCTACATTGTTCATGAAACTCACACGTTTCCCGCTCTTAACTGAAAAGCATTGGATGTTAGCGGACCTGTGGTTTGTATCAGTTTCAGAAACAGAGTTGAACTAGATATGGTATGTTTGTGTAAGAAACACAGTTCTTTTGTTCTGAGCACACTTATGTTTCCCTCTGTATGTGAGAATCTAGAAAGAAAGAGCATGCTTCTTGCTCTAAAGCAGAGTGTGTTTCCTGGATGAGAACTGTTCTGTGTGTTTCCCTTCAGAAACGGAGTTAAATGCCAGGGTCTGTGTCTTCCTACAATCAAGACTCGTTTCAGGTAAACGCAGTCACTTTTCAGCTCAAACGAAGCTACATTGTTCACGAAGCTCACAAGTTTCTCGCTCTTAACTGAAAAGCAATGGATGTTAGAGGACCTGTGGTTTGTATCAGTTTCAGAAACAGAGTTGAACTAGATATGGTACGTGTGTGTAGGAAACACAGTACTTTTGTTCTGAGCACACTCACGTTTCCCTCTGTATGAGAGACTCTATAAAGCAAGAGCGTGCTTCTTGCTCTAAAGCAGAGTGTGTTTCATGGATGAGAACTGTGCTGTGTGTTTCCCTTCAGAAACGGAGTTAAATGCCAGGCTCTGTGTCTTGCCACAAGCAAGACTTCGTTTCAGATAAACGCAGTCACTTTACAGCTCAAAATAAGCTACATTGTTCATGAAGCTCACACGTTTCTCGCTCTTAACTGAAAAGCATTGGATGCTAGAGGACCTGTGGTTTGTATCAGATTCAGAAGCAGAGTTGAACTAGATATGGTCCGTGTGTGTAGGGAACACAGTTCTTTTGTTCTGAGCACACTCATGTTTCCCTCTGTATGAGAGACTCATGAAAGCAGGAGCGTGCTTCTTGCTCTAAAGCAGAGTGTGTTTCATGGATGAGAACTGTGCTGTGTGTTTCCCTTCAGAACGGAGTTAAATGCCCGGCTCTGTGTCTTCCTACAAGTAAGACATCGTTTCAGTTAAACGCAGTCACTGTTCAGCTCAAATGAAGCTACATTGTTCACAAAGCTCACACGTTTCTCGCTCTTAACTGAAAAGCATTGGATGTTAGAGGACCTGGGGTTTGTATCAGTTTCAGAAGCAGAGTTGAACTAGATATGGTCCTTGTGTGTAGGAAACACAGTTCTTTTGTTCTGAGCACACTCATGTTTCCCTCTGTATTAGAGAGTCTAGAAAGCAAGAGCGTGCTTCTTTATGTAAAGCAGAGTATGTTTCATGGATGAGGAATGTGCTGTGTTTCCCATCAGAAAAGGTGTTAAATGACAGGGCCTGTGTCTTCCTACAAGCAAGAATTCGTTTCAGGTAAATGCAGTCACTTTTCAGCTCAAATGAACCTACATTGTTCACGAAGCTCACACGTTTCTCGCTCTTAACTGAAAAGCATTGGATGTTAGAGGTCCTGTGGTTTGTATCAGTTTCAGAAACAGAGTTGAACTAGATATG
Source organism: Onychomys leucogaster (assembly GCA_949786385.1). Classification (NCBI taxonomy): domain Eukaryota; kingdom Metazoa; phylum Chordata; class Mammalia; order Rodentia; family Cricetidae; genus Onychomys; species Onychomys leucogaster. The sequence goes on along the minus strand of CATKUP010000114.1, from coordinate 391,106 downwards.
GTCCGTGTGTGTAGGAAACACAGTTCTTTTGTTCTGAGCACAGTCACGTTTCCCTCTGTATTAGAGAGGCTAGAACGCAGGAGGGTGCTTCTTGCTCTAAAGCAGAGTGTGTTTCATTGATGAGAAATGTGCTGTGTGTTTCCCTTCAGAAACTGAGTTAAATGCCTGGCTCTGTGTCTTCCTACAAGCAAGACATCTTTTCAGATAAACGCAGTCACTTTTCAGCTCAAACGGAGCTACATTGTTCACAAAGCTCACACGTTTCTCGCTCTTAACTGAAAAGCATTGGTTGTAAGAAGACCTGTGGTTTGTATCAGTTTCAGAAACAGAGTTGAACTAGATATGGTCCTTGTGTGTAGGAAACACAGTTCTTTTGTTCTGAGCACACTCATGTTTCTCTCTGTATTAGAGAGTCTAGAAAGCAAGAGCGTGCTTCTTTATGTAAAGCAAAGTGTGTTTCATGGATGAGAACTGTGCTGTGTGTTTCCCTTCAGAAATGAAGTTAAATGACAGTCTCTGTGTCTTCCTACAAGCGAGAGTTCGTTTCACGTAAACGCAGTCACTTTACAGCTCAAATGAAGCTACATTGTTCATGAAGCTCACACGTTTCTCGCTCTTAACTGAAAAGCTTTGGATGTTAGAGGACCTGTGGTTTGTGTCTGTTTCAGAAGCAGAGTTGAACTCGATATGGTCCGTGTGTAGGAAACACAGTTCTTTTGTTCTGAGCACACTCACGTTTCCCTCTGTATGAGAGACTCTATAAAACAAGAGCGTGCTTCTTGCTCTAAAGCAGAGTGTGTTTCATGGATGAGAACTGTGCTGTGTGTTTCCCTTCAGAACGGAGTTAAATGCCCGGCTCTGTGTCTTCCTACAAGTAAGACATCGTTTCAGTTAAACGCAGTCACTGTTCAGCTCAAATGAAGCTACATTGTTCACAAAGCTCACACGTTTCTCGCTCTTAACTGAAAAGCATTGGATGTTAGAGGACCTGGGGTTTGTATCAGTTTCAGAAGCAGAGTTGAACTAGATATGGTCCTTGTGTGTAGGAAACACAGTTCTTTTGTTCTGAGCACACTCATGTTTCCCTCTGTATTAGAGAGTCTAGAAAGCAAGAGCGTGCTTCTTTATGTAAAGCAGAGTATGTTTCATGGATGAGGAATGTGCTGTGTTTCCCATCAGAAAAGGTGTTAAATGACAGGGCCTGTGTCTTCCTACAAGCAAGAATTCGTTTCAGGTAAATGCAGTCACTTTTCAGCTCAAATGAACCTACATTGTTCACGAAGCTCACACGTTTCTCGCTCTTAACTGAAAAGCATTGGATGTTAGAGGTCCTGTGGTTTGTATCAGTTTCAGAAACAGAGTTGAACTAGATATGGTCCGTGTGTGTAGGAAACACAGTTCTTTTGTTCTGAGCACAGTCACGTTTCCCTCTGTATTAGAGAGGCTAGAACGCAGGAGGGTGCTTCTTGCTCTAAAGCAGAGTGTGTTTCATTGATGAGAAATGTGCTGTGTGTTTCCCTTCAGAAACTGAGTTAAATGCCTGGCTCTGTGTCTTCCTACAAGCAAGACATCTTTTCAGATAAACGCAGTCACTTTTCAGCTCAAACGGAGCTACATTGTTCACAAAGCTCACACGTTTCTCGCTCTTAACTGAAAAGCATTGGTTGTAAGAAGACCTGTGGTTTGTATCAGTTTCAGAAACAGAGTTGAACTAGATATGGTCCTTGTGTGTAGGAAACACAGTTCTTTTGTTCTGAGCACACTCATGTTTCTCTCTGTATTAGAGAGTCTAGAAAGCAAGAGCGTGCTTCTTTATGTAAAGCAAAGTGTGTTTCATGGATGAGAACTGTGCTGTGTGTTTCCCTTCAGAAATGAAGTTAAATGACAGGCTCTGTGTCTTCCTACAAGCGAGAATTCGTTTCACGTAAACGCAGTCACTTTACAGCTCAAATGAAGCTACATTGTTCATGAAGCTCACACGTTTCTCGCTCTTAACTGAAAAGCTTTGGATGTTAGAGGACCTGTGGTTTGTGTCTGTTTCAGAAGCAGAGTTGAACTCGATATGGTCCGTGTGTGTAGGAAACACAGTTCTTTTGTTCTGAGCACACTCACGTTTCCCTCTGTATGAGAGACTCTATAAAGCAAGAGCGTGCTTCTTGCTCTAAAGCAGAGTGTGTTTCATGGATGAGAACTGTGCTGTGTGTTTCCCTTCAGAAACGGAGTTAAATGCCAGGCTCTGTGTCTTGCCACAAGCTAGACTTCGTTTCAGATATACGCAGTCACTTTACAGCTCAAAATAAGCTACATTGTTCATGAAGCTCACACGTTTCTCGCTCTTAACTGAAAAGCATTGGATGCTAGAGGACCTGTGGTTTGTATCAGATTCAGAAGCAGAGTTGAACTAGATATGGTCCGTGTGTGTAGGGAACACAGTTCTTTTGTTGTGAGCACACTCATGTTTCCCTCTGTATGAGAGACTCATGAAAGCAGGAGCGTGCTTCTTGCTCTAAAGCAGAGTGCGTTTCATGGATGAGAACTGTGCTGTGTGTTTCCCTTCAGAAACGGAGTTAAATGCCCGGCTCTGTGTCTTCCTACAAGTAAGACATCGTTTCAGTTAAACGCAGTCACTGTTCAGCTCAAATGAAGCTACATTGTTCACAAAGCTCACACGTTTCTCGCTCTTAACTGAAAATCATTGGATGTTAGAGGACCTGGGATTTGTATCAGTTTCAGAAGCAGAGTTGAACTAGATATGGTCCTTGTGTGTAGGAAACACAGTTCTTTTCTTCTGAGCACACTCATGTTTCCCTCTGTATTAGAGAGTCTAGAAAGCAAGAGCGTGCTTCTTTATGTAAAGCAGAGTGTGTTTCATGGATGAGAACTGTGCTGTGTGTTTCCCTTCAGAAACGGAGTTAAATGCCCGGCTCTGTGTCTTCCTACAAGCAAGACATCGTTTCAGATAAACGCAGTCACTGTTCAGCTCAAACGAAGCTACATTGTTCACAAAGCTCACACATTTCTCGCTCTTAACTGAAAAGCATTGGATGTTAGAGGACCTGTTGTTTGTATCAGTTTCAGAAACAGAGTAGAGCTAGATATGGTCCTTGTGTGTAGGAAACACAGTTCTCTTATTCTGAGCACACTCACGTTTCCTTCTGTATTAGAGAGTCTAGTAAGCAAGAGCATGCTTATTGCTCTAAAGCAGAGTATGTTTCATGGATGAGGAATGTGCTGTGTTTCCCATCAGAAAAGGTGTTAAATGACAGGGCCTGTGTCTTCCTACAAGCAAGAATTCGTTTCAGGTAAATGCAGGCACTTTTCAGCTCAAATGAACCTACATTGTTCACGAAGCTCACACGTTTCTCGCTCTTAACTGAAAAGCATTGGATGTTAGAGGACCTGTGGTTTGTATCAGATTCAGAAGCAGAGTTGAACTAGATATGGTCCGTGTGTGTAGGGAACACAGTTCTTTTGTTCTGAGCACACTCATGTTTCCCTCTGTATGAGAGACTCATGAAAGAAGGAGCGTGCTTCTTGCTCTAAACCAGAGTGTGTTTCATGGATGAGAACTGTGCTGTGTGTTTCCCTTCAGAAACGGAGTTAAATGCCCGGCTCTGTGTATTCCTACAAGCAAGACATCGTTTCAGATAAACGCAGTCACTGTTCAGCTCAAACGAAGCTACATTGTTCACAAAGCTCACACGTTTCTCGCTCTTAACTGAAAAGCATTGGATGTTAGAGGACCTGGGGTTTGTTTCAGTTTCAGAAGCAGAGTTGAACTAGATATGGTCCTTGTGTGTAGGAAACACAGTTCTTTTGTTCTAAGCACACTCATGTTTCCCTCTGTATTAGAGAGTCTAGAAAGCAAGAGCGTGCTTCTTGCTCTAAAGCAGAGTGTGTTTCATGGATAAGAAATATGCCGTGTGTTTCCGTTCAGAAACGGAGTTAAATGCCTGGCTCTGAGTCTTGCTACAAGCAAGACTTCGTTTCAGATAAACGCAGTCACTTTTGAGCTCAAATGAAGGTACATTGTTCACGAAGCTCAGACATTTCTCGCTCTTAACTGAAAAGCATTGGATGTTAGAGGACGTGTGGTTTGTGTCTGTTTCAGAAGCAGAGTTGAACTAGATATGGTCCGTGTGTGTAGGAAACACAGTTCTTTTGTTCTGAGCACACTCACCTTTTCCTCTTTATGAGAGACTCTAGAAAGCAAGAGCGTGCTTCTTCCTCTAAAGCAGAGTGTGTTTCATGGATGAGAAATGTGCCATGTGTTTCCATTCAGAAACGGAGTTAAATGCCTGGCTCTGTGTCTTCCTACAAGCAAGACTTCGTTCAGATAAACACAGCCATTTTTGAGCTCAAACGAAGCTACATTGTTCACGAAGCTCACACATTTCTCGCTCTTAACTGAAAAGCATTGGATGTTAGAGGACCTGTTGTTTGTATCAGTTTCAGAAACAGAGTAGAACTAGATATGGTCCTTGTGTGTAGGAAACACAGTTCTTTTATTCTGAGCACACTCACGTTTCCTTCTGTATTAGAGAGTCTAGTAAGCAAGAGCATGCTCTTTGCTCTAAAGCAGAGTATGTTTCATGGATGAGGAATGTGCTGTGTTTCCCATCAGAAAAGGTGTTAAATGAAAGGGCCTGTGTCTTCCTACAAGCAAGACTTCGTTTCAGGTAAATGCAGTCAATTTTCAGCTCAAATGAACCTACATTGTTCACGAAGCTCACACGTTTCTCGCTCTTAACTGAAAAGCATTGGATGTTAGAGGTCCTGTGGTTTGTATCAGTTTCAGAAACAGGGTTGAACTAGATATGGTCCGTGTGTGTAGGAAACACAGTTCTTTTGTTCTGAGCACACTCACGTTTCCCTCTGTATTAGAGAGGCTAGAACGCAAGAGGGTGCTTCTTGCCCCAAAGCAGAGTGTGTTTCATTGATGAGAAATGTGCCGTGAGTTTCCCTTCAGAAACTGAGTTAAATGCCTGGCTCTGTGTCTTCCTACAAGCAAGACATCTTTTCAGATAAACGCAGTCACTTTTCAGCTCAAACGGAGCTACATTGTTCACAAAGCTCACACGTTTCTCGCTCTTAACTGAAAAGCATTGGATGTAAGGGGACCTGTGGTTTGTATCAGTTTCAGAAACAGAGTTGAACTAGATATGGTCCTTGTGTGTAGGAAACACAGTTCTTTTGTTCTGAGCACACTCATGTTTCCCTCTGTATGAGAGACTCATGAAAGCAGGAGCGTGCTTCTTGCTCTAAAGCAGAGTGTGTTTCATGGATGAGAACTGTGCTGTGTGTTTCCCTTCAGAAACGGAGTTAAATGCCCGGCTCTGTGTCTTCCTACAAGTAAGACATCGTTTCAGGTAAACGCAGTCACTGTTCAGCTCAAATGAAGCTACATTGTTCACAAAGCTCACACGTTTCTCGCTCTTAACTGAAAAGCATTGGATGTTAGAGGACCTGAGGTTTGTATCAGTTTCAGAAGCAGATTTGAACTTGATATGGTCCTTGTGTGTAGGAAACACAGTTCTTTTGTTCTGAGCTCACTCATGTATCCCTCTGCATTAGAGAGTCTAGAATGCAAGAGCGTGCTTCTTTATGTAACGCAGAGTGTGTTTCATGGATGAGAACTGTGCTGTGTGTTTCCCTTCAGAAAGGAAGTTAAATGCCAGGCTCTGTGTCTTCCTACAAGCGAGACTTCGTTTCACATAAACGCAGTCACTCTACAGCTCAAACGAAGCTACATTGTTCATGAAGCTCACACGTTTCTCACTCTTAACTGAAAAGCATTGGATGTTAGAGGACCTGTGGTTTGTGTCTGTTTCAGAAGCAGAGTTGAACTAGATATGGTCCGTGTGTGTAGGAAACACAGTTCTTTTGTTCTGAGCACACTCACGTTTCCCTCTGTATGAGAGACTCTATAAAGCAAGAGCGTGCTTCTTGCTCTAAAGCAGAGTGTGTTTCATGAATGAGAACTGTGCTGTGTGTTCCCCTTCATAAACGTAGTTAAATGCCCGGCTCTGTGTTTTCCTACAAGCAAGATTTCATTTTGGGTAAACGCAGTCACATTTTAGCTCAAACGAAGCAACATTGTTCACGAAGCTCACACGTTTCTCGCTCTTAACATAAAAGCATTTGATGTTAGAGGACCTGTGGTTTGTATCAGTTTCAGAAACAGAGTGGAACTAGATATGGTATGTTTGTGTAGGAAACACAGTTCTTTTGTTCTGAGCACACTTATGTTTCCCTCTGTATGTGAGAATCTAGAAAGAAAGAGCATGCTTCTTGCTCTAAAGCAGAGTGTGTTTCCTGGATGAGAACTGTTCTGTGTGTTTCCCTTCAGAAACGGAGTTAAATGCCAGGGTCTGTGTCTTCCTACAATCAAGACTCGTTTCAGGTAAACGCAGTCACTTTTCAGCTCAAACGAAGCTACATTGTTCACGAAGCTCACAAGTTTCTCGCTCTTAACTGAAAAGCAATGGATGTTAGAGGACCTGTGGTTTGTATCAGTTTCAGAAACAGAGTTGAACTAGATATGGTACGTGTGTGTAGGAAACACAGTACTTTTGTTCTGAGCACACTCACGTTTCCCTCTGTATGAGAGACTCTAGAAAGCAAGAGCGTGCTTCTTGCTCTAAAGCACAGTGTGTTTCATGAATGAGAACTGTGCTGTGTATTCCCCTTCAGAAACGGAGTAAAATGCCCGGATCTGTGTCTTCCTACAAGCAAGACTTCGTTTCAGGTAAACGCATTCACTTTTTAGCTCAAACGAAGCTACATTGTTCATGAAGCTCACACGTTTCTTGCTCTTAACTGAAAAGCATTGGATGTTAGAGGACCTGTGGTTTGTATCAGTTTCAGAAACAGAGTTGAACTAGATTTGGTCCGTGAGTGTAGGAAACACAATCTTTTGTTCTGAGCACACTCACGTTTCCCTCTGTATGAGAGAGTCTAGAAAGCAAGAGCATTCTTCTTGCTCTAAAGCAGAGTGTGTTTCATGGATGAGGACTGTGCTGTGTGTTTCCCTTTACAAAGGGAGTGAAATGCCTGGCTCTGTGTCTTCCTACAACAAGACTTCATTTTGGGTAAATGCAGTCACTTTTCAGCTCAAACGAAGCTACATTGTTCACAAAGCTCACACGTTTCTCGCTCTTAACGGAAAAGCATTGGATGTTAGAGGACCTGTGGTTTGTATCAGTTTCAGAAACAGAGTTGAACTAGATATGGTCTGTGTGTGTAGGAAACACAGTACTTTTGTTCTGACCACACTCACGTTTCCCTCTGTATGAGAGAGACTAGAAAGCAAGACTGTGCTTCTTGCTCTAAAGCAGAGTGTGTTTCATGAATGAGAACTGTGCTGTGTGTTCCCCTTCATAAACGTAGTTAAATGCCCAGCTCTGTGTTTTCCTACAAGCAAGACTTCATTTTGGGTAAACGCAGTCACATTTTAGCTCAAACGAAGCAACATTGTTCACGAAGCTCACACGTTTCTCGCTCTTAACATAAAAGCATTTGATGTTAGAGCACCTGTGGTTTGTATCAGTTTAATAAACTGAGTTTAAGTAGATATGGTCCGTGTGTGTAGGAAACACAGTACTTTTGTTCTAAGCATACTCACGTTTCCTTCTGTATGAGGGACTCTAGAAAGCAAGAGCTTGCTTCTTGCTCTAAAGCACAGTGTGTTTCATGAATGAGAACTGTGCTGTGTGTTTCCCTTCAGAAACGGAATTAAAAGCCCGGCTCTGTGTCTTCCTACAAGCAAGACTTCGTTTCAGGTAAACGCATTCACTTTTCAGCTCAAAGGAAGCTACATTGTTCACGAAGCTCACACGTTTCTCGCTCTTAACAGAAAGGCATTGAGTGTTAGAGGACCTGTGGTTTGTATCAGTTTCAGAAACAGAGTTGAACTAGATTTGGTCCGTGTGTGTAGGAAACACAGTCTTTTGTTCTGAGCACACTCACGTTTCCCTCTGTATGAGAGAGTCTAGAAAGCAAGAGCATGCTTCTTGCTCTAAAGCAGAGTGTGTTTCCTGGATGAGAACTGTTCTGTGTGTTTCCCTTCAGAAACGGAGTTAAATGCCAGGGTCTGTGTCTTCCTACAATCAAGACTCGTTTCAGGTAAACGCAGTCACTTTTCAGCTCAAACGAAGCTACATTGTTCACGAAGCTCACAAGTTTCTCGCTCTTAACTGAAAAGCAATGGATGTTAGAGGACCTGTGGTTTGTATCAGTTTCAGAAACAGAGTTGAACTAGATATGGTACGTGTGTGTAGGAAACACAGTACTTTTGTTCTGAGCACACTCACGTTTCCCTCTGTATGAGAGACTCTATAAAGCAAGAGCGTGCTTCTTGCTCTAAAGCAGAGTGTGTTTCATGGATGAGAACTGTGCTGTGTGTTTCCCTTCAGAAACGGAGTTAAATGCCAGGCTCTGTGTCTTGCCACAAGCAAGACTTCGTTTCAGATAAACGCAGTCACTTTACAGCTCAAAATAAGCTACATTGTTCATGAAGCTCACACGTTTCTCGCTCTTAACTGAAAAGCATTGGATGCTAGAGGACCTGTGGTTTGTATCAGATTCAGAAGCAGAGTTGAACTAGATATGGTCCGTGTGTGTAGGGAACACAGTTCTTTTGTTCTGAGCACACTCATGTTTCCCTCTGTATGAGAGACTCATGAAAGCAGGAGCGTGCTTCTTGCTCTAAAGCAGAGTGTGTTTCATGGATGAGAACTGTGCTGTGTGTTTCCCTTCAGAACGGAGTTAAATGCCCGGCTCTGTGTCTTCCTACAAGTAAGACATCGTTTCAGTTAAACGCAGTCACTGTTCAGCTCAAATGAAGCTACATTGTTCACAAAGCTCACACGTTTCTCGCTCTTAACTGAAAAGCATTGGATGTTAGAGGACCTGGGGTTTGTATCAGTTTCAGAAGCAGAGTTGAACTAGATATGGTCCTTGTGTGTAGGAAACACAGTTCTTTTGTTCTGAGCACACTCATGTTTCCCTCTGTATTAGAGAGTCTAGAAAGCAAGAGCGTGCTTCTTTATGTAAAGCAGAGTATGTTTCATGGATGAGGAATGTGCTGTGTTTCCCATCAGAAAAGGTGTTAAATGACAGGGCCTGTGTCTTCCTACAAGCAAGAATTCGTTTCAGGTAAATGCAGTCACTTTTCAGCTCAAATGAACCTACATTGTTCACGAAGCTCACACGTTTCTCGCTCTTAACTGAAAAGCATTGGATGTTAGAGGTCCTGTGGTTTGTATCAGTTTCAGAAACAGAGTTGAACTAGATATGGTCCGTGTGTGTAGGAAACACAGTTCTTTTGTTCTGAGCACAGTCACGTTTCCCTCTGTATTAGAGAGGCTAGAACGCAGGAGGGTGCTTCTTGCTCTAAAGCAGAGTGTGTTTCATTGATGAGAAATGTGCTGTGTGTTTCCCTTCAGAAACTGAGTTAAATGCCTGGCTCTGTGTCTTCCTACAAGCAAGACATCTTTTCAGATAAACGCAGTCACTTTTCAGCTCAAACGGAGCTACATTGTTCACAAAGCTCACACGTTTCTCGCTCTTAACTGAAAAGCATTGGTTGTAAGAAGACCTGTGGTTTGTATCAGTTTCAGAAACAGAGTTGAACTAGATATGGTCCTTGTGTGTAGGAAACACAGTTCTTTTGTTCTGAGCACACTCATGTTTCTCTCTGTATTAGAGAGTCTAGAAAGCAAGAGCGTGCTTCTTTATGTAAAGCAAAGTGTGTTTCATGGATGAGAACTGTGCTGTGTGTTTCCCTTCAGAAATGAAGTTAAATGACAGGCTCTGTGTCTTCCTACAAGCGAGAGTTCGTTTCACGTAAACGCAGTCACTTTACAGCTCAAATGAAGCTACATTGTTCATGAAGCTCACACGTTTCTCGCTCTTAACTGAAAAGCTTTGGATGTTAGAGGACCTGTGGTTTGTGTCTGTTTCAGAAGCAGAGTTGAACTCGATATGGTCCGTGTGTAGGAAACACAGTTCTTTTGTTCTGAGCACACTCACGTTTCCCTCTGTATGAGAGACTCTATAAAGCAAGAGCGTGCTTCTTGCTCTAAAGCAGAGTGTGTTTCATGGATGAGAACTGTGCTGTGTGTTTCCCTTCAGAACGGAGTTAAATGCCCGGCTCTGTGTCTTCCTACAAGTAAGACATCGTTTCAGTTAAACGCAGTCACTGTTCAGCTCAAATGAAGCTACATTGTTCACAAAGCTCACACGTTTCTCGCTCTTAACTGAAAAGCATTGGATGTTAGAGGACCTGGGGTTTGTATCAGTTTCAGAAGCAGAGTTGAACTAGATATGGTCCTTGTGTGTAGGAAACACAGTTCTTTTGTTCTGAGCACACTCATGTTTCCCTCTGTATTAGAGAGTCTAGAAAGCAAGAGCGTGCTTCTTTATGTAAAGCAGAGTATGTTTCATGGATGAGGAATGTGCTGTGTTTCCCATCAGAAAAGGTGTTAAATGACAGGGCCTGTGTCTTCCTACAAGCAAGAATTCGTTTCAGGTAAATGCAGTCACTTTTCAGCTCAAATGAACCTACATTGTTCACGAAGCTCACACGTTTCTCGCTCTTAACTGAAAAGCATTGGATGTTAGAGGTCCTGTGGTTTGTATCAGTTTCAGAAACAGAGTTGAACTAGATATGGTCCGTGTGTGTAGGAAACACAGTTCTTTTGTTCTGAGCACAGTCACGTTTCCCTCTGTATAAGAGAGGCTAGAACGCAGGAGGGTGCTTCTTGCTCTAAAGCAGAGTGTGTTTCATTGATGAGAAATGTGCTGTGTGTTTCCCTTCAGAAACTGAGTTAAATGCCTGGCTCTGGTTCTTCCTACAAGCAAGACATCTTTTCAGATAAACGCAGTCACTTTTCAGCTCAAACGGAGCTACATTGTTCACAAAGCTCACACGTTTCTCGCTCTTAACTGAAAAGCATTGGTTGTAAGAAGACCTGTGGTTTGTATCAGTTTCAGAAACAGAGTTGAACTAGATATGGTCCTTGTGTGTAGGAAACACAGTTCTTTTGTTCTGAGCACACTCATGTTTCTCTCTGTATTAGAGAGTCTAGAAAGCAAGAGCGTGCTTCTTTATGTAAAGCAAAGTGTGTTTCATGGATGAGAACTGTGCTGTGTGTTTCCCTTCAGAAACGGAGTTAAATGCCAGGCTCTGTGTCTTGCCACAAGCAAGACTTCGTTTCAGATAAACGCAGTCACTTTACAGCTCAAAATAAGCTACATTGTTCATGAAGCTCACACGTTTCTCGCTCTTAACTGAAAAGCATTGGATGCTAGAGGACCTGTGGTTTGTATCAGATTCAGAAGCAGAGTTGAACTAGATATGGTCCGTGTGTGTAGGGAACACAGTTCTTTTGTTGTGAGCACACTCATGTTTCCCTCTGTATGAGAGACTCATGAAAGCAGGAGCGTGCTTCTTGCTCTAAAGCAGAGTGCGTTTCATGGATGAGAACTGTGCTGTGTGTTTCCCTTCAGAAACGGAGTTAAATGCCCGGCTCTGTGTCTTCCTACAAGTAAGACATCGTTTCAGTTAAACGCAGTCACTGTTCAGCTCAAATGAAGCTACATTGTTCACAAAGCTCACACGTTTCTCGCTCTTAACTGAAAATCATTGGATGTTAGAGGACCTGGGGTTTGTATCAGTTTCAGAAGCAGAGTTGAACTAGATATGGTCCTTGTGTGTAGGAAACACAGTTCTTTTGTTCTGAGCACACTCATGTTTCCCTCTGTATTAGAGAGTCTAGAAAGCAAGAGCGTGCTTCTTTATGTAAAGCAGAGTGTGTTTCATGGATGAGAACTGTGCTGTGTGTTTCCCTTCAGAAACGGAGTTAAATGCCCGGCTCTGTGTTTTCCTACAAGCAAGACATCGTTTCAGATAAACGCAGTCACTGTTCAGCTCAAACGAAGCTACATTGTTCACGAAGCTCACACATTTCTCGCTCTTAACTGAAAAGCATTGGATGTTAGAGGACCTGTTGTTTGTATCAGTTTCAGAAACAGAGTAGAGCTAGATATGGTCCTTGTGTGTAGGAAACACAGTTCTCTTATTCTGAGCACACTCACGTTTCCTTCTGTATTAGAGAGTCTAGTAAGCAAGAGCATGCTTATTGCTCTAAAGCAGAGTATGTTTCATGGATGAGGAATGTGCTGTGTTTCCCATCAGAAAAGGTGTTAAATGACAGGGCCTGTGTCTTCCTACAAGCAAGAATTCGTTTCAGGTAAATGCAGTCACTTTTCAGCTCAAATGAACCTACATTGTTCACGAAGCTCACACGTTTCTCGCTCTTAACTGAAAAGCATTGGATGTTAGAGGACCTGTGGTTTGTATCAGATTCAGAAGCAGAGTTGAACTAGATATGGTCCGTGTGTGTAGGGAACACAGTTCTTTTGTTCTGAGCACACTCATGTTTCCCTCTGTATGAGAGACTCATGAAAGAAGGAGCGTGCTTCTTGCTCTAAACCAGAGTGTGTTTCATGGATGAGAACTGTGCTGTGTGTTTCCCTTCAGAAACGGAGTTAAATGCCCGGCTCTGTGTATTCCTACAAGCAAGACATCGTTTCAGATAAACGCAGTCACTGTTCAGCTGAAACGAAGCTACATTGTTCACAAAGCTCACACGTTTCTCGCTCTTAACTGAAAAGCATTGGTTGTAAGAGGACCTGTGGTTTGTATCAGTTTCAGAAACAGAGTTGAACTAGATATGGTCCTTGTGTGTAGGAAACACAGTTCTTTTGTTCTGAGCACACTCATGTTTCTCTCTGTATTAGAGAGTCTAGAAAGCAAGAGCGTGCTTCTTTATGTAAAGCAAAGTGTGTTTCATGGATGAGAACTGTGCTGTGTGTTTCCCTTCAGAAATGAAGTTAAATGACAGGCTCTGTGTCTTCCTACAAGCGAGAGTTCGTTTCACGTAAACGCAGTCACTTTACAGCTCAAATGAAGCTACATTGTTCATGAAGCTCACACGTTTCTCGCTCTTAACTGAAAAGCATTGGATGTTAGAGGACCTGTGGTTTGTGTCTGTTTCAGAAGCAGAGTTGAACTCGATATGGTCCGTGTGTGTAGGAAACACAGTTCTTTTGTTCTGAGCACACTCACGTTTCCCTCTGTATGAGAGACTCTATAAAGCAAGAGCGTGCTTCTTGCTCTAAAGCAGAGTGTGTTTCATGGATGAGAACTGTGCTGTGTGTTTCCCTTCAGAAACGGAGTTAAATGCCAGGCTCTGTGTCTTGCCACAAGCAAGACTTCGTTTCAGATAAACGCAGTCACTTTACAGCTCAAAATAAGCTACATTGTTCATGAAGCTCACACGTTTCTCGCTCTTAACTGAAAAGCATTGGATGCTAGAGGACGTGTGGTTTGTATCAGATTCAGAAGCAGAGTTGAACTAGATATGGTCCGTGTGTGTAGGGAACACAGTTCTTTTGTTGTGAGCACACTCATGTTTCCCTCTGTATGAGAGACTCATGAAAGCAGGAGCGTGCTTCTTGCTCTAAAGCAGAGTGTGTTTCATGGATGAGAACTGTGCTGTGTGTTTCCCTTCAGAAACGGAGTTAAATGCCCGGCTCTGTGTCTTCCTACAAGTAAGACATCGTTTCATTTAAACGCAGTCACTGTTCAGCTCAAATGAAGCTACATTGTTCACAAAGCTCACACGTTTCTCGCTCTTAACTGAAAATCATTGGATGTTAGAGGACCTGGGGTTTGTATCAGTTTCAGAAGCAGAGTTGAACTAGATATGGTCCTTGTGTGTAGGAAACACAGTTCTTTTGTTCTGAGCACACTCATGTTTCCCTCTGTATTAGAGAGTCTAGAAAGCAAGAGCGTGCTTCTTTATGTAAAGCAGAGTGTGTTTCATGGATGAGAACTGTGCTGTGTGTTTCCCTTCAGAAACGGAGTTAAATGCCCGGCTCTGTGTCTTCCTACAAGCAAGACATCGTTTCAGATAAACGCAGTCACTGTTCAGCTCAAACGAAGCTACATTGTTCACGAAGCTCACACATTTCTCGCTCTTAACTGAAAAGCATTGGATGTTAGAGGACCTGTTGTTTGTATCAGTTTCAGAAACAGAGTAGAGCTAGATATGGTCCTTGTGTGTAGGAAACACAGTTCTCTTATTCTGAGCACACTCACGTTTCCTTCTGTATTAGAGAGTCTAGTAAGCAAGAGCATGCTTATTGCTCTAAAGCAGAGTATGTTTCATGGATGAGGAATGTGCTGTGTTTCCCATCAGAAAAGGTGTTAAATGACAGGGCCTGTGTCTTCCTACAAGCAAGAATTCGTTTCAGGTAAATGCAGTCACTTTTCAGCTCAAATGAACCTACATTGTTCACGAAGCTCACACGTTTCTCGCTCTTAACTGAAAAGCATTGGATGTTAGAGGACCTGTGGTTTGTATCAGATTCAGAAGCAGAGTTGAACTAGATATGGTCCGTGTGTGTAGGGAACACAGTTCTTTTGTTCTGAGCACACTCATGTTTCCCTCTGTATGAGAGACTCATGAAAGAAGGAGCGTGCTTCTTGCTCTAAACCAGAGTGTGTTTCATGGATGAGAACTGTGCTGTGTGTTTCCCTTCAGAAACGGAGTTAAATGCCCGGCTCTGTGTATTCCTACAAGCAAGACATCGTTTCAGATAAACGCAGTCACTGTTCAGCTCAAACGAAGCTACATTGTTCACAAAGCTCACACGTTTCTCGCTCTTAACTGAAAAACATTGGATGTTAGAGGACCTGGGGTTTGTATCAGTTTCAGAAGCAGAGTTGAACTAGATATGGTCCTTGTGTGTAGGAAACACAGTATTTTTGTTCTGAGCACACTCACGTTTCCCTCTGTATGAGAGACTCTAGAAAGCAAGAGCTTGCTTCTTGCTCTAAAGCACAGTGTGTTTCATGAATGAGAACTGTGCTGTGTGTTTCCTTTCAGAAACGGAGTTGAAAGCCTGGCTCTGTGTCTTCCTACAAGAAAGACTTCGTTTCAGGTAAACGCCTTCACTTTTCAGCTCAAACGAAGCTACATTGTTCACGAAGCTCACAAATTTCTCGCTCTTAACTGAAAGGCATTGGGTGGTAGAGGACCTGTGGTTTGTATCAGTTTCAGAAACAGCGTTGACCTAGATAAGGCCCGTTTGTGTAGGGAACACAGTTCTTTTGTTCTGAGCACACTCACGTTTCCCTCTGTATGAGAGAGTCTAGAAAGCAAGAGCGTGCTTCTTGCTCTAAAGCAGAGTGTGTTTCATGGATGAGAAGTGTGCTGTGTGTTTCCCTTTACAAACGGTGTTAAATGCCAGGGCCTGTGTCTTCCTACAAATAAGACTTCGTTTCAGGTAAACGAGGTCACTTTTCAGCCTAAAGGAAGCTACATTGTTCATGAAACTCACACGTTTCTCGCTCTTAATTGAAAAGCATTGGATGTTAGAGGACCTGTGGTTGGTATCAGTTTCAGAAACAGAGTTGAACTAGATATGGTATGCGTGTGTAGGAAACACAGTTCTTTTGTTCTGAGCACACTTATGTTTCCCTCTGTATGTGAGAATCTAGAAAGCAAGAGCATGCTTCTTGCTCTAAAGCAGGGTGTGTTTCCTGGATGAGAACTGTGCTGTGTGTTTCCCTTCAAAAACGGAGTTAAATGCCCGGCTCTGTGACTCCCTACAAGCAAGAGTACTTTTCAGCTCAAAAGAAGCTACATTGTTCACAAAGCTCACACGTTTCTCTCTCTTACCTGAAAAGCATTGGCTATTAAAGGACCTGTGGTTTGTATCAGTTTCAGAAACAGAGTTGAACTAGATATGGTCCGTGTGTGTAGAAAACTCAGTACTTTTGGTCTGAGCACACTCACGTTTCCCTCTGTATGAGAGACTCTAGAAAGCAAGAGCATGCTTCTTGCTCTAAAGCAGAGTGTGTTTCATGAATGAGAACTGTGTTGTGTGTTCCCCTTCAGAAACGGAGTTAAATGCCCGGCTCTGTGTCTTCCTACAAGCAAGAGTAGTTTTCAGCTTAAACGAAGGTACATTGTTCACAAAGCTCACAAGTGTCTCGCTCTTAACTTAAAGGCATTGTATGTAGGAGGACCTGTGGTTTGTATCAGTTTCAGAAACAGAGTTCAACTAGATATAGTCTGTGTGTGTAGGAAACACAGTTCTTTTGTTCTGAGCACACTCATGTTTCCCTCTGTATGAGAGACTCATGAAAGCAGGAGCGTGCTTCTTGCTCTAAAGCAGAGTGTGTTTCATGGATGAGAACTGTGCTGTGTGTTTCCCTTCAGAAACGGAGTTAAATGCCCGGCTCTGTGTCTTCCTACAAGTAAGACATCGTTTCAGGTAAACGCAGTCACTGTTCAGCTCAAATGAAGCTACATTGTTCACAAAGCTCACACGTTTCTCGCTCTTAACTGAAAAGCATTGGATGTTAGAGGACCTGAGGTTTGTATCAGTTTCAGAAGCAGATTTGAACTTGATATGGTCCTTGTGTGTAGGAAACACAGTTCTTTTGTTCTGAGCTCACTCATGTATCCCTCTGCATTAGAGAGTCTAGAATGCAAGAGCGTGCTTCTTTATGTAACGCAGAGTGTGTTTCATGGATGAGAACTGTGCTGTGTGTTTCCCTTCAGAAAGGAAGTTAAATGCCAGGCTCTGTGTCTTCCTACAAGCGAGACTTCGTTTCACATAAACGCAGTCACTCTACAGCTCAAACGAAGCTACATTGTTCATGAAGCTCACACGTTTCTCACTCTTAACTGAAAAGCATTGGATGTTAGAGGACCTGTGGTTTGTGTCTGTTTCAGAAGCAGAGTTGAACTAGATATGGTCCGTGTGTGTAGGAAACACAGTTCTTTTGTTCTGAGCACACTCACGTTTCCCTCTGTATGAGAGACTCTATAAAGCAAGAGCGTGCTTCTTGCTCTAAAGCAGAGTGTGTTTCATGAATGAGAACTGTGCTGTGTGTTCCCCTTCATAAACGTAGTTAAATGCCCGGCTCTGTGTTTTCCTACAAGCAAGATTTCATTTTGGGTAAACGCAGTCACATTTTAGCTCAAACGAAGCAACATTGTTCACGAAGCTCACACGTTTCTCGCTCTTAACATAAAAGCATTTGATGTTAGAGGACCTGTGGTTTGTATCAGTTTCAGAAACAGAGTGGAACTAGATATGGTATGTTTGTGTAGGAAACACAGTTCTTTTGTTCTGAGCACACTTATGTTTCCCTCTGTATGTGAGAATCTAGAAAGAAAGAGCATGCTTCTTGCTCTAAAGCAGAGTGTGTTTCCTGGATGAGAACTGTTCTGTGTGTTTCCCTTCAGAAACGGAGTTAAATGCCAGGGTCTGTGTCTTCCTACAATCAAGACTCGTTTCAGGTAAACGCAGTCACTTTTCAGCTCAAACGAAGCTACATTGTTCACGAAGCTCACAAGTTTCTCGCTCTTAACTGAAAAGCAATGGATGTTAGAGGACCTGTGGTTTGTATCAGTTTCAGAAACAGAGTTGAACTAGATATGGTACGTGTGTGTAGGAAACACAGTACTTTTGTTCTGAGCACACTCACGTTTCCCTCTGTATGAGAGACTCTAGAAAGCAAGAGCGTGCTTCTTGCTCTAAAGCACAGAGTGTTTCATGAATGAGAACTGTGCTGTGTATTCCCCTTCAGAAACGGAGTAAAATGCCCGGATCTGTGTCTTCCTACAAGCAAGACTTCGTTTCAGGTAAACGCATTCACTTTTTAGCTCAAACGAAGCTACATTGTTCATGAAGCTCACACGTTTCTCGCTCTTAACATAAAAGCATTTGATGTTAGAGCACCTGTGGTTTGTATCAGTTTAATAAACTGAGTTTAAGTAGATATGGTCCGTGTGTGTAGGAAACACAGTACTTTTGTTCTGAGCATACTCACGTTTCCTTCTGTATGAGGGACTCTAGAAAGCAAGAGCTTGCTTCTTGCTCTAAAGCACAGTGTGTTTCATGAATGAGAACTGTGCTGTGTGTTTCCCTTCAGAAACGGAATTAAAAGCCCGGCTCTGTGTCTTCCTACAAGCAAGACTTCGTTTCAGGTAAACGCATTCACTTTTCAGCTCAAAGGAAGCTACATTGTTCACGAAGCTCACACGTTTCTCGCTCTTAACAGAAAGGCATTGAGTGTTAGAGGACCTGTGGTTTGTATCAGTTTCAGAAACAGAGTTGAACTAGATTTGGTCCGTGTGTGTAGGAAACACAGTCTTTTGTTCTGAGCACACTCACGTTTCCCTCTGTATGAGAGAGTCTAGAAAGCAAGAGCATGCTTCTTGCTCTAAAGCAGAGTGTGTTTCATGGATGAGGACTGTGCTGTGTGTTTCCCTTTAGAAACGGTGTTAAATGCCAGGGTCTGTGTCTTCCTACAAATAAGCCTTCGTTTCAGGTAAATGAGGTCACTTTTCAGCTCAAAGGAAGCTACATTGTTCATGAAACTCACACGTTTCCCGCTCTTAACTGAAAAGCATTGGATGTTAGCGGACCTGTGGTTTGTATCAGTTTCAGAAACAGAGTTGAACTAGATATGGTATGTTTGTGTAAGAAACACAGTTCTTTTGTTCTGAGCACACTTATGTTTCCCTCTGTATGTGAGAATCTAGAAAGAAAGAGCATGCTTCTTGCTCTAAAGCAGAGTGTGTTTCCTGGATGAGAACTGTTCTGTGTGTTTCCCTTCAGAAACGGAGTTAAATGCCAGGGTCTGTGTCTTCCTACAATCAAGACTCGTTTCAGGTAAACGCAGTCACTTTTCAGCTCAAACGAAGCTACATTGTTCACGAAGCTCACAAGTTTCTCGCTCTTAACTGAAAAGCAATGGATGTTAGAGGACCTGTGGTTTGTATCAGTTTCAGAAACAGAGTTGAACTAGATATGGTCCGTGTGTGTAGGAAACACAGTACTTTTGTTCTGAGCACACTCACGTTTCCCTCTGTATGAGAGACTCTATAAAGCAAGAGCGTGCTTCTTGCTCTAAAGCAGAGTGTGTTTCATGGATGAGAACTGTGCTGTGTGTTTCCCTTCAGAAACGGAGTTAAATGCCAGGCTCTGTGTCTTGCCACAAGCAAGACTTCGTTTCAGATAAACGCAGTCACTTTACAGCTCAAAATAAGCTACATTGTTCACGAAGCTCACACGTTTCTCGCTCTTAACTGAAAAGCATTGGATGCTAGAGGACCTGTGGTTTGTATCAGTTTCAGAAGCAGAGTTGAACTAGATATGGTCCTTGTGTGTAGGAAACACAGTTCTTTTGTTCTGAGCACACTCATGTTTCCCTCTGTATTAGAGAGTCTAGAAAGCAAGAGCGTGCTTCTTTATGTAAAGCAGAGTATGTTTCATGGATGAGGAATGTGCTGTGTTTCCCATCAGAAAAGGTGTTAAATGACAGGGCCTGTGTCTTCCTACAAGCAAGAATTCGTTTCAGGTAAATGCAGTCACTTTTCAGCTCAAATGAACCTACATTGTTCACGAAGCTCACACGTTTCTCGCTCTTAACTGAAAAGCATTGGATGTTAGAGGACCTGTGGTTTGTGTCTGTTTCAGAAGCAGAGTTGAACTCGATATGGTCCGTGTGTGTAGGAAACACAGTTCTTTTGTTCTGAGCACACTCACGTTTCCCTCTGTATGAGAGACTCTATAAAGCAAGAGCGTGCTTCTTGCTCTAAAGCAGAGTGTGTTTCATGGATGAGAACTGTGCTGTGTGTTTCCCTTCAGAAACGGAGTTAAATGCCAGGCTCTGTGTCTTGCCACAAGCAAGACTTCGTTTCAGATAAACGCAGTCACTTTACAGCTCAAAATAAGCTACATTGTTCATGAAGCTCACACGTTTCTCGCTCTTAACTGAAAAGCATTGGATGCTAGAGGACGTGTGGTTTGTATCAGATTCAGAAGCAGAGTTGAACTAGATATGGTCCGTGTGTGTAGGGAACACAGTTCTTTTGTTGTGAGCACACTCATGTTTCCCTCTGTATGAGAGACTCATGAAAGCAGGAGCGTGCTTCTTGCTCTAAAGCAGAGTGTGTTTCATGGATGAGAACTGTGCTGTGTGTTTCCCTTCAGAAACGGAGTTAAATGCCCGGCTCTGTGTCTTCCTACAAGTAAGACATCGTTTCATTTAAACGCAGTCACTGTTCAGCTCAAATGAAGCTACATTGTTCACAAAGCTCACACGTTTCTCGCTCTTAACTGAAAATCATTGGATGTTAGAGGACCTGGGGTTTGTATCAGTTTCAGAAGCAGAGTTGAACTAGATATGGTCCTTGTGTGTAGGAAACACAGTTCTTTTGTTCTGAGCACACTCATGTTTCCCTCTGTATTAGAGAGTCTAGAAAGCAAGAGCGTGCTTCTTTATGTAAAGCAGAGTGTGTTTCATGGATGAGAACTGTGCTGTGTGTTTCCCTTCAGAAACGGAGTTAAATGCCCGGCTCTGTGTCTTCCTACAAGCAAGACATCGTTTCAGATAAACGCAGTCACTGTTCAGCTCAAACGAAGCTACATTGTTCACGAAGCTCACACATTTCTCGCTCTTAACTGAAAAGCATTGGATGTTAGAGGACCTGTTGTTTGTATCAGTTTCAGAAACAGAGTAGAGCTAGATATGGTCCTTGTGTGTAGGAAACACAGTTCTCTTATTCTGAGCACACTCACGTTTCCTTCTGTATTAGAGAGTCTAGTAAGCAAGAGCATGCTTATTGCTCTAAAGCAGAGTATGTTTCATGGATGAGGAATGTGCTGTGTTTCCCATCAGAAAAGGTGTTAAATGACAGGGCCTGTGTCTTCCTACAAGCAAGAATTCGTTTCAGGTAAATGCAGTCACTTTTCAGCTCAAATGAACCTACATTGTTCACGAAGCTCACACGTTTCTCGCTCTTAACTGAAAAGCATTGGATGTTAGAGGACCTGTGGTTTGTATCAGATTCAGAAGCAGAGTTGAACTAGATATGGTCCGTGTGTGTAGGGAACACAGTTCTTTTGTTCTGAGCACACTCATGTTTCCCTCTGTATGAGAGACTCATGAAAGAAGGAGCGTGCTTCTTGCTCTAAACCAGAGTGTGTTTCATGGATGAGAACTGTGCTGTGTGTTTCCCTTCAGAAACGGAGTTAAATGCCCGGCTCTGTGTATTCCTACAAGCAAGACATCGTTTCAGATAAACGCAGTCACTGTTCAGCTCAAACGAAGCTACATTGTTCACAAAGCTCACACGTTTCTCGCTCTTAACTGAAAAACATTGGATGTTAGAGGACCTGGGGTTTGTATCAGTTTCAGAAGCAGAGTTGAACTAGATATGGTCCTTGTGTGTAGGAAACACAGTATTTTTGTTCTGAGCACACTCACGTTTCCCTCTGTATGAGAGACTCTAGAAAGCAAGAGCTTGCTTCTTGCTCTAAAGCACAGTGTGTTTCATGAATGAGAACTGTGCTGTGTGTTTCCTTTCAGAAACGGAGTTGAAAGCCTGGCTCTGTGTCTTCCTACAAGAAAGACTTCGTTTCAGGTAAACGCCTTCACTTTTCAGCTCAAACGAAGCTACATTGTTCACGAAGCTCACAAATTTCTCGCTCTTAACTGAAAGGCATTGGGTGGTAGAGGACCTGTGGTTTGTATCAGTTTCAGAAACAGCGTTGACCTAGATAAGGCCCGTTTGTGTAGGGAACACAGTTCTTTTGTTCTGAGCACACTCACGTTTCCCTCTGTATGAGAGAGTCTAGAAAGCAAGAGCGTGCTTCTTGCTCTAAAGCAGAGTGTGTTTCATGGATGAGAAGTGTGCTGTGTGTTTCCCTTTACAAACGGTGTTAAATGCCAGGGCCTGTGTCTTCCTACAAATAAGACTTCGTTTCAGGTAAACGAGGTCACTTTTCAGCCTAAAGGAAGCTACATTGTTCATGAAACTCACACGTTTCTCGCTCTTAATTGAAAAGCATTGGATGTTAGAGGACCTGTGGTTGGTATCAGTTTCAGAAACAGAGTTGAACTAGATATGGTATGCGTGTGTAGGAAACACAGTTCTTTTGTTCTGAGCACACTTATGTTTCCCTCTGTATGTGAGAATCTAGAAAGCAAGAGCATGCTTCTTGCTCTAAAGCAGGGTGTGTTTCCTGGATGAGAACTGTGCTGTGTGTTTCCCTTCAAAAACGGAGTTAAATGCCCGGCTCTGTGACTCCCTACAAGCAAGAGTACTTTTCAGCTCAAAAGAAGCTACATTGTTCACAAAGCTCACACGTTTCTCTCTCTTACCTGAAAAGCATTGGCTATTAAAGGACCTGTGGTTTGTATCAGTTTCAGAAACAGAGTTGAACTAGATATGGTCCGTGTGTGTAGAAAACTCAGTACTTTTGGTCTGAGCACACTCACGTTTCCCTCTGTATGAGAGACTCTAGAAAGCAAGAGCATGCTTCTTGCTCTAAAGCAGAGTGTGTTTCATGAATGAGAACTGTGTTGTGTGTTCCCCTTCAGAAACGGAGTTAAATGCCCGGCTCTGTGTCTTCCTACAAGCAAGAGTAGTTTTCAGCTTAAACGAAGGTACATTGTTCACAAAGCTCACAAGTGTCTCGCTCTTAACTTAAAGGCATTGTATGTAGGAGGACCTGTGGTTTGTATCAGTTTCAGAAACAGAGTTCAACTAGATATAGTCTGTGTGTGTAGGAAACACAGTTCTTTTGTTCTGAGCACACTCATGTTTCCCTCTGTATGAGAGACTCATGAAAGCAGGAGCGTGCTTCTTGCTCTAAAGCAGAGTGTGTTTCATGGATGAGAACTGTGCTGTGTGTTTCCCTTCAGAAACGGAGTTAAATGCCCGGCTCTGTGTCTTCCTACAAGTAAGACATCGTTTCAGGTAAACGCAGTCACTGTTCAGCTCAAATGAAGCTACATTGTTCACAAAGCTCACACGTTTCTCGCTCTTAACTGAAAAGCATTGGATGTTAGAGGACCTGAGGTTTGTATCAGTTTCAGAAGCAGATTTGAACTTGATATGGTCCTTGTGTGTAGGAAACACAGTTCTTTTGTTCTGAGCTCACTCATGTATCCCTCTGCATTAGAGAGTCTAGAATGCAAGAGCGTGCTTCTTTATGTAACGCAGAGTGTGTTTCATGGATGAGAACTGTGCTGTGTGTTTCCCTTCAGAAAGGAAGTTAAATGCCAGGCTCTGTGTCTTCCTACAAGCGAGACTTCGTTTCACATAAACGCAGTCACTCTACAGCTCAAACGAAGCTACATTGTTCATGAAGCTCACACGTTTCTCACTCTTAACTGAAAAGCATTGGATGTTAGAGGACCTGTGGTTTGTGTCTGTTTCAGAAGCAGAGTTGAACTAGATATGGTCCGTGTGTGTAGGAAACACAGTTCTTTTGTTCTGAGCACACTCACGTTTCCCTCTGTATGAGAGACTCTATAAAGCAAGAGCGTGCTTCTTGCTCTAAAGCAGAGTGTGTTTCATGAATGAGAACTGTGCTGTGTGTTCCCCTTCATAAACGTAGTTAAATGCCCGGCTCTGTGTTTTCCTACAAGCAAGATTTCATTTTGGGTAAACGCAGTCACATTTTAGCTCAAACGAAGCAACATTGTTCACGAAGCTCACACGTTTCTCGCTCTTAACATAAAAGCATTTGATGTTAGAGGACCTGTGGTTTGTATCAGTTTCAGAAACAGAGTGGAACTAGATATGGTATGTTTGTGTAGGAAACACAGTTCTTTTGTTCTGAGCACACTTATGTTTCCCTCTGTATGTGAGAATCTAGAAAGAAAGAGCATGCTTCTTGCTCTAAAGCAGAGTGTGTTTCCTGGATGAGAACTGTTCTGTGTGTTTCCCTTCAGAAACGGAGTTAAATGCCAGGGTCTGTGTCTTCCTACAATCAAGACTCGTTTCAGGTAAACGCAGTCACTTTTCAGCTCAAACGAAGCTACATTGTTCACGAAGCTCACAAGTTTCTCGCTCTTAACTGAAAAGCAATGGATGTTAGAGGACCTGTGGTTTGTATCAGTTTCAGAAACAGAGTTGAACTAGATATGGTACGTGTGTGTAGGAAACACAGTACTTTTGTTCTGAGCACACTCACGTTTCCCTCTGTATGAGAGACTCTAGAAAGCAAGAGCGTGCTTCTTGCTCTAAAGCACAGAGTGTTTCATGAATGAGAACTGTGCTGTGTATTCCCCTTCAGAAACGGAGTAAAATGCCCGGATCTGTGTCTTCCTACAAGCAAGACTTCGTTTCAGGTAAACGCATTCACTTTTTAGCTCAAACGAAGCTACATTGTTCATGAAGCTCACACGTTTCTCGCTCTTAACATAAAAGCATTTGATGTTAGAGCACCTGTGGTTTGTATCAGTTTAATAAACTGAGTTTAAGTAGATATGGTCCGTGTGTGTAGGAAACACAGTACTTTTGTTCTGAGCATACTCACGTTTCCTTCTGTATGAGGGACTCTAGAAAGCAAGAGCTTGCTTCTTGCTCTAAAGCACAGTGTGTTTCATGAATGAGAACTGTGCTGTGTGTTTCCCTTCAGAAACGGAATTAAAAGCCCGGCTCTGTGTCTTCCTACAAGCAAGACTTCGTTTCAGGTAAACGCATTCACTTTTCAGCTCAAAGGAAGCTACATTGTTCACGAAGCTCACACGTTTCTCGCTCTTAACAGAAAGGCATTGAGTGTTAGAGGACCTGTGGTTTGTATCAGTTTCAGAAACAGAGTTGAACTAGATTTGGTCCGTGTGTGTAGGAAACACAGTCTTTTGTTCTGAGCACACTCACGTTTCCCTCTGTATGAGAGAGTCTAGAAAGCAAGAGCATGCTTCTTGCTCTAAAGCAGAGTGTGTTTCATGGATGAGGACTGTGCTGTGTGTTTCCCTTTAGAAACGGTGTTAAATGCCAGGGTCTGTGTCTTCCTACAAATAAGCCTTCGTTTCAGGTAAATGAGGTCACTTTTCAGCTCAAAGGAAGCTACATTGTTCATGAAACTCACACGTTTCCCGCTCTTAACTGAAAAGCATTGGATGTTAGCGGACCTGTGGTTTGTATCAGTTTCAGAAACAGAGTTGAACTAGATATGGTATGTTTGTGTAAGAAACACAGTTCTTTTGTTCTGAGCACACTTATGTTTCCCTCTGTATGTGAGAATCTAGAAAGAAAGAGCATGCTTCTTGCTCTAAAGCAGAGTGTGTTTCCTGGATGAGAACTGTTCTGTGTGTTTCCCTTCAGAAACGGAGTTAAATGCCAGGGTCTGTGTCTTCCTACAATCAAGACTCGTTTCAGGTAAACGCAGTCACTTTTCAGCTCAAACGAAGCTACATTGTTCACGAAGCTCACAAGTTTCTCGCTCTTAACTGAAAAGCAATGGATGTTAGAGGACCTGTGGTTTGTATCAGTTTCAGAAACAGAGTTGAACTAGATATGGTACGTGTGTGTAGGAAACACAGTACTTTTGTTCTGAGCACACTCACGTTTCCCTCTGTATGAGAGACTCTATAAAGCAAGAGCGTGCTTCTTGCTCTAAAGCAGAGTGTGTTTCATGGATGAGAACTGTGCTGTGTGTTTCCCTTCAGAAACGGAGTTAAATGCCAGGCTCTGTGTCTTGCCACAAGCAAGACTTCGTTTCAGATAAACGCAGTCACTTTACAGCTCAAAATAAGCTACATTGTTCACGAAGCTCACACGTTTCTCGCTCTTAACTGAAAAGCATTGGATGCTAGAGGACCTGTGGTTTGTATCAGATTCAGAAGCAGAGTTGAACTAGATATGGTCCGTGTGTGTAGGGAGCACAGTTCTTTTGTTCTGAGCACACTCATGTTTCCCTCTGTATGAGAGACTCATGAAAGCAGGAGCGTGCTTCTTGCTCTAAAGCAGAGTGTGTTTCATGGATGAGAACTGTGCTGTGTGTTTCCCTTCAGAACGGAGTTAAATGCCCGGCTCTGTGTCTTCCTACAAGTAAGACATCGTTTCAGTTAAACGCAGTCACTGTTCAGCTCAAATGAAGCTACATTGTTCACAAAGCTCACACGTTTCTCGCTCTTAACTGAAAAGCATTGGATGTTAGAGGACCTGGGGTTTGTATCAGTTTCAGAAGCAGAGTTGAACTAGATATGGTCCTTGTGTGTAGGAAACACAGTTCTTTTGTTCTGAGCACACTCATGTTTCCCTCTGTATTAGAGAGTCTAGAAAGCAAGAGCGTGCTTCTTTATGTAAAGCAGAGTATGTTTCATGGATGAGGAATGTGCTGTGTTTCCCATCAGAAAAGGTGTTAAATGACAGGGCCTGTGTCTTCCTACAAGCAAGAATTCGTTTCAGGTAAATGCAGTCACTTTTCAGCTCAAATGAACCTACATTGTTCACGAAGCTCACACGTTTCTCGCTCTTAACTGAAAAGCATTGGATGTTAGAGGTCCTGTGGTTTGTATCAGTTTCAGAAACAGAGTTGAACTAGATATGGTCCGTGTGTGTAGGAAACACAGTTCTTTTGTTCTGAGCACAGTCACGTTTCCCTCTGTATTAGAGAGGCTAGAACGCAGGAGGGTGCTTCTTGCTCTAAAGCAGAGTGTGTTTCATTGATGAGAAATGTGCTGTGTGTTTCCCTTCAGAAACTGAGTTAAATGCCTGGCTCTGTGTCTTCCTACAAGCAAGACATCTTTTCAGATAAACGCAGTCACTTTTCAGCTCAAACGGAGCTACATTGTTCACAAAGCTCACACGTTTCTCGCTCTTAACTGAAAAGCATTGGTTGTAAGAGGACCTGTGGTTTGTATCAGTTTCAGAAACAGAGTTGAACTAGATATGGTCCTTGTGTGTAGGAAACACAGTTCTTTTGTTCTGAGCACACTCATGTTTCTCTCTGTATTAGAGAGTCTAGAAAGCAAGAGCGTGCTTCTTTATGTAAAGCAAAGTGTGTTTCATGGATGAGAACTGTGCTGTGTGTTTCCCTTCAGAAATGAAGTTAAATGACAGGCTCTGTGTCTTCCTACAAGCGAGAGTTCGTTTCACGTAAACGCAGTCACTTTACAGCTCAAATGAAGCTACATTGTTCATGAAGCTCACACGTTTCTCGCTCTTAACTGAAAAGCATTGGATGTTAGAGGACCTGTGGTTTGTGTCTGTTTCAGAAGCAGAGTTGAACTCGATATGGTCCGTGTGTGTAGGAAACACAGTTCTTTTGTTCTGAGCACACTCACGTTTCCCTCTGTATGAGAGACTCTATAAAGCAAGAGCGTGCTTCTTGCTCTAAAGCAGAGTGTGTTTCATGGATGAGAACTGTGCTGTGTGTTTCCCTTCAGAAACGGAGTTAAATGCCAGGCTCTGTGTCTTGCCACAAGCAAGACTTCGTTTCAGATAAACGCAGTCACTTTACAGCTCAAAATAAGCTACATTGTTCATGAAGCTCACACGTTTCTCGCTCTTAACTGAAAAGCATTGGATGCTAGAGGACGTGTGGTTTGTATCAGATTCAGAAGCAGAGTTGAACTAGATATGGTCCGTGTGTGTAGGGAACACAGTTCTTTTGTTCTGAGCACACTCATGTTTCCCTCTGTATGAGAGACTCATGAAAGAAGGAGCGTGCTTCTTGCTCTAAACCAGAGTGTGTTTCATGGATGAGAACTGTGCTGTGTGTTTCCCTTCAGAAACGGAGTTAAATGCCCGGCTCTGTGTATTCCTACAAGCAAGACATCGTTTCAGATAAACGCAGTCACTGTTCAGCTCAAACGAAGCTACATTGTTCACAAAGCTCACACGTTTCTCGCTCTTAACTGAAAAACATTGGATGTTAGAGGACCTGGGGTTTGTATCAGTTTCAGAAGCAGAGTTGAACTAGATATGGTCCTTGTGTGTAGGAAACACAGTATTTTTGTTCTGAGCACACTCACGTTTCCCTCTGTATGAGAGACTCTAGAAAGCAAGAGCTTGCTTCTTGCTCTAAAGCACAGTGTGTTTCATGAATGAGAACTGTGCTGTGTGTTTCCCTTCAGAAACGGAGTTGAAAGCCTGGCTCTGTGTCTTCCTACAAGAAAGACTTCGTTTCAGGTAAACGCCTTCACTTTTCAGCTCAAACGAAGCTACATTGTTCACGAAGCTCACAAATTTCTCGCTCTTAACTGAAAGGCATTGGGTGGTAGAGGACCTGTGGTTTGTATCAGTTTCAGAAACAGCGTTGACCTAGATAAGGCCCGTTTGTGTAGGGAACACAGTTCTTTTGTTCTGAGCACACTCACGTTTCCCTCTGTATGAGAGAGTCTAGAAAGCAAGAGCGTGCTTCTTGCTCTAAAGCAGAGTGTGTTTCATGGATGAGAAGTGTGCTGTGTGTTTCCCTTTACAAACGGTGTTAAATGCCAGGGCCTGTGTCTTCCTACAAATAAGACTTCGTTTCAGGTAAACGAGGTCACTTTTCAGCCTAAAGGAAGCTACATTGTTCATGAAACTCACACGTTTCTCGCTCTTAATTGAAAAGCATTGGATGTTAGAGGACCTGTGGTTGGTATCAGTTTCAGAAACAGAGTTGAACTAGATATGGTATGCGTGTGTAGGAAACACAGTTCTTTTGTTCTGAGCACACTTATGTTTCCCTCTGTATGTGAGAATCTAGAAAGCAAGAGCATGCTTCTTGCTCTAAAGCAGGGTGTGTTTCCTGGATGAGAACTGTGCTGTGTGTTTCCCTTCAGAAACGGAGTTAAATGCCCGGCTCTGTGACTCCCTACAAGCAAGAGTACTTTTCAGCTCAAAAGAAGCTACATTGTTCACAAAGCTCACACGTTTCTCTCTCTTACCTGAAAAGCATTGGCTATTAAAGGACCTGTGGTTTGTATCAGTTTCAGAAACAGAGTTGAACTAGATATGGTCCGTGTGTGTAGAAAACTCAGTACTTTTGTTCTGAGCACACTCACGTTTCCCTCTGTATGAGAGACTCTAGAAAGCAAGAGCATGCTTCTTGCTCTAAAGAAGAGAGTGTTTCATGAATGAGAACTGTGTTGTGTGTTTCCCTTTTCAAACGCTGTTAAATGCCAGGGTCTGTGTCTTCCTACAAACAAGACTTCGTTTCAGGTAAACAAGGTCAATTTTCTGCTCAAAGGAAGCTACATTGTTCACGAAGCTCACACGTTTCTCGCTCTTAACTGAAAAGCATTGGAGGTTAGAGGACCTGTGGTTTGTATCAGTTTCAGAAACAGAGTTGAACTAGATATGGCCCGTGTGGGTAGGGAACACAGTTCTTTTGTTCTGAGCACACTCACGTTTCCCTCTGTATGAGAGAATCTAGAAAGCAAGAGCGTGCTTCTTGCTCTAAAGCAGAGTGTGTTTCCCTGATGAGAACTGTGCTGTGTGTTTCCCTTCAGAAACGGAGTTAAATGCCCGGCTCTGTGACTCCCAACAAGCAAGAGTACTTTTCAGCTCAAAAGAAGCTACATTGTTCACGAAGCTCACACGTTTCTCCCTCTTAACTGAAAAGCAATGGATGTTAGAGGACCTGTGGTTTGTATCAGTTTCAGAAACAGAGTTGAACTAGATATGGTCCGTGTGTGTAGGAAACACAGTACTTTTGTTCTGAGCACACTCACATTTCCCTCTGTATGAGAGACTCTAGAAAGCAAGAGCGTGCTTCTTGCTCTAAAGCAGAGTGTGTTTCATGACTGAGAACTGTGCTGTGTGTTCCCCTTCAGAAATGTAGTGAAATGCCGGCTCTGTGTTTTCCTACAAGCCGGACTTCGTTTCAGGTAAACGCATTCACTTTTCAGCTCAAACGAAGCTACATTGTTCACGAAGCTCACACGTTTCTCGCTCTTAACTGAAAAGCATTGGATGTTAGAGGACCTGTGGTTTGTATCAGTTTCAGAAACAGAGTTGAACTAGATATGGTCCGTGTGGGTAGGAAACACAGTTCTTTTATTCTGAGCACACTCACGTTTCCCTCTTTATGAGAGAATTTAGAAAGCAAGAGCGTGCTTCTTGCTCTAAAGCAGAGTGTGTTTCATGAATGAGAACTGTGCTGTGTGTTTCCCTTCAGAAACGGAGTTAAATGCCTGGCTCTGTGTTTTCCTACAACAAGACTTCATTTTGGGTAAACGCAGTCAATTTACAGCTCAAACGAAGCTACATTGTTCACTAAGCTCACACGTTTCTCGCTCTTAAATGAAAAGCATTGGAGGTTAGAGGACCTGTGGTTTGTATCAGTTTCAGAAACAGAGTTGAACTAGATATGGCCCGTGTGGGTAGGGAACACAGTTCTTTTGTTCTGAGCACACTCACGTTTCCCTCTGTATGAGAGAATCTAGAAAGCAAGAGCGTGCTTCTTGCTCTAAAGCAGAGTGTGTTTCCCTGATGAGAACTGTGCTGTGTGTTTCCCTTCAGAAACGGAGTTAAATGCCCGGCTCTGTGACTCCCAACAAGCAAGAATACTTTTCAGCTCAAACGAAGCTACATTGTTCACGAAGCTCACACGTTTCTCCCTCTTAACTGAAAAGCAATGGATGTTAGAGGACCTGTGGTTTGTATCAGTTTCAGAAACAGAGTTGAACTAGATATGGTCCGTGTGTGTAGGAAACACAGTACTTTTGTTCTGAGCACACTCACATTTCCCTCTGTATGAGAGACTCTAGAAAGCAAGAGCGTGCTTCTTGCTCTAAAGCAGAGTGTGTTTCATGACTGAGAACTGTGCTGTGTGTTCCCCTTCAGAAATGTAGTGAAATGCCGGCTCTGTGTTTTCCTACAAGCCGGACTTCGTTTCAGGTAAACGCATTCACTTTTCAGCTCAAACGAAGCTACATTGTTCACGAAGCTCACACGTTTCTCGCTCTTAACTGAAAAGCATTGGATGTTAGAGGACCTGTGGTTTGTATCAGTTTCAGAAACAGAGTTGAACTAGATATGGTCCGTGTGTGTAGGAAACACAATTATTTTGTTCTGAGCACACTCACGTTTCCCTCTGTATGTGAGACTCTAGAAAGCAAGAGCGAGCTTCTTACTCTTAAGCAGAGTGTGTTTCACGAATGAGAACTGTGCTGTGTGTTTCCCTTAAGAAACAGAGTTAAATGCCCGGATCTGTGTCTTCCTACCAGCAAGATTTCGTTTCAGGTAAATGCAGTCACTTTTCAGCTCAAACAAACTACATTGTTCACCAAGCTCACACGTTTTTTGCTCTTAACTGAAAAGCATTGGATGTTAGAGGACCTGTGGTTTGTATCAGTTTCAGAAATAGAGTTGAACTAGATATGGTCCGTGTGTTTAGGAAAAACAATTCTTTGTTCTGAGCACACTCACGTTTCCCTCTGTATCAGAGACTCTAGAAAAAAAGAGCGAGTTTCTTGCTCTAAAGCAGAGTGTGTTTCATGAATGAGAACTGTGCCGTGTCTTTCCCTTCAGAAACGGAGTTAAATGCCAGGGTCTGTGTCTTCCTACAATCAAGAATCGTTTCAGGTAAACGCAGTCACTTTTCAGCTCAAACGAAGCTACATTGTTCACGAAGCTCACAAGTTTCTCGCTCTTAACTTAAAAGCATTGTATGTAGGAGGACCTGTGGTTTGTATCAGTTTCAGAAATATAGTTGAATTTGAAATGGTCTGTGTGGGTAGGAAACACAGTACTTTTGTTCTGAGCACACTCACGTTTCCCTCTGTATGAGAGACTCTAGAAAGCAAGAGCATGCTTCTTGCTCTAAAGCAGAGTGTGGTTCATGATTGAGAACTCTGCTGTGTGTTTCCCTTCAGAAACGGTGTTAAATGCCTGGCTCTGTGTCTTCATACAAGCCAGACTCGGTTTCAGGTAAACGCAGTTACTTTTCTGCTCAAGCGAAGCTACATTGTTCACCAAGCTCACACGTTTCTCGATCTTAACTGAAAAGCATTGGATGTTAGAGGACCTGTGGTTTGTATCAGTTTCAGAAACAGTGTTGAACTAGATAGGGTCCGTGTGTGTAGGAAACACAGTTTTTTATTCTGAGCACACTCACGTTTCCCTCTTTATGAGAGAGTCTAGAAAGCAAGAGCGTGCTTCTTGCTCTAAAGCAGAGTGTGTTTCATGTATGAGAACTGTGCTGTGTGTTTCCCTTTAGACACAGAGTTAAATGCCCGGCTCTGTGTCTTCCTACAAGCAAGATTCAGTTTCAGGTAAACGCAGTCACTTTTCAGCTCAAACGAAGCTACATTGTTCACGAAGCTCACACGTTTCTCCCTCTTAACTGAAAAGCAATAGATGTTAGGGGACCTGTGGTTTGTATCAGTTTCAGAAACAGAGTTGAACTAGATATGGTCCGTGTGTGTAGGAAACACAGTACTTTTGTTCTGAGCACACTCACATTTCCCTCTGTATGAGAGACTCTAGAAAGCAAGAGCGTGCTTCTTGCTCTAAAGCAGAGTGTGTTTCATGACTGAGAACTGTGCTGTGTGTTCCCCTTCAGAAATTTAGTGAAATGCCGGCTATGTGTTTTCCTACAAGCCGGACTTCGTTTCAGGTAAACGCATTCACTTTTCAGCTCAAACGAAGCTACATTGTTCACGAAGCTCACACGTTTCTCGCTCTTAACTGAAAAGCATTGGATGTTAGAGGACCTGTGGTTTGTATCAGTTTCAGAAACAGAGTTGAACTAGATATGGTCCGTGTGTGTAGGAAACACAATTCTTTTGTTCTGAGCACACTCACCTTTCCCTCTGTATGTGAGACTCTAGAAAGCAAGAGCGAGCTTCTTACTCTTAAGCAGAGTGTGTTTCATGAATGAGAACTGTGCTGTGTGTTTCCCTTAAGAAACAGAGTTAAATGCCCGGATCTGTGTCTTCCTACCAGCAAGATTTCATTTCAGGTAAATCCAGTCACTTTTCAGCTCAAACAAACTACATTGTTCACCAAGCTCACACTTTTTTTGCTCTTAACTGAAAAGCATTGGATGTTAGAGGACCTGTGGTTTGTATCAGTTTCAGAAATAGAGTTGAACTAGATATGGTCCGTGTGTTTAGGAAAAACAATTCTTTGTTCTGAGCACACTCACGTTTCCCTCTGTATGAGAGACTCTAGAAAGCAAGAGCATGCTTCTTGCTCTAAAGCAGAGTGTGGTTCATGAATGAGAACTCTGCTGTGTGTTTCCCTTCAGAAACGGAGTTAAATGCCTGGCTCTGTGTCTTCATACAAGCCAGACTCGGTTTCAGGTAAACGCAGTTACTTTTCTGCTCAAGCGAAGCTACATGGTTCACCAAGCTCACACGTTTCTCGATCTTAACTGAAAAGCATTGGATGTTAGAGGACCTGTGGTTTGTATCAGTTTCAGAAACAGTGTTGAACTAGATAGGGTCCGTGTGTGTAGGAAACACAGTTCTTTTATTCTGAGCACACTCACGTTTCCCTCTTTATGAGAGAGTCTAGAAAGCAAGAGCGTGCTTCTTGCTCTAAAGAAGAGTGTGTTTCATGTATGAGAACTGTGCTGTGTGTTTCCCTTTAGACACAGAGTTAAATGCCCGGCTCTGTGTCTTCCTATAAGCAAGATTCAGTTTCAGGTAAACGCAGTCACTTTTCAGCTCAAACGAAGCTACATTGTTCACGAAGCTCACACGGTTCTCGCTCTTACCTGAAAATCATTGGATGTTAGAGGACCTGTGGTTTTTATCAGTTTCAGCAACAGAGTTGAACAAGATAGGGTCCGTGTGTGTAGGAAACACAGTTCTATTATTCTGAGCACACACACGTTTCCCTCTATTTGAGAGAATCTAGAAAGCAAGAGCATGCTTCTTGCTATAAAACAGAGTGTGTTTCATGGATGAGGACTGGGCTGTGTGTTTCACTTTACAAACGGTGTTAAATGCCAAGGTCTGTGTCTTCCTACAAGCAAGACTTCATTTCAGATAAACGCAGTCACTTTTCAGCTCAAACGAAGCTACATTGTTCACGAAGCTCACACGTTTCTCGCTCTTAACTGAAAAGCATTGGATGTTAGAGGACCTTTGGTTTGTATCAGTTTCAGAAACAGAGTTGAACTAGATAGGGTCCGTGTGTGTAGGGAACACAGTTCTTTTGTTCTGAGCACACTCATGTTTCCCTCTGTATGAGAGACTCTAGAAAGCAAGAGCGTGCTTCTTGCTCTAAAGCAGAGTGTGGTTCATGAATGAGAACTCTGCTGTGTGTTTCCCTTCAGAAACGGAGTTAAATGCCTGGCTCTGTGTCTTCATACAAGCCAGACTCGGTTTCAGGTAAACGCAGTCACTTTTCAGCTCAAACGAAGCTACATTGTTCATGAAGCTCACACGTTTCTCGCTCTTCACTGAAAAGCATTGGCTGTTAAAGGACCTGTGGTTTGTATCAGTTTCAGAAACAGAGTTGAACTAGATATGGTCCGTGTGTGTAGAAAACTCAGTACTTTTGTTCTGAGCACACTCACGTTTCCCTCTGTATGAGAGACTCTAGAAAGCAAGAGCATGCTCCTTGCTCTAAAGCAGAGAGTGTTTCATGAATGAGAACTGTGTTGCGTGTTCCCCTTAAGAAACGGAGTTAAATGCAAGGCTCTGTGTCTTCCTACAAGCAAGAGTACTTTTCAGCTTAAACGAAGCTACATTGTTCACAAAGCTCACAAGTTTCTCGCTCTTAAATTAAAAGCATTGTATGTAGGAGGACCTGTGGTTTGTATCAGTTTCAGAAATATAGTTGAATTAGAAATGGTCTGTGTGGGTAGGAAACACAGTACTTTTGTTCTGAGCACACTCACGTTTCCCTCTGTATGAGAGACTCTAGAAAGCAAGAGCGTGTTTCTTGCTCTAAAGCAGAGTGTGTTTCATGGATGAGAACTGTGCTGTGTGTTTCCCTTTACAAACGGCGTTAAATGCCAGGGTCTGTGTCTTCCTACAAACAAGACTTCGTTTCAGGTAAACGAGGTCACTTTTCAGCTCAAAGCAAGCTACATTGTTCACAAAGCTCACACGTTTCTCGCTCTTAACTGAAAGGCATTGGGTGTTAGAGGACCTGTGGTTTGTATCAGTTTCAGAAACAGAGTTGAACTATATATGGCCCGTGTGTGTAGGGAACACAGTTCTTTTGTGCTGAGCACACTCATGTTTCCCTCTGTATGAGAGAGTCTAGAAAGCAAGAGCGCGCTTCTTGCTCTAAAGCAGAGTGTGTTTCATGGATGAGAAATGTGCTGTGTGTTTCCCTTTCGAAACGGTGTTAAATGCCAGTGTCTGTGACTTCCTACAAACAAGACTTCGTGTCAGGTAAATGAGGTCACTTTTCAGCTCAAAGGAAGCTACATTGTTCACGAAGCTCACACGTTTCTCGCTCTTAACTGAAAAGCATTGGATGTTAGAGGACTTGTGGTTTGTATAAGTTTCAGAAACAGAGTTGAACTAGATAAGGTCCGTGTGTGTAGGAAACACAGTTCTTTATTCTGAGCACACTCACTTTTCCTTCTGTATGAGAGAATCTAGAAAGCAAGAGCGTGCTTCTTGCTCTAAAGCAGAGTGTGTTTCCCAGATGAGAACTGTGCTGTATGTTTCCCTTCAGAAATGGAGTTAAAGGCCGGCTCTGTGACTCCCTACAAGCAAGAGTACTTTTCAGCTCAAAGGAAGCTACATTGTTCACGAAGCTCACACGTTTCTCGCTCTTAACTGAAAAGCAATGGATGTTAGAGGACCTGTGGTTTGTATCAGTTTTAGAAACAGAGTTGAACTAGATATGGTCCGTGTGTGTAGGAAACACAGTACTTTTGTTCTGAGCACACTCACGTTTCCCTCTGTATGTGAGACTCTAGAAAGCAAGAGCGAGCTTCTTACTCTTAAGCAGAGTGTGTTTCATGAATGAGAACTGTGCTGTGTGTTTCCCTTAAGAAACAGAGTTAAATGCCCGGATCTGTGTCTTCCTACCAGCAAGATTTCGTTTCAGTAAACGCAGTCACTTTTCAGCTCAAACAAACTACATTGTTCTCCAAGCTCACACGTTTTTTGCTCTTAACTGAAAAGCATTGGATGTTAGAGGACCTGTGGTTTGTATCAGTTTCAGAAATAGAGTTGAACTAGATATGGTCCGTGTGTTTAGGAAAAACAATTCTTTTGTTCTGAGCACACTCACGTTTCCCTCTGTATGAGAGACTCTAGAAAAAAAGAGCGAGCTTCTTGCTCTAAAGCAGAGTGTGTTTCATGAATGAGAACTGTGCTGTGTCTTTCCCTTCAGAAACAGAGTTAAATGCCAGGGACTGTGTCTTACTACATTCAAGACTCGTTTCAAGTAAACGCAGTCACTTTTCAGCTCAAACGAAGCTACATTGTTCATGAAGCTCACAAGTTTCTCGCTCTTAACTGAAAAGCAATGGATGTTAGAGGACCTGTGGTTTGTATCAGTTTCAGAAACAGAGTTGAACTAGATATGGTACGTGTGTAGGAAACACAGTACTTTTGTTCTGAGCACACTCACGTTTCCCTCTGTATGAGAGACTCTAGAAAGCAAGAGCGTGCTTCTTGCTCTAAAGCAGAGTGTGTTTCATGAATGAGAACTGTGCTGTGTATTCCCCTTCAGAAACGGAGTTAAATGCCCGGATCTGTGTGTTCCTACAAGCAAGACTTCGTTTCATGTAAACGCATTCACTTTTCAGCTCAAACGAAGCTACATTGTTCACGAAGCTCACACGTTTCTTGCTCTTAACTGAAAAGCATTGGATGTTAGAGGACGTGTGGTTTGTATCAGTTTCAGAAACAGAGTTGAACTAGATTTGGTCCGTGTGTGTAGGAAACACAGTCTTTTGTTCTGAGCACACTCACGTTTCCCTCTGTATGAGAGAGTCTAGAAAGCAAGAGCATGCTTCTTGATCTAAAGCAGAGTGTGTTTCATGGATGAGGACTGTGCTGTGTGTTTCCCTTTACAAACGTTGTTAAATGCCAAGGTCTGTGTCTTCCTACAACCAAGACTTCATTTCAGGTAAACGCAGTCACTTTTCAGCTCAAACGAAGCTACATTGTTCACGAAGCTCACACGTTTCTCGCTCTTAACTGAAAAGCATTGGAGGTTAGAGGACCTGTGGTTTGTATCAGTTTCAGAAATATAGTTGAATTAGAAATGGTCTGTGTGGGTAGGAAACACAGTACTTTTGTTCTGAGCACACTCACGTTTCCCTCTGTATGAGAGACTCTAGAAAGCAAGAGCGTGTTTCTTGCTCTAAAGCAGAGTGTGTTTCATGGATGAGAACTGTGCTGTGTGTTTCCCTTTACAAACGGCGTTAAATGCCAGGGTCTGTGTCTTCCTACAAACAAGACTTCGTTTCAGGTAAACGAGGTCACTTTTCAGCTCAAAGCAAGCTACATTGTTCACAAAGCTCACACGTTTCTCGCTCTTAACTGAAAGGCATTGGGTGTTAGAGGACCTGTGGTTTGTATCAGTTTCAGAAACAGAGTTGAACTATATATGGCCCGTGTGTGTAGGGAACACAGTTCTTTTGTGCTGAGCACACTCATGTTTCCCTCTGTATGAGAGAGTCTAGAAAGCAAGAGCGCGCTTCTTGCTCTAAAGCAGAGTGTGTTTCATGGATGAGAAATGTGCTGTGTGTTTCCCTTTCGAAACGGTGTTAAATGCCAGTGTCTGTGACATCCTACAAACAAGACTTCGTGTCAGGTAAATGAGGTCACTTTTCAGCTCAAAGGAAGCTACATTGTTCACGAAGCTCACACGTTTCTCGCTCTTAACTGAAAAGCATTGGATGTTAGAGGACTTGTGGTTTGTATAAGTTTCAGAAACAGAGTTGAACTAGATAGGGTCCGTGTGTGTAGGAAACACAGTTCTTTATTCTGAGCACACTCACTTTTCCTTCTGTATGAGAGAATCTAGAAAGCAAGAGCGTGCTTCTTGCTCTAAAGCAGAGTGTGTTTCCCAGATGAGAACTGTGCTGTATGTTTCCCTTCAGAAACGGAGTTAAATGCCCGGCTCTGTGACTCCCTACAAGCAAGAGTACTTTTCAGCTCAAAGGAAGCTACATTGTTCACGAAGCTCACACGTTTCTCGCTCTTAACTGAAAAGCAATGGATGTTAGAGGACCTGTGGTTTGTATCAGTTTTAGAAACAGAGTTGAACTAGATATGGTCCGTGTGTGTAGGAAACACAGTACTTTTGTTCTGAGCACACTCACGTTTCCCTCTGTATGTGAGACTCTAGAAAGCAAGAGCGAGCTTCTTACTCTTAAGCAGAGTGTGTTTCATGAATGAGAACTGTGCTGTGTGTTTCCCTTAAGAAACAGAGTTAAATGCCCGGATCTATGTCTTCCTACCAGCAAGATTTCGTTTCAGTAAACGCAGTCACTTTTCAGCTCAAACAAACTACATTGTTCTCCAAGCTCACACGTTTTTTGCTCTTAACTGAAAAGCATTGGATGTTAGAGGACCTGTGGTTCCTATCAGTTTCAGAAATAGAGTTGAACTAGATATGGTCCGTGTGTTTAGGAAAAACAATTCTTTTGTTCTGAGCACACTCACGTTTCCCTCTGTATGAGAGACTCTAGAAAAAAAGAGCGAGCTTCTTGCTCTAAAGCAGAGTGTGTTTCATGAATGAGAACTGTGCTGTGTCTTTCCCTTCAGAAACAGAGTTAATTGCCAGGGACTGTGTCTTACTACATTCAAGACTCGTTTCAGGTAAACGCAGTCACTTTTCAGCTCAAACGAAGCTACATTGTTCATGAAGCTCACAAGTTTCTCGCTCTTAACTGAAAAGCAATGGATGTTAGAGGACCTGTGGTTTGTATCAGTTTCAGAAACAGAGTTGAACTAGATATGGTACGTGTGTAGGAAACACAGTACTTTTGTTCTGAGCACACTCACGTTTCCCTCTGTATGAGAGACTCTAGAAAGCAAGAGCGTGCTTCTTGCTCTAAAGCAGAGTGTGTTTCATGAATGAGAACTGTGCTGTGTATTCCCCTTCAGAAACGGAGTTAAATGCCCGGATCTGTGTGTTCCTACAAGCAAGACTTCGTTTCAGGTAAACGCATTCACTTTTCAGCTCAAACGAAGCTACATTGTTCACGAAGCTCACACGTTTCTTGCTCTTAACTGAAAAGCATTGGATGTTAGAGGACGTGTGGTTTGTATCAGTTTCAGAAACAGAGTTGAACTAGATTTGGTCCGTGTGTGTAGGAAACACAGTCTTTTGTTCTGAGCACACTCACGTTTCCCTCTGTATGAGAGAGTCTAGAAAGCAAGAGCATGCTTCTTGATCTAAAGCAGAGTGTGTTTCATGGATGAGGACTGTGCTGTGTGTTTCCCTTTACAAACGTTGTTAAATGCCAAGGTCTGTGTCTTCCTACAACCAAGACTTCATTTCAGGTAAACGCAGTCACTTTTCAGCTCAAACGAAGCTACATTGTTCAAGAAGCTCACACGTTTCTCGCTCTTAACTGAAAAGCATTGGAGGTTAGAGGACCTGTGGTTTGTATCAGTTTCAGAAACAGAGTTGAACTAGATATGGTCCGAGTGGGTAGGAAACACAGTACATTTGTTCTGAGCACACTCACGTTTCCCTCTGTATGAGAGACTCTAGAAAGCAAGAGCATGCTTCTTGCTCTAAAGCAGAATGTGGTTCATGAATGAGAACTCTGCTGTGTGTTTCCCTTCAGAAACGGAGTTAAATGCCTGGCTCTGTGTCTTCATAAACGCCAGACTCGGTTTCAGGTAAACGCATTTACTTTTCTGCTCAAACGAAGCTACATTGTTCACCAAGCTCACACGTTTCTCGCTCTTAACTGAAAAGCATTGGATGTTAGAGGACCTGTGGTTTGTATCAGTTTCAGAAACAGTGTTGAACTAGATAGGGTCCGTGTGTGTAGGAAACACAGTTCTTTTATTCTGAGCACACTCACGTTTCCCTCTTTATGAGAGAGTCTAGAAAGCAAGAGCGTGCTTCTTGCTCTAAAGCAGAGTGTGTTTCATGGATGAGAACTGTGCTGTGTGTTTCCCTTCAGACACAGAGTTAAATGCAAGGTTCTGTGTCTTCCTACAAGCAAGATTCAGTTTCAGGTAAACGCAGTCACTTTTCAGCTCAAACGAAGCTACATTTTTCACGAAGCTCACACGGTTCTCGCTCTTACCTGAAAATCATTGGATGTTAGAGGACCTGTGGTTTTTATCAGTTTCAGCAACAGAGTTGAACAAGATAGGGTCCTTGTGTGTAGGAAACACAGTTCTATTATTCTGAGCACACACACGTTTCCCTCTATTTGAGAGAATCTAGAAAGCAAGAGCATGCTTCTTGCTATAAAACAGAGTGTGTTTCATGGATGAAGACTGGGCTGTGTGTTTCCCTTTACAAACGGTGTTAAATGCCCGGCTCTGTGTCTTCCTACAAGCAAGAGTACTTTTCAGCTCAAAGCAAGCTACATTGTTCACGAAGCTCACACGTTTCTCGCTCTTAACTGAAAGGCATTGGGTGTGAGAGGACCTGTGGTTTGTATCAGTTTCAGAAACAGAGTTGAACTATATATGGCCCGTGTGTGTAGGGAACACAGTTCTTTTGTTCTGAGCACTCTCATGTTTCCCTCTGTATGAGAGAGTCTAGAAAGCAAGAGCGTGCTTCTTGCTCTAAAGGAGAGTGTGTTTCATGGATGAGAACTGTGCTGTGTGTTTCCCTTTACAAACGGTGTTAAATGCCAGTGTCTGTGACTTCCTACAAACAAGACTTCGTTTCAGGTAAACGAGGTCACTTTTCAGCTCAAAGGAAGCTACATTGTTCACGAAGCTCCAACGTTTCTCGCTCTTAACTAAAAAGCATTGGATGTTAGAGGACTTGTGGTTTGTATAAGTTTCAGAAACAGAGTTGAACTAGATAGGGTCCGTGTGTGTTGGAAACACAGTTCTTTATTCTGAGCACACTCACTTTTCCCTCTGTATGAGAGAATCTAGAAAGCAAGAGCGTGCTTCTTGCTCTAAAGCAGAGTGTGTTTCCCAGATGAGAATTGTGCTGTGTGTTTCCCTTCAGAAACGGAGTTAAATGCCCGGCTCTGTGACTCCCTACAAGCAAGAGTACTTTTCAGCTCAAACGAAGCTACATTGTTCACGAAGCTCACATGTTTCTCGCTCTTAACTGAAAAGCAATGGATGTTAGAGGACCTGTGGTTTGTATCAGTTTCAGAAACAGAGTTGAACTAGATATGGTCCGTGTGTGTAGGAAACACAGTACTTTTGTTCTGAGCACACTCACGTTTCCCTCTGTATGAGAGACTCTAGAAAACAAGAGCATGCTTCTTGCTCTAAAGCAGAGTGTGTTTCATGACTGAGAACTGTGCTGTGTGTTTCCCTTAAGAAACAGAGTTAAATGCCCAGATCTGTGTCTTCCTACAAGCAAGATTTCTTTTCAGATAATTGCAGTCACTTTTCAGCTCAAACAAACTACATTGTTCACCAAGCTCACACGTTTTTTGCTCTCAACTGAAAAGCATTGGATGTTAGAGGACCTGTGGTTCCTATCAGTTTCAGAAATAGAGTTGAACTAGATATGGTCCGTGTGTTTAGGAAAAACAATTCTTTTGTTCTGAGCACACTCACGTTTCCCTCTGTATGAGAGACTCTAGAAAAAAAGAGCGAGCTTCTTGCTCTAAAGCAGAGTGTGTTTCATGAATGAGAACTGTGCTGTGTGTTTCCCTTCAGAAACGGAGTTAAATGCCCTGCTCTGTGTCTTCCTACAAGCAAGAATTCGTTTCAGGTAAACGCAGTCACTTTTCAGCTCAAAGGAAGCTACATTGTTCACGAAGCTCACACGTTTCTCGCTCTTAACTGAAAAGCATTGGATGTTAGAGGACCTGTGGTTTGTATCAGTTTCAGAAAGAGAGTTGAACTAGATATGGTCCGTGTGTGTAGGAAACACAATTCTTTTGTTCTGAGCACACTCACGTTTCCCTCTGTATGAGAGACTCTAGAAAGATAGAGCATGCTTCTTGCTATAAAGCAGAGTGTGTTTCATGGATTAGAACTGTGCTGTGTTTTTCCCCTCAGAAACGGAGTTAAATGCCAGGGTCTGTGTCTTCCTACAATCAAGACTCGTTTCAGGTAAACGCAGTCACTTTTCAGCTCAAAAGAAGCTACATTGTTCACGAAGCTCTCACGTTTCTCACTCTTAACTGAAAAGCATTGGATGTTAGAGGACTTGTGGTTTTTATAAGTTTCAGATACAGAGTTGAACTAGATAGGGTCCGTGTGTGTAGGAAACACAGTTCTTTATTCTGAGCACACTCACGTTTCCCTCTGTATGAGAGAATCTAGAAAGCAAGAGCGTGCTTCTTGCTCTAAAGCAGAGTGTGTTTCCCGGATGAGAACTGTGCTGTGTGTTTCCCTTCAGACACAGAGTTAAATGCCCGGCTCTGTGTCTTCCTACAAGCAAGATTCAGTTTCCGGTAAACGCAGTCACTTTTCAGCTCAAACGAAGCTACATTGTTCACGAAGCTTACACGTTTCTCGCTCTTACCTGAAAATCATTGGAGGTTAGAGTACCTGTGGTTTTTATCAGTTTCAGAAACAGAGTTGAACAAGATAGGTTCCGTGTGTGTAGGAAACACAGTTCTATTATTCTGAGCACACACACGTTTCCCTCTGTTTGAGAGAATCTAGAAAGCAAGAGCATGCTTCTTGCTATAAAACAGAGTGTGTTTCATGGATGAGGACTGTGCTGTGTGTTTCCCTTTACAAACGGTGTTAAATGCCAAGGTCTGTGTCTTCCTACAAGCAAGACTTCATTTCAGATAAACGCAGTCACTTTTCAGCTCAAACGAAGCTACATTGTTCACAAAGCTCACACGTTTCTCGCTCTTAACTGAAAAGCATTGGATGTTAGAGGAACTTTGGTTTGTATCAGTTTCAGAAACAGAGTTGAACTAGATAGGGTCCGTGTGTGTAAGGAACACAGTTCTTTTGTTCTGAGCACACTCACGTTTCCCTCTGTATGAGAGACTCTAGAAAGCAAGAGCGTGCTTCTTGCTCT
Organism: Onychomys leucogaster; assembly: GCA_949786385.1. Classification (NCBI taxonomy): domain Eukaryota; kingdom Metazoa; phylum Chordata; class Mammalia; order Rodentia; family Cricetidae; genus Onychomys; species Onychomys leucogaster. The sequence goes on along the minus strand of CATKUP010000114.1, from coordinate 348,204 downwards.
AAAACAGAGTGTGTTTCATGAATGAGAACTGTGCTGTGTATTCCCCATCAGAAACGGAGTGAAATGCCCGGATCTGTGTCTTCCTACAAGCAAGACTTCGTTTCAGGTAAAGGCAGTCACTTTTCAGCTCAAACGAAGCTACATTGTTCACGAAGCTCACACGTTTCTTGCTCTTAACTGAAAAGCATTGGATGTTAGAGGACCTGTGGTTTGTATCAGTTTCAGAAACAGAGTTGAACTAGATTTGGTCCCTGTGTGTAGGAAACACAGTTCTTTTGTTCTGAGCACACTCACGTTTCCCTCTGTATGAGAGAGTCTAGAAAGCAAGAGCATGCTTCTTGCTCTAAAGCAGAGTGTGTTTCATGGATGAGGACTGTGCTGTGTGTTTCCCTTTACAAACGGTATTAAATGCCTGGCTCTGTGTCTTCCTACAACCAAGACTTCATTTCAGGTAAACGCAGTCACTTTTCAGCTCAAATGAAGCTACATTGTTCACGAAGCTCTCACGTTTCTCACTCTTAACTGAAAAGCATTGGATGTTAGAGGACCTGTGGTTTTTATCAGTTTCAGCAAGAGAGTTGAACAAGATAGGGTCCGTGTTTGTAGGAAACACAGTTCTATTATTCTGAGCACACACACGTTTCCCTCTATTTGAGAGAATCTAGAAAGCAAGAGCATGCTTCTTGCTATAAAACAGAGTGTGTTTCATGGACGAGGACTGGGCTGTGTGTTTCACTTTACAAACGGTGTTAAATGCCAAGGTCTGTGTCTTCCTACAAGCAAGACTTCATTTCAGATAAACGCAGTCACTTTTCAGCTCAAACGAAGCCACATTGTTCACGAAGCTCACACGTTTCTCGCTCTTAACTGAAAAGCATTGGATGTTAGAGGACCTTTGGTTTGTATCAGTTTCAGAAACAGAGTTGAACTAGATAGGGTCCGTGTGTGTAGGGAACACAGTTCTTTTGTTCTGAGCACACTCATGTTTCCCTCTGTATGAGAGACTCTAGAAAGCAAGAGCGTGCTTCTTGCTCTAAAGCAGAGTGTGGTTCATGAATGAGAACTCTGCTGTGTTTTTCCCTTCAGAAACGGAGTTAAATGCCCGGCTCTGTGTCTTCCTACAAGCAAGAGTACTTTTCAGCTTAAACGAAGCTACATTGTTCACAAAGCTCACAAGTTTCTCGCTCTTAACTTAAAAGCATTGTATGTAGGAGGACCTGTGGTTTGTATCAGTTTCAGAAATAGAGTTGAATTAGAAATGGTCTGTGTGGGTAGGAAACACAGTACTTTTGTTCTGAGCACACTCACGTTTCCCTCTGTATGAGAGACTCTAGAAAGCAAGAGCGTGCTTCTTGCTCTAAAGCAGAGTCTGTTTCATGGATGAGAACTGTGCTGTGTGTTTCCCTTTACAAACGGCGTTAAATGCCAGGGTCTGTGTCTTCCTACAAACAAGACTTCGTTTCAGGTAAACGAGGTCACTTTTCAGCTCAAAGCAAGCTACATTGTTCACGAAGCTCACACGTTTCTCGCTCTTAACTGAAAGGCATTGGGTGTTAGAGGACCTGTGGTTTGTATCAGTTTCAGAAACAGAGTTGAACTATATATGGCCCGTGTGTGTAGGGAACACAGTTCTTTTGTTCTGAGCACACTCATGTTTCCCTCTGTATGAGAGAGTCTAGACAGCAAGAGCGTGCTTCTTGCTCTAAAGGAGAGTGTGTTTCATGGATGAGAACTGTGCTGTGTGTTTCCCTTTACAAACGGTGTTAAATGCCAGTGTCTGTGACTTCCTACAAACAAGACTTCGTTTCAGGTAAACGAGGTCACTTTTCAGCTCAAAGGAAGCTACAATGTTCATGATGCTCACACGTTTCTCGCTCTTAACTGAAAAGCATTGGATGTTAGAGGACTTGTGGTTTGTATAAGTTTCAGAAACAGAGTTGAACTAGATAGGGTCCGTGTGTGTAGGAAACACAGTTCTTTATTCTGAGCACACTCACTTTTCCCTCTGTATGAGAGAATCTAGAAAGCAAGAGCGTGCTTCTTCCTCTAAAGCAGAGTGTGTTTCCCAGATGAGAACTGTGCTGTGTGTTTCCCTTCAGAAATGGAGTTAAATGCCCGGCTCTGTGACTCCCTACAAGCAAGAGTACTTTTCAGCTCAAACGAAGCTACATTGTTCACGAAGCTCATGCTTTTCTCGCTCTTAACTGAAAAGCAATGGATGTTAGAGGACCTGTGGTTTGTATCAGTTTCAGAAACAGAGTTGAACTAGATATGGTCCGTGTGTGTAGGAAACACAGTACTTTTGTTCTGAGCACACTCACGTTTCCCTCTGTATGAGAGACTCTAGAAAACAAGAGCATGCTTCTTGCTCTAAAGCAGAGTGTGTTTCATGACTGAGAACTGTGCTGTGTGTTTCCCTTAAGAAACAGAGTTAAATGCCCAGATCTGTGTCTTCCTACAAGCAAGATTTCTTTTCAGGTAAATGCAGTCACTTTTCAGCTCAAACAAACTACATTGTTCACCAAGCTCACACGTTTTTTCCTCTCAACTGAAAAGCAATGGATGTTAGAGGATCTGTGGTTCCTATCAGTTTCAGAAATAGAGTTGAACTAGATATGGTCCGTGTGTTTAGGAAAAACAATTCTTTTGTTCTGAGCACACTCACGTTTCCCTCTGTATGAGAGACTCTAGAAAAAAAGAGCGAGCTTCTTGCTCTAAAGCAGAGTGTGTTTCATGAATGAGAACTGTGCTGTGTGTTTCCCTTCAGAAACGGAGTTAAATGCCCTGCTCTGTGTCTTCCTACAAGCAAGAATTCGTTTCAGGTAAATGCAGTCACTTTTCAGCTCAAACAAACTACATTGTTCACCAAGCTCACACGTTTTTTGCTCTCAACTGAAAAGCATTGGATGTTAGAGGACCTGTGGTTTGTATCAGTTTCAGAAAGAGAGTTGAACTAGATAGGGTCCGTGTGTGTAGGAAACACAGTTCTTTTATTCTGAGCACACTCACGTTTCCCTCTTTATGAGAGAGTCTAGAAAGCAAGAGCGTGCTTCTTGCTCTAAAGCAGAGTGTGTTTCATGGATGAGAACTGTGCTGTGTGTTTCCCTTCAGACACAGAGTTAAATGCAAGGCTCTGTGTCTTCCTACAAGCAAGATTCAGTTTCAGGTAAACGCAGTCACTTTTCAGCTCAAACGAAGCTACATTGTTCACGAAGCTCACACGGTTCTCGCTCTTACCTGAAAATCATTGGATGTTAGAGGACCTGTGGTTTTTATCAGTTTCAGCAACAGAGTTGAACAAGATAGGGTCCTTGTGTGTAGGAAACACAGTTCTATTATTCTGAGCACACACACGTTTCCCTCTATTTGAGAGAATCTAGAAAGCAAGAGCATGCTTCTTGCTATAAAACAGAGTGTGTTTCATGGATGAAGACTGGGCTGTGTGTTTCCCTTTACAAACGGTGTTAAATGCCCGGATTGTGTCTTCCTACAAGCAAGAGTACTTTTCAGCTCAAAGCAAGCTACATTGTTCAAGATGCTCACACGTTTCTCGCTCTTAACTGAAAGGCATTGGGTGTGAGAGGACCTGTGGTTTGTATCAGTTTCAGAAACAGAGTTGAACTATATATGGCCCGTGTGTGTAGGGAACACAGTTCTTTTGTTCTGAGCACACTCATGTTTCCCTCTGTATGAGAGAGTCTAGAAAGCAAGAGCGTGCTTCTTGCTCTAAAGGAGAGTGTGTTTCATGGATGAGAACTGTGCTGTGTGTTTCCCTTTACAAACGGTGTTAAATGCCAGTGTCTGTGACTTCCTACAAACAAGACTTCGTTTCAGGTAAACGAGGTCACTTTTCAGCTCAAAGGAAGCTACATTGTTCACGAAGCTCACACGTTTCTCGCTCTTAACTGAAAAGCATTGGATGTTAGAGGACCTGTGGTTTGTATCAGTTTCAGAAAGAGAGTTGAACTAGATATGGTCCGTGTGTGTAGGAAACACAATTCTTTTGTTCTGAGCACACTCACGTTTCCCTCTGTATGAGAGAATCTAGAAAGCAAGAGCGTGCTTCTTGCTCTAAAGCAGAGTGTGTTTCCCAGATGAGAATTGTGCTGTGTGTTTCCCTTAAGAAACAGAGTTAAATGCCCAGATCTGTGTCTTCCTACAAGCCAGATTTCTTTTCAGATAATTGCAGTCACTTTTCAGCTCAAACAAACTACATTGTTCACCAAGCTCACACGTTTTTTGCTCTCAACTGAAAAGCATTGGATGTTAGAGGACCTGTGGTTCCTATCAGTTTCAGAAATAGAGTTGAACTAGATATGGTCCGTGTGTTTAGGAAAAACAATTCTTTTGTTCTGAGCACACTCACGTTTCCCTCTGTATGAGAGACTCTAGAAAAAAAGAGCGAGCTTCTTGCTCTAAAGCAGAGTGTGTTTCATGAATGAGAACTGTGCTGTGTGTTTCCCTTCAGAAACGGAGTTAAATGCCCTGCTCTGTGTCTTCCTACAAGCAAGAATTCGTTTCAGGTAAACGCAGTCACTTTTCAGCTCAAAGGAAGCTACATTATTCACGAAGCTCACACGTTTCTCGCTCTTAACTGAAAAGCATTGGATGTTAGAGGACCTGTGGTTTGTATCAGTTTCAGAAAGAGAGTTGAACTAGATATGGTCCGTGTGTGTAGGAAACACAATTCTTTTGTTCTGAGCACACTCACGTTTCCCTCTGTATGAGAGAATCTAGAAAGCAAGAGCGTGCTTCTTGCTCTAAAGCAGAGTGTGTTTCCCGGATGAGAACTGTGCTGTGTGTTTCCCTTCAGACACAGAGTTAAATGCCCGGCTCTGTGTCTTCCTACAAGCAAGATTCAGTTTCAGGTAAACGCAGTCACTTTTCAGCTCAAACGAAGCTACATTGTTCACGAAGCTTACACGTTTCTCGCTCTTACCTGAAAATCATTGGAGGTTAGAGTACCTGTGGTTTTTATCAGTTTCAGAAACAGAGTTGAACAAGATAGGTTCCGTGTGTGTAGGAAACACAGTTCTATTATTCTGAGCACACACACGTTTCCCTCTGTTTGAGAGAATCTAGAAAGCAAGAGCATGCTTCTTGCTATAAAACAGAGTGTGTTTCATGGATGAGGACTGTGCTGTGTGTTTCCCTTTACAAACGGTGTTAAATGCCAAGGTCTGTGTCTTCCTACAAGCAAGACTTCATTTCAGATAAACGCAGTCACTTTTCAGCTCAAACGAAGCTACATTGTTCACAAAGCTCACACGTTTCTCGCTCTTAACTGAAAAGCATTGGATGTTAGAGGACTTGTGGTTTTTATAAGTTTCAGATACAGAGTTGAACTAGATAGGGTCCGTGTGTGTAGGAAACACAGTTCTTTATTCTGAGCACACTCACGTTTCCCTCTGTATGAGAGAATCTAGAAAGCAAGAGCGTGCTTCTTGCTCTAAAGCACAGTGTGTTTCCCGGATGAGAACTGTGCTGTGTGTTTCCCTTCAGACACAGAGTTAAATGCCCGGCTCTGTGTCTTCCTACAAGCAAGACATCGTTTCAGGTAAACGCAGTCACTTTTCAGCTCAAACGAAGCTACATTGTTCCCGAAGCTCACACGGTTCTCGCTCTTACCTGAAAATCATTGGATGTTAGAGGACCTGTGGTTTTTATCAGTTTCAGCAACAGAGTTGAACAAGATAGGGTCCGTGTGTGTAGGACACACAGTTCTATTATTCTGAGCACACACACGTTTCCCTCTATTTGAGAGAATCTAGAAACAAGAGCATGCTTCTTGCTATAAAACAGAGTGTGTTTCATGGATGAGGACTGGGCTGTGTGTTTCACTTTCCAAACGGTGTTAAATGCCAAGGTCTGTGTCTTCCTACAAGCAAGACTTCATTTCAGATAAACGCAGTCACTTTTCAGCTCAAACGAAGCTACATTGTTCACGAAGCTCACACATTTCTCGCTCTTAACTGAAAAGCATTGGATGTTAGAGGACCTTTGGTTTGTATCAGTTTCAGAAACAGAGTTGAACTAGATAGGGTCCGTGTGTGTAGGGAACACAGTTCTTTTGTTCTGAGCACACTCATGTTTCCCTCTGTATGAGAGACTCTAGAAAGCAAGAGCGTGCTTCTTGCTCTAAAGCAGAGTGTGGTTCATGAATGAGAACTCTGCTGTGTGTTTCCCTTCAGAAACGGAGTTAAATGCCTGCCTCTGTGTCTTCATACAAGCCAGACTCGGTTTCAGGTAAACGCAGTTACTTTTCAGCTCAAAGATAGCTACATTGTTCATGAAGCTCACACGTTTCTCGCTCTTCACTGAAAAGCATTGGTTGTTAAAGGACCTGTGGTTTGTATCAGTTTCAGAAACAGAGTTGAACTAGATATGGTCCGTGTGTGTAGAAAACTCAGTACTTTTGTTCTGAGCACACTCACGTTTCCCTCTGTATGAGAGACTCTAGAAAGCAAGAGCATGCTTCTTGCTCTAAAGCAGAGAGTGTTTCATGAATGAGAACTGTGTTGCGTGTTCCCCTTCAGAATCGGAGTTAAATGCCCGGCTCTGTGTCTTCCTACAAGCAAGAGTACTTTTCAGCTTAAACTAAGCTACATTGTTCACAAAGCTCACAAGTTTCTCGCTCTTAACTTAAAAGCATTGTATGTAGGAGGACCTGTGGTTTGTATCAGTTTCAGAAATAGAGTTGAATTAGAAATGGTCTGTGTGGGTAGGAAACACAGTACTTTTGTTCTGATCACACTCACGTTTCCCTCTGTATGAGAGACTCTAGAAAGCAAGAGCGTGCTTCTTGCTCTAAAGCAGAGTGTTTTTCATGGATGAGAACTGTGCTGTGTGTTTCCCTTTACAAATGGCGTTAAATGCCAGGGTCTGTGTCTTCCTACAAACAAGACTTCGTTTCAGGTAAACGAGGTCACTTTTCAGCTCAAAGCAAGCTACATTGTTCACGAAGCTTACACGTTTCTCGCTCTTAACTGAAAGGCATTGGGTGTTAGAGGACCTGTGGTTTGTATCAGTTTCAGAAACAGAGTTGAACTATATATGGCCCGTGTGTGTAGGGAACACAGTTCTTTTGTTCTGAGCACACTCATGTTTCCCTCTGTATGAGAGAGTCTAGAAAGCAAGAGCGTGCTTCTTGCTCTAAAGGAGAGTGTGTTTCATGGATGAGAACTGTGCTGTGTGTTTCCCTTTACAAACGGTGTTAAATGCCAGTGTCTGTGACTTCCTACAAACAAGATTTCGTTTCAGGTAAACGAGGTCACTTTTCAGCTCAAAGGAAGCTACATTGTTCACGAAGCTCACACGTTTCTCGCTCTTAACTGAAAAGCATTGGATGTTAGAGGACTTGTGGTTTGTATAAGTTTCAGAAACAGAGTTGAACTAGATAGGGTCCGTGTGTGTAGGAAACACAGTTCTTTATTCTGAGCACACTCACTTTTCCCTCTGTATGAGAGAATCTAGAAAGCAAGAGCGTGCTTCTTGCTCTAAAGGAGAGTGTGTTTCCCAGATGAGAACTGTGCTGTGTGTTTCCCTTCAGAAACAGAGTTAAATCCCCGGCTCTGTGACTCCCTACAAGCAAGAGTACTTTTCAGCTCAAACGAAGCTACATTGTTCACGAAGCTCACACATTTCTCGCTCTTAACTGAAAAGCAATGGATGTTAGAGGACCTGTGGTTTGTATCAGTTTCAGAAACAGAGTTGAACTAGATATGGTCCGTGTGTGTAGGAAACACAGTACTTTTGTTCTGAGCACACTCACGTTTCCCTCTGTATGAGAGACTCTAGAAAACAAGAGCATGCTTCTTGCTCTAAAGCAGAGTGTGTTTCATGACTGAGAACTGTGCTGTGTGTTTCCCTTAAGAAACAGAGTTAAATGCCCAGATCTGTGTCTTCCTACAAGCAAGATTCAGTTTCAGGTAAACGCAGTCACTTTTCAGCTCAAACAAACTACATTGTTCACCAAGCTCACACGTTTTTTGCTCTCAACTGAAAAGCATTGGATGTTAGAGGACCTGTGGTTTTTATCAGTTTCAGAAATAGAGTTGAACTAGATAGGGTCCGTGTGTGTAGGAAACACAGTTCTATTATTCTGAGCACACACACGTTTCCCTCTGTTTGAGAGAATCTAGAAAGCAAGAGCATGCTTCTTGCTATAAAACAGAGTGTGTTTCATGGATGAGGACTGTGCTGTGTGTTTCCCTTTACAAACGGTGTTAAATTCCAAGGTCTGTGTCTTCCTACAAGCAAGACTTCATTTCAGATAAACGCAGTCACTTTTCAGCTCAAACGAAGCTACATTGTTCACGAAGCTCACACGTTTCTCGCTCTTAACTGAAAAGCATTGGATGTTAGAGGAACTTTGGTTTGTATCAGTTTCAGAAACAGAGTTGAACTAGATAGGGTCCGTGTGTGTAGGGAACACAGTTCTTTTGTTCTGAGCACACTCATGTTTCCCTCTGTATGAGAGACTCTAGAAAGCAAGAGCGTGCTTCTTGCTCTAAAACAGAGTGTGTTTCATGAATGAGAACTGTGCTGTGTATTCCCCTTCAGAAACGGAGTGAAATGCCCGGATCTGTGTCTTCCTACAAGCAAGACTTCGTTTCAGGTAAAGGCAGTCACTTTTCAGCTCAAACGAAGCTACATTGTTCACGAAGCTCACACGTTTCTTGCTCTTAACTGAAAAGCATTGGATGTTAGAGGACCTGTGGTTTGTATCAGTTTCAGAAACAGAGTTGAACTAGATTTGGTCCGTGTGTGTAGGAAACACAGTTCTTTTGTTCTGAGCACACTCACGTTTCCCTCTGTATGAGAGAGTCTAGAAAGCAAGAGCATGCTTCTTGCTCTAAAGCAGAGTGTGTTTCATGGATGAGGACTGTGCTGTGTGTTTCCCTTTACAAACGGTATTAAATGCCAGGGTCTGTGTCTTCCTACAACCAAGACTTCATTTCAGGTAAACGCAGTCACTTTTCAGCTCAAATGAAGCTACATTGTTCACTAAGCTCACACGTTTCTCGCTCTTAACTGAAAAGCATTGGATGTTAGAGGACCTGTGGTTTGTATCAGTTTCAGAAACAGAGTTGAACTAGATATGGTCCGTGTGGGTAGGACACACAGTACATTTGTTCTGGGCACACTCACGTTTCCCTCTGTATGAGAGACTCTAGAAAGCAAGAGCATGATTCTTGCTCTAAAGCAGAGTGTGTTTCATGAATGAGAACTGTGCTGTGTGTTTCCCTTCAGAAACGGAGTTAAATGCCTGTCTCTGTGTCTTCCTACAAGCAAGACTCGGTTTCAGGTAAACACAGTCACTTTTCAGCTCAAACGAAGCTACATTGTTCATGAAGCTCACACGTTTCTCGCTCTTCACTGAAAAGCATTGGTTGTTAAAGGACCTGTGGTTTGTATCAGTTTCAGAAACAGAGTTGAACTATATATGGCCCGTGTGTGTAGGGAACACAGTTCTTTTGTTCTGAGCACACTCATGTTTCCCTCTGTATGAGAGAGTCTAGAAAGCAAGAGCGTGCTTCTTGCTCTAAAGCAGAGTGTGTTTCATGGATGAGGACTGTGCTGTGTGTTTCCCTTTACAAACGGTATTAAATGCCTGGCTCTGTGTCTTCCTACAACCAAGACTTCATTTCAGGTAAACGCAGTCACTTTTCAGCTCAAATGAAGCTACATTGTTCACGAAGCTCTCACGTTTCTCACTCTTAACTGAAAAGCATTGGATGTTAGAGGACCTGTGGTTTTTATCAGTTTCAGCAAGAGAGTTGAACAAGATAGGGTCCGTGTGTGTAGGAAACACAGTTCTATTATTCTGAGCACACACACGTTTCCCTCTATTTGAGAGAATCTAGAAAGCAAGAGCATGCTTCTTGCTATAAAACAGAGTGTGTTTCATGGACGAGGACTGGGCTGTGTGTTTCACTTTACAAACGGTGTTAAATGCCAAGGTCTGTGTCTTCCTACAAGCAAGACTTCATTTCAGATAAACGCAGTCACTTTTCAGCTCAAACGAAGCTACATTGTTCACGAAGCTCACACGTTTCTCGCTCTTAACTGAAAAGCATTGGATGTTAGAGGACCTTTGGTTTGTATCAGTTTCAGAAACAGAGTTGAACTAGATAGGGTCCGTGTGTGTAGGGAACACAGTTCTTTTGTTCTGAGCACACTCATGTTTCCCTCTGTATGAGAGACTCTAGAAAGCAAGAGCGTGCTTCTTGCTCTAAAGCAGAGTGTGGTTCATGAATGAGAACTCTGCTGTGTGTTTCCCTTCAGAAACGGAGTTAAATGCCCGGCTCTGTGTCTTCCTACAAGCAAGAGTACTTTTCAGCTTAAACGAAGCTACATTGTTCACAAAGCTCACAAGTTTCTCGCTCTTAACTTAAAAGCATTGTATGTAGGAGGACCTGTGGTTTGTATCAGTTTCAGAAATAGAGTTGAATTAGAAATGGTCTGTGTGGGTAGGAAACACAGTACTTTTGTTCTGAGCACACTCACGTTTCCCTCTGTATGAGAGACTCTAGAAAGCAAGAGCGTGCTTCTTGCTCTAAAGCAGAGTGTGTTTCATGGATGAGAACTGTGCTGTGTGTTTCCCTTTACAAACGGCGTTAAATGCCAGGGTCTGTGTCTTCCTACAAACAAGACTTCGTTTCAGGTAAAGGAAGTCACTTTTCAGCTCAAAGCAAGCTACATTGTTCACGAAGCTCATGCGTTTCTCGCTCTTAACTGAAAAGCAATGGATGTTAGAGGACCTGTGGTTTGTATCAGTTTCAGAAACAGAGTTGAACTAGATATGGTCCGTGTGTGTAGGAAACACAGTACTTTTGTTCTGAGCACACTCACGTTTCCCTCTGTATGAGAGACTCTAGAAAACAAGAGCATGCTTCTTGCTCTAAAGCAGAGTGTGTTTCATGACTGAGAACTGTGCTGTGTGTTTCCCTTAAGAAACAGAGTTAAATGCCCAGATCTGTGTCTTCCTACAAGCAAGATTTCTTTTCAGGTAAATGCAGTCACTTTTCAGCTCAAACAAACTACATTGTTCACCAAGCTCACACGTATTTTCCTCTCAACTGAAAATCAATGGATGTTAGAGGACCTGTGGTTCCTATCAGTTTCAGAAATAGAGTTGAACTAGATATGGTCCGTGTGTTTAGGAAAAACAATTCTTTTGTTCTGAGCACACTCACGTTTCCCTCTGTATGAGAGACTCTAGAAAAAAAGAGCGAGCTTCTTGCTCTAAAGCAGAGTGTGTTTCATGAATGAGAACTGTGCTGTGTGTTTCCCTTCAGAAACGGAGTTAAATGCCCTGCTCTGTGTCTTCCTACAAGCAAGAATTCGTTTCAGGTAAATGCAGTCACTTTTCAGCTCAAACAAACTACATTGTTCACCAAGCTCACACGTTTTTTGCTCTCAACTGAAAAGCATTGGATGTTAGAGGACCTGTGGTTTGTATCAGTTTCAGAAACAGAGTTGAACTAGATATGTTCCGTGTGGGTAGGAAACACAGTACATTTGTTCTGAGCACTCTCACGTTTCCCTCTGTATGAGAGACTCTAGAAAGCAAGAGCATGCCTCTTGCTCTAAAGCAGAGTGTGGTTCATGAATGAGAACTCTGCTGTGTGTTTCCCTTCAGAAACGGAGTTAAATGCCTGGCTCTGTGTCTTCATAAACGCCAGACTCGGTTTCAGGTAAACGCAGTTACTTTTCTGCTCAAACGAAGCTACATTGTTCACCAAGCTCACACGTTTCTCGCTCTTAACTGAAAAGCATTGGATGTTAGAGGACCTGTGGTTTGTATCAGTTTCAGAAACAGTGTTGAACTAGATAGGGTCCGTGTGTGTAGGAAACACAGTTCTTTTATTCTGAGCACACTCACGTTTCCCTCTTTATGAGAGAGTCTAGAAAGCAAGAGCGTGCTTCTTGCTCTAAAGCAGAGTGTGTTTCATGGATGAGAACTGTGCTGTGTGTTTCCCTTCAGACACAGAGTTAAATGCAAGGCTCTGTGTCTTCCTACAAGCAAGATTCAGTTTCAGGTAAACGCAGTCACTTTTCAGCTCAAACGAAGCTACATTGTTCACGAAGCTCACACGGTTTCTCTCTTACCTGAAAATCATTGGATGTTAGAGGACCTGTGGTTTTTATCAGTTTCAGCAACAGAGTTGAACAAGATAGGGTCCTTGTGTGTAGGAAACACAGTTCTATTATTCTGAGCACACACACGTTTCCCTCTATTTGAGAGAATCTAGAAAGCAAGAGCATGCTTCTTGCTATAAAACAGAGTGTGTTTCATGGATGAAGACTGGGCTGTGTGTTTCCCTTTACAAACGGTGTTAAATGCCCGGATTGTGTCTTCCTACAAGCAAGAGTACTTTTCAGCTCAAAGCAAGCTACATTGTTCAAGAAGCTCACACGTTTCTCGCTCTTAACTGAAAGGCATTGGGTGTGAGAGGACCTGTGGTTTGTATCAGTTTCAGAAACAGAGTTGAACTATATATGGCCCGTGTGTGTAGGGAACACAGTTCTTTTGTTCTGAGCACACTCATGTTTCCCTCTGTATGAGAGAGTCTAGAAAGCAAGAGCGTGCTTCTTGCTCTAAAGGAGAGTGTGTTTCATGGATGAGAACTGTGCTGTGTGTTTCCCTTTACAAACGGTGTTAAATGCCAGTGTCTGTGACTTCCTACAAACAAGACTTCGTTTCAGGTAAACGAGGTCACTTTTCAGCTCAAAGGAAGCTACATTGTTCACGAAGCTCACACGTTTCTCGCTCTTAACTGAAAAGCATTGGATGTTAGAGAACCTGTGGTTTGTATCAGTTTCAGAAAGAGAGTTGAACTAGATATGGTCCGTGTGTGTAGGAAACACAATTCTTTTGTTCTGAGCACACTCACGTTTCCCTCTGTATGAGAGAATCTAGAAAGCAAGAGCGTGCTTCTTGCTCTAAAGCAGAGTGTGTTTCCCAGATGAGAATTGTGCTGTGTGTTTCCCTTAAGAAACAGAGTTAAATGCCCAGATCTGTGTCTTCCTACAAGCAAGATTTCTTTTCAGATAATTGCAGTCACTTTTCAGCTCAAACAAACTACATTGTTCACCAAGCTCACACGTTTTTTGCTCTCAACTGAAAAGCATTGGATGTTAGAGGACCTGTGGTTCCTATCAGTTTCAGAAATAGAGTTGAACTAGATATGGTCCGTGTGTTTAGGAAAAACAATTCTTTTGTTCTGAGCACACTCACGTTTCCCTCTGTATGAGAGACTCTAGAAAAAAAGAGCGAGCTTCTTGCTCTAAAGCAGAGTGTGTTTCATGAATGAGAACTGTGCTGTGTGTTTCCCTTCAGAAACGGAGTTAAATGCCCTGCTCTGTGTCTTCCTACAAGCAAGAATTCGTTTCAGGTAAACGCAGTCACTTTTCAGCTCAAAGGAAGCTACATTGTTCACGAAGCTCACACGTTTCTCGCTCTTAACTGAAAAGCATTGGATGTTAGAGGACCTGTGGTTTGTATCAGTTTCAGAAAGAGAGTTGAACTAGATATGGTCCGTGTGTGTAGGAAACACAATTCTTTTGTTCTGAGCACACTCACGTTTCCCTCTGTATGAGAGAATCTAGAAAGCAAGAGCGTGCTTCTTGCTCTAAAGCAGAGTGTGTTTCCAGGATGAGAACTGTGCTGTGTGTTTCCCTTCAGACACAGAGTTAAATGCCCGGCTCTGTGTCTTCCTACAAGCAAGATTCAGTTTCAGGTAAACGCAGTCACTTTTCAGCTCAAACGAAGCTACATTGTTCACGAAGCTTACACGTTTCTCGCTCTTACCTGAAAATCATTGGAGGTTAGAGTACCTGTGGTTTTTATCAGTTTCAGAAACAGAGTTGAACAAGATAGGTTCCGTGTGTGTAGGAAACACAGTTCTATTATTCTGAGCACACACACGTTTCCCTCTGTTTGAGAGAATCTAGAAAGCAAGAGCATGCTTCTTGCTATAAAACAGAGTGTGTTTCATGGATGAGGACTGTGCTGTGTGTTTCCCTTTACAAACGGTGTTAAATGCCAAGGTCTGTGTCTTCCTACAAGCAAGACTTCATTTCAGATAAACGCAGTCACTTTTCAGCTCAAACGAAGCTACATTGTTCACAAAGCTCACACGTTTCTCGCTCTTAACTGAAAAGCATTGGATGTTAGAGCAACTTTGGTTTGTATCAGTTTCAGAAACAGAGTTGAACTAGATAGGGTCCGTGTGTGTAAGGAACACAGTTCTTTTGTTCTGAGCACACTCATGTTTCCCTCTGTATGAGAGACTCTAGAAAGCAAGAGCGTGCTTCTTGCTCTAAAACAGAGTGTGTTTCATGAATGAGAACTGTGCTGTGTATTCCCCATCAGAAACGGAGTGAAATGCCCGGATCTGTGTCTTCCTACAAGCAAGACTTCGTTTCAGGTAAAGGCAGTCACTTTTCAGCTCAAACGAAGCTACATTTTTCACGAAGCTCACACGTTTCTTGCTCTTAACTGAAAAGCATTGGATGTTAGAGGACCTGTGGTTTGTATCAGTTTCAGAAACAGAGTTGAACTAGATTTGGTCCGTGTGTGTAGGAAACACAGTTCTTTTGTTCTGAGCACACTCACGTTTCCCTCTGTATGAGAGAGTCTAGAAAGCAAGAGCATGCTTCTTACTCTAAAGCAGAGTGTGTTTCATGGATGAGGACTGTGCTGTGTGTTTCCCTTTACAAACGGTATTAAATGCCTGGCTCTGTGTCTTCCTACAACCAAGACTTCATTTCAGGTAAACGCAGTCACTTTTCAGCTCAAATGAAGCTACATTGTTCACGAAGCTCTCACGTTACTCACTCTTAACTGAAAAGCATTGGATGTTAGAGGACCTGTGGTTTTTATCAGTTTCAGCAAGAGAGTTGAACAAGATAGGGTCCGTGTGTGTAGGAAACACAGTTCTATTATTCTGAGCACACACACGTTTCCCTCTATTTGAGAGAATCTAGAAAGCAAGAGCATGCTTCTTGCTCTAAAGCAGAGTGTGTTTCATGAATGAGAACTGTGCTGTGTGTTTCCCTTCAGAAACGGAGTTAAATGCCCTGCTCTGTGTCTTCCTACAAGCAAGTGTACTTTTCAGCTTAAACGAAGCTACATTGTTCACAAAGCTCACAAGTTTCTCGCTCTTAACTTAAAAGCATTGTATGTGGGAGGACCTGTGGTTTGTATCAGTTTCAGAAACAGAGTTGAACTATATATGGCCCGTGTGTGTAGGGAACACAGTTCTTTTGTTCTGAGCACACTCATGTTTCCCTCTGTATGAGAGAGTCTAGACAGCAAGAGCGTGCTTCTTGCTCTAAAGGAGAGTGTGTTTCATGGATGAGAACTGTGCTGTGTGTTTCCCTTTACAAACGGTGTTAAATGCCAGTGTCTGTGACTTCCTACAAACAAGACTTCGTTTCAGGTAAAGGAGGTCAATTTTCAGCTCAAAGGAAGCTACATTGTTCACGAAGCTCACACGTTTCTCGCTCTTAACTGAAAAGCATTGGATGTTAGAGGACTTGTGGTTTGTATAAGTTTCAGAAACAGAGTTGAACTAGATAGGGTCCGTGTGTGTAGGAAACACAGTTCTTTATTCTGAGCACACTCACTTTTCCCTCTGTATGAGAGAATCTAGAAAGCAAGAGCGTGCTTCTTGCTCTAAAGCAGAGTGTGTTTCCCAGATGAGAACTGTGCTGTGTGTTTCCCTTCAGAAACGGAGTTAAATGCCCGGCTCTGTGACTCCCTACAAGCAAGAGTACTTTTCAGCTCAAACGAAGCTACATTGTTCACGAAGCTCACACATTTCTCGCTCTTAACTGAAAAGCAATGGATGTTAGAGGACCTGTGGTTTGTATCAGTTTCAGAAACAGAGTTGAACTAGATATGGTCCGTGTGTGTAGGAAACACAGTACTTTTGTTCTGAGCACACTCACGTTTCCCTCTCTATGAGAGACTCTAGAAAACAAGAGCATGCTTCTTGCTCTAAAGCAGAGTGTGTTTCATGACTGAGAACTGTGCTGTGTGTTTCCCTTAAGAAACAGAGTTAAATGCCCAGATCTGTGTCTTGCTACAAGCAAGATTTCTTTTCAGGTAAATGCAGTCACTTTTCAGCTCAAACAAACTACATTGTTCACCAAGCTCACACGTTTTTTCCTCTCAACTGAAAAGCATTGGATGTTAGAGGACCTGTGGTTCCTATCAGTTTCAGAAATAGAGTTGAACTAGATATGGTCCGTGTGTTTAGGAAAAACAATTCTTTTGTTCTGAGCACACTCACGTTTCCCTCTGTATGAGAGACTCTAGAAAAAAAGAGCGAGCTTCTTGCACTAAAGCAGAGTGTGTTTCATGAATGAGAACTGTGCTGTGTGTTTCCCTTCAGAAACGGAGTTAAATGCCCTGCTCTGTGTCTTCCTACAAGCAAGAATTCGTTTCAGGTAAATGCAGTCACTTTTCAGCTCAAAGGAAGCTACATTGTTCACCAAGCTCACACGTTTTTTGCTCTCAACTGAAAAGCATTGGATGTTAGAGGACCTGTGGTTTGTATCAGTTTCAGAAAGAGAGTTGAACTAGATAGGGTCCGTGTGTGTAGGAAACACAATTCTTTTGTTCTGAGCACACTCACGTTTCCCTCTGTATGAGAGACTCTAGAAAGAAAGAGCATGCTTCTTGCTATAAAGCAGAGTGTGTTTCATGGATTAGAACTGTGCTGTGTTTTTCCCCTCAGAAACGGAGTTAAATGCCAGGGTCTGTGTCTTCCTACAATCAAGACTCGTTTCAGGTAAACGCAGTCACTTTTCAGCTCAAACAAAGCTACATTGTTCACGAAGCTCTCACGTTTCTCACTCTTAACTGAAAAGCATTGGATGTTAGAGGACTTGTGGTTTTTATAAGTTTCAGATACAGAGTTGAACTAGATAGGGTCCGTGTGTGTAGGAAACACAGTTCTTTATTCTGAGCACACTCACGTTTCCCTCTGTATGAGAGAATCTAGAAAGCAAGAGCGTGCTTCTTACTCTGAAGCACAGTGTGTTTCCCGGATGAGAACTGTGCTGTGTGTTTCCCTTCAGACAAAGAGTTAAATGCCCGGCTCTGTGTCTTCCTACAAGCAAGATTCAGTTTCAGGTAAACGCAGTCACTTTTCAGCTCAAACGAAGCTACATTGTTCACGAAGCTTACACGTTTCTCGCTCTTACCTGAAAATCATTGGAGGTTAGAGTACCTGTGGTTTTTATCAGTTTCAGAAACAGAGTTGAACAAGATAGGGTCCGTGTGTGTAGGAAACACTGTTCTATTATTCTGAGCACACACACGTTTCCCTCTGTTTGAGAGAATCTAGAAAGCAAGAGCATGCTTCTTGCTATAAAACAGAGTGTGTTTCATGGATGAGGACTGTGCTGTGTGTTTCCCTTTACAAACGGTGTTAAATTCCAAGGTCTGTGTCTTCCTACAAGCAAGACTTCATTTCAGATAAACGCAGTCACTTTTCAGCTCAAAAGAAGCTACATTGTTCACGAAGCTCACACGTTTCTCGCTCTTAACTAAAAAGCATTGGATGTTAGAGGAACTTTGGTTTGTATCAGTTTCAGAAACAGAGTTGAACTAGATAGGGTCCGTGTGTGTAGGGAACACAGTTCTTTTGTTCTGAGCACACTCATGTTTCCCTCTGTATGAGAAAATCTAGAAAGCATGAGCGTGCTTCTTGCTCTAAAACAGAGTGTGTTTCATGAATGAGAACTGTGCTGTGTATTCCCCTTCAGAAACGGAGTGAAATGCCCGGATCTGTGTCTTCCTACAAGCAAGACTTCGTTTCAGGTAAAGGCAGTCACTTTTCAGCTCAAACGAAGCTACATTGTTCACGAAGCTCACACGTTTCTTGCTCTTAACTGAAAAGCATTGGATGTTAGAGGACCTGTGGTTTGTATCAGTTCAGAAACAGAGTTGAACTAGATTTGGTCCGTGTGTGTCTAGGAAACACAGTTCTTTTGTTCTGAGCACACTCACGTTTTCCTCTGTATGAGAGAGTCTAGAAAGCAAGAGCATGCTTCTTGCTCTAAACCAGAGTGTGTTTCATGGATGAGGACTGTGCTGTGTGTTTCACTTTACAAACGGTATTAAATGCCAGGGTCTGTGTCTTCCTACAACCAAGACTTCATTTCAGGTAAACGCAGTCACTTTTCAGCTCAAAGGAAGCTACATTGTTCACGAAGCTCACACGTTTCTCGCTCTTAACTGAAAAGCATTGGATGTTAGAGGACCTGTGGTTTGTATCAGTTTCAGAAAGAGAGTTGAACTAGATATGGTCCGTGTGTGTAGGAAACACAATTCTTTTGTTCTGAGCACACTCACGTTTCCCTCTGTATGAGAGACTCTAGAAAGCAAGAGCATGCTTCTTGCTATAAGGCAGAGTGTGTTTCAAGGATTAGAACTGTGCTGTGTTTTTCCCCTCAGAAACGGAGTTAAATGCCAGGGTCTGTGTCTTCCTACAATCAAGACTCGTTTCAGGTAAACGCAGTCACTTTTCAGCTCAAACCAAGCTACATTGTTCACGAAGCTCACACGTTTCTCGCTCTTAACTGAAAAGCATTGGATGTTAGAGGACTTGTGGTTTTTATAAGTTTCAGATACAGAGTTGAACTAGATAGGGTCCGTGTGTGTAGGAAACACAGTTCTTTATTCTGAGCACACTCACGTTTCCCTCTGTATGAGAGAATCTAGAAAGCAAGAGCGTGCTTCTTGCTCTAAAGCACAGTGTGTTTCCCGGATGAGAACTGTACTGTGTGTTTCCCTTCAGACACAGAGTTAAATGCCCGGCTCTGTGTCTTCCTACAAGCAAGATTCAGTTTCAGGTAAACGCAGTCACTTTTCAGCTCAAACGAAGCTACATTGTTCCCGAAGCTCACACGGTTCTCGCTCTTACCTGAAAATCATTGGATGTTAGAGCACCTGTGGTTTTTATCAGTTTCAGCAACAGAGTTGAACAAGATAGGGTCCGTGTGTGTAGGACACACAGTTCTATTATTCTGAGCACACACACGTTTCCCTCTATTTGAGAGAATCTAGAAACAAGAGCATGCTTCTTGCTATAAAACAGAGTGTGTTTCATGGATGAGGACTGGGCTGTGTGTTTCACTTTACAAACGGTGTTAAATGCCAAGGTCTGTGTCTTCCTACAAGCAAGACTTCATTTCAGATAAACGCAGTCACTTTTCAGCTCAAACGAAGCTACATTGTTCACGAAGCTCACACGTTTCTCGCTCTTAACTGAAAAGCATTGGATGTTAGAGGACCTTTGGTTTGTATCAGTTTCAGAAACAGAGTTGAACTAGATAGGGTCCGTGTGTGTAGGGAACACAGTTCTTTTGTTCTGAGCACACTCATGTTTCCCTCTGTATGAGAGACTCTAGAAAGCAAGAGCGTGCTTCTTGCTCTAAAGCAGAGTGTGGTTCATGAATGAGAACTCTGCTGTGTGTTTCCCTTCAGAAACGGAGTTAAATGCCTGCCTCTGTGTCTTCATACAAGCCAGACTCGGTTTCAGGTAAACGCAGTTACTTTTCAGCTCAAAGATAGCTACATTGTTCATGAAGCTCACACGTTTCTCGCTCTTCACTGAAAAGCATTGGTTGTTAAAGGACCTGTGGTTTGTATCAGTTTCAGAAACAGAGTTGAACTAGATATGGTCCGTGTGTGTAGAAAACTCAGTACTTTTGTTCTGAGCACACTCACGTTTCCCTCTGTATGAGAGACTCTAGAAAGCAAGAGCATGCTTCTTGCTCTAAAGCAGAGAGTGTTTCATGAATGAGAACTGTGTTGCGTGTTCCCCTTCAGAATCGGAGTTAAATGCCCGGCTCTGTGTCTTCCTACAAGCAAGAGTACTTTTCAGCTTAAACTAAGCTACATTGTTCACAAAGCTCACAAGTTTCTCGCTCTTAACTTAAAATCATTGTATGTAGGAGGACCTGTGGTTTGTATCAGTTTCAGAAATAGAGTTGAATTAGAAATGGTCTGTGTGGGTAGGAAACACAGTACTTTTGTTCTGATCACACTCACGTTTCCCTCTGTATGAGAGACTCTAGAAAGCAAGAGCGTGCTTCTTGCTCTAAAGCAGAGTGTTTTTCATGGATGAGAACTGTGCTGTGTGTTTCCCTTTACAAACGGCGTTAAATGCCAGGGTCTGTGTCTTCCTACAAACAAGACTTCGTTTCAGGTAAACGAGGTCACTTTTCAGCTCAAAGCAAGCTACATTGTTCACGAAGCTTACACGTTTCTCGCTCTTAACTGAAAAGGCATTGGGTGTTAGAGGACCTGTGGTTTGTATCAGTTTCAGAAACAGAGTTGAACTATATATGGCCCGTGTGTGTAGGGAACACAGTTCTTTTGTTCTGAGCACACTCATGTTTCCCTCTGTATGAGAGAGTCTAGAAAGCAAGAGCGTGCTTCTTGCTCTAAAGGAGAGTGTGTTTCATGGATGAGAACTGTGCTGTGTGTTTCCCTTTACAAACGGTGTTAAATGCCAGTGTCTGTGACTTCCTACAAACAAGACTTCGTTTCAGGTAAACGAGGTCACTTTTCAGCTCAAAGGAAGCTACATTGTTCACGAAGCTCACACGTTTCTCGCTCTTAACTGAAAAGCATTGGATGTTAGAGGACTTGTGGTTTGTATAAGTTTCAGAAACAGAGTTGAACTAGATAGGGTCCGTGTGTGTAGGAAACACAGTTCTTTATTCTGAGCACACTCACTTTTCCCTCTGTATGAGAGAATCTAGAAAGCAAGAGCGTGCTTCTTGCTCTAAAGGAGAGTGTGTTTCCCAGATGAGAACTGTGCTGTGTGTTTCCCTTCAGAAACAGAGTTAAATCCCCGGCTCTGTGACTCCCTACAAGCAAGAGTACTTTTCAGCTCAAACGAAGCTACATTGTTCACGAAGCTCACAAATTTCTCGCTCTTAACTGAAAAGCAATGGATGTTAGAGGACCTGTGGTTTGTATCAGTTTCAGAAACAGAGTTGAACTAGATATGGTCCGTGTGTGTAGGAAACACAGTACTTTTGTTCTGAGCACACTCACGTTTCCCTCTGTATGAGAGACTCTAGAAAACAAGAGCATGCTTCTTGCTATAAAGCAGAGTGTGTTTCATGACTGAGAACTGTGCTGTGTGTTTCCCTTAAGAAACAGAGTTAAATGCCCAGATCTGTGTCTTCCTACAAGCAAGATTCAGTTTCAGGTAAACGCAGTCACTTTTCAGCTCAAACAAACTACATTGTTCACCAAGCTCACACGTTTTTTGCTCTCAACTGAAAAGCATTGGATGTTAGAGGACCTGTGGTTTTTATCAGTTTCAGAAATAGAGTTGAACTAGATAGGGTCCGTGTGTGTAGGAAACACAGTTCTATTATTCTGAGCACACACACGTTTCCCTCTGTTTGAGAGAATCTAGAAAGCAAGAGCATGCTTCTTGCTATAAAACAGAGTGTGTTTCATGGATGAGGACTGTGCTGTGTGTTTCCCTTTACAAACGGTGTTAAATTCCAAGGTCTGTGTCTTCCTACAAGCAAGACTTCATTTCAGATAAACGCAGTCACTTTTCAGCTCAAACGAAGCTACATTGTTCACGAAGCTCACACGTTTCTCGCTCTTAACTGAAAAGCATTGGATGTTAGAGGAACTTTGGTTTGTATCAGTTTCAGAAACAGAGTTGAACTAGATAGGGTCCGTGTGTGTAGGGAACACAGTTCTTTTGTTCTGAGCACACTCATGTTTCCCTCTGTATGAGAGACTCTAGAAAGCAAGAGCGTGCTTCTTGCTCTAAAACAGAGTGTGTTTCATGAATGAGAACTGTGCTGTGTATTCCCCTTCAGAAACGGAGTGAAATGCCCGGATCTGTGTCTTCCTACAAGCAAGACTTCGTTTCAGGTAAAGGCAGTCACTTTTCAGCTCAAACGAAGCTACATTGTTCACGAAGCTCACACGTTTCTTGCTCTTAACTGAAAAGCATTGGATGTTAGAGGACCTGTGGTTTGTATCAGTTTCAGAAACAGAGTTGAACTAGATTTGGTCCGTGTGTGTAGGAAACACAGTTCTTTTGTTCTGAGCACACTCACGTTTCCCTCTGTATGAGAGAGTCTAGAAAGCAAGAGCATGCTTCTTGCTCTAAAGCAGAGTGTGTTTCATGGATGAGGACTGTGCTGTGTGTTTCCCTTTACAAACGGTATTAAATGCCAGGGTCTGTGTCTTCCTACAACCAAGACTTCATTTCAGGTAAACGCAGTCACTTTTCAGCTCAAATGAAGCTACATTGTTCACTAAGCTCACACGTTTCTCGCTCTTAACTGAAAAGCATTGGATGTTAGAGGACCTGTGGTTTGTATCAGTTTCAGAAACAGAGTTGAACTAGATATGGTCCGTGTGGGTAGGACACACAGTACATTTGTTCTGGGCACACTCACGTTTCCCTCTGTATGAGAGACTCTAGAAAGCAAGAGCATGCTTCTTGCTCTAAAGCAGAGTGTGTTTCATGAATGAGAACTGTGCTGTGTGTTTCCCTTCAGAAACGGAGTTAAATGCCTGTCTCTGTGTCTTCCTACAAGCAAGACTCGGTTTCAGGTAAACACAGTCACTTTTCAGCTCAAACGAAGCTACATTGTTCATGAAGCTCACACGTTTCTCGCTCTTCACTGAAAAGCATTGGTTGTTAAAGGACCTGTGGTTTGTATCAGTTTCAGAAACAGAGTTGAACTAGATATGGTCCGTGTGTGTAGAAAACTCAGTACTTTTGTTCTGAGCACACTCACGTTTCCCTCTGTATGAGAGACTCTAGAAAGCAGGAGCATGCTTCTTGCTCTAAAGCAGAGAGTGTTTCATGAATGAGAACTGTGTTGCGAGTTCCCCTTCAGAAACGGAGTTAAATGCCCGGCTCTGTGTCTTCCTACAAGCAAGAGTACTTTTCAGCTTAAACGAAGCTACATTGTTCACAAAGCTCACAAGTTTCTCGCTCTTAACTTAAAAGCATTGTATGTAGGAGGACCTGTGGTTTGTATCAGTTTCAGAAATAGAGTTGAATTAGAAATGGTCTGTGTTGGTAGGAAACACAGTACTTTTGTTCTGAGCACACTCACGTTTCCCTCTGTATGAGAGACTCTAGAAAGCAAGAGCGTGCTTCTTGCTCTAAAGCAGAGTCTGTTTCATGGATGAGAACTGTGCTGTGTGTTTCCCTTTACAAACGGCGTTAAATGCCAGGGTCTGTGTCTTCCTACAAACAAGACTTCGTTTCAGGTAAACGAGGTCACTTTTCAGCTCAAAGCAAGCTACATTGTTCACGAAGCTCACACGTTTCTCGCTCTTAACTGAAAGGCATTGGGTGTTAGAGGACCTGTGGTTTGTATCAGTTTCAGAAACAGAGTTGAACTATATATGGCCCGTGTGTGTAGGGAACACTGTTCTTTTGTTCTGAGCACACTCATGTTTCCCTCCTTATGAGAGAGTCTAGAAAGCAAGAGCGTGCTTCTTGCTCTAAAGAGAGTGTGTTTCATGGATGAGAACTGTGCTGTGTGTTTCCCTTTACAAACGGTGTTAAATGCCAGTGTCTGTGACTTCCTACAAACAAGACTTCGTTTCAGGTAAACGAGGTCACTTTTCAGCTCAAAGGAAGCTACATTGTTCACGAAGCTCACACGTTTCTCGCTCTTAACTGAAAAGCATTGGATGTTAGAGGACTTGTGGTTTGTATAAGTTTCAGAAACAGAGTTGAACTAGATAGGGTCCGTGTGTGTAGGAAACACAGTTCTTTATTCTGAGCACACTCACTTTTCCCTCTGTATGAGAGAATCTAGAAAGCAAGAGCGTGCTTCTTGCTCTAAAGCAGAGTGTGTTTCCCAGATGAGAACTGTGATGTGTGTTTCCCTTCAGAAAAGGAGTTAAATGCCCGGCTCTGTGACTCCCTACAAGCAAGAGTACTATTCAGCTCAAACGAAACTACACTGTTCACGAAGCTCACACGTTTCTCGCTCTTAACTGAAAAGCAATGGATGTTAGAGGACCTGTGGTTTGTATCAGTTTCAGAAACAGAGTTGAACTAGATATGGTCCGTGTGTGTAGGGAACACAGTTCTTTTGTTCTGAGCACACTCATGTTTCCCTCTGTATGAGAGACTCTAGAAAGCAAGAGCGTGCTTCTTGCTCTAAAGCAGAGTGTGTTTCATGAATGAGAACTGTGCTGTGTGTTTCCCTTCAGAAACGGAGTTAAATGCCTGGCTCTGTGTCTTCCTACAATCAAGACTCGTTTCAGGTAAACGCAGTCACTTTTCAGCTCAAACCAAGCTACATTGTTCACGAAGCTCACACGTTTCTCACTCTTAACTGAAAAGCATTGGATGTTAGAGGAACTTTGGTTTGTATCAGTTTCAGAAACAGAGTTGAACTAGATAGGGTCCGTGTGTGTAGGGAACACAGTTCTTTTGTTCTGAGCACACTCATGTTTCCCTCTGTATGAGAGACTCTAGAAAGCATGAGCGTGCTTCTTGCTCTAAAACAGAGTGTGTTTCATGAATGAGAACTGTGCTGTGTATTCCCCTTCAGAAACGGAGTGAAATGCCCGGATCTGTGTCTTCCTACAAGCAAGACTTCGTTTCAGGTAAAGGCAGTCACTTTTCAGCTCAAACGAAGCTACATTGTTCACGAAGCTCACACGTTTCTTGCTCTTAACTGAAAAGCATTGGATGTTAGAGGACCTGTGGTTTGTATCAGTTTCAGAAACAGAGTTGAACTAGATTTGGTCCGTGTGTGTAGGAAACACAGTTCTTTTGTTCTGAGCACACTCACGTTTCCCTCTGTATGAGAGAGTCTAGAAAGCAAGAGCATGCTTCTTGCTCTAAAGCAGAGTGTGTTTCATGGATGAGGACTGTGCTGTGTGTTTCCCTTTACAAACGGTATTAAATGCCAGGGTCTGTGTCTTCCTACAACCAAGACTTCATTTCAGGTAAACGCAGTCACTTTTCAGCTCAAAGGAAGCTACATTGTTCACGAAGCTCACACGTTTCTCGCTCTTAACTGAAAAGCATTGGATGTTAGAGGACCTGTGGTTTGTATCAGTTTCAGAAAGAGAGTTGAACTAGATATGGTCCGTGTGTGTAGGAAACACAATTCTTTTGTTCTGAGCACACTCACGTTTCCCTCTGTATGAGAGACTCTAGAAAGCAAGAGCATGCTTCTTGCTATAAGGCAGAGTGTGTTTCAAGGATTAGAACTGTGCTGTGTTTTTCCCCTCAGAAACGGAGTTAAATGCCAGAGTCTGTGTCTTCCTACAATCAAGACTCGTTTCAGGTAAACACAGTCACTTTTCAGCTCAAACCAAGCTACATTGTTCCCGAAGCTCACACGTGTCTCACTCTTAACTGAAAAGCATTGGATGTTAGAGGACTTGTGGTTTTTGTAAGTTTCAGATACAGAGTTGAACTAGATAGGGTCCGTGTGTGTAGGAAACACAGTTCTTTATTCTGAGCACACTCACGTTTCCCTCTGTATGAGAGAATCTAGAAAGCAAGAGCGTGCTTCTTGCTCTAAAGCAGAGTGTGTTTCCCGGATGAGAACTGTGCTGTGTGTTTCCCTTCAGACACAGAGTTAAATTCCCGGCTCTGTGTCTTCCTACAAGCAAGATTCAGTTTCAGGTAAACGCAGTCACTTTTCAGCTCAAACGAAGCTACATTGTTCACGAAGCTCACACGGTTCTCGCTCTTACCTGAAAATCATTGGATGTTAGAGGACCTGTGGTTTTTATCAGTTTCAGCAACAGAGTTGAACAAGATAGGGTCCGTGTGTGTAGGAAACACAGTTCTATTATTCTGAGCACACACACGTTTCCCTCTATTTGAGAGAATCTAGAAAGCAAGAGCATGCTTCTTGCTATAAAACAGAGTGTGTTTCATGGATGAGGACTGGGCTGTGTGTTTCACTTTACAAACGGTGTTAAATGCCAAGGTCTGTGTCTTCCTACAAGCAAGACTTCATTTCAGATAAACGCAGTCACTTTTCAGCTCAAACGAAGCTACATTGTTCACGAAGCTCACACGTTTCTCGCTCTTAAATGAAAAGCATTGGATGTTAGAGGACCTTTGGTTTGTATCAGTTTCAGAAACAGAGTTGAACTAGATAGGGTCCGTGTGTGTAGGGAACACAGTTCTTTTGTTCTGAGCACACTCATGTTTCCCTCTGTATGAGAGACTCTAGAAAGCAAGAGCGTGCTTCTTGCTCTAAAGCAGAGTGTGGTTCATGAATGAGAACTCTGCTGTGTGTTTCCCTTCAGAAACGGAGTTAAATGCCTGCCTCTGTGTCTTCATACAAGCCAGACTCGGTTTCAGGTAAACGCAGTTACTTCTCAGCTCAAAGATAGCTACATTGTTCATGAAGCTCACACGTTTCTCGCTCTTCACTGAAAAGCATTGGTTGTTAAAGGACCTGTGGTTTGTATCAGTTTCAGAAACAGAGTTGAACTAGATATGGTCCGTGTGTGTAGAAAACTCAGTACTTTTGTTCTGAGCACACTCACGTTTCCCTCTGTATGAGAGACTCTAGAAAGCAAGAGCATGCTTCTTGCTCTAAAGCAGAGAGTGTTTCATGAATGAGAACTGTGTTGCGTGTTCCCCTTCAGAATCGGAGTTAAATGCCCGGCTCTGTGTCTTCCTACAAGCAAGAGTACCTTTCAGCTTAAACTAAGCTACATTGTTCACAAAGCTCACAAGTTTCTCGCTCTTAACTTAAAAGCATTGTATGTAGGAGGACCTGTGGTTTGTATCAGTTTCAGAAATAGAGTTGAATTAGAAATGGTCTGTGTGGGTAGGAAACACAGTACTTTTGTTCTGATCACACTCACGTTTCCCTGTGTATGAGAGACTCTAGAATGCAAGAGCGTGCTTCTTGCTCTAAAGCAGAGTGTTTTTCATGGATGAGAACTGTGCTGTGTGTTTCCCTTTACAAACGGCGTTAAATGCCAGGGTCTGTGTCTTCCTACAAACAAGACTTCGTTTCAGGTAAACGAGGTCACTTTTCAGCTCAAAGCAAGCTACATTGTTCACGAAGCTTACACGTTTCTCGCTCTTAACTGAAAGGCATTGGAAGTTAGAGGACCTGTGGTTTGTATCAGTTTCAGAAACAGAGTTGAACTATATATGGCCCGTGTGTGTAGGGAACACAGTTCTTTTGTTCTGAGCACACTCATGTTTCCCTCTGTATGAGAGAGTCTAGAAAGCAAGAGCGTGCTTCTTGCTCTAAAGGAGAGTGTGTTTCATGGATGAGAACTGTGCTGTGTGTTTCCCTTTACAAACGGTGTTAAATGCCAGTGTCTGTGACTTCCTACAAACAAGACTTCGTTTCAGGTAAACGAGGTCACTTTTCAGCTCAAAGGAAGCTACATTGTTCACGAAGCTCACACGTTTCTCGCTCTTAACTGAAAAGCATTGGATGTTAGAGGACTTGTGGTTTGTATAAGTTTCAGAAACAGAGTTGAACTAGATAGGGTCCGTGTGTGTAGGAAACACAGTTCTTTATTCTGAGCACACTCACTTTTCCCTCTGTATGAGAGAATCTAGAAAGCAAGAGCGTGCTTCTTGCTCTAAAGGAGAGTGTGTTTCCCAGATGAGAACTGTGCTGTGTGTTTCCCTTCAGAAACAGAGTTAAATCCCCGGCTCTGTGACTCGCTACAAGCAAGAGTACTTTTCAGCTCAAACGAAGCTACATTGTTCACGAAGCTCACACGTTTCTCGCTCTTAACTGAAAAGCAATGGATGTTAGAGGACCTGTGGTTTGTATCAGTTTCAGAAACAGAGTTGAACTAGATATGGTCCGTGTGTGTAGGAAACACAGAACTTTTGTTCTGAGCACACTCACGTTTCCCTCTGTATGAGAGACTCTAGAAAACAAGAGCATGCTTCTTGCTCTAAAGCAGAGTGTGTTTCATGACTGAGAACTGTGCTGTGTGTTTCCCTTAAGAAACAGAGTTAAATGCCCAGATCTGTGTCTTCCTACAAGCAAGATTCAGTTTCTGGTAAACGCAGTCACTTTTCAGCTCAAACAAACTACATTGTTCACCAAGCTCACACGTTTTTTGCTCTCAACTGAAAAGCATTGGATGTTAGAGGACCTGTGGTTTTTATCAGTTTCAGAAATAGAGTTGAACTAGATAGGGTCCGTGTGTGTAGGAAACACAGTTCTATTATTCTGAGCACACACACGTTTCCCTCTGTTTGAGAGAATCTAGAAAGCAAGAGCATGCTTCTTGCTATAAAACAGAGTGTGTTTCATGGATGAGGACTGTGCTGTGTGTTTCCCTTTACAAACGGTGTTAAATTCCAAGGTCTGTGTCTTCCTACAAGCAAGACTTCATTTCAGATAAACGCAGTCACTTTTCAGCTCAAACGAAGCTACATTGTTCACGAAGCTCACACGTTTCTCGCTCTTAACTGAAAAGCATTGGATGTTAGAGGAACTTTGGTTTGTATCAGTTTCAGAAACAGAGTTGAACTAGATAGGGTCCGTGTGTGTAGGGAACACAGTTCTTTTGTTCTGAGCACACTCATGTTTCCCTCTGTATGAGAGACTCTAGAAAGCAAGAGCGTGCTTCTTGCTCTAAAACAGAGTGTGTTTCATGAATGAGAACTGTGCTGTGTATTCCCCTTCAGAAACGGAGTGAAATGCCCGGATCGGTGTCTTCCTACAAGCAAGATTTCGTTTCAGGTAAAGGCAGTCGCTTTTCAGCTCAAACGAAGCTACATTGTTCACGAAGCTCACACGTTTCTTGCTCTTAACTGAAAAGCATTGGATGTTAGAGGACCTGTGGTTTGTATCAGTTTCAGAAACAGAGTTGAACTAGATTTGGTCCGTGTGTGTAGGAAACAAAGTTCTTTTGTTCTGAGCACACTCACGTTTCCCTCTGTATGAGAGAGTCTAGAAAGCAAGAGCATGCTTCTTGCTCTAAAGCAGAGTTTGTTTCATGGATGAGGACTGTGCTGTGTGTTTCTCTTTACAAACGGTATTAAATGCCAGGGTCTGTGTCTTCCTACAACCAAGACTTCATTTCAGGTAAACGCAGTCACTTTTCAGCTCAAATGAAGCTACATTGTTCACTAAGCTCACACGTTTCTCGCTCTTAACTGAAAAGCATTGGATGTTAGAGGACCTGTGGTTTGTATCAGTTTCAGAAACAGAGTTGAACTAGATATGGTCCGTGTGGGTAGGACACACAGTACATTTGTTCTGGGCACACTCACGTTTCCCTCTGTATGAGAGACTCTAGAAAGCAAGAGCATGCTTCTTGCTCTAAAGCAGAGTGTGTTTCATGAATGAGAACTGTGCTGTGTTTTTCCCTTCAGAAACGGAGTTAAATGCCTGTCTCTGTGTCTTCCTACAAGCAAGACTCGGTTTCAGGTAAACATAGTCACTTTTCAGCTCAAACGAAGCTACATTGTTCATGAAGCTCACACGTTTCTTGCTCTTCATTGAAAAGCATTGGTTGTTAAAGGACCTGTGGTTTGTATCAGTTTCAGAAACAGAGTTGATCTAGATATGGTCCTTGTGTGTAGAAAACTCAGTACTTTTGTTCTGAGCACACTCACGTTTCCCTCTGTATGAGAGACTCTAGAAAGCAGGAGCATGCTTCTTGCTCTAAAGCAGAGAGTGTTTCATGAATGAGAACTGTGTTGCGTGTTCCCCTTCAGAAACGGAGTTAAATGCCCAGCTCTGTGTCTTCCTACAAGCAAGAGTACTTTTCAGCTTAAACGAAGCTACATTGTTCACAAAGCTCACAAGTTTCTCGCTCTTAACTTAAAAGCATTGTATGTAGGAGGACCTGTGGTTTGTATCAGTTTCAGAAATAGAGTTGAATTAGAAATGGTCTGTGTGGGTAGGAAACACAGTACTTTTGTTCTGAGCACACTCACGTTTCCCTCTGTATGAGAGACTCTAGAAAGCAAGAGCGTGCTTCTTGCTCTAAAGCAGAGTCTGTTTCATGGATGAGAACTGTGCTGTGTGTTTCCCTTTACAAACGGCGTTAAATGCCAGGGTCTGTGTCTTCCTACAAACAAGACTTCGTTTCAGGTAAACGAGGTCACTTTTCAGCTCAAAGCAAGCTACATTGTTCACGAAGCTCACACGTTTCTCGCTCTTAACTGAAAGGCATTGGGTGTTAGAGGACCTGTGGTTTGTATCAGTTTCAGAAACAGAGTTGAACTATATATGGCCCGTGTGTGTAGGGAACACAGTTCTTTTGTTCTGAGCACACTCATGTTTCCCTCTGTATGAGAGAGTCTAGAAAGCAAGAGCGTGCTTCTTGCTCTAAAGGAGAGTGTGTTTCATGGATGAGAACTGTGCTGTGTGTTTCCCTTTACAAACGGTGTTAAATGCCAGTGTCTGTGACTTCCTACAAACAAGACTTCGTTTCAGGTAAACGAGGTCACTTTTCAGCTCAAAGGAAGCTACATTGTTCACGAAGCTCACACGTTTCTCGCTCTTAACTGAAAAGCATTGGATGTTAGAGGACTTGTGGTTTGTATAAGTTTCAGAAACAGAGTTGAACTAGATAGGGTCCGTGTGTGTAGGAAACACAGTTCTTTATTCTGAGCACACTCACTTTTCCCTCTGTATGAGAGAATCTAGAAAGCAAGAGCGTGCTTCTTGCTCTAAAGAAGAGTGTGTTTCCCAGATGAGAACTGTGCTGTGTGTTTCCCTTCAGAAACGGAGTTAAATGCCCGGCTCTGTGACTCCCTACAAGCAAGAGTACTATTCAGCTCAAACGAAGCTACACTGTTCACGAAGCTCACACGTTTCTCGCTCTTAACTGAAAAGCAATGGATGTTAGAGGACCTGTGGTTTGTATCAGTTTCAGAAACAGAGTTGAACTAGATATGGTCCGTGTGTGTAGGAAATACAGTACTTTTGTTCTGAGCACACTCACGTTTCCCTCTGTTTGAGAGAATCTAGAAAGCAAGAGCATGCTTCTTGCTATAAAACAGAGTGTGTTTCATGGATGAGGACTGTGCTGTGTGTTTCCCTTTACAAACGGTGTTAAATGCCAAGGTCTGTGTCTTCCTACAAGCAAGACTTCATTTCAGATAAACGCAGTCACTTTTCAGCTCAAACGAAGCTACATTGTTCACGAAGCTCACACGTTTCTCGCTCTTAACTGAAAAGCATTGGATGTTAGAGGACCTGTGGTTTGTATCAGTTTCAGAAACAGAGTTGAACTAGATATGGTCCGTGTGTGTAGGAAACACAGAACTTTTGTTCTGAGCACACTCACGTTTCCCTCTGTATGAGAGACTCTAGAAAACAAGAGCATGCTTCTTGCTCTAAAGCAGAGTGTGTTTCATGACTGAGAACTGTGCTGTGTGTTTCCCTTAAGAAACAGAGTTAAATGCCCAGATCTGTGTCTTCCTACAAGCAAGATTCAGTTTCAGGTAAACGCAGTCACTTTTCAGCTCAAACAAACTACATTGTTCACCAAGCTCACACGTTTTTTGCTCTCAACTGAAAAGCATTGGATGTTAGAGGACCTGTGGTTTTTATCAGTTTCAGAAATAGAGTTGAACTAGATAGGGTCCGTGTGTGTAGGAAACACAGTTCTATTATTCTGAGCACACACACGTTTCCCTCTGTTTGAGAGAATCTAGAAAGCAAGAGCATGCTTCTTGCTATAAAACAGAGTGTGTTTCATGGATGAGGACTGTGCTGTGTGTTTCCCTTTACAAACGGTGTTAAATTCCAAGGTCTGTGTCTTCCTACAAGCAAGACTTCATTTCAGATAAACGCAGTCACTTTTCAGCTCAAACGAAGCTACATTGTTCACGAAGCTCACACGTTTCTCGCTCTTAACTGAAAAGCATTGGATGTTAGAGGAACTTTGGTTTGTATCAGTTTCAGAAACAGAGTTGAACTAGATAGGGTCCGTGTGTGTAGGGAACACAGTTCTTTTGTTCTGAGCACACTCATGTTTCCCTCTGTATGAGAGACTCTAGAAAGCAAGAGCGTGCTTCTTGCTCTAAAACAGAGTGTGTTTCATGAATGAGAACTGTGCTGTGTATTCCCCTTCAGAAACGGAGTGAAATGCCCGGATCGGTGTCTTCCTACAACCAAGACTTCATTTCAGGTAAACGCAGTCACTTTTCAGCTCAAATGAAGCTACATTGTTCACTAAGCTCACACGTTTCTCGCTCTTAACTGAAAAGCATTGGATGTTAGAGGACCTGTGGTTTGTATCAGTTTCAGAAACAGAGTTGAACTAGATATGGTCCGTGTGGGTAGGACACACAGTACATTTGTTCTGGGCACACTCACGTTTCCCTCTCTATGAGAGACTCTAGAAAGCAAGAGCATGCTTCTTGCTCTAAAGCAGAGTGTGTTTCATGAATGAGAACTGTGCTGTGTGTTTCCCTTCAGAAACGGAGTTAAATGCCTGTCTCTGTGTCTTCCTACAAGCAAGACTCGGTTTCAGGTAAACGCAGTTACTTTTCAGCTCAAAGGAAGCTACATTGTTCATGAAGCTCACACGTTTCTCGCTCTTCACTGAAAAGCATTGGCTGTTAAAGGCCCTGTGGTTTGTATCAGTTTCAGAAACAGAGTTGAACTAGATATGGTCCGTGTGTGTAGAAAACTCAGTACTTTTGTTCTGAGCACACTCACGTTTCCCTCTGTATGAGAGACTCTAGAAAGCAAGAGCATGCTTCTTGCTCTAAAGCAGAGAGTGTTTCATGAATGAGAACTGTGTTGCGTGTTCCCCTTCAGAAACGGAGTTAAATGCCCGGCTCTGTGTCTTCCTACAAGCAAGAGTACTTTTCAGCTTAAACGAAGCTACATTGTTCACAAAGCTCACAAGTTTCTCGATCTTAACTTAAAAGCATTGTATGTAGGAGGACCTGTGGTTTATATAAGTTTCAGAAATAGAGTTGAATTAGAAATGGTCTGTGTGGGTAGGAAACACAGTACTTTTGTTCTGAGCACACTCACGTTTCCCTCTGTATGAGAGACTCTAGAAAGCAAGAGCGTGCTTCTTGCTCTAAAGCAGAGTCTGTTTCATGGATGAGAACTGTGCTGTGTGTTTCCCTTTACAAACGGCGTTAAATGCCAGGGTCTGTGACTTCCTACAAACAAGACTTCGTTTCAGGTAAACGAGGTCACTTTTCAGCTCAAAGCAAGCTACATTGTTCACGAAGCTCACACGTTTCTCGCTCTTAAATGAAAGGCATTGGGTGTTAGAGGACCTGTGGTTTGTATCAGTTTCAGAAACAGAGTTGTACTATATATGGCCCGTGTGTGTAGGGAACACAGTTCTTTTGTTCTGAGCACACTCATGTTTCCCTCTGTATGAGAGAGTCTAGAAAGCAAGAGCGTGCTTCTTGCTCTAAAGGAGAGTGTGTTTCATGGATGAGAACTGTGCTGTGTGTTTCCCTTTACAAACGGTGTTAAATGCCAGTGTCTGTGACTTCCTACAAACAAGACTTCGTTTCAGGTAAACGAGGTCACTTTTCAGCTCAAAGGAAGCTACATTGTTCACGAAGCTCACACGTTTCTCGCTCTTAACTGAAAAGCATTGGATGTTAGAGGACTTGTGGTTTGTATAAGTTTCAGAAACAGAGTTGAACTAGATAGGGTCCGTTTGTGTAGGAAACACAGTTCTTTATTCTGAGCACACTCACTTTTCCCTCTGTATGAGAGAATCTAGAAAGCAAGAGCGTGCTTCTTGCTCTAAAGCAGAGTGTGTTTCCCAGATGAGAACTGTGCTGTGTGTTTCCCTTCAGAAACGGAGTTAAATGCCCGGCTCTGTGACCTCCTACAAGCAAGAGTACTATTCAGCTCAAACGAAGCTACATTGTTCACGAAGCTCACACGTTTCTCGCTCTTAACTGAAAAGCAATGGATGTTAGAGGACCTGTGGTTTGTATCAGTTTCATAAACAGAGTTGAACTAGATATGGTCCGTGTGTGTAGGAAACACAGTACTTTTGTTCTGAGCACACTCACGTTTCCCTCTGTTTGAGAGAATCTAGAAAGCAAGAGCATGCTTCTTGCTATAAAACAGAGTGTGTTTCATGGATGAGGACTGTGCTGTGTGTTTCCCTTTACAAACGGTGTTAAATGCCAAGGTCTGTGTCTTCCTACAAGCAAGACTTCATTTCAGATAAACGCAGTCACTTTTCAGCTCAAACGAAGCTACATTGTTCACGAAGCTCACACGTTTCTCGCTGTTAACTGAAAAGCATTGGATGTTAGAGGAACTTTGGTTTGTATCAGTTTCAGAAACAGAGTTGAAGTAGATAGGGTCCGTGTGTGTAGGGAACACAGTTCTTTTGTTCTGAGCACACTCATGTTTCCCTCTGTATGAGAGACTCTAGAAAGCAAGAGCGTGCTTCTTGCTCTAAAACAGAGTGTGTTTCATGAATGAGAACTGTGCTGTGTATTCCCCTTCAGAATCGGAGTGAAATGCCCGGATCTGTCTCTTCCTACAAGCAAGACTTCGTTTCAGGTAAAGGCAGTCACTTTTCAGCTCAAACGAAGCTACATTGTTCACGAAGCTCACACGTTTCTTGCTCTTAACTGAAAAGCATTGGATGTTAGAGGACCTGTGGTTTGTATCAGTTTCAGAAACAGAGTTGAACTAGATTTGGTCCGTGTGTGTAGGAAACACAGTGCTTTTGTTCTGAGCACACTCACGTTTCCCTCTGTATGAGAGAGTCTAGAAAGCAAGAGCATGCTTCTTGCTCTAAAGCAGAGTGTGTTTCATGGATGAGGACTGTGCTGTGTGTTTCCCTTTACAAACGGTATTAAATGCCAGGGTCTGTGTCTTCCTACAACCAAGACTTCATTTCAGGTAAACACAGTCACTTTTCAGCTCAAATGAAGCTACATTGTTCACTAAGCTCACACGTTTCTCGCTCTTAACTGAAAAGCATTGGATGTTAGAGGACCTGTGGTTTGTATCAGTTTCAGAAAGAGAGTTGAACTAGATATGGTCCGTGTGGGTAGGACACACAGTACATTTGTTCTGGGCACACTCACGTTTCCCTCTGTATGAGAGACTCTAGAAAGCAAGAGCAAGCTTCTTGCTCTAAAACACAGTGTGTTTCCCGGATGAGAACTGTGCTGTGTGTTTCCCTTCAGACACAGAGTTAAATGCCCGGCTCTGTGTCTTCCTACAAGCAAGATTCAGTTTCAGGTAAACGCAGTCACTTTTCAGCTCAAACGAAGCTACATTGTTCACGAAGCTCACACAGTTCTCGCTCTTACCTGAAAATCATTGGATGTTAGAGGACCTGTGGTTTTTATCAGTTTCAGAAACAGAGTTGAACTAGATATGGTACGTGTGTGTAGGGAACACAGTTCTTTTGTTCTGAGCACACTCATGTTTCCCTCTGTATGAGAGACTCTAGAAAGCAAGAGCGTGCTTCTTGCTCTAAAACTGAGTGTGTTTCATGAATGAGAACTGTGCTGTGTATTCCCCTTCAGAGACGGAGTGAAATGCCCGGATCTGTGTCTTCCTACAAGCAAGACTTCGTTTCAGGTAAAGGCAGTCACTTTTCAGCTCAAACGAAGCTACATTGTTCACGAAGCTCACACGGTTCTCGCTCTTACCTGAAAAGCATTGGATGTTAGAGGACCTGTGGTTTGTATCAGTTTCAGAAACAGAGTTGAACTAGATTTGGTCCGTGTGTGTAGGAAACACAGTTCTTTTGTTCTGAGCACACTCATGTTTCCCTCTGTATGAGAGACTGTAGAAAGCAAGAGCGTGCTTCTTGCTCTAAAGCAGAGTGTGGTTCATGAATGAGAACTCTGCTGTGTGTTTCCCTTCAGAAACGGAGTTAAATGCCTGGCTCTGTGTCTTCATACAAGCCAGACTCGTTTTCAGGTAAACGCAGTTACTTTTCAGCTCAAAGGAAGCTACATTGTTCATGAAGCTCACACGTTTCTCGCTCTTCACTGAAAAGCATTGGCTGTTAAAGGACCTGTGGTTTGTATCAGTTTCAGAAACAGAGTTGAACTAGATATGGTCCGTGTGTGTAGAAAACTCAGTACTTTTGTTCTGAGCACACTCACGTTTCCCTCTGTATGAGAGACTCTAGAAAGCAAGAGCATGCTTCTTGCTCTAAAGCAGAGAGTGTTTCATGAATGAGAACTGTGTTGCGTGTTCCCCTTCAGAAACGGAGTTAAATGCCCGGCTCTGTGTCTTCCTACAAGCAAGAGTAATTTTCAGCTTAAACGAAGCTACATTGTTCACAAAGCTCACAAGTTTCTCGCTCTTAACTTAAAAGCATTGTATGTAGGAGGACCTGTGGTTTGTATCAGTTTCAGAAATAGAGTTGAATTAGAAATGGTCTGTGTGGGTAGGAAACACAGTACTTTTGTTCTGAGCACACTCACGTTTCCCTCTGTATGAGAGACTCTAGAAAGCAAGAGCGTGCTTCTTGCTCTAAAGCAGAGTGTGTTTCATGGATGAGAACTGTGCTGTGTGTTTCCCTTTACAAACGGCGTTAAATGCCAGTGTCTGTGACTTCCTACAAACAAGACTTCGTTTCAGGTAAACGAGGTCACTTTTCAGCTCAAAGGAAGCTACATTGTTCACGAAGCTCACACGTTTCTCGCTCTTAACTGAAAAGCATTGGATGTTAGAGGACTTGTGGTTTGTATAAGTTTCAGAAACAGAGTTGAACTAGATAGGGTCCGTGTGTGTAGGAAACACAGTTCTTTATTCTGAGCACACTCACTTTTCCCTCTGTATGAGAGAATCTAGAAAGCAAGAGCGTGCTTCTTGCTCTAAAGCAGAGTGTGTTTCCCAGATGAGAACTGTGCTGTGTGTTTCCCTTCAGAAACAGAGATAGATGCCCGGCTCTGTGACTCCCTACAAGCAAGAGTACTTTTCAGCTCAAACGAAGCTACATTGTTCACGAAGCTCACACGTTTCTCGCTCTTAACTGAAAAGCATTGGATGTTAGAGGACTTGTGGTTTGTATCAGTTTCAGAAACAGAGTTGAACTAGATATGGTCCGTGTGTGTAGGAAACACAGTACTTTTGTTCTGAGCACACTCACGTTTCCCTCTGTATGAGAGACTCTAGAAAGCAAGAGCATGCTTCTTGCTCTAAAGCAGAGTGTGTTTCATGACTGAGAACTGTGCTGTGTGTTCCCCTTCAGAAATGTAGTGAAATGCCGGCTCTCTGTTTTCCTACAAGCCAGACTTCGTTTCATGTAAATGCATTCACTTTTCAGCTCAAACGAAGCTACATTGTTCACGAAGCTCACACGTTTCTCGCTCTTAACTGAAAAGCATTGGATGTTAGAGGACCTGTGGTTTGTATCAGTTTCAGAAAGAGAGTTGAACTAGATATGGTCCGTATGTGTAGGAAACAAAATTCTTTTGTTCTGAGCACACTCACGTTTCCCTCTGTATGATAGACTCTAGAAAGAAAGAGCATGCTTCTTGCTCTAAAGCAGAGTGTGTTTCATGAATGAGAACTGTGCTGTGTGTTTCCCTTCAGAAACGGAGTTAAATGCCTGGCTCTGTTTCTTCCTGCAAGCAAGACTAGGTTTCAGGTAACGCAGTCACTTTTCAGCTCAAACGAAGCTACATTGTTCACGAAGCTCACACGTTTCTCGCTCTTAACTTAAAAGCATTGTATGTAGGAGGACCTGTGGTTTGTATCAGTTTCAGAAATAGAGTTGAATTAGAAATGGTCTGTGTGGGTAGGAAACACAGTACTTTTGTTCTGATCACACTCACGTTTCCCTGTGTATGAGAGACTCTAGAATGCAAGAGCGTGCTTCTTGCTCTAAAGCAGAGTGTTTTTCATGGATGAGAACTGTGCTGTGTGTTTCCCTTTACAAACGGCGTTAAATGCCAGGGTCTGTGTCTTCCTACAAACAAGACTTCGTTTCAGGTAAACGAGGTCACTTTTCAGCTCAAAGCAAGCTACATTGTTCACGAAGCTTACACGTTTCTCGCTCTTAACTGAAAGGCATTGGAAGTTAGAGGACCTGTGGTTTGTATCAGTTTCAGAAACAGAGTTGAACTATATATGGCCCGTGTGTGTAGGGAACACAGTTCTTTTGTTCTGAGCACACTCATGTTTCCCTCTGTATGAGAGAGTCTAGAAAGCAAGAGCGTGCTTCTTGCTCTAAAGGAGAGTGTGTTTCCCAGATGAGAACTGTGCTGTGTGTTTCCCTTCAGAAACAGAGTTAAATCCCCGGCTCTGTGACTCGCTACAAGCAAGAGTACTTTTCAGCTCAAACGAAGCTACATTGTTCACGAAGCTCACACGTTTCTCGCTCTTAACTGAAAAGCAATGGATGTTAGAGGACCTGTGGTTTGTATCAGTTTCAGAAACAGAGTTGAACTAGATATGGTCCGTGTGTGTAGGAAACACAGAACTTTTGTTCTGAGCACACTCACGTTTCCCTCTGTATGAGAGACTCTAGAAAACAAGAGCATGCTTCTTGCTCTAAAGCAGAGTGTGTTTCATGACTGAGAACTGTGCTGTGTGTTTCCCTTAAGAAACAGAGTTAAATGTCCAGATCTGTGTCTTCCTACAAGCAAGATTCAGTTTCTGGTAAACGCAGTCACTTTTCAGCTCAAACAAACTACATTGTTCACCAAGCTCACACGTTTTTTGCTCTCAACTGAAAAGCATTGGATGTTAGAGGACCTGTGGTTTTTATCAGTTTCAGAAATAGAGTTGAACTAGATAGGGTCCGTGTGTGTAGGAAACACAGTTCTATTATTCTGAGCACACACACGTTTCCCTCTGTTTGAGAGAATCTAGAAAGCAAGAGCATGCTTCTTGCTATAAAACAGAGTGTGTTTCATGGATGAGGACTGTGCTGTGTGTTTCCCTTTACAAACGGTGTTAAATTCCAAGGTCTGTGTCTTCCTACAAGCAAGACTTCATTTCAGATAAACGCAGTCACTTTTCAGCTCAAACGAAGCTACATTGTTCACGAAGCTCACACGTTTCTCGCTCTTAACTGAAAAGCATTGGATGTTAGAGGAACTTTGGTTTGTATCAGTTTCAGAAACAGAGTTGAACTAGATAGGGTCCGTGTGTGTAGGGAACACAGTTCTTTTGTTCTGAGCACACTCATGTTTCCCTCTGTATGAGAGACTCTAGAAAGCAAGAGCGTGCTTCTTGCTCTAAAACAGAGTGTGTTTCATGAATGAGAACTGTGCTGTGTATTCCCCTTCAGAAACGGAGTGAAATGCCCGGATCGGTGTCTGCCTACAAGCAAGACTTCGTTTCAGGTAAAGGCAGTCGCTTTTCAGCTCAAACGAAGCTACATTGTTCACGAAGCTCACACGTTTCTTGCTCTTAACTGAAAAGCATTGGATGTTAGAGGACCTGTGGTTTGTATCAGTTTCAGAAACAGAGTTGAACTAGATTTGGTCCGTGTGTGTAGGAAACAAAGTTCTTTTGTTCTGAGCACACTCACGTTTCCCTCTGTATGAGAGAGTCTAGAAAGCAAGAGCATGCTTCTTGCTCTAAAGCAGAGTTTGTTTCATGGATGAGGACTGTGCTGTGTGTTTCCCTTTACAAACGGTATTAAATGCCAGGGTCTGTGTCTTCCTACAACCAAGACTTCATTTCAGGTAAACGCAGTCACTTTTCAGCTCAAATGAAGCTACATTGTTCACTAAGCTCACACGTTTCTCGCTCTTAACTGAAAAGCATTGGATGTTAGAGGACCTGTGGTTTGTATCAGTTTCAGAAACAGAGTTGAACTAGATATGGTCCGTGTGGGTAGGACACACAGTACATTTGTTCTGGGCACACTCACGTTTCCCTCTGTATGAGAGACTCTAGAAAGCAAGAGCATGCTTCTTGCTCTAAAGCAGAGTGTGTTTCATGAATGAGAACTGTGCTGTGTTTTTCCCTTCAGAAACGGAGTTAAATGCCTGTCTCTGTGTCTTCCTACAAGCAAGACTCGGTTTCAGGTAAACATAGTCACTTTTCAGCTCAAACGAAGCTACATTGTTCATGAAGCTCACACGTTTCTTGCTCTTCATTGAAAAGCATTGGTTGTTAAAGGACCTGTGGTTTGTATCAGTTTCAGAAACAGAGTTGATCTAGATATGGTCCTTGTGTGTAGAAAACTCAGTACTTTTGTTCTGAGCACACTCACGTTTCCCTCTGTATGAGAGACTCTAGAAAGCAAGAGCATGCTTCTTGCTCTAAAGCAGAGAGTGTTTCATGAATGAGAACTGTGTTGCGTGTTCCCCTTCAGAAACGGAGTTAAATGCCCGGCTCTGTGTCTTCCTACAAGCAAGAGTAATTTTCAGCTTAAACGAAGCTACATTGTTCACAAAGCTCACAAGTTTCTCGCTCTTAACTTAAAAGCATTGTATGTAGGAGGACCTGTGGTTTGTATCAGTTTCAGAAATAGAGTTGAATTAGAAATGGTCTGTGTGGGTAGGAAACACAGTACTTTTGTTCTGAGCACACTCACGTTTCCCTCTGTATGAGAGACTCTAGAAAGCAAGAGCGTGCTTCTTGCTCTAAAGCAGAGTGTGTTTCATGGATGAGAACTGTGCTGTGTGTTTCCCTTTACAAACGGCGTTAAATGCCAGTGTCTGTGACTTCCTACAAACAAGACTTCGTTTCAGGTAAACGAGGTCACTTTTCAGCTCAAAGGAAGCTACATTGTTCACGAAGCTCACACGTTTCTCGCTCTTAACTGAAAAGCATTGGATGTTAGAGGACTTGTGGTTTGTATAAGTTTCAGAAACAGAGTTGAACTAGATAGGGTCCGTGTGTGTAGGAAACACAGTTCTTTATTCTGAGCACACTCACTTTTCCCTCTGTATGAGAGAATCTAGAAAGCAAGAGCGTGCTTCTTGCTCTAAAGCAGAGTGTGTTTCCCAGATGAGAACTGTGCTGTGTGTTTCCCTTCAGAAACAGAGATAGATGCCCGGCTCTGTGACTCCCTACAAGCAAGAGTACTTTTCAGCTCAAACGAAGCTACATTGTTCACGAAGCTCACACGTTTCTCGCTCTTAACTGAAAAGCATTGGATGTTAGAGGACTTGTGGTTTGTATCAGTTTCAGAAACAGAGTTGAACTAGATATGGTCCGTGTGTGTAGGAAACACAGTACTTTTGTTCTGAGCACACTCACGTTTCCCTCTGTATGAGAGACTCTAGAAAGCAAGAGCATGCTTCTTGCTCTAAAGCAGAGTGTGTTTCATGACTGAGAACTGTGCTGTGTGTTCCCCTTCAGAAATGTAGTGAAATGCCGGCTCTCTGTTTTCCTACAAGCCAGACTTCGTTTCATGTAAATGCATTCACTTTTCAGCTCAAACGAAGCTACATTGTTCACGAAGCTCACACGTTTCTCGCTCTTAACTGAAAAGCATTGGATGTTAGAGGACCTGTGGTTTGTATCAGTTTCAGAAAGAGAGTTGAACTAGATATGGTCCGTATGTGTAGGAAACAAAATTCTTTTGTTCTGAGCACACTCACGTTTCCCTCTGTATGATAGACTCTAGAAAGAAAGAGCATGCTTCTTGCTCTAAAGCAGAGTGTGTTTCATGAATGAGAACTGTGCTGTGTGTTTCCCTTCAGAAACGGAGTTAAATGCCTGGCTCTGTTTCTTCCTGCAAGCAAGACTAGGTTTCAGGTAACGCAGTCACTTTTCAGCTCAAACGAAGCTACATTGTTCACGAAGCTCACACGTTTCTCGCTCTTAACTTAAAAGCATTGTATGTAGGAGGACCTGTGGTTTGTATCAGTTTCAGAAATAGAGTTGAATTAGAAATGGTCTGTGTGGGTAGGAAACACAGTACTTTTGTTCTGATCACACTCACGTTTCCCTGTGTATGAGAGACTCTAGAATGCAAGAGCGTGCTTCTTGCTCTAAAGCAGAGTGTTTTTCATGGATGAGAACTGTGCTGTGTGTTTCCCTTTACAAACGGCGTTAAATGCCAGGGTCTGTGTCTTCCTACAAACAAGACTTCGTTTCAGGTAAACGAGGTCACTTTTCAGCTCAAAGCAAGCTACATTGTTCACGAAGCTTACACGTTTCTCGCTCTTAACTGAAAGGCATTGGAAGTTAGAGGACCTGTGGTTTGTATCAGTTTCAGAAACAGAGTTGAACTATATATGGCCCGTGTGTGTAGGGAACACAGTTCTTTTGTTCTGAGCACACTCATGTTTCCCTCTGTATGAGAGAGTCTAGAAAGCAAGAGCGTGCTTCTTGCTCTAAAGGAGAGTGTGTTTCCCAGATGAGAACTGTGCTGTGTGTTTCCCTTCAGAAACAGAGTTAAATCCCCGGCTCTGTGACTCGCTACAAGCAAGAGTACTTTTCAGCTCAAACGAAGCTACATTGTTCACGAAGCTCACACGTTTCTCGCTCTTAACTGAAAAGCAATGGATGTTAGAGGACCTGTGGTTTGTATCAGTTTCAGAAACAGAGTTGAACTAGATATGGTCCGTGTGTGTAGGAAACACAGAACTTTTGTTCTGAGCACACTCACGTTTCCCTCTGTATGAGAGACTCTAGAAAACAAGAGCATGCTTCTTGCTCTAAAGCAGAGTGTGTTTCATGACTGAGAACTGTGCTGTGTGTTTCCCTTAAGAAACAGAGTTAAATGTCCAGATCTGTGTCTTCCTACAAGCAAGATTCAGTTTCTGGTAAACGCAGTCACTTTTCAGCTCAAACAAACTACATTGTTCACCAAGCTCACACGTTTTTTGCTCTCAACTGAAAAGCATTGGATGTTAGAGGACCTGTGGTTTTTATCAGTTTCAGAAATAGAGTTGAACTAGATAGGGTCCGTGTGTGTAGGAAACACAGTTCTATTATTCTGAGCACACACACGTTTCCCTCTGTTTGAGAGAATCTAGAAAGCAAGAGCATGCTTCTTGCTATAAAACAGAGTGTGTTTCATGGATGAGGACTGTGCTGTGTGTTTCCCTTTACAAACGGTGTTAAATTCCAAGGTCTGTGTCTTCCTACAAGCAAGACTTCATTTCAGATAAACGCAGTCACTTTTCAGCTCAAACGAAGCTACATTGTTCACGAAGCTCACACGTTTCTCGCTCTTAACTGAAAAGCATTGGATGTTAGAGGAACTTTGGTTTGTATCAGTTTCAGAAACAGAGTTGAACTAGATAGGGTCCGTGTGTGTAGGGAACACAGTTCTTTTG
Organism: Onychomys leucogaster; assembly: GCA_949786385.1. Taxonomy (NCBI): domain Eukaryota; kingdom Metazoa; phylum Chordata; class Mammalia; order Rodentia; family Cricetidae; genus Onychomys; species Onychomys leucogaster. The sequence goes on along the minus strand of CATKUP010000114.1, from coordinate 305,020 downwards.
TTCTGAGCACACTCATGTTTCCCTCTGTATGAGAGACTCTAGAAAGCAAGAGCGTGCTTCTTGCTCTAAAACAGAGTGTGTTTCATGAATGAGAACTGTGCTGTGTATTCCCCTTCAGAAACGGAGTGAAATGCCCGGATCGGTGTCTGCCTACAAGCAAGACTTCGTTTCAGGTAAAGGCAGTCGCTTTTCAGCTCAAACGAAGCTACATTGTTCACGAAGCTCACACGTTTCTTGCTCTTAACTGAAAAGCATTGGATGTTAGAGGACCTGTGGTTTGTATCAGTTTCAGAAACAGAGTTGAACTAGATTTGGTCCGTGTGTGTAGGAAACAAAGTTCTTTTGTTCTGAGCACACTCACGTTTCCCTCTGTATGAGAGAGTCTAGAAAGCAAGAGCATGCTTCTTGCTCTAAAGCAGAGTTTGTTTCATGGATGAGGACTGTGCTGTGTGTTTCCCTTTACAAACGGTATTAAATGCCAGGGTCTGTGTCTTCCTACAACCAAGACTTCATTTCAGGTAAACGCAGTCACTTTTCAGCTCAAATGAAGCTACATTGTTCACTAAGCTCACACGTTTCTCGCTCTTAACTGAAAAGCATTGGATGTTAGAGGACCTGTGGTTTGTATCAGTTTCAGAAACAGAGTTGAACTAGATATGGTCCGTGTGGGTAGGACACACAGTACATTTGTTCTGGGCACACTCACGTTTCCCTCTGTATGAGAGACTCTAGAAAGCAAGAGCATGCTTCTTGCTCTAAAGCAGAGTGTGTTTCATGAATGAGAACTGTGCTGTGTTTTTCCCTTCAGAAACGGAGTTAAATGCCTGTCTCTGTGTCTTCCTACAAGCAAGACTCGGTTTCAGGTAAACATAGTCACTTTTCAGCTCAAACGAAGCTACATTGTTCATGAAGCTCACACGTTTCTTGCTCTTCATTGAAAAGCATTGGTTGTTAAAGGACCTGTGGTTTGTATCAGTTTCAGAAACAGAGTTGATCTAGATATGGTCCTTGTGTGTAGAAAACTCAGTACTTTTGTTCTGAGCACACTCACGTTTCCCTCTGTATGAGAGACTCTAGAAAGCAGGAGCATGCTTCTTGCTCTAAAGCAGAGAGTGTTTCATGAATGAGAACTGTGTTGCGTGTTCCCCTTCAGAAACGGAGTTAAATGCCCAGCTCTGTGTCTTCCTACAAGCAAGAGTACTTTTCAGCTTAAACGAAGCTACATTGTTCACAAAGCTCACAAGTTTCTCGCTCTTAACTTAAAAGCATTGTATGTAGGAGGACCTGTGGTTTGTATCAGTTTCAGAAATAGAGTTGAATTAGAAATGGTCTGTGTGGGTAGGAAACACAGTACTTTTGTTCTGAGCACACTCACGTTTCCCTCTGTATGAGAGACTCTAGAAAGCAAGAGCGTGCTTCTTGCTCTAAAGCAGAGTCTGTTTCATGGATGAGAACTGTGCTGTGTGTTTCCCTTTACAAACGGCGTTAAATGCCAGGGTCTGTGTCTTCCTACAAACAAGACTTCGTTTCAGGTAAACGAGGTCACTTTTCAGCTCAAAGCAAGCTACATTGTTCACGAAGCTCACACGTTTCTCGCTCTTAACTGAAAGGCATTGGGTGTTAGAGGACCTGTGGTTTGTATCAGTTTCAGAAACAGAGTTGAACTATATATGGCCCGTGTGTGTAGGGAACACAGTTCTTTTGTTCTGAGCACACTCATGTTTCCCTCTGTATGAGAGAGTCTAGAAAGCAAGAGCGTGCTTCTTGCTCTAAAGGAGAGTGTGTTTCATGGATGAGAACTGTGCTGTGTGTTTCCCTTTACAAACGGTGTTAAATGCCAGTGTCTGTGACTTCCTACAAACAAGACTTCGTTTCAGGTAAACGAGGTCACTTTTCAGCTCAAAGGAAGCTACATTGTTCACGAAGCTCACACGTTTCTCGCTCTTAACTGAAAAGCATTGGATGTTAGAGGACTTGTGGTTTGTATAAGTTTCAGAAACAGAGTTGAACTAGATAGGGTCCGTGTGTGTAGGAAACACAGTTCTTTATTCTGAGCACACTCACTTTTCCCTCTGTATGAGAGAATCTAGAAAGCAAGAGCGTGCTTCTTGCTCTAAAGAAGAGTGTGTTTCCCAGATGAGAACTGTGCTGTGTGTTTCCCTTCAGAAACGGAGTTAAATGCCCGGCTCTGTGACTCCCTACAAGCAAGAGTACTATTCAGCTCAAACGAAGCTACACTGTTCACGAAGCTCACACGTTTCTCGCTCTTAACTGAAAAGCAATGGATGTTAGAGGACCTGTGGTTTGTATCAGTTTCAGAAACAGAGTTGAACTAGATATGGTCCGTGTGTGTAGGAAATACAGTACTTTTGTTCTGAGCACACTCACGTTTCCCTCTGTTTGAGAGAATCTAGAAAGCAAGAGCATGCTTCTTGCTATAAAACAGAGTGTGTTTCATGGATGAGGACTGTGCTGTGTGTTTCCCTTTACAAACGGTGTTAAATGCCAAGGTCTGTGTCTTCCTACAAGCAAGACTTCATTTCAGATAAACGCAGTCACTTTTCAGCTCAAACGAAGCTACATTGTTCACGAAGCTCACACGTTTCTCGCTCTTAACTGAAAAGCATTGGATGTTAGAGGACCTGTGGTTTGTATCAGTTTCAGAAACAGAGTTGAACTAGATATGGTCCGTGTGTGTAGGAAACACAGAACTTTTGTTCTGAGCACACTCACGTTTCCCTCTGTATGAGAGACTCTAGAAAACAAGAGCATGCTTCTTGCTCTAAAGCAGAGTGTGTTTCATGACTGAGAACTGTGCTGTGTGTTTCCCTTAAGAAACAGAGTTAAATGCCCAGATCTGTGTCTTCCTACAAGCAAGATTCAGTTTCAGGTAAACGCAGTCACTTTTCAGCTCAAACAAACTACATTGTTCACCAAGCTCACACGTTTTTTGCTCTCAACTGAAAAGCATTGGATGTTAGAGGACCTGTGGTTTTTATCAGTTTCAGAAATAGAGTTGAACTAGATAGGGTCCGTGTGTGTAGGAAACACAGTTCTATTATTCTGAGCACACACACGTTTCCCTCTGTTTGAGAGAATCTAGAAAGCAAGAGCATGCTTCTTGCTATAAAACAGAGTGTGTTTCATGGATGAGGACTGTGCTGTGTGTTTCCCTTTACAAACGGTGTTAAATTCCAAGGTCTGTGTCTTCCTACAAGCAAGACTTCATTTCAGATAAACGCAGTCACTTTTCAGCTCAAACGAAGCTACATTGTTCACGAAGCTCACACGTTTCTCGCTCTTAACTGAAAAGCATTGGATGTTAGAGGAACTTTGGTTTGTATCAGTTTCAGAAACAGAGTTGAACTAGATAGGGTCCGTGTGTGTAGGGAACACAGTTCTTTTGTTCTGAGCACACTCATGTTTCCCTCTGTATGAGAGACTCTAGAAAGCAAGAGCGTGCTTCTTGCTCTAAAACAGAGTGTGTTTCATGAATGAGAACTGTGCTGTGTATTCCCCTTCAGAAACGGAGTGAAATGCCCGGATCGGTGTCTTCCTACAACCAAGACTTCATTTCAGGTAAACGCAGTCACTTTTCAGCTCAAATGAAGCTACATTGTTCACTAAGCTCACACGTTTCTCGCTCTTAACTGAAAAGCATTGGATGTTAGAGGACCTGTGGTTTGTATCAGTTTCAGAAACAGAGTTGAACTAGATATGGTCCGTGTGGGTAGGACACACAGTACATTTGTTCTGGGCACACTCACGTTTCCCTCTCTATGAGAGACTCTAGAAAGCAAGAGCATGCTTCTTGCTCTAAAGCAGAGTGTGTTTCATGAATGAGAACTGTGCTGTGTGTTTCCCTTCAGAAACGGAGTTAAATGCCTGTCTCTGTGTCTTCCTACAAGCAAGACTCGGTTTCAGGTAAACGCAGTTACTTTTCAGCTCAAAGGAAGCTACATTGTTCATGAAGCTCACACGTTTCTCGCTCTTCACTGAAAAGCATTGGCTGTTAAAGGCCCTGTGGTTTGTATCAGTTTCAGAAACAGAGTTGAACTAGATATGGTCCGTGTGTGTAGAAAACTCAGTACTTTTGTTCTGAGCACACTCACGTTTCCCTCTGTATGAGAGACTCTAGAAAGCAAGAGCATGCTTCTTGCTCTAAAGCAGAGAGTGTTTCATGAATGAGAACTGTGTTGCGTGTTCCCCTTCAGAAACGGAGTTAAATGCCCGGCTCTGTGTCTTCCTACAAGCAAGAGTACTTTTCAGCTTAAACGAAGCTACATTGTTCACAAAGCTCACAAGTTTCTCGATCTTAACTTAAAAGCATTGTATGTAGGAGGACCTGTGGTTTATATAAGTTTCAGAAATAGAGTTGAATTAGAAATGGTCTGTGTGGGTAGGAAACACAGTACTTTTGTTCTGAGCACACTCACGTTTCCCTCTGTATGAGAGACTCTAGAAAGCAAGAGCGTGCTTCTTGCTCTAAAGCAGAGTCTGTTTCATGGATGAGAACTGTGCTGTGTGTTTCCCTTTACAAACGGCGTTAAATGCCAGGGTCTGTGTCTTCCTACAAACAAGACTTCGTTTCAGGTAAACGAGGTCACTTTTCAGCTCAAAGCAAGCTACATTGTTCACGAAGCTCACACGTTTCTCGCTCTTAAATGAAAGGCATTGGGTGTTAGAGGACCTGTGGTTTGTATCAGTTTCAGAAACAGAGTTGTACTATATATGGCCCGTGTGTGTAGGGAACACAGTTCTTTTGTTCTGAGCACACTCATGTTTCCCTCTGTATGAGAGAGTCTAGAAAGCAAGAGCGTGCTTCTTGCTCTAAAGGAGAGTGTGTTTCATGGATGAGAACTGTGCTGTGTGTTTCCCTTTACAAACGGTGTTAAATGCCAGTGTCTGTGACTTCCTACAAACAAGACTTCGTTTCAGGTAAACGAGGTCACTTTTCAGCTCAAAGGAAGCTACATTGTTCACGAAGCTCACACGTTTCTCGCTCTTAACTGAAAAGCATTGGATGTTAGAGGACTTGTGGTTTGTATAAGTTTCAGAAACAGAGTTGAACTAGATAGGGTCCGTTTGTGTAGGAAACACAGTTCTTTATTCTGAGCACACTCACTTTTCCCTCTGTATGAGAGAATCTAGAAAGCAAGAGCGTGCTTCTTGCTCTAAAGCAGAGTGTGTTTCCCAGATGAGAACTGTGCTGTGTGTTTCCCTTCAGAAACGGAGTTAAATGCCCGGCTCTGTGACCTCCTACAAGCAAGAGTACTATTCAGCTCAAACGAAGCTACATTGTTCACGAAGCTCACACGTTTCTCGCTCTTAACTGAAAAGCAATGGATGTTAGAGGACCTGTGGTTTGTATCAGTTTCAGAAACAGAGTTGAACTAGATATGGTCCGTGTGTGTAGGAAACACAGTACTTTTGTTCTGAGCACACTCACGTTTCCCTCTGTTTGAGAGAATCTAGAAAGCAAGAGCATGCTTCTTGCTATAAAACAGAGTGTGTTTCATGGATGAGGACTGTGCTGTGTGTTTCCCTTTACAAACGGTGTTAAATGCCAAGGTCTGTGTCTTCCTACAAGCAAGACTTCATTTCAGATAAACGCAGTCACTTTTCAGCTCAAACGAAGCTACATTGTTCACGAAGCTCACACGTTTCTCGCTGTTAACTGAAAAGCATTGGATGTTAGAGGAACTTTGGTTTGTATCAGTTTCAGAAACAGAGTTGAAGTAGATAGGGTCCGTGTGTGTAGGGAACACAGTTCTTTTGTTCTGAGCACACTCATGTTTCCCTCTGTATGAGAGACTCTAGAAAGCAAGAGCGTGCTTCTTGCTCTAAAACAGAGTGTGTTTCATGAATGAGAACTGTGCTGTGTATTCCCCTTCAGAATCGGAGTGAAATGCCCGGATCTGTCTCTTCCTACAAGCAAGACTTCGTTTCAGGTAAAGGCAGTCACTTTTCAGCTCAAACGAAGCTACATTGTTCACGAAGCTCACACGTTTCTTGCTCTTAACTGAAAAGCATTGGATGTTAGAGGACCTGTGGTTTGTATCAGTTTCAGAAACAGAGTTGAACTAGATTTGGTCCGTGTGTGTAGGAAACACAGTGCTTTTGTTCTGAGCACACTCACGTTTCCCTCTGTATGAGAGAGTCTAGAAAGCAAGAGCATGCTTCTTGCTCTAAAGCAGAGTGTGTTTCATGGATGAGGACTGTGCTGTGTGTTTCCCTTTACAAACGGTATTAAATGCCAGGGTCTGTGTCTTCCTACAACCAAGACTTCATTTCAGGTAAACACAGTCACTTTTCAGCTCAAATGAAGCTACATTGTTCACTAAGCTCACACGTTTCTCGCTCTTAACTGAAAAGCATTGGATGTTAGAGGACCTGTGGTTTGTATCAGTTTCAGAAAGAGAGTTGAACTAGATATGGTCCGTGTGGGTAGGACACACAGTACATTTGTTCTGGGCACACTCACGTTTCCCTCTGTATGAGAGACTCTAGAAAGCAAGAGCAAGCTTCTTGCTCTAAAACACAGTGTGTTTCCCGGATGAGAACTGTGCTGTGTGTTTCCCTTCAGACACAGAGTTAAATGCCCGGCTCTGTGTCTTCCTACAAGCAAGATTCAGTTTCAGGTAAACGCAGTCACTTTTCAGCTCAAACGAAGCTACATTGTTCACGAAGCTCACACAGTTCTCGCTCTTACCTGAAAATCATTGGATGTTAGAGGACCTGTGGTTTTTATCAGTTTCAGAAACAGAGTTGAACTAGATATGGTACGTGTGTGTAGGGAACACAGTTCTTTTGTTCTGAGCACACTCATGTTTCCCTCTGTATGAGAGACTCTAGAAAGCAAGAGCGTGCTTCTTGCTCTAAAACTGAGTGTGTTTCATGAATGAGAACTGTGCTGTGTATTCCCCTTCAGAGACGGAGTGAAATGCCCGGATCTGTGTCTTCCTACAAGCAAGACTTCGTTTCAGGTAAAGGCAGTCACTTTTCAGCTCAAACGAAGCTACATTGTTCACGAAGCTCACACGGTTCTCGCTCTTACCTGAAAAGCATTGGATGTTAGAGGACCTGTGGTTTGTATCAGTTTCAGAAACAGAGTTGAACTAGATTTGGTCCGTGTGTGTAGGAAACACAGTTCTTTTGTTCTGAGCACACTCATGTTTCCCTCTGTATGAGAGACTGTAGAAAGCAAGAGCGTGCTTCTTGCTCTAAAGCAGAGTGTGGTTCATGAATGAGAACTCTGCTGTGTGTTTCCCTTCAGAAACGGAGTTAAATGCCTGGCTCTGTGTCTTCATACAAGCCAGACTCGTTTTCAGGTAAACGCAGTTACTTTTCAGCTCAAAGGAAGCTACATTGTTCATGAAGCTCACACGTTTCTCGCTCTTCACTGAAAAGCATTGGCTGTTAAAGGACCTGTGGTTTGTATCAGTTTCAGAAACAGAGTTGAACTAGATATGGTCCGTGTGTGTAGAAAACTCAGTACTTTTGTTCTGAGCACACTCACGTTTCCCTCTGTATGAGAGACTCTAGAAAGCAAGAGCATGCTTCTTGCTCTAAAGCAGAGAGTGTTTCATGAATGAGAACTGTGTTGCGTGTTCCCCTTCAGAAACGGAGTTAAATGCCCGGCTCTGTGTCTTCCTACAAGCAAGAGTAATTTTCAGCTTAAACGAAGCTACATTGTTCACAAAGCTCACAAGTTTCTCGCTCTTAACTTAAAAGCATTGTATGTAGGAGGACCTGTGGTTTGTATCAGTTTCAGAAATAGAGTTGAATTAGAAATGGTCTGTGTGGGTAGGAAACACAGTACTTTTGTTCTGAGCACACTCACGTTTCCCTCTGTATGAGAGACTCTAGAAAGTAAGAGCGTGCTTCTTGCTCTAAAGCAGAGTGTGTTTCATGGATGAGAACTGTGCTGTGTGTTTCCCTTTACAAACGGCGTTAAATGCCAGTGTCTGTGACTTCCTACAAACAAGACTTCGTTTCAGGTAAACGAGGTCACTTTTCAGCTCAAAGGAAGCTACATTGTTCACGAAGCTCACACGTTTCTCGCTCTTAACTGAAAAGCATTGGATGTTAGAGGACTTGTGGTTTGTATAAGTTTCAGAAACAGAGTTGAACTAGATAGGGTCCGTGTGTGTAGGAAACACAGTTCTTTATTCTGAGCACACTCACTTTTCCCTCTGTATGAGAGAATCTAGAAAGCAAGAGCGTGCTTCTTGCTCTAAAGCAGAGTGTGTTTCCCAGATGAGAACTGTGCTGTGTGTTTCCCTTCAGAAACAGAGATAGATGCCCGGCTCTGTGACTCCCTACAAGCAAGAGTACTTTTCAGCTCAAACGAAGCTACATTGTTCACGAAGCTCACACGTTTCTCGCTCTTAACTGAAAAGCATTGGATGTTAGAGGACTTGTGGTTTGTATCAGTTTCAGAAACAGAGTTGAACTAGATATGGTCCGTGTGTGTAGGAAACACAGTACTTTTGTTCTGAGCACACTCACGTTTCCCTCTGTATGAGAGACTCTAGAAAGCAAGAGCATGCTTCTTGCTCTAAAGCAGAGTGTGTTTCATGACTGAGAACTGTGCTGTGTGTTCCCCTTCAGAAATGTAGTGAAATGCCGGCTCTCTGTTTTCCTACAAGCCAGACTTCGTTTCATGTAAATGCATTCACTTTTCAGCTCAAACGAAGCTACATTGTTCACGAAGCTCACACGTTTCTCGCTCTTAACTGAAAAGCATTGGATGTTAGAGGACCTGTGGTTTGTATCAGTTTCAGAAAGAGAGTTGAACTAGATATGGTCCGTATGTGTAGGAAACAAAATTCTTTTGTTCTGAGCACACTCACGTTTCCCTCTGTATGATAGACTCTAGAAAGAAAGAGCATGCTTCTTGCTCTAAAGCAGAGTGTGTTTCATGAATGAGAACTGTGCTGTGTGTTTCCCTTCAGAAACGGAGTTAAATGCCTGGCTCTGTTTCTTCCTGCAAGCAAGACTAGGTTTCAGGTAACGCAGTCACTTTTCAGCTCAAACGAAGCTACATTGTTCACGAAGCTCACACGTTTCTCGCTCTTAACTGAAAAACATTGGATGTTAGAAGACCTGTGCTTAGTATCAGTTGCAGAAACAGAGTTGAACTAGATATGGTCCGTGTGTGTAGGAAACACAGTTCTTTTATTCTGAGCACACTCACGTTTCCCTCTGTATTAGAGACTCTAGAAAGCAAGAGCGTGCTTCTTGCTCTAAAGCAGAGTGTGTTTCATGGATGAGGACTGTGCTGTGTGTTTCCCTTTATAAACGGTGTTAAATGCCAGGGTCTGTGTCTTCCTACAAACAAGACTTCGTTTCGGGTAAACGAGGTCACTTTTCAGCTCGAACGAAGCTACATTGTTCACGAGTTCACACGTTTCTCACTCTTAACTGAAAAGCATTGGATGTTAGAGGACCTTTGGTTTGTATCAGTTGCAGAAACAGAGTTGAACTAGCTAGGGTCCGTGTGTAGGAAACACAGTTCTTTTTTTCTGACCACACTCACGTTTCCCTCTGTATGAGAGAATTTAGAAAGCAAGAGCGTGCTTCTTGCTCTAAAGCAGAGTGTGTTTCATGAATGAGATCTCTGCTGTGTGTTTCCCTTCAGAAACGGAGTTAAATGCCCGGCGCTGTGTCTTCCTACAAGCAAGACTTCATTTTGGGAAACGAAGTCACATATTAGCTCAAACAAAGCTACATTGTTCCCGAAGCTCACACGTTTCTCGCTCTTAATTGAAAAGGATTGGATATTAGATGACCTGTGGTTTGTATTAGTTTCAGAAACAGAGCTGAACTAGATATGGTCCGTGTGGGTAGGAAACACAGTACTTTTGTTCTGAGCACACTCACGTTTCCCTCAGTATGAGAGACTATAGAAAGCAAGAGCGTGCTTCTTGCTCTAAAGCAGAGTGTGTTTCATTGATGAGGACTGTGCTGTGTGTTTCCCTTTATACACGGTGTTAAATTCCAGGGTCTGTGTCTTCCTACAAGCAAGCCTTCGTTTCAGATAAACACATTCACTTTTCAGCTCAAACGAAGCTACATTGTTCACGAAGCTCACACGTTTCTCGATCTTAACTGAAAGGCATTGGGTGTTAGAGGAACTGTGGTTTGTATCAGTTTCAGAAAAAGAGTTGAACTAGATATGGCCCGTGTGTGTAGGGAACACAGTACTTTTGTTCTGAGCACACTCACGTTTCCCTCTGTATGAGATACTCTAGAAAGAAAGAGCGTGCTTCTTGCTCTAAAGCAGAGTGTGTTTCATGAATGAGAACTGTGCTGTGTGTTTCCCTTCAGAAACGGAGTTAAATGCCTGGCTCTGTGTCTTCCTGCAAGCAAGACTCAGTTTCAGGTAAACGCAGTCACTTTTCAGCTCAAAGAAGCTACATTGTTCACGAAGCTCACACGTTTCTCGCTCTTAACTGAAAAGCATTGGATGTTAGAAGACCTGTGGTTTGTATCAGTTGCAGGAACAGAGTTGAACTAGAAAGGGTCCGTGTGGGTAGGAAACACAGTACTTTTGTTCTGAGCACACTCACGTTTCCCTCTGTATGAGAGAGTCTAGAAAGCAAGAGCGTGCTTCTTGCTCTAAAGCAGAGTGTGTTTCATGAATGAGAACTTTCCTGTGTGTTTCCCTTCAGAAACGGAGTTAAATGCCTGGCTCTGTGTCTTCCTACAAGCAAGACTTCATTTTGGGTAAACGCAGTCACATTTTAGCTCAAACGAAGCTACATTGTTCACGAAGCTCACACGTTTCTCGCTCTTAACTGAAAAGGATTGGGTGTTAGATGACCTGTGGTTTGTATCAGTTTCAGAAACAGAGTTGAACTAGATATGGTCCGTGTGTGTAGGAAACACAGTTCTTTTATTCTGAGCACACTCACGTTTCCCTCTGTATTAGAGACTCTAGAAAACAAGAGCGTGCTTCTTGCTCTAAAGCAGAGTGTGTTTCATGGATGAGGACTGTGCTGTGTGTTTCCCTTTATAAACGGTGTTAAATGCCAGGGTCTGTGTCTTCCTACAAGCAAGACTTCCTTTCAGGTAAAGGCAGTCACTTTTCATCTCAAACGAAGCTACATTGTTCAAAAGCTCACACGTTTCTTGCTCTTAACTGAAAGGCATTGTATGTAGGAGGACCTGTGCTTAGTATCAGTTTCAGAAACAGAGTTGAACTAGATATGGTCCGTGTGGGTAGGAAACACAGTACTTTTGTTCTGAGCACACTCACGTTTCCCTCTGTATGAGAGACTCTAGAAAGAAAGAGCGTGCTTCTTGCTCTAAAGCAGAGTGTGTTTCATGAATGAGAACTGTGCTGTGTGTTTCCCTTCAGAAACGGAGTTAAATGCCTGGCTCTGTGTCTTCCTGCAAGCAAGACTCGGTTTCAGGTAAACGCAGTCACTTTTCAGCTCAAACGAAGCTACATTGTTCACGAAGCTCACACGTTTCTCGCTCTTAACTGAAAAGCATTGGATGTTAGTAGACCTGTGGTTTGTATCAGTTGCAGGAACAGAGTTGAACTAGATAGGGTCCGTGTGTGTAGGAAACACAGTTCTTTTATTCTGAGCACACTCATGTTTCCCTCTGTATGAGAGAATTTAGAAAGCAAGAGCGTGCTTCTTGCTCTAAAGCAGAGTGTGTTTCATGAATGAGAACTGTGGTGTGTGTTTCCCTTCAGAAACGGAGTTAAATGCCTGGCGCTGTGTCTTCCTACAAGCAAGACTTCATTTTGGGTAAACGCAGTCACATTTTAGCTCAAACGAAGCTACATTGTTCACGAAGCTCACACGTTTCTCGCTCTTAACAGAAAAGGATTGGATGTTAGATGACCTGTGGTTTGTATCAGTTTCAGAAACAGAGTTGAACTAGATATGGTCCGTGTGTGTAGGAAACACAGTTCTTTTATTCTGAGCACACTCACGTTTCCCTCTGTATTAGAGACTCTAGAAAGCAAGAGCGTGCTTCTTGCTCTAAAGCAGAGTGTGTTTCATGGATGAGGACTGTGCTGTGTGTTTCCCTTTATAAACGGTGTTAAATGCCAGGGTCTGTGTCTTCCTACAAGCAAGCCTTCGTTTCAGGTAAACACATTCACTTTTCAGCTCAAACGAAGCTACATTGTTCACGAAGCTCACACGTTTCTCGCTCTTAACTGAAAGGCATTGGGTGTTAGAGGAACTGTGGTTTGTATCAGTTGCACAAAGAGAGTTGAACTAGATATGGCCCGTGTGTGTAGGGAACACAGTTCTTTTGTTCTGAGCACACTCACGTTTCCCTCAGTATGAGAGACTATAGAAAGCAAGAGCGTGGTTCTTGCTCTAAAGCAGAGTGTGTTTCATGGATGAGGACTGTGCTGTGTGTTTCCCTCCTGAAACTGTGTAAAATGCCAGGGTCTGTGTCTTCCTACAAGCAAGACTTCGTTTCAGGTAAACACATTCACTTTTCAGCTCAAACGAAGCTACATTGTTCACAAAGCTCACACGTTTCTTGCTCTAAACTGAAAAGCATTGTATGAAGGAGGACCTGTGGTTTGTATCAGTTTCAGAAACAGAGTTGAACTAGATATGGTCCGTGTGTGTAGGAAACACAGTTCTTTTATTCTGAGCACACTCACGTTTCCCTCTGTATTAGAGACTCTAGAAAGCAAGAGAGTGCTTCTTGCTCTAAAGCAGAGTGTGTTTCATGGATGAGGACTGTGCTGTGTGTTTCCCTTTACAAACGGTGTTAAATGCCAGGGTCTGTGTCTTCCTACAAACAAGACTCCGTTTCGGGTAAACGAGGTCACTTTTCAGCTCAAACGAAGCTACATTGATCACAAAGCTCACACGTTTCTCGCTCTTAACTGAAAAGCATTGGATGTTAGAGGACCTGTGGTTTGTATCAGTTGCAGAAACAGAGTTGAACTAGCTAGGGTCCGTGTGTGTAGGAAACACAGTACTTTTTTTCTGAGCACACTCACGTTTCCCTCTGTATGAGAGAATTTAGAAAGCAAGAGCGTGCTTCTTGCTCTAAAGCAGAGTGTGTTTCATGAATGAGATCTCTGCTGTGTGTTTCCCTTCAGAAACGGAATTAAATGCCCGGCGCTGTGTCTTCCTACAAGCAAGACTTCATTTTGGGAAACGAAGTCACATTTTAGCTCAAACAAAGCTACATTGTTCACAAAGCTCACACGTTTCTCGCTCTTAACTGAAAAGTATTGGATGTTAGATGACCTGTGGTTTGTATCAGTTTCAGAAACAGAGTTGAACTAGATATGGTCCGTGTGTGTAGGAAACACAGTTCTTTTATTCTGAGCACACTCACGTTTCCCTCTGTATTAGAGACTCTAGAAAGCAAGAGCGTGATTCTTGCTCTAAAGCAGAGTGTGTTTCATGGATGAGGACTGTGCTGTGTGTTTCCCTTTATAAACGGTGTTAAATGCCAGGGTCTGTGTCTTCCTACAAGCAAGCCTTCATTTCAGGTAAACGCATTCACTTTTCAGCTCAAAAGAAGCTACATTGTTCACGAAGCTCACACATTTCTTGCTCTTAATTGAAAGGCATTGGGTGTTAGAGGACCTGTGGTTTGTATCAGATTCAGAAACAGAGTTGAACTAGATATGGCCTGTGTGTAGGGAACACAGTTCTTTTTTTCTGAGCGTACTCACGTTTCCCTCTGTATGAGAGAGTCTAGAAAGCAAGAGCGTGCTTCTTGCTCTAAAGCAGAGTGTGTTTCATGGATGAGGACTGTGCTGTGTGTTTCCCTTTACAAACGGTGTTAAATGCCAGGGTCTGTGTCTTCCTACAAACAAGACCTCGTTTCGGGTAAACGAGGTCACTTTTCAGCTCAAACGAAGCTACATTGTTCACGAAGCTCACACGTTTCTCGCTCTTAACTGAAAAGCATTGGATGTTAGAGGACCTGTGGTTTGTATCAGTTGCAAAAACAGAGTTGAACTAGCTAGGGTCCATGTGTGTAGGAAACACAGTTCTTTTTTTCTGAGCATACTCACGTTTCCCTCTGTATGAGAGAATTTAGAAAGCAAGAGCGTGCTTCTTGCTCTAAAGCAGAGTGTGTTTCATGAATGAGATCTCTGCTGTGTGTTTCCCTTCAGAAACGGAGTTAAATGCCAGGGTCTGTGTCTTCCTACAAGCAAGACTTCATTTTGGGAAACGAAGTCACATTTTAGCTCAAACAAAGCTACATTGTTCACGAAGCTCACACGTTTCTCACTCTTAACTGAAAAGGATTGGATATTAGATGACCTGTGGTTTGTATCAGTTTCAGAAACAGAGCTGAACTAGATATGGTCCGTGTGGGTAGGAAACACATTACTTTTGTTCTGAGCACACTCACGTTTCCCTCAGTATGAGAGACTATAGAAAGCAAGAGCGTGCTTCTTGCTCTAAAGAAGAGTGTGTTTCTTAGATGAAGAATGTGCTGTGTGTTTCCCTTCAGAAACGGTGTTAAATGCCAGGGTCTGTTTCTCCTACAAGCAAGACTTCGTTTCAGGTAAATGCAGTCACTTTTGAGGCCAAACGAAGCTACATTGTTCACGAAGCTCACAATTTTCTCGCTCTTACCTGAAAAGCATTGGATGTTAGAGGACCTGTGGTTTGTATCAATTTCAGAAACAGAGTTGAACTAGATATTGTCCGTGGGTGTAGAAAACGCAGTTCTTTTGTTCTGTGCCCACTCACATTTCCCTCTGTATGAGAGACTCTAGAAAGCAAGAGCTTGCTTATTGCTCTAAAGCACAGTGTTTTTCATGGAAGAGGACTGTGCTGTGTGTTTCCCTTCAGAAATGGAGTTAAATGCCAGGGTCTGTGTCTTCCTACAAGCAAGACTCATTTCAGGTAAACGCAGTCACTTTTCAGCTCAAAGGAAGCTACATTGTTCACGAAGCTCACACGTTTCTCGCTCTAAACTGAAAAGCATTGGATGTTAGAGGACCTGTGGTTTGTATCAGTTTCAGAAGCAGAGTTGAACTAGTTATGGTCCGTGTGTGTAGGAAACACAGTTCATTTGTTCTTTGCACACTCACGTTTCCCTCTGTATGAGAGATTCTAGAAAACAAGAGCGTGCTTATTGCTCTAAAGCAGAGTGTGTTTCATGGATGAGAACTGTGCTGTGTGTTTCCCTTCAGAAACGGAGTTAAATGCCCGGCTCTGTGTCTTCCGACAAGCAAGACTTCGTTTCAGATAAACGCAGTTAATTTACAGCTCAAAGGAAGCTACATTTCTCACGAAGCTCACATGTCTCTCGCTCTTAATTCAAAAGCATTGGATGTTAGAGGACCTGTTGTTTGTATCAGATTCAGAAGCAGAGTTGAACTAGATATGGTCCGAGTGTGTAGAAACACAGTTCTTTTGTTCTGAGCCCACTCACATTTCCCTCTGTATGAGAGACTCTAGAAAGCAAGAGCGTGCTTCTTGCTCTAAAGCAGAGTGTGTTTCATGGATGAGAACTGTGCTGAGTGATTCCCTTCAGAAACGGAGTTAAATGCGCAGCTCTTATTCTTCCTACAAGCAAGACTTCGTGTCAGGTAAATGCAGCCACTTTTCAGCTCAAAGGAAGCTACATTGTTCACGAAGCTCACACGTGTCTTGCTCTTAAATGAAAAGCATTGGATGTTAGAGGACCTGAGGTTTGTATCAGTTTCAGAAACAGAGTTGAACTAGATAGGGACCATGTGTGTAGGAAACAGTTCTTTTGTTCTGAGCACACTCACGTTTCCCTCTGTATGAGAGACTCAGGAAAGCAAGAGCGTGCTTATTGCTCTAAAGCACAGTGTTTTACATGGAAGAGGACTGTGCTGTGTGTTTCCCTTCAGAAACGGAGTTAAATGCCAGGGTCTGTGTCTTCCTACAATCAAGACTCATTTCAGGTAAACGCAGTCACTTTTCAGCTCAAACGTAGCTACATTGTTCACGAAGCTCACACGTTTCTTGCTCTTAACTGAAAAGCATTGGATGTTAGAGGTCCTGTGGTTTGTATCAGTTTGAGAAACAGAGTTCAACTATATATGGTCCCTGTGTGTAGGAAACACAGTTCTTTTGTTCTCAGCAAACTCACGTTTCCCTCTGTATGAGAGATTCTAGAAAGCAAGAGCGTGCTTCTTGCTCTAAAGCAGAGTGTGTTTCATGGATGAGAACTGTGCTATGTGTTTCCCTTCAGAAACGGAGTTAAATGCCCGGCTCTGTGTCTTCCGACAAGCAAGACTTCGTTTCAGATAAATGCAGTTAATTTTCAGCTCAAACGAAGTTACATTGTTCATGAAGCTCACACGTTTCTCGCTCTTTACTGAAAAACATTGGATGTTAGAGGACCTGTGGTTTGTATCAGTTTCAGAAGCAGAGTTGAACTAGATATGGTCCGTGTGTGTAGGAAACACAGTTCTTTTGTTCTGAGTACACTCACGTTTCCCTCTGTATGAGAGCCTCTAGAAAGCAAGAGTGTGCTTCTTGCTCTAAAGCAGAGTGTGTTTCATGGATGAGAACTGTGCTGTGTGTTTCCCTTCAGAAACGGAGTTAAATGCCAGGGTCTGTGTCTTCCTACAAGCAAGACTCGTTTCAGGTAAACACAGTCACTTTTCAGCTCAAACGAAGCTTCATCGTTCACGAAGCTCACACGTTTCCCGCTCTTAACTGAAAAGCATTGGATGTTAGAGGACCTGTGGTTTGTATCAGTTTCAGAAGCAGAGTTGATCTAGATATGGTCTGTGTGTGTAGGAAACACAGTTCTTTTGTTCTGTGCACACTCACGTTTCCCTCTGTATGAGAGAGTCTAGAAAGCAAGAGCGTGCTTCTTGCTCTAAAGCAGAAAGTGTTTCAAGGATGAGAACTGTGCTGTGGGTTTCCCTTCAGGAACCGAGTTAAATGCCCGGCTCTGTGTCTTCCGACAAACAAGACTTCCTTTCAGATAAACGCAGTTAATTTTCAGCTCAAACGAAGTTACATTGTTCACGAAGCTCACACGTTTCTCGCTCTTAACTGAAAAGCATTGGATGTTAGAGGACCTGTGGTTTGTATCAGTTTCAGAAGCAGAGTTGAACTAGATATGGTCCGTGTGTGTAGGAAACACACTTCTTTTTTCTGAGCACACTCACGTTTCCCTCTGTATGAAAGACTCTAGAAAGCAAGAGCGTGCTTCTTGCTCTAAAGCAGAGTGTGTTTCATGGATGAGAACTGTGCTGTGTGTTTCCCTTCAGAAACGGAGTTAAATGCCCGGCTCTGTGTCTTCCTACAAGCAAGACTCGTTTCAGGTAAACACAGTAACTTTTCAGCTCAAACGAAGCTTCATTGTTCACGAAGCTCACACGTTTCCCGCTCTTAACTGAAAAGCATTGGATGTTAGAGGACCTGTGGTTTGTATCAGTTTCAGAAGCAGAGTTGATCTAGATATGGTCTGTGTGTGTAGGAAACACAGTTCTTTTGTTCTGTGCACACTCACGTTTCCCTCTGTATGAGAGACTCTAGAAAGCAAGAGCGTGCTTCTTGCTCTAAAGCAGAGTGTGTTTCATGGATGAGAACTGTGCTGTGTGTTTCCCTTCAGGAACCAAGTTAAATGCCCGGCTCTGTGTCTTCCGACAAAAAAGACTTCGTTTCAGATAAACGCAGTTAATTTTCAGCTCAAACGAAGTTACATTGTTCACGAAGCGCACACGTTTCTCGCTCTTAACTGAAAAGCATTGGATGTTAGAGGACCTGTGGTTTGTATCAGTTTCAGAAGCAGAGTTGATCTAGATATGGTCTGTGTGTGTAGGAAACACAGTTCTTTTGTTCTGTGCACACTCACGTTTCCCTCTGTATGAGAGACTCTAGAAAGCAAGAGCGTGCTTCTTGCTCTAAAGCAGAGTGTGTTTCATGGATGAGAACTGTGCTGTGTGTTTCCCTTCAGGAACCAAGTTAAATGCCCGGCTCTGTGTCTTCCGACAAAAAAGACTTCGTTTCAGATAAACGCAGTTAATTTTCAGCTCAAACGAAGTTACATTGTTCACGAAGCGCACACGTTTCTCGCTCTTAACTGAAAAGCATTGGATGTTAGAGGACCTGTGGTTTGTATCAGTTTCAGAAGCAGAGTTGAACTAGATATGGTCCGTGTGTGTAGGAAACACACTTCTTTTTTCTGAGCACACTCACGTTTCCCTCTGTATGAAAGACTCTAGAAAGCAAGAGTGTGCTTCTTGCTCTAAAGCAGAGTGTGTTTCATGGATGAGAAGTGTGCTGTGTGTTTCCCTTCAGAAACCGAGTTAAATGCCAGGGTCTGTGTCTTCCTACAAGCAAGATTCGTTTCAGGTAAACGCAGTCAATTTTCAGTTCAAACGAAGCTACATTGTTTACGAAGCTCACACGTGTCTCGCTCTTAAATGAAAAGCATTGGATGTTAGAGGACCTGTGGTTTGTATCACTTTCAGAAACAGAGTTGAACTAGGTATGGTCCGTGTGTGTAGGAAACACAGTTCTTTTGTTCTGAGCCCACTCACATTTCCCTCTGTATGAGAGACTCTAGAAAGCAAGAGCGTGCTTCTTGCTCTAAAGCAGAGTGTGCTTCATGGATGAGAACTGTGCTGAGTGATTCCCTTCAGAAACGGAGTTAAATGCGCCGCTCTTATTCTTCCTACAAGAAAGACTTCGTGTCAGGTAAATGCAGCCACTTTTCAGCTCAAAGGAAGCTACATTGTTCACGAAGCTCACACGTGTCTTGCTCTTAAATGAAAAGCATTGGATGTTAGAGGACCTGAGGTTTGTATCAGTTTCAGAAACAGAGTTGAACTAGATAGGGACCATGTGTGTAGGAAACAGTTCTTTTGTTCTGAGCACACTCACGTTTCCCTCTGTATGAGAGACTCAGGAAAGCAAGAGCGTGCTTATTGCTCTAAAGCACAGTGTTTTACATGGAAGAGGACTGTGCTGTGTGTTTCCCTTCAGAAACGGAGTTAAATGCCAGGGTCTGTGTCTTCCTACAATCAAGACTCATTTCAGGTAAACGCAGTCACTTTTCAGCTCAAACGTAGCTACATTGTTCACGAAGCTCACACGTTTCTTGCTCTTAACTGAAAAGCATTGGATGTTAGAGGTCCTGTGGTTTGTATCAGTTTGAGAAACAGAGTTCAACTATATATGGTCCCTGTGTGTAGGAAACACAGTTCTTTTGTTCTCAGCAAACTCACGTTTCCCTCTGTATGAGAGATTCTAGAAAGCAAGAGCGTGCTTCTTGCTCTAAAGCAGAGTGTGTTTCATGGATGAGAACTGTGCTGTGTGTTTCCCTTCAGAAACGGAGTTAAATGCCCGGCTCTGTGTCTTCCGACAAGCAAGACTTCGTTTCAGATAAATGCAGTTAATTTTCAGCTCAAACGAAGTTACATTGTTCATGAAGCTCACACGTTTCTCGCTCTTTACTGAAAAACATTGGATGTTAGAGGACCTGTGGTTTGTATCAGTTTCAGAAGCAGAGTTGAACTAGATATGGTCCGTGTGTGTAGGAAACACAGTTCTTTTGTTCTGAGTACACTCACGTTTCCCTCTGTATGAGAGCCTCTAGAAAGCAAGAGTGTGCTTCTTGCTCTAAAGCAGAGTGTGTTTCATGGATGAGAACTGTGCTGTGTGTTTCCCTTCAGAAACGGAGTTAAATGCCAGGGTCTGTGTCTTCCTACAAGCAAGACTCGTTTCAGGTAAACACAGTCACTTTTCAGCTCAAACGAAGCTTCATCGTTCACGAAGCTCACACGTTTCCCGCTCTTAACTGAAAAGCATTGGATGTTAGAGGACCTGTGGTTTGTATCAGTTTCAGAAGCAGAGTTGATCTAGATATGGTCTGTGTGTGTAGGAAACACAGTTCTTTTGTTCTGTGCACACTCACGTTTCCCTCTGTATGAGAGAGTCTAGAAAGCAAGAGCGTGCTTCTTGCTCTAAAGCAGAAAGTGTTTCAAGGATGAGAACTGTGCTGTGGGTTTCCCTTCAGGAACCGAGTTAAATGCCCGGCTCTGTGTCTTCCGACAAACAAGACTTCCTTTCAGATAAACGCAGTTAATTTTCAGCTCAAACGAAGTTACATTGTTCACGAAGCTCACACGTTTCTCGCTCTTAACTGAAAAGCATTGGATGTTAGAGGACCTGTGGTTTGTATCAGTTTCAGAAGCAGAGTTGAACTAGATATGGTCCGTGTGTGTAGGAAACACACTTCTTTTTTCTGAGCACACTCACGTTTCCCTCTGTATGAAAGACTCTAGAAAGCAAGAGCGTGCTTCTTGCTCTAAAGCAGAGTGTGTTTCATGGATGAGAACTGTGCTGTGTGTTTCCCTTCAGAAACGGAGTTAAATGCCCGGCTCTGTGTCTTCCTACAAGCAAGACTCGTTTCAGGTAAACACAGTAACTTTTCAGCTCAAACGAAGCTTCATTGTTCACGAAGCTCACACGTTTCCCGCTCTTAACTGAAAAGCATTGGATGTTAGAGGACCTGTGGTTTGTATCAGTTTCAGAAGCAGAGTTGATCTAGATATGGTCTGTGTGTGTAGGAAACACAGTTCTTTTGTTCTGTGCACACTCACGTTTCCCTCTGTATGAGAGACTCTAGAAAGCAAGAGCGTGCTTCTTGCTCTAAAGCAGAGTGTGTTTCATGGATGAGAACTGTGCTGTGTGTTTCCCTTCAGGAACCAAGTTAAATGCCCGGCTCTGTGTCTTCCGACAAAAAAGACTTCGTTTCAGATAAACGCAGTTAATTTTCAGCTCAAACGAAGTTACATTGTTCACGAAGCGCACACGTTTCTCGCTCTTAACTGAAAAGCATTGGATGTTAGAGGACCTGTGGTTTGTATCAGTTTCAGAAGCAGAGTTGATCTAGATATGGTCTGTGTGTGTAGGAAACACAGTTCTTTTGTTCTGTGCACACTCACGTTTCCCTCTGTATGAGAGACTCTAGAAAGCAAGAGCGTGCTTCTTGCTCTAAAGCAGAGTGTGTTTCATGGATGAGAACTGTGCTGTGTGTTTCCCTTCAGGAACCAAGTTAAATGCCCGGCTCTGTGTCTTCCGACAAAAAAGACTTCGTTTCAGATAAACGCAGTTAATTTTCAGCTCAAACGAAGTTACATTGTTCACGAAGCGCACACGTTTCTCGCTCTTAACTGAAAAGCATTGGATGTTAGAGGACCTGTGGTTTGTATCAGTTTCAGAAGCAGAGTTGAACTAGATATGGTCCGTGTGTGTAGGAAACACACTTCTTTTTTCTGAGCACACTCACGTTTCCCTCTGTATGAAAGACTCTAGAAAGCAAGAGTGTGCTTCTTGCTCTAAAGCAGAGTGTGTTTCATGGATGAGAAGTGTGCTGTGTGTTTCCCTTCAGAAACCGAGTTAAATGCCAGGGTCTGTGTCTTCCTACAAGCAAGATTCGTTTCAGGTAAACGCAGTCAATTTTCAGTTCAAACGAAGCTACATTGTTTACGAAGCTCACACGTGTCTCGCTCTTAAATGAAAAGCATTGGATGTTAGAGGACCTGTGGTTTGTATCACTTTCAGAAACAGAGTTGAACTAGGTATGGTCCGTGTGTGTAGGAAACACAGTTCTTTTGTTCTGAGCCCACTCACATTTCCCTCTGTATGAGAGACTCTAGAAAGCAAGAGCGTGCTTCTTGCTCTAAAGCAGAGTGTGCTTCATGGATGAGAACTGTGCTGAGTGATTCCCTTCAGAAACGGAGTTAAATGCGCCGCTCTTATTCTTCCTACAAGAAAGACTTCGTGTCAGGTAAATGCAGCCACTTTTCAGCTCAAAGGAAGCTACATTGTTCACGAAGCTCACACGTGTCTTGCTCTTAAATGAAAAGCATTGGATGTTAGAGGACCTGAGGTTTGTATCAGTTTCAGAAACAGAGTTGAACTAGATAGGGACCATGTGTGTAGGAAACAGTTCTTTTGTTCTGAGCACACTCACGTTTCCCTCTGTATGAGAGACTCAGGAAAGCAAGAGCGTGCTTATTGCTCTAAAGCACAGTGTTTTACATGGAAGAGGACTGTGCTGTGTGTTTCCCTTCAGAAACGGAGTTAAATGCCAGGGTCTGTGTCTTCCTACAATCAAGACTCATTTCAGGTAAACGCAGTCACTTTTCAGCTCAAACGTAGCTACATTGTTCACGAAGCTCACACGTTTCTTGCTCTTAACTGAAAAGCATTGGATGTTAGAGGTCCTGTGGTTTGTATCAGTTTGAGAAACAGAGTTCAACTATATATGGTCCCTGTGTGTAGGAAACACAGTTCTTTTGTTCTCAGCAAACTCACGTTTCCCTCTGTATGAGAGATTCTAGAAAGCAAGAGCGTGCTTCTTGCTCTAAAGCAGAGTGTGTTTCATGGATGAGAACTGTGCTGTGTGTTTCCCTTCAGAAACGGAGTTAAATGCCCGGCTCTGTGTCTTCCGACAAGCAAGACTTCGTTTCAGATAAATGCAGTTAATTTTCAGCTCAAACGAAGTTACATTGTTCATGAAGCTCACACGTTTCTCGCTCTTTACTGAAAAACATTGGATGTTAGAGGACCTGTGGTTTGTATCAGTTTCAGAAGCAGAGTTGAACTAGATATGGTCCGTGTGTGTAGGAAACACAGTTCTTTTGTTCTGAGTACACTCACGTTTCCCTCTGTATGAGAGACTCTAGAAAGCAAGAGTGTGCTTCTTGCTCTAAAGCAGAGTGTGTTTCATGGATGAGAACTGTGCTGTGTGTTTCCCTTCAGAAACGGAGTTAAATGCCAGGGTCTGTGTCTTCCTACAAGCAAGACTCGTTTCAGGTAAACACAGTCACTTTTCAGCTCAAACGAAGCTTCATCGTTCACGAAGCTCACACGTTTCCCGCTCTTAACTGAAAAGCATTGGATGTTAGAGGACCTGTGGTTTGTATCAGTTTCAGAAGCAGAGTTGATCTAGATATGGTCTGTGTGTGTAGGAAACACAGTTCTTTTGTTCTGTGCACACTCACGTTTCCCTCTGTATGAGAGAGTCTAGAAAGCAAGAGCGTGCTTCTTGCTCTAAAGCAGAAAGTGTTTCAAGGATGAGAACTGTGCTGTGGGTTTCCCTTCAGGAACCGAGTTAAATGCCCGGCTCTGTGTCTTCCGACAAACAAGACTTCCTTTCAGATAAACGCAGTTAATTTTCAGCTCAAACGAAGTTACATTGTTCACGAAGCTCACACGTTTCTCGCTCTTAACTGAAAAGCATTGGATGTTAGAGGACCTGTGGTTTGTATCAGTTTCAGAAGCAGAGTTGAACTAGATATGGTCCGTGTGTGTAGGAAACACACTTCTTTTTTCTGAGCACACTCACGTTTCCCTCTGTATGAAAGACTCTAGAAAGCAAGAGCGTGCTTCTTGCTCTAAAGCAGAGTGTGTTTCATGGATGAGAACTGTGCTGTGTGTTTCCCTTCAGAAACGGAGTTAAATGCCCGGCTCTGTGTCTTCCTACAAGCAAGACTCGTTTCAGGTAAACACAGTAACTTTTCAGCTCAAACGAAGCTTCATTGTTCACGAAGCTCACACGTTTCCCGCTCTTAACTGAAAAGCATTGGATGTTAGAGGACCTGTGGTTTGTATCAGTTTCAGAAGCAGAGTTGATCTAGATATGGTCTGTGTGTGTAGGAAACACAGTTCTTTTGTTCTGTGCACACTCACGTTTCCCTCTGTATGAGAGACTCTAGAAAGCAAGAGCGTGCTTCTTGCTCTAAAGCAGAGTGTGTTTCATGGATGAGAACTGTGCTGTGTGTTTCCCTTCAGGAACCAAGTTAAATGCCCGGCTCTGTGTCTTCCGACAAAAAAGACTTCGTTTCAGATAAACGCAGTTAATTTTCAGCTCAAACGAAGTTACATTGTTCACGAAGCGCACACGTTTCTCGCTCTTAACTGAAAGGCATTGGATGTTAGAGGACCTGTGGTTTGTATCAGTTTCAGAAGCAGAGTTGATCTAGATATGGTCTGTGTGTGTAGGAAACACAGTTCTTTTGTTCTGTGCACACTCACGTTTCCCTCTGTATGAGAGACTCTAGAAAGCAAGAGCGTGCTTCTTGCTCTAAAGCAGAGTGTGTTTCATGGATAAGAACTGTGCTGTGTGTTTCCCTTCAGGAACCAAGTTAAATGCCCGGCTCTGTGTCTTCCGACAAAAAAGACTTCGTTTCAGATAAACGCAGTTAATTTTCAGCTCAAACGAAGTTACATTGTTCACGAAGCGCACACGTTTCTCGCTCTTAACTGAAAAGCATTGGATGTTAGAGGACCTGTGGTTTGTATCAGTTTCAGAAGCAGAGTTGAACTAGATATGGTCCGTGTGTGTAGGAAACACACTTCTTTTTTCTGAGCACACTCACGTTTCCCTCTGTATGAAAGACTCTAGAAAGCAAGAGTGTGCTTCTTGCTCTAAAGCAGAGTGTGTTTCATGGATGAGAACTGTGCTGTGTGTTTCCCTTCAGAAACCGAGTTAAATGCCAGGGTCTGTGTCTTCCTACAAGCAAGATTCGTTTCAGGTAAACGCAGTCAATTTTCAGTTCAAACGAAGCTACATTGTTTACGAAGCTCACACGTGTCTCGCTCTTAAATGAAAAGCATTGGATGTTAGAGGACCTGTGGTTTGTATCACTTTCAGAAACAGAGTTGAACTAGGTATGGTCCGTGTGTGTAGGAAACACAGTTCTTTTGTTCTGAGCCCACTCACATTTCCCTCTGTATGAGAGACTCTAGAAAGAAAGAGCGTGCTTCTTGCTCTAAAGCAGAGTGTGTTTCATGGATGAGAACTGTGCTGTGTGTTTCCCTTCAGGAACCGAGTTAAATGCATGGCTCTGTGTCTTCTGACAAACAAGACCTCCTTTCAGATAAACGCAGTTAATTTTCAGCTCAAACGAAGTTACATTGTTCACGAAGCTCACACGTTTCTCGCTCTTAACTGAAAAGCATTGGATGTTAGAGGACCTGTGGTTTGTATCAGTTTCAGAAACAGAGTTGAACTAGATATGGTCCGTGTGTGTAGGAAACACACTTCTTTTTTCTGAGCACACTCAGGTTTCCCTCTGTATGAGAGACTCTAGAAAGCAAGAGCGTGCTTCTTGCTCTAAAGCAGAAAGTGTTTCAAGGATGAGAACTGTGCTGTGGGTTTCCCTTCAGGAACCAAGTTCAATGCCCGGCTCTGTGTTTTCCGACAAACAAGACTTCCTTTCAGATAAACGCAGTTAATTTTCAGCTCAAACGAAGTTACATTGTTCACGAAGCTCACACGTTTCTCGCTCTTAATTGAAAAGCATTGGATGTTAGAGGTCCTGTGGTTTGTATCAGTTTGAGAAACAGAGTTGAACTAGATAAGGTCCCTGTGTGTAGGAAACACAGTTCTTTTGTTCTGAGCACACTCACGTTTCCCTCTGTATGAGAGACTCTAGAAACAAGAGCATGCTTCTTGTCTAAAGCAGAGTATGTTTCATGGATGAGAACTGTGCAGTGTGTTTCCCTTCCGAAACGGAGTCAAATGCCCGGCTCTGTGTCTTCCGACAAGCAAGATTTCGTTTCAGATAAACACATTTAATTTTCAGCTCAAACGAAGTTACATTGTTCACGAAGCTCACACGTTTCTCGCTCTTAAATGAAAAGCATTGGATGTTAGAGGACCTGTGGTTTGTATCAGTTTCAGAAACAGAGTTGAACTAGATATGGTCTGTGTGTGTAGGAAACACACTTCTTTTTTCTGAGCACACTCACGTTTCCCTCTGTATGAAAGACTCTAGAAAGCAAGAGTGTGCTTCTTGCTCTAAAGCAGAGTGTGTTTCATGGATGAGAACTGTGCTGTGTGTTTCCCTTCAGAAACGGAGTTAAATGCCAGGGTCTGTGTCTTCCTACAAGCAAGACTCGTTTCAGGTAAACACAGTCACTTTTCAGCTCAAACGAAGCTTCATCGTTCACGAAGCTCACACGTTTCCCGCTCTTAACTGAAAAGCATTGGATGTTAAAGGACCTGTGGTTTGTATCAGTTTCAGAAGCAGAGTTGATCTAGATATGGTCTGTGTGTGTAGGAAACACAGTTCTTTTGTTCTGTGCACACTCACGTTTCCCTCTGTATGAGAGACTCTAGAAAGCAAGAGCGTGCTTCTTGCTCTAAAGCAGAAAGTGTTTCAAGGATGAGAACTGTGCTGTGGGTTTCCCTTCAGGAACCGAGTTAAATGCCCGGCTCTGTGTCTTCCGACAAACAAGACTTCCTTTCAGATAAACGC
This sequence comes from Onychomys leucogaster, assembly GCA_949786385.1. NCBI lineage: Eukaryota > Metazoa > Chordata > Mammalia > Rodentia > Cricetidae > Onychomys > Onychomys leucogaster. The sequence continues at coordinate 278,793 of CATKUP010000114.1, read as the reverse complement.
AGTTAATTTTCAGCTCAAACGAAGTTACATTGTTCACGAAGCTCACACGTTTCTCGCTCTTAACTGAAAAGCATTGGATGTTAGAGGACCTGTGGTTTGTATCAGTTTCAGAAGCAGAGTTGAACTAGATAAGGTCCCTGTGTGTAGGAAACACAGTTCTTTTGTTCTGTGCACACTCACGTTTCCCTCTGTATGAGAGACTCTAGAAAGCAAGAGCGTGCTTCTTGCTCTAAAGCAGAAAGTGTTTCAAGGATGAGAACTGTGCTGTGGGTTTCCCTTCAGGAACCGAGTTAAATGCCCGGCTCTGTGTCTTCCGACAAACAAGACTTCCTTTCAGATAAACGCAGTTAATTTTCAGCTCAAACGAAGTTACATTGTTCACAAAGCTCACACGTTTCTCGCTCTTAACTGAAAAGCATTGGATGTTAGAGGACCTGTGGTTTGTATCAGTTTCAGAAGCAGAGTTGAACTAGATATGGTCCGTGTGTGTAGGAAACACACTTCTTTTTTCTGAGCACACTCACGTTTCCCTCTGTATGAAAGACTCTAGAAAGCAAGAGCGTGCTTCTTGCTCTAAAGCAGAGTGTGTTTCATGGATGAGAACTGTGCTGTGTGTTTCCCTTCAGAAACGGAGTTAAATGCCCGGCTCTGTGTCTTACTACAAGCAAGACTCGTTTCAGGTAAACACAGTAACTTTTCAGCTCAAACGAAGCTTCATTGTTCACGAAGCTCACACGTTTCCCGCTCTTAACTGAAAAGCATTGGATGTTAGAGGACCTGTGGTTTGTATCAGTTTCAGAAGCAGAGTTGATCTAGATATGGTCTGTGTGTGTAGGAAACACAGTTCTTTTGTTCTGTGCACACTCACGTTTCCCTCTGTATGAGAGACTCTAGAAAGCAAGAGCGTGCTTCTTGCTCTAAAGCAGAGTGTGTTTCATGGATGAGAACTGTGCTGTGTGTTTCCCTTCAGGAACCGAGTTAAATGCCCGGCTCTGTGTCTTCCGACAAAAAAGACTTCGTTTCAGATAAACGCAGTTAATTTTCAGCTCAAACGAAGTTACATTGTTCACGAAGCGCACACGTTTCTCGCTCTTAACTGAAAAGCATTGGATGTTAGAGGACCTGTGGTTTGTATCAGTTTCAGAAGCAGAGTTGAACTAGATATGGTCCGTGTGTGTAGGAAACACACTTCTTTTTTCTGAGCACACTCACGTTTCCCTATGTATGAAACACTCTAGAAAGCAAGAGCGTGCTTCTTGCTCTAGAGCAGAGTGTGTTTCATGGATGAGAACTGTGCTGAGTGATTCCCTTCAGAAACGGAGTTAAATGCGCCGCTCTTATTCTTCCTACAAGAAAGACTTCGTGTCAGGTAAATGCAGCCACTTTTCAGCTCAAACGAAGTTACATTGTTCACGAAGCTCACACGTTTCTCGCTCTTAAATGAAAAGCATTGGATGTTAGAGGACCTGTGGTTTGTATCAGTTTCAGAAACAGAGTTGTACTAGATATGGTCTGTGTGTGTAGGAAACACACTTCTTTTTTCTGAGCACACTCACGTTTCCCTCTGTATGAAAGACTCTAGAAAGCAAGAGTGTGCTTCTTTCTCTAAACCAGAGTGTGTTTCATGGATGAGAACTGTGCTGTGTGTTTCCCTTCAGAAACGGAGTTAAATGCCAGGGTCTGTGTCTTCCTACAAGCAAGACTCGTTTCAGGTAAACACAGTCACTTTTCAGCTCAAACGAAGCTTCATCGTTCACGAAGCTCACACGTTTCCCGCTCTTAACTGAAAAGCATTGGATGTTAGAGGACCTGTGGTTTGTATCAGTTTCAGAAGCAGAGTTGATCTAGATATGGTCTGTGTGTGTAGGAAACACAGTTCTTTTGTTCTGTGCACACTCACGTTTCCCTCTGTATGAGAGACTCTAGAAAGCAAGACCGTGCTTCTTGCTCTAAAGCAGAAAGTGTTTCAAGGATGAGAACTGTGCTGTGGGTTTCCCTTCAGGAACCGAGTTAAATGCCCGGCTCTGTGTCTTCCGACAAACAAGACTTCCTTTCAGATAAACGCAGTTAATTTTCAGCTCAAACGAAGTTACATTGTTCACGAAGCTCACACGTTTCTCGCTCTTAACTGAAAAGCATTGGATGTTAGAGGACCTGTGGTTTGTATCAGTTTCAGAAGCAGAGTTGAACTAGATATGGTCCGTGTGTGTAGGAAACACACTTCTTTTTTCTGAGCACACTCACGTTTCCCTCTGTATGAGAGACTCTAGAAAGCAAGAGCGTGCTTCTTGCTCTAAAGCAGAGTGTGTTTCATGGATGAGAACTGTGCTGTGTGTTTCCCTTCAGAAACGGAGTTAAATGCCCGGCTCTCTGTCTTCCTACAAGCAAGACTCTTTTCAGGTAAACACAGTAACTTTTCAGCTCAAACGAAGCTTCATTGTTCACGAAGCTCACACGTTTCCCGCTCTTAACTGAAAAGCATTGGATGTTAGAGGACCTGTGGTTTGTATCAGTTTCAGAAGCAGAGTTGATCTAGATATGGTCTGTGTGTGTAGGAAACACAGTTCTTTTGTTCTGTGCACACTCACGTTTCCCTCTTTATGAGAGACTCTAGAAAGCAAGAGCGTGCTTCTTGCTCTAAAGCAGAGTGTGTTTCATGGATGAGAACTGTGCTGTGTGTTTCCCTTCAGGTACCGAGTTAAATGCCCGGCTCTGTGTCTTCCGACAAAAAAGACTTCGTTTCAGATAAACGCAGTTAATTTTCAGCTCAAACGAAGTTACATTGTTCACGAAGCGCACACGTGTCTCGCTCTTTAATGAAAAGCATTGGATGTTAGAGGACCTGTGGTTTGTATCACTTTCAGAAACAGAGTTGAACTAGGCATGGTCCGTGTGTGTAGGAAACACAGTTCTTTTGTTCTGAGCCCACTCACATTTCCCTCTGTATGAGAGAATCTAGAAAGCAAGAGCGTGGTTCTTGCTCTAAAGCAGAGTGTGTTTCATGGATGAGGACTGTGCTGTGTGTTTCCCTTCTGAAACGGAGTTAAATGCCAGGGTCTGTGTCTTCCTACAAGCAAGACTCATTTCAGGTAATTGCAGTCACTTTTCAGCTCAAGCGAAGCTACATTGTTCACGAAGCTCACACGATTCTCGCTCTTAACTGAAAAGCATTGGGTGTTAGAGGTCCTGTGGTTTGTATCAGTTTGAGAAACAGAGTTGAACTAGATATGGTCCCTGTGTGTAGGAAACACAGTTCTTTTGTTCTGAGCACACTCACGTTTCCCTCTGTATGAGAGACTCTAGAAAGCAAGAGCGTGCTTCTTGCTCTAAAGCAGAGTGTGTTTCATGGATTTGAACTGTGCTGTGTGTTTCCCTTCAGAAACGGAGTTAAATGCCAGGGTATGTGTCTTCCGACAAGCTAGACTTCATTTCAGATATACGCAGTTAATTTTCAGCTCAAACGAAGTTACATTGTTCACGAAGCTCACACGTTTCTCGCTCTTAACTGAAAAGCATTGGATGGTAGAGGACCTGTGGTTTGTATCAGTTTCAGAAGCAGAGTTGAACTAGATATGGTCCGTGTGTGTAGGAAACACAGTTCTTTTGTTCTGAGCACACTCACGTTTCCCTCTGTATGAGAGACTCTAGAAAGCAAGAGCGTGCTTCTTGTCTAAAGCAGAGTATGTTTCATGGATGAGAACTGTGCAGTGTGTTTCCCTTCCGAAACGGAGTTAACTGCCCGGCTATGTGTCTTCCGACAAGCAAGACTTCGTTTCAGATAAACGCAGTTAATTTTCAGCTCAAACGAAGTTACATTGTTAACGAAGCTCACACGTTTCTCGCTCTTAACTGAAAAGCATTGGATGTTAGAGGACTTGTGGTTTGTATCAGTTTCAGAAGCAGAGTTGAACTAGATATGGTCCGTGTGTGTAGGATACACAGTTCTTTTGTTCTGAGCACACTCACGTTTCCCTCTGTATGAGAGACTCTAGAAATCAAGAGCCTGCTTCTTGCTCTAAAGCAGAGTGTGTTTCATGCATGAGGACTGTGCTGTGTGTTTCCCTTCAGAAACGGTGTTAAATGTCAGGGTCTGTGTCTTCCTACAAGCAAGACTTCGTTTCAGGTAAATGCAGTCACTTTTCAGCTCAAAGGAAGCTTCATTGTTCACGAAGCTCACACGTTTCCCGCTCTTAACTGAAAAGCATTGGATGTTAGAGGACCTGTGGTTTGTATCAGTTTCAGAAGCAGAATTGATCTAGATATGGTCCGTGTGTGTAGGAAACACAGTTCTTTTGATTTGTGCACACTCACGTTTCCCTCTCTATGAGAGACTCTAGAAAGAAAGAGCGTGCTTCTTGCTCTAAAGCAGAGTGTGTTTCATGGATGAGAACTGTGCTTTGTGTTTCCCTTCAGAAACCGAGTTAAATGCACGGCTCTGTGTCTTCTGACAAACAAGACTTCCTTTCAGATAAACGCAGTTAATTTTCAGCTCAAACGAAGTTACATTGTTCACGAAGCTCACACGTTTCTCGCTCTTAACTGAAAAGCATTGGATGTTAGAGGACCTGTGGTTTGTATCAGTTTCAGAAACAGAGTTGAATTAGATATGGTCCGTGTGTGTAGGAAACACACTTCTTTTTTCTGAGCACACTCACGTTTCCCTCTGTATGAAAGACTCTAGAAAGCAAGAGCGTGCTTCTTGCTCTAAAGTAGTGTGTTTCATGGATGAGAACTGTGCTGTGTGTTTCCCTTCAGAAACAGAGTTAATTGCCAGGGTCTGTGTCTTCCTATAAGCAAGACTCGTTTCAGGTAAACGCAGTCAATTTTCAGCTCAAACGAAGCTACATTGTTTACGAAGCTCACACGTGTCTCGCTCTTAACTGAAAAGCATTGGATGTTAGAGGACCTGTGGTTTGTATCAGTTTCAGAAACAGAGTTGAACTAGGTATGGTCCGTGTGTGTAGGAAACACAGTTCTTTTGCGCTAGCACACTCATGTTTCCCTCTGTATGAGAAACTCTAGAAAGCAAGAGCGTGATTCTTGCTCTAAAGCAGAGTGTGTTTCATGGATGAGAACTGTGCTGTGTGTTTCCCTTCAGAAACGGAGTTAAATGCCAGGGTCTGTGTCTTCCTACAAGCAAGACTCGTTTCAGGTAAGCGCAGTCACTTTTCTGCTCAAAGGAAGCTACATTGTTCACGAAGCTAACACGTGTCTCGCTCTTAACTGAAAAGAATTGGATGTTAGAGGACCTGTGGTTTGTATCAGTTTCAGAAACAGAGTTGAACTAGATATGGTCCGTGTGTGTAGGAAACACAGTTCTTTTGTTCTGAGCACACTCACATTTCCCTCTGTATGAGAGACTCTAGAAAGCAAGAGCGTGCTTCTTGCTCTAAAGCAGAGTATGTTTCTTGGATGAGAACTGTGCAGTGTGTTTCCCTTCTGAAACGGAGTTAAATGCCTGGCTCTGTGTCTTCCGACAAGCAAGACTCGTTTCAGATAAACGCAGGTCATTTTCAGCTAAAACGAAGTTACATTGTTCGCGAAGCTCACACGTTTCTCGCTCTTAACTGAAAAGCATTGGATGTTAGAGGACCTGTGGTTTGTATCAGAAGCAGAGTTGAACTAGATATGGTCCGTGTGTGTAGGAAACACAGTTCTTTTGTGCTGAGCACACTCACGTTTCCCTCTGTATGAGAGACTCTAGAAAGTAAGAGCGTGCTTATTGCTCTAAAGTAGAGTGTTTTTCATGGATGAGGACTGTGCTGTGTGTTTCCCTTCAGAAACGGTGTTAAATGCCAGGGTCTGTGTCTTCCTACAAGCAAGACTCATTTCAGGTAAACGCAGTCACTTTTCAGCTCAAACGAAGGTACATTGTTCACGAAGCTCACACGTGTCTCGCTCTTAATTGAAAAGCATTGGATGTTAGAGGACCTGTGGTTTGTATCAGTTTGAGAAACAGAGTTGAACTAGATAAGGTCCCTGTGTGTAGGAAACACAGTTCTTTTGTGCTGAGCACACTCACGTTTCCCTCTGTATGAGAGACTCTGGAAAGTAAGAGCGTGCTTCTTGCTCTAAAGCAGAGTGTGCTTCATGGATGAGAACTGTGCTGAGAGATTCCCTTCAGAAACGGAGTTAAATGCACCGCTCTTATTCTTCCTACAAGCAAGACTTCATGTCAGGTAAATGCAGCCACTTTTCAGCTCAAACGAAGCTACATTGTTCACGAAGCTGACACGTGTCTTGCTCTTAACTGAAAAGCATTGGATGTTTGAGGACCTGGGGTTTGTATCAGTTTCAGAAACAGAGTTGAACTAGATAGGGACCGTGTGTGTAGGAAACACAGTTCTTTTGTTCTGAGCACACTCACGTTTCCCTCTGTATTAGAGACTCTAGAAAGCAAGAGCGTGCTTCTTGATCTAAAGCAGAGTGTGTTTCATGGATGAGAACTGTGCTGTGTGTTTCCCTTCAGAAATGGAGTTAAATGCCCGGCTCTGTGTCTTCCGACAAGCAAGACTTCGTTTCAGATAAATGCAGTTAATTTTCAGCTCAAACGAAGTTACATTGTTCATGAAGCTCACACGTTTCTCGCTCTTAACTGGAAAACATTGGATGTTAGAGGACCTGTGGTTTGTATCAGTTTCAGAAGCAGAGTTGAACTAGATATGGTCCGTGTGTGTAGGAAACACAGTTCTTTTGTTCTGAGTACACTCATGTTTCCCTCTGTATGAGAGACTCTAGAAAGCAAGAGCGTGCTTATTGCTCTAAAGCAGAGTGTGTTTCATGGATGATGACTGTGCTGTGTGTTTCCCTTCAGAAAAGGAGTTAAATGCCAGGGTCTGTGTCTTCCTACAAGCAAGACTCATTTCAGGTAATTGCAGTCACTTTTCAGCTCAAGCGAAGCTACATTGTTCACGAAGCTCACACGTGTCTCGCTCTTAACTGAAAAGCATTGGGTGTTAGAGGTCCTGTGGTTTGTATCAGTTTGAGAAACAGAGTTGAACTAGATATGGTCCCTGTGTGTAGGAAACACAGTTCTTTTATTCTGAGCACACTCACCTTTCCCTCTGTATGAGAGACTCTAGAAAGCAAGAGCGTGCTTCTTGCTCTAAAGCAGAGTGTGTTTCATGTATTTGAACTGTGCTGTGTGTTTCCCTTCAGAAACGGAGTTAAATGCCCGGCTCTGTGTCTTCTGACAAACAAGACTTCCTTTCAGATAAACGCTGTTAATTTTCAGCTCAAACGAAGTTACATTGTTCACGAAGCTCACACGTTTCTCGCTCTTAACTGAAAAGCATTGGATGTTAGAGGACCTGTGGTTTGTATCAGTTTCAGAAACAGAGTTGAACTAGATATGGTCCGTGTGTGTAGGAAACACACTTCTTTTTTCTGAGCAAACTCACGTTTCCCTCTGTATGAAAGACTCTAGAAAGCAAGAGCGTGCTTCTTGCTCTAAAGCAGTGTGTTTCATGGATGAGAACTGTGCTGTGTGTTTCCCTTCAGAAACAGAGTTAAATGCCAGGGTCTGTGTCTTCCTATAAGCAAGACTCGTTTCAGGTAAACGCAGTCAATTTTCAGCTCAAACGAAGCTACATTGTTTACTAAGCTCACACGAGTCTCGCTCTTAACTGAAAAGCATTGGATGTTAGAGGACCTGTGGTTTGTATCAGTTTCAGAAACAGAGTTGAACTAGGTATGGTCAGTGTGTGCAGGAAACACAGTTCTTTTGTGCTAGCACACTCATGTTTCCCTCTGTATGAGAAACTCTAGAAAGCAAGAGCGTGATTCTTGCTCTAAAGCAGAGTGTGTTTCATGGATGAGAACTGTGCTGTGTGTTTCCCTTCAGAAACGGAGTTAAATGCCAGGGTCTGTGTCTTCCTACAAGCAAGACTCCTTTCAGGTAAGCGCAGTCACTTTTCTGCTCAAAGGAAGCTACATTGTTCACGAAGCTAACACGTGTCTCGCTCTTAACTGAAAAGCTTTGGATGTAAGAGGACCTGTGGTTTGTATCCGTTTCAGAAAGAGAGTTGAACTAGATATGGTCCGTGTGTGTAGGAAACACACTTCTTTTTTCTGAGCACACTCACGTTTCCCTCTGTATGAAAGACTCTAGAAAGCAAGAGCGTGCTTCTTGCTCTAAAGCAGTGTGTTTCATGGATGAGAACTGTGCTGTGTGTTTCCCTTCAGAAACAGAGTTAAATGCCAGGGTCTGTGTCTTCCTACAAGCAAGACTCATTTCAGGTAAACGCAGTCACTTTTCAGCTCAAAGGAAGCTACATTGTTCACGAAGCTCACACGATTCTCGCTCTTAATTGAAAAGCATTGGATGTTAGAGGTCCTGTGGTTTGTATCAGTTTGAGAAACAGAGTTGAACTAGATAAGGTCCCTGTGTGTAGGAAACACAGTTCTTTTGTTCTGAGCACACTCAAGTTTCCCTCTGTATGAGAGACTCTACAAACAAGAGCGTGCTTCTTGTCTAAAGCAGAGTATGTTTCATGGATGAGAACTGTGCAGTGTGTTTCCCTTCCGAAACGGAGTTAAATGCCCGGCTCTGTGTCTTCCGACAAGCAAGATTTCGTTTCAGGTAAACGCAGTCACTTTTCAGCTCAAACGAAGCTTCATTGTTCACGAAGCTCACACGTTTCTTGCTCTTAACTGAAAAGCATTGGATGTTAGAGGACCTGTGGTTTGGATCAGTTTCAGAAGCAGAGTTGATCTAGATATGGTCCCTGTGTGTAGGAAACACAGTTCATTTGTTCTGTGCACACTCATGTTTCCCTCTGTATTAGAGACTCTAGAAAACAAGAGCGTGCTTACTGCTCTAAAGCAGAGTGTGTTTCATGGATGAGAACTGTGCTGTGTGTTTCCCTTCAGAAACGGAGTTAAATGCCCAGCTCTGTGTCTTCCGACAAGCAAGACTTCGTTTCAGATAAACGCAGTTAATTTTCAGCTCAAACGAAGCTACATTGCTCACGAAGCTCACACGTCTCTCGCTCTTAACTCAAAAGCATTGGATGTTAGAGGACCTGTTGTTTGTATCAGATTCAGAAGCAGAGTTGAACTAGATATGGTCCGTGTGTGTAGGAAACACAGTTCTTTTGTTCTGAGCCCACTCACATTTCCCTCTGTATGAGAGACTCAGGAAAGCAAGAGCGTGCTTATTGCTCTAAAGCACAGTGTTTTACATGGAAGAGGACTGTGCTGTGTGTTTCCCTTCAGAAACGGAGTTAAATGCCAGGGTCTGTGTCTTCCTACAAGCAAGACTAATTTCAGGTAACCGCAATCACTTTTCAGCTCAAACGAAGCTACATTGTTCACAAAGCTCACACGTTTCTCGCTCTTAACTGGAAAGCAATGGGTGTTAGTGGTCCTGTGGTTTGTATCAGTTTGAGAAACAGAGTTCAACTATATATGGTCCCTGTGTGTAGGAAACACAGTTCTTTTGTCCTCAGCAAACTCACGTTTCCCTCTGTATGAGAGACTCTAGAAAGCAAGAGCGTGCTTCTTGCTCTAAAGCAGAGTGTGTTTCATGGATGAGAACTGTGCTGTGTGTTTCCCTTCAGAAACGGAGTTAAATGCCCGGCTCTGTGTCTTCCAACAAGCAAGACTTCGTTTCAGATAAACGCAGTTAATTTTCAGCTCAAACGAAGTTACATTGTTCACGAAGCTCACACGTTTCTCGCTCTTAATTGAAAAGCATTGGATGTTAGAGGACCTGTGGTTTGTATCAGTTTCAGAAGCAGAGTTGAACTAGATATGGTCCGTGTGTGTAGGAAACACAGTTCTTTTGTTCTGAGCACACTCACGTTTCCCTCTGTATGAGAGACTCTAGAAAGCAAGAGCGTGCTTCTTGCTCTAAAGCAGAGTGTGTTTCATGCATGAGGACTGTGCTGTGTGTTTCCCTTCAGAAACGGTGTTAAATGTCAGGGTCTGTGTCTTCCTACAAGCAAGACTTCGTTTCAGGTAAATGCAGTCACTTTTCAGCTCAAACGAAGTTACATCGTTCACGAAGCTCACACGTTTCTCGCTCTTAATTGAAAAGCATTGGATGTTAGAGGACCTGTGGTTTGTATCAGTTTCAGAAGCAGAATTGATCTAGATATGGTCCGTGTGTGTAGGAAACACAGTTCTTTTGATTTGTGCACACTCACGTTTCCCTCTCTATGAGAGACTCTACAAAGAAAGAGCGTTCTTCTTGCTCTAAAGCAGAGTGTGTTTCATGGATGAGAACTGTGCTGTGTGTTTCCCTTCAGGAACCGAGTTAAATGCCCGGCTCTGTGTCTTCTGACAAACAAGACTTCCTTTCAGATAAACGCAGTTAATTTTCAGCTCAAACGAAGTTACATTGTTCACGAAGCTCACACGTTTCTCGCTCTTAACTGAAAAGCATTGGATGTTAGAGGACCTGTGGTTTGTATCAGTTTCAGAAACAGAGTTGAACTAGATATGGTCCGTGTGTGTAGGAAACACAGTTCTTTTTTCTGAGCACACTCACGTTTCCCTCTGTATGAAAGACTCTAGAAGGCAAGAGCGTGCTTCTTGCTCTAAAGCAGTGTGTTTCATGGATGAGAACTGTGCTGTGTGTTTCCCTTCAGAAACAGAGTTAAATGCCAGGGTCTGTGTCTTCCTATAAGCAAGACTCGTTTCAGGTAAACGCAGTCAATTTTCAGCTCAAACGAAGCTACATTGTTCGCGAAGCTCACACGTGTCTCGCTCTTAACTGAAAAGCATTGGATTTTAGAGGACCTGTGGTTTGTATCAGTTTCAGAAACAGAGTTGAACTAGGTATGGTCCGTGTGTGTAGGAAACACAGTTCTTTTGTTCTGAGCACACTCATGTTTCCCTCTGTATGAGAGACTCTAGAAAGCAAGAGCGTGCTTCTTGCTCTAAAGCAGAGTGTGTTTCATGGATTTGAACTGTGCTGTGTGTTTCCCTTCAGAAACGGAGTTAAATGCCCCGCTCTGTGTCTTCTGACAAACAAGAATTCCTTTCAGATAAACGCAGTTAATTTTCAGCTCAAACGAAGTTACATTGTTCACGAAGCTCACACGTTTCTCGCTCTTAACTGAAAAGCATTGGATGTTAGAGGACCTGTGGTTTGTATCAGTTTCAGAAACAGAGTTGAACTAGATATGGTCCGTGTGTGTAGGAAACACAGTTCTTTTGTTCTGAGCACACTCACGTTTCCCTCTGTATGAAAGACTCTAGAAAGCAAGAGCGTGCTTCTTGCTCTAAAGCAGTGTGTTTCATGGATGAGAACTGTGCTGTGTGTTTCCCTTCAGAAACAGAGTTAAATGCCAGGGTCTGTGTCTTCCTACAAGCAAGACTCATTTCAGGTAAACGCAATCACTTTTCAGCTCAAAAGAAGCTACATTGTTCACAAAGCTCACACGTTTCTCGCTCTTAACTGAAAAGCAATGGATGTTAGAGGTCCTGTGGTTTGTATCAGTTTGAGAAACAGAGTTCAACTATATATGGTCCCTGTGTGTAGGAAACACAGTTCTTTTGTTCTCAGCAAACTCACGTTTCCCTCTGTATGAGAGACTCTAGAAAGCAAGAGCGTGCTTCTTGCTCTAAAGCAGAGTGTGTTTCATGGATGAGAACTGTGCTGTGTGTTTCCCTTCAGAAACGGAGTTAAATGCCCGGCTCTGTGTCTTCCAACAAGCAAGACTTCGTTTCAGATAAACGCAGTTAATTTTCAGCTCAAACGAAGTTACATTGTTCACGAAGCTCACACGTTTCTCGCACTTAACTGAAAAGCATTGGATGTTAGAGGACCTGTGGTTTGTATCAGTTTCAGAAGCAGAGTTGAACTAGATATGGTCCGTGTGTGTAGGAAACACAGTTCTTTTGTGCTGAGCACACTCACGTTTCCCTCTGTATGAGAGACTCTAGAAAGTAAGAGCGTGCTTATTGCTCTAAAGTAGAGTGTTTTTCATGGATGAGGACTGTGCTGTGTGTTTCCCTTCAGAAACGGTGTTAAATGCCAGGGTCTGTGTCTTCCTACAAGCAAGACTCATTTCAGGTAATTGCAGTCACTTTTCAGCTCAAGCGAAGCTACATTGTTCACGAAGCTCACACGTGTCTCGCTCTTAACTGAAAAGCATTGGGTGTTAGAGGTCCTGTGGTTTGTATCAGTTTGAGAAACAGAGTTGAACTAGATATGGTCCCTGTGTGTAGGAAACACAGTTCTTTTATTCTGAGCACACTCACCTTTCCCTCTGTATGAGAGACTCTAGAAAGCAAGAGCGTGCTTCTTGCTCTAAAGCAGAGTGTGTTTCATGGATTTGAACTGTGCTGTGTGTTTCCCTTCAGAAACGGAGTTAAATGCCAGGGTCTGTGTCTTCCTACAAGCAAGACTCATTTCAGGTAACCGCAATCACTTTTCAGCTCAAAAGAAGCTACATTGTTCACAAAGCTCACACGTTTCTCGCTCTTAACTGAAAAGCATTGGATGTTAGAGGACCTGTGGTTTGTATCACTTTCAGAAACAGAGTTGAACTAGGCATGGTCCGTGTGTGTAGGAAACACAGTTCTTTTGTTCTGAGCCCACTCACATTTCCCTCTGTATGAGAGACTCTAGAAAGCAAGAGCGTGCTTCTTGCTCTAAAGCAGAGTGTGCTTCATGGATGAGAACTGTGCTGAGTGATTCCCTTCAGAAACGGAGTTAAATGCGCCGCTCTTATTCTTCCTACAAGAAAGACTTCGTGTCAGGTAAATGCAGCCACTTTTCAGCTCAAACGAAGTTACATTGTTCACGAAGCTCACACGTTTCTCGCTCTTAAATGAAAAGCATTGGATGTTAGAGGACCTGTGGTTTGTATCAGTTTCAGAAACAGAGTTGTACTAGATATGGTCTGTGTGTGTAGGAAACACACTTCTTTTTTCTGAGCACACTCACGTTTCCCTCTGTATGAAAGACTCTAGAAAGCAAGAGTGTGCTTCTTTCTCTAAACCAGAGTGTGTTTCATGGATGAGAACTGTGCTGTGTGTTTCCCTTCAGAAACGGAGTTAAATGCCAGGGTCTGTGTCTTCCTACAAGCAAGACTCGTTTCAGGTAAACACAGTCACTTTTCAGCTCAAACGAAGCTTCATCGTTCACGAAGCTCACACGTTTCCCGCTCTTAACTGAAAAGCATTGGATGTTAGAGGACCTGTGGTTTGTATCAGTTTCAGAAGCAGAGTTGATCTAGATATGGTCTGTGTGTGTAGGAAACACAGTTCTTTTGTTCTGTGCACACTCACGTTTCCCTCTGTATGAGAGACTCTAGAAAGCAAGACCGTGCTTCTTGCTCTAAAGCAGAAAGTGTTTCAAGGATGAGAACTGTGCTGTGGGTTTCCCTTCAGGAACCGAGTTAAATGCCCGGCTCTGTGTCTTCCGACAAACAAGACTTCCTTTCAGATAAACGCAGTTAATTTTCAGCTCAAACGAAGTTACATTGTTCACGAAGCTCACACGTTTCTCGCTCTTAACTGAAAAGCATTGGATGTTAGAGGACCTGTGGTTTGTATCAGTTTCAGAAGCAGAGTTGAACTAGATATGGTCCGTGTGTGTAGGAAACACACTTCTTTTTTCTGAGCACACTCACGTTTCCCTCTGTATGAGAGACTCTAGAAAGCAAGAGCGTGCTTCTTGCTCTAAAGCAGAGTGTGTTTCATGGATGAGAACTGTGCTGTGTGTTTCCCTTCAGAAACGGAGTTAAATGCCCGGCTCTCTGTCTTCCTACAAGCAAGACTCGTTTCAGGTAAACACAGTAACTTTTCAGCTCAAACGAAGCTTCATTGTTCACGAAGCTCACACGTTTCCCGCTCTTAACTGAAAAGCATTGGATGTTAGAGGACCTGTGGTTTGTATCAGTTTCAGAAGCAGAGTTGATCTAGATATGGTCTGTGTGTGTAGGAAACACAGTTCTTTTGTTCTGTGCACACTCACGTTTCCCTCTTTATGAGAGACTCTAGAAAGCAAGAGCGTGCTTCTTGCTCTAAAGCAGAGTGTGTTTCATGGATGAGAACTGTGCTGTGTGTTTCCCTTCAGGTACCGAGTTAAATGCCCGGCTCTGTGTCTTCCGACAAAAAAGACTTCGTTTCAGATAAACGCAGTTAATTTTCAGCTCAAACGAAGTTACATTGTTCACGAAGCGCACACGTGTCTCGCTCTTTAATGAAAAGCATTGGATGTTAGAGGACCTGTGGTTTGTATCACTTTCAGAAACAGAGTTGAACTAGGCATGGTCCGTGTGTGTAGGAAACACAGTTCTTTTGTTCTGAGCCCACTCACATTTCCCTCTGTATGAGAGAATCTAGAAAGCAAGAGCGTGGTTCTTGCTCTAAAGCAGAGTGTGTTTCATGGATGAGGACTGTGCTGTGTGTTTCCCTTCTGAAACGGAGTTAAATGCCAGGGTCTGTGTCTTCCTACAAGCAAGACTCATTTCAGGTAATTGCAGTCACTTTTCAGCTCAAGCGAAGCTACATTGTTCACGAAGCTCACACGATTCTCGCTCTTAACTGAAAAGCATTGGGTGTTAGAGGTCCTGAGGTTTGTATCAGTTTGAGAAACAGAGTTGAACTAGATATGGTCCCTGTGTGTAGGAAACACAGTTCTTTTGTTCTGAGCACACTCACGTTTCCCTCTGTATGAGAGACTCTAGAAAGCAAGAGCGTGCTTCTTGCTCTAAAGCAGAGTGTGTTTCATGGATTTGAACTGTGCTGTGTGTTTCCCTTCAGAAACGGAGTTAAATGCCAGGGTATGTGTCTTCCGACAAGCTAGACTTCATTTCAGATATACGCAGTTAATTTTCAGCTCAAACGAAGTTACATTGTTCACGAAGCTCACACGTTTCTCGCTCTTAACTGAAAAGCATTGGATGGTAGAGGACCTGTGGTTTGTATCAGTTTCAGAAGCAGAGTTGAACTAGATATGGTCCGTGTGTGTAGGAAACACAGTTCTTTTGTTCTGAGCACACTCACGTTTCCCTCTGTATGAGAGACTCTAGAAAGCAAGAGCGTGCTTCTTGTCTAAAGCAGAGTATGTTTCATGGATGAGAACTGTGCAGTGTGTTTCCCTTCCGAAACGGAGTTAAATGCCCGGCTATGTGTCTTCCGACAAGCAAGACTTCGTTTCAGATAAACGCAGTTAATTTTCAGCTCAAACGAAGTTACATTGTTAACGAAGCTCACACGTGTCTCGCTCTTAACTGAAAAGCATTAGATTTTAGAGGACCTGTGGTTTGTATCAGTTTCAGAAACAGAGTTGAACTAGGTATGGTCCGTGTGTGTAGGAAACACAGTTCTTTTGTTCTGAGCACACTCATGTTTCCCTCTGTATGAGAGACTCTAGAAAGCAAGAGCGTGCTTCTTGCTCTAAAGCAGAGTGTGTTTCATGGATTTGAACTGTGCTGTGTGTTTCCCTTCAGAAACGGAGTTAAATGCCCCGCTCTGTGTCTTCTGACAAACAAGAATTCCTTTCAGATAAACGCAGTTAATTTTCAGCTCAAACGAAGTTACATTGTTCACGAAGCTCACACGTTTCTCGCTCTTAACTGAAAAGCATTGGATGTTAGAGGACCTGTGGTTTGTATCAGTTTCAGAAACAGAGTTGAACTAGATATGGTCCGTGTGTGTAGGAAACACAGTTCTTTTGTTCTGAGCACACTCACGTTTCCCTCTGTATGAAAGACTCTAGAAAGCAAGAGCGTGCTTCTAGCTCTAAAGCAGTGTGTTTCATGGATGAGAACTGTGCTGTGTGTTTCCCTTCAGAAACAGAGTTAAATGCCAGGGTCTGTGTCTTCCTACAAGCAAGACTCATTTCAGGTAAACGCAATCACTTTTCAGCTCAAAAGAAGCTACATTGTTCACAAAGCTCACACGTTTCTCGCTCTTAACTGAAAAGCAATGGATGTTAGAGGTCCTGTGGTTTGTATCAGTTTGAGAAACAGAGTTCAACTATATATGGTCCCTGTGTGTAGGAAACACAGTTCTTTTGTTCTCAGCAAACTCACGTTTCCCTCTGTATGAGAGACTCTAGAAAGCAAGAGCGTGCTTCTTGCTCTAAAGCAGAGTGTGTTTCATGGATGAGAACTGTGCTGTGTGTTTCCCTTCAGAAACGGAGTTAAATGCCCGGCTCTGTGTCTTCCAACAAGCAAGACTTCGTTTCAGATAAACGCAGTTAATTTTCAGCTCAAACGAAGTTACATTGTTCACGAAGCTCACACGTTTCTCGCACTTAACTGAAAAGCATTGGATGTTAGAGGACCTGTGGTTTGTATCAGTTTCAGAAGCAGAGTTGAACTAGATATGGTCCGTGTGTGTAGGAAACACAGTTCTTTTGTGCTGAGCACACTCACGTTTCCCTCTGTATGAGAGACTCTAGAAAGTAAGAGCGTGCTTATTGCTCTAAAGTAGAGTGTTTTTCATGGATGAGGACTGTGCTGTGTGTTTCCCTTCAGAAACGGTGTTAAATGCCAGGGTCTGTGTCTTCCTACAAGCAAGACTCATTTCAGGTAATTGCAGTCACTTTTCAGCTCAAGCGAAGCTACATTGTTCACGAAGCTCACACGTGTCTCGCTCTTAACTGAAAAGCATTGGGTGTTAGAGGTCCTGTGGTTTGTATCAGTTTGAGAAACAGAGTTGAACTAGATATGGTCCCTGTGTGTAGGAAACACAGTTCTTTTATTCTGAGCACACTCACCTTTCCCTCTGTATGAGAGACTCTAGAAAGCAAGAGCGTGCTTCTTGCTCTAAAGCAGAGTGTGTTTCATGGATTTGAACTGTGCTGTGTGTTTCCCTTCAGAAACGGAGTTAAATGCCAGGGTCTGTGTCTTCCTACAAGCAAGACTCATTTCAGGTAACCGCAATCACTTTTCAGCTCAAAAGAAGCTACATTGTTCACAAAGCTCACACGTTTCTCGCTCTTAACTGAAAAGCATTGGATGTTAGAGGACCTGTGGTTTGTATCACTTTCAGAAACAGAGTTGAACTAGGCATGGTCCGTGTGTGTAGGAAACACAGTTCTTTTGTTCTGAGCCCACTCACATTTCCCTCTGTATGAGAGACTCTAGAAAGCAAGAGCGTGCTTCTTGCTCTAAAGCAGAGTGTGCTTCATGGATGAGAACTGTGCTGAGTGATTCCCTTCAGAAACGGAGTTAAATGCGCCGCTCTTATTCTTCCTACAAGAAAGACTTCGTGTCAGGTAAATGCAGCCACTTTTCAGCTCAAACGAAGTTACATTGTTCACGAAGCTCACACGTTTCTCGCTCTTAAATGAAAAGCATTGGATGTTAGAGGACCTGTGGTTTGTATCAGTTTCAGAAACAGAGTTGTACTAGATATGGTCTGTGTGTGTAGGAAACACACTTCTTTTTTCTGAGCACACTCACGTTTCCCTCTGTATGAAAGACTCTAGAAAGCAAGAGTGTGCTTCTTTCTCTAAACCAGAGTGTGTTTCATGGATGAGAACTGTGCTGTGTGTTTCCCTTCAGAAACGGAGTTAAATGCCAGGGTCTGTGTCTTCCTACAAGCAAGACTCGTTTCAGGTAAACACAGTCACTTTTCAGCTCAAACGAAGCTTCATCGTTCACGAAGCTCACACGTTTCCCGCTCTTAATTGAAAAGCATTGGATGTTAGAGGACCTGTGGTTTGTATCAGTTTCAGAAGCAGAGTTGATCTAGATATGGTCTGTGTGTGTAGGAAACACAGTTCTTTTGTTCTGTGCACACTCACGTTTCCCTCTGTATGAGAGACTCTAGAAAGCAAGACCGTGCTTCTTGCTCTAAAGCAGAAAGTGTTTCAAGGATGAGAACTGTGCTGTGGGTTTCCCTTCAGGAACCGAGTTAAATGCCCGGCTCTGTGTCTTCCGACAAACAAGACTTCCTTTCAGATAAACGCAGTTAATTTTCAGCTCAAACGAAGTTACATTGTTCACGAAGCTCACACGTTTCTCGCTCTTAACTGAAAAGCATTGGATGTTAGAGGACCTGTGGTTTGTATCAGTTTCAGAAGCAGAGTTGAACTAGGTATGGTCCGTGTGTGTAGGAAACACACTTCTTTTTTCTGAGCACACTCACGTTTCCCTCTGTATGAGAGACTCTAGAAAGCAAGAGCGTGCTTCTTGCTCTAAAGCAGAGTGTGTTTCATGGATGAGAACTGTGCTGTGTGTTTCCCTTCAGAAACGGAGTTAAATGCCCGGCTCTCTGTCTTCCTACAAGCAAGACTCGTTTCAGGTAAACACAGTAACTTTTCAGCTCAAACGAAGCTTCATTGTTCACGAAGCTCACACGTTTCCCGCTCTTAACTGAAAAGCATTGGATGTTAGAGGACCTGTGGTTTGTATCAGTTTCAGAAGCAGAGTTGATCTAGATATGGTCTGTGTGTGTAGGAAACACAGTTCTTTTGTTCTGTGCACACTCACGTTTCCCTCTTTATGAGAGACTCTAGAAACCAAGAGCGTGCTTCTTGCTCTAAAGCAGAGTGTGTTTCATGGATGAGAACTGTGCTGTGTGTTTCCCTTCAGGTACCGAGTTAAATGCCCGGCTCTGTGTCTTCCGACAAAAAAGACTTCGTTTCAGATAAACGCAGTTAATTTTCAGCTCAAACGAAGTTACATTGTTCACGAAGCGCACACGTGTCTCGCTCTTTAATGAAAAGCATTGGATGTTAGAGGACCTGTGGTTTGTATCACTTTCAGAAACAGAGTTGAACTAGGCATGGTCCGTGTGTGTAGGAAACACAGTTCTTTTGTTCTGAGCCCACTCACATTTCCCTCTGTATGAGAGAATCTAGAAAGCAAGAGCGTGGTTCTTGCTCTAAAGCAGAGTGTGTTTCATGGATGAGGACTGTGCTGTGTGTTTCCCTTCTGAAACGGAGTTAAATGCCAGGGTCTGTGTCTTCCTACAAGCAAGACTCATTTCAGGTAATTGCAGTCACTTTTCAGCTCAAGCGAAGCTACATTGTTCACGAAGCTCACACGATTCTCGCTCTTAACTGAAAAGCATTGGGTGTTAGAGGTCCTGAGGTTTGTATCAGTTTGAGAAACAGAGTTGAACTAGATATGGTCCCTGTGTGTAGGAAACACAGTTCTTTTGTTCTGAGCACACTCACGTTTCCCTCTGTATGAGAGACTCTAGAAAGCAAGAGCGTGCTTCTTGCTCTAAAGCAGAGTGTGTTTCATGGATTTGAACTGTGCTGTGTGTTTCCCTTCAGAAACGGAGTTAAATGCCAGGGTATGTGTCTTCCGACAAGCTAGACTTCATTTCAGATATACGCAGTTAATTTTCAGCTCAAACGAAGTTACATTGTTCACGAAGCTCACACGTTTCTCGCTCTTAACTGAAAAGCATTGGATGGTAGAGGACCTGTGGTTTGTATCAGTTTCAGAAGCAGAGTTGAACTAGATATGGTCCGTGTGTGTAGGAAACACAGTTCTTTTGTTCTGAGCACACTCACGTTTCCCTCTGTATGAGAGACTCTAGAAAGCAAGAGCGTGCTTCTTGTCTAAAGCAGAGTATGTTTCATGGATGAGAACTGTGCAGTGTGTTTCCCTTCCGAAACGGAGTTAAATGCCCGGCTATGTGTCTTCCGACAAGCAAGACTTCGTTTCAGATAAACGCAGTTAATTTTCAGCTCAAACGAAGTTACATTGTTAACGAAGCTCACACGTGTCTCGCTCTTAACTGAAAAGCATTGGATTTTAGAGGACCTGTGGTTTGTATCAGTTTCAGAAACAGAGTTGAACTAGGTATGGTCCGTGTGTGTAGGAAACACAGTTCTTTTGTTCTGAGCACACTCATGTTTCCCTCTGTATGAGAGACTCTAGAAAGCAAGAGCGTGCTTCTTGCTCTAAAGCAGAGTGTGTTTCATGGATTTGAACTGTGCTGTGTGTTTCCCTTCAGAAACGGAGTTAAATGCCCCGCTCTGTGTCTTCTGACAAACAAGAATTCCTTTCAGATAAACGCAGTTAATTTTCAGCTCAAACGAAGTTACATTGTTCACGAAGCTCACACGTTTCTCGCTCTTAACTGAAAAGCAT
Organism: Onychomys leucogaster; assembly: GCA_949786385.1. NCBI lineage: Eukaryota > Metazoa > Chordata > Mammalia > Rodentia > Cricetidae > Onychomys > Onychomys leucogaster. The sequence goes on along the minus strand of CATKUP010000114.1, from coordinate 258,772 downwards.
TGGATGTTAGAGGACCTGTGGTTTGTATCAGTTTCAGAAACAGAGTTGAACTAGATATGGTCCGTGTGTGTAGGAAACACAGTTCTTTTGTTCTGAGCACACTCACGTTTCCCTCTGTATGAAAGACTCTAGAAAGCAAGAGCGTGCTTCTTGCTCTAAAGCAGTGTGTTTCATGGATGAGAACTGTGCTGTGTGTTTCCCTTCAGAAACAGAGTTAAATGCCCGGCTCTGTGTCTTCCTACAAGCAAGACTCATTTCAGGTAAACGCAATCACTTTTCAGCTCAAAAGAAGCTACATTGTTCACAAAGCTCACACGTTTCTCGCTCTTAACTGAAAAGCAATGGATGTTAGAGGTCCTGTGGTTTGTATCAGTTTGAGAAACAGAGTTCAACTATATATGGTCCCTGTGTGTAGGAAACACAGTTCTTTTGTTCTCAGCAAACTCACGTTTCCCTCTGTATGAGAGACTCTAGAAAGCAAGAGCGTGCTTCTTGCTCTAAAGCAGAGTGTGTTTCATGGATGAGAACTGTGCTGTGTGTTTCCCTTCAGAAACGGAGTTAAATGCCCGGCTCTGTGTCTTCCAACAAGCAAGACTTCGTTTCAGATAAACGCAGTTAATTTTCAGCTCAAATGAAGTTACATTGTTCACGAAGCTCACACGTTTCTCGCTCTTAACTGAAAAGCATTGGATGTTAGAGGACCTGTGGTTTGTATCAGTTTCAGAAGCAGAGTTGAACTAGATATGGTCCGTGTGTGTAGGAAACACAGTTCTTTTGTGCTGAGCACACTCACGTTTCCCTCTGTATGAGAGACTCTAGAAAGTAAGAGCGTGCTTATTGCTCTAAAGTAGAGTGTTTTTCATGGATGAGGACTGTGCTGTGTGTTTCCCTTCAGAAACGGTGTTAAATGCCAGGGTCTGTGTCTTCCTACAAGCAAGACTCATTTCAGGTAATTGCAGTCACTTTTCAGCTCAAGCGAAGCTACATTGTTCACGAAGCTCACACGTGTCTCGCTCTTAACTGAAAAGCATTGGGTGTTAGAGGTCCTGTGGTTTGTATCAGTTTGAGAAACAGAGTTGAACTAGATATGGTCCCTGTGTGTAGGAAACACAGTTCTTTTATTCTGAGCACACTCACCTTTCCCTCTGTATGAGAGACTCTAGAAAGCAAGAGCGTGCTTCTTGCTCTAAAGCAGAGTGTGTTTCATGGATTTGAACTGTGCTGTGGGTTTCCCTTCAGGAACCGAGTTAAATGCCCGGCTCTGTGTCTTCCGACAAACAAGACTTCCTTTCAGATAAACGCAGTTAATTTTCAGCTCAAACGAAGTTACATTGTTCACGAAGCTCACACGTTTCTCGCTCTTAACTGAAAAGCATTGGATGTTAGAGGACCTGTGGTTTGTATCAGTTTCAGAAGCAGAGTTGAACTAGATATGGTCCGTGTGTGTAGGAAACACACTTCTTTTTTCTGAGCACACTCACGTTTCCCTCTGTATGAGAGACTCTAGAAAGCAAGAGCGTGCTTCTTGCTCTAAAGCAGAGTGTGTTTCATGGATGAGAACTGTGCTGTGTGTTTCCCTTCAGAAACGGAGTTAAATGCCCGGCTCTCTGTCTTCCTACAAGCAAGACTCGTTTCAGGTAAACACAGTAACTTTTCAGCTCAAACGAAGCTTCATTGTTCACGAAGCTCACACGTTTCCCGCTCTTAACTGAAAAGCATTGGATGTTAGAGGACCTGTGGTTTGTATCAGTTTCAGAAGCAGAGTTGATCTAGATATGGTCTGTGTGTGTAGGAAACACAGTTCTTTTGTTCTGTGCACACTCACGTTTCCCTCTTTATGAGAGACTCTAGAAAGCAAGAGCGTGCTTCTTGCTCTAAAGCAGAGTGTGTTTCATGGATGAGAACTGTGCTGTGTGTTTCCCTTCAGGTACCGAGTTAAATGCCCGGCTCTGTGTCTTCCGACAAAAAAGACTTCGTTTCAGATAAACGCAGTTAATTTTCAGCTCAAACGAAGTTACATTGTTCACGAAGCGCACACGTGTCTCGCTCTTTAATGAAAAGCATTGGATGTTAGAGGACCTGTGGTTTGTATCACTTTCAGAAACAGAGTTGAACTAGGCATGGTCCGTGTGTGTAGGAAACACAGTTCTTTTGTTCTGAGCCCACTCACATTTCCCTCTGTATGAGAGAATCTAGAAAGCAAGAGCGTGGTTCTTGCTCTAAAGCAGAGTGTGTTTCATGGATGAGGACTGTGCTGTGTGTTTCCCTTCTGAAACGGAGTTAAATGCCAGGGTCTGTGTCTTCCTACAAGCAAGACTCATTTCAGGTAATTGCAGTCACTTTTCAGCTCAAGCGAAGCTACATTGTTCACGAAGCTCACACGATTCTCGCTCTTAACTGAAAAGCATTGGGTGTTAGAGGTCCTGAGGTTTGTATCAGTTTGAGAAACAGAGTTGAACTAGATATGGTCCCTGTGTGTAGGAAACACAGTTCTTTTGTTCTGAGCACACTCACGTTTCCCTCTGTATGAGAGACTCTAGAAAGCAAGAGCGTGCTTCTTGCTCTAAAGCAGAGTGTGTTTCATGGATTTGAACTGTGCTGTGTGTTTCCCTTCAGAAACGGAGTTAAATGCCAGGGTATGTGTCTTCCGACAAGCTAGACTTCATTTCAGATATACGCAGTTAATTTTCAGCTCAAACGAAGTTACATTGTTCACGAAGCTCACACGTTTCTCGCTCTTAACTGAAAAGCATTGGATGGTAGAGGACCTGTGGTTTGTATCAGTTTCAGAAGCAGAGTTGAACTAGATATGGTCCGTGTGTGTAGGATACACAGTTCTTTTGTTCTGAGCACACTCACGTTTCCCTCTGTATGAGAGACTCTAGAAATCAAGAGCCTGCTTCTTGCTCTAAAGCAGAGTGTGTTTCATGCATGAGGACTGTGCTTTGTGTTTCCCTTCAGAAACGGTGTTAAATGTCAGGGTCTGTGTCTTCCTACAAGCAAGACTTCGTTTCAGGTAAATGCAGTCACTTTTCAGCTCAAAGGAAGCTTCATTGTTCACGAAGCTCACACGTTTCCCGCTCTTAACTGAAAAGCATTGGATGTTAGAGGACCTGTGGTTTGTATCAGTTTCAGAAGCAGAATTGATCTAGATATGGTCCGTGTGTGTAGGAAACACAGTTCTTTTGATTTGTGCACACTCACGTTTCCCTCTCTATGAGAGACTCTAGAAAGAAAGAGCGTGCTTCTTGCTCTAAAGCAGAGTGTGTTTCATGGATGAGAACTGTGCTTTGTGTTTCCCTTCAGAAACCGAGTTAAATGCACGGCTCTGTGTCTTCTGACAAACAAGACTTCCTTTCAGATAAACGCAGTTAATTTTCAGCTCAAACGAAGTTACATTGTTCACGAAGCTCACACGTTTCTCGCTCTTAACTGAAAAGCATTGGATGTTAGAGGACCTGTGGTTTGTATCAGTTTCAGAAACAGAGTTGAATTAGATATGGTCCGTGTGTGTAGGAAACACACTTCTTTTTTCTGAGCACACTCACGTTTCCCTCTGTATGAAAGACTCTAGAAAGCAAGAGCGTGCTTCTTGCTCTAAAGTAGTGTGTTTCATGGATGAGAACTGTGCTGTGTGTTTCCCTTCAGAAACAGAGTTAAATGCCAGGGTCTGTGTCTTCCTATAAGCAAGACTCGTTTCAGGTAAACGCAGTCAATTTTCAGCTCAAACGAAGCTACATTGTTTACGAAGCTCACACGTGTCTCGCTCTTAACTGAAAAGCATTGGATGTTAGAGGACCTGTGGTTTGTATCAGTTTCAGAAACAGAGTTGAACTAGGTATGGTCCGTGTGTGTAGGAAACACAGCTCTTTTGCGCTAGCACACTCATGTTTCCCTCTGTATGAGAAACTCTAGAAAGCAAGAGCGTGATTCTTGCTCTAAAGCAGAGTGTGTTTCATGGATGAGAACTGTGCTGTGTGTTTCCCTTCAGAAACGGAGTTAAATGCCAGGGTCTGTGTCTTCCTACAAGCAAGACTCGTTTCAGGTAAGCGCAGTCACTTTTCTGCTCAAAGGAAGCTACATTGTTCACGAAGCTAACACGTGTCTCGCTCTTAACTGAAAAGAATTGGATGTTAGAGGACCTGTGGTTTGTATCAGTTTCAGAAACAGAGTTGAACTAGATATGGTCCGTGTGTGTAGGAAACACAGTTCTTTTGTTCTGAGCACACTCACGTTTCCCTCTGTATGAGAGACTCTAGAAAGCAAGAGCGTGCTTCTTGCTCTAAAGCAGAGTATGTTTCTTGGATGAGAACTGTGCAGTGTGTTTCCCTTCTGAAACGGAGTTAAATGCCTGGCTCTGTGTCTTCCGACAAGCAAGACTCGTTTCAGATAAACGCAGGTCATTTTCAGCTAAAACGAAGTTACATTGTTCGCGAAGCTCACACGTTTCTCGCTCTTAACTGAAAAGCATTGGATGTTAGAGGACCTGTGGTTTGTATCAGAAGCAGAGTTGAACTAGATATGGTCCGTGTGTGTAGGAAACACAGTTCTTTTGTGCTGAGCACACTCACGTTTCCCTCTGTATGAGAGACTCTAGAAAGTAAGAGCGTGCTTATTGCTCTAAAGTAGAGTGTTTTTCATGGATGAGGACTGTGCTGTGTGTTTCCCTTCAGAAACGGTGTTAAATGCCAGGGTCTGTGTCTTCCTACAAGCAAGACTCATTTCAGGTAAACTCAGTCACTTTTCAGCTCAAACGAAGGTACATTGTTCACGAAGCTCACACGTGTCTCGCTCTTAATTGAAAAGCATTGGATGTTAGAGGACCTGTGGTTTGTATCAGTTTGAGAAACAGAGTTGAACTAGATAAGGTCCCTGTGTGTAGGAAACACAGTTCTTTTGTGCTGAGCACACTCACGTTTCCCTCTGTATGAGAGACTCTGGAAAGTAAGAGCGTGCTTCTTGCTCTAAAGCAGAGTGTGCTTCATGGATGAGAACTGTGCTGAGTGATTCCCTTCAGAAACGGAGTTAAATGCACCGCTCTTATTCTTCCTACAAGCAAGACTTCATGTCAGGTAAATGCAGCCACTTTTCAGCTCAAACGAAGCTACATTGTTCACGAAGCTGACACGTGTCTTGCTCTTAACTGAAAAGCATTGGATGTTTGAGGACCTGGGGTTTGTATCAGTTTCAGAAACAGAGTTGAACTAGATAGGGACCGTGTGTGTAGGAAACACAGTTCTTTTGTTCTGAGCACACTCACGTTTCCCTCTGTATTAGAGACTCTAGAAAGCAAGAGCGTGCTTCTTGATCTAAAGCAGAGTGTGTTTCATGGATGAGAACTGTGCTGTGTGTTTCCCTTCAGAAATGGAGTTAAATGCCCGGCTCTGTGTCTTCCGACAAGCAAGACTTCGTTTCAGATAAATGCAGTTAATTTTCAGCTCAATCGAAGTTACATTGTTCATGAAGCTCACACGTTTCTCGCTCTTAACTGGAAAACATTGGATGTTAGAGGACCTGTGGTTTGTATCAGTTTCAGAAGCAGAGTTGAACTAGATATGGTCCGTGTGTGTAGGAAACACAGTTCTTTTGTTCTGAGTACACTCATGTTTCCCTCTGTATGAGAGACTCTAGAAAGCAAGAGCGTGCTTATTGCTCTAAAGCAGAGTGTGTTTCATGGATGATGACTGTGCTGTGTGTTTCCCTTCAGAAAAGGAGTTAAATGCCAGGGTCTGTGTCTTCCTACAAGCAAGACTCATTTCAGGTAATTGCAGTCACTTTTCAGCTCAAGCGAAGCTACATTGTTCACGAAGCTCACACGTGTCTCGCTCTTAACTGAAAAGCATTGGGTGTTAGAGGTCCTGTGGTTTGTATCAGTTTGAGAAACAGAGTTGAACTAGATATGGTCCCTGTGTGTAGGAAACACAGTTCTTTTATTCTGAGCACACTCACCTTTCCCTCTGTATGAGAGACTCTAGAAAGCAAGAGCGTGCTTCTTGCTCTAAAGCAGAGTGTGTTTCATGGATTTGAACTGTGCTGTGTGTTTCCCTTCAGAAACGGAGTTAAATGCCCGGCTCTGTGTCTTCTGACAAACAAGACTTCCTTTCAGATAAACGCTGTTAATTTTCAGCTCAAACGAAGTTACATTGTTCACGAAGCTCACACGTTTCTCGCTCTTAACTGAAAAGCATTGGATGTTAGAGGACCTGTGGTTTGTATCAGTTTCAGAAACAGAGTTGAACTAGATATGGTCCGTGTGTGTAGGAAACACACTTCTTTTTTCTGAGCAAACTCACGTTTCCCTCTGTATGAAAGACTCTAGAAAGCAAGAGCGTGCTTCTTGCTCTAAAGCAGTGTGTTTCATGGATGAGAACTGTGCTGTGTGTTTCCCTTCAGAAACAGAGTTAAATGCCAGGGTCTGTGTCTTCCTATAAGCAAGACTCGTTTCAGGTAAACGCAGTCAATTTTCAGCTCAAACGAAGCTACATTGTTTACGAAGCTCACACGTGTCTCGCTCTTAAATGAAAAGCATTGGATGTTAGAGGACCTGTGGTTTGTATCACTTTCAGAAACAGAGTTGAACTAGGCATGGTCCGTGTGTGTAGGAAACACAGTTCTTTTGTTCTGAGCCCACTCACATTTCCCTCTGTATGAGAGACTCTAGAAAGCAAGAGCGTGCTTCTTGCTCTAAAGCAGAGTGTGCTTCATGGATGAGAACTGTGCTGAGTGATTCCCTTCAGAAACGGAGTTAAATGCGCCGCTCTTATTCTTCCTACAAGAAAGACTTCGTGTCAGGTAAATGCAGCCACTTTTCAGCTCAAACGAAGTTACATTGTTCACGAAGCTCACACGTTTCTCGCTCTTAAATGAAAAGCATTGGATGTTAGAGGACCTGTGGTTTGTATCAGTTTCAGAAACAGAGTTGTACTAGATATGGTCTGTGTGTGTAGGAAACACACTTCTTTTTTCTGAGCACACTCACGTTTCCCTCTGTATGAAAGACTCTAGAAAGCAAGAGTGTGCTTCTTTCTCTAAACCAGAGTGTGTTTCATGGATGAGAACTGTGCTGTGTGTTTCCCTTCAGAAACGGAGTTAAATGCCAGGGTCTGTGTCTTCCTACAAGCAAGACTCGTTTCAGGTAAACACAGTCACTTTTCAGCTCAAACGAAGCTTCATCGTTCACGAAGCTCACACGTTTCCCGCTCTTAACTGAAAAGCATTGGATGTTAGAGGACCTGTGGTTTGTATCAGTTTCAGAAGCAGAGTTGATCTAGATATGGTCTGTGTGTGTAGGAAACACAGTTCTTTTGTTCTGTGCACACTCACGTTTCCCTCTGTATGAGAGACTCTAGAAAGCAAGACCGTGCTTCTTGCTCTAAAGCAGAAAGTGTTTCAAGGATGAGAACTGTGCTGTGGGTTTCCCTTCAGGAACCGAGTTAAATGCCCGGCTCTGTGTCTTCCGACAAACAAGACTTCCTTTCAGATAAACGCAGTTAATTTTCAGCTCAAACGAAGTTACATTGTTCACGAAGCTCACACGTTTCTCGCTCTTAACTGAAAAGCATTGGATGTTAGAGGACCTGTGGTTTGTATCAGTTTCAGAAGCAGAGTTGAACTAGATATGGTCCGTGTGTGTAGGAAACACACTTCTTTTTTCTGAGCACACTCACGTTTCCCTCTGTATGAGAGACTCTAGAAAGCAAGAGCGTGCTTCTTGCTCTAAAGCAGAGTGTGTTTCATGGATGAGAACTGTGCTGTGTGTTTCCCTTCAGAAACGGAGTTAAATGCCCGGCTCTCTGTCTTCCTACAAGCAAGACTCGTTTCAGATAAACGCAGTTAATTTTCAGCTCAAACGAAGTTACATTGTTCACGAAGCTCACACGTTTCTCGCTCTTAACTGAAAAGCATTGGATGGTAGAGGACCTGTGGTTTGTATCAGTTTCAGAAGCAGAGTTGAACTAGATATGGTCCGTGTGTGTAGGAAACACAGTTCTTTTGTTCTGAGCACACTCACGTTTCCCTCTGTATGAGAGACTCTAGAAAGCAAGAGCGTGCTTCTTGTCTAAAGCAGAGTATGTTTCATGGATGAGAACTGTGCAGTGTGTTTCCCTTCCGAAACGGAGTTAAATGCCCGGCTATGTGTCTTCCGACAAGCAAGACTTCGTTTCAGATAAACGCAGTTAATTTTCAGCTCAAACGAAGTTACATTGTTAACGAAGCTCACACGTTTCTCGCTCTTAACTGAAAAGCATTGGATGTTAGAGGACTTGTGGTTTGTATCAGTTTCAGAAGCAGAGTTGAACTAGATATGGTCCGTGTGTGTAGGATACACAGTTCTTTTGTTCTGAGCACACTCACGTTTCCCTCTGTATGAGAGACTCTAGAAATCAAGAGCCTGCTTCTTGCTCTAAAGCAGAGTGTGTTTCATGCATGAGGACTGTGCTGTGTGTTTCCCTTCAGAAACGGTGTTAAATGTCAGGGTCTGTGTCTTCCTACAAGCAAGACTTCGTTTCAGGTAAATGCAGTCACTTTTCAGCTCAAAGGAAGCTTCATTGTTCACGAAGCTCACACGTTTCCCGCTCTTAACTGAAAAGCATTGGATGTTAGAGGACCTGTGGTTTGTATCAGTTTCAGAAGCAGAATTGATCTAGATATGGTCCGTGTGTGTAGGAAACACAGTTCTTTTGATTTGTGCACACTCACGTTTCCCTCTCTATGAGAGACTCTAGAAAGAAAGAGCGTGCTTCTTGCTCTAAAGCAGAGTGTGTTTCATGGATGAGAACTGTGCTTTGTGTTTCCCTTCAGAAACCGAGTTAAATGCACGGCTCTGTGTCTTCTGACAAACAAGACTTCCTTTCAGATAAACGCAGTTAATTTTCAGCTCAAACGAAGTTACATTGTTCACGAAGCTCACACGTTTCTCGCTCTTAACTGAAAAGCATTGGATGTTAGAGGACCTGTGGTTTGTATCAGTTTCAGAAACAGAGTTGAATTAGATATGGTCCGTGTGTGTAGGAAACACACTTCTTTTTTCTGAGCACACTCACGTTTCCCTCTGTATGAAAGACTCTAGAAAGCAAGAGCGTGCTTCTTGCTCTAAAGTAGTGTGTTTCATGGATGAGAACTGTGCTGTGTGTTTCCCTTCAGAAACAGAGTTAAATGCCAGGGTCTGTGTCTTCCTATAAGCAAGACTCGTTTCAGGTAAACGCAGTCAATTTTCAGCTCAAACGAAGCTACATTGTTTACGAAGCTCACACGTGTCTCGCTCTTAACTGAAAAGCATTGGATGTTAGAGGACCTGTGGTTTGTATCAGTTTCAGAAACAGAGTTGAACTAGGTATGGTCCGTGTGTGTAGGAAACACAGTTCTTTTGCGCTAGCACACTCATGTTTCCCTCTGTATGAGAAACTCTAGAAAGCAAGAGCGTGATTCTTGCTCTAAAGCAGAGTGTGTTTCATGGATGAGAACTGTGCTGTGTGTTTCCCTTCAGAAACGGAGTTAAATGCCAGGGTCTGTGTCTTCCTACAAGCAAGACTCGTTTCAGGTAAGCGCAGTCACTTTTCTGCTCAAAGGAAGCTACATTGTTCACGAAGCTAACACGTGTCTCGCTCTTAACTGAAAAGAATTGGATGTTAGAGGACCTGTGGTTTGTATCAGTTTCAGAAACAGAGTTGAACTAGATATGGTCCGTGTGTGTAGGAAACACAGTTCTTTTGTTCTGAGCACACTCACGTTTCCCTCTGTATGAGAGACTCTAGAAAGCAAGAGCGTGCTTCTTGCTCTAAAGCAGAGTATGTTTCTTGGATGAGAACTGTGCAGTGTGTTTCCCTTCTGAAACGGAGTTAAATGCCTGGCTCTGTGTCTTCCGACAAGCAAGACTCGTTTCAGATAAACGCAGGTCATTTTCAGCTAAAACGAAGTTACATTGTTCGCGAAGCTCACACGTTTCTCGCTCTTAACTGAAAAGCATTGGATGTTAGAGGACCTGTGGTTTGTATCAGTTTGAGAAACAGAGTTGAACTAGATAAGGTCCCTGTGTGTAGGAAACACAGTTCTTTTGTGCTGAGCACACTCACGTTTCCCTCTGTATGAGAGACTCTAGAAAGTAAGAGCGTGCTTCTTGCTCTAAAGCAGAGTGTGCTTCATGGATGAGAACTGTGCTGAGTGATTCCCTTCAGAAACGGAGTTAAATGCACCGCTCTTATTCTTCCTACAAGCAAGACTTCATGTCAGGTAAATGCAGCCACTTTTCAGCTCAAACGAAGCTACATTGTTCACGAAGCTGACACGTGTCTTGCTCTTAACTGAAAAGCATTGGATGTTTGAGGACCTGGGGTTTGTATCAGTTTCAGAAACAGAGTTGAACTAGATAGGGACCGTGTGTGTAGGAAACACAGTTCTTTTGTTCTGAGCACACTCACGTTTCCCTCTGTATTAGAGACTCTAGAAAGCAAGAGCGTGCTTCTTGATCTAAAGCAGAGTGTGTTTCATGGATGAGAACTGTGCTGTGTGTTTCCCTTCAGAAATGGAGTTAAATGCCCGGCTCTGTGTCTTCCGACAAGCAAGACTTCGTTTCAGATAAATGCAGTTAATTTTCAGCTCAAACGAAGTTACATTGTTCATGAAGCTCACACGTTTCTCGCTCTTAACTGGAAAACATTGGATGTTAGAGGACCTGTGGTTTGTATCAGTTTCAGAAGCAGAGTTGAACTAGATATGGTCCGTGTGTGTAGGAAACACAGTTCTTTTGTTCTGAGTACACTCATGTTTCCCTCTGTATGAGAGACTCTAGAAAGCAAGAGCGTGCTTATTGCTCTAAAGCAGAGTGTGTTTCATGGATGATGACTGTGCTGTGTGTTTCCCTTCAGAAAAGGAGTTAAATGCCAGGGTCTGTGTCTTCCTACAAGCAAGACTCATTTCAGGTAATTGCAGTCACTTTTCAGCTCAAGCGAAGCTACATTGTTCACGAAGCTCACACGTGTCTCGCTCTTAACTGAAAAGCATTGGGTGTTAGAGGTCCTGTGGTTTGTATCAGTTTGAGAAACAGAGTTGAACTAGATATGGTCCCTGTGTGTAGGAAACACAGTTCTTTTATTCTGAGCACACTCACCTTTCCCTCTGTATGAGAGACTCTAGAAAGCAAGAGCGTGCTTCTTGCTCTAAAGCAGAGTGTGTTTCATGGATTTGAACTGTGCTGTGTGTTTCCCTTCAGAAACGGAGTTAAATGCCCGGCTCTGTGTCTTCTGACAAACAAGACTTCCTTTCAGATAAACGCTGTTAATTTTCAGCTCAAACGAAGTTACATTGTTCACGAAGCTCACACGTTTCTCGCTCTTAACTGAAAAGCATTGGATGTTAGAGGACCTGTGGTTTGTATCAGTTTCAGAAACAGAGTTGAACTAGATATGGTCCGTGTGTGTAGGAAACACACTTCTTTTTTCTGAGCAAACTCACGTTTCCCTCTGTATGAAAGACTCTAGAAAGCAAGAGCGTGCTTCTTGCTCTAAAGCAGTGTGTTTCATGGATGAGAACTGTGCTGTGTGTTTCCCTTCAGAAACAGAGTTAAATGCCAGGGTCTGTGTCTTCCTATAAGCAAGACTCGTTTCAGGTAAACGCAGTCAATTTTCAGCTCAAACGAAGCTACATTGTTTACTAAGCTCACACGAGTCTCGCTCTTAACTGAAAAGCATTGGATGTTAGAGGACCTGTGGTTTGTATCAGTTTCAGAAACAGAGTTGAACTAGGTATGGTCAGTGTGTGCAGGAAACACAGTTCTTTTGTGCTAGCACATTCATGTTTCCCTCTGTATGAGAAACTCTAGAAAGCAAGAGCGTGATTCTTGCTCTAAAGCAGAGTGTGTTTCATGGATGAGAACTGTGCTGTGTGTTTCCCTTCAGAAACGGAGTTAAATGCCAGGGTCTGTGTCTTCCTACAAGCAAGACTCCTTTCAGGTAAGCGCAGTCACTTTTCTGCTCAAAGGAAGCTACATTGTTCACGAAGCTAACACGTGTCTCGCTCTTAACTGAAAAGCATTGGATGTAAGAGGACCTGTGGTTTGTATCCGTTTCAGAAAGAGAGTTGAACTAGATATGGTCCGTGTGTGTAGGAAACACACTTCTTTTTTCTGAGCACACTCACGTTTCCCTCTGTATGAAAGACTCTAGAAAGCAAGAGCGTGCTTCTTGCTCTAAAGCAGTGTGTTTCATGGATGAGAACTGTGCTGTGTGTTTCCCTTCAGAAACAGAGTTAAATGCCAGGGTCTGTGTCTTCCTACAAGCAAGACTCATTTCAGGTAAACGCAGTCACTTTTCAGCTCAAAGGAAGCTACAATGTTCACGAAGCTCACACGATTCTCGCTCTTAATTGAAAAGCATTGGATGTTAGAGGTCCTGTGGTTTGTATCAGTTTGAGAAACAGAGTTGAACTAGATAAGGTCCCTGTGTGTAGGAAACACAGTTCTTTGGTTCTGAGCACACTCACGTTTCCCTCTGTATGAGAGACTCTACAAACAAGAGCGTGCTTCTTGTCTAAAGCAGAGTATGTTTCATGGATGAGAACTGTGCAGTGTGTTTCCCTTCCGAAACGGAGTTAAATGCCCGGCTCTGTGTCTTCCGACAAGCAAGATTTCGTTTCAGGTAAACGCAGTCACTTTTCAGCTCAAACGAAGCTTCATTGTTCACGAAGCTCACACGTTTCTTGCTCTTAACTGAAAAGCATTGGATGTTAGAGGACCTGTGGTTTGGATCAGTTTCAGAAGCAGAGTTGATCTAGATATGGTCCCTGTGTGTAGGAAACACAGTTCATTTGTTCTGTGCACACTCATGTTTCCCTCTGTATTAGAGACTCTAGAAAACAAGAGCGTGCTTAATGCTCTAAAGCAGAGTGTGTTTCATGGATGAGAACTGTGCTGTGTGTTTCCCTTCAGAAACGGAGTTAAATGCCCAGCTCTGTGTCTTCCGACAAGCAAGACTTCGTTTCAGATAAACGCAGTTAATTTTCAGCTCAAACGAAGCTACATTGCTCACGAAGCTCACACGTCTCTCGCTCTTAACTCAAAAGCATTGGATGTTAGAGGACCTGTTGTTTGTATCAGATTCAGAAGCAGAGTTGAACTAGATATGGTCCGTGTGTGTAGGAAACACAGTTCTTTTGTTCTGAGCCCACTCACATTTCCCTCTGTATGAGAGACTCAGGAAAGCAAGAGCGTGCTTATTGCTCTAAAGCACAGTGTTTTACATGGAAGAGGACTGTGCTGTGTGTTTCCCTTCAGAAACGGAGTTAAATGCCAGGGTCTGTGTCTTCCTACAAGCAAGACTCATTTCAGGTAACCGCAATCACTTTTCAGCTCAAACGAAGCTACATTGTTCACAAAGCTCACACGTTTCTCGCTCTTAACTGGAAAGCAATGGGTGTTAGAGGTCCTGTGGTTTGTATCAGTTTGAGAAACAGAGTTCAACTATATATGGTCCCTGTGTGTAGGAAACACAGTTCTTTTGTCCTCAGCAAACTCACGTTTCCCTCTGTATGAGAGACTCTAGAAAGCAAGAGCGTGCTTCTTGCTCTAAAGCAGAGTGTGTTTCATGGATGAGAACTGTGCTGTGTGTTTCCCTTCAGAAACGGAGTTAAATGCCCGGCTCTGTGTCTTCCAACAAGCAAGACTTCGTTTCAGATAAACGCAGTTAATTTTCAGCTCAAACGAAGTTACATTGTTCACGAAGCTCACACGTTTCTCGCTCTTAATTGAAAAGCATTGGATGTTAGAGGACCTGTGGTTTGTATCAGTTTCAGAAGCAGAGTTGAACTAGATATGGTCCGTGTGTGTAGGAAACACAGTTCTTTTGTTCTGAGCACACTCACGTTTCCCTCTGTATGAGAGACTCTAGAAAGCAAGAGCGTGCTTCTTGCTCTAAAGCAGAGTGTGTTTCATGCATGAGGACTGTGCTGTGTGTTTCCCTTCAGAAACGGTGTTAAATGTCAGGGTCTGTGTCTTCCTACAAGCAAGACTTCGTTTCAGGTAAATGCAGTCACTTTTCAGCTCAAACGAAGTTACATCGTTCACGAAGCTCACACGTTTCTCGCTCTTAATTGAAAAGCATTGGATGTTAGAGGACCTGTGGTTTGTATCAGTTTCAGAAGCAGAATTGATCTAGATATGGTCCGTGTGTGTAGGAAACACAGTTCTTTTGATTTGTGCACACTCACGTTTCCATCTCTATGAGAGACTCTACAAAGAAAGAGCGTTCTTCTTGCTCTAAAGCAGAGTGTGTTTCATGGATGAGAACTGTGCTGTGTGTTTCCCTTCAGGAACCGAGTTAAATGCCCGGCTCTGTGTCTTCTGACAAACAAGACTTCCTTTCAGATAAACGCAGTTAATTTTCAGCTCAAACGAAGTTACATTGTTCACGAAGCTCACACGTTTCTCGCTCTTAACTGAAAAGCATTGGATGTTAGAGGACCTGTGGTTTGTATCAGTTTCAGAAACAGAGTTGAACTAGATATGGTCCGTGTGTGTAGGAAACACACTTCTTTTTTCTGAGCACACTCACGTTTCCCTCTGTATGAAAGACTCTAGAAGGCAAGAGCGTGCTTCTTGCTCTAAAGCAGTGTGTTTCATGGATGAGAACTGTGCTGTGTGTTTCCCTTCAGAAACAGAGTTAAATGCCAGGGTCTGTGTCTTCCTATAAGCAAGACTCGTTTCAGGTAAACGCAGTCAATTTTCAGCTCAAACGAAGCTACATTGTTCGCGAAGCTCACACGTGTCTCGCTCTTAACTGAAAAGCATTGGATTTTAGAGGACCTGTGGTTTGTATCAGTTTCAGAAACAGAGTTGAACTAGGTATGGTCCGTGTGTATAGGAAACACAGTTCTTTTGTTCTGAGCACACTCATGTTTCCCTCTGTATGAGAGACTCTAGAAAGCAAGAGCGTGCTTCTTGCTCTAAAGCAGAGTGTGTTTCATGGATTTGAACTGTGCTGTGTGTTTCCCTTCAGAAACGGAGTTAAATGCCCCGCTCTGTGTCTTCTGACAAACAAGAATTCCTTTCAGATAAACGCAGTTAATTTTCAGCTCAAACGAAGTTACATTGTTCACGAAGCTCACACGTTTCTCGCTCTTAACTGAAAAGCATTGGATGTTAGAGGACCTGTGGTTTGTATCAGTTTCAGAAACAGAGTTGAACTAGATATGGTCCGTGTGTGTAGGAAACACAGTTCTTTTGTTCTGAGCACACTCACATTTCCCTCTGTATGAAAGACTCTAGAAAGCAAGAGCGTGCTTCTTGCTCTAAAGCAGTGTGTTTCATGGATGAGAACTGTGCTGTGTGTTTCCCTTCAGAAACAGAGTTAAATGCCAGGGTCTGTGTCTTCCTACAAGCAAGACTCATTTCAGGTAAACGCAATCACTTTTCAGCTCAAAAGAAGCTACATTGTTCACAAAGCTCACACGTTTCTCGCTCTTAACTGAAAAGCAATGGATGTTAGAGGTCCTGTGGTTTGTATCAGTTTGAGAAACAGAGTTCAACTATATATGGTCCCTGTGTGTAGGAAACACAGTTCTTTTGTTCTCAGCAAACTCACGTTTCCCTCTGTATGAGAGACTCTAGAAAGCAAGAGCGTGCTTCTTGCTCTAAAGCAGAGTGTGTTTCATGGATGAGAACTGTGCTGTGTGTTTCCCTTCAGAAACGGAGTTAAATGCCCGGCTCTGTGTCTTCCAACAAGCAAGACTTCGTTTCAGATAAACGCAGTTAATTTTCAGCTCAAACGAAGTTACATTGTTCACGAAGCTCACACGTTTCTCGCTCTTAATTGAAAAGCATTGGATGTTAGAGGACCTGTGGTTTGTATCAGTTTCAGAAGCAGAGTTGAACTAGATATGGTCCGTGTGTGTAGGAAACACAGTTCTTTTGTTCTGAGCACACTCACGTTTCCCTCTGTATGAGAGACTCTAGAAAGCAAGAGCGTGCTTATTGCTCTAAAGCAGAGTATGTTTCTTGGATGAGAACTGTGCAGTGTGTTTCCCTTCTGAAACGGAGTTAAATGCCTGGCTCTGTGTCTTCCGACAAGCAAGACTCGTTTCAGATAAACGCAGGTCATTTTCAGCTAAAACGAAGTTACATTGTTCGCGAATCTCACACGTTTCTCGCTCTTAACTGAAAAGCATTGGATGTTAGAGGACCTGTGGTTTGTATCAGAAGCAGAGTTGAACTAGATATGGTCCGTGTGTGTAGGAAACACAGTTCTTTTGTGCTGAGCACACTCACGTTTCCCTCTGTATGAGAGACTCTAGAAAGTAAGAGCGTGCTTATTGCTCTAAAGTAGAGTGTTTTTCATGGATGAGGACTGTGCTGTGTGTTTCCCTTCAGAAACGGTGTTAAATGCCAGGGTCTGTGTCTTCCTACAAGCAAGACTCATTTCAGGTAAACGCAGTCACTTTTCAGCTCAAACGAAGGTACATTGTTCACGAAGCTCACACGTGTCTCGCTCTTAATTGAAAAGCATTGGATGTTAGAGGTCCTGTGGTTTGTATCAGTTTGAGAAACAGAGTTGAACTAGATAAGGTCCCTGTGTGTAGGAAACACAGTTCTTTTGTGCTGAGCACACTCACGTTTCCCTCTGTATTAGAGACTCTAGAAAGTAAGAGCGTGCTTCTTGCTCTAAAGCAGAGTGTGCTTCATGGATGAGAACTGTGCTGAGTGATTCCCTTCAGAAACGGAGTTAAATGCACCGCTCTTATTCTTCCTACAAGCAAGACTTCATGTCAGGTAAATGCAGCCACTTTTCAGCTCAAACGAAGCTACATTGTTCACGAAGCTGACACGTGTCTTGCTCTTAACTGAAAAGCATTGGATGTCTGAGGACCTGGGGTTTGTATCAGTTTCAGAAACAGAGTTGAACTAGATAGGGACCGTGTGTGTAGGAAACACAGTTCTTTTGTTCTGAGCACACTCACGTTTCCCTCTGTATGAGAGACTCAGGAAAGCAAGAGCGTGCTTATTGCTCTAAAGCACAGTGTTTTACATGGAAGAGGACTGTGCTGTGTGTTTCCCTTCAGAAACGGAGTTAAATGCCAGGGTCTGTGTCTTCCTACAAGCAAGACTCATTTCAGGTAAACGCAGTCACTTTTCAGCTCAAACAAAGCTACATTGTTCACGAAGCTCACACGTTTCTCGCTCTTAACTGAAAAGAATTGGATGTTAGAGGTCCTGTGGTTTGTATCAGTTTGAGAAACAGAGTTCAACTAAATATGGTCCCTGTGTGTAGGAAACACAGTTCTTTTGTTCTCACCAAACTCACGTTTCCCTCTGTATTAGAGACTCTAGAAAGCAAGAGCGTGCTTCTTGATCTAAAGCAGAGTGTGTTTCATGGATGAGAACTGTGCTGTGTGTTTCCCTTCAGAAATGGAGTTAAATGCCCGGCTCTGTGTCTTCCGACAAGCAAGACTTCGTTTCAGATAAATGCAGTTAATTTTCAGCTCAAACGAAGTTACATTGTTCATGAAGCTCACACGTTTCTCGCTCTTAACTGGAAAACATTGGATGTTAGAGGACCTGTGGTTTGTATCAGTTTCAGAAGCAGAGTTGAACTAGATATGGTCCGTGTGTGTAGGAAACACAGTTCCTTTGTTCTGAGTACACTCATGTTTCCCTCTGTATGAGAGACTCTAGAAAGCAAGAGCGTGCTTATTGCTCTAAAGCAGAGTGTGTTTCATGGATGATGACTGTGCTGTGTGTTTCCCTTCAGAAAAGGAGTTAAATGCCAGGGTCTGTGTCTTCCTACAAGCAAGACTCATTTCAGGTAATTGCAGTCACTTTTCAGCTCAAGCGAAGCTACATTGTTCACGAAGCTCACACGTGTCTCGCTCTTAACTGAAAAGCATTGGGTGTTAGAGGTCCTGTGGTTTGTATCAGTTTGAGAAACAGAGTTGAACTAGATATGGTCCCTGTGTGTAGGAAACACAGTTCTTTTATTCTGAGCACACTCACCTTTCCCTCTGTATGAGAGACTCTAGAAAGCAAGAGCGTGCTTCTTGCTCTAAAGCAGAGTGTGTTTCATGGATTTGAACTGTGCTGTGTGTTTCCCTTCAGAAACGGAGTTAAATGCCAGGGTCTGTGTCTTCCTACAAGCAAGACTCATTTCAGGTAACCGCAATCACTTTTCAGCTCAAAAGAAGCTACATTGTTCACAAAGCTCACACGTTTCTCGCTCTTAACTGAAAAGCATTGGATGTTAGAGGACCTGTGGTTTGTATCAGTTTCAGAAACAGAGTTGAACTAGATATGGTCCGTGTGTGTAGGAAACACACTTCTTTTTTCTGAGCAAACTCACGTTTCCCTCTGTATGAAAGACTCTAGAAAGCAAGAGCGTGCTTCTTGCTCTAAAGCAGTGTGTTTCATGGATGAGAACTGTGCTGTGTGTTTCCCTTCAGAAACAGAGTTAAATGCCAGGGTCTGTGTCTTCCTATAAGCAAGACTCGTTTCAGGTAAACACAGTCAATTTTCAGCTCAAACGAAGCTACATTGTTTACTAAGCTCACACGTGTCTCGCTCTTAACTGAAAAGCATTGGATGTTAGAGGACCTGTGGTTTGTATCAGTTTCAGAAACAGAGTTGAACTAGGTATGGTCAGTGTGTGCAGGAAACACAGTTCTTTTGTGCTAGCACACTCATGTTTCCCTCTGTATGAGAAACTCTAGAAAGCAAGAGCGTGATTCTTGCTCTAAAGCAGAGTGTGTTTCATGGATGAGAACTGTGCTGTGTGTTTCCCTTCAGAAACGGAGTTAAATGCCAGGGTCTGTGTCTTCCTACAAGCAAGACTCCTTTCAGGTAAGCGCAGTCACTTTTCTGCTCAAAGGAAGCTACATTGTTCACGAAGCTAACACGTGTCTCGCTCTTAACTGAAAAGCATTGGATGTAAGAGGACCTGTGGTTTGTATCCGTTTCAGAAAGAGAGTTGAACTAGATATGGTCCGTGTGTGTAGGAAACACAGTTCTTTTGTTCTGAGCACACTCACGTTTCCCTCTGTATGAGAGACTCTAGAAAGCAAGAGCGTGCTTCTTGCTCTAAAGCAGAGTGTGTTTCATGGATTTGAACTGTGCTGTGTGTTTCCCTTCAGAAACGGAGTTAAATGCCCGGCTCTGTGTCTTCTGACAAACAAGAATTCCTTTCAGATAAACGCAGTTAATTTTCAGCTCAAACGAAGTTACATTGTTCACGAAGCTCACACGTTTCTCGCTCTTAACTGAAAAGCATTGGATGTTAGAGGACCTGTGGTTTGTATCAGTTTCAGAAACAGAGTTGAACTAGATATGGTCCGTGTGTGTAGGAAACACACTTCTTTTTTCTGAGCACACTCACGTTTCCCTCTGTATGAAAGACTCTAGAAAGCAAGAGCGTGCTTCTTGCTCTAAAGCAGTGTGTTTCATGGATGAGAACTGTGCTGTGTGTTTCCCTTCAGAAACAGAGTTAAATGCCAGGGTCTGTGTCTTCCTACAAGCAAGACTCATTTCAGGTAAACGCAGTCACTTTTCAGCTCAAAGGAAGCTACATTGTTCACGAAGCTCACACGTTTCTCGCTCTTAATTGAAAAGCATTGGATGTTAGAGGTCCTGTGGTTTGTATCAGTTTGAGAAACAGAGTTGAACTAGATAAGGTCCCTGTGTGTAGGAAACACAGTTCTTTTGTTCTGAGCACACTCACGTTTCCCTCTGTATGAGAGACTCTACAAACAAGAGCGTGCTTCTTGTCTAAAGCAGAGTATGTTTCATGGATGAGAACTGTGCAGTGTGTTTCCCTTCCGAAACGGAGTTAAATGCCTGGCTCTGTGTCTTCCGACAAGCAAGATTTCGTTTCAGGTAAACGCAGTCACTTTTCAGCTCAAACGAAGCTTCATTGTTCACGAAGCTCACACGTTTCTTGCTCTTAACTGAAAAGCATTGGATGTTAGAGGACCTGTGGTTTGGATCAGTTTCAGAAGCAGAGTTGATCTAGATATGGTCCCTGTGTGTAGGAAACACAGTTCATTTGTTCTGTGCACACTCATGTTTCCCTCTGTATTAGAGACTCTAGAAAACAAGAGCGTGCTTACTGCTCTAAAGCAGAGTGTGTTTCATGGATGAGAACTGTGCTGTGTGTTTCCCTTCAGAAACGGAGTTAAATGCCCAGCTCTGTGTCTTCCGACAAGCAAGACTTCATTTCAGATAAACGCAGTTAATTTTCAGCTCAAACGAAGCTACATTGCTCACGAAGCTCACACGTCTCTCGCTCTTAACTCAAAAGCATTGGATGTTAGAGGACCTGTTGTTTGTATCAGATTCAGAAGCAGAGTTGAACTAGATATGGTCCGTGTGTGTAGGAAACACAGTTCTTTTGTTCTGAGCCCACTCACATTTCCCTCTGTATGAGAGACTCAGGAAAGCAAGAGTGTGCTTATTGCTCTAAAGCACAGTGTTTTACATGGAAGAGAACTGTGCTGTGTGTTTCCCTTCAGAAACGGAGTTAAATGCCAGGGTCTGTGTCTTCCTACAAACAAGACTCATTTCAGGTAACCGCAATCACTTTTCAGCTCAAACGAAGCTACATTGTTCACAAAGCTCACACGTTTCTCGCTCTTAACTGGAAAGCAATGGGTGTTAGAGGTCCTGTGGTTTGTATCAGTTTGAGAAACAGAGTTCAACTATATATGGTCCCTGTGTGTAGGAAACACAGTTCTTTTGTCCTCAGCAAACTCACGTTTCCCTCTGTATGAGAGACTCTAGAAAGCAAGAGCGTGCTTCTTGCTCTAAAGCAGAGTGTGTTTCATGGATGAGAACTGTGCTGTGTGTTTCCCTTCAGAAACAGAGTTAAATGCCAGGGTCTGTGTCTTCCTACAAGCAAGACTCATTTCAGGTAAACGCAGTCACTTTTCAGCTCAAAGGAAGCTACATTGTTCACGAAGCTCACACGTTTCTCGCTCTTAATTGAAAAGCATTGGATGTTAGAGGTCCTGTGGTTTGTATCAGTTTGAGAAACAGAGTTGAACTAGATAAGGTCCCTGTGTGTAGGAAACACAGTTCTTTTGTTCTGAGCACACTCACGTTTCCCTCTGTATGAGAGACTCTACAAACAAGAGCGTGCTTCTTGTCTAAAGCAGAGTATGTTTCATGGATGAGAACTGTGCAGTGTGTTTCCCTTCCGAAACGGAGTTAAATGCCTGGCTCTGTGTCTTCCGACAAGCAAGATTTCGTTTCAGGTAAACGCAGTCACTTTTCAGCTCAAACGAAGCTTCATTGTTCACGAAGCTCACACGTTTCTTGCTCTTAACTGAAAAGCATTGGATGTTAGAGGACCTGTGGTTTGGATCAGTTTCAGAAGCAGAGTTGATCTAGATATGGTGCCTGTGTGTAGGAAACACAGTTCATTTGTTCTGTGCACACTCATGTTTCCCTCTGTATTAGAGACTCTAGAAAACAAGAGCGTGCTTACTGCTCTAAAGCAGAGTGTGTTTCATGGATGAGAACTGTGCTGTGTGTTTCCCTTCAGAAACGGAGTTAAATGCCCAGCTCTGTGTCTTCCGACAAGCAAGACTTCGTTTCAGATAAACGCAGTTAATTTTCAGCTCAAACGAAGCTACATTGCTCACGAAGCTCACACGTCTCTCGCTCTTAACTCAAAAGCATTGGATGTTAGAGGACCTGTTGTTTGTATCAGATTCAGAAGCAGAGTTGAACTAGATATGGTCCGTGTGTGTAGGAAACACAGTTCTTTTGTTCTGAGCCCACTCACATTTCCCTCTGTATGAGAGACTCAGGAAAGCAAGAGCGTGCTTATTGCTCTAAAGCACAGTGTTTTACATGGAAGAGAACTGTGCTGTGTGTTTCCCTTCAGAAACGGAGTTAAATGCCAGGGTCTGTGTCTTCCTACAAACAAGACTCATTTCAGGTAACCGCAATCACTTTTCAGCTCAAAGGAAGCTACATTGTTCACAAAGCTCACACGTTTCTCGCTCTTAACTGGAAAGCAATGGGTGTTAGAGGTCCTGTGGTTTGTATCAGTTTGAGAAACAGAGTTCAACTATATATGGTCCCTGTGTGTAGGAAACACAGTTCTTTTGTCCTCAGCAAACTCACGTTTCCCTCTGTATGAGAGACTCTAGAAAGCAAGAGCGTGCTTCTTGCTCTAAAGCAGAGTGTGTTTCATGGATGAGAACTGTGCTGTGTGTTTCCCTTCAGAAACGGAGTTAAATGCCCGGCTCTGTGTCTTCCAACAAGCAAGACTTCGTTTCAGATAAACGCAGTTAATTTTCAGCTCAAACGAAGTTACATTGTTCACGAAGCTCACACGTTTCTCGCTCTTAATTGAAAAGCATTGGATGTTAGAGGACCTGTGGTTTGTATCAGTTTCAGAAGCAGAGTTGAACTAGATATGGTCCGTGTGTGTAGGAAACACAGTTCTTTTGTTCTGAGCACACTCACGTTTCCCTCTGTATGAGAGACTCTAGAAAGCAAGAGCGTGCTTCTTGCTCTAAAGCAGAGTGTGTTTCATGGATGAGAACTGTGCTGTGTGTTTCCCTTCAGAAACAGAGTTAAATGCCAGGGTCTGTGTCTTCCTACAAGCAAGACTCATTTCAGGTAAACGCAGTCACTTTTCAGCTCAAAGGAAGCTACATTGTTCACGAAGCTCACACGTTTCTCGCTCTTAATTGAAAAGCATTGGATGTTAGAGGTCCTGTGGTTTGTATCAGTTTGAGAAACAGAGTTGAACTAGATAAGGTCCCTGTGTGTAGGAAACACAGTTCTTTTGTTCTGAGCACACTCACGTTTCCCTCTGTATGAGAGACTCTACAAACAAGAGCGTGCTTCTTGTCTAAAGCAGAGTATGTTTCATGGATGAGAACTGTGCAGTGTGTTTCCCTTCCGAAACGGAGTTAAATGCCTGGCTCTGTGTCTTCCGACAAGCAAGATTTCGTTTCAGGTAAACGCAGTCACTTTTCAGCTCAAACGAAGCTTCATTGTTCACGAAGCTCACACGTTTCTTGCTCTTAACTGAAAAGCATTGGATGTTAGAGGACCTGTGGTTTGGATCAGTTTCAGAAGCAGAGTTGATCTAGATATGGTCCCTGTGTGTAGGAAACACAGTTCATTTGTTTTGTGCACACTCATGTTTCCCTCTGTATTAGAGACTCTAGAAAACAAGAGCGTGCTTACTGCTCTAAAGCAGAGTGTGTTTCATGGATGAGAACTGTGCTGTGTGTTTCCCTTCAGAAACGGAGTTAAATGCCCAGCTCTGTGTCTTCCGACAAGCAAGACTTCGTTTCAGATAAACGCAGTTAATTTTCAGCTCAAACGAAGCTACATTGCTCACGAAGCTCACACGTCTCTCGCTCTTAACTCAAAAGCATTGGATGTTAGAGGACCTGTTGTTTGTATCAGATTCAGAAGCAGAGTTGAACTAGATATGGTCCGTGTGTGTTGGAAACACAGTTCTTTTGTTCTGAGCCCACTCACATTTCCCTCTGTATGAGAGACTCAGGAAAGCAAGAGCGTGCTTATTGCTCTAAAGCACAGTGTTTTACATGGAAGAGAACTGTGCTGTGTGTTTCCCTTCAGAAACAGAGTTAAATGCCAGGGTCTGTGTCTTCCTACAAACAAGACTCATTTCAGGTAACCGCAATCACTTTTCAGCTCAAACGAAGCTACATTGTTCACAAAGCTCACACGTTTCTCGCTCTTAACTGGAAAGCAATGGGTGTTAGAGGTCCTGTGGTTTGTATCAGTTTGAGAAACAGAGTTCAACTATATATGGTCCCTGTGTGTAGGAAACACAGTTCTTTTGTCCTCAGCAAACTCACGTTTCCCTCTGTATGAGAGACTCTAGAAAGCAAGAGCGTGCTTCTTGCTCTAAAGCAGAGTGTGTTTCAAGGATGAGAACTGTGCTGTGTGTTTCCCTTCAGAAACGGAGTTAAATGCCCGGCTCTGTGTCTTCCAACAAGCAAGACTTCGTTTCAGATAAACGCAGTTAATTTTCAGCTCAAACGAAGTTACATTGTTCACGAAGCTCACACGTTTCTCGCTCTTAATTGAAAAGCATTGGATGTTAGAGGACCTGTGGTTTGTATCAGTTTCAGAAGCAGAGTTGAACTAGATATGGTCCGTGTGTGTAGGAAACACAGTTCTTTTGTTCTGAGCACACTCACGTTTCCCTCTGTATGAGAGACTCTAGAAAGCAAGAGCGTGCTTCTTGCTCTAAAGCAGAGTGTGTTTCATGCATGAGGACTGTGCTGTGTGTTTCCCTTCAGAAACGGTGTTAAATGTCAGGGTCTGTGTCTTCCTACAAGCAAGACTTCGTTTCAGGTAAATGCAGTCACTTTTCAGCTCAAACGAAGTTACATCGTTCACGAAGCTCACACGTTTCTCGCTCTTAATTGAAAAGCATTGGATGTTAGAGGACCTGTGGTTTGTATCAGTTTCAGAAGCAGAATTGATCTAGATATGGTCCATGTGTGTAGGAAACACAGTTCTTTTGATTTGTGCACACTCACGTTTCCCTCTCTATGAGAGACTCTACAAAGAAAGAGCGTTCTTCTTGCTCTAAAGCAGAGTGTGTTTCATGGATGAGAACTGTGCTGTGTGTTTCCCTTCAGGAACCGAGTTAAATGCCCGGCTCTGTGTCTTCTGACAAACAAGACTTCCTTTCAGATAAACGCAGTTAATTTTCAGCTCAAACGAAGTTACATTGTTCACGAAGCTTACACGTTTCTCGCTCTTAACTGAAAAGCATTGGATGTTAGAGGACCTGTGGTTTGTATCAGTTTCAGAAACAGAGTTGAACTAGATATGGTCCGTGTGTGTAGGAAACACAGTTCTTTTGTTCTGAGCACACTCACGTTTCCCTCTGTATGAAAGACTCTAGAAAGCAAGAGCGTGCTTCTTGCTCTAAAGCAGTGTGTTTCATGGATGAGAACTGTGCTGTGTGTTTCCCTTCAGAAACAGAGTTAAATGCCAGGGTCTGTGTCTTCCTACAAGCAAGACTCATTTCAGGTAAACGCAGTCACTTTTCAGCTCAAAGGAAGCTACATTGTTCACGAAGCTCACACATTTCTCGCTCTTAACTGAAAAGCATTGGATGTTAGAGGACCTGTGGTTTGGATCAGTTTCAGAAGCAGAGTTGATCTAGATATGGTCCCTGTGTGTAGGAAACACAGTTCATTTGTTGTGTGCACACTCATGTTTCCCTCTGTATTAGAGACTCTAGAAAACAAGAGCGTGCTTACTGCTCTAAAGCAGAGTGTGTTTCATGGATGAGAACTGTGCTGTGTGTTTCCCTTCAGAAACGGAGTTAAATGCCCGGCTCTGTGTCTTCCGACAAGCAAGACTTCGTTTCAGATAAACGCAGTTAATTTTCAGCTCAAACGAAGCTACATTGCTCACGAAGCTCACACGTCTCTCGCTCTTAACTCAAAAGCATTGGATGTTAGAGGACCTGTTGTTTGTATCAGATTCAGAAGCAGAGTTGAACTAGATATGGTCCGTGTGTGTAGGAAACACAGTTCTTTTGTTCTGAGCCCACTCACATTTCCCTCTGTATGAGAGACTCAGGAAAGCAAGAGCGTGCTTATTGCTCTAAAGCACAGTGTTTTACATGGAAGAGGACTGTGCTGTGTGTTTCCCTTCAGAAACGGAGTTAAATGCCAGGGTCTGTGTCTTCCTACAAGCAAGACTCATTTCAGGTAACCGCAATCACTTTTCAGCTCAAAAGAAGCTACATTGTTCACAAAGCTCACACGTTTCTCGCTCTTAACTGAAAAGCAATGGATGTTAGAGGTCCTGTGGTTTGTATCAGTTTGAGAAACAGAGTTCAACTATATATGGTCCCTGTGTGTAGGAAACACAGTTCTTTTGTTCTCAGCAAACTCACGTTTCCCTCTGTATGAGAGACTCTAGAAAGCAAGAGCGTGCTTCTTGCTCTAAAGCAGAGTGTGTTTCATGGATGAGAACTGTGCTGTGTGTTTCCCTTCAGAAACGGAGTTAAATGCCCGGCTCTGTGTCTTCCAACAAGCAAGACTTCGTTTCAGATAAACGCAGTTAATTTTCAGCTCAAACGAAGTTACATTGTTCACGAAGCTCACACGTTTCTCGCTCTTAATTGAAAAGCATTGGATGTTAGAGGACCTGTGGTTTGTATCAGTTTCAGAAGCAGAGTTGAACTAGATATGGTCCGTGTGTGTAGGAAACACAGTTCTTTTGTTCTGAGCACACTCACGTTTCCCTCTGTATGAGAGACTCTAGAAAGCAAGAGCGTGCTTCTTGCTCTAAAGCAGAGTGTGTTTCATGCATGAGGACTGTGCTGTGTGTTTCCCTTCAGAAACGGTGTTAAATGTCAGGGTCTGTGTCTTCCTACAAGCAAGACTTCGTTTCAGGTAAATGCAGTCACTTTTCAGCTCAAACGAAGTTACATTGTTCACGAAGCTCACATGTTTCTCGCTCTTAATTGAAAAGCATTGGATGTTAGAGGACCTGTGGTTTGTATCAGTTTCAGAAGCAGAGTTGAACTAGATATGGTCCGTGTGTGTAGGAAACACAGTTCTTTTGTTCTGAGCACACTCACGTTTCCCTCTGTATGAAAGACTCTAGAAGGCAAGAGCGTGCTTCTTGCTCTAAAGCAGTGTGTTTCATTGATGAGAACTGTGCTGTGTGTTTCCCTTCAGAAACAGAGTTAAATGCCAGGGTCTGTGTCTTCCTATAAGCAAGACTCGTTTCAGGTAAACTCAGTCAATTTTCAGCTCAAACGAAGCTACATTGTTCGCGAAGCTCACGCGTGTCTCGCTCTTAACTGAAAAGCATTGGATTTAGGACCTGTGGTTTGTATCAGTTTCAGAAACAGAGTTGAACTAGGTATGGTCCGTGTGTGTATGAAACACAGTTCTTTTGTTCTGAGCACACTCACGTTTCCCTCTGTATGAGAGACTCTAGAAAGCAAGAGCGTGCTTATTGCTCTAAAGCAGAGTGTGTTTCATGGATGAGGACTGTGCTGTGTGTTTCCCTTCAGAAACGGTGTTAAATGCCAGGGTCTGTGTCTTCCTACAAGCAAGACTTCGTTTCAGGTTAACGCAGTCACTTTTCAACTCAAGGAGCCTCATTGTTCACGAAGCTCACATGTTTCTTGCTCTTAACTGAAAAGCATTGGATGTTAGAGGACCTGTGGTTTCTATCAGTTTCAGAAGCAGAGTTGAACTAGATATGGTCCGTGTGTGTAGGAGACACAGTTCTTTTGTTCTGCACACTCTCACGTTTCCCTCTGTATGAGAGACTGTAGAAAGCAAGAGCGTGCTTCTTGCTCTAAAGCAGAGTGTGTTTAATGGATGAGAACTGTGCTGTGTGTTTCCCTTCAGAAACGGATTTAAATGCCAGGGTCTGTGGCTTCCTATAAGCAAGACTCGTTTCAGGTAAACGCAGTCAATTTTCAGCTCAAACGAAGCTACATTGTTTACGAAGCTCACACGTAGCTCGCTCTTAAATGAAAAGCATTGGATTTTAGAGGACCTGTGGTTTGTATCAGTTTCAGAAACAGAGTTGAACTAGGTATGGTCCGTGTGTGTAGGAAACACAGTTCTTTTGTGCTAGCACACTCATGTTTCCTTCTGTATGAGAAACTCTAGAAAGCAAGATCGTGATTCTTGCTCTAAAGCAGAGTGTGTTTCATGGATGAGAACTGTGCTGTGTGTTTCCCTTAAGAAACGGAGTTAAATGCCAGGGTCTGTGTCTTCCTACAAGCAAGACTCGTTTCAGGTAAGCGCAGTCACTTTTCTGCTCAAAGGAAGCTACATTGTTCACGAAGCTAACACGTGTCTCGCTCTTAACTGAAAAGCATTGGATGTTAGAGGACCTGTGGTTTGTATCAGTTTCAGAAAGAGAGTTGAACTAGATATGGTCCGTGTGTGTAGGAAACACAGTTCTTTTGTTCTGAGCACACTCACATTTCCCTCTGTATGAAAGACTCTAGAAAGCAAGAGCGTGCTTATTGCTCTAAAGCAGAGTATGTTTCTTGGATGAGAACTGTGCAGTGTGTTTTCCTTCCGAAACGGAGTTAAATGCCCGGCTCTGTGTCTTCCGACAAGCAAGACTCGTTTCAGATAAACGCAGGTCATTTTCAGGTAAAACGAAGTTACATTGTTCGCTTAGCTCACACGTTTCTCGCTCTTAACTGAAAAGCATTGGATGTTAGAGGACCTGTGGTTTGTATCAGAAGCAGAGTTGAACTAGATATGGTCCGTGTGTGTAGGAAACACAGTTCTTTTGTGCTGAGCACACTCACCTTTCCTACTGTATGAGAGACTCTAGAAAGTAAGAGCATGCTTATTGCTCTAAAGCAGAGTGTTTTTCATGGATGAGGACTGTGCTGTGTGTTTAACTTCAGAAACGGAGTTAAATGCCAGGGTCTGTGTCTTCCTACAAGCAAGACTCATTTCAGGTAAACACAGTCACTTTTCAGCTCAAAGGAAGCTACATTGTTCACGAAGCTCACACGTTTCTCGCTCTTAATTGAAAAGCATTGGATGTTAGAGGTCCTGTGGTTTGTATCAGTTTGAGATACAGAGTTGAACTAGATAAGGTCCCTGTGTGTAGGAAACACAGTTCTTTTGTTCTGAGCACACTCACGTTTCCCTCTGTATGAGAGACTCTAGAAACAAGAGCTTGCTTCTTGTCTAAAGCAGAGTATGTTTCATGGATGAGAACTGTGCAGTGTGTTTCCCTTCCGAAACGGAGTTAAATGCCCGGCTCTGTGTCTTCCGACAAGCATGATTTCGTTTCAGATAAACGCAGTTAATTTTCAGCTCAAACGAAGTTACATTGTTCATGAAGCTCACACGTTTCTCGCTCTTAACTGAAAAGCATTGGATGTTAGAGGACCTGTGGTTTGTATCAGTTTCAGAAACAGAGTTGAACTAGGTATGGTCCGTGTGTGTATGAAACACAGTTCTTTTGTTCTGAGCACACTCACGTTTCCCTCTGTATGAGAGACTCTAGAAAGCAAGAGCGTGCTTATTGCTCTAAAGCAGAGTGTGTTTCATGGATGAGGACTGTGCTGTGTGTTTCCCTTCAGAAACGGTGTTAAATGCCAGGGTCTGTGTCTTCCTACAAGCAAGACTTCGTTTCAGGTTAACGCAGTCACTTTTCAACTCAAGGAGCTTCATTGTTCACGAAGCTCACATGTTTCTTGCTCTTAACTGAAAAGCATTGGATGTTAGAGGACCTGTGGTTTCTATCAGTTTCAGAAGCAGAGTTGAACTAGATATGGTCCGTGTGTGTAGGAGACACAGTTCTTTTGTTCTGCACACTCTCACGTTTCCCTCTGTATGAGAGACTGTAGAAAGCAAGAGCGTGCTTCTTGCTCTAAAGCAGAGTGTGTTTAATGGATGAGAACTGTGCTGTGTGTTTCCCTTCAGAAACGGATTTAAATGCCAGGGTCTGTGGCTTCCTATAAGCAAGACTCGTTTCAGGTAAACGCAGTCAATTTTCAGCTCAAACGAAGCTACATTGTTTACGAAGCTCACACGTAGCTCGCTCTTAAATGAAAAGCATTGGATTTTAGAGGACCTGTGGTTTGTATCAGTTTCAGAAACAGAGTTGAACTAGGTATGGTCAGTGTGTGCAGGAAACACAGTTCTTTTGTGCTAGCACACTCATGTTTCCCTCTGTATGAGAAACTCTAGAAAGCAAGAGCGTGATTCTTGCTCTAAAGCAGAGTGTGTTTCATGGATGAGAACTGTGCTGTGTGTTTCCCTTCAGAAACGGAGTTAAATGCCAGGGTCTGTGTCTTCCTACAAGCAAGACCCTTTCAGGTAAGCGCAGTCACTTTTCTGCTCAAAGGAAGCTACATTGTTCACGAAGCTAACACGTGTCTCGCTCTTAACTGAAAAGCATTGGATGTAAGAGGACCTGTGGTTTGTATCTGTTTCAGAAAGAGAGTTGAACTAGATATGGTCCGTGTGTGTAGGAAACACAGTTCTTTTGTTCTGAGCACACTCACGTTTCCCTCTGTATGAGAGACTCTAGAAAGCAAGAGCGTGCTTCTTGCTCTAAAGCAGAGTGTGTTTCATGGATTTGAACTGTGCTGTGTGTTTCCCTTCAGAAACGGAGTTAAATGCCCGGCTCTGTGTCTTCTGACAAACAAGAATTCCTTTCAGATAAACGCAGTTAATTTTCAGCTCAAACGAAGTTACATTGTTCACGAAGCTCACACGTTTCTCGCTCTTAACTGAAAAGCATTGGATGTTAGAGGACCTGTGGTTTGTATCAGTTTCAGAAACAGAGTTGAACTAGATATGGTCCGTGTGTGTAGGAAACACACTTCTTTTTTCTGAGCACACTCACGTTTCCCTCTGTATGAAAGACTCTAGAAAGCAAGAGCGTGCTTCTTGCTCTAAAGCAGTGTGTTTCATGGATGAGAACTGTGCTGTGTGTTTCCCTTCAGAAACAGAGTTAAATGCCAGGGTCTGTGTCTTCCTACAAGCAAGACTCATTTCAGGTAAACGCAGTCACTTTTCAGCTCAAAGGAAGATACATTGTTCACGAAGCTCACACGTTTCTCGCTCTTAATTGAAAAGCATTGGATGTTAGAGGTCCTGTGGTTTGTATCAGTTTGAGAAACAGAGTTGAACTAGATAAGGTCCCTGTGTGTAGGAAACACAGTTCTTTTGTTCTGAGCACACTCACGTTTCCCTCTGTATGAGAGACTCTACAAACAAGAGCGTGCTTCTTGTCTAAAGCAGAGTATGTTTCATGGATGAGAACTGTGCAGTGTGTTTCCCTTCCGAAACGGAGTTAAATGCCCGGCTCTGTGTCTTCCTACAAGCAAGACTCATTTCAGGTAAACGCAGTCACTTTTCATCTCAAAGGAAGTTACATTGTTCACGAAGCTCACACGTTTCTCGCTCTTAACTGAAAAGCATTGGATGTTAGAGGACCTGTGGTTTGGATCAGTTTCAGAAGCAGAGTTGATCTAGATATGGTCCCTGTGTGTAGGAAACACAGTTCATTTGTTCTGTGCACACTCATGTTTCCCTCTGTATTAGAGACTCTAGAAAACAAGAGCGTGCTTACTGCTCTAAAGCAGAGTGTGTTTCATGGATGAGAACTGTGCTGTGTGTTTCCCTTCAGAAACGGAGTTAAATGCCCGGCTCTGTGTCTTCCGACAAGCAAGACTTCGTTTCAGATAAACGCAGTTAATTTTCAGCTCAAATGAAGCTACATTGCTCACGAAGCTCACACGTCTCTCGCTCTTAACTCAAAAGCATTGGATGTTAGAGGACCTGTTGTTTGTATCAGATTCAGAAGCAGAGTTGAACTAGATATGGTCCGTGTGTGTAGGAAACACAGTTCTTTTGTTCTGAGCCCACTCACATTTCCCTCTGTATGAGAGACTAAGGAAAGCAAGAGCGTGCTTATTGCTCTAAAGCACAGTGTTTTACATGGAAGAGGACTGTGCTGTGTGTTTCCCTTCAGAAACGGAGTTAAATGCCAGGGTCTGTGTCTTCCTACAAGCAAGACTCATTTCAGGTAACCGCAATCACTTTTCAGCTCAAAAGAAGCTACATTGTTCACAAAGCTCACATGTTTCTCGCTCTTAACTGAAAAGCAATGGATGTTAGAGGTCCTGTGGTTTGTATCAGTTTGAGAAACAGAGTTCAACTATATATGGTCCCTGTGTGTAGGAAACACAGTTCTTTTGTTCTCAGCAAACTCACGTTTCCCTCTGTATGAGAGACTCTAGAAAGCAAGAGCGTGCTTCTTGCTCTAAAGCAGAGTGTGTTTCATGGATGAGAACTGTGCTGTGTGTTTCCCTTCAGAAACGGAGTTAAATGCCCGGCTCTGTGTCTTCCAACAAGCAAGACTTCGTTTCAGATAAACGCAGTTAATTTTCAGCTCAAACGAAGTTACATTGTTCACGAAGCTCACACGTTTCTCGCTCTTAACTGAAAAGCATTGGATGTTAGAGGACCTGTGGTTTGTATCAGTTTCAGAAACAGAGTTGAACTAGATATGGTCCGTGTGTGTAGGAAACACACTTCTTTTTTCTGAGCACACTCACGTTTCCCTCTGTATGAAAGACTCTAGAAAGCAAGAGTGTGCTTCTTGCTCTAAAGCAGTGTGTTTCATGGATGAGAACTGTGCTGTGTGTTTCCCTTCAGAAACAGAGTTAAATGCCAGGGTCTGTGTCTTCCTACAAGCAAGACTCATTTCAGGTAAACGCAGTCACTTTTCAGCTCAAAGGAAGATACATTGTTCACGAAGCTCACACGTTTCTCGCTCTTAATTGAAAAGCATTGGATGTTAGAGGTCCTGTGGTTTGTATCAGTTTGAGAAACAGAGTTGAACTAGATAAGGTCCCTGTGTGTAGGAAACACAGTTCTTTTGTTCTGAGCACACTCACGTTTCCCTCTGTATGAGAGACTCTACAAACAAGAGCGTGCTTCTTGTCTAAAGCAGAGTATGTTTCATGGATGAGAACTGTGCAGTGTGTTTCCCTTCCGAAACGGAGTTAAATGCCCGGCTCTGTGTCTTCCTACAAGCAAGACTCATTTCAGGTAAACGCAGTCACTTTTCATCTCAAAGGAAGTTACATTGTTCACGAAGCTCACACGTTTCTCGCTCTTAACTGAAAAGCATTGGATGTTAGAGGACCTGTGGTTTGGATCAGTTTCAGAAGCAGAGTTGATCTAGATATGGTCCCTGTGTGTAGGAAACACAGTTCATTTGTTCTGTGCACACTCATGTTTCCCTCTGTATTAGAGACTCTAGAAAACAAGAGCGTGCTTACTGCTCTAAAGCAGAGTGTGTTTCATGGATGAGAACTGTGCTGTGTGTTTCCCTTCAGAAACGGAGTTAAATGCCCGGCTCTGTGTCTTCCGACAAGCAAGACTTCGTTTCAGATAAACGCAGTTAATTTTCAGCTCAAATGAAGCTACATTGCTCACGAAGCTCACACGTCTCTCGCTCTTAACTCAAAAGCATTGGATGTTAGAGGACCTGTTGTTTGTATCAGATTCAGAAGCAGAGTTGAACTAGATATGGTCCGTGTGTGTAGGAAACACAGTTCTTTTGTTCTGAGCCCACTCACATTTCCCTCTGTATGAGAGACTAAGGAAAGCAAGAGCGTGCTTATTGCTCTAAAGCACAGTGTTTTACATGGAAGAGGACTGTGCTGTGTGTTTCCCTTCAGAAACGGAGTTAAATGCCAGGGTCTGTGTCTTCCTACAAGCAAGACTCATTTCAGGTAACCGCAATCACTTTTCAGCTCAAAAGAAGCTACATTGTTCACAAAGCTCACATGTTTCTCGCTCTTAACTGAAAAGCAATGGATGTTAGAGGTCCTGTGGTTTGTATCAGTTTGAGAAACAGAGTTCAACTATATATGGTCCCTGTGTGTAGGAAACACAGTTCTTTTGTTCTCAGCAAACTCACGTTTCCCTCTGTATGAGAGACTCTAGAAAGCAAGAGCGTGCTTCTTGCTCTAAAGCAGAGTGTGTTTCATGGATGAGAACTGTGCTGTGTGTTTCCCTTCAGAAACGGAGTTAAATGCCCGGCTCTGTGTCTTCCAACAAGCAAGACTTCGTTTCAGATAAACGCAGTTAATTTTCAGCTCAAACGAAGTTACATTGTTCACGAAGCTCACACGTTTCTCGCTCTTAACTGAAAAGCATTGGATGTTAGAGGACCTGTGGTTTGTATCAGTTTCAGAAACAGAGTTGAACTAGATATGGTCCGTGTGTGTAGGAAACACACTTCTTTTTTCTGAGCACACTCACGTTTCCCTCTGTATGAAAGACTCTAGAAAGCAAGAGCGTGCTTCTTGCTCTAAAGCAGTGTGTTTCATGGATGAGAACTGTGCTGTGTGTTTCCCTTCAGAAACAGAGTTAAATGCCAGGGTCTGTGTCTTCCTACAAGCAAGACTCATTTCAGGTAAACGCAGTCACTTTTCAGCTCAAAGGAAGATACATTGTTCACGAAGCTCACACGTTTCTCGCTCTTAATTGAAAAGCATTGGATGTTAGAGGTCCTGTGGTTTGTATCAGTTTGAGAAACAGAGTTGAACTAGATAAGGTCCCTGTGTGTAGGAAACACAGTTCTTTTGTTCTGAGCACACTCACGTTTCCCTCTGTATGAGAGACTCTACAAACAAGAGCGTGCTTCTTGTCTAAAGCAGAGTATGTTTCATGGATGAGAACTGTGCAGTGTGTTTCCCTTCCGAAACGGAGTTAAATGCCCGGCTCTGTGTCTTCCTACAAGCAAGACTCATTTCTGGTAAACGCAGTCACTTTTCATCTCAAAGGAAGTTACATTGTTCACGAAGCTCACACTTTTCTCACTCTTAACTGAAAAGCATTGGATGTTAGAGGACCTGTGGTTTGGATCAGTTTCAGAAGCAGAGTTGATCTAGATATGGTCCCTGTGTGTAGGAAACACAGTTCATTTGTTCTGTGCACACTCATGTTTCCCTCTATATTAGAGACTCTAGAAAACAAGAGCGTGCTTACTGCTCTAAAGCAGAGTGTGTTTCATGGATGAGAACTGTGCTGTGTGTTTCCCTTCAGAAACGGAGTTAAATGCCCGGCTCTGTGTCTTCCGACAAGCAAGACTTCGTTTCAGATAAACGCAGTTAATTTTCAGCTCAAATGAAGCTACATTGCTCACGAAGCTCACACGTCTCTCGCTCTTAACTCAAAAGCATTGGATGTTAGAGGACCTGTTGTTTGTATCAGATTCAGAAGCAGAGTTGAACTAGATATGGTCCGTGTGTGTAGGAAACACAGTTCTTTTGTTCTGAGCCCACTCACATTTCCCTCTGTATGAGAGACTAAGGAAAGCAAGAGCGTGCTTATTGCTCTAAAGCACAGTGTTTTACATGGAAGAGGACTGTGCTGTGTGTTTCCCTTCAGAAACGGAGTTAAATGCCAGGGTCTGTGTCTTCCTACAAGCAAGACTCATTTCAGGTAACCGCAATCACTTTTCAGCTCAAAAGAAGCTACATTGTTCACAAAGCTCACATGTTTCTCGCTCTTAACTGAAAAGCAATGGATGTTAGAGGTCCTGTGGTTTGTATCAGTTTGAGAAACAGAGTTCAACTATATATGGTCCCTGTGTGTAGGAAACACAGTTCTTTTGTTCTCAGCAAACTCACGTTTCCCTCTGTATGAGAGACTCTAGAAAGCAAGAGCGTGCTTCTTGCTCTAAAGCAGAGTGTGTTTCATGGATGAGAACTGTGCTGTGTGTTTCCCTTCAGAAACGGAGTTAAATGCCCGGCTCTGTGTCTTCCAACAAGCAAGACTTCGTTTCAGATAAACGCAGTTAATTTTCAGCTCAAACGAAGTTACATTGTTCACGAAGCTCACACGTTTCTCGCTCTTAATTGAAAAGCATTGGATGTTAGAGGACCTGTGGTTTGGATCAGTTTCAGAAGCAGAGTTGAACTAGATATGGTCCGTGTGTGTAGGAAACACAGTTCTTTTGTTCTGAGCACACTCACGTTTCCCTCTGTATGAGAGACTCTAGAAAGCAAGAGCGTGCTTCTTGCTCTAAAGTAGAGTGTGTTTCATGCATGAGGACTGTGCTGTGTGTTTCCCTTCAGAAACGGTGTTAAATGTCCAGGTCTGTGTCTTCCTACAAGCAAGACTTCGTTTCAGGTAAATGCAGTCACTTTTCAGCTCAAACGAAGTTACATTGTTCACGAAGCTCACATGTTTCTCGCTCTTAATTGAAAAGCATTGGATGTTAGAGGACCTGTGGTTTGTATCAGTTTCAGAAGGAGAGTTGAACTAGATATGGTCCGTGTGTGTAGGAAACACAGTTCTTTTGTTCTGAGCACACTCACGTTTCCCTCTGTATGAAAGACTCTAGAAGGCAAGAGCGTGCTTCTTGCTCTAAAGCAGTCTGTTTCATTGATGAGAACTGTGCTGTGTGTTTCCCTTCAGAAACAGAGTTAAATGCCAGGGTCTGTGTCTTCCTATAAGCAAGACTCGTTTCAGGTAAACTCAGTCAATTTTCAGCTCAAACGAAGCTACATTGTTCGCGAAGCTCACGCGTGTCTCGCTCTTAACTGAAAAGCATTGGATTTAGGACCTGTGGTTTGTATCAGTTTCAGAAACAGAGTTGAACTAGGTATGGTCCGTGTGTGTATGAAACACAGTTCTTTTGTTCTGAGCACACTCACGTTTCCCTCTGTATGAGAGACTCTAGAAAGCAAGAGCGTGCTTATTGCTCTAAAGCAGAGTGTGTTTCATGGATGAGGACTGTGCTGTGTGTTTCCCTTCAGAAACGGTGTTAAATGCCAGGGTCTGTGTCTTCCTACAAGCAAGACTTCGTTTCAGGTTAACGCAGTCACTTTTCAACTCAAGGAGCTTCATTGTTCACGAAGCTCACATGTTTCTTGCTCTTAACTGAAAAGCATTGGATGTTAGAGGACCTGTGGTTTCTATCAGTTTCAGAAGCAGAGTTGAACTAGATATGGTCCGTGTGTGTAGGAGACACAGTTCTTTTGTTCTGCACACTCTCACGTTTCCCTCTGTATGAGAGACTGTAGAAAGCAAGAGCGTGCTTCTTGCTCTAAAGCAGAGTGTGTTTAATGGATGAGAACTGTGCTGTGTGTTTCCCTTCAGAAACGGATTTAAATGCCAGGGTCTGTGGCTTCCTATAAGCAAGACTCGTTTCAGGTAAACGCAGTCAATTTTCAGCTCAAACGAAGCTACATTGTTTACTAAGCTCACACGTGTCTCGCTCTTAACTGAAAAGCATTGGATGTTAGAGGACCTGTGGTTTGTATCAGTTTCAGAAACAGAGTTGAACTAGGTATGGTCAGTGTGTGCAGGAAACACAGTTCTTTTGTGCTAGCACACTCATGTTTCCCTCTGTATGAGAAACTCTAGAAAGCAAGAGCGTGATTCTTGCTCTAAAGCAGAGTGTGTTTCATGGATGAGAACTGTGCTGTGTGTTTCCCTTCAGAAACGGAGTTAAATGCCAGGGTCTGTGTCTTCCTACAAGCAAGACCCTTTCAGGTAAGCGCAGTCACTTTTCTGCTCAAAGGAAGCTACATTGTTCACGAAGCTAACACGTGTCTCGCTCTTAACTGAAAAGCATTGGATGTAAGAGGACCTGTGGTTTGTATCCGTTTCAGAAAGAGAGTTGAACTAGATATGGTCCGTGTGTGTAGGAAACACAGTTCTTTTGTTCTGAGCACACTCACGTTTCCCTCTGTATGAGAGACTCTAGAAAGCAAGAGCGTGCTTCTTGCTCTAAAGCAGAGTGTGTTTCATGGATTTGAACTGTGCTGTGTGTTTCCCTTCAGAAACGGAGTTAAATGCCCGGCTCTGTGTCTTCTGACAAACAAGAATTCCTTTCAGATAAACGCAGTTAATTTTCAGCTCAAACGAAGTTACATTGTTCACGAAGCTCACACGTTTCTCGCTCTTAACTGAAAAGCATTGGATGTTAGAGGACCTGTGGTTTGTATCAGTTTCAGAAACAGAGTTGAACTAGATATGGTCCGTGTGTGTAGGAAACACACTTCTTTTTTCTGAGCACACTCACGTTTCCCTCTGTATGAAAGACTCTAGAAAGCAAGAGCGTGCTTCTTGCTCTAAAGCAGTGTGTTTCATGGATGAGAACTGTGCTGTGGGTTTCCCTTCAGAAACAGAGTTAAATGCCAGGGTCTGTGTCTTCCTACAAGCAAGACTCATTTCAGGTAAACGCAGTCACTTTTCAGCTCAAAGGAAGCTACATTGTTCACGAAGCTCACACGTTTCTCGCTCTTAATTGAAAAGCATTGGATGTTAGAGGTCCTGTGGTTTGTATCAGTTTGAGAAACAGAGTTGAACTAGATAAGGTCCCTGTGTGTAGGAAACACAGTTCTTTTGTTCTGAGCACACTCACGTTTCCCTCTGTATGAGAGACTCTACAAACAAGAGCGTGCTTCTTGTCTAAAGCAGAGTATGTTTCATGGATGAGAACTGTGCAGTGTGTTTCCCTTCCGAAACGGAGTTAAATGCCCGGCTCTGTGTCTTCCTACAAGCAAGACTCATTTCAGGTAAACGCAGTCACTTTTCATCTCAAAGGAAGTTACATTGTTCACGAAGCTCACACGTTTCTCGCTCTTAACTGAAAAGCATTGGATTTTAGAGGACCTGTGGTTTGGATCAGTTTCAGAAGCAGAGTTGATCTAGATATGGTCCCTGTGTGTAGGAAACACAGTTCATTTGTTCTGTGCACACTCATGTTTCCCTCTGTATTAGAGACTCTAGAAAACAAGAGCGTGCTTACTGCTCTAAAGCAGAGTGTGTTTCATGGATGAGAACTGTGCTGTGTGTTTCCCTTCAGAAACGGAGTTAAATGCCCGGCTCTGTGTCTTCCGACAAGCAAGACTTCGTTTCAGATAAACGCAGTTAATTTTCAGCTCAAATGAAGCTACATTGCTCACGAAGCTCACACGTCTCTCGCTCTTAACTCAAAAGCATTGGATGTTAGAGGACCTGTTGTTTGTATCAGATTCAGAAGCAGAGTTGAACTAGATATGGTCCGTGTGTGTAGGAAACACAGTTCTTTTGTTCTGAGCCCACTCACATTTCCCTCTGTATGAGAGACTAAGGAAAGCAAGAGCGTGCTTATTGCTCTAAAGCACAGTGTTTTACATGGAAGAGGACTGTGCTGTGTGTTTCCCTTCAGAAACGGAGTTAAATGCCAGGGTCTGTGTCTTCCTACAAGCAAGACTCATTTCAGGTAACCGCAATCACTTTTCAGCTCAAAAGAAGCTACATTGTTCACAAAGCTCACATGTTTCTCGCTCTTAACTGAAAAGCAATGGATGTTAGAGGTCCTGTGGTTTGTATCAGTTTGAGAAACAGAGTTCAACTATATATGGTCCCTGTGTGTAGGAAACACAGTTCTTTTGTTCTCAGCAAACTCACGTTTCCCTCTGTATGAGAGACTCTAGAAAGCAAGAGCGTGCTTCTTGCTCTAAAGCAGAGTGTGTTTCATGGATGAGAACTGTGCTGTGTGTTTCCCTTCAGAAACGGAGTTAAATGCCCGGCTCTGTGTCTTCCAACAAGCAAGACTTCGTTTCAGATAAACGCAGTTAATTTTCAGCTCAAACGAAGTTACATTGTTCACGAAGCTCACACGTTTCTCGCTCTTAATTGAAAAGCATTGGATGTTAGAGGACCTGTGGTTTGTATCAGTTTCAGAAGCAGAGTTGAACTAGATATGGTCCGTGTGTGTAGGAAACACAGTTCTTTTGTTCTGAGCACACTCACGTTTCCCTCTGTATGAGAGACTCTAGAAAGCAAGAGCGTGCTTCTTGCTCTAAAGTAGAGTGTGTTTCATGCATGAGGACTGTGCTGTGTGTTTCCCTTCAGAAACGGTGTTAAATGTCCGGGTCTGTGTCTTCCTACAAGCAAGACTTCGTTTCAGGTAAATGCAGTCACTTTTCAGCTCAAACGAAGTTACATTGTTCACGAAGCTCACATGTTTCTCGCTCTTAATTGAAAAGCATTGGATGTTAGAGGACCTGTGGTTTGTATCAGTTTCAGAAGGAGAGTTGAACTAGATATGGTCCGTGTGTGTAGGAAACACAGTTCTTTTGTTCTGAGCACACTCACGTTTCCCTCTGTATGAAGGACTCTAGAAGGCAAGAGCGTGCTTCTTGCTCTAAAGCAGTCTGTTTCATTGATGAGAACTGTGCTGTGTGTTTCCCTTCAGAAACAGAGTTAAATGCCAGGGTCTGTGTCTTCCTATAAGCAAGACTCGTTTCAGGTAAACTCAGTCAATTTTCAGCTCAAACGAAGCTACATTGTTCGCGAAGCTCACGCGTGTCTCGCTCTTAACTGAAAAGCATTGGATTTAGGACCTGTGGTTTGTATCAGTTTCAGAAACAGAGTTGAACTAGGTATGGTCCGTGTGTGTATGAAACACAGTTCTTTTGTTCTGAGCACACTCACGTTTCCCTCTGTATGAGAGACTCTAGAAAGCAAGAGCGTGCTTATTGCTCTAAAGCAGAGTGTGTTTCATGGATGAGGACTGTGCTGTGTGTTTCCCTTCAGAAACGGTGTTAAATG
Organism: Onychomys leucogaster; assembly: GCA_949786385.1. Taxonomy (NCBI): domain Eukaryota; kingdom Metazoa; phylum Chordata; class Mammalia; order Rodentia; family Cricetidae; genus Onychomys; species Onychomys leucogaster. Next base: position 218,701 of record CATKUP010000114.1, on the reverse strand, counting down.
CCAGGGTCTGTGTCTTCCTACAAGCAAGACTTCGTTTCAGGTTAACGCAGTCACTTTTCAACTCAAGGAGCTTCATTGTTCACGAAGCTCACATGTTTCTTGCTCTTAACTGAAAAGCATTGGATGTTAGAGGACCTGTGGTTTCTATCAGTTTCAGAAGCAGAGTTGAACTAGATATGGTCCGTGTGTGTAGGAGACACAGTTCTTTTGTTCTGCACACTCTCACGTTTCCCTCTGTATGAGAGACTGTAGAAAGCAAGAGCGTGCTTCTTGCTCTAAAGCAGAGTGTGTTTAATGGATGAGAACTGTGCTGTGTGTTTCCCTTCAGAAACGGATTTAAATGCCAGGGTCTGTGGCTTCCTATAAGCAAGACTCGTTTCAGGTAAACGCAGTCAATTTTCAGCTCAAACGAAGCTACATTGTTTACGAAGCTCACACGTAGCTCGCTCTTAAATGAAAAGCATTGGATGTTAGTGGACCTGTGGTTTGTATCAGTTTCAGAAACAGAGTTGAACTAGGTATGGTCCGTGTGTGTAGGAAACACAGTTCTTTTGTGCTAGCACACTCATGTTTCCTTCTGTATGAGAAACTCTAGAAAGCAAGATCGTGATTCTTGCTCTAAAGCAGAGTGTGTTTCATGGATGAGAACTGTGCTGTGTGTTTCCCTTAAGAAACGGAGTTAAATGCCAGGGTCTGTGTCTTCCTACAAGCAAGACTCGTTTCAGGTAAGCGCAGTCACTTTTCTGCTCAAAGGAAGCTACATTGTTCACGAAGCTAACACGTGTCTCGCTCTTAACTGAAAAGCATTGGATGTTAGAGGACCTGTGGTTTGTATCAGTTTCAGAAAGAGAGTTGAACTAGATATGGTCCGTGTGTGTAGGAAACACAGTTCTTTTGTTCTGAGCACACTCACATTTCCCTCTGTATGAGAGACTCTAGAAAGCAAGAGCGTGCTTATTGCTCTAAAGCAGAGTATGTTTCTTGGATGAGAACTGTGCAGTGTGTTTCCCTTCCGAAACGGAGTTAAATGCCCGGCTCTGTGTCTTCCGACAAGCAAGACTCGTTTCAGATAAACGCAGGTCATTTTCAGCTAAAACGAAGTTACATTGTTCGCTTAGCTCACACGTTTCTCGCTCTTAACTGAAAAGCATTGGATGTTAGAGGACCTGTGGTTTGTATCAGAAGCAGAGTTGAACTAGATATGGTCCGTGTGTGTAGGAAACACAGTTCTTTTGTGCTGAGCACACTCACCTTTCCTAGTGTATGAGAGACTCTAGAAAGTAAGAGCATGCTTATTGCTCTAAAGCAGAGTGTTTTTCATGGATGAGGACTGTGCTGTGTGTTTCCCTTCAGAAACGGAGTTAAATGCCATGGTCTGTGTCTTCCTACAAGCAAGACTCATTTCAGGTAAACACAGTCACTTTTCAGCTCAAAGGAAGCTACATTGTTCACGAAGCTCACACGTTTCTCGCTCTTAATTGAAAAGCATTGGATGTTAGAGGTCCTGTGGTTTGTATCAGTTTGAGATACAGAGTTGAACTAGATAAGGTCCCTGTGTGTAGGAAACACAGTTCTTTTGTTCTGAGCACACTCACGTTTCCCTCTGTATGAGAGACTCTAGAAACAAGAGCTTGCTTCTTGTCTAAAGCAGAGTATGTTTCATGGATGAGAACTGTGCAGTGTGTTTCCCTTCCGAAACGGAGTTAAATGCCCGGCTCTGTGTCTTACGACAAGCATGATTTCATTTCAGATAAACGCAGTTAATTTTCAGCTCAAACGAAGTTACATTGTTCATGAAGCTCACACGTTTCTCGCTCTTAACTGAAAAGCATTGGATGTTAGAGGACCTGTGGATTGTATCAGTTCCCGAAACAGAGTTGAACTAGATAGGGTCCGTGTGTGTAGGAAACACACTTCTTTTTTCTGAGCACACTCACGTTTCCCTCTATATGAAAGACTCTAGAAAGCAAGAGCGTGCTTCTTGCTCTAAAGCAGAGTGTGTTTCATGGATGAGAACTGTGCTGTGTGTTTCCCTTCCGAAACGGAGATAAATGCCCGGCTCTGTGTCTTCTGACAAACAAGACTTCCTTTCAGATAAACGCCGTTAATTTTCAGCTCAAACGAAGTTACATTGTTCACGAAGCTCACACGTGTCTCGCTCTTAACTGAAAAGCATTGGATGTTAGAGGACCTGTGGTTTGTATCAGTTTCAGAAACAGAGTTGAACTAGATATGGTCCGTGTGTGTAGGAAACACACTTCTTTTTTCTGAGCAAACTCACGTTTCCCTCCGTATGAAAGACTCTAGAAAGCAAGAGCGTGCTTCTTGCTCTAAAGCAGTGTGTTTCATGGATGAGAACTGTGCTGTGTGTTTCCCTTCAGAAACAGAGTTAAATGCCAGGGTCTGTGTCTTCCTATAAGCAAGACTCGTTTCAGGTAAACGCAGTCAATTTTCAGCTCAAACGAAGCTACATTGTTTACTAAGCTCACAGGTGTCTCGCTCTTAACTGAAAAGCATTGGATGTTAGAGGACCTGTGGTTTGTATCAGTTTCAGAAACAGAGTTGAACTAGGTATGGTCAGTGTGTGCAGGAAACACAGTTCTTTTGTGCTAGCACACTCATGTTTCCCTCTGTATGAGAAACTCTAGAAAGCAAGAGCGTGATTCTTGCTCTAAAGCAGAGTGTGTTTCATGGATGAGAACTGTGCTGTGTGTTTCCCTTCAGAAACGGAGTTAAATGCCAGGGTCTGTGTCTTCCTACAAGCAAGACTCCTTTCAGGTAAGCGCAGTCACTTTTCTGCTCAAAGGAAGCTACATTGTTCACGAAGCTAACACGTGTCTCGCTCTTAACTGAAAAGCATTGGATGTAAGAGGACCTGTGGTTTGTATCCGTTTCAGAAAGAGAGTTGAACTAGATATGGTCCGTGTGTGTAGGAAACACAGTTCTTTTGTTCTGAGCACACTCACGTTTCCCTCTGTATGAGAGACTCTAGAAAGCAAGAGCGTGCTTCTTGCTCTAAAGCAGAGTGTGTTTCATGGATTTGAACTGTGCTGTGTGTTTCCCTTCAGAAACGGAGTTAAATGCCCGGCTCTGTGTCTTCTGACAAACAAGAATTCCTTTCAGATAAACGCAGTTAATTTTCAGCTCAAACGAAGTTACATTGTTCACGAAGCTCACACGTTTCTCGCTCTTAACTGAAAAGCATTGGATGTTAGAGGACCTGTGGTTTGTATCAGTTTCAGAAACAGAGTTGAACTAGATATGGTCCATGTGTGTAGGAAACACACTTCTTTTTTCTGAGCACACTCACGTTTCCCTCTGTATGAAAGACTCTAGAAAGCAAGAGCGTGCTTCTTGCTCTAAAGCAGTGTGTTTCATGGATGAGAACTGTGCTGTGTGTTTCCCTTCAGAAACAGAGTTAAATGCCAGGGTCTGTGTCTTCCTACAAGCAAGACTCATTTCAGGTAAACGCAGTCACTTTTCAGCTCAAAGGAAGCTACATTGTTCACGAAGCTCACACGTTTCTCGCTCTTAATTGAAAAGCATTGGATGTTAGAGGTCCTGTGGTTTGTATCAGTTTGAGAAACAGAGTTGAACTAGATAAGGTCCCTGTGTGTAGGAAACACAGTTCTTTTGTTCTGAGCACACTCACGTTTCCCTCTGTATGAGAGACTCTACAAACAAGAGCGTGCTTCTTGTCTAAAGCAGAGTATGTTTCATGGATGAGAACTGTGCAGTGTGTTTCCCTTCCGAAACGGAGTTAAATGCCCGGCTCTGTGTCTTCCGACAAGCAAGATTTCGTTTCAGGTAAACACAGTCACTTTTCAGCTCAAACGAAGCTTCATTGTTCACGAAGCTCACACGTTTCTCGCTCTTAATTGAAAAGCATTGGACGTTAGAGGACCTGTGGTTTGTATCAGTTTCAGAAGCAGAGTTGAACTAGATATGGTCCGTGTGTGTAGGAAACACAGTTCTTTTGTTCTGAGCACACTCACGTTTCCCTCTGTATGAGAGACTCTAGAAAGCAAGAGCGTGCTTCTTGCTCTAAAGCAGAGTGTGTTTCATGCATGAGGACTGTGCTGTGTGTTTCCCTTCAGAAACGGTGTTAAATGTCAGGGTCTGTGTCTTCCTACAAGCAAGACTTCGTTTCAGGTAAATGCAGTCACTTTTCAGCTCAAACGAAGTTACATTGTTCACGAAGCTCACACGTTTCTCGCTCTTAATTGAAAAGCATTGGATGTTAGAGGACCTGTGGTTTGTATCAGTTTCAGGAGCAGAATTGATCTAGATATGGTCCGTGTGTGTAGGAAACACAGTTCTTTTGATTTGTGCACACTCACGTTTCCCTCTCTATGAGAGACTCTACAAAGAAAGAGCGTGCTTACTGCTCTAAAGCAGAGTGTGTTTCATGGATGAGAACTGTGCTGTGTGTTTCCCTTCAGGAACCGAGTTAAATGCCCGGCTCTGTGTCTTCTGACAAACAAGACTTCCTTTCAGATAAACGCAGTTAATTTTCAGCTCAAACGAAGTTACATTGTTCACGAAGCTCACACGTTTCTCGCTCTTAACTGAAAAGCATTGGATGTTAGAGGACCTGTGGTTTGTATCAGTTTCAGAAACAGAGTTGAACTAGATATGGTCCGTGTGTGTAGGAAACACACTTCTTTTTTCTGAGCACACACACGTTTCCCTCTGTATGAAAGACTCTAGAAGGCAAGAGCGTGCTTCTTGCTCTAAAGCAGTGTGTTTCATGGATGAGAACTGTGCTGTGTGTTTCCCTTCAGAAACGGAGTTAAATGCCCGGCTCTGTGTCTTCCAACAAGCAAGACTTCGTTTCAGATAAACGCAGTTAATTTTCAGCTCAAACGAAGTTACATTGTTCACGAAGCTCACACGTTTCTCGCTCTTAATTGAAAAGCATTGGATGTTAGAGGACCTGTGGTTTGTATCAGTTTCAGAAGCAGAGTTGAACTAGATATGGTCCGTGTGTGTAGGAAACACAGTTCTTTTGTTCTCAGCAAACTCACGTTTCCCTCTGTATGAGAGACTCTAGAAAGCAAGAGCGTGCTTCTTGCTCTAAAGCAGAGTGTGTTTCATGGATGAGAACTGTGCTGTGTGTTTCCCTTCAGAAACGGAGTTAAATGCCCGGCTCTGTGTCTTCCAACAAGCAAGACTTCGTTTCAGATAAACGCAGTTAATTTTCAGCTCAAACGAAGTTACATTGTTCACGAAGCTCACACGTTTCTCGCTCTTAATTGAAAAGCATTGGATGTTAGAGGACCTGTGGTTTGTATCAGTTTCAGAAGCAGAGTTGAACTAGATATGGTCCGTGTGTGTAGGAAACACAGTTCTTTTGTTCTGAGCACACTCATGTTTCCCTCTGTATGAGAGACTCTAGAAAGCAAGAGCGTGCTTCTTGCTCTAAAGCAGAGTGTGTTTCATGGATTTGAACTGTGCTGTGTGTTTCCCTTCAGAAACGGAGTTAAATGCCCCGCTCTGTGTCTTCTGACAAACAAGAATTCCTTTCAGATAAACGCAGTTAATTTTCAGCTCAAACGAAGTTACATTGTTCACGAAGCTCACACGTTTCTCGCTCTTAACTGAAAAGCATTGGATGTTAGAGGACCTGTGGTTTGTATCAGTTTCAGAAACAGAGTTGAACTAGATATGGTCCGTGTGTGTAGGAAACACACTTCTTTTTTCTGAGCACACTCACGTTTCCCTCTGTATGAAAGACTCTAGAAAGCAAGAGCGTGCTTCTTGCTCTAAAGCAGTGTGTTTCATGGATGAGAACTGTGCTGTGTGTTTCCCTTCAGAAACAGAGTTAAATGCCAGGGTCTGTGTCTTCCTACAAGCAAGACTCATTTCAGGTAAACGCAGTCACTTTTCAGCTCAAAGGAAGCTACATTGTTCACGAAGCTCACACGTTTCTCGCTCTTAACTGAAAAGCATTGGATGTTAGAGGACCTGTGGTTTGGATCAGTTTCAGAAGCAGAGTTGATCTAGATATGGTCCCTGTGTGTAGGAAACACAGTTCATTTGTTCTGTGCACACTCATGTTTCCCTCTGTATTAGAGACTCTAGAAAACAAGAGCGTGCTTACTGCTCTAAAGCAGAGTGTGTTTCATGGATGAGAACTGTGCTGTGTGTTTCCCTTCAGAAACGGAGTTAAATGCCCGGCTCTGTGTCTTCCGACAAGCAAGACTTCGTTTCAGATAAACGCAGTTAATTTTCAGCTCAAACGAAGTTACATTGTTCACGAAGCTCACACGTTTCTCGCTCTTAATTGAAAAGCATTGGATGTTAGAGGACCTGTGGTTTGTATCAGTTTCAGAAGCAGAGTTGAACTAGATATGGTCCGTGTGTGTAGGAAACACAGTTCTTTTGTTCTGAGCACACTCACGTTTCCCTGTGTATGAGAGACTCTAGAAAGCAAGAGCGTGCTTCTTGCTCTAAAGCAGAGTGTGTTTCATGCATGAGGACTGTGCTGTGTGTTTCCCTTCAGAAACGGTGTTAAATGTCAGGGTCTGTGTCTTCCTATAAGCAAGACTCGTTTCAGGTAAACGCAGTCAATTTTCAGCTCAAACGAAGCTACATTGTTCGCGAAGCTCACACGTGTCTCGCTCTTAACTGAAAAGCATTGGATTTTAGAGGACCTGTGGTTTGTATCAGTTTCAGAAACAGAGTTGAACTAGGTATGGTCCGTGTGTGTAGGAAACACAGTTCTTTTGTTCTGAGCACACTCATGTTTCCCTCTGTATGAGAGACTCTAGAAAGCAAGAGCGTGTTTCTTGCTCTAAAGCAGAGTGTGTTTCATGGATTTGAACTGTGCTGTGTGTTTCCCTTCAGAAACGGAGTTAAATGCCCCGCTCTGTGTCTTCTGACAAACAAGAATTCCTTTCAGATAAACGCAGTTAATTTTCAGCTCAAACGAAGTTACATTGTTCACGAAGCTCACACGTTTCTCGCTCTTAACTGAAAAGCATTGGATGTTAGAGGACCTGTGGTTTGTATCAGTTTCAGAAACAGAGTTGAACTAGATATGGTCCGTGTGTGTAGGAAACACACTTCTTTTTTCTGAGCACACTCACGTTTCCCTCTGTATGAAAGACTCTAGAAAGCAAGAGCGTGCTTCTTGCTCTAAAGCAGTGTGTTTCATGGATGAGAACTGTGCTGTGTGTTTCCCTTCAGAAACAGAGTTAAATGCCAGGGTCTGTGTCTTCCTACAAGCAAGACTCATTTCAGGTAAACGCAGTCACTTTTCAGCTCAAAGGAAGCTACATTGTTCACGAAGCTCACACGTTTCTCGCTCTTAACTGAAAAGCATTGGATGTTAGAGGACCTGTGGTTTGGATCAGTTTCAGAAGCAGAGTTGATCTAGATATGGTCCCTGTGTGTAGGAAACACAGTTCATTTGTTCTGTGCACACTCATGTTTCCCTCTGTATTAGAGACTCTAGAAAACAAGAGCGTGCTTACTGCTCTAAAGCAGAGTGTGTTTCATGGATGAGAACTGTGCTGTGTGTTTCCCTTCAGAAACGGAGTTAAATGCCCGGCTCTGTGTCTTCCGACAAGCAAGACTTCGTTTCAGATAAACGCAGTTAATTTTCAGCTCAAACGATGCTACATTGCTCCCGAAGCTCACACGTCTCTCGCTCTTAACTCAAAAGCATTGGATGTTAGAGGACCTGTTGTTTGTATCAGATTCAGAAGCAGAGTTGAACTAGATATGGTCCGTGTGTGTAGGAAACACAGTTCTTTTGTTCTGAGCACACTCACGTTTCCCTCTGTATGAGAGACTCTAGAAAGCAAGAGCGTGCTTCTTGCTCTAAAGCAGAGTGTGTTTCATGCATGAGGACTGTGCTGTGTGTTTCCCTTCAGAAACGGTGTTAAATGTCAGGGTCTGTGTCTTCCTACAAGCAAGACTTCGTTTCAGGTAAATGCAGTCACTTTTCAGCTCAAACGAAGTTACATTGTTCACGAAGCTCACATGTTTCTCGCTCTTAATTGAAAAGCATTGGATGTTAGAGGACCTGTGGTTTGTATCAGTTTCAGAAGCAGAGTTGAACTAGATATGGTCCGTGTGTGTAGGAAACACAGTTCTTTTGTTCTGAGCACACTGACGTTTCCCTCTGTATGAAAGACTCTAGAAGGCAAGAGCGTGCTTCTTGCTCTAAAGCAGTGTGTTTCATTGATGAGAACTGTGCTGTGTGTTTCCCTTCAGAAACAGAGTTAAATGCCAGGGTCTGTGTCTTCCTATAAGCAAGACTCGTTTCAGGTAAACTCAGTCAATTTTCACCTCAAACGAAGCTACATTGTTCGCAAAGCTCACACGTGTCTCGCTCTTAACTGAAAAGCATTGGATTTTAGAGGACCTGTGGTTTGTATCAGTTTCAGAAACAGAGTTGAACTAGGTATGGTCCGTGTGTGTATGAAACACAGTTCTTTTGTTCTGAGCACACTCACGTTTCCCTCTGTATGAGAGACTCTAGAAAGCAAGAGCGTGCTTATTGCTCTAAAGCAGAGTGTGTTTCATGGATGAGGACTGTGCTGTGTGTTTCCCTTCAGAAACGGTGTTAAATGCCAGGGTCTGTGTCTTCCTACAAGCAAGACTTCGTTTCAGGTTAACGCAGTCACTTTTCAACTCAAGGAGCTTCATTGTTCACGAAGCTCACATGTTTCTTGCTCTTAACTGAAAAGCATTGGATGTTAGAGGACCTGTGGTTTCTATCAGTTTCAGAAGCAGAGTTGAACTAGATATGGTCCGTGTGTGTAGGAGACACAGTTCTTTTGTTCTGCACACTCTCACGTTTCCCTCTGTATGAGAGACTGTAGAAAGCAAGAGCGTGCTTCTTGCTCTAAAGCAGAGTGTGTTTAATGGATGAGAACTGTGCTGTGTGTTTCCCTTCAGAAACGGATTTAAATGCCAGGGTCTGTGGCTTCCTATAAGCAAGACTCGTTTCAGGTAAACGCAGTCAATTTTCAGCTCAAACGAAGCTACATTGTTTACGAAGCTCACACGTAGCTCGCTCTTAAATGAAAAGCATTGGATTTTAGAGGACCTGTGGTTTGTATCAGTTTCAGAAACAGAGTTGAACTAGGTATGGTCCGTGTGTGTAGGAAACACAGTTCTTTTGTGCTAGCACACTCATGTTTCCTTCTGTATGAGAAACTCTAGAAAGCAAGATCGTGATTCTTGCTCTAAAGCAGAGTGTGTTTCATGGATGAGAACTGTGCTGTGTGTTTCCCTTAAGAAACGGAGTTAAATGCCAGGGTCTGTGTCTTCCTACAAGCAAGACTCGTTTCAGGTAAGCGCAGTCACTTTTCTGCTCAAAGGAAGCTACATTGTTCACGAAGCTAACACGTGTCTCGCTCTTAACTGAAAAGCATTGGATGTTAGAGGACCTGTGGTTTGTATCAGTTTCAGAAAGAGAGTTGAACTAGATATGGTCCGTGTGTGTAGGAAACACAGTTCTTTTGTTCTGAGCACACTCACATTTCCCTCTGTATGAGAGACTCTAGAAAGCAAGAGCGTGCTTATTGCTCTAAAGACAAGTATGTTTCTTGGATGAGAACTGTGCAGTGTGTTTCCCTTCCGAAACGGAGTTAAATGCCCGGCTCTGTGTCTTCCGACAAGCAAGACCCGTTTCAGATAAACGCAGGTCATTTTCAGCTAAAACGAAGTTACATTGTTCGCTTAGCTCACACGTTTCTCGCTCTTAACTGAAAAGCATTGGATGTTAGAGGACCTGTGGTTTGTATCAGAAGCAGAGTTGAACTAGATATGGTCCGTGTGTGTAGGAAACACAGTTCTTTTGTGCTGAGCACACTCACCTTTCCTACTGTATGAGAGACTCTAGAAAGTAAGAGCATGCTTATTGCTCTAAAGCAGAGTGTTTTTCATGGATGAGGACTGTGCTGTGTGTTTCCCTTCAGAAACGGAGTTAAATGCCAGGGTCTGTGTCTTCCTACAAGCAAGACTCATTTCAGGTAAACACAGTCACTTTTCAGCTCAAAGGAAGCTACATTGTTCACGAAGCTCACACGTTTCTCGCTCTTAATTGAAAAGCATTGGATGTTAGAGGTCCTGTGGTTTGTATCAGTTTGAGATACAGAGTTGAACTAGATAAGGTCCCTGTGTGTAGGAAACACAGTTCTTTTGTTCTGAGCACACTCACGTTTCCCTATGTATGAGAGACTCTAGAAACAAGAGCTTGCTTCTTGTCTAAAGCAGAGTATGTTTCATGGATGAGAACTGTGCAGTGTGTTTCCCTTCCGAAACGGAGTTAAATGCCCGGCTCTGTGTCTTTCGACAAGCATGATTTCGTTTCAGATAAACGCAGTTAATTTTCAGCTCAAACGAAGTTACATTGTTCATGAAGCTCACACGTTTCTCGCTCTTAACTGAAAAGCATTGGATGTTAGAGGACCTGTGGATTGTATCAGTTTCCGAAACAGAGTTGAACTAGATAGGGTCCGTGTGTGTAGGAAACACACTTCTTTTTTCTGAGCACACTCACGTTTCCCTCTATATGAAAGACTCTAGAAAGCAAGAGCGTGCTTCTTGCTCTAAAGCAGAGTGTGTTTCATGGATGAGAACTGTGCTGTGTGTTTCCCTTCCGAAACGGAGTTAAATGCCCGGCTCTGTGTCTTCCGACAAGCAAGTGTTCGTTTCAGATAAATGCAGTTAATTTTCAGCTCAAACGAAGTTACATTGTTCACGAAGCTCACACGTTTCTGGCTCTTAATTGAAAAGCATTGGATGTTAGAGGACCTGTGGTTTGTATCAGTTTCAGAAGCAGAGTTGAACTAGATATGGTCCGTGTGTGTAGGAAACACAGTTCTTTTGTTCTGAGCACACTCACGTTTCCCTCTGTATGAGAGACTCTAGAAAGCAAGAGAGTGCTTCTTGCTCTAAAGCAGAGTGGGTTTCAGGAATGAGAACTGTGCTGTGAGTTTCCCTTCAGAAACGGAGTTAAATGCCTGGCTCTGTGTCTTCCGAAAAGAAAGACTTCGTTTCAGGTAAACGCAGTCACTTTTCAGCTCAAACAAAGCTACATTGTTCATGTAGCTCACACGTGTCTCGCTCTTAACTGAAAAGCATTGGATTTTAGAAGACCTGTGGTTTGTATCAGTTTCAGAAGCAGAGTTGATCTAGATGTGGTCCTTCTGTGTAGTAAACACAGTTCTTTTGTTCTGTGCACACTCACGATTCCCTCTGTATGAGAGACTCTAGAAAGCAAGAGCGTGCTTCTTGCTCTAAAGCAGAGTGTGTTTCATGGATGAGGACTGTGGTGTGTGTTTCCCTTCAGAAACGGAGTTAAATGCCCGGCTCTGTGTCTTCCGACAAGCAAGACTTCGTTTCAGATAAACGCAGTTAATTTTCAGCTCAAACGAAGTTACATTGTTCACGAAGCTCACACTTTTCTCGCTCTTAACTGAAAAGCAATGGATGTTAGATGACTTGTGGTTTGTATCAGTTTCAGAAGCAGAGTTGAACTAGATATGGTCCGTGTGTAGGAAACACAGTTCTTTTGTTCTGCACACACTCACGTTTCCCTCTGTATGAGACACTGTAGAAAGCAAGAGCATGCTTCTTGCTCTAAAGCAGAGTGTGTTTCATGGATGAGAACAGTGCGGTATGTTTACCTTCAGAAACGGAGTTAAATGCCAGGGTCTGTGTCTTCCTACAAGCAAGACTCGTTTCAGGTAAACGCAGTCACTTTTCAGCTCAAAGGAAGCTACATTGTTCATGAAGCTCACACGTGTCTCGCTCTTAACTGAAAAGCATTGGATGTTAGAGCTCCTGTGGTTTGTATCAGTTTGAGAAACAGAGTTGATATAGGTATGGTCCGTGTGTGTAGGAAACACAGTTCTTTTGTTCTGTGCACACTCACGTTTCCCTCTGTATGAGAGACTCTAGAAAGCAAGAGCGTGCTTCTTGCTCTAAAGCAGAGTATGTTTCTTGGATGAGAACTGTGCAGTGTGTTTCCCTTCCGAAACGGTGTTAAATGCCCGGCTCTGTGTCTTCCAACAAGCAAGACTCGTTTCAGATAAACGCAGGTCATTTTCAGCTAAAACGAAGTTACATTGTTTGCGAAGCTCACACGTTTCTCGCTCTTAACTGAAAAGCATTGGAGTTAGAGGACCTGTGGTTTGTATCACTTTCAGAAACAGAGTTGAACTAGGTATGGTCCGTGTGTGTAGGAAACACAGTTCTTTTGTGCTAGCACACTCATGTTTCCCTCTGTATGAGAAACTCTAGAAAGCAAGAGCGTGATTCTTGCTCTAAAGCAGAGTGTGTTTCATGGATGAGAACTGTGCTGTGTGTTTAACTTAAGATACGGAGTTAAATGCCAGTGTCTGTGTCTTCCTACAAGCAAGACTCGTTTCAGGTAAGCGCAGTCACTTTTCTGCTCAAAGGAAGCTACATTGTTCACGAAGCTCACACGTGTCTCGCTCTTAACTAAAAAGCAATAGATGTTAGAGGACCTGTGGTTTGTATCAGTTTCAGAAAGAGAGTTGAACTAGATATGGTCCGTGTGTGTAGGAAACACAGTTCTTTTGTTCTGAGCACACTCACGTTTCCCTCTGTATGAGAGACTCTAGAAAGCAAGAGCGTGCTTATTGCTCTAAAGCAGAGTGTGTTTCATGGATGAGGACTGTGCTGTGTGTTTCCCTTCAGAAATGGTGTTAAATGCCAGGGTCTGTGACTTCCTACAAGCAAGACTTCGTTTCAGGTAAACGCAGTCACTTTTCAGCTCAAACGAAGCTACATTGTTCACGAAGCTCACACGTGTCTTGCTCTTAAATGAAAAGCATTGGATGTTAGAGGACCTGGGGTTTGTATCAGTTTCAGAAACAGAGTTGAAGTAGATAGGGACCGTGTGTGTAGGAAACACAGTTCTTTTGTTCTGAGCACACTCACGTTTCCCTCTGTATGAGAGACTCAGGAAAGCAAGAGTGTGCTTATTGCTCTAAAGCACAGTTTTTTACATGGAAGAGGACTGTGCTGTGTGTTTCCCTTCAGAAACGGAGTTAAATGCCAGGGTCTGTGTCTTCCTACAAGCAAGACTCTTTTCAGGTAAACGCAGTCACTTTTCTGCTCAAAGGAAGCTACATTGTTCACGAAGCTAACACGCGTCTCGCTCTTAACTGAAAAGCATTGGATGTTAGAGGACCTGTGGTTTGTATCAGTTTCAGAAAGAGAGTTGAACTAGATATGGTCCGTGTGTGTAGGAAACACAGTTCTTTTGTTCTGAGCACACTCACATTTCCCTCTGTATGAGAGACTCTAGAAAGCAAGAGCGTGCTTATTGCTCTAAAGCAGAGTATGTTTCTTGGATGAGAACTGTGCAGTGTGTTTCCCTTCCGAAACGGAGTTAAATGCCCGGCTCTGTGTCTTCCGACAAGCAAGACCCGTTTCAGATAAACGCAGGTCATTTTCAGCTAAAACGAAGTTACATTGTTCGCTTAGCTCACATGTTTCTCGCTCTTAACTGAAAAGCATTGGATGTTAGAGGACCTGTGGTTTGTATCAGAAGCAGATTTGAACTAGATATGGTCCGTGTGTGTAGGAAACACAGTTCTTTTGTGCTGAGCACACTCACCTTTCCTACTGTATGAGAGACTCTAGAAAGTAAGAGCATGCTTATTGCTCTAAAGCAGAGTGTTTTTCATGGATGAGGACTGTGCTGTGTGTTTCCCTTCAGAAACGGAGTTAAATGCCAGGGTCTGTGTCTTCCTACAAGCAAGACTCATTTCAGGTAAACACAGTCACTTTTCAGCTCAAAGGAAGCTACATTGTTCACGAAGCTCACACGTTTCTCGCTCTTAATTGAAAAGCATTGGATGTTAGAGGTCCTGTGGTTTGTATCAGTTTGAGATACAGAGTTGAACTAGATAAGGTCCCTGTGTGTAGGAAACACAGTTCTTTTGTTCTGAGCACACTCACGTTTCCCTATGTATGAGAGACTCTAGAAACAAGAGCTTGCTTCTTGTCTAAAGCAGAGTATGTTTCATGGATGAGAACTGTGCAGTGTGTTTCCCTTCCGAAACGGAGTTAAATGCCCGGCTCTGTGTCTTTCGACAAGCATGATTTCGTTTCAGATAAACGCAGTTAATTTTCAGCTCAAACGAAGTTACATTGTTCATGAAGCTCACACGTTTCTCGCTCTTAACTGAAAAGCATTGGATGTTAGAGGACCTGTGGATTGTATCAGTTTCCGAAACAGAGTTGAACTAGATAGGGTCCGTGTGTGTAGGAAACACACTTCTTTTTTCTGAGCACACTCACGTTTCCCTCTATATGAAAGACTCTAGAAAGCAAGAGCGTGCTTCTTGCTCTAAAGCAGAGTGTGTTTCATGGATGAGAACTGTGCTGTGTGTTTCCCTTCCGAAACGGAGTTAAATGCCCGGCTCTGTGTCTTCCGACAAGCAAGTGTTCGTTTCAGATAAATGCAGTTAATTTTCAGCTCAAACGAAGTTACATTGTTCACGAAGCTCACACGTTTCTGGCTCTTAATTGAAAAGCATTGGATGTTAGAGGACCTGTGGTTTGTATCAGTTTCAGAAGCAGAGTTGAACTAGATATGGTCCGTGTGTGTAGGAAACACAGTTCTTTTGTTCTGAGCACACTCACGTTTCCCTCTGTATGAGAGACTCTAGAAAGCAAGAGAGTGCTTCTTGCTCTAAAGCAGAGTGGGTTTCAGGAATGAGAACTGTGCTGTGAGTTTCCCTTCAGAAACGGAGTTAAATGCCTGGCTCTGTGTCTTCCGAAAAGAAAGACTTCGTTTCAGGTAAACGCAGTCACTTTTCAGCTCAAACAAAGCTACATTGTTCATGTAGCTCACACGTGTCTCGCTCTTAACTGAAAAGCATTGGATTTTAGAAGACCTGTGGTTTGTATCAGTTTCAGAAGCAGAGTTGATCTAGATGTGGTCCTTCTGTGTAGTAAACACAGTTCTTTTGTTCTGTGCACACTCACGATTCCCTCTGTATGAGAGACTCTAGAAAGCAAGAGCGTGCTTCTTGCTCTAAAGCAGAGTGTGTTTCATGGATGAGGACTGTGGTGTGTGTTTCCCTTCAGAAACGGAGTTAAATGCCCGGCTCTGTGTCTTCCGACAAGCAAGACTTCGTTTCAGATAAACGCAGTTAATTTTCAGCTCAAACGAAGTTACATTGTTCACGAAGCTCACACTTTTCTCGCTCTTAACTGAAAAGCAATGGATGTTAGATGACTTGTGGTTTGTATCAGTTTCAGAAGCAGAGTTGAACTAGATATGGTCCGTGTGTAGGAAACACAGTTCTTTTGTTCTGCACACACTCACGTTTCCCTCTGTATGAGACACTGTAGAAAGCAAGAGCATGCTTCTTGCTCTAAAGCAGAGTGTGTTTCATGGATGAGAACAGTGCGGTATGTTTACCTTCAGAAACGGAGTTAAATGCCAGGGTCTGTGTCTTCCTACAAGCAAGACTCGTTTCAGGTAAACGCAGTCACTTTTCAGCTCAAAGGAAGCTACATTGTTCATGAAGCTCACACGTGTCTCGCTCTTAACTGAAAAGCATTGGATGTTAGAGCTCCTGTGGTTTGTATCAGTTTGAGAAACAGAGTTGATATAGGTATGGTCCGTGTGTGTAGGAAACACAGTTCTTTTGTTCTGTGCACACTCACGTTTCCCTCTGTATGAGAGACTCTAGAAAGCAAGAGCGTGCTTCTTGCTCTAAAGCAGAGTATGTTTCTTGGATGAGAACTGTGCAGTGTGTTTCCCTTCCGAAACGGTGTTAAATGCCCGGCTCTGTGTCTTCCAACAAGCAAGACTCGTTTCAGATAAACGCAGGTCATTTTCAGCTAAAACGAAGTTACATTGTTTGCGAAGCTCACACGTTTCTCGCTCTTAACTGAAAAGCATTGGAGTTAGAGGACCTGTGGTTTGTATCACTTTCAGAAACAGAGTTGAACTAGGTATGGTCCGTGTGTGTAGGAAACACAGTTCTTTTGTGCTAGCACACTCATGTTTCCCTCTGTATGAGAAACTCTAGAAAGCAAGAGCGTGATTCTTGCTCTAAAGCAGAGTGTGTTTCATGGATGAGAACTGTGCTGTGTGTTTAACTTAAGATACGGAGTTAAATGCCAGTGTCTGTGTCTTCCTACAAGCAAGACTCGTTTCAGGTAAGCGCAGTCACTTTTCTGCTCAAAGGAAGCTACATTGTTCACGAAGCTCACACGTGTCTCGCTCTTAACTAAAAAGCAATAGATGTTAGAGGACCTGTGGTTTGTATCAGTTTCAGAAAGAGAGTTGAACTAGATATGGTCCGTGTGTGTAGGAAACACAGTTCTTTTGTTCTGAGCACACTCACGTTTCCCTCTGTATGAGAGACTCTAGAAAGCAAGAGCGTGCTTATTGCTCTAAAGCAGAGTGTGTTTCATGGATGAGGACTGTGCTGTGTGTTTCCCTTCAGAAATGGTGTTAAATGCCAGGGTCTGTGACTTCCTACAAGCAAGACTTCGTTTCAGGTAAACGCAGTCACTTTTCAGCTCAAACGAAGCTACATTGTTCACGAAGCTCACACGTGTCTTGCTCTTAAATGAAAAGCATTGGATGTTAGAGGACCTGGGGTTTGTATCAGTTTCAGAAACAGAGTTGAAGTAGATAGGGACCGTGTGTGTAGGAAACACAGTTCTTTTGTTCTGAGCACACTCACGTTTCCCTCTGTATGAGAGACTCAGGAAAGCAAGAGTGTGCTTATTGCTCTAAAGCACAGTTTTTTACATGGAAGAGGACTGTGCTGTGTGTTTCCCTTCAGAAACGGAGTTAAATGCCAGGGTCTGTGTCTTCCTACAAGCAAGACTCTTTTCAGGTAAACGCAGTCACTTTTCTGCTCAAAGGAAGCTACATTGTTCACGAAGCTAACACGCGTCTCGCTCTTAACTGAAAAGCATTGGATGTTAGAGGACCTGTGGTTTGTATCAGTTTCAGAAAGAGAGTTGAACTAGATATGGTCCGTGTGTGTAGGAAACACAGTTCTTTTGTTCTGAGCACACTCACATTTCCCTCTGTATGAGAGACTCTAGAAAGCAAGAGCGTGCTTATTGCTCTAAAGCAGAGTATGTTTCTTGGATGAGAACTGTGCAGTGTGTTTCCCTTCCGAAACGGAGTTAAATGCCCGGCTCTGTGTCTTCCGACAAGCAAGACCCGTTTCAGATAAACGCAGGTCATTTTCAGCTAAAACGAAGTTACATTGTTCGCTTAGCTCACATGTTTCTCGCTCTTAACTGAAAAGCATTGGATGTTAGAGGACCTGTGGTTTGTATCAGAAGCAGATTTGAACTAGATATGGTCCGTGTGTGTAGGAAACACAGTTCTTTTGTGCTGAGCACACTCACCTTTCCTACTGTATGAGAGACTCTAGAAAGTAAGAGCATGCTTATTGCTCTAAAGCAGAGTGTTTTTCATGGATGAGGACTGTGCTGTGTGTTTCCCTTCAGAAACGGAGTTAAATGCCAGGGTCTGTGTCTTCCTACAAGCAAGACTCATTTCAGGTAAATACAGTCACTTTTCAGCTCAAAGGAAGCTACATGGTTCACGAAGCTCACACGTTTCTCGCTCTTAATTGAAAAGCATTGGATGTTAGAGGTCCTTTGGTTTGTATCAGTTTGAGAAACAGAGTTGAACTAGATAAGGTCCCTGTGTGTAGGAAACACAGTTCTTTTGTTCTGAGCACACTCACGTTTCCCTCTGTATGAGAGACTCTAGAAACAAGAGCTTGCTTCTTGTCTAAAGCCGAGTATGTTTCATGGATGAGAACTGTGCAGTGTGTTTCCCTTCTGAAACGGAGTTAAATGCCCGGCTCTGTGTCTTACGACAAGCATGATTTCGTTTCAGATAAACGCAGTTAATTTTCAGCTCAAACGAAGTTACATTGGTCATGAAGCTCACACGTTTCTCGCTCTTAACTGAAAAGCATTGGATGTTAGAGGACCTGTGGTTTGTATCAGTTTCCGAAACAGAGTTGAACTAGATAGGGTCCGTGTGTGTAGGAAACACACTTCTTTTTTCTGAGCACACTCACGTTTCCCTCTATATGAAAGACTCTAGAAAGCAAGAGCGTGCTTCTTGCTCTAAAGCAGAGTGTGTTTCATGGATGAGAACTGTGCTGTGTGTTTCCCTTCAGAAACGGAGTTAAATGCCCGGCTCTGTGTCTTCCGACAAGCAAGACTTCGTTTCAGATAAACGCAGTTAATTTTCAGCTCAAACGAAGTTACATTGTTCACGAAGCTCACACTTTTCTCGCTCTTAACTGAAAAGCAATGGATGTTAGATGACTTGTGGTTTGTATCAGTTTCAGAAGCAGAGTTGAACTAGATATGGTCCGTGTGTAGGAAACACAGTTCTTTTGTTCTGCACACACTCACGTTTCCCTCTGTATGAGACACTGTAGAAAGCAAGAGCATGCTTCTTGCTCTAAAGCAGAGTGTGTTTCATGGATGAGAACAGTGCGGTATGTTTACCTTCAGAAACGGAGTTAAATGCCAGGGTCTGTGTCTTCCTACAAGCAAGACTCGTTTCAGGTAAACGCAGTCACTTTTCAGCTCAAAGGAAGCTACATTGTTCATGAAGCTCACACGTGTCTCGCTCTTAACTGAAAAGCATTGGATGTTAGAGCTCCTGTGGTTTGTATCAGTTTGAGAAACAGAGTTGATATAGGTATGGTCCGTGTGTGTAGGAAACACAGTTCTTTTGTTCTGTGCACACTCACGTTTCCCTCTGTATGAGAGACTCTAGAAAGCAAGAGCGTGCTTCTTGCTCTAAAGCAGAGTATGTTTCTTGGATGAGAACTGTGCAGTGTGTTTCCCTTCCGAAACGGTGTTAAATGCCCGGCTCTGTGTCTTCCAACAAGCAAGACTCGTTTCAGATAAACGCAGGTCATTTTCAGCTAAAACGAAGTTACATTGTTTGCGAAGCTCACACGTTTCTCGCTCTTAACTGAAAAGCATTGGAGTTAGAGGACCTGTGGTTTGTATCACTTTCAGAAACAGAGTTGAACTAGGTATGGTCCGTGTGTGTAGGAAACACAGTTCTTTTGTGCTAGCACACTCATGTTTCCCTCTGTATGAGAAACTCTAGAAAGCAAGAGCGTGATTCTTGCTCTAAAGCAGAGTGTGTTTCATGGATGAGAACTGTGCTGTGTGTTTAACTTAAGATACGGAGTTAAATGCCAGTGTCTGTGTCTTCCTACAAGCAAGACTCGTTTCAGGTAAGCGCAGTCACTTTTCTGCTCAAAGGAAGCTACATTGTTCACGAAGCTCACACGTGTCTCGCTCTTAACTAAAAAGCAATAGATGTTAGAGGACCTGTGGTTTGTATCAGTTTCAGAAAGAGAGTTGAACTAGATATGGTCCGTGTGTGTAGGAAACACAGTTCTTTTGTTCTGAGCACACTCACGTTTCCCTCTGTATGAGAGACTCTAGAAAGCAAGAGCGTGCTTATTGCTCTAAAGCAGAGTGTGTTTCATGGATGAGGACTGTGCTGTGTGTTTCCCTTCAGAAATGGTGTTAAATGCCAGGGTCTGTGACTTCCTACAAGCAAGACTTCGTTTCAGGTAAACGCAGTCACTTTTCAGCTCAAACGAAGCTACATTGTTCACGAAGCTCACACGTGTCTTGCTCTTAAATGAAAAGCATTGGATGTTAGAGGACCTGGGGTTTGTATCAGTTTCAGAAACAGAGTTGAAGTAGATAGGGACCGTGTGTGTAGGAAACACAGTTCTTTTGTTCTGAGCACACTCACGTTTCCCTCTGTATGAGAGACTCAGGAAAGCAAGAGTGTGCTTATTGCTCTAAAGCACAGTTTTTTACATGGAAGAGGACTGTGCTGTGTGTTTCCCTTCAGAAACGGAGTTAAATGCCAGGGTCTGTGTCTTCCTACAAGCAAGACTCTTTTCAGGTAAACGCAGTCACTTTTCTGCTCAAAGGAAGCTACATTGTTCACGAAGCTAACACGCGTCTCGCTCTTAACTGAAAAGCATTGGATGTTAGAGGACCTGTGGTTTGTATCAGTTTCAGAAAGAGAGTTGAACTAGATATGGTCCGTGTGTGTAGGAAACACAGTTCTTTTGTTCTGAGCACACTCACATTTCCCTCTGTATGAGAGACTCTAGAAAGCAAGAGCGTGCTTATTGCTCTAAAGCAGAGTATGTTTCTTGGATGAGAACTGTGCAGTGTGTTTCCCTTCCGAAACGGAGTTAAATGCCCGGCTCTGTGTCTTCCGACAAGCAAGACCCGTTTCAGATAAACGCAGGTCATTTTCAGCTAAAACGAAGTTACATTGTTCGCTTAGCTCACATGTTTCTCGCTCTTAACTGAAAAGCATTGGATGTTAGAGGACCTGTGGTTTGTATCAGAAGCAGATTTGAACTAGATATGGTCCGTGTGTGTAGGAAACACAGTTCTTTTGTGCTGAGCACACTCACCTTTCCTACTGTATGAGAGACTCTAGAAAGTAAGAGCATGCTTATTGCTCTAAAGCAGAGTGTTTTTCATGGATGAGGACTGTGCTGTGTGTTTCCCTTCAGAAACGGAGTTAAATGCCAGGGTCTGTGTCTTCCTACAAGCAAGACTCATTTCAGGTAAATACAGTCACTTTTCAGCTCAAAGGAAGCTACATGGTTCACGAAGCTCACACGTTTCTCGCTCTTAATTGAAAAGCATTGGATGTTAGAGGTCCTTTGGTTTGTATCAGTTTGAGAAACAGAGTTGAACTAGATAAGGTCCCTGTGTGTAGGAAACACAGTTCTTTTGTTCTGAGCACACTCACGTTTCCCTCTGTATGAGAGACTCTAGAAACAAGAGCTTGCTTCTTGTCTAAAGCCGAGTATGTTTCATGGATGAGAACTGTGCAGTGTGTTTCCCTTCTGAAACGGAGTTAAATGCCCGGCTCTGTGTCTTACGACAAGCATGATTTCGTTTCAGATAAACGCAGTTAATTTTCAGCTCAAACGAAGTTACATTGGTCATGAAGCTCACACGTTTCTCGCTCTTAACTGAAAAGCATTGGATGTTAGAGGACCTGTGGTTTGTATCAGTTTCCGAAACAGAGTTGAACTAGATAGGGTCCGTGTGTGTAGGAAACACACTTCTTTTTTCTGAGCACACTCACGTTTCCCTCTATATGAAAGACTCTAGAAAGCAAGAGCGTGCTTCTTGCTCTAAAGCAGAGTGTGTTTCATGGATGAGAACTGTGCTGTGTGTTTCCCTTCCGAAACGGAGTTAAATGCCCGGCTCTGTGTCTTCCGACAAGCAAGTGTTCGTTTCAGATAAATGCAGTTAATTTTCAGCTCAAACGAAGTTACATTGTTCACGAAGCTCACACGTTTCTGGCTCTTAATTGAAAAGCATTGGATGTTAGAGGACCTGTGGTTTGTATCAGTTTCAGAAGCAGAGTTCAACTAGATATGGTCCGTGTGTGTAGGAAACACAGTTCTTTTGTTCTGCACACACTCACGTTTCCCTCTGTATGAGACACTGTAGAAAGCAAGAGCATGCTTCTTGCTCTAAAGCAGAGTGTGTTTCATGGATGACAACAGTGCGGTATGTTTACCTTCAGAAACGGAGTTAAATGCCAGGGTCTGTGTCTTCCTACAAGCAAGACTCGTTTCAGGTAAACGCAGTCACTTTTCAGCTCAAAGGAAGCTACATTGTTCATGAAGCTCACACGTGTCTCGCTCTTAACTGAAAAGCATTGGATGTTAGAGGTCCTGTGGTTTGTATCAGTTTGAGAAACAGAGTTGATCTAGGTATGGTCCGTGTGTGTAGGAAACACAGTTCTTTTGTTCTGTGCACACTCACGTTTCCCTCTGTATGAGAGACTCTAGAAAGCAAGAGCATGCTTCTTGCTCTAAAGCAGAGTATGTTTCTTGGATGAGAACTGTGAAGTGTGTTTCCATTCTGAAACGGTGTTAAATGCCCGGCTCTGTGTCTTCCAACAAGCAAGACTCGTTTCAGATAAACGCAGGTCATTTTCAGCTAAAACGAAGTTACATTGTTTGCGAAGCTCACACGTTTCTCGCTCTTAACTGAAAAGCATTGGATGTTAGAGGACCTGTGGTTTGTATCACTTTCAGAAACAGAGTTGAACTAGGTATGGTCCGTGTGTGTAGGAAACACAGTTCTTTTGTGCTAGCACACTCATGTTTCCCTCTGTATGAGAAACTCTAGAAAGCAAGAGCGTGATTCTTGCTCTAAAGCAGAGTGTGTTTCATGGATGAGAACTGTGCTGTGTGTTTAACTTAAGATACGGAGTTAAATGCCAGGGTCTGTGTCTTCCTACAAGCAAGACTCGTTTCAGGTAAGCGCAGTCACTTTTCTGCTCAAAGGAAGCTACATTGTTCACGAAGCTCACACGTGTCTCGCTCTTAACTAAAAAGCAATAGATGTTAGAGGACCTGTGGTTTGTATCAGTTTCAGAAAGAGAGTTGAACTAGATATGGTCCGTGTGTGTAGGAAACACAGTTCTTTTGTTCTGAGCACACTCACGTTTCCCTCTGTATGAGAGACTCTAGAAAGCAAGAGCGTGCTTATTGCTCTAAAGCAGAGTGTGTTTCATGGATGAGGACTGTGCTGTGTGTTTCCCTTCAGAAATGGTGTTAAATGCCAGGGTCTGTGACTTCCTACAAGCAAGACTTCGTTTCAGGTAAACGCAGTCACTTTTCAGCTCAAACGAAGCTACATTGTTCACGAAGCTCACACGTGTCTTGCTCTTAAATGAAAAGCATTGGATGTTAGAGGACCTGGGGTTTGTATCAGTTTCAGAAACAGAGTTGAAGTAGATAGGGACCGTGTGTGTAGGAAACACAGTTCTTTTGTTCTGAGCACACTCACGTTTCCCTCTGTATGAGAGACTCAGGAAAGCAAGAGCGTGCTTATTGCTCTAAAGCACAGTTTTTTACATGGAAGAGGACTGTGCTGTGTGTTTCCCTTCAGAAACGGAGTTAAATGCCAGGGTCTGTGTCTTCCTACAAGCAAGACTCTTTTCAGGTAAACGCAGTCACTTTTCAGCTCAAACGAAGCTACATTGTTCACGAAGCTCACACGTTTCTCGCTCTTAACTGAAAAGCATTGGATGTTAGAGGTCCTGTGGTTTGTATCAGTTTGAGAAACAGAGTTCAACTATATATGGTCCCTGTGTGTAGGAAACACAGTTCTTTTGTTCTCAGCAAACTCACGTTTCCCTCTGTATGAGAGACTCTAGAAAGCAAGAGCGTGCTTCTTGCTCTAAAGCAGAGTGTGTTTCATGGATGAGAACTGTGCTGTGTGTTTCCCTTCAGAAACGGAGTTAAATGCCAGGGTCTGTGTCTTCCGACAAGCAAGACTTCGTTTCAGATAAACGCAGTTAATTTTCAGCTCAAACGAAGTTACATTGTTCATGAAGCTCACACGTTTCTCGCTCTTAACTGAAAAACATTGGATGTTAGAGGACCTGTGGTTTGTATCAGTTTCAGAAGCAGAGTTGAACTAGATATGGTCCGTGTGTGTAGGAAACACAGTTCTTTTGTTCTGAGTACACTCACGTTTCCCTCTGTATGAGAGACTCTAGAAAGCAAGAGCGTGCTTCTTGATCTAAAGCAGAGTGTGTCATGGATTTGAACTGTGCAGTGTGTTTCCCTTCAGAAACGGAGTTAAATGCCAGGGTATGTGTCTTCCGACAAGCAAGACTTCATTTCAGATATACGCAGTTAATTTTCAGCTCAAACGAAGTTACATTGTTCACGAAGCTCACACGTTTCTCGCTCTTAACTGAAAAGCATTGGATGTTAGAGGACCTGGGGTTTGTATCAGTTTCAGAAACAGAGTTGAAGTAGATAGGGACCGTGTGTGTAGGAAACACAGTTCTTTTGTTCTGAGCACACTCACGTTTCCCTCTGTATGAGAGACTCAGGAAAGCAAGAGTGTGCTTATTGCTCTAAAGCACAGTTTTTTACATGGAAGAGGACTGTGCTGTGTGTTTCCCTTCAGAAACGGAGTTAAATGCCAGGGTCTGTGTCTTCCTACAAGCAAGACTCTTTTCAGGTAAACGCAGTCACTTTTCTGCTCAAAGGAAGCTACATTGTTCACGAAGCTAACACGCGTCTCGCTCTTAACTGAAAAGCATTGGATGTTAGAGGACCTGTGGTTTGTATCAGTTTCAGAAAGAGAGTTGAACTAGATATGGTCCGTGTGTGTAGGAAACACAGTTCTTTTGTTCTGAGCACACTCACATTTCCCTCTGTATGAGAGACTCTAGAAAGCAAGAGCGTGCTTATTGCTCTAAAGCAGAGTATGTTTCTTGGATGAGAACTGTGCAGTGTGTTTCCCTTCCGAAACGGAGTTAAATGCCCGGCTCTGTGTCTTCCGACAAGCAAGACCCGTTTCAGATAAACGCAGGTCATTTTCAGCTAAAACGAAGTTACATTGTTCGCTTAGCTCACATGTTTCTCGCTCTTAACTGAAAAGCATTGGATGTTAGAGGACCTGTGGTTTGTATCAGAAGCAGATTTGAACTAGATATGGTCCGTGTGTGTAGGAAACACAGTTCTTTTGTGCTGAGCACACTCACCTTTCCTACTGTATGAGAGACTCTAGAAAGTAAGAGCATGCTTATTGCTCTAAAGCAGAGTGTTTTTCATGGATGAGGACTGTGCTGTGTGTTTCCCTTCAGAAACGGAGTTAAATGCCAGGGTCTGTGTCTTCCTACAAGCAAGACTCATTTCAGGTAAACACAGTCACTTTTCAGCTCAAAGGAAGCTACATGGTTCACGAAGCTCACACGTTTCTCGCTCTTAATTGAAAAGCATTGGATGTTAGAGGTCCTTTGGTTTGTATCAGTTTGAGAAACAGAGTTGAACTAGATAAGGTCCCTGTGTGTAGGAAACACAGTTCTTTTGTTCTGAGCACACTCACGTTTCCCTCTGTATGAGAGACTCTAGAAACAAGAGCTTGCTTCTTGTCTAAAGCCGAGTATGTTTCATGGATGAGAACTGTGCAGTGTGTTTCCCTTCTGAAACGGAGTTAAATGCCCGGCTCTGTGTCTTACGACAAGCATGATTTCGTTTCAGATAAACGCAGTTAATTTTCAGCTCAAACGAAGTTACATTGTTCATGAAGCTCACACGTTTCTCGCTCTTAACTGAAAAGCATTGGATGTTAGAGGACCTGTGGTTTGTATCAGTTTCCGAAACAGAGTTGAACTAGATAGGGTCCGTGTGTGTAGGAAACACACTTCTTTTTTCTGAGCACACTCACGTTTCCCTCTATATGAAAGACTCTAGAAAGCAAGAGCGTGCTTCTTGCTCTAAAGCAGAGTGTGTTTCATGGATGAGAACTGTGCTGTGTGTTTCCCTTCCGAAACGGAGTTAAATGCCCGGCTCTGTGTCTTCCGACAAGCAAGTGTTCGTTTCAGATAAATGCAGTTAATTTTCAGCTCAAACGAAGTTACATTGTTCACGAAGCTCACACGTTTCTGGCTCTTAATTGAAAAGCATTGGATGTTAGAGGACCTGTGGTTTGTATCAGTTTCAGAAGCAGAGTTCAACTAGATATGGTCCGTGTGTGTAGGAAACACAGTTCTTTTGTTCTGCACACACTCACGTTTCCCTCTGTATGAGACACTGTAGAAAGCAAGAGCATGCTTCTTGCTCTAAAGCAGAGTGTGTTTCATGGATGACAACAGTGCGGTATGTTTACCTTCAGAAACGGAGTTAAATGCCAGGGTCTGTGTCTTCCTACAAGCAAGACTCGTTTCAGGTAAACGCAGTCACTTTTCAGCTCAAAGGAAGCTACATTGTTCATGAAGCTCACACGTGTCTCGCTCTTAACTGAAAAGCATTGGATGTTAGAGGTCCTGTGGTTTGTATCAGTTTGAGAAACAGAGTTGATCTAGGTATGGTCCGTGTGTGTAGGAAACACAGTTCTTTTGTTCTGTGCACACTCACGTTTCCCTCTGTATGAGAGACTCTAGAAAGCAAGAGCATGCTTCTTGCTCTAAAGCAGAGTATGTTTCTTGGATGAGAACTGTGAAGTGTGTTTCCATTCTGAAACGGTGTTAAATGCCCGGCTCTGTGTCTTCCAACAAGCAAGACTCGTTTCAGATAAACGCAGGTCATTTTCAGCTAAAACGAAGTTACATTGTTTGCGAAGCTCACACGTTTCTCGCTCTTAACTGAAAAGCATTGGATGTTAGAGGACCTGTGGTTTGTATCACTTTCAGAAACAGAGTTGAACTAGGTATGGTCCGTGTGTGTAGGAAACACAGTTCTTTTGTGCTAGCACACTCATGTTTCCCTCTGTATGAGAAACTCTAGAAAGCAAGAGCGTGATTCTTGCTCTAAAGCAGAGTGTGTTTCATGGATGAGAACTGTGCT
The DNA here is from genome assembly GCA_949786385.1 of Onychomys leucogaster. Taxonomy (NCBI): domain Eukaryota; kingdom Metazoa; phylum Chordata; class Mammalia; order Rodentia; family Cricetidae; genus Onychomys; species Onychomys leucogaster. The sequence goes on along the minus strand of CATKUP010000114.1, from coordinate 192,305 downwards.
GTGTGTTTAACTTAAGATACGGAGTTAAATGCCAGGGTCTGTGTCTTCCTACAAGCAAGACTCGTTTCAGGTAAGCGCAGTCACTTTTCTGCTCAAAGGAAGCTACATTGTTCACGAAGCTCACACGTGTCTCGCTCTTAACTAAAAAGCAATAGATGTTAGAGGACCTGTGGTTTGTATCAGTTTCAGAAAGAGAGTTGAACTAGATATGGTCCGTGTGTGTAGGAAACACAGTTCTTTTGTTCTGAGCACACTCACGTTTCCCTCTGTATGAGAGACTCTAGAAAGCAAGAGCGTGCTTATTGCTCTAAAGCAGAGTGTGTTTCATGGATGAGGACTGTGCTGTGTGTTTCCCTTCAGAAATGGTGTTAAATGCCAGGGTCTGTGACTTCCTACAAGCAAGACTTCGTTTCAGGTAAACGCAGTCACTTTTCAGCTCAAACGAAGCTACATTGTTCACGAAGCTCACACGTGTCTTGCTCTTAAATGAAAAGCATTGGATGTTAGAGGACCTGGGGTTTGTATCAGTTTCAGAAACAGAGTTGAAGTAGATAGGGACCGTGTGTGTAGGAAACACAGTTCTTTTGTTCTGAGCACACTCACGTTTCCCTCTGTATGAGAGACTCAGGAAAGCAAGAGCGTGCTTATTGCTCTAAAGCACAGTTTTTTACATGGAAGAGGACTGTGCTGTGTGTTTCCCTTCAGAAACGGAGTTAAATGCCAGGGTCTGTGTCTTCCTACAAGCAAGACTCTTTTCAGGTAAACGCAGTCACTTTTCAGCTCAAACGAAGCTACATTGTTCACGAAGCTCACACGTTTCTCGCTCTTAACTGAAAAGCATTGGATGTTAGAGGTCCTGTGGTTTGTATCAGTTTGAGAAACAGAGTTCAACTATATATGGTCCCTGTGTGTAGGAAACACAGTTCTTTTGTTCTCAGCAAACTCACGTTTCCCTCTGTATGAGAGACTCTAGAAAGCAAGAGCGTGCTTCTTGCTCTAAAGCAGAGTGTGTTTCATGGATGAGAACTGTGCTGTGTGTTTCCCTTCAGAAACGGAGTTAAATGCCAGGGTCTGTGTCTTCCGACAAGCAAGACTTCGTTTCAGATAAACGCAGTTAATTTTCAGCTCAAACGAAGTTACATTGTTCATGAAGCTCACACGTTTCTCGCTCTTAACTGAAAAACATTGGATGTTAGAGGACCTGTGGTTTGTATCAGTTTCAGAAGCAGAGTTGAACTAGATATGGTCCGTGTGTGTAGGAAACACAGTTCTTTTGTTCTGAGTACACTCACGTTTCCCTCTGTATGAGAGACTCTAGAAAGCAAGAGCGTGCTTCTTGATCTAAAGCAGAGTGTGTCATGGATTTGAACTGTGCTGTGTGTTTCCCTTCAGAAACGGAGTTAAATGCCAGGGTATGTGTCTTCCGACAAGCAAGACTTCATTTCAGATATACGCAGTTAATTTTCAGCTCAAACGAAGTTACATTGTTCACGAAGCTCACACGTTTCTCGCTCTTAACTGAAAAGCATTGGATGTTAGAGGACCTGTGGTTTGTATCAGTTTCAGAAGCAGAGTTGAACTAGATATGGTCCGTGTGTGTAGGAAACACAGTTCTTTTGTTCTGAGCACACTCACGTTTCCCTCTGTATGAGAGACTCTAGAAAGCAAGAGCGTGCTTCTTGCTCTAAAGCAGAGTGTGTTTCATGCATGAGGACTGTGCTGTGTGTTTCCCTTCAGAAACGGTGTTAAATGTCAGGGTCTGTGTCTTCCTACAAGCAAGACTTCGTTTCAGGTAAATGCAGTCACTTTTCAGCTCAAACGAAGCTTCATTGTTCACGAAGCTCACACGTTTCCCGCTCTTAACTGAAAAGCATTGGATGTTAGAGGACCTGTGGTTTGTATCAGTTTCAGAAGCAGAATTGATCTAGATATGGTCCGTGTGTGTAGGAAACACAGTTCTTTTGATTTGTGCACACTCACGTTTCCCTCTCTATGAGAGACTCTAGAAAGAAAGAGCGTGCTTCTTGCTCTAAAGCAGAGTGTGTTTCATGGATGAGAACTGTGCTGTGTGTTTCCCTTCTGGAATCGAGTTAAATGCCCGGCTCTGTGTCTTCTGACAAACAAGACTTCCTTTCAGATAAACGCAGTTAATTTTCAGCTCAAACGAAGTTACATTTTTCACGAAGCTCACATGTTTCTCGCTCTTAACTGAAAAGCATTGGATGTTAGAGGACCTGTGGTTTGTATCAGTTTCAGAAACAGAGTTGAACTAGATATGGTCCGTGTGTGTAGGAAACACACTTCTTTTTTCTGAGCACACTCACGTTTCCCTCTGTATGAAAGACTCTAGAAAGCAAGAGCGTGCTTCTTGCTCTAAAGCAGTGTGTTTCATGGATGAGAACTGTGCTGTGTGTCCCTTCAGAAACAGAGTTAAATGCCAGGGTCTGTGTCTTCCTATAAGCAAGACTCGTTTCAGGTAAACGCAGTCAATTTTCAGCTCAAACGAAGCTACATTGTTTACGAAGCTCACACGTGTCTCGCTCTTAACTGAAAAGCATTGGATGTTAGAGGACCTGTGGTTTGTATCACTTTCAGAAACAGAGTTGAACTAGGTATGGTCCGTGTGTGTAGGAAACACAGTTCTTTTGTGCTAGCATACTCATGTTTCCCTCTGTATGAGAAACTCTAGAAAGCAAGAGCGTGATTCTTGCTCTAAAGCAGAGTGTGTTTCATGGATGAGAACTGTGCTGTGTGTTTCCCTTAAGAAACGGAGTTAAATGCCAGGGTCTGTGTCTTCCTAAAAGCAAGACTCGTTTCAGGTAAGCGCAGTCACTTTTCTGCTCAAAGGAAGCTACATTGTTCACGAAGCTAACACGTGTCTCGCTCTTAACTGAAAAGCATTGGATGTTAGAGGACCTGTGGTTTGTATCAGTTTCAGAAAGAGAGTTGAACTAGATATGGTCCGTGTGTGTACGAAACACAGTTCTTTGTTCTGAGCACACTCACGTTTCCCTCTGTATGAGAGACTCTAGAAATCAAGAGAGTGCTTATTGCTCTAAAGCAGAGTATGTTTCTTGGATGAGAACTGTGCAGTGTGTTTCTCTTCCGAAACGGAGTTAAATGCCCGGCTCTGTGTCTTCCGACAAGCAAGACTCGTTTCAGATAAACGCAGGTCAATTTCAGCTAAAACGAAGTTACATTGTTCGCGAAGCTCACACGTTTCTCACTCTTAACTGAAAAGCATCGGATGTTAGAGGACCTGTGGTTTGTATCAGAAGCAGAGTTGAACTAGATATGGTCCGTGTGTGTAGGAAACACAGTTCTTTTGTGCTGAGCACACTCACGTTTCCCTCGGTATGAGAGACTCTAGAAAGTAAGAGCATGCTTACTGCTCTAAAGCAGAGTGTTTTTCATGGATGATGACTGTGCTGTGTGTTTCCCTTCCGAAACGGAGTTAAATGCCCGGCTCTGTGTCTTCCGACAAGCAAGAATTCGTTTCAGATAAACTCAGTTAATTTTCAGCTCAAACGAAGTTACATTGTTCACGAAGCTCACACGTTTCTCGCTCTTCACTGAAAAGCATTGGATGTTAGAGGACCTGTGGTTTGTATCAGTTTCAGAAAGAGAGTTGAACTAGATATGGTCTGTGTGTGTAGGAAACACACTTCTTTTTTCTGAGCACACTCATGTTTCCCTCTGTATGAAAGACTCTAGAAAGCAAGAGCGTGCTTCTTGCTCTAAAGCAGAGTGTGTTTCATGCATGAGAACTGTGCTGTGTGTTTCCCTTCAGAAACGGAGTTAAATGCCAGGGTCTGTGTCTTCCTACAAGCAAGACTCATTTCAGTTAAACACAGTCAATTTTCAGCTCAAAGAAGCTTCATTGTTCACGAAGCTCACACGTTTCCCGCTCTTAACTGAAAAGCATTGGATGTTAGAGGTCCTGTGGTTTGTATCAGTTTCAGAAGCAGAGTTGATCTAGTTATGGTCTGTGTGTGTAGGAAACACAGTTCTTTTGTTCTGTGCACACTCACGTTTCCCTCTGTATGAGAGACTCTAGAAAGCAAGAGCGTGCTTCTTGCTCTAAAGCAGAGTGTGTTTCATGGATGAGAACTGTGCTGTGGGTTTCCCTTCAGGAACCGAGTTAAATGACCGGCACTGTGTCTTCCGACAAACAAGACTTCCTTTCAGATAAACGCAGTTAATTTTCAGCTCAAAGGAAGATACATTGTTCACGAAGCTCACACGTTTCTCGCTCTTAACTGAAAAGCATTGGATGTTAGACGACCTGTGGTTTGTATCAGTTTCAGAAGCAGAGTTGAACTAGATATGGTCCGTGTGTGTAGGAAAAACACTTCTTTTTTCTGAGCACACTCACGTTTCCCTCTGTATGAAAGACTCTAGAAAGCAAGAGCGTGCTTCTTGCTCTAAAGCAGAGTGTGTTTCATGGATGAGAACTGTGCTATGTGTTTCCCTTCAGAAACGGAGTTAAATGCCTGGCTCTGTGTCTTCCGACAAGAAAGACTTCGTTTCAGGTAAACGCAGTCACTTTTCAGCTCAAAGGAAGCTACATTGTTCATGTAGCTCACACGTGTCTCGCTCTTAACTGAAAAGCATTGGATTTTAGAAGACCTGTGGTTTGTATCAGTTTCAGAAGCAGAGTTGATCTAGATGTGGTCCTTGTGTGTAGGAAACACAGTTCTTTTGTTCTGTGCACACTCACGATTCCCTCTGTATGAGAGACTCTAGAAAGCAAGAGCGTACTTCTTGCTCCAAAGCAGAGTGTGTTTCATGGATGAAAACTGTGCTGTGTATTTCCCTTCAGAAACGGAGTTAAATGCCCTGATCTGTGTCTTCTGACAAGCAAGACTTCGTTTCAGATAAACGCAGTTAATGTTCAGCTCAAACGAAGTTACATTGTTATCGAAGCTCACACGTTTCTCGCTCTTAACTGAAAAGCAATGGATGTTAGATGACCTGTGGTTTGTATCAGTTTCAGAAGCAGAGTTGAACTAGATATGGTCCGTGTGTAGGAAACACAGTTCTTTTGTTCTGCACACACTCACGTTTCCCTCTGTATGAGACACTGCAGAAAGCAAGAGCATGCTTCTTGCTCTAAAGCAGAGTGTGTTTCATGGATGAGAACAGTGCGGTGTGTTTACCTTCAGAAACGGAGTTAAATGCCAGGGTCTGTGTCTTCCTACAAGCAAGACTCGTTTCAGGTAAACGCAGTCACTTTTCAGCTCAAACGAAGCTACATTGTTCATGAAGCTCACACGTGTCTCGCTCTTAACTGAAAAGCATTGGATGTTAGAGGACCTGTGGTTTGTATCAGTTTCAGAAGCAGAGTTGATCTAGATATGGTCCGTGTGTTTAGGAAACACAGTTCTTTTGTTCTGAGCACACTCACGTTTCCCTCTGTATGAGAGAGTCTAGAAAGCAAGAGCGTGCTTCTTGCTCTAAAGCAGAGTGTGTTTCATGGATGAGAACTGTGCTGTGTGTTTCCCTAAAGAAACGGAGTTAAATGCCCTGATCTGTGTCTTCTGACAAGCAAGTCTTCGTTTCAGATAAACGCAGTTAATTTTCAGCTCAAACGAAGTTACATTGTTCACGAAGCTCACACTTTTCTCGCTCTTAACTGAAAAGCAATGGATGTTAGATGACTTGTGGTTTGTATCAGTTTCAGAAGCAGAGTTGAACTAGATATGGTCCGTGTGTAGGAAACACAGTTCTTTTGTTCTGCACACACTCACGTTTCCCTCTGTATGAGACACTGTAGAAAGCAAGAGCATGCTTCTTGCTCTAAAGCAGAGTGTGTTTCATGGATGAGAACAGTGCGGTGTGTTTACCTTCAGAAACGGAGTTAAATGCCAGGGTCTGTGTCTTCCTACAAGCAAGACTCGTTTCAGGTAAACGCAGTCACTTTTCAGCTCAAACGAAGCTACATTGTTCATGAAGCTCACACGTGTCTCGCTCTTAACTGAAAAGCATTGGATGTTAGAGGTCCTGTGGTTTGTATCAGTTTGAGAAACAGAGTTGATCTAGGTATGGTCCGTGTGTGTAGGAAACACAGTTCTTTTGTTCTGTGCACACTCACGTTTCCCTCTGTATGAGAGACTCTAGAAAGCAAGAGCGTGCTTCTTGCTCTAAAGCAGAGTATGTTTCTTGGATGAGAACTGTGCAGTGTGTTTCCCTTCCGAAACGGTGTTAAATGCCCGGCTCTGTGTCTTCCGACAAGCAAGACTCATTTCAGATAAACGCAGGTCATTTTCAGCTAAAACGAAGTTACATTGTTTGCGAAGCTCACACGTTTCTCGCTCTTAACTGAAAAGCATTGGATGTTAGAGGACCTGTGGTTTGTATCACTTTCAGAAACAGAGTTGAACTAGGTATGGTCCGTGTGTGTAGGAAACACAGTTCTTTTGTGCTAGCACACTCATGTTTCCCTCTGTATGAGAAACTCTAGAAAGCAAGAGCGTGATTCTTGCTCTAAAGCAGAGTGTGTTTCATGGATGAGAACTGTGCTGTGTGTTTAACTTAAGATACGGAGTTAAATGCCAGGGTCTGTGTCTTCCTACAAGCAAGACTCGTTTCAGGTAAGCGCAGTCACTTTTCTGCTCAAAGGAAGCTACATTGTTCACGAAGCTCACACGTGTCTCGCTCTTAACTAAAAAGCAATAGATGTTAGAGGACCTGTGGTTTGTATCAGTTTCAGAAAGAGAGTTGAACTAGATATGGTCCGTGTGTGTAGGAAACACAGTTCTTTTGTTCTGAGCACACTCACGTTTCCCTCTGTATGAGAGACTCTAGAAAGCAAGAGCGTGCTTATTGCTCTAAAGCAGAGTGTGTTTCATGGATGAGAACAGTGCGGTGTGTTTACCTTCAGAAACAGAGTTAAATGCCAGGGTCTGTGTCTTCCTACAAGCAAGACTCGTTTCAGGTAAACGCAGTCACTTTTCAGCTCAAACGAAGCTACATTGTTCATGAAGCTCACACGTGTCTCGCTCTTAACTGAAAAGCATTGGATGTTAGAGGACCTGTGGTTTGTATCAGTTTCAGAAGCAGAGTTGATCTAGATATGGTCCGTGTGTTTAGGAAACACAGTTCTTTTGTTCTGAGCACACTCACGTTTCCCTCTGTATGAGAGAGTCTAGAAAGCAAGAGCGTGCTTCTTGCTCTAAAGCAGAGTGTGTTTCATGGATGACAACTGTGCTGTGTGTTTCCCTAAAGAAACGGAGTTAAATGCCCTGATCTGTGTCTTCTGACAAGCAAGTCTTCGTTTCAGATAAACGCAGTTAATTTTCAGCTCAAACGAAGTTACATTGTTCACGAAGCTCACACTTTTCTCGCTCTTAACTGAAAAGCAATGGATGTTAGATGACTTGTAGTTTGTATCAGTTTCAGAAGCAGAGTTGAACTAGATATGGTCCGTGTGTAGGAAACACAGTTCTTTTGTTCTGCACACACTCACGTTTCCCTCTGTATGAGACACTGTAGAAAGTAAGAGCATGCTTCTTGCTCTAAAGCAGAGTGTGTTTCATGGATGAGAACAGTGCAGTGTGTTTACCTTCAGAAACGGAGTTAAATGCCAGGGGTGTGTCTTCCTACAAGCAAGACTCGTTTCAGGTAAACGCAGTCACTTTTCAGCTCAAACGAAGCTACATTGTTCATGAAGCTCACACGTGTCTCGCTCTTAACTGAAAAGCATTGGATGTTAGAGGTCCTGTGGTTTGTATCAGTTTGAGAAACAGAGTTGATCTAGGTATGGTCCGTGTGTGTAGGAAACACAGTTCTTTTGTTCTGTGCACACTCACGTTTCCCTCTGTATGAGAGACTCTAGAAAGCAAGAGCGTGCTTCTTGCTCTAAAGCAGAGTATGTTTCTTGGATGAGAACTGTGCAGTGTGTTTCCCTTCCGAAACGGTGTTAAATGCCCGGCTCTGTGTCTTCCAACAAGCAAGACTCATTTCAGATAAACGCAGGTCATTTTCAGCTAAAACGAAGTTACATTGTTTGCGAAGCTCACACGTTTCTCGCTCTTAACTGAAAAGCATTGGATGTTAGAGGACCTGTGGTTTGTATCACTTTCAGAAACAGAGTTGAACTAGGTATGGTCCGTGTGTGTAGGAAACACAGTTCTTTTGTGCTAGCACACTCATGTTTCCCTCTGTATGAGAAACTCTAGAAAGCAAGAGCGTGATTCTTGCTCTAAAGCAGAGTGTGTTTCATGGATGAGAACTGTGCTGTGTGTTTAACTTAAGATACGGAGTTAAATGCCAGGGTCTGTGTCTTCCTACAAGCAAGACTCGTTTCTGGTAAGCGCAGTCACTTTTCTGCTCAAAGGAAGCTACATTGTTCACGAAGCTCACACGTGTCTCGCTCTTAACTAAAAAGCAATAGATGTTAGAGGACCTGTGGTTTGTATCAGTTTCAGAAAGAGAGTTGAACTAGATATGGTCCGTGTGTGTAGGAAACACAGTTCTTTTGTTCTGAGCACACTCACGTTTCCCTCTGTATGAGAGACTCTAGAAAGCAAGAGCGTGCTTATTGCTCTAAAGCAGAGTGTGTTTCATGGATGAGAACAGTGCGGTGTGTTTACCTTCAGAAACGGAGTTAAATGCCAGGGTCTGTGTCTTCCTACAAGCAAGACTCGTTTCAGGTAAACGCAGTCACTTTTCAGCTCAAACGAAGCTACATTGTTCATGAAGCTCACACGTGTCTCGCTCTTAACTGAAAAGCATTGGATGTTAGAGGACCTGTGGTTTGTATCAGTTTCAGAAGCAGAGTTGATCTAGATATGGTCCGTGTGTTTAGGAAACACAGTTCTTTTGTTCTGAGCACACTCACGTTTCCCTCTGTATGAGAGAGTCTAGAAAGCAAGAGCGTGCTTATTGCTCTAAAGCAGAGTGTGTTTCATGGATGAGAACTGTGCTGTGTGTTTCCCTAAAGAAACGGAGTTAAATGCCCTGATCTGTGTCTTCTGACAAGCAAGTCTTCGTTTCAGATAAACGCAGTTAATTTTCAGCTCAAACGAAGTTACATTGTTCACGAAGCTCACACTTTTCTCGCTCTTAACTGAAAAGCAATGGATGTTAGATGACTTGTGGTTTGTATCAGTTTCAGAAGCAGAGTTGAACTAGATATGGTCCGTGTGTAGGAAACACAGTTCTTTTGTTCTGCACACACTCACGTTTCCCTCTGTATGAGACACTGTAGAAAGCAAGAGCATGCTTCTTGCTCTAAAGCAGAGTGTGTTTCATGGATGAGAACAGTGCGGTGTGTTTCCTTCAGAAACGGAGTTAAATGCCAGGGTCTGTGTCTTCCTACAAGCAAGACTCGTTTCAGGTAAACGCAGTCACTTTTCAGCTCAAACGAAGCTACATTGTTCATGAAGCTCACACGTGTCTCGCTCTTAACTGAAAAGCATTGGATGTTAGAGGTCCTGTGGTTTGTATCAGTTTGAGAAACAGAGTTGATCTAGGTATGGTCCGTGTGTGTAGGAAACACAGTTCTTTTGTTCTGTGCACACTCACGTTTCCCTCTGTATGAGAGACTCTAGAAAGCAAGAGCGTGTTTCTTGCTCTAAAGCAGAGTATGTTTCTTGGATGAGAACTGTGCAGTGTGTTTCCCTTCCGAAACGGTGTTAAATGCCCGGCTCTGTGTCTTCCGACAAGCAAGGCTCATTTCAGATAATCGCAGGTCATTTTCAGCTAAAACGAAGTTACATTGTTTGCGAAGCTCACACGTTTCTCGCTCTTAACTGAAAAGCATTGGATGTTAGAGGACCTGTGGTTTGTATCACTTTCAGAAACAGAGTTGAACTAGGTATGGTCCGTGTGTGTAGGAAACACAGTTCTTTTGTGCTAGCACACTCATGTTTCCCTCTGTATGAGAAACTCTAGAAAGCAAGAGCGTGATTCTTGCTCTAAAGCAGAGTGTGTTTCATGGATGAAACTGTGCTGTGTGTTTAACTTAAGATACGGAGTTAAATGCCAGGGTCTGTGTCTTCCTACAAGCAAGACTCGTTTCAGGTAAGCGCAGTCACTTTTCTGCTCAAAGGAAGCTACATTGTTCACGAAGCTCACACGTGTCTCGCTCTTAACTAAAAAGCAATAGATGTTAGAGGACCTGTGGTTTGTATCAGTTTCAGAAAGAGAGTTGAACTAGATATGGTCCGTGTGTGTAGGAAACACAGTTCTTTTGTTCTGAGCACACTCACGTTTCCCTCTGTATGAGAGACTCTAGAAAGCAAGAGCGTGCTTATTGCTCTAAAGCAGAGTGTGTTTCATGGATGAGAACAGTGCGGTGTGTTTACCTTCAGAAACAGAGTTAAATGCCAGGGTCTGTGTCTTCCTACAAGCAAGACTCGTTTCAGGTAAACGCAGTCACTTTTCAGCTCAAACGAAGCTACATTGTTCATGAAGCTCACACGTGTCTCGCTCTTAACTGAAAAGCATTGGATGTTAGAGGACCTGTGGTTTGTATCAGTTTCAGAAGCAGAGTTGATCTAGATATGGTCCGTGTGTTTAGGAAACACAGTTCTTTTGTTCTGAGCACACTCACGTTTCCCTCTGTATGAGAGAGTCTAGAAAGCAAGAGCGTGCTTCTTGCTCTAAAGCAGAGTGTGTTTCATGGATGACAACTGTGCTGTGTGTTTCCCTAAAGAAACGGAGTTAAATGCCCTGATCTGTGTCTTCTGACAAGCAAGTCTTCGTTTCAGATAAACGCAGTTAATTTTCAGCTCAAACGAAGTTACATTGTTCACGAAGCTCACACTTTTCTCGCTCTTAACTGAAAAGCAATGGATGTTAGATGACTTGTGGTTTGTATCAGTTTCAGAAGCAGAGTTGAACTAGATATGGTCCGTGTGTAGGAAACACAGTTCTTTTGTTCTGCACACACTCACGTTTCCCTCTGTATGAGACACTGTAGAAAGCAAGAGCATGCTTCTTGCTCTAAAGCAGAGTGTGTTTCATGGATGAGAACAGTGCGGTGTGTTTACCTTCAGAAACGGAGTTAAATGCCAGGGGTGTGTCTTCCTACAAGCAAGACTCGTTTCAGGTAAACGCAGTCACTTTTCAGCTCAAACGAAGCTACATTGTTCATGAAGCTCACACGTGTCTCGCTCTTAACTGAAAAGCATTGGATGTTAGAGGTCCTGTGGTTTGTATCAGTTTGAGAAACAGAGTTGATCTAGGTATGGTCCGTGTGTGTAGGAAACACAGTTCTTTTGTTCTGTGCACACTCACGTTTCCCTCTGTATGAGAGACTCTAGAAAGCAAGAGCGTGCTTCTTGCTCTAAAGCAGAGTATGTTTCTTGGATGAGAACTGTGCAGTGTGTTTCCCTTCCGAAACGGTGTTAAATGCCCGGCTCTGTGTCTTCCGACAAGCAAGACTCATTTCAGATAAACGCAGGTCATTTTCAGCTAAAACGAAGTTACATTGTTTGCGAAGCTCACACGTTTCTCGCTCTTAACTGAAAAGCATTGGATGTTAGAGGACCTGTGGTTTGTATCACTTTCAGAAACAGAGTTGAACTAGGTATGGTCCGTGTGTGTAGGAAACACAGTTCTTTTGTGCTAGCACACTCATGTTTCCCTCTGTATGAGAAACTCTAGAAAGCAAGAGCGTGATTCTTGCTCTAAAGCAGAGTGTGTTACATGGATGAGAACTGTGCTGTGTGTTTAACTTAAGATACGGAGTTAAATGCCAGGGTCTGTGTCTTCCTACAAGCAAGACTCGTTTCAGGTAAGCGCAGTCACTTTTCTGCTCAAAGGAAGCTACATTGTTCACGAAGCTCACACGTGTCTCGCTCTTAACTAAAAAGCAATAGATGTTAGAGGACCTGTGGTTTGTATCAGTTTCAGAAAGAGAGTTGAACTAGATATGGTCCGTGTGTGTAGGAAACACAGTTCTTTTGTTCTGAGCACACTCACGTTTCCCTCTGTATGAGAGACTCTAGAAAGCAAGAGCGTGCTTATTGCTCTAAAGCAGAGTGTGTTTCATGGATGAGAACAGTGCGGTGTGTTTACCTTCAGAAACGGAGTTAAATGCCAGGGTCTGTGTCTTCCTACAAGCAAGACTCGTTTCAGGTAAACGCAGTCACTTTTCAGCTCAAACGAAGCTACATTGTTCATGAAGCTCACACGTGTCTCGCTCTTAACTGAAAAGCATTGGATGTTAGAGGACCTGTGGTTTGTATCAGTTTCAGAAGCAGAGTTGATCTAGATATGGTCCGTGTGTTTAGGAAACACAGTTCTTTTGTTCTGAGCACACTCACGTTTCCCTCTGTATGAGAGAGTCTAGAAAGCAAGAGCGTGCTTCTTGCTCTAAAGCAGAGTGTGTCATGGATGAGAACTGTGCTGTGTGTTTCCCTAAAGAAACGGAGTTAAATGCCCTGATCTGTGTCTTCTGACAAGCAAGTCTTCGTTTCAGATAAACGCAGTTAATTTTCAGCTCAAACGAAGTTACATTGTTCACGAAGCTCACACTTTTCTCGCTCTTAACTGAAAAGCAATGGATGTTAGATGACTTGTGGTATGTATCAGTTTCAGAAGCAGAGTTGAACTAGATATGGTCCGTGTGTAGGAAACACAGTTCTTTTGTTCTGCACACACTCACGTTTCCCTCTGTATGAGACACTGTAGAAAGCAAGAGCATGCTTCTTGCTCTAAAGCAGAGTGTGTTTCATGGATGAGAACAGTGCGGTGTGTTTCCTTCAGAAACGGAGTTAAATGCCAGGGTCTGTGTCTTCCTACAAGCAAGACTCGTTTCAGGTAAACGCAGTCAGTTTTCAGCTCAAACGAAGCTACATTGTTCATGAAGCTCACACGTGTCTCGCTCTTAACTGAAAAGCATTGGATGTTAGAGGTCCTGTGGTTTGTATCAGTTTGAGAAACAGAGTTGATCTAGGTATGGTCCGTGTGTGTAGGAAACACAGTTCTTTTGTTCTGTGCACACTCACGTTTCCCTCTGTATGAGAGACTCTAGAAAGCAAGAGCGTGCTTCTTGCTCTAAAGCAGAGTATGTTTCTTGGATGAGAACTGTGCAGTGTGTTTCCCTTCCGAAACGGTGTTAAATGCCCGGCTCTGTGTCTTCCGACAAGCAAGACTCATTTCAGATAATCGCAGGTCATTTTCAGCTAAAACGAAGTTACATTGTTTGCGAAGCTCACACGTTTCTCGCTCTTAACTGAAAAGCATTGGATGTTAGAGGACCTGTGGTTTGTATCACTTTCAGAAACAGAGTTGAACTAGGTATGGTCCGTGTGTGTAGGAAACACAGTTCTTTTGTGCTAGCACACTCATGTTTCCCTCTGTATGAGAAACTCTAGAAAGCAAGAGCGTGATTCTTGCTCTAAAGCAGAGTGTGTTTCATGGATGAAACTGTGCTGTGTGTTTAACTTAAGATACGGAGTTAAATGCCAGGGTCTGTGTCTTCCTACAAGCAAGACTCGTTTCAGGTAAGCGCAGTCACTTTTCTGCTCAAAGGAAGCTACATTGTTCACGAAGCTCACACGTGTCTCGCTCTTAACTAAAAAGCAATAGATGTTAGAGGACCTGTGGTTTGTATCAGTTTCAGAAAGAGAGTTGAACTAGATATGGTCCGTGTGTGTAGGAAACACAGTTCTTTTGTTCTGAGCACACTCACGTTTCCCTCTGTATGAGAGACTCTAGAAAGCAAGAGCGTGCTTATTGCTCTAAAGCAGAGTGTGTTTCATGGATGAGGACTGTGCTGTGTGTTTCCCTTCAGAAATGGTGTTAAATGCCAGGGTCTGTGTCTTACTACAAGCAAGACTCGTTTCAGGTAAACACAGTCAATTTTCAGCTCAAACGAAGCTTCATTGTTCACGAAGCTCACACGTTTCCCGCTCTTAACTGAAAAGCATTGGATGTTAGAGGTCCTGTGGTTTGTATCAGTTTCAGAAGCAGAGTTGATCTAGTTATGGTCTGTGTGTGTAGGAAACACAGTTCTTTTGTTCTGTGCACACTCACGTTTCCCTCTGTATGAGAGACTCTAGAAAGCAAGAGCGTGCTTCTTGCTCTAAAGCAGAGTGTGTTTCATGGATGAGAACTGTGCTGTGGGTTTCCCTTCAGGAACCGAGTTAAATGCCCGGCTCTGTGTCTTCCGACAAACAAGACTTCCTTTCAGATAAACGCAGTTAATTTTCAGCTCAAAGGAAGTTACATTGTTCACGAAGCTCACACGTTTCTCGCTCTTAACTGAAAAGCATTGGATGTTAGAGGACCTGTGGTTTGTATCAGTTTCAGAGCAGAGTTGAACTAGATATGGTCCGTGTGTGTAGGAAACACACTTCTTTTTTCTGAGCACACTCACGTTTCCCTCTGTATGAAAGACTCTAGAAAGCAAGAGCGTGCTTCTTGCTCTAAAGCAGAGTGTGTTTCATGGATGAGAACTGTGCTGTGTGTTTCCCTTCAGAAACGGAGTAAAATGCCTGGCTCTGTGTCTTCCGACAAGAAAGACTTCGTTTCAGGTAAACGCAGTCACTTTTCAGCTCAAACGAAGCTACATTGTTCATGTAGCTCACACGTGTCTCGCTCTTAACTGAAAAGCATTGGATTTTAGAAGACCTGTGGTTTGTATCAGTTTCAGAAGCAGAGTTGATCTAGATGTGGTCCTTGTGTGTAGGAAACACAGTTCTTTTGTTCTGTGCACACTCACGATTCCCTCTGTATGAGAGACTCTAGAAAGCAAGAGCGTACTTCTTGCTCCAAAGCAGAGTGTGTTTCATGGATGAGGACTGTGCTGTGTGTTTCCCTTCAGAAACGGAGTTAAATGCCTGGCTCTGTGTCTTCCGACAAGCAAGACTTCGTTTCAGATAAACGCAGTTAATGTTCAGCTCAAACGAAGTTACATTGTTATCGAAGGTCACAAGTTTCTCGCTCTTAACTGAAAAGCAATGGATGTTAGATGACCTGTGGTTTGTATCAGTTTCAGAAGCAGAGTTGAACTAGATATGGTCCGTGTGTAGGAAACACAGTTCTTTTGTTCTGCACACACTCACGTTTCCCTCTGTATGAGACACTGCAGAAAGCAAGAGCATGCTTCTTGCTCTAAAGCAGAGTGTGTTTCATGGATGAGAACAGTGCGGTGTGTTTACCTTCAGAAACGGAGTTAAATGCCAGGGTCTGTGTCTTCCTACAAGCAAGACTCGTTTCAGGTAAACGCAGTCACTTTTCAGCTCAAACGAAGCTACATTGTTCATGAAGCTCACACGTGTCTCGCTCTTAACTGAAAAGCATTGGATGTTAGAGGACCTGTGGTTTGTATCAGTTTCAGAAGCAGAGTTGATCTAGATATGGTCCGTGTGTTTAGGAAACACAGTTCTTTTGTTCTGAGCACACTCACGTTTCCCTCTGTATGAGAGAGTCTAGAAAGCAAGAGCGTGCTTCTTGCTCTAAAGCAGAGTGTGTTTCATGGATGAGAACTGTGCTGTGTGTTTCCCTAAAGAAACGGAGTTAAATGCCCTGATCTGTGTCTTCTGACAAGAAAGTCTTCGTTTCAGATAAACGCAGTTAATTTTCAGCTCAAACGAAGTTACATTGTTCACGAAGCTCACACTTTTCTCGCTCTTAACTGAAAAGCAATGGATGTTAGATGACTTGTGGTTTGTATCAGTTTCAGAAGCAGAGTTGAACTAGATATGGTCCGTGTGTAGGAAACACAGTTCTTTTGTTCTGCACACACTCACGTTTCCCTCTGTATGAGACACTGTAGAAAGCAAGAGCATGCTTCTTGCTCTAAAGCAGAGTGTGTTTCTTGGATGAGAACTGTGCAGTGTGTTTCCCTTCCGAAACGGTGTTAAATGCCCGGCTCTGTGTCTTCCGACAAGCAAGACTCGTTCCAGATAAACGCAGGTCATTTTCAGCTAAAACGAAGTTACATTGTTTGCGAAGCTCACACGTTTCTCGCTCTTAACTGAAAAGCATTGGATGTTAGAGGACCTGTGGTTTGTATCACTTTCAGAAACAGAGTTGAACTAGGTATGGTCCGTGTGTGTAGGAAACACAGTTCTTTTGTGCTAGCACACTCATGTTTCCCTCTGTATGAGAAACTCTAGAAAGCAAGAGCGTGATTCTTGCTCTAAAGCAGAGTGTGTTTCATGGATGAGAACTGTGCTGTGTGTTTAACTTAAGATACGGAGTTAAATGCCAGGGTCTGTGTCTTCCTATAAGCAAGACTCGTTTCAGGTAAGCGCAGACACTTTTCTGCTCAAAGGAAGCTACATTGTTCACGAAGCTCACACGTGTCTCGCTCTTAACTAAAAAGCAATAGATGTTAGAAGACCTGTGGTTTGTATCAGTTTCAGAAAGAGAGTTGAACTAGATATGGTCCGTGTGTGTAGGAAACACAGTTCTTTTGTTCTGAGCACACTCACGTTTCCCTCTGTATGAGAGAATCTAGAAAGCAAGAGCGTGCTTATTGCTCTAAAGCAGAGTGTGTTTCATGGATGAGGACTGTGCTGTGTGTTTCCCTTCAGAAATAGTGTTAAATGCCATGGTCTGTGTCTTCCTACAAGCAAGACTCGTTTCAGGTAAACACAGTCAATTTTCAGCTTAAACGAAGCTTCATTGTTCACGAAGGTCACACGTTTCCTGCTCTTAACTGAAAAGCATTGGATGTTAGAGGTCCTGTGGTTTGTATCAGTTTCAGAAGCAGAGTTGATCTAGTTATGGTCTGTGTGTGTAGGAAACACAGTTCTTTTGTTCTGTGCACACTCACGTTTCCCTCTGTATGAGAGACTCTAGAAAGCAAGAGCGTGCTTCTTGCTCTAAAGCAGAGTATGTTTCTTGGATGAGAACTGTGCAGTGTGTTTCCCTTCCGAAACGGTGTTAAATGCCCGGCTCTGTGTCTTCCGACAAGCAAGACTCGTTTCAGATAAACGCAGGTCATTTTCAGCTAAAACGAAGTTACATTGTTTGCGAAGCTCACACGTTTCTCGCTCTTAAATGAAAAGCATTGGATGTTAGAGGACCTGTGGTTTGTATCACTTTCAGAAACAGAGTTGAACTAGGTATGGTCCGTGTGTGTAGGAAACACAGTTCTTTTGTGCTAGCACACTCATGTTTCCCTCTGTATGAGAAACTCTAGAAAGCAAGAGCGTGATTCTTGCTCTAAAGCAGAGTGTGTTTCATGGATGAGAACTGTGCTGTGTGTTTAACTTAAGATACGGAGTTAAATGCCAGGGTCTGTGTCTTCCTACAAGCAAGACTCGTTTCAGGTAAGCGCAGTCACTTTTCTGCTCAAAGGAAGCTACATTGTTCACGAAGCTCACACGTGTCTCGCTCTTAACTAAAAAGCAATAGATGTTAGAGGACCTGTGGTTTGTATCAGTTTCAGAAAGAGAGTTGAACTAGATATGGTCCGTGTGTGTAGGAAACACAGTTCTTTTGTTCTGAGCACACTCACGTTTCCCTCTGTATGAGAGACTCTAGAAAGCAAGAGCGTGCTTATTGCTCTAAAGCAGAGTGTGTTTCATGGATGAGGACTGTGCTGTGTGTTTCCCTTCAGAAATGGTGTTAAATGCCAGGGTCTGTGTCTTACTACAAGCAAGACTCGTTTCAGGTAAACACAGTCAATTTTCAGCTCAAACGAAGCTTCATTGTTCACGAAGGTCACACGTTTCCCGCTCTAACTGAAAAGCATTGGATGTTAGAGGTCCTGTGGTTTGTATCAGTTTCAGAAGCAGAGATGATCTAGTTATGGTCTGTGTGTGTAGGAAACACAGTTCTTTTGTTCTGTGCACACTCACGTTTCCCTCTGTATGAGAGACTCTAGAAAGCAAGAGCGTGCTTCTTGCTCTAAAGCAGAGTGTGTTTCATGGATGAGAACTGTGCTGTGGGTTTCCCTTCAGGAACCGAGTTAAATGCCCGGCTCTGTGTCTTCCGACAAACAAGACTTCCTTTCAGATAAACGCAGTTAATTTTCAGCTCAAAGGAATTTACATTGTTCACGAAGCTCACACGTTTCTCGCTCTTAACTGAAAAGCATTGGATGTTAGACGTCCTGTGGTTTGTATCAGTTTCAGAAGCAGAGTTGAACTAGATATGGTCCGTGTGTGTAGGAAACACACTTCTGTTTTCTGAGCACACTCACGTTTCCCTTTGTATGAAAGACTCTAGAAAGCAAGAGCGTGCTTCTTGCTCTAAAGCAGAGTGTGTTTCATGGATGAGAACTGTGCTGTGTGTTTCCCTTCAGAAACGGAGATAAATGCCTGGCTCTGTGTCTTCCGACAAGAAAGACTTCGTTTCAGGTAAACGCAGTCACTTTTCAGCTCAAACGAAGCTACATTGTTCATGTAGCTCACACGTGTCTCGCTCTTAACTGAAAAGCATTGGATTTTAGAAGACCTGTGGTTTGTATCAGTTTCAGAAGCAGAGTTGATCTAGATGTGGTCCTTGTGTGTAGGAAACACAGTTCTTTTGTTCTGTGCACACTCACGATTCCCTCTGTATGAGAGACTCTAGAAAGCAAGAGCGTACTTCTTGCTCCAAAGCAGAGTGTGTTTCATGGATGAGGACTGTGCTGTGTGTTTCCCTTCAGAAACGGAGTTAAATGCCTGGCTCTGTGTCTTCCGACAAGCAAGACTTCGTTTCAGATAAACGCAGTTAATGTTCAGCTCAAACGAAGTTACATTGTTATCGAAGCTCACACATTTCTCGCTCTTAACTGAAAAGCAATGGATGTTAGATGACCTGTGGTTTGTATCAGTTTCAGAAGCAGAGTTGAACTAGATATGGTCCGTGTGTAGGAAACACAGTTCTTTTGTTCTGCACACACTCACATTTCCCTCTGTATGAGACACTGCAGAAAGCAAGAGCATGCTTCTTGCTCTAAAGCAGAGTGTGTTTCATGGATGAGAACAGTGCGGTGTGTTTACCTTCAGAAACGGAGTTAAATGCCAGGGTCTGTGTCTTCCTACAAGCAAGACTCGTTTCAGGTAAACGCAGTCACTTTTCAGCTCAAACGAAGCTACATTGTTCATGAAGCTCACACGTGTCTCGCTCTTAACTGAAAAGCATTGGATGTAAGAGGACCTGTGGTTTGTATCAGTTTCAGAAGCAGAGTTGATCTAGATATGGTCCGTGTGTTTAGGAAACACAGTTCTTTTGTTCTGAGCACACTCACGTTTCCCTCTGTATGAGAGAGTCTAGAAAGCAAGAGCGTGCTTCTTGCTCTAAAGCAGAGTGTGTTTCATGGATGAGAACTGTGCTGTGTGTTTCCCTTCAGAAACGGAATTAAATGCCCTGATCTGTGTCTTCTGACAAGCAAGTCTTCGTTTCAGATAAACGCAGTTAATTTTCAGCTCAAACGAAGTTACATTGTTCACGAAGCTCACACTTTTCTCGCTCTTAACTGAAAAGCAATGGATGTTAGATGACTTGTGGTTTGTATCAGTTTCAGAAGCAGAGTTGAACTAGATATGGTCCGTGTGTAGGAAACACAGTTCTTTTGTTCTGCACACACTCACGTTTCCCTCTGTATGAGACACTGTAGAAAGCAAGAGCATGCTTCTTGCTCTAAAGCAGAGTGTGTTTCATGGATGAGAACAGTGCGGTGTGTTTACCTTCAGAAATGGAGTTAAATGCCAGGGTCTGTGTCTTCCTACAAGCAAGACTCGTTTCAGGTAAACGCAGTCACTTTTCAGCTCAAACGAAGCTACATTGTTCATGAAGCTCACACGTGTCTTGCTCTTAACTGAAAAGCATTGGATGTTAGAGGTCCTGTGGTTTGTATCAGTTCGAGAAACAGAGTTGATCTAGGTATGGTCCGTGTGTGTAGGAAACACAGTTCTTTTGTTCTGTGCACATTCACGTTTCCCTCTGTATGAGAGACTCTAGAAAGCAAGAGCGTGCTTCTTGCTCTAAAGCAGAGTATGTTTCTTGGATGAGAACTGTGCAGTGTGTTTCCCTTCCGAAACGGTGTTAAATGCCCGGCTCTGTGTCTTCCGACAAGCAAGACTCGTTTCAGATAAACGCAGGTCATTTTCAGCTAAAACGAAGTTACATTGTTTGCGAAGCTCACACGTTTCTCGCTCTTAACTGAAAAGCATTGGATGTTAGAGGACCTGTGGTTTGTATCACTTTCAGAAACAGAGTTGAACTAGGTATGGTCCGTGTGTGTAGGAAACACAGTTCTTTTGTGCTAGCACACTCATGTTTCCCTCTGTATGAGAAACTCTAGAAAGCAAGAGCGTGATTCTTGCTCTAAAGCAGAGTGTGTTTCATGGATGAGAACTGTGCTGTGTGTTTAACTTAAGATACGGAGTTAAATGCCAGGGTCTGTGTCTTCCTACAAGCAAGACTCGTTTCAGGTAAGCGCAGTCACTTTTCTGTTCAAAGGAAGCTACATTGTTCACGAAGCTCACACGTGTCTCGCTCTTAACTAAAAAGCAATAGATGTTAGAGGACCTGTGGTTTGTGTCAGTTTCAGAAAGAGAGTTGAACTAGATATGGTCCGTGTGTGTAGGAAACACAGTTCTTTTGTTCTGAGCACACTCACGTTTCCCTCTGTATGAGAGACTCTAGAAAGCAAGAGCGTGCTTATTGCTCTAAAGCAGAGTGTGTTTCATGGATGAGGACTGTGCTGTGTGTTTCCCTTCAGAAATGGTGATAAATGCCAGGGTCTGTGTCTTCCTACAAGCAAGACTTCGTTTCAGGTAAACGCAGTCACTTTTCAGCTCAAACGAATCTACATTGTTCACGAAGCTCACACGTGTCTTGCTCTTAAATGAAAAGCATTGGATGTTAGAGGACATGGGGTTTGTATCAGTTTCAGAAACAGAGATGAACTAGATAGGGACCGTGTGTGTAGGAAACACAGTTCTTTTGTTCTGAGCACACTCACGTTTCCCTCTGTATGAGAGACTCAGGAAAGCAAGAGCGTGCTTATTTCTCTAAAGCACAGTTTTTTACATGGAAGAGGACTGTGCTGTGTGTTTCCCTTCAGAAACGGAGTTAAATGCCAGGGTCTGTGTCTTCCTACAAGCAAGACTCTTTTCAGGTAAACGCAGTCACTTTTCAGCTCAAACGAAGCTACATTGTTCACGAAGCTCACACGTTTCTCGCTCTTAACTGAAAAGCATTGGATGTTAGAGGTCCTGTGGTTTGTATCAGTTGCAGAAACAGAGTTCAACTATATATGGTCGCTGTGTGTAGGAAACACAGTTCTTTTGTTCTCAGCAAACTCACGTTTCCCTCTGTATGAGAGATTCTAGAAAGCAAGAGCGTGCTTCTTGCTCTAAAGCAGAGTGTGTTTCATGGATGAGAACTGTGCTGTGTGTTTCCCTTCAGAAACGGAGTTAAATGCCCGGCTCTGTGTCTTCCGACAAGCAAGACTTCGTTTCAGATAAACGCAGTTAATTTTCAGCTCAAACGAAGTTACATTGTTCATGAAGCTCACACGTTTCTCGCTCTTAACTGAAAAACATTGGATGTTAGAGGACCTGTGGTTTGTATCAGTTTCAGAAGCAGAGTTGAACTAGATATGGTCCGTGTGTGTAGGAAACACAGTTCTTTTGTTCTGAGTACACTCACGTTTCCCTCTGTATGAGAGACTCTAGAAAGCAAGAGCGTGCTTCTTGATCTAAAGCAGAGTGTGTCATGGATTTGAACTGTGCTGTGTGTTTCCCTTCAGAAACGGAGTTAAATGCCAGGGTATGTGTCTTCCGACAAGCAAGATTTCATTTCAGATATACGCAGTTAATTTTCAGCTCAAACGAAGTTACATTGTTCACGAAGCTCACACGTTTCTCGCTCTTAACTGAAAAGCATTGGATGTTACAGGACCTGTGGTTTGTATCAGTTTCAGAAACAGAGTTGAACTAGATATGGTCCGTGTGTGTAGGAAACACAGTTCTTTTGTTCTGAGCACACTCACGTTTCCCTCTGTATGAGAGACTCTAGAAAGCAAGAGCGTGCTTCTTGCTCTAAAGCAGAGTGTGTTTCATGCATGAGGACTGTGCTGTGTGTTTCCCTTCAGAAACGGTGTTAAATGTCAGGGTCTGTGTCTTCCTACAAGCAAGACTTCGTTTCAGGTAAATGCAGTCACTTTTCAGCTCAAACGAAGCTTCATTGTTCACGAAGCTCACACGTTTCCCGCTCTTAACTGAAAAGCATTGGATTTAGAGGACCTCTGGTTTGTATCAGTTTCAGAAGCAGAATTGATCTAGATATGGTCCATGTGTGTAGGAAACACAGTTCTTTTGATTTGTGCACACTCACGTTTCCCTCTCTATGAGAGACTCTAGAAAGAAAGAGCGTGCTTCTTGCTCTAAAGCAGAGTGTGTTTCATGGATGAGAACTGTACTGTGTGTTTCCCTTCAGGAACCGAGTTAAATTCCCGGCTCTGTGTCTTCTGACAAACAAGACTTCCTTTCAGATAAACGCAGTTAATATTCAGCTCAAACGAAGTTACATTGTTCACGAAGCTCACATGTTTCTCGCTCTTAAACTGAAAAGCATTGGATGTTAGAGGACCTGTGGTTTGTATCAGTTTCAGAAACAGAGTTGAACTAGATATGGTCCGTGTGTGTAGGAAACTCACTTCTTTTTTCTGAGCACACTCACGTTTCCCTCTGTATGAAAGACTCTAGAAAGCAAGAGCGTGCTTCTTGCTCTAAAGCAGTGTGTTTCATGGATGAGAACTGTGCTGTGTGTCCCTTCAGAAACAGAGTTAAATGCCAGGGTCTGTGTCTTCCTATAAGCAAGACTCGTTTCAGGTAAACGCAGTCAATTTTCAGCTCAAACGAAGCTACATTGTTTACGAAGCTCACACGTGTCTCGCTCTTAACTGAAAAGCATTGGATGTTAGAGGACCTGTGGTTTGTATCAGTTTCAGAAACAGAGTTGAACTAGGTATGGTCCGTGTGTGTAGGAAACACAGTTCTTTTGTGCTAGCACACTCATGTTTCCCTCAGTATGAGAAACTCTAGAAAGCAAGAGCGTGATTCTTGCTCTAAAGCAGAGTATGTTTCTTGGATGAGAACTGTGCAGTGTGTTTCTCTTCAGAAACGGAGTTAAATGCCCGGCTCTGTGTCTTCCGACAAGCAAGACTCGTTTCAGATAAACGCAGGTCATTTTCAGCTCAAACGAAGCTTCATTGTTCACGAAGGTCACACGTTTCCCGCTCTTAACTGAAAAGCATTGGATGTTAGAGGTCCTGTGGTTTGTATCAGTTTCAGAAGCAGAGTTGATCTAGTTATGGTCTGTGTGTGTAGGAAACACAGTTCTTTTGTTCTGTGCACACTCACGTTTCCCTCTGTATGAGAGACTCTAGAAAGCAAGAGCGTGCTTCTTGCTCTAAAGCAGAGTATGTTTCTTGGATGAGAACTGTGCAGTGTGTTTCCCTTCCGAAACGGTGTTAAATGCCCGGCTCTGTGTCTTCCGACCAGCAAGACTTCGTTTCAGATAAACGCAGTTAATTTTCAGCTCAAACGAAGTTACATTGTTCATGAAGCTCACACGTTTCTCGCTCTTAACTGAAAAGCATTGGATGTTAGAGGACCTGTGGTTTGTATCACTTTCAGAAACAGAGTTGAACTAGGTATGGTCCGTGTGTGTAGGAAACACAGTTCTTTTGTGCTAGCACACTCATGTTTCCCTCTGTATGAGAAACTCTAGAAAGCAAGAGCGTGATTCTTGCTCTAAAGCAGAGTGTGTTTCATGGATGAGAACTGTGCTGTGTGTTTAACTTAAGATACGGAGTTAAATGCCAGGGTCTGTGTCTTCCTACAAGCAAGACTCGTTTCAGGTAAGCGCAGTCACTTTTCTGCTCAAAGGAAGCTACATTGTTCACGAAGCTCACACGTGTCTCGCTCTTAACTAAAAAGCAATAGATGTTAGAGGACCTGTGGTTTGTATCAGTTTCAGAAACAGAGTTGAACTAGATATGGTCCGTGTGTGTAGGAAACACAGTTCTTTTGTTCTGAGCACACTCACGTTTCCCTCTGTATGAGAGACTCTAGAAAGCAAGAGCGTGCTTCTTGCTCTAAAGCAGAGTGTTTCATGCATGAGGACTGTGCTGTGTGTTTCCCTTCAGAAACGGGGTTAAATGTCAGGGTCTGTGTCTTCCTACAAGCAAGACTTCGTTTCAGGTAAATGCAGTCACTTTTCAGCTCAAAGGAAGCTTCATTGTTCACGAAGCTCACACGTTTCCCGCTCTTAACTGAAAAGCATTGGATGTTAGAGGACCTGTGGTTTGTATCAGTTTCAGAAGCAGAATTGATCTAGATATGGTCCGTGTGTGTAGGAAACACAGTTCTTTTGATTTGTGCACACTCACGTTTCCCTCTCTATGAGAGACTCTAGAAAGAAAGAGCGTGCTTCTTGCTCTAAAGCAGAGTGTGTTTCATGGATGAGAACTGTGCTGTGTGTTTCCCTTCAGGAACCGAGTTAAATGCCCGGCTCTGTGTCTTCTGACAAACAAGACTTCCTTTCAGATAAACGCAGTTAATTTTCAGCTCAAACGAAGTTACATTGTTCACGAAGCTCACATGTTTCTCGCTCTTAACTGAAAAGCATTGGATGTTAGAGGACCTGTGGTTTGTATCAGTTTCAGAAACAGAGTTGAACTAGATATGGTCCGTGTGTGTAGGAAACACACTTCTTTTTTCTGAGCACACTCACGTTTCCCTCTGTATGAAAGACTCTAGAAAGCAAGAGCGTACTTCTTGCTCTAAAGCAGAGTGTGTTTCATGGATGAGAACTGTGCTGTGTGTTTAACTTAAGATACGGAGTTAAATGCCAGGGTCTGTGTCTTCCTATAAGCAAGACTCGTTTCAGGTAAACGCAGTCAATTTTCAGCTCAAACGAAGCTACATTGTTTACGAAGCTCACACGTGTCTCGCTCTTAACTGAAAAGCATTGGATGTTAGAGGACCTGTGGTTTGTATCAGTTTCAGAAACAGAGTTGAACTAGGTATGGTCCGTGTGTGTAGGAAACACAGTTCTTTTGTGCTAGCACACTCATGTTTCCCTCAGTCTGAGAAACTCTAGAAAGCAAGAGCGTGATTCTTGCTCTAAAGCAGAGTGTGTTTCATGGATGAGAACTGTGCTGTGTGTTTCCCTTAAGAAACGGAGTTAAATGCCAGGGTCTGTGTCTTCCTACAAGCAAGATTCGTTTCAGGTAAGCGCAGTCACTTTTCTGCTCAAAGGAAGCTACATTGTTCACGAAGCTAACACGTGTCTCGCTCTTAACTGAAAAGCATTGGATGTTAGAGGACCTGTGGTTTGTATCAGTTTCAGAAAGAGAGTTGAACTAGATATGGTCCGTGTGTAGGAAACACAGTTCTTTGTTCTGAGCACACTCACGTTTCCCTCTGTATGAGAGACTCTAGAAATCAAGAGTGTGCTTATTGCTCTAAAGCAGAGTATGTTTCTTGGATGAGAACTGTGCAGTGTGTTTCTCTTCAGAAACGGAGTTAAATGCCCGGCTCTGTGTCTTCCGACAAGCAAGACTCGTTTCAGATAAACGCAGGTCATTTTCAGCTAAAACGAATTTACATTGTTCGCGAAGCTCACACGTTTCTCGCTCTTAACTGAAAAGCATCGGATGTTAGAGGACCTGTGGTTTGTATCAGTTTCAGAAACAGAGTTGAACTAGATATGGTCCGTGTGTGTAGGAAACACAGTTCTTTTGTTCTGTGCACACTCACGTTTCCCTCTGTATGAGAGACTCTAGAAAGCAAGAGCGTGCTTCTTGCTCTAAAGCAGAGTATGTTTCTTGGATGAGAACTGTGCAGTGTGTTTCCCTTCGGAAACGGTGTTAAATGCCCGGCTCTGTGTCTTCCGACAAGCAAGACTCGTTTCAGATAAACGCAGGTCATTTTCAGCTAAAACGAAGTTACATTGTTTGCGAAGCTCACACGTTTCTCGCTCTTAACTGAAAAGCATTGGATGTTAGAGGACCTGTGGTTTGTATCACTTTCAGAAACAGAGTTGAACTAGGTATGGTCCGTGTGTGTAGGAAACACAGTTCTTTTGTGCTAGCACACTCATGTTTCCCTCTGTATGAGAAACTCTAGAAAGCAAGAGCGTGATTCTTGCTCTAAAGCAGAGTGTGTTTCATGGATGAGAACTGTGCTGTGTGTTTAACTTAAGATACGGAGTTAAATGCCAGGGTCTGTGTCTTCCTACAAGCAAGACTCGTTTCAGGTAAGCGCAGTCACTTTTCTGCTCAAAGGAAGCTACATTGTTCACGAAGCTCACATGTGTCTCGCTCTTAACTAAAAAGCAATAGATGTTAGAGGACCTGTGGTTTGTATCAGTTTCAGAAAGAGAGTTGAACTAGATATGGCCGGGTGTGTAGGAAACACAGTTCTTTTGTTCTGAGCACACTCACGTTTCCCTCTGTATGAGAGACTCTAGAAAGCAAGAGCGTGCTTCTTGCTCTAAAGCAGAGTGTGTTTCATGGATGAGAACTGTGCTGTGGGTTTCCCTTCAGAAACCGAGTTAAATGCCCGGCTCTGTGTCTTCCGACAAACAAGACTTCCTTTCAGATAAACGCAGTTAATTTTCAGCTCAAAGGAAGTTACATTGTTCACGAAGCTCACACGTTTCTCGCTCTTAACTGAAAAGCATTGGATGTTAGACGACCTGTGGTTTGTATCAGTTTCAGAAGCAGAGTTGAACTAGATATGGTCCGTGTGTGTAGGAAACACAGTTCTTTTGATTTGTGCACACTCACGTTTCCCTCTCTATGAGAGACTCTAGAAAGAAAGAGCGTGCTTCTTGCTCTAAAGCAGAGTGTGTTTCATGGATGAGAACTGTGCTGTGTGTTTCCCTTCAGGAACCGAGTTAAATGCCCGGCTCTGTGTCTTCTGACAAACAAGACTTCCTTTCAGATAAACGCAGTTAATTTTCAGCTCAAACGAAGTTACATTGTTCACGAAGCTCACATGTTTCTCGCTCTTAACTGAAAAGCATTGGATGTTAGAGGACCTGTGGTTTGTATCAGTTTCAGAAACAGAGTTGAACTAGATATGGTCCGTGTGTGTAGGAAACACACTTCTTTTTTCTGAGCACACTCACGTTTCCCTCTGTATGAAAGACTCTAGAAAGTAAGAGCGTGCTTCTTGCTCTAAAGCAGTGTGTTTCATGGATGAGAACTGTGCTGTGTGTCCCTTCAGAAACAGAGTTAAATGCCAGGGTCTGTGTCTTCCTATAAGCAAGACTCGTTTCAGGTAAACGCAGTCAATTTTCAGCTCAAACGAAGCTACATTGTTTACGAAGCTCACACGTGTCTCGCTCTTAACTGAAAAGCATTGGATGTTAGAGGACCTGTGGTTTGTATCAGTTTCAGAAACAGAGTTGAACTAGGTATGGTCCGTGTGTGTAGGAAACACAGTTCTTTTGTGCTAGCACACTCATGTTTCCCTCTGTATGAGAAACTCTAGAAAGCAAGAGCGTGATTCTTGCTCTAAAGCAGAGTATGTTTCTTGGATGAGAACTGTGCAGTGTGTTTCTCTTCCGAAACGGAGTTAAATGCCCGGCTCTGTGTCTTCCGACAAGCAAGACTCGTTTCAGATAAACGCAGGTCATTTTCAGCTAAAACGAAGTTACATTGTTCGCGAAGCTCACACGTTTCTCGCTCTTAACTGAAAAGCATTGGATGTTAGACGACCTGTGGTTTGTATCAGTTTCAGAAGCAGAGTTGAACTAGATATGGTCCGTGTGTGTAGGAAACACACTTCTTTTTTCTGAGCACACTCACGTTTCCCTCTGTATGAAAGACTCTAGAAAGCAAGAGCGTGCTTCTTGCTCTAAAGCAGAGTGTGTTTCATGGATGAGAACTGTGCTGTGTGTTTCCCTTCAGAAACGGAGTTAAATGCCTGGCTCTGTGTCTTCCGACAAGAAAGACTTCGTTTCAGGTAAACGCAGTCACTTTTCAGCTCAAACGAAGCTACATTGTTCATGTAGCTCACACGTGTCTCGCTCTTAACTGAAAAGCATTGGATTTTAGAAGACCTGTGGTTTGTATCAGTTTCAGAAGCAGAGTTGATCTAGATGTGGTCCTTGTGTGTAGGAAACACAGTTCTTTTGTTCTGTGCACACTCACGATTCCCTCTGTATGAGAGACTCTAGAAAGCAAGAGCGTACTTCTTGCTCCAAAGCAGAGTGTGTTTCATGGATGAGGACTGTGCTGTGTGTTTCCCTTCAGAAACGGAGTTAAATGCCTGGCTCTGTGTCTTCCGACAAGCAAGACTTCGTTTCAGATAAACGCAGTTAATGTTCAGCTCAAACGAAGTTACATTGTTATCGAAGCTCACACGTTTCTCGCTCTTAACTGAAAAGCAATGGATGTTAGATGACCTGTGGTTTGTATCAGTTTCAGAAGCAGAGTTGAACTAGATATGGTCCGTGTGTAGGAAACACAGTTCTTTTGTTCTGCACACACTCACGTTTCCCTCTGTATGAGACACTGCAGAAAGCAAGAGCATGCTTATTGCTCTAAAGCAGAGTGTGTTTCATGGATGAGAACAGTGCGGTGTGTTTACCTTCAGAAACAGAGTTAAATGCCAGGGTCTGTGTCTTCCTACAAGCAAGACTCATTTCAGGTAAACGCAGTCACTTTTCAGCTCAAACGAAGCTACATTGTTCATGAAGCTCACACGTGTCTCGCTCTTAACTGAAAAGCATTGGATGTAAGAGGACCTGTGGTTTGTATCAGTTTCAGAAGCAGAGTTGATCTAGATATGGTCCGTGAGTTTAGGAAACACAGTTCTTTTGTTCTGAGCACACTCACGTTTCCCTCTGTATGAGAGACTCTAGAAAGCAAGAACGTGCTTATTGCTCTAAAGCAGAGTGTGTTTCATGGATGAGAACTGTGCTGTGTGTTTCCCTTCAGAAACGGAGTTAAATGCCCTGATCTGTGTCTTCTGACAAGCAAGTCTTCGTTTCAGATAAACGCAGTTAATTTTCAGCTCAAACGAAGTTACATTGTTCACGAAGCTCACACGTGTCTTGCTCTTAAATGAAAAGCATTGGATGTTAGAGGACCTGGGGTTTGTATCAGTTTCAGAAACAGAGTTGAACTAGATAGGGACCGTGTGTGTAGGAAACACAGTTCTTTTGTTCTGAGCACACTCACGTTTCCCTCTGTATGAGAGACTCAGGAAAGCAAGAGCGTGCTTATTGCTCTAAAGCACAGTTTTTTACATGGAAGAGGACTGTGCTGTGTGTTTCCCTTCAGAAATGGAGTTAAATGCCAGGGTCTGTGTCTTGCTACAAGCAAGACTCTTTTCAGGTAAACGCAGTCACTTTTCAGCTCAAACGAAGCTACATTGTTCACGAAGCTCACACGTTTCTCGCTCTTAACTGAAAAGCATTGGATGTTAGAGGTCCTGTGGTTTGTATCAGTTGCAGAAACAGAGTTCAACTATATATGGTCCCTGTGTGTAGGAAACACAGTTCTTTTGTTCTCAGCAAACTCACGTTTCCCTCTGTATGAGAGATTCTAGAAAGCAAGAGCGTGCTTCTTGCTCTAAAGCAGAGTGTGTTTCATGGATGAGAACTGTGCTGTGTGTTTCCCTTCAGAAACGGAGTTAAATGCCCGGCTCTGTGTCTTCCGACAAGCAAGACTTCGTTTCAGATAAACGCAGTTAATTTTCAGCTCAAACGAAGTTACATTGTTCACGAAGCTCACACTTTTCTCGCTCTTAACTGAAAAGCAATGGACGTTAGATGACTTGTGGTTTGTATCAGTTTCAGAAGCAGAGTTGAACTAGATATGGTCCGTGTGTAGGAAACACAGTTCTTTTGTTCTGCACACACTCACGTTTCCCTCTGTATGAGACACTGTAGAAAGCAAGAGCATGCTTCTTGCTCTAAAGCAGAGTGTGTTTCATGGATGAGAACAGTGCGGTGTGTTTACCTTCAGAAACGGAGTTAAATGCCAGGGTCTGTGTCTTCCTACAAGCAAGACTCGTTTCAGGTAAACGCAGTCACTTTTCAGCTCAAACGAAGCTACATTGTTCATGAAGCTCACACGTGTCTCGCTGTTAACTGAAAAGCATTGGATGTTAGAGGTCCTGTGGTTTGTATCAGTTTGAGAAACAGAGTTGATCTAGGTATGGTCCGTGTGTGTAGGAAACACAGTTCTTTTGTTCTGTGCACACTCACGTTTCCCTCTGTATGAGAGACTCTAGAAAGCAAGAGCGTGCTTCTTGCTCTAAAGCAGAGTATGTTTCTTGGATGAGAACTGTGCAGTGTGTTTCCCTTCCGAAACGGTGTTAAATGCCCGGCTCTGTGTCTTCCGACAAGCAAGACTCGTTTCAGATAAACGCAGGTCATTTTCAGCTAAAACGAAGTTACATTGTTTGCGAATCTCACACGTTTCTCGCTCTTAACTGAAAAGCATTGGATGTTACAGGACCTGTGGTTTGTATCACTTTCAGAAACAGAGTTGAACTAGGTATGGTCCGTGTGTGTAGGAAACACAGTTCTTTTGTGCTAGCACACTCATGTTTCCCTCTGTATGAGAGACTCTAGAAAGCAAGAGCGTGCTTATTGCTCTAAAGCAGAGTGTGTTTCATGGATGAGGACTGTGCTGTGTGTTTCCCTTCAGAAATGGTGTTAAATGCCAGGGTCTGTGTCTTCCTACAAGCAAGACTTCGTTTCAGGTAAACGCAGTCACTTTTCAGCTCAAACGAAGCTACATTGTTCACGAAGCTCACACGTGTCTTGCTCTTAAATGAAAAGCATTGGATGTTAGAGGACCTGGGGTTTGTATCAGTTTCAGAAACAGAGTTGAACTAGATAGGGACCGTGTGTGTAGGAAACACAGTTCTTTTGTTCTGAGCACACTCACGTTTCCCTCTGTATGAGAGACTCAGGAAAGCAAGAGCGTGCTTATTGCTCTAAAGCACAGTTTTTTACATGGAAGAGGACTGTGCTGTGTGTTTCCCTTCAGAAACGGTGTTAAATGTCAGGGTCTGTGTCTTCCTACAAGCAAGACTTCGTTTCAGGTAAATGCAGTCACTTTTCAGCTCAAACGAAGATTCATTGTTCACGAAGGTCACACGTTTCCCGCTCTTAACTGAAAAGCATTGGATGTTAGAGGACCTGTGGTTTGTATCAGTTTCAGAAGCAGAATTGATCTAGATATGGTCCGTGTGTGTAGGAAACACAGTTCTTTTGATTTGTGCACACTCACGTTTCCCTCTCTATGAGAGACTCTAGAAAGAAAGAGCGTGCTTCTTGCTCTAAAGCAGTGTGTTTCATGGATGAGAACTGTGCTGTGTGTCCCTTCAGAAACAGAGTTAAATGCCAGGGTCTGTGTCTTCCTATAAGCAAGACTCGTTTCAGGTAAACGCAGTCAATTTTCAGCTCAAACGAAGCTACATTGTTTACGAAGCTCACACGTGTCTCGCTCTTAACTGAAAAGCATTGGATGTTAGAGGACCTGTGGTTTGTATCAGTTTCAGAAACAGAGTTGAACTAGGTATGGTCCGTGTGTGTAGGAAACACAGTTCTTTTGTGCTAGCACACTCATGTTTCCCTCTGTATGAGAAACTCTAGAAAGCAAGAGCGTGAATCTTGCTCTAAAGCAGAGTGTGTTTCATGGATGAGAACTGTGCTGTGTGTTTCCCTTAAGAAACGGAGTTAAATGCCAGGGTCTGTGTCTTCCTACAAGCAAGATTCGTTTCAGGTAAGCGCAGTCACTTTTCTGCTCAAAGGAAGCTACATTGTTCACGAAGCTAACACGTGTCTCGCTCTTAACTGAAAAGCATTGGATGTTAGAGGACCTGTGGTTTGTATCAGTTTCAGAAAGAGAGTTGAACTAGATATGGTCCGTGTGTGTAGGAAACACAGTTCTTTGTTCTGAGCACACTCACGTTTCCCTCTGTATGAGAGACTCTAGAAAGCAAGAGCGTGCTTATTGCTCTAAAGCAGAGTATGTTTCTTGGATGAGAACTGTGCTGTCTGTTTCCCTTCAGAAACGGAGTTAAATGCCTGGCTCTGTGTCTTCCGACAAGAAAGACTTCGTTTCAGGTAAACGCAGTCACTTTTCAGCTCAAACGAAGCTACATTGTTCATGTAGCTCACACGTGTCTCGCTCTTAACTGAAAAGCATTGGATTTTAGAAGACCTGTGGTTTGTATCAGTTTCAGAAGCAGAGTTGATCTAGATGTGCTCCTTGTGTGTAGGAAACACAGTTCTTTTGTTCTGTGCACACTCACGATTCCCTCTGTATGAGAGACTCTAGAAAGCAAGAGCGTACTTCTTGCTCCAAAGCAGAGTGTGTTTCATGGATGAGGACTGTGCTGTGTGTTTCCCTTCAGAAACGGAGTTAAATGCCTGGCTCTGTGTCTTCTGACAAGCAAGACTTCGTTTCAGATAAACGCAGTTAATGTTCAGCTCAAACGAAGTTACATTGTTATCGAAGCTCAAACGTTTCTCGCTCTTAACTGAAAAGCAATGTATGTCAGATGACCTGTGGTTTGTATCAGTTTCAGAAGCAGAGTTGAACTAGATATGGTCCGTGTGTAGGAAACACAGTTCTTTTGTTCTGCACACACTCACGTTTCCCTCTGTATGAGACACTGCAGAAAGCAAGAGCATGCTTCTTGCTCTAAAGCAGAGTGTGTTTCATGGATGAGAACAGTGCGGTGTGTTTACCTTCAGAAACGGAGTTAAATGCCAGGGTCTGTGTCTTCCTACAAGCAAGACTCGTTTCAGGTAAACGCAGTCACTTTTCAGCTCAAACGAAGCTACATTGTTCATGAAGCTCACACGTGTCTCGCCCTTAACTGAAAAGCATTGGATGTAAGAGGACCTGTGGTTTGTATCAGTTTCAGAAGCAGAGTTGATCTAGATATGGTCCGTGTGTTTAGGAAACACAGTTCTTTTGTTCTGAGCACACTCACGTTTCCCTCTGTATGAGAGAGTCTAGAAAGCAAGAGCGTGCTTCTTGCTCTAAAGCAGAGTGTGTTTCATGGATGAGAACTGTGCTGTGTGTTTCCCTTCAAAAACGGAGTTAAATGCCCTGATCTGTGTCTTCTGACAAGCAAGTCTTCGTTTCAGATAAACGCAGTTAATTTTCAGCTCAAACGAAGTTACATTGTTCACGAAGCTCACACTTTTCTCGCTCTTAACTGAAAAGCAATGGATGTTAGATGACTTGTGGTTTGTATCAGTTTCAGAAGCAGAGTTGAACTAGATATGGTCCGTGTGTAGGAAACACAGTTCTTTTGTTCCGCACACACTCACGTTTCCCTCTGTATGAGACACTGTAGAAAGCAAGAGCATGCTTCTTGCTCTAAAGCAGAGTGTGTTTCATGGATGAGAACAGTGCGGTGTGTTTACCTTCAGAAACGGAGTTAAATGCCAGGGTCTGTGTCTTCCTACAAGCAAGACTCGTTTCAGGTAAACGCAGTCACTTTTCAGCTCAAACGAAGCTACATTGTTCATGAAGCTCACACGTGTCTCGCTCTTAACTGAAAAGCATTGGATGTTAGAGGTCCTGTGGTTTGTATCAGTTTGAGAAACAGAGTTGATCTAGGTATGGTCCGTGTGTGTAGGAAACACAGTTCTTTTGTTCTGTGCACACTCACGTTTCCCTCTGTATGAGAGACTCTAGAAAGCAAGAGCGTGCTTCTTGCTCTAAAGCAGAGTATGTTTCTTGGATGAGAACTGTGCAGTGTGTTTCCCTTCCGAAACGGTGTTAAATGCCCGGCTCTGTGTCTTCCGACAAGCAAGACTCGTTTCAGATAAACGCAGGTCATTTTCAGCTAAAACGAAGTTACATTGTTTGCGAAGCTCACACGTTTCTCGCTCTTAACTGAAAAGCATTGGATGTTAGAGGACCTGTGGTTTGTATCACTTTCAGAAACAGAGTTGAACTAGGTATGGTCCGTGTGTGTAGGAAACACAGTTCTTTTGTGCTAGCACACTCATGTTTCCCTCTGTATGAGAAACTCTAGAAAGCAAGAGCGTGATTCTTGCTCTAAAGCAGAGTGTGTTTCATGGATGAGAACTGTGCTGTGTGTTTAACTTAAGATACGGAGTTAAATGCCAGGGTCTGTGTCTTCCTACAAGCAAGACTCGTTTCAGGTAAGCGCAGTCACTTTTCTGCTCAAAGGAAGCTACATTGTTCACGAAGCTCACACGTGTCTCGCTCTTAACTAAAAATCAATAGATGTTAGAGGACCTGTGGTTTGTATCAGTTTCAGAAAGAGAGTTGAACTAGATATGGTCCGTGTGTGTAGGAAACACAGTTCTTTTGTTCTGAGCACACTCACGTTTCCCTCTGTATGAGAGACTCTAGAAAGCAAGAGCGTGCTTATTGCTCTAAAGCAGAGTGTGTTTCATGGATGAGGACTGTGCTGTGTGTTTCCCTTCAGAAATGGTGTTAAATGCCAGGGTCTGTGTCTTCCTACAAGCAAGACTTCGTTTCAGGTAAACGCAGTCACTTTTCAGCTCAAACGAAGCTACATTGTTCACGAAGCTCACACGTGTCTTGCTCTTAAATGAAAAGCATTGGATGTTAGAGGACCTGGGGTTTGTATCAGTTTCAGAAACAGAGTTGAACTAGATAGGGACCGTGTGTGTAGGAAACACAGTTCTTTTGTTCTGAGCACACTCACGTTTCCCTCTGTATGAGAGACTCAGGAAAGCAAGAGCGTGCTTATTGCTCTAAAGCACAGTTTTTTACATGGAAGAGGACTGTGCTGTGTGTTTCCCTTCAGAAACGGAGTTAAATGCCAGGGTCTGTGTCTTTCTACAAGCAAGACTCTTTTCAGGTAAAGGCAGTCACTTTTCAGCTCAAACGAAGCTACATTGTTCACGAAGCTCACACGTTTCTCGCTCTTAACTGAAAAGCATTGGATGTTAGAGGTCCTGTGGTTTGTATCAGTTGCAGAAACAGAGTTCAACTATATATGGTCCCTGTGTGTAGGAAACACAGTTCTTTTGTTCTCAGCAAACTCACGTTTCCCTCTGTATGAGAGATTCTAGAAAGCAAGAGCGTGCTTCTTGCTCTAAAGCAGAGTGTGTTTCATGGATGAGAACTGTGCTGTGTGTTTCCCTTCCGAAACGGAGTTAAATGCCCGGCTCTGTGTCTTCCGACAAGCAAGACTTCGTTTCAGATAAACGCAGTTAATTTTTAGCTCGAACGAAGTTACATTGTTCATGAAGCTCACACGTTTCTCGCTCTTAACTGAAAAACATTGGATGTTAGAGGACCTGTGGTTTGTATCAGTTTCAGAAGCAGAGTTGAACTAGATATGGTCCGTGTGTGTAGGAAACACAGTTCTTTTGTTCTGAGTACACTCACGTTTCCCTCTGTATGAGAGACTCTAGAAAGCAAGAGCGTGCTTCTTGATCTAAAGCAGAGTGTGTCATGGATTTGAACTGTGCTGTGTGTTTCCCTTCAGAAACGGAGTTAAATGCCAGGGTATGTGTCTTCCAACAAGCAAGACTTCATTTCAGATATACGCAGTTAATTTTCAGCTCAAACGAAGTTACATTGTTCACGAAGCTCACACGTTTCTCGCTCTTAACTGAAAAGCATTGGATGTTAGAGGACCTGTGGTTTGTATCAGTCTCAGAAACAGAGTTGAACTAGATATGGTCCATGTGTGTAGGAAACACAGTTCTTTTGTTCTGAGCACACTCACGTTTCCCTCTGTATGAGAGACTCTAGAAAGCAAGAGCGTGCTTCTTGCTCTAAAGCAGAGTGTGTTTCATGGATGAGAACTGTGCTGTGTGTTTCCCTTCAGAAACGGAGTTAAATGCCCGGCTCTGTGTCTTCCGACAAGCAAGACTTCGTTTCAGATAAACGCAGTTAATTTTCAGCTCAAACGAAGTTACATTGTTCATGAAGCTCACACGTTTCTCGCTCTTAACTGAAAAACATTGGATGTTAGAGGACCTGTGGTTTGTATCAGTTTCAGAAGCAGAGTTGAACTAGATATGGTCCGTGTGTGTAGGAAACACAGTTCTTTTGTTCTGAGTACACTCACGTTTCCCTCTGTATGAGAGACTCTAGAAAGCAAGAGCGTGCTTCTTGATCTAAAGCAGAGTGTGTCATGGATTTGAACTGTGCTGTGTGTTTCCCTTCAGAAACGGAGTTAAATGCCAGGGTATGTGTCTTCCGACAAGCAAGACTTCATTTCAGATATACGCAGTTAATTTTCAGCTCAAACGAAGTTACATTGTTCACGAAGCTCACACGTTTCTCGCTCTTAACTGAAAAGCATTGGATGTTACAGGACCTGTGGTTTGTATCAGTTTCAGAAACAGAGTTGAACTAGATATGGTCCGTGTGTGTAGGAAACACAGTTCTTTTGTTCTGAGCACACTCACGTTTCCCTCTGTATGAGAGACTTTAGAAAGCAAGAGCGTGCTTCTTGCTCTAAAGCAGAGTGTGTTTCATGCATGAGGACTGTGCTGTGTGTTTCCCTTCAGAAACGGTGTTAAATGTCAGGGTCTGTGACTTCCTACAAGCAAGACTTCCTTTCAGGTAAATGCAGTCACTTTTCAGCTCAAACGAAGCTTCATTGTTCACGAAGCTCACACGTTTCCCGCTCTTAACAGAAAAGCATTGGATGTTAGAGGACCTGTGGTTTGTATCAGTTTCAGAAGTAGAATTGATCTAGATATGGTCCGTGTGTGTAGGAAACACAGTTCTTTTGATTTGTGCACACTCACGTTTCCCTCTCTATGAGAGACTCTAGAAAGAAAGAGCGTGCTTCTTGCTCTAAAGCAGAGTGTGTTTCATGGATGAGAACTGTGCTGTGTGTTTCCCTTCAGGAACCGAGTTAAATGCCCGGCTCTGTGTCTTCTGACAAACAAGACTTCCTTTCAGATAAACGCAGTTAATTTTCAGCTCAAACGAAGTTACATTGTTCACGAAGCTCACATGTTTCTCGCTCTTAACTGAAAAGCATTGGATGTTAGAGGACCTGTGGTTTGTATCAGTTTCAGAAACAGAGTTGAACTAGATATGGTCCGTGTGTGTAGGAAACACACTTCTTTTTTCTGAGCACACTCACGTTTCCCTCTGTATGAAAGACTCTAGAAAGCAAGAGCGTGCTTCTTGCTCTAAAGCAGTGTGTTTCATGGATGAGAACTGTGCTGTGTGTCCCTTCAGAAACAGAGTTAAATGCCAGGGTCTGTGTCTTCCTATAAGCAAGAGTCGTTTCAGGTAAACGCAGTCAATTTTCAGCTCAAACGAAGCTACATTGTTTACGAAGCTCACACGTGTCTCGCTCTTAACTGAAAAGCATTGGATGTTAGAGGACCTGTGGTTTGTATCAGTTTTAGAAACAGAGTTGAACTAGGTATGGTCCGTGTGTGTAGGAAACACAGTTCTTTTGTGCTAGCACACTCATGTTTCCCTCTGTATGAGAAACTCTAGAAAGCAAGAGCGTGATTCTTGCTCTAAAGCAGAGTGTGTTTCATGGATGAGAACTGTGCTGTGTGTTTCCCTTAAGAAACGGAGTTAAATGCCAGGGTCTGTGTCTTCCTACAAGCAAGATTCGTTTCAGGTAAGCGCAGTCACTTTTCTGCTCAAAGGAAGCTACATTGTTCACGAAGCTAACACGTGTCTCGCTCTTAACTGAAAAGCATTGGATGTTAGAGGACCTGTGGTTTGTATCAGTTTCAGAAAGAGAGTTGAACTAGATATGGTCCGTGTGTGTAGGAAACACAGTTCTTTGTTCTGAGCACACTCACGTTTCCCTCTGTATGAGAGACTCTAGAAAGCAAGAGCGTGCTTCTTGCTCTAAAGCAGAGTATGTTTCTTGGATGAGAACTGTGCAGTGTGTTTCTCTTCCGAAACGGAGTTAAATGCCCGGCTCTGTGTCTTCCGACAAGCAAGACTCGTTTCAGATAAACGCAGGTCATTTTCAGCTAAAACGAAGTTACATTGTTCGCAAAGCTCACACGTTTCTCGCTCTTAACTGAAAAGCATTGGATGTTAGACGACCTGTGGTTTGTATCAGTTTCAGAAGCAGAGTTGAACTAGATATGGTCCGTGTGTGTAGGAAACACACTTCTTTTTTCTGAGCACACTCACGTTTCCCTTTGTATGAAAGACTCTAGAAAGCAAGAGCGTGCTTCTTGCTCTAAAGCAGAGTGTGTTTCATGGATGAGAACTGTGCTGTGTGTTTCCCTTCAGAAACGGAGTTAAATGCCTGGCTCTGTGTCTTCTGACAAGCAAGTCTTCGTTTCAGATAAACGCAGTTAATTTTCAGCTCAAACGAAGTTACATTGTTCACGAAGCTCACACTTTTCTCGCTCTTAACTGAAAAGCAATGGATGTTAGATGACTTGTGGTTTGTATCAGTTTCAGAAGCAGAGTTGAACTAGATATGGTCCGTGTGTAGGAAACACAGTTCTTTTGTTCTGCACACACTCACGTTTCCCTCTGTATGAGACACTGTAGAAAGCAAGAGCATGCTTCTTGCTCTAAAGCAGAGTGTGTTTCATGGATGAGAACAGTGCGGTGTGCTTACCTTCAGAAACGGAGTTAAATGCCAGGGTCTGTGTCTTCCTACAAGCAAGACTCGTTTCAGGTAAACGCAGTCACTTTTCAGCTCAAACGAAGCTACATTGTTCATGAAGCTCACACGTGTCTCGCTGTTAACTGAAAAGCATTGGATGTTAGAGGTCCTGTAGTTTGTATCAGTTTGAGAAACAGAGTTGATCTAGGTATGGTCCGTGTGTGTAGGAAACACAGTTCTTTTGTTCTGTGCACACTCACGTTTCCCTCTGTATGAGAGACTCTAGAAAGCAAGAGCGTGCTTCTTGCTCTAAAGCAGAGTATGTTTCTTGGATGAGAACTGTGCTGTGTGTTTCCCTTCAGAAATGGAGTTAAATGCCAGGGTCTGTGTCTTCCTACAAGCAAGACTCTTTTCAGGTAAACGCAGTCACTTTTCAGCTCAAACGAAGTTACATTGTTATCGAAGCTCACACGTTTCTCGCTCTTAACTGAAAAGCAATGGATGTTAGATGACCTGTGGTTTGTATCAGTTTCAGAAGCAGAGTTGAACTAGATATGGTCCGTGTGTAGGAAACACAGTTCTTTTGTTCTGCACACACTCACGTTTCCCTCTGTATGAGACACTGCAGAAAGCAAGAGCATGCTTCTTGCTCTAAAGCAGAGTATGTTTCATGGATGAGAACAGTGCGATGTGTTTACCTTCAGAAACGGAGTTAAATGCCAGGGTCTGTGTCTTCCTACAAGCAAGACTTAGTTTCAGGTAAATGCAGTCACTTTTCAGCTCAAACGAAGCTTCATTGTTCACGAAGGTCACACGTTTCCCGCTCTTAACTGAAAAGCATTGGATGTTAGAGGACCTGTGGTTTGTATCAGTTTCAGAAGCAGAATTGATCTAGATATGGTCCGTGTGTGTAGGAAACACAGTTCTTTTGATTTGTGCACACTCACGTTTCCCTCTCTATGAGAGACTCTAGAAAGAAAGAGCGTGCTTCTTGCTCTAAAGCAGAGTGTGTTTCATGGATGAGAACTGTGCTGTGTGTTTCCCTTCAGGAACCGAGTTAAATGCCCGGCTCTGTGTCTTCTGACAAACAAGACTTCCTTTCAGATAAACGCAGTTAATTTTCAGCTCAAACGAAGTTACATTGTTCACGAAGCTCACATGTTTCTCGCTCTTAACTGAAAAGCATTGGATGTTAGAGGACCTGTGGTTTGTATCAGTTTCAGAAACAGAGTTGAACTAGATATGGTCCGTGTGTGTAGGAAACACACTTCTTTTTTCTGAGCACACTCACGTTTCCCTCTGTATGAAAGACTCTAGAAAGCAAGAGCGTGCTTCTTGCTCTAAAGCAGTGTGTTTCATGGATGAGAACTGTGCTGTGTGTCCCTTCAGAAACAGAGTTAAATGCCAGGGTCTGTGTCTTCCTATAAGCAAGACTCGTTTCAGGTAAACGCAGTCAATTTTCAGCTCAAACGAAGCTACATTGTTTACGAAGCTCACACGTGTCTCGCTCTTAACTGAAAAGCATTGGATGTTAGAGGACCTGTGGTTTGTATCAGTTTCAGAAACAGAGTTGAACTAGGTATGGTCCGTGTGTGTAGGAAACACAGTTCTTTTGTGCTAGCACACTCATGTTTCCCTCTGTATGAGAAACTCTAGAAAGCAAGAGCGTGAATCTTGCTCTAAAGCAGAGTGTGTTTCATGGATGAGAACTGTGCTGTGTGTTTCCCTTAAGAAACGGAGTTAAATGCCAGGGTCTGTGTCTTCCTACAAGCAAGATTCGTTTCAGGTAAGCGCAGTCACTTTTCTGCTCAAAGGAAGCTACATTGTTCACGAAGCTAACACGTGTCTCGCTCTTAACTGAAAAGCATTGGATGTTAGAGGACCTGTGGTTTGTATCAGTTTCAGAAAGAGAGTTGAACTAGATATGGTCCGTGTGTGTAGGAAACACAGTTCTTTGTTCTGAGCACACTCACGTTTCCCTCTGTATGAGAGACTCTAGAAAGCAAGAGCGTGCTTCTTGCTCTAAAGCAGAGTATGTTTCTTGGATGAGAACTGTGCAGTGTGTTTCTCTTCCGAAACGGAGTTAAATGCCCGGCTCTGTGTCTTCCGACAA
Source organism: Onychomys leucogaster (assembly GCA_949786385.1). Classification (NCBI taxonomy): domain Eukaryota; kingdom Metazoa; phylum Chordata; class Mammalia; order Rodentia; family Cricetidae; genus Onychomys; species Onychomys leucogaster. The sequence continues at coordinate 151,730 of CATKUP010000114.1, read as the reverse complement.
GCAAGACTCGTTTCAGATAAACGCAGGTCATTTTCAGCTAAAACGAAGTTACATTGTTCGCAAAGCTCACACGTTTCTCGCTCTTAACTGAAAAGCATTGGATGTTAGACGACCTGTGGTTTGTATCAGTTTCAGAAGCAGAGTTGAACTAGATATGGTCCGTGTGTGTAGGAAACACACTTCTTTTTTCTGAGCACACTCACGTTTCCCTCTGTATGAAAGACTCTAGAAAGCAAGAGCGTGCTTCTTACTCTAAAGCAGAGTGTGTTTCATGGATGAGAACTGTGCTGTGTGTTTCCCTTCAGAAACGGAGTTAAATGCCTGGCTCTGTGTCTTCTGACAAGCAAGTCTTCGTTTCAGATAAACGCAGTTAATTTTCAGCTCAAACGAAGTTACATTGTTCACGAAGCTCACACTTTTCTCGCTCTTAACTGAAAAGCAATGGATGTTAGATGACTTGTGGTTTGTATCAGTTTCAGAAGCAGAGTTGAACTAGATATGGTCCGTGTGTAGGAAACACAGTTCTTTTGTTCTGCACACACTCACGTTTCCCTCTGTATGAGACACTGTAGAAAGCAAGAGCATGCTTCTTGCTCTAAAGCAGAGTGTGTTTCATGGATGAGAACAGTGCGGTGTGCTTACCTTCAGAAACGGAGTTAAATGCCAGGGTCTGTGTCTTCCTACAAGCAAGACTCGTTTCAGGTAAACGCAGTCACTTTTCAGCTCAAACGAAGCTACATTGTTCATGAAGCTCACACGTGTCTCGCTGTTAACTGAAAAGCATTGGATGTTAGAGGTCCTGTAGTTTGTATCAGTTTGAGAAACAGAGTTGATCTAGGTATGGTCCGTGTGTGTAGGAAACACAGTTCTTTTGTTCTGTGCACACTCACGTTTCCCTCTGTATGAGAGACTCTAGAAAGCAAGAGCGTGCTTCTTGCTCTAAAGCAGAGTATGTTTCTTGGATGAGAACTGTGCTGTGTGTTTCCCTTCAGAAATGGAGTTAAATGCCAGGGTCTGTGTCTTCCTACAAGCAAGACTCTTTTCAGGTAAACGCAGTCACTTTTCAGCTCAAACGAAGTTACATTGTTATCGAAGCTCACACGTTTCTCGCTCTTAACTGAAAAGCAATGGATGTTAGATGACCTGTGGTTTGTATCAGTTTCAGAAGCAGAGTTGAACTAGATATGGTCCGTGTGTAGGAAACACAGTTCTTTTGTTCTGCACAGACTCACGTTTCCCTCTGTATGAGACACTGCAGAAAGCAAGAGCATGCTTCTTGCTCTAAAGCAGAGTATGTTTCATGGATGAGAACAGTGCGATGTGTTTACCTTCAGAAACGGAGTTAAATGCCAGGGTCTGTGTCTTCCTACAAGCAAGACTTCGTTTCAGGTAAATGCAGTCACTTTTCAGCTCAAACGAAGCTTCATTGTTCACGAAGGTCACACGTTTCCCGCTCTTAACTGAAAAGCATTGGATGTTAGAGGACCTGTGGTTTGTATCAGTTTCAGAAGCAGAATTGATCTAGATATGGTCCGTGTGTGTAGGAAACACAGTTCTTTTGATTTGTGCACACTCACGTTTCCCTCTCTATGAGAGACTCTAGAAAGAAAGAGCGTGCTTCTTGCTCTAAAGCAGAGTGTGTTTCATGGATGAGAACTGTGCTGTGTGTTTCCCTTCAGGAACCGAGTTAAATGCCCGGCTCTGTGTCTTCTGACAAACAAGACTTCCTTTCAGATAAACGCAGTTAATTTTCAGCTCAAACGAAGTTACATTGTTCACGAAGCTCACATGTTTCTCGCTCTTAACTGAAAAGCATTGGATGTTAGAGGACCTGTGGTTTGTATCAGTTTCAGAAACAGAGTTGAACTAGATATGGTCCGTGTGTGTAGGAAACACACTTCTTTTTTCTGAGCACACTCACGTTTCCCTCTGTATGAAAGACTCTAGAAAGCAAGAGCGTGCTTCTTGCTCTAAAGCAGTGTGTTTCATGGATGAGAACTGTGCTGTGTGTCCCTTCAGAAACAGAGTTAAATGCCAGGGTCTGTGTCTTCCTATAAGCAAGACTCGTTTCAGGTAAACGCAGTCAATTTTCAGCTCAAACGAAGCTACATTGTTTACGAAGCTCACACGTGTCTCGCTCTTAACTGAAAAGCATTGGATGTTAGAGGACCTGTGGTTTGTATCAGTTTCAGAAACAGAGTTGAACTAGGTATGGTCCGTGTGTGTAGGAAACACAGTTCTTTTGTGCTAGCACACTCATGTTTCCCTCTGTATGAGAAACTCTAGAAAGCAAGAGCGTGAATCTTGCTCTAAAGCAGAGTGTGTTTCATGGATGAGAACTGTGCTGTGTGTTTCCCTTAAGAAACGGAGTTAAATGCCAGGGTCTGTGTCTTCCTACAAGCAAGATTCGTTTCAGGTAAGCGCAGTCACTTTTCTGCTCAAAGAAAGCTACATTGTTCACGAAGCTAACACGTGTCTCGCTCTTAACTGAAAAGCATTGGATGTTAGAGGACCTGTGGTTTGTATCAGTTTCAGAAAGAGAGTTGAACTAGATATGGTCCGTGTGTGTAGGAAACACAGTTCTTTGTTCTGAGCACACTCACGTTTCCCTCTGTATGAGAGACTCTAGAAAGCAAGAGCGTGCTTATTGCTCTAAAGCAGAGTATGTTTCTTGGATGAGAACTGTGCTGTGTGTTTCCCTTCAGAAACGGAGTTAAATGCCTGGCTCTGTGTCTTCCGACAAGAAAGACTTCGTTTCAGGTAAACGCAGTCACTTTTCAGCTCAAACAAAGCTACATTGTTCATGTAGCTCACACATGTCTCGCTCTTAACTGAAAAGCATTGGATTTTAGAAGACCTGTGGTTTGTATCAGTTTCAGAAGCAGAGTTGATCTAGATGTGGTCCTTGTGTGTAGGAAACACAGTTCTTTTGTTCTGTGCACACTCACGATTCCCTCTGTATGAGAGACTCTAGAAAGCAAGAGCGTACTTCTTGCTCCAAAGCAGAGTGTGTTTCATGGATGAGGACTGTGCTGTGTGTTTCCCTTCAGAAACGGAGTTAAATGCCTGGCTCTGTGTCTTCTGACAAGCAAGACTTCGTTTCAGATAAACGCAGTTAATGTTCAGCTCAAACGAAGTTACATTGTTATCGAAGCTCACACGTTTCTCGCTCTTAACTGAAAAGCAATGGATGTCAGATGACCTGTGGTTTGTATCAGTTTCAGAAGCAGAGTTGAACTAGATATGGTCCGTGTGTAGGAAACACAGTTCTTTTGTTCTGCACACACTCACGTTTCCCTCTGTATGAGACACTGCAGAAAGCAAGAGCATGCTTCTTGCTCTAAAGCAGAGTGTGTTTCATGGATGAGAACAGTGCGGTGTGTTTACCTTCAGAAACGGAGTTAAATGCCAGGGTCTGTGTCTTCCTACAAGCAAGACTCGTTTCAGGTAAACGCAGTCACTTTTCAGCTCAAACGAAGCTACATTGTTCATGAAGCTCACACGTGTCTCGCTCTTAACTGAAAAGCATTGGATGTAAGAGGACCTGTGGTTTGTATCAGTTTCAGAAGCAGAGTTGATCTAGATATGGTCCGTGTGTTTAGGAAACACAGTTCTTTTGTTCTGAGCACACTCACGTTTCCCTCTGTATGAGAGAGTCTAGAAAGCAAGAGCGTGCTTCTTGCTCTAAAGCAGAGTGTGTTTCATGGATGAGAACTGTGCTGTGTGTTTCCCTTCAAAAACGGAGTTAAATGCCCTGATCTGTGTCTTCTGACAAGCAAGTCTTCGTTTCAGATAAACGCAGTTAATTTTCAGCTCAAACGAAGTTACATTGTTCACGAAGCTCACACTTTTCTCGCTCTTAACTGAAAAGCAATGGATGTTAGATGACTTGTGGTTTGTATCAGTTTCAGAAGCAGAGTTGAACTAGATATGGTCCGTGTGTAGGAAACACAGTTCTTTTGTTCCGCACACACTCACGTTTCCCTCTGTATGAGACACTGTAGAAAGCAAGAGCATGCTTCTTGCTCTAAAGCAGAGTGTGTTTCATGGATGAGAACAGTGCGGTGTGTTTACCTTCAGAAACGGATTTAAATGCCAGGGTCTGTGTCTTCCTACAAGCAAGACTCGTTTCAGGTAAACGCAGTCACTTTTCAGCTCAAACGAAGCTACATTGTTCATGAAGCTCACACGTGTCTCGCTCTTAACTGAAAAGCATTGGATGTTAGAGGTCCTGTGGTTTGTATCAGTTTGAGAAACAGAGTTGATCTAGGTATGGTCCGTGTGTGTAGGAAACACAGTTCTTTTGTTCTGTGCACACTCACGTTTCCCTCTGTATGAGAGACTCTAGAAAGCAAGAGCGTGCTTCTTGCTCTAAAGCAGAGTATGTTTCTTGGATGAGAACTGTGCAGTGTGTTTCCCTTCCGAAACGGTGTTAAATGCCCGGCTCTGTGTCTTCCGACAAGCAAGACTCGTTTCAGATAAACGCAGGTCATTTTCAGCTAAAACGAAGTTACATTGTTTGCGAAGCTCACACGTTTCTCGCTCTTAACTGAAAAGCATTGGATGTTAGAGGACCTGTGGTTTGTATCACTTTCAGAAACAGAGTTGAACTAGGTATGGTCCGTGTGTGTAGGAAACACAGTTCTTTTGTGCTAGCACACTCATGTTTCCCTCTGTATGAGAAACTCTAGAAAGCAAGAGCGTGATTCTTGCTCTAAAGCAGAGTGTGTTTCATGGATGAGAACTGTGCTGTGTGTTTAACTTAAGATACGGAGTTAAATGCCAGGGTCTGTGTCTTCCTACAAGCAAGACTCGTTTCAGGTAAGCGCAGTCACTTTTCTGCTCAAAGGAAGCTACATTGTTCACGAAGCTCACACGTGTCTCGCTCTTAACTAAAAATCAATAGATGTTAGAGGACCTGTGGTTTGTATCAGTTTCAGAAAGAGAGTTGAACTAGATATGGTCCGTAGTGTAGGAAACACAGTTCTTTTGTTCTGAGCACACTCACGTTTCCCTCTGTATGAGAGACTCTAGAAAGCAAGAGCGTGCTTATTGCTCTAAAGCAGAGTGTGTTTCATGGATGAGGACTGTGCTGTGTGTTTCCCTTCAGAAATGGTGTTAAATGCCAGGGTCTGTGTCTTCCTACAAGCAAGACTTCGTTTCAGGTAAACGCAGTCACTTTTCAGCTCAAACGAAGCTACATTGTTCACGAAGCTCACACGTGTCTTGCTCTTAAATGAAAAGCATTGGATGTTAGAGGACCTGGGGTTTGTATCAGTTTCAGAAACAGAGTTGAACTAGATAGGGACCGTGTGTGTAGGAAACACAGTTCTTTTGTTCTGAGCACACTCACGTTTCCCTCTGTATGAGAGACTCAGGAAAGCAAGAGCGTGCTTATTGCTCTAAAGCACAGTTTTTTACATGGAAGAGGACTGTGCTGTGTGTTTCCCTTCAGAAACGGAGTTAAATGCCAGGGTCTGTGTCTTTCTACAAGCAAGACTCTTTTCAGGTAAAGGCAGTCACTTTTCAGCTCAAACGAAGCTACATTGTTCACGAAGCTCACACGTTTCTCGCTCTTAACTGAAAAGCATTGGATGTTAGAGGTCCTGTGGTTTGTATCAGTTGCAGAAACAGAGTTCAACTATATATGGTCCCTGTGTGTAGGAAACACAGTTCTTTTGTTCTCAGCAAACTCACGTTTCCCTCTGTATGAGAGATTCTAGAAAGCAAGAGCGTGCTTCTTGCTCTAAAGCAGAGTGTGTTTCATGGATGAGAACTGTGCTGTGTGTTTCCCTTCAGAAACGGAGTTAAATGCCCGGCTCTGTGTCTTCCGACAAGCAAGACTTCGTTTCAGATAAACGCAGTTAATTTTCAGCTCAAACGAAGTTACATTGTTCATGAAGCTCACACGTTTCTCGCTCTTAACTGAAAAACATTGGATGTTAGAGGACCTGTGGTTTGTATCAGTTTCAGAAGCAGAGTTGAACTAGATATGGTCCGTGTGTGTAGGAAACACAGTTCTTTTGTTCTGAGTACACTCACGTTTCCCTCTGTATGAGAGACTCTAGAAAGCAAGAGCGTGCTTCTTGATCTAAAGCAGAGTGTGTCATGGATTTGAACTGTGCTGTGTGTTTCCCTTCAGAAACGGAGTTAAATGCCAGGGTATGTGTCTTCCGACAAGCAAGACTTCATTTCAGATATACGCAGTTAATTTTCAGCTCAAACGAAGTTACATTGTTCACGAAGCTCACACGATTCTCGCTCTTAACTGAAAAGCATTGGATGTTAGAGGACCTGTGGTTTGTATCAGTCTCAGAAACAGAGTTGAACTAGATATGGTCCATGTGTGTAGGAAACACAGTTCTTTTGTTCTGAGCACACTCACGTTTCCCTCTGTATGAGAGACTCTAGAAAGCAAGAGCGTGCTTCTTGCTCTAAAGCAGAGTGTGTTTCATGGATGAGAACTGTGCTGTGTGTTTCCCTTCAGAAACGGAGTTAAATGCCCGGCTCTGTGTCTTCCGACAAGCAAGACTTCGTTTCAGATAAACGCAGTTAATTTTCAGCTCAAACGAAGTTACATTGTTCATGAAGCTCACACGTTTCTCGCTCTTAACTGAAAAACATTGGATGTTAGAGGACCTGTGGTTTGTATCAGTTTCAGAAGCAGAGTTGAACTAGATATGGTCCGTGTGTGTAGGAAACACAGTTCTTTTGTTCTGAGTACACTCACGTTTCCCTCTGTATGAGAGACTCTAGAAAGCAAGAGCGTGCTTCTTGATCTAAAGCAGAGTGTGTCATGGATTTGAACTGTGCTGTGTGTTTCCCTTCAGAAACGGAGTTAAATGCCAGGGTATGTGTCTTCCGACAAGCAAGACTTCATTTCAGATATACGCAGTTAATTTTCAGCTCAAACGAAGTTACATTGTTCACGAAGCTCACACGTTTCTCGCTCTTAACTGAAAAGCATTGGATGTTACAGGACCTGTGGTTTGTATCAGTTTCAGAAACAGAGTTGAACTAGATATGGTCCGTGTGTGTAGGAAACACAGTTCTTTTGTTCTGAGCACACTCACGTTTCCCTCTGTATGAGAGACTCTAGAAAGCAAGAGCGTGCTTCTTGCTCTAAAGCAGAGTGTGTTTCATGCATGAGGACTGTGCTGTGTGTTTCCCTTCAGAAACGGTGTTAAATGTCAGGGTCTGTGTCTTCCTACAAGCAAGACTTCGTTTCAGGTAAATGCAGTCACTTTTCAGCTCAAACGAAGCTTCATTGTTCACGAAGCTCACACGTTTCCCGCTCTTAACAGAAAAGCATTGGATGTTAGAGGACCTGTGGTTTGTATCAGTTTCAGAAGTAGAATTGATCTAGATATGGTCCGTGTGTGTAGGAAACACAGTTCTTTTGATTTGTGCACACTCACGTTTCCCTCTCTATGAGAGACTCTAGAAAGAAAGAGCGTGCTTCTTGCTCTAAAGCAGAGTGTGTTTCATGGATGAGAACTGTGCTGTGTGTTTCCCTTCAGGAACCGAGTTAAATGCCCGGCTCTGTGTCTTCTGACAAACAAGACTTCCTTTCAGATAAACGCAGTTAATTTTCAGCTCAAACGAAGTTACATTGTTCACGAAGCTCACATGTTTCTCGCTCTTAACTGAAAAGCATTGGATGTTAGAGGACCTGTGGTTTGTATCAGTTTCAGAAACAGAGTTGAACTAGATATGGTCCGTGTGTGTAGGAAACACACTTCTTTTTTCTGAGCACACTCACGTTTCCCTCTGTATGAAAGACTCTAGAAAGCAAGAGCGTGCTTCTTGCTCTAAAGCAGTGTGTTTCATGGATGAGAACTGTGCTGTGTGTCCCTTCAGAAACAGAGTTAAATGCCAGGGTCTGTGTCTTCCTATAAGCAAGACTCGTTTCAGGTAAACGCAGTCAATTTTCAGCTCAAACGAAGCTACATTGTTTACGAAGCTCACACGTGTCTCGCTCTTAACTGAAAAGCATTGGATGTTAGAGGACCTGTGGTTTGTATCAGTTTTAGAAACAGAGTTGAACTAGGTATGGTCCGTGTGTGTAGGAAACACAGTTCTTTTGTGCTAGCACACTCATGTTTCCCTCTGTATGAGAAACTCTAGAAAGCAAGAGCGTGATTCTTGCTCTAAAGCAGAGTGTGTTTCATGGATGAGAACTGTGCTGTGTGTTTCCCTTAAGAAACGGAGTTAAATGCCAGGGTCTGTGTCTTCCTACAAGCAAGATTCGTTTCAGGTAAGCGCAGTCACTTTTCTGCTCAAAGGAAGCTACATTGTTCACGAAGCTAACACGTGTCTCGCTCTTAACTGAAAAGCATTGGATGTTAGAGGACCTGTGGTTTGTATCAGTTTCAGAAAGAGAGTTGAACTAGATATGGTCCGTGTGTGTAGGAAACACAGTTCTTTGTTCTGAGCACACTCACGTTTCCCTCTGTATGAGAGACTCTAGAAAGCAAGAGCGTGCTTCTTGCTCTAAAGCAGAGTATGTTTCTTGGATGAGAACTGTGCAGTGTGTTTCTCTTCCGAAACGGAGTTAAATGCCCGGCTCTGTGTCTTCCGACAAGCAAGACTCGTTTCAGATAAACGCAGGTCATTTTCAGCTAAAACGAAGTTACATTGTTCGCAAAGCTCACACGTTTCTCGCTCTTAACTGAAAAGCATTGGATGTTAGACGACCTGTGGTTTGTATCAGTTTCAGAAGCAGAGTTGAACTAGATATGGTCCGTGTGTGTAGGAAACACACTTCTTTTTTCTGAGCACACTCACGTTTCCCTCTGTATGAAAGACTCTAGAAAGCAAGAGCGTGCTTCTTGCTCTAAAGCAGAGTGTGTTTCATGGATGAGAACTGTGCTGTGTGTTTCCCTTCAGAAACGGAGTTAAATGCCTGGCTCTGTGTCTTCTGACAAGCAAGTCTTCGTTTCAGATAAACGCAGTTAATTTTTAGCTCAAACGAAGTTACATTGTTCACGAAGCTCACACTTTTCTCGCTCTTAACTGAAAAGCAATGGATGTTAGATGACTTGTGGTTTGTATCAGTTTCAGAAGCAGAGTTGAACTAGATATGGTCCGTGTGTAGGAAACACAGTTCTTTTGTTCTGCACACACTCACGTTTCCCTCTGTATGAGACACTGTAGAAAGCAAGAGCATGCTTCTTGCTCTAAAGCAGAGTGTGTTTCATGGATGAGAACAGTGCGGTGTGCTTACCTTCAGAAACGGAGTTAAATGCCAGGGTCTGTGTCTTCCTACAAGCAAGACTCGTTTCAGGTAAACGCAGTCACTTTTCAGCTCAAACGAAGCTACATTGTTCATGAAGCTCACACGTGTCTCGCTGTTAACTGAAAAGCATTGGATGTTAGAGGTCCTGTAGTTTGTATCAGTTTGAGAAACAGAGTTGATCTAGGTATGGTCCGTGTGTGTAGGAAACACAGTTCTTTTGTTCTGTGCACACTCACGTTTCCCTCTGTATGAGAGACTCTAGAAAGCAAGAGCGTGCTTCTTGCTCTAAAGCAGAGTATGTTTCTTGGATGAGAACTGTGCAGTGTGTTTCCCTTCCGAAACGGTGTTAAATGCCCGGCTCTGTGTCTTCCGACAAGCAAGACTCGTTTCAGATAAACGCAGGTCATTTTCAGCTAAAACGAAGTTACATTGTTTGCGAAGCTCACACGTTTCTCGCTCTTAACTGAAAAGCATTGGATGTTAGAGGACCTGTGGTTTGTATCACTTTCAGAAACAGAGTTGAACTAGGTATGGTCCGTGTGTGTAGGAAACACAGTTCTTTTGTGCTAGCACACTCATGTTTCCCTCTGTATGAGAAACTCTAGAAAGCAAGAGCGTGATTCTTGCTCTAAAGCAGAGTGTGTTTCATGGATGAGAACTGTGCTGTGTGTTTAACTTAAGATACGGAGTTAAATGCCAGGGTCTGTGTCTTCCTACAAGCAAGACTCGTTTCAGGTAAGCGCAGTCACTTTTCTGCTCAAAGGAAGCTACATTGTTCACGAAGCTCACACGTGTCTCGCTCTTAACTAAAAAGCAATAGATGTTAGAGGACCTGTGGTTTGTATCAGTTTCAGAAACAGAGTTGAACTAGATATGGTCCGTGTGTGTAGGAAACACAGTTCTTTTGTTCTGAGCACACTCACGTTTCCCTCTGTATGAGAGACTCTAGAAAGCAAGAGCGTGCTTATTGCTCTAAAGCAGAGTGTGTTTCATGGATGAGGACTGTGCTGTGTGTTTCCCTTCAGAAATGGTGTTAAATGCCAGGGTCTGTGTCTTCCTACAAGCAAGACTTCGTTTCAGGTAAACGCAGTCACTTTTCAGCTCAAACGAAGCTACATTGTTCACGAAGCTCACACGTGTCTTGCTCTTAAATGAAAAGCATTGGATGTTAGAGGACCTGGGGTTTGTATCAGTTTCAGAAACAGAGTTGAACTAGATAGGGACCGTGTGTGTAGGAAACACAGTTCTTTTGTTCTGAGCACACTCACGTTTCCCTCTGTATGAGAGACTCAGGAAAGCAAGAGCGTGCTTATTGCTCTAAAGCACAGTTTTTTACATGGAAGAGGACTGTGCTGTGTGTTTCCCTTCAGAAACGGAGTTAAATGCCAGGGTCTGTGTCTTCCTACAAGCAAGACTCTTTTCAGATAAACGCAGTCACTTTTCAGCTCAAACGAAGCTACATTGTTCACGAAGCTCACACGTTTCTCGCTCTTAACTGAAAAGCATTGGATGTTAGAGGTCCTGTGGTTTGTATCAGTTGCAGAAACAGAGTTCAACTATATATGGTCCCTGTGTGTAGGAAACACAGTTCTTTTGTTCTCAGCAAACTCACGTTTCCCTCTGTATGAGAGATTCTAGAAAGCAAGAGCGTGCTTCTTGCTCTAAAGCAGAGTGTGTTTCATGGATGAGAACTGTGCTGTGTGTTTCCCTTCAGAAACGGAGTTAAATGCCCGGCTCTGTGTCTTCCGACAAGCAAGACTTCGTTTCAGATAAACGCAGTTAATTTTCAGCTCAAACGAAGTTACATTGTTCATGAAGCTCACACGTTTCTCGCTCTTAACTGAAAAACATTGGATGTTAGAGGACCTGTGGTTTGTATCAGTTTCAGAAGCAGAGTTGAACTAGATATGGTCCGTGTGTGTAGGAAACACAGTTCTTTTGTTCTGGGCACACTCACGTTTCCCTCTGTATGAGAGACTCTAGAAAGCAAGAGCGTGCTTCTTGCTCTAAAGCAGAGTGTGTTTCATGGATGAGAACTGTGCTGTGTGTTTCCCTTCAGAAACGGAGTTAAATGCCCGGCTCTGTGTCTTCCGACAAGCAAGACTTCGTTTCAGATAAACGCAGTTAATTTTCAGCTCAAACGAAGTTACATTGTTCATGAAGCTCACACGTTTCTCGCTCTTAACTGAAAAACATTGGATGTTAGAGGACCTGTGGTTTGTATCAGTTTCAGAAGCAGAGTTGAACTAGATATGGTCCGTGTGTGTAGGAAACACAGTTCTTTTGTTCTGAGTAAACTCACGTTTCCCTCTGTATGAGAGACTCTAGAAAGCAAGAGCGTGCTTCTTGATCTAAAGCAGAGTGTGTCATGGATTTGAACTGTGCTGTGTGTTTCCCTTCAGAAACGGAGTTAAATGTCAGGGTCTGTGTCTTCCTACAAGCAAGACTTCATTTCAGATATACGCAGTTAATTTTCAGCTCAAACGAAGTTACATTGTTCACGAAGCTCACACGTTTCCCGCTCTTAACTGAAAAGCATTGGATGTTAGAGGACCTGTGGTTTGTATCAGTTTCAGAAAGAGAGTTGAACTAGATATGGTCCGTGTGTGTAGGAAACACAGTTCTTTGTTCTGAGCACACTCACGTTTCCCTCTGTATGAGAGACTCTAGAAAGCAAGAGCGTGCTTATTGCTCTAAAGCAGAGTATGTTTCTTGGATGAGAACTGTGCAGTGTGTTTCTCTTCCGAAACGGAGTTAAATGCCCGGCTCTGTGTCTTCCGACAAGCAAGACTCGTTTCAGATAAACGCAGGTCATTTTCAGCTAAAACGAAGTTACATTGTTCGCGAAGCTCACACGTTTCTCCCTCTTAACTGAAAAGCATTGGATGTTAGAAGACCTGTGGTTTGTATCAGTTTCAGAAGCAGAGTTGATCTAGATGTGGTCCTTGTGTGTAGGAAACACAGTTCTTTTGTTCTGTGCACACTCACGATTCCCTCTGTATGAGAGACTCTAGAAAGCAAGAGCGTACTTCTTGCTCCAAAGCAGAGTGTGTTTCATGGATGAGGACTGTGCTGTGTGTTTCCCTTCAGAAACGGAGTTAAATGCCTGGCTCTGTGTCTTCCGACAAGCAAGACTTCGTTTCAGATAAACGCAGTTAATGTTCAGCTCAAACGAAGTTACATTGTTATCGAAGCTCACATGTTTCTCGCTCTTAACTGAAAAGCAATGGATGTTAGATGACCTGTGGTTTGTATCAGTTTCAGAAGCAGAGTTGAACTAGATATGGTCCGTGTGTAGGAAACACAGTTCTTTTGTTCTGCACACACTCACGTTTCCCTCTGTATGAGACACTGCAGAAAGCAAGAGCATGCTTCTTGCTCTAAAGCAGAGTGTGTTTCATGGATGAGAACAGTGCGGTGTGTTTACCTTCAGAAACGGAGTTAAATGCCAGGGTCTGTGTCTTCCTACAAGCAAGACTCGTTTCAGGAAAACGCAGTCACTTTTCAGCTCAAACGAAGCTACATTGTTCATGAAGCTCACACTTGTCTCGCTCTTAACTGAAAAGCATTGGATGTAAGAGGACCTGTGGTTTGTATCAGTTTCAGAAGCAGAGTTGATCTAGATATGGTCCGTGTGTTTAGGAAACACAGTTCTTTTGTTCTGAGCACACTCACGTTTCCCTCTGTATGAGAGAGTCAAGAAAGCAACAGCGTGCTTCTTGCTCTAAAGCAGAGTGTGTTTCATGGATGAGAACTGTGCTGTGTGTTTCCCTTCAGAAACGGAGTTAAATGCCCTGATCTGTGTCTTCTGACAAGCAAGTCTTCGTTTCAGATAAACGCAGTTAATTTTCAGCTCAAACGAAGTTACATTGTTCACGAAGCTCACACTTTTCTCGCTCTTAACTGAAAAGCAATGGATGTTAGATGACTTGTGGTTTGTATCAGTTTCAGAAGCAGAGTTGAACTAGATATGGTCCGTGTGTAGGAAACACAGTTCTTTTGTTCTGCACACACTCACGTTTCCCTCTGTATGAGACACTGTAGAAAGCAAGAGCATGCTTCTTGCTCTAAAGCAGAGTGTGTTTCATGGATGAGAACAGTGCGGTGTGTTTACCTTCAGAAACGGAGTTAAATGCCAGGGTCTGTGTCTTCCTACAAGCAAGACTCGTTTCAGGTAAACGCAGTCACTTTTCAGCCCAAACGAAGCTACATTGTTCATGAAGCTCACACGTGTCTCGCTCTTAACTGAAAAGCATTGGATGTTAGAGGTCCTGTGGTTTGTATCAGTTTGAGAAACAGAGTTGATCTAGGTATGGTCCGTGTGTGTAGGAAACACTGTTCTTTTGTTCTGTGCACACTCACGTTTCCCTCTGTATGAGAGACTCTAGAAAGCAAGAGCGTGCTTCTTGCTCTAAAGCAGAGTATGTTTCTTGGATGAGGACTGTGCTGTGTGTTTCCCTTCCGAAACGGTGTTAAATGCTCGGCTCTGTTTCTTCCGACAAGCAAGACTCGTTTCAGATAAACGAAGGTCATTTTCAGCTAAAACGAAGTTACATTGTTTGCGAAGCTCACACGTTTCTCGCTCTTAACTGAAAAGCATTGGATGTTAGAGGACCTGTGGTTTGTATCACTTTCAGAAACAGAGTTGAACTAGGTATGGTCCGTGTGTGTAGGAAACACAGTTCTTTTGTGCTAGCACACTCATGTTTCCCAATGTATGAGAAACTCTAGAAAGCAAGAGCGTGCTTCTTGATCTAAAGCAGAGTGTGTCATGGATTTGAACTGTGCTGTGTGTTTCCCTTCAGAAACGGAGTTAAATGCCCGGCTCTGTGTCTTCCGACAAGCAAGACTTCATTTCAGATATACGCAGTTAATTTTCAGCTCAAACGAAGTTACATTGTTCACGAAGCTCACACGTTTCTCGCTCTTAACTGAAAAGCATTGGATGTTAGAGGACCTGTGGTTTGTATCAGTCTCAGGAACAGAGTTGAACTAGATATGGTCCGTGTGTGTAGGAAACACAGTTCTTTTGTTCTGAGCACACTCACGTTTCCCTCTGTATGAGAGACTCTAGAAAGCAAGAGCGTGCTTCTTGCTCTAAAGCAGAGTGTGTTTCATGCATGAGGACTGTGCTGTGTGTTTCCCTTCAGAAACGGTGTTAAATGTCAGGGTCTGTGTCTTCCTACAAGCAAGACTTCGTTTCAGGTAAATGCAGTCACTTTTCAGCTCAAACGAAGCTTCATTGTTCATGAAGCTCACACGTTTCCCGCTCTTAACTGAAAAGCATTGGATGTTAGAGGACCTGTGGTTTGTATCAGTTTCAGAAGCAGAATTGATCTAGATATGGTCCGTGTGTGTAGGAAACACAGTTCTTTTGATTTGTGCACACTCACGTTTCCCTCTCTATGAGAGACTCTAGAAAGAAAGAGCGTGCTTCTTGCTATAAAGCAGAGTGTGTTTCATGGATGAGAACTGTGCTGTGTGGTTCCCTTCAGGAACCGAGTTAAATGCCCGGCTCTGTGTCTTCTGACAAACAAGACTTCCTTTCAGATAAACGCAGTTAATTTTCAGCTCAAACGAAGTTACATTGTTCACGAAGCTCACATGTTTCTCGCTCTTAACTGAAAAGCATTGGATGTTAGAGGACCTGTGGTTTGTATCAGTTTCAGAAACAGAGTTGAACTAGATATGGTCCGTGTGTGTAGGAAACACACTTCTTTTTTCTGAGCACACTCACGTTTCCCTCTGTATGAAAGACTCTAGAAAGCAAGAGCGTGCTTCTTGCTCTAAAGCAGTGTGTTTCATGGATGAGAACTGTGCTGTGTGTACCTTCAGAAACAGAGTTAAATGCCAGGGTCTGTGTCTTCCTATAAGCAAGACTCGTTTCAGGTAAACGCAGGTCATTTTCAGCTAAAACGAAGTTACATTGTTTGCGAAGCTCACACATTTCTAGCTCTTAACTGAAAAGCATTGGATGTTAGAGGACCTGTGGTTTGTATCACTTTCAGAAACAGAGTTGAACTAGGTATGGTCCGTGTGTGTAGGAAACACAGTTCTTTTGTGCTAGCACACTCATGTTTCCCTCTGTATGAGAAACTCTAGAAAGCAAGAGCGTGATTCTTGCTCTAAAGCAGAGTGTGTTTCATGGATGAGAACTGTGCTGTGTGTTTAACTTAAGATACGGAGTTAAATGCCAGGGTCTGTGTCTTCCTACAAGCAAGACTCGTTTCAGGTAAGCGCAGTCACTTTTCTGCTCAAAGGAAGCTACATTGTTCACGAAGCTCACACGTGTCTCGCTCTTAACTAAAAAGCAATAGATGTTAGAGGACCTGTGGTTTGTATCAGTTTCAGAAAGAGAGTTGAACTAGATATGGTCCGTGTGTGTAGCAAACACAGTTCTTTTGTTCTGAGCACACTCACGTTTCCCTCTGTATGAGAGACTCTAGAAAGCAAGAGCGTGCTTATTGCTCTAAAGCAGAGTGTGTTTCATGGATGAGGACTGTGCTGTGTGTTTCCCTTCAGAAATGGTGTTAAATGCCAGGGTCTGTGTCTTCCTACAAGCAAGACTCGTTTCAGGTAAACACAGTCAATTTTCAGCTCAAACGAAGCTTCATTGTTCACGAAGCTCACACGTTTCCCGCTCTTAACTGAAAAGCATTGGATGTTAGAGGTCCTGTGGTTTGTATCAGTTTCAGAAGCAGAGTTGATCTAGTTATGGTCTGTGTGTGTAGGAAACACAGTTCTTTTGTTCTGTGCACACTCACGTTTCCCTCTGTATGAGAGACTCTAGAAAGCAAGAGCGTGCTTCTTGCTCTAAAGCAGAGTGAGTTTCATGGATGAGAACTGTGCTGTGGGTTTCCCTTCAGGAACCGAGTTAAATGCCCGGCTCTGTGTCTTCCGACAAACAAGACTTCCTTTCAGATAAACGCAGTTAATTTTCAGCTCAAAGGAAGTTACATTGTTCACGAAGCTCACACGTTTCTCGCTCTTAACTGAAAAGCATTGGATGTTAGACGACCTGTGATTTGTATCAGTTTCAGAAGCAGAGTTGAACTAGATATGGTCCGTGTGTGTAGGAAACACACTTCTTTTTTCTGAGCACACTCACGTTTCCCTCTGTATGAGAGACTCTAGAAAGCAAGAGCGTACTTCTTGCTCCAAAGCAGAGTGTGTTTCATGGATGAGGACTGTGCTGTGTGTTTCCCTTCAGAAACGGAGTTAAATGCCTGGCTCTGTGTCTTCCGACAAGCAAGACTTCGTTTCAGATAAACGCAGTTAATGTTCAGCTCAAACGAAGTTACATTGTTATCGAAGCTCACACGTTTCTCGCTCTTAACTGAAAAGCAATGGATGTTAGATGACCTGTGGTTTGTATCAGTTTCAGAAGCAGAGTTGAACTAGATATGGTCCGTGTGTAGGAAACACAGTTCTTTTGTTCTGCACACACTCACGTTTCCCTCTGTATGAGACACTGCAGAAAGCAAGAGCATGCTTCTTGCTCTAAAGCAGAGTGTGTTTCATGGATGAGAACAGTGCGGTGTGTTTACCTTCAGAAACGGAGTTAAATGCCAGGGTCTGTGTCTTCCTACAAGCAAGACTCGTTTCAGGTAAACGCAGTCACTTTTCAGCTCAAACGAAGCTACATTGTTCATGAAGCTCACACGTGTCTCGCTCTTAACTGAAAAGCATTGGATGTTAGAGGACCTGTGGTTTGTATCAGTTTCAGAAGCAGAGTTGATCTAGATATGGTCCGTGTGTTTAGGAAACACAGTTCTTTTGTTCTGAGCACACTCACTTTTCCCTCTGTATGAGAGAGTCTAGAAAGCAAGAGCGTGCTTCTTGCTCTAAAGCAGAGTGTGTTTCATGGATGAGAACTGTGCTGTGTGTTTCCCTTCAGAAACAGAGTTAAATGCCCTGATCTGTGTCTTCTGACAAGCAAGTCTTCGTTTCAGATAAACGCAGTTAATTTTCAGCTCAAAGGAAGTTACATTGTTCACGAAGCTCACACTTTTCTCGCTCTTAACTGAAAAGCAATGGATGTTAGATGACTTGTGGTTTGTATCAGTTTCAGAAGCAGAGTTGAACTAGATATGGTCCGTGTGTAGGAAACACATTTCTTTTGTGCTAGCACACTCATGTTTCCCTCTGTATGAGAAACTCTAGAAAGCAAGAGCGTGATTCTTGCTCTAAAGCAGAGTGTGTTTCATGGATGAGAACTGTGCTGTGTGTTTAACTTAAGATACGGAGTTAAATGCCAGGGTCTGTGTCTTCCTACAAGCAAGACTCGTTTCAGGTAAGCGCAGTCACTTTCTGCTCAAAGGAAGCTACATTGTTCACGAAGCTCACACATGTCTCGCTCTTAACTAAAAAGCAATAGATGTTAGAGGACCTGTGGTTTGTATCAGTTTCAGAAAGAGAGTTGAACTAGATATGGTCCGTGTGTGTAGGAAACACAGTTCTTTTGTTCTGAGCACACTCACGTTTCCCTCTGTATGAGAGACTCTAGAAAGCAAGAGCGTGCTTATTGCTCTAAAGCAGAGTATGTTTCTTGGATGAGAACTGTGCAGTGTGTTTCCCTTCCGAAACGGTGTTAAATGCCCGGCTCTGTGTCTTCCGACAAGCAAGACTCGTTTCAGATAAACGCAGGTCATTTTCAGCTAAAACGAAGTTACATTGTTTGCGAAGCTCACACATTTCTAGCTCTTAACTGAAAAGCATTGGATGTTAGAGGACCTGTGGTTTGTATCACTTTCAGAAACAGAGTTGAACTAGGTATGGTCCGTGTGTGTAGGAAACACAGTTCTTTTGTGCTAGCACACTCATGTTTCCCTCTGTATGAGAAACTCTAAAAAGCAAGAGCGTGATTCTTGCTCTAAAGCAGAGTGTGTTTCATGGATGAGAACTGTGCTGTGTGTTTAACTTAAGATACGGAGTTAAATGCCAGGGTCTGTGTCTTCCTACAAGCAAGACTCGTTTCAGGTAAGCGCAGTCACTTTTCTGCTCAAAGGAAGCTACATTGTTCACGAAGCTCACACGTGTCTCGCTCTTAACTAAAAAGCAATAGATGTTAGAGGACCTGTGGTTTGTATCAGTTTCAGAAAGAGAGTTGAACTAGATATGGTCCGTGTGTGTAGGAAACACAGTTCTTTTGTTCTGAGCACACTCACGTTTCCCTCTGTATGAGAGACTCTAGAAACCAAGAGCGTGCTTATTGCTCTAAAGCAGAGTGTGTTTCATGGATGAGGACTGTGCTGTGTGTTTCCCTTCAGAAATGGTGTTAAATGCCAGGGTCTGTGTCTTCCTACAAGCAAGACTCGTTTCAGGTAAACACAGTCAATTTTCAGCTCAAACGAAGCTTCATTGTTCACGAAGCTCACACGTTTCCCGCTCTTAACTGAAAAGCATTGGATGTTAGAGGTCCTGTGGTTTGTATCAGTTTCAGAAGCAGAGTTGATCTAGTTATGGTCTGTGTGTGTAGGAAACACAGTTCTTTTGTTCTGTGCACACTCACGTTTCCCTCTGTATGAGAGACTCTAGAAAGCAAGAGCGTGCTTCTTGCTCTAAAGCAGAGTGAGTTTCATGGATGAGAACTGTGCTGTGGGTTTCCCTTCAGGAACCGAGTTAAATGCCCGGCTCTGTGTCTTCCGACAAACAAGACTTCCTTTCAGATAAACGCAGTTAATTTTCAGCTCAAAGGAAGTTACATTGTTCACGAAGCTCACACGTTTCTCGCTCTTAACTGAAAAGCATTGGATGTTAGACGACCTGTGGTTTGTATCAGTTTCAGAAGCAGAGTTGAACTAGATATGGTCCGTGTGTGTAGGAAACACACTTCTTTTTTCTGAGCACACTCACGTTTCCCTCTGTATGAAAGACTCTAGAAAGCAAGAGCGTGCTTCTTGCTCTAAAGCAGAGTGTGTTTCTTGGATGAGAACTGTGCAGTGTGTTTCCCTTCAGAAACGGAGTTAAATGCCTGGCTCTGTGTCTTCCGACAAGAAAGACTTCGTTTCAGGTAAACGCAGTCACTTTTCAGCTCAAACGAAGCTACATTGTTCATGTAGCTCACACGTGTCTTGCTCTTAACTGAAAAGCATTGGATTTTAGAAGACCTGTGGTTTGTATCAGTTTCAGAAGCAGAGTTGATCTAGATGTGGTCCTTGTGTGTAGGAAACACAGTTCTTTTGTTCTGTGCACACTCACGATTCCCTCTGTATGAGAGACTCTAGAAAGCAAGAGCGTACTTCTTGCTCCAAAGCAGAGTGTGTTTCATGGATGAGGACTGTGCTGTGTGTTTCCCTTCAGAAACGGAGTTAAATGCCTGGCTCTGTGTCTTCCGACAAGCAAGACTTCGTTTCAGATAAACGCAGTTAATGTTCAGCTCAAACGAAGTTACATTGTTATCGAAGCTCACACGTTTCTCGCTCTTAACTGAAAAGCAATGGATGTTAGATGACCTGTGGTTTGTATCAGTTTCAGAAGCAGAGTTGAACTAGATATGGTCCGTGTGTAGGAAACACAGTTCTTTTGTTCTGCACACACTCACGTTTCCCTCTGTATGAGACACTGCAGAAAGCAAGAGCATGCTTCTTGCTCTAAAGCAGAGTGTGTTTCATGGATGAGAACAGTGCGGTGTGTTTACCTTCAGAAACGGAGTTAAATGCCAGGGTCTGTGTCTTCCTACAAGCAAGACTCGTTTCAGGTAAACGCAGTCACTTTTCAGCTCAAACGAAGCTACATTGTTCATGAAGCTCACACGTGTCTCGCTCTTAACTGAAAAGCATTGGATGTTAGAGGACCTGTGGTTTGTATCAGTTTCAGAAGCAGAGTTGATCTAGATATGGTCCGTGTGTTTAGGAAACACAGTTCTTTTGTTCTGAGCACACTCACTTTTCCCTCTGTATGAGAGAGTCTAGAAAGCAAGAGCGTGCTTCTTGCTCTAAAGCAGAGTGTGTTTCATGGATGAGAACTGTGCTGTGTGTTTCCCTTCAGAAACAGAGTTAAATGCCCTGATCTGTGTCTTCTGACAAGCAAGTCTTCGTTTCAGATAAACGCAGTTAATTTTCAGCTCAAAGGAAGTTACATTGTTCACGAAGCTCACACTTTTCTCGCTCTTAACTGAAAAGCAATGGATGTTAGATGACTTGTGGTTTGTATCAGTTTCAGAAGCAGAGTTGAACTAGATATGGTCCGTGTGTAAGAAACACAGTTCTTTTGTTCTGCACACACTCACGTTTCCCTCTGTATGAGACACTGTAGAAAGCAAGAGCATGCTTCTTGCTCTAAAGCAGAGTGTGTTTCATGGATGAGAACAGTGCGGTGTGTTTACCTTCAGAAACGGAGTTAAATGCCAGGGTCTGTGTCTTCCTACAAGCAAGACTCGTTTCAGGTAAACGCAGTCTCTTTTCAGCTCAAACAAAGCTACATTGTTCATGAAGCTCACACGTGTCTCGCTCTTAACTGAAAAGCTTTGGATGTTAGAGGTCCTGTGGTTTGTATCAGTTTGAGAAACAGAGTTGATCTAGGTATGGTCCGTGTGTGTAGGAAACACAGTTCTTTTGTTCTGTGCACACTCACGTTTCCCTCTGTATGAGAGACTCTAGAAAGCAAGAGCGTGATTCTTGCTCTAAAGCAGAGTGTGTTTCATGGATGAGAACTGTGCTGTGTGTTTAACTTAAGATACGGAGTTAAATGCCAGGGTCTGTGTCTTCCTACAAGCAAGACTCGTTTCAGGTAAGCGCAGTCACTTTTCTGCTCAAAGGAAGCTACATTGTTCACGAAGCTCACACGTGTCTCGCTCTTAACTAAAAAGCAATAGATGTTAGAGGACCTGTGGTTTGTATCAGTTTCAGAAAGAGAGTTGAACTAGATATGGTCCGTGTGTGTAGCAAACACAGTTCTTTTGTTCTGAGCACACTCACGTTTCCCTCTGTATGAGAGACTCTAGAAAGCAAGAGCGTGCTTATTGCTCTAAAGCAGAGTGTGTTTCATGGATGAGGACTGTGCTGTGTGTTTCCCTTCAGAAATGGTGTTAAATGCCAGGGTCTGTGTCTTCCTACAAGCAAGACTCGTTTCAGGTAAACACAGTCAATTTTCAGCTCAAACGAAGCTTCATTGTTCACGAAGCTCACACGTTTCCCGCTCTTAACTGAAAAGCATTGGATGTTAGAGGTCCTGTGGTTTGTATCAGTTTCAGAAGCAGAGTTGATCTAGTTATGGTCTGTGTGTGTAGGAAACACAGTTCTTTTGTTCTGTGCACACTCACGTTTCCCTCTGTATGAGAGACTCTAGAAAGCAAGAGCGTGCTTCTTGCTCTAAAGCAGAGTGAGTTTCATGGATGAGAACTGTGCTGTGGGTTTCCCTTCAGGAACCGAGTTAAATGCCCGGCTCTGTGTCTTCCGACAAACAAGACTTCCTTTCAGATAAACGCAGTTAATTTTCAGCTCAAAGGAAGTTACATTGTTCACGAAGCTCACACGTTTCTCGCTCTTAACTGAAAAGCATTGGATGTTAGACGACCTGTGATTTGTATCAGTTTCAGAAGCAGAGTTGAACTAGATATGGTCCGTGTGTGTAGGAAACACACTTCTTTTTTCTGAGCACACTCACGTTTCCCTCTGTATGAGAGACTCTAGAAAGCAAGAGCGTACTTCTTGCTCCAAAGCAGAGTGTGTTTCATGGATGAGGACTGTGCTGTGTGTTTCCCTTCAGAAACGGAGTTAAATGCCTGGCTCTGTGTCTTCCGACAAGCAAGACTTCGTTTCAGATAAACGCAGTTAATGTTCAGCTCAAACGAAGTTACATTGTTATCGAAGCTCACACGTTTCTCGCTCTAAACTGAAAAGCAATGGATGTTAGATGACCTGTGGTTTGTATCAGTTTCAGAAGCAGAGTTGAACTAGATATGGTCCGTGTGTAGGAAACACAGTTCTTTTGTTCTGCACACACTCACGTTTCCCTCTGTATGAGACACTGCAGAAAGCAAGAGCATGCTTCTTGCTCTAAAGCAGAGTGTGTTTCATGGATGAGAACAGTGCGGTGTGTTTACCTTCAGAAACGGAGTTAAATGCCAGGGTCTGTGTCTTCCTACAAGCAAGACTCGTTTCAGGTAAACGCAGTCACTTTTCAGCTCAAACGAAGCTACATTGTTCATGAAGCTCACACGTGTCTCGCTCTTAACTGAAAAGCATTGGATGTTAGAGGACCTGTGGTTTGTATCAGTTTCAGAAGCAGAGTTGATCTAGATATGGTCCGTGTGTTTAGGAAACACAGTTCTTTTGTTCTGAGCACACTCACTTTTCCCTCTGTATGAGAGAGTCTAGAAAGCAAGAGCGTGCTTCTTGCTCTAAAGCAGAGTGTGTTTCATGGATGAGAACTGTGCTGTGTGTTTCCCTTCAGAAACAGAGTTAAATGCCCTGATCTGTGTCTTCTGACAAGCAAGTCTTCGTTTCAGATAAACGCAGTTAATTTTCAGCTCAAAGGAAGTTACATTGTTCACGAAGCTCACACTTTTCTCGCTCTTAACTGAAAAGCAATGGATGTTAGATGACTTGTGGTTTGTATCAGTTTCAGAAGCAGAGTTGAACTAGATATGGTCCGTGTGTAGGAAACACAGTTCTTTTGTTCTGCACACACTCACGTTTCCCTCTGTATGAGACACTGTAGAAAGCAAGAGCATGCTTCTTGCTCTAAAGCAGAGTGTGTTTCATGGATGAGAACAGTGCGGTGTGTTTACCTTCAGAAACGGAGTTAAATGCCAGGGTCTGTGTCTTCCTACAAGCAAGACTCGTTTCAGGTAAACGCAGTCTCTTTTCAGCTCAAACAAAGCTACATTGTTCATGAAGCTCACACGTGTCTCGCTCTTAACTGAAAAGCTTTGGATGTTAGAGGTCCTGTGGTTTGTATCAGTTTGAGAAACAGAGTTGATCTAGGTATGGTCCGTGTGTGTAGCAAACACAGTTCTTTTGTTCTGTGCACACTCACGTTTCCCTCTGTATGAGAGACTCTAGAAAGCAAGAGCGTGCTTCTTGCTCTAAAGCAGAGTATGTTTCTTGGATGAGAACTGTGCAGTGTGTTTCCCTTCCGAAACGGTGTTAAATGCCCGGCTCTGTGTCTTCCGACAAGCAAGACTCGTTTCAGATAAACGCAGGTCATTTTCAGCTAAAACGAAGTTACATTGTTTGCGAAGCTCACACGTTTCTCGCTCTTAACTGAAAAGCATTGGATGTTAGAGGACCTGTGGTTTGTATCACTTTCAGAAACAGAGTTGAACTAGGTATGGTCCGTGTGTGTAGGAAACACATTTCTTTTGTGCTAGCACACTCATGTTTCCCTCTGTATGAGAAACTCTAGAAAGCAAGAGCGTGATTCTTGCTCTAAAGCAGAGTGTGTTTCATGGATGAGAACTGTGCTGTGTGTTTAACTTAAGATACGGAGTTAAATGCCAGGGTCTGTGTCTTCCTACAAGCAAGACTCGTTTCAGGTAAGCGCAGTCACTTTCTGCTCAAAGGAAGCTACATTGTTCAAGAAGCTCACACATGTCTCGCTCTTAACTAAAAAGCAATAGATGTTAGAGGACCTGTGGTTTGTATCAGTTTCAGAAAGAGAGTTGAACTAGATATGGTCCGTGTGTGTAGGAAACACAGTTCTTTTGTTCTGAGCACACTCACGTTTCCCTCTGTATGAGAGACTCTAGAAAGCAAGAGCGTGCTTATTGCTCTAAAGCAGAGTATGTTTCTTGGATGAGAACTGTGCAGTGTGTTTCCCTTCCGAAACGGTGTTAAATGCCCG
This sequence comes from Onychomys leucogaster, assembly GCA_949786385.1. Taxonomy (NCBI): domain Eukaryota; kingdom Metazoa; phylum Chordata; class Mammalia; order Rodentia; family Cricetidae; genus Onychomys; species Onychomys leucogaster. Next base: position 127,705 of record CATKUP010000114.1, on the reverse strand, counting down.
GCTCTGTGTCTTCCGACAAGCAAGACTCGTTTCAGATAAACGCAGGTCATTTTCAGCTAAAACGAAGTTACATTGTTTGCGAAGCTCACACATTTCTAGCTCTTAACTGAAAAGCATTGGATGTTAGAGGACCTGTGGTTTGTATCACTTTCAGAAACAGAGTTGAACTAGGTATGGTCCGTGTGTGTAGGAAACACAGTTCTTTTGTGCTAGCACACTCATGTTTCCCTCTGTATGAGAAACTCTAGAAAGCAAGAGCGTGATTCTTGCTCTAAAGCAGAGTGTGTTTCATGGATGAGAACTGTGCTGTGTGTTTAACTTAAGATACGGAGTTAAATGCCAGGGTCTGTGTCTTCCTACAAGCAAGACTCGTTTCAGGTAAGCGCAGTCACTTTTCTGCTCAAAGGAAGCTACATTGTTCACGAAGCTCACACGTGTCTCGCTCTTAACTAAAAAGCAATAGATGTTAGAGGACCTGTGGTTTGTATCAGTTTCAGAAAGAGAGTTGAACTAGATATGGTCCGTGTGTGTAGGAAACACAGTTCTTTTGTTCTGAGCACACTCACGTTTCCCTCTGTATGAGAGACTCTAGAAACCAAGAGCGTGCTTATTGCTCTAAAGCAGAGTGTGTTTCATGGATGAGGACTGTGCTGTGTGTTTCCCTTCAGAAATGGTGTTAAATGCCAGGGTCTGTGTCTTCCTACAAGCAAGACTCGTTTCAGGTAAACACAGTCAATTTTCAGCTCAAACGAAGCTTCATTGTTCACGAAGCTCACACGTTTCCCGCTCTTAACTGAAAAGCATTGGATGTTAGAGGTCCTGTGGTTTGTATCAGTTTCAGAAGCAGAGTTGATCTAGTTATGGTCTGTGTGTGTAGGAAACACAGTTCTTTTGTTCTGTGCACACTCACGTTTCCCTCTGTATGAGAGACTCTAGAAAGCAAGAGCGTGCTTCTTGCTCTAAAGCAGAGTGAGTTTCATGGATGAGAACTGTGCTGTGGGTTTCCCTTCAGGAACCGAGTTAAATGCCCGGCTCTGTGTCTTCCGACAAACAAGACTTCCTTTCAGATAAACGCAGTTAATTTTCAGCTCAAAGGAAGTTACATTGTTCACGAAGCTCACACGTTTCTCGCTCTTAACTGAAAAGCATTGGATGTTAGACGACCTGTGGTTTGTATCAGTTTCAGAAGCAGAGTTGAACTAGATATGGTCCGTGTGTGTAGGAAACACACTTCTTTTTTCTGAGCACACTCACGTTTCCCTCTGTATGAAAGACTCTAGAAAGCAAGAGCGTGCTTCTTGCTCTAAAGCAGAGTGTGTTTCTTGGATGAGAACTGTGCAGTGTGTTTCCCTTCAGAAACGGAGTTAAATGCCTGGCTCTGTGTCTTCCGACAAGAAAGACTTCGTTTCAGGTAAACGCAGTCACTTTTCAGCTCAAACGAAGCTACATTGTTCATGTAGCTCACACGTGTCTTGCTCTTAACTGAAAAGCATTGGATTTTAGAAGACCTGTGGTTTGTATCAGTTTCAGAAGCAGAGTTGATCTAGATGTGGTCCTTGTGTGTAGGAAACACAGTTCTTTTGTTCTGTGCACACTCACGATTCCCTCTGTATGAGAGACTCTAGAAAGCAAGAGCGTACTTCTTGCTCCAAAGCAGAGTGTGTTTCATGGATGAGGACTGTGCTGTGTGTTTCCCTTCAGAAACGGAGTTAAATGCCTGGCTCTGTGTCTTCCGACAAGCAAGACTTCGTTTCAGATAAACGCAGTTAATGTTCAGCTCAAACGAAGTTACATTGTTATCGAAGCTCACACGTTTCTCGCTCTTAACTGAAAAGCAATGGATGTTAGATGACCTGTGGTTTGTATCAGTTTCAGAAGCAGAGTTGAACTAGATATGGTCCGTGTGTAGGAAACACAGTTCTTTTGTTCTGCACACACTCACGTTTCCCTCTGTATGAGACACTGCAGAAAGCAAGAGCATGCTTCTTGCTCTAAAGCAGAGTGTGTTTCATGGATGAGAACAGTGCGGTGTGTTTACCTTCAGAAACGGAGTTAAATGCCAGGGTCTGTGTCTTCCTACAAGCAAGACTCGTTTCAGGTAAACGCAGTCACTTTTCAGCTCAAACGAAGCTACATTGTTCATGAAGCTCACACGTGTCTCGCTCTTAACTGAAAAGCATTGGATGTTAGAGGACCTGTGGTTTGTATCAGTTTCAGAAGCAGAGTTGATCTAGATATGGTCCGTGTGTTTAGGAAACACAGTTCTTTTGTTCTGAGCACACTCACTTTTCCCTCTGTATGAGAGAGTCTAGAAAGCAAGAGCGTGCTTCTTGCTCTAAAGCAGAGTGTGTTTCATGGATGAGAACTGTGCTGTGTGTTTCCCTTCAGAAACAGAGTTAAATGCCCTGATCTGTGTCTTCTGACAAGCAAGTCTTCGTTTCAGATAAACGCAGTTAATTTTCAGCTCAAAGGAAGTTACATTGTTCACGAAGCTCACACTTTTCTCGCTCTTAACTGAAAAGCAATGGATGTTAGATGACTTGTGGTTTGTATCAGTTTCAGAAGCAGAGTTGAACTAGATATGGTCCGTGTGTAAGAAACACAGTTCTTTTGTTCTGCACACACTCACGTTTCCCTCTGTATGAGACACTGTAGAAAGCAAGAGCATGCTTCTTGCTCTAAAGCAGAGTGTGTTTCATGGATGAGAACAGTGCGGTGTGTTTACCTTCAGAAACGGAGTTAAATGCCAGGGTCTGTGTCTTCCTACAAGCAAGACTCGTTTCAGGTAAACGCAGTCTCTTTTCAGCTCAAACAAAGCTACATTGTTCATGAAGCTCACACGTGTCTCGCTCTTAACTGAAAAGCTTTGGATGTTAGAGGTCCTGTGGTTTGTATCAGTTTGAGAAACAGAGTTGATCTAGGTATGGTCCGTGTGTGTAGGAAACACAGTTCTTTTGTTCTGTGCACACTCACGTTTCCCTCTGTATGAGAGACTCTAGAAAGCAAGAGCGTGCTTCTTGCTCTAAAGCAGAGTATGTTTCTTGGATGAGAACTGTGCAGTGTGTTTCCCTTCCGAAACGGTGTTAAATGCCCGGCTCTGTGTCTTCCGACAAGCAAGACTCGTTTCAGATAAACGCAGGTCATTTTCAGCTAAAACGAAGTTACATTGTTTGCGAAGCTCACACGTTTCTCGCTCTTAACTGAAAAGCATTGGATGTTAGAGGACCTGTGGTTTGTATCAGTTGCAGAAACAGAGTTGAACTAGGTATGGTCCGTGTGTGTAGGAAACACAGTTCTTTTGTGCTAGCACACTCATGTTTCCCTCTGTATGAGAAACTCTAGAAAGCAAGAGCGTGATTCTTGCTCTAAAGCAGAGTGTGTTTCATGGATGAGAACTGTGCTGTGTGTTTAACTTAAGATACGGAGTTAAATGCCAGGGTCTGTGTCTTCCTACAAGCAAGACTCGTTTCAGGTAAGCGCAGTCACTTTCTGCTCAAAGGAAGCTACATTGTTCACGAAGCTCACACGTGTCTCGCTCTTAACTAAAAAGCAATAGATGTTAGAGGACCTGTCGTTTGTATCAGTTTCAGAAAGAGAGTTGAACTAGATATGGTCCGTGTGTGTAGGAAACACAGTTCTTTTGTTCTGAGCACACTCACGTTTCCCTCTGTATGAGAGACTCTAGAAACCAAGAGCGTGCTTATTGCTCTAAAGCAGAGTGTGTTTCATGGATGAGGACTGTGCTGTGTGTTTCCCTTCAGAAATGGTGTTAAATGCCAGGGTCTGTGTCTTCCTACAAGCAAGACTCGTTTCAGGTAAACACAGTCAATTTTCAGCTCAAATGAAGCTTCATTGTTCACGAAGCTCACACGTTTCCCGCTCTTAACTGAAAAGCATTGGATGTTAGAGGTCCTGTGGTTTGTATCAGTTTCAGAAGCAGAGTTGATCTAGTTATGGTCTGTGTGTGTAGGAAACACAGTTCTTTTGTTCTGTGCACACTCACGTTTCCCTCTGTATGAGAGACTCTAGAAAGCAAGAGCGTGCTTCTTGCTCTAAAGCAGAGTGAGTTTCATGGATGAGAACTGTGCTGTGGGTTTCCCTTCAGGAACCGAGTTAAATGCCCGGCTCTGTGTCTTCCGACAAACAAGACTTCGTTTCAGATAAACGCAGTTAATTTTCAGCTCAAAGGAAGTTACATTGTTCACGAAGCTCACACGTTTCTCGCTCTTAACTGAAAAGCATTGGATGTTAGACGACCTGTGGTTTGTATCAGTTTCAGAAGCAGAGTTGAACTAGATATGGTCCGTGTGTGTAGGAAACACACTTCTTTTTTCTGAGCACACTCACGTTTCCCTCTGTATGAAAGACTCTAGAAAGCAAGAGCGTGCTTCTTGCTCTAAAGCAGAGTGTGTTTCATGGATGAGAACTGTGCTGTGTGTTTCCCTTCAGAAACGGAGTTAAATGCCTGGCTCTGTGTCTTCCGACAAGAAAGACTTCGTTTCAGGTAAACGCAGTCACTTTTCAGCTCAAACGAAGCTACATTGTTCATGTAGCTCACACGTGTCTTGCTCTTAACTGAAAAGCATTGGATTTTAGAAGACCTGTGGTTTGTATCAGTTTCAGAAGCAGAGTTGATCTAGATGTGGTCCTTGTGTGTAGGAAACACAGTTCTTTTGTTCTGTGCACACTCACGATTCCCTCTGTATGAGAGACTCTAGAAAGCAAGAGCGTACTTCTTGCTCCAAAGCAGAGTGTGTTTCATGGATGAGGACTGTGCTGTGTGTTTCCCTTCAGAAACGGAGTTAAATGCCTGGCTCTGTGTCTTCCGACAAGCAAGACTTCGTTTCAGATAAACGCAGTTAATGTTCAGCTCAAACGAAGTTACATTGTTATCAAAGCTCACACGTTTCTCGCTCTTAACTGAAAAGCAATGGATGTTAGATGACCTGTGGTTTGTATCAGTTTCAGAAGCAGAGTTGAACTAGATATGGTCCGTGTGTAGGAAACACAGTTCTTTTGTTCTGCACACACTCACGTTTCCCTCTGTATGAGACACTGCAGAAAGCAAGAGCATGCTTCTTGCTCTAAAGCAGAGTGTGTTTCATGGATGAGAACAGTGCGGTGTGTTTACCTTCAGAAACAGAGTTAAATGCCAGGGTCTGTGTCTTCCTACAAGCAAGACTCATTTCAGGTAAACGCAGTCACTTTTCAGCTCAAACGAAGCTACATTGTTCATGAAGCTCACACGTGTCTCGCTCTTAACTGAAAAGCATTGGATGTTAGAGGACCTGTGGTTTGTATCAGTTTCAGAAGCAGAGTTGATCTAGATATGGTCCGTGTGTTTAGGAAACACAGTTCTTTTGTTCTGAGCACACTCACTTTTCCCTCTGTATGAGAGAGTCTAGAAAGCAAGAGCGTGCTTCTTGCTCTAAAGCAGAGTGTGTTTCATGGATGAGAACTGTGCTGTGTGTTTCCCTTCAGAAACAGAGTTAAATGCCCTGATCTGTGTCTTCTGACAAGCAAGTCTTCGTTTCAGATAAACGCAGTTAATTTTCAGCTCAAAGGAAGTTACATTGTTCACGAAGCTCACACTTTTCTCGCTCTTAACTGAAAAGCAATGGATGTTAGATGACTTGTGGTTTGTATCAGTTTCAGAAGCAGAGTTGAACTAGATATGGTCCGTGTGTAGGAAACACAGTTCTTTTGTTCTGCACACACTCACGTTTCCCTCTGTATGAGACACTGTAGAAAGCAAGAGCATGCTTCTTGCTCTAAAGCAGAGTGTGTTTCATGGATGAGAACAGTGCGGTGTGTTTACCTTCAGAAACGGAGTTAAATGCCAGGGTCTGTGTCTTCCTACAAGCAAGACTCGTTTCAGGTAAACGCAGTCACTTTTCAGCTCAAACGAAGCTACATTGTTCATGAAGCTCACACGTGTCTCGCTCTTAACTGAAAAGCTTTGGATGTTAGAGGTCCTGTGGTTTGTATCAGTTTGAGAAACAGAGTTGATCTAGGTATGGTCCGTGTGTGTAGGAAACACAGTTCTTTTGTTCTGTGCACACTCACGTTTCCCTCTGTATGAGAGACTCTAGAAAGCAAGAGCGTGCTTCTTGCTCTAAAGCAGAGTATGTTTCTTGGATGAGAACTGTGCAGTGTGTTTCCCTTCCGAAACGGTGTTAAATGCCCGGCTCTGTGTCTTCCGACAAGCAAGACTCGTTTCAGATAAACGCAGGTCATTTTCAGCTAAAACGAAGTTACATTGTTTGCGAAGCTCACACGTTTCTCGCTCTTAACTGAAAAGCATTGGATGTTAGAGGACCTGTGGTTTGTATCACTTTCAGAAACAGAGTTGAACTAGGTATGGTCCGTGTGTGTAGGAAACACAGTTCTTTTGTGCTAGCACACTCATGTTTCCCTCTGTATGAGAAACTCTAGAAAGCAAGAGCGTGATTCTTGCTCTAAAGCAGAGTGTGTTTCATGGATGAGAACTGTGCTGTGTGTTTAACTTAAGATACGGAGTTAAATGCCAGGGTCTGTGTCTTCCTACAAGCAAGACTCGTTTCAGGTAAGCGCAGTCACTTTTCTGCTCAAAGGAAGCTACATTGTTCACGAAGCTCACACGTGTCTCGCTCTTAACTAAAAAGCAATAGATGTTAGAGGACCTGTGGTTTGTATCAGTTTCAGAAAGAGAGTTGAACTAGATATGGTCCGTGTGTGTAGGAAACACAGTTCTTTTGTTCTGAGCACACTCACGTTTCCCTCTGTATGAGAGACTCTAGAAAGCAAGAGCGTGCTTATTGCTCTAAAGCAGAGTGTGTTTCATGGATGAGGACTGTGCTGTGTGTTTCCCTTCAGAAATGGTGTTAAATGCCAGCGTCTGTGTCTTCCTACAAGCAAGACTTCGTTTCAGGTAAACGCAGTCACTTTTCAGCTCAAACGAAGCTACATTGTTCACGAAGCTCACACGTTTCTCGCTCTTAACTGAAAAGCATTGGATGTTAGAGGTCCTGTGGTTTGTATCAGTTGCAGAAACAGAGTTGAACTAGATATGGTCCGTGTGTGTAGGAAACACAGTTCTTTTGTTCTCAGCAAACTCACGTTTCCCTCTGTATGGGAGATTCTAGAAAGCAAGAGCGTGCTTCTTGCTCTAAAGCAGAGTGTGTTTCATGGATGAGAACTGTGCTGTGTGTTTCCCTTCAGAAACGGAGTTAAATGCCCGGCTCTGTGTCTTCCGACAAGCAAGACTTCGTTTCAGATAAACGCAGTTAATTTTCAGCTCAAACGAAGTTACATTGTTCATGAAGCTCACACGTTTCTCGCTCTTAACTGAAAAACATTGGATGTTAGAGGACCTGTGGTTTGTATCAGTTTCAGAAGCAGAGTTGAACTAGATATGGTCCGTGTGTGTAGGAAACACAGTTCTTTTGTTCTGAGTACACTCACGTTTCCCTCTGTATGAGAGACTCTAGAAAGCAAGAGCGTGCTTCTTGATCTAAAGCAGAGTGTGTCATGGATTTGAACTGTGCTGTGTGTTTCCCTTCAGAAACGGAGTTAAATGCCAGGGTATGTGTCTTCCGACAAGCAAGACTTCATTTCAGATATACGCAGTTAATTTTCAGCTCAAACGAAGTTACATTGTTCACGAAGCTCACACGTTTCTCGCTCTTAACTGAAAAGCATTGGATGTTACAGGACCTGTGGTTTGTATCAGTTTCAGAAACAGAGTTGAACTAGATATGGTCCGTGTGTGTAGGAAACACAGTTCTTTTGTTCTGAGCACACTCACGTTTCCCTCTGTATGAGAGACTCTAGAAAGCAAGAGCGTGCTTCTTGCTCTAAAGCAGAGTGTGTTTCATGCATGAGGACTGTGCTGTGTGTTTCCCTTCAGAAACGGTGTTAAATGTCAGGGTCTGTGTCTTCCTACAAGCAAGACTTCGTTTCAGGTAAATGCAGTCACTTTTCAGCTCGAACGAAGCTTCATTGTTCACGAAGCTCACACGTTTCCCGCTCTTAACTGAAAAGCATTGGATGTTAGAGGACCTGTGGTTTGTATCAGTTTCAGAAGCAGAATTGATCTAGATATGGTCCGTGTGTGTAGGAAACACAGTTCTTTTGATTTGTGCACACTCACGTTTCCCTCTCTATGAGAGACTCTAGAAAGAAAGAGCGTGATTCTTGCTCTAAAGCAGAGTGTGTTTCATGGATGAGAACTGTGCTGTGTGTTTAACTTAAGATACGGAGTTAAATGCCAGGGTCTGTGTCTTCCTACAAGCAAGACTCGTTTCAGGTAAGCGCAGTCACTTTTCTGCTCAAAGGAAGCTACATTGTTCACGAAGCTCACACGTGTCTCGCTCTTAACTAAAAAGCAATAGATGTTAGAGGACCTGTGGTTTGTATCAGTTTCAGAAAGAGAGTTGAACTAGATATGGTCCGTGTGTGTAGGAAACACAGTTCTTTTGTTCTGAGCACACTCACGTTTCCCTCTGTATGAGAGACTCTAGAAAGCAAGAGCGTGCTTATTGCTCTAAAGCAGAGTGTGTTTCATGGATGAGGACTGTGCTGTGTGTTTCCCTTCAGAAATGGTGTTAAATGCCAGCGTCTGTGTCTTCCTACAAGCAAGACTTCGTTTCAGGTAAACGCAGTCACTTTTCAGCTCAAACGAAGCTACATTGTTCACGAAGCTCACACGTGTCTTGCTCTTAAATGAAAAGCATTGGATGTTAGAGGACCTGGGGTTTGTATCAGTTTCAAAAACAGAGTTGAACTAGATAGGGCCCGTGTGTGTAGGAAACACAGTTCTTTTGTTCTGAGCACACTCACGTTTCCCTCTGTATGAGAGACTCAGGAAAGCAAGAGCGTGCTTATTGCTCTAAAGCACAGTTTTTTACATGGAAGAGGACTGTGCTGTGTGTTTCCCTTCAGAAACGGAGTTAAATGCCAGGGTCTGTGTCTTCCTACAAGCAAGACTCTTTTCAGGTAAACGCAGTCACTTTTCAGCTCAAACGAAGCTACATTGTTCACGAAGCTCACACGTTTCTCGCTCTTAACTGAAAAGCATTGGATGTTAGAGGTCCTGTGGTTTGTATCAGTTGCAGAAACAGAGTTGAACTAGATATGGTCCGTGTGTGTAGGAAACACAGTTCTTTTGTTCTCAGCAAACTCACGTTTCCCTCTGTATGAGAGATTCTAGAAAGCAAGAGCGTGCTTCTTGCTCTAAAGCAGAGTGTGTTTCATGGATGAGAACTGTGCTGTGTGTTTCCCTTCAGAAACGGAGTTAAATGCCCGGCTCTGTGTCTTCCGACAAGCAAGACTTCGTTTCAGATAAACGCAGTTAATTTTCAGCTCAAACGAAGTTACATTGTTCATGAAGCTCACACGTTTCTCGCTCTTAACTGAAAAACATTGGATGTAAGAGGACCTGTGGTTTGTATCAGTTTCAGAAGCAGAGTTGAACTAGATATGGTCCGTGTGTGTAGGAAACACAGTTCTTTTGTTCTGAGTACACTCACGTTTCCCTCTGTATGAGAGACTCTAGAAAGCAAGAGCGTGCTTCTTGATCTAAAGCAGAGTGTGTCATGGATTTGAACTGTGCTGTGTGTTTCCCTTCAGAAACGGAGTTAAATGCCAGGGTATGTGTCTTCCTACAAGCAAGACTTCGTTTCAGGTAAATGCAGTCACTTTTCAGCTCGAACGAAGCTTCATTGTTCACGAAGCTCACACGTTTCCCGCTCTTAACTGAAAAGCATTGGATGTTAGAGGACCTGTGGTTTGTATCAGTTTCAGAAGCAGAATTGATCTAGATATGGTCCGTGTGTGTAGGAAACACAGTTCTTTTGATTTGTGCACACTCACGTTTCCCTCTCTATGAGAGACTCTAGAAAGAAAGAGCGTGCTTCTTGCTCTAAAGCAGAGTGTGTTTCATGGATGAGAACTGTGCTGTGTGTTTAACTTAAGATACGGAGTTAAATGCCAGGGTCTGTGTCTTCCTACAAGCAAGACTCGTTTCAGGTAAGCGCAGTCACTTTTCTGCTCAAAGGAAGCTATATTGTTCACGAAGCTCACACGTGTCTCGCTCTTAACTAAAAAGCAATAGATGTTAGAGGACCTGTGGTTTGTATCAGTTTCAGAAAGAGAGTTGAACTAGATATGGTCCGTGTGTGTAGGAAACACAGTTCTTTTGTTCTGAGCACACTCACGTTTCCCTCTGTATGAGAGACTCTAGAAAGCAAGAGCGTGCTTATTGCTCTAAAGCAGAGTGTGTTTCATGGATGAGGACTGTGCTGTGTGTTTCCCTTCAGAAATGGTGTTAAATGCCAGGGTCTGTGTCTTCCTACAAGCAAGACTCGTTTCAGGTAAACACAGTCAATTTTCAGCTCAAACGAAGCTTCATTGTTCACGAAGCTCACACGTTTCCCGCTCTTAACTGAAAAGCATTGGATGTTAGAGGTCCTGTGGTTTGTATCAGTTTCAGAAGCAGAGTTGATCTAGTTATGGTCTGTGTGTGTAGGAAACACAGTTCTTTTGTTCTGTGCACACTCACGTTTCCCTCTGTATGAGAGACTCTAGAAAGCAAGAGCGTGCTTCTTGCTGTAAAGCAGAGTGTGTTTCATGGATGAGAACTGTGCTGTGTGTTTCCCTTCAGAAACAGAGTTAAATGCCCTGATCTGTGTCTTCTGACAAGCAAGTCTTCGTTTCAGATAAACGCAGTTAATTTTCAGCTAAAAGGAAGTTACATTGTTCACGAAGCTCACACTTTTCTCGCTCTTAACTGAAAAGCAATGGATGTTAGATGACTTGTGGTTTGTATCAGTTTCAGAAGCAGAGTTGAACTAGATATGGTCCGTGTGTAGGAAACACAGTTCTTTTGTTCTGCACACACTCATGTTTCCCTCTGTATGAGACACTGTAGAAAGCAAGAGCATGCTTCTTGCTCTAAAGCAGAGTGTGTTTCATGGATGAGAACAGTGCGGTGTGTTTACCTTCAGAAACGGAGTTAAATGCCAGGGTCTGTGTCTTCCTACAAGCAAGACTCGTTTCAGGTAAACGCAGTCACTTTTCAGCTCAAACGAAGCTACATTGTTCATGAAGCTCACACGTGTCTCGCTCTTAACTGAAAAGCTTTGGATGTTAGAGGTCCTGTGGTTTGTATCAGTTTGAGAAACAGAGTTGATCTAGGTATGGTCCGTGTGTGTAGGAAACACAGTTCTTTTGTGCTAGCACACTCATGTTTCCCTCTGTATGAGAAACTCTAGAAAGCAAGAGCGTGATTCTTGCTCTAAAGCAGAGTGTGTTTCATGGATGAGAACTGTGCTGTGTGTTTAACTTAAGATACGGAGTTAAATGCCAGGGTCTGTGTCTTCCTACAAGCAAGACTCGTTTCAGGTAAGCGCAGTCACTTTTCTGCTCAAAGGAAGCTACATTGTTCACGAAGCTCACACGTGTCTCGCTCTTAACTAAAAAGCAATAGATGTTAGAGGACCTGTGGTTTGTATCAGTTTCAGAAAGAGAGTTGAACTAGATATGGTCCGTGTGTGTAGGAAACACAGTTCTTTTGTTCTGAGCACACTCACGTTTCCCTCTGTATGAGAGACTCTAGAAAGCAAGAGCGTGCTTATTGCTCTAAAGCAGAGTGTGTTTCATGGATGAGGACTGTGCTGTGTGTTTCCCTTCAGAAATGGTGTTAAATGCCAGCGTCTGTGTCTTCCTACAAGCAAGACTTCGTTTCAGGTAAACGCAGTCACTTTTCAGCTCAAACGAAGCTACATTGTTCACGAAGCTCACACGTTTCTCGCTCTTAACTGAAAAGCATTGGATGTTAGAGGTCCTGTGGTTTGTATCAGTTGCAGAAACAGAGTTGAACTAGATATGGTCCGTGTGTGTAGGAAACACAGTTCTTTTGTTCTCAGCAAACTCACGTTTCCCTCTGTATGGGAGATTCTAGAAAGCAAGAGCGTGCTTCTTGCTCTAAAGCAGAGTGTGTTTCATGGATGAGAACTGTGCTGTGTGTTTCCCTTCAGAAACGGAGTTAAATGCCCGGCTCTGTGTCTTCCGACAAGCAAGACTTCGTTTCAGATAAACGCAGTTAATTTTCAGCTCAAACGAAGTTACATTGTTCATGAAGCTCACACGTTTCTCGCTCTTAACTGAAAAACATTGGATGTTAGAGGACCTGTGGTTTGTATCAGTTTCAGAAGCAGAGTTGAACTAGATATGGTCCGTGTGTGTAGGAAACACAGTTCTTTTGTTCTGAGTACACTCACGTTTCCCTCTGTATGAGAGACTCTAGAAAGCAAGAGCGTGCTTCTTGATCTAAAGCAGAGTGTGTCATGGATTTGAACTGTGCTGTGTGTTTCCCTTCAGAAACGGAGTTAAATGCCAGGGTATGTGTCTTCCGACAAGCAAGACTTCATTTCAGATATACGCAGTTAATTTTCAGCTCAAACGAAGTTACATTGTTCACGAAGCTCACACGTTTCTCGCTCTTAACTGAAAAGCATTGGATGTTACAGGACCTGTGGTTTGTATCAGTTTCAGAAACAGAGTTGAACTAGATATGGTCCGTGTGTGTAGGAAACACAGTTCTTTTGTTCTGAGCACACTCACGTTTCCCTCTGTATGAGAGACTCTAGAAAGCAAGAGCGTGCTTCTTGCTCTAAAGCAGAGTGTGTTTCATGCATGAGGACTGTGCTGTGTGTTTCCCTTCAGAAACGGTGTTAAATGTCAGGGTCTGTGTCTTCCTACAAGCAAGACTTCGTTTCAGGTAAATGCAGTCACTTTTCAGCTCGAACGAAGCTTCATTGTTCACGAAGCTCACACGTTTCCCGCTCTTAACTGAAAAGCATTGGATGTTAGAGGACCTGTGGTTTGTATCAGTTTCAGAAGCAGAATTGATCTAGATATGGTCCGTGTGTGTAGGAAACACAGTTCTTTTGATTTGTGCACACTCACGTTTCCCTCTCTATGAGAGACTCTAGAAAGAAAGAGCGTGATTCTTGCTCTAAAGCAGAGTGTGTTTCATGGATGAGAACTGTGCTGTGTGTTTAACTTAAGATACGGAGTTAAATGCCAGGGTCTGTGTCTTCCTACAAGCAAGACTCGTTTCAGGTAAGCGCAGTCACTTTTCTGCTCAAAGGAAGCTACATTGTTCACGAAGCTCACACGTGTCTCGCTCTTAACTAAAAAGCAATAGATGTTAGAGGACCTGTGGTTTGTATCAGTTTCAGAAAGAGAGTTGAACTAGATATGGTCCGTGTGTGTAGGAAACACAGTTCTTTTGTTCTGAGCACACTCACGTTTCCCTCTGTATGAGAGACTCTAGAAAGCAAGAGCGTGCTTATTGCTCTAAAGCAGAGTGTGTTTCATGGATGAGGACTGTGCTGTGTGTTTCCCTTCAGAAATGGTGTTAAATGCCAGCGTCTGTGTCTTCCTACAAGCAAGACTTCGTTTCAGGTAAACGCAGTCACTTTTCAGCTCAAACGAAGCTACATTGTTCACGAAGCTCACACGTGTCTTGCTCTTAAATGAAAAGCATTGGATGTTAGAGGACCTGGGGTTTGTATCAGTTTCAAAAACAGAGTTGAACTAGATAGGGCCCGTGTGTGTAGGAAACACAGTTCTTTTGTTCTGAGCACACTCACGTTTCCCTCTGTATGAGAGACTCAGGAAAGCAAGAGCGTGCTTATTGCTCTAAAGCACAGTTTTTTACATGGAAGAGGACTGTGCTGTGTGTTTCCCTTCAGAAACGGAGTTAAATGCCAGGGTCTGTGTCTTCCTACAAGCAAGACTCTTTTCAGGTAAACGCAGTCACTTTTCAGCTCAAACGAAGCTACATTGTTCACGAAGCTCACACGTTTCTCGCTCTTAACTGAAAAGCATTGGATGTTAGAGGTCCTGTGGTTTGTATCAGTTGCAGAAACAGAGTTGAACTAGATATGGTCCGTGTGTGTAGGAAACACAGTTCTTTTGTTCTCAGCAAACTCACGTTTCCCTCTGTATGAGAGATTCTAGAAAGCAAGAGCGTGCTTCTTGCTCTAAAGCAGAGTGTGTTTCATGGATGAGAACTGTGCTGTGTGTTTCCCTTCAGAAACGGAGTTAAATGCCCGGCTCTGTGTCTTCCGACAAGCAAGACTTCGTTTCAGATAAACGCAGTTAATTTTCAGCTCAAACGAAGTTACATTGTTCATGAAGCTCACACGTTTCTCGCTCTTAACTGAAAAACATTGGATGTAAGAGGACCTGTGGTTTGTATCAGTTTCAGAAGCAGAGTTGAACTAGATATGGTCCGTGTGTGTAGGAAACACAGTTCTTTTGTTCTGAGTACACTCACGTTTCCCTCTGTATGAGAGACTCTAGAAAGCAAGAGCGTGCTTCTTGATCTAAAGCAGAGTGTGTCATGGATTTGAACTGTGCTGTGTGTTTCCCTTCAGAAACGGAGTTAAATGCCAGGGTATGTGTCTTCCTACAAGCAAGACTTCGTTTCAGGTAAATGCAGTCACTTTTCAGCTCGAACGAAGCTTCATTGTTCACGAAGCTCACACGTTTCCCGCTCTTAACTGAAAAGCATTGGATGTTAGAGGACCTGTGGTTTGTATCAGTTTCAGAAGCAGAATTGATCTAGATATGGTCCGTGTGTGTAGGAAACACAGTTCTTTTGATTTGTGCACACTCACGTTTCCCTCTCTATGAGAGACTCTAGAAAGAAAGAGCGTGCTTCTTGCTCTAAAGCAGAGTGTGTTTCATGGATGAGAACTGTGCTGTGTGTTTAACTTAAGATACGGAGTTAAATGCCAGGGTCTGTGTCTTCCTACAAGCAAGACTCGTTTCAGGTAAGCGCAGTCACTTTTCTGCTCAAAGGAAGCTATATTGTTCACGAAGCTCACACGTGTCTCGCTCTTAACTAAAAAGCAATAGATGTTAGAGGACCTGTGGTTTGTATCAGTTTCAGAAAGAGAGTTGAACTAGATATGGTCCGTGTGTGTAGGAAACACAGTTCTTTTGTTCTGAGCACACTCACGTTTCCCTCTGTATGAGAGACTCTAGAAAGCAAGAGCGTGCTTATTGCTCTAAAGCAGAGTGTGTTTCATGGATGAGGACTGTGCTGTGTGTTTCCCTTCAGAAATGGTGTTAAATGCCAGGGTCTGTGTCTTCCTACAAGCAAGACTCGTTTCAGGTAAACACAGTCAATTTTCAGCTCAAACGAAGCTTCATTGTTCACGAAGCTCACACGTTTCCCGCTCTTAACTGAAAAGCATTGGATGTTAGAGGTCCTGTGGTTTGTATCAGTTTCAGAAGCAGAGTTGATCTAGTTATGGTCTGTGTGTGTAGGAAACACAGTTCTTTTGTTCTGTGCACACTCACGTTTCCCTCTGTATGAGAGACTCTAGAAAGCAAGAGCGTGCTTCTTGCTGTAAAGCAGAGTGTGTTTCATGGATGAGAACTGTGCTGTGTGTTTCCCTTCAGAAACAGAGTTAAATGCCCTGATCTGTGTCTTCTGACAAGCAAGTCTTCGTTTCAGATAAACGCAGTTAATTTTCAGCTAAAAGGAAGTTACATTGTTCACGAAGCTCACACTTTTCTCGCTCTTAACTGAAAAGCAATGGATGTTAGATGACTTGTGGTTTGTATCAGTTTCAGAAGCAGAGTTGAACTAGATATGGTCCGTGTGTAGGAAACACAGTTCTTTTGTTCTGCACACACTCATGTTTCCCTCTGTATGAGACACTGTAGAAAGCAAGAGCATGCTTCTTGCTCTAAAGCAGAGTGTGTTTCATGGATGAGAACAGTGCGGTGTGTTTACCTTCAGAAACGGAGTTAAATGCCAGGGTCTGTGTCTTCCTACAAGCAAGACTCGTTTCAGGTAAACGCAGTCACTTTTCAGCTCAAACGAAGCTACATTGTTCATGAAGCTCACACGTGTCTCGCTCTTAACTGAAAAGCTTTGGATGTTAGAGGTCCTGTGGTTTGTATCAGTTTGAGAAACAGAGTTGATCTAGGTATGGTCCGTGTGTGTAGGAAACACAGTTCTTTTGTGCTAGCACACTCATGTTTCCCTCTGTATGAGAAACTCTAGAAAGCAAGAGCGTGATTCTTGCTCTAAAGCAGAGTGTGTTTCATGGATGAGAACTGTGCTGTGTGTTTAACTTAAGATACGGAGTTAAATGCCAGGGTCTGTGTCTTCCTACAAGCAAGACTCGTTTCAGGTAAGCGCAGTCACTTTTCTGCTCAAAGGAAGCTACATTGTTCATGAAGCTCACACGTGTCTCGCTCTTAACTAAAAAGCAATAGATGTTAGAGGACCTGTGGTTTGTATCAGTTTCAGAAAGAGAGTTGAACTAGATATGGTCCGTGTGTGTAGGAAACACACTTCTTTTTTCTGAGCACACTCACGTTTCCCTCTGTATGAAAGACTCTAGAAAGCAAGAGCGTGCTTCTTGCTCTAAAGCAGAGTGTGTTTCATGGATGAGAACTGTGCTGTGTGTTTCCCTTCAGAAACGGAGTTAAATGCCTGGCTCTGTGTCTTTCGACAAGAAAGACTTCGTTTCAGGTAAACGCAGTCACTTTTCAGCTCAAACGAAGCTACATTGTTCATGTAGCTCACACGTGTCTCGCTCTTAACTGAAAAGCATTGGATTTTAGAAGACCTGTGGTTTGTATCAGTTTCAGAAGCAGAGTTGATCTAGATGTGGTCCTTGTGTGTAGGAAACACAGTTCTTTTGTTCTGTGCACACTCACGATTCCCTCTGTATGAGAGACTCTAGAAAGCAAGAGCGTACTTCTTGCTCCAAAGCAGAGTGTGTTTCATGGATGAGGACTGTGCTGTGTGTTTCCCTTCAGAAACGGAGTTAAATGCCTGGCTCTGTGTCTTCCGACAAGCAAGATTTCGTTTCAGATAAACGCAGTTAATGTTCAGCTCAAACGAAGTTACATTGTTATTGAAGCTCACACGTTTCTCGCTCTTAACTGAAAAGCAATGGATGTTAGATGACCTGTGGTTTGTATCAGTTTCAGAAGCAGAGTTGAACTAGATATGGTCCGTGTGTAGGAAACACAGTTCTTTTGTTCTGCACACACTCACGTTTCCCTCTGTATGAGACACTGCAGAAAGCAAGAGCATGCTTCTTGCTCTAAAGCAGAGTGTGTTTCATGGATGAGAACAGTGCGGTGTGTTTACCTTCAGAAACGGAGTTAAATGCCAGGGTCTGTGTCTTCCTACAAGCAAGACTCGTTTCAGGTAAGCGCAGTCACTTTTCTGCTCAAAGGAAGCTACATTGTTCATGAAGCTCACACGTGTCTCGCTCTTAACTGAAAAGCATTGGATGTTAGAGGACCTGTGGTTTGTATCAGTTTCAGAAGCAGAGTTGATCTAGATATGGTCCATGTGTTTAGGAAACACAGTTCTTTTGTTCTGAGCACACTCACGTTTCCCTCTGTATGAGAGAGTCTAGAAAGCAAGAGCGTGCTTCTTGCTCTAAAGCAGAGTGTGTTTCATGGATGAGAACTGTGCTGTGTGTTTCTATAGTGATATTTTATTTGTATTGAAATGTGATTTTATTTGTATGTCAATAAAGTTGCCTTGAGGTCAGAGCAAGCCAGAGCAGAAGCCGAGCAGTAGTGGGGCACGCCCTTAATCCCAGCACTTGGGAGGCAGAGCTAGGCGGATCTCTGTGTGTTCAAGGACATAGCCAGCATAGCAGACACACGCCTTTAATTTCAATACCAACCATAGAAGACCTGGAGGTCTGTACAAACAGGCAGTGACGAGGAGGTCATGTGGCTGGGTTACAACCAATGAGGGAGGAGAACAGAAAGTCTTTAAATAGACAGGACGCACAGAAGTAGGTCTCTTGCGGAGAGGAAGAACGGCAGAAGCAGTGAAGGGTAAGGTTTTCCGCTTTTGCTCTGACCTCTTGGTTTTTAACTCTGCAATCGGTTCTGTGTTTCTTATTTAACAAGCCGGATACATCTACAATTGGCGCCCAACGTGGCAAGAATTCATTAAAAAACCGCTTGCCTTGGCAGTGGGTCCGGCTTCCCGCCTAAGCGGGCCCGGCTCCTTAGCTCAGGCTTAGCCCCGGCCTAACCGGCGCCTAGCTCAGTTTAGGACTCAGGCCCAACCTGCCTTAGCTACGAGCGGTTACAGCCGCAGCTGGAGTTACTTGCTTAAAAAGCCGGTGCTACAAACAACTCAGGCCTGCGGGAGCTACCGCTAATTGCAGTAGCTACACGCAACTGCAGATAGGCTGCTTTTGGCTGAAACGCCAGCGCACGTGGTCGGTCGGAGCTTAAGGAAGCCAGAGCCCAGGCTCGACTCCGCTCAGACCAGAACATTGAAGCGGCTGGATTCAAGATTTTAGCCAGATCGTGGCTACGCTTTCTCTCTTTCTCTCTCTCTCTTTCTCTCTCTGGATTCCCACCTCGGACGCTAGGTAGCTGTTTGGAAATTCCCTCGGATTTCTACTGTTCTGCGCAGAATTGGTAAGTCATTTATATCAGATATTTTAAAGGAAACTATTTAAAAGAGATTTTTTTCCACATTTAAAAAAAAATGGGTTTTATGTGTACATTGGAAGAAAATTGGGCTTTGTTTGAAATTTTAGGCAGTATGGTAATGGAACAACTATATGAGAAGATTAATGTTGATCGAATTATGTACATTATTATTCTTCTTATCCTTATTTTACAATTTAAAAAGACAGTCAATTTAGGTGCCAGGATAAAAATTTTAGAAAAACTTGTTAAACCTGTTAAAATGAATTATAGAGAAATTCAGATTCAGACAGAAGAAATTAACAGTGAAGTTGTTTCAGGATTGGATTATAAGGGTACAGAAAGAAAGCCTGTTTTCACACAATCACCCTTAATTTATCCGGTAACCATACAACAGCAGCCTGGTCAAATGACTACACAAAATATTTGGACTCCAGTTGAAATGTTAGACTTACGAAGGTTTAAGGAGGCAATAGTATCTTATGGCATGCATTCTCCATATGTAAAACAAATGTTAAACTCCTGGTCGACTTATAATAGAATTATACCACAGGACTGGCGGGAGCTGGCACAGGCGGTTCTAGAACCCGGACAGCAGCTCCAGTGGCAAATGTGGTTCAAACAGGAAGCTAAAACCATAGCAAAACAATGTAGTGATAGAGGTATACAAATCTTCCAGGATCAGCTTGTTGGAGAAGGCCAATATGCTGCAGTACAAACACAATGTTTGTATGATATGCAAACTCTAATTCTATGTCGAATGGCAGCCATGAATGCATGGGACAGAGTTGAGGAACCAGGGAAGAAAACTGAGTCATTTACAAAGGTTATACAGGGCCCAAAAGAATCTTTCACAGATTTCTTACAAAGACTGACTTCAGCAGTAAAGAGAATGGTCCCAAATTCAGAAGCTAGCCAGATAATAATTGAATCTTTGGCTTTTGAGAATGCAAATGAAGCATGCAAGAGAATAATCAGGCCGTTAAAGGCGAGATCTGCACCCTTGGAAGATTGGATTAGAGACACGGTTAATGTTGAGGCTCATGATCATGATAATATGTGGGTAGGAGAAGCAATTTCAAGAGGTTTGAGGAATGTTAGATGTTTTGGATGTGGAAAGCAAGGACATTTGAAAAGGGACTGTAAACAGGGCACTTCTAGAAACAATGTTTCTTCAAGGAACAATGGCAACAGAATGCCCCTTCCTTCAGGAGTATGTAGAAGGTGTGGTAAGGGAAGACATTGGACCAATGAATGTAGATCAACAAGGGACAGACAAGGTAATACTTTGCCTCAGTCTTTGGGAAACTCCCAGAGGGGCCTCAGGCAGGCCCCTACAGTGAATCCAGTTCAGACTTTTCCTGCAATCGTAGAGGAGACCCCTACTCAGAGCAGTTAAATGACCAAATGCCTATCGGAATAAACCAGGCTACTCAGAGTAATGGAACAACTGAGACAGAGAGAACAGAAAATTCAGGAGAGACCATAAAGAAAATTTTTTGGCAAACTTCTATAAATGAACAAAGACCACAATTAACAATAAAAATAAATGGTGTTCTGTTGTCTGGTCTGGTAGACACAGGTGCTGATGTTACCATAATTGCACCAGAATTTTGGCATCCATCTTGGCCTCTTCAGGAGGTAAATGTTCAACTGTTAGGAATTGGAACATTATCTCAAGTTAAACAGAGTGCAAGATGGCTCGAATGTATAGGCCCAGAAGGACAGAGAGGCAGATTAAAACCATATGTGGCTAACATAGCCATGAACCTGTGGGGTCGAGACCTGTTACAACAATGGAATACTCAGATTAACATCCCTCCAACCTCAGAAATAAATAATAAACTAGCACATGTTTCTGAGAGAAATATTAGAAGGTATTATTCTAATGAGTGGTCACCAGCCATCCATATTATACAAGAACAGGGCAGAAAAACTGATGATCTCCCAAAGGCACCAACAGCTCTACCTTTAAAATGGTTAACAGACAAGCCTGTGTGGGTTCATCAATGGCCTTTAACAACAGAGAAACTCCAGGCTTTAGAAGAGCTGGTAGAAGAGCAGTTAAATGCTCAGCATATTGAAGAATCTACTAGCCCATGGAATTCTCCTGTATTTGTTATTAAAAAGAAATCTGGTAAATGGAGAATGGTAACAGACCTTAGAGCAATTAACAAAGTAATTCAGCCAATGGGCTCTCTACAATCTGGAATTCCTTTGCCTACTCTGTTACCTAAAGGATGGCCTCTCATAGTTATTGATTTAAAAGACTGTTTCTTTTCAATACCCCTACAAGAAAAAGACAGAGAAAGATTTGCTTTCACGGTGCCTACTTACAATAATTCTCAACCAGTTAGAAGATTTCAATGGAGAGTCCTCCCACAGGGAATGTTGAATAGTCCAACCCTGTGCCAATATTTTGTACAACAGCCCTTGGAAGTGATACGTAAAAAATTTCCTAAATCTATAATTTATCATTATATGGATGATATTTTACTAGCTGACTCAAGTGCAGATACTTTAGAAAGAATGTTTGAAGAAGTAAAGAAAATATTGCCTGGCTGGGGATTACAAATTGCTCCTGAAAAGATACAAAGAGGAGATTCTATTAATTATTTAGGATATAAAATAGAGCTACAAAAAATTAGACCTCAAAAGGTACAAATTAGGAGAGATCGCCTACAGACTCTTAATGACTTTCAAAGATTATTTGGGGACATTTCTCATCTACGAACTATTGTTGGGGTAAAAAATGATGAACTGAATAATTTGTTCAAAACCTTAGAAGGTGACAAGGACTTAAATAGTCCAAGAGAATTATCACCTGAAGCTGAGAAAGAATTGGCCTTGGTAGAAAAAAAAGTACATGAAGGACATGTAGATCGTATTGATCCAAAGCTGGATTGCATTTTGGTTATTTTACCTTCTAGGCATTCTCCTACAGGAATATTAATGCAGAGAGAAGATATTATATTAGAATGGATATTTTTACCAAATAAACCAAATAAAAAATTAAAAACTTATGTGGAAAAAATCTCTGACTTAATTTTGAAAGGAAAATTGAGACTTCGTCAATTAGCAGGAATAGACCCAGCAGAAATTGTTGTACCTTTAACTAAAGAGGATATTGAAAAATTATGGGCAGAAAGTGAACCTTGGCAAAGAGCTTGCAGTAATTTTTTGGGAGAAATTAATAGCAAATATCCTAAAAGCAATAGAATTGATCTTATAAAGAGAGCTGATTGGATCTTGCCTCGAATTGTACGTGAAAAACCCATATCTGGAGTTCGGACATTTTATACAGATGCCAACAAGCAGGGAAAGGCAGGTTACAAATCAGAAAATTTAAGTAAAGTGGTTCAAAGTCCTTATAATTCAGTTCAAAAATCAGAATTGTATGCTATTCTGTTGGTATTAATGGATTTTTCAGAACCTCTCAATATAGTTACTGACTCTCAGTATGCTGAAAGAGTGGTATTACATATTGAGACTGCAGAATTTATCCCTGATGCTTCAGAATTAACTTCACTATTTATTCAATTACAAGATACAATCAGGGAAAGGAGTCATCCTTTATATATAACTCACATCCGATCCCATACTGGTCTGCCAGGCCCTCTAGCACAAGGTAATGATGAGATTGATAAATTATTGATAGGAAATGTGCTGGAGGCCTCAGAATTTCATAAGAAACATCATGTCAATAGTAAAGGTTTAAAAAAGGATTTTTCCATAACCTGGCAACAAGCCAAGGAAATTGTAAAGAAATGTCCTACTTGTTCCTTCTATAATCAGACACCATTACCAGCAGGATGTAACCCAAAGGGTACTCAGAGGAATGAAATCTGGCAGATGGATGTGTTTCACTTTGCAGAATTTGGAAAATTGAAATATGTACACCATACTATCGATACTTATTCAGGATTTCAATGGGCAACTGCTTTGAGTTCTGAAAAAGCTGATTCTGTAATCACTCATTTGCTAGAAGTTATGGCCATCATGGGTATACCTGCACAAATTAAAACTGACAATGCTCCAGCATATGTCTCTATTAAAATGAAACAGTTTTTTGCTTATTATAATATAAAGCATATCACAGGTATACCACATAATCCTACAGGCCAAGCAGTTATAGAAAGATCCAACAGAACTCTAAAGGACATGATAAATAAACAAAAAGGGGTAACAAAAACCCCCAGAAATAGACTGCACAATGCTCTATTAACTTTGAATTTTCTCAATGCTAATGAGAAAGGAACAACAGCTGCAGAGAGACATTGGTTAATAGAAAAAACAACAGAATTAAATCAGCCTATATACTTCAAGGATGTGCTGACCTCAGAATGGAAACCAGGGCATGTGTTACGTTGGGGACGAGGTTTTGCTTTTGTTTCTGCAGGAGAAGATAAGCTGTGGGTACCATCAAAACTGATAAAGGTTCGATTTGAACAAGAGAGACCTCTTAATTAGAAGAGGTGATAGTTCATCAACCAACATGACCATCCAGTTTAAACTCACTTATACCATTAATACATGCCTTTTCATTTAATCAGATATAACTTGCCAAAAGGGGACCTCCCCAAAATTAGTCTTGGGGAAGGGTTTTTGTTTTTGTCTTTTAGGAGAATGAAGGCTAAGGAATCTGAAGAACACTGGACAAATGAGACAACTGAAGAAAAAGGACAAATCATCTGCCCCAGGAAAAAGAGTAAAATGGCCTATTGGTATATCATCTACAAAATTTCATAAATATTTCTAAATGTTTGTTTCTGCTCTTCTCTAAAAAATTAATACTCTTAGTCTTCTTGTAGTCCCAGTTCAATTAAAGCTTCAAGCTGATTTTGGAGTTGGAGAATGGCTCTCTCCTCCTTTAAACTCAAGCATGTTGTTAAAAAGAAAATGAAAACTCCCTGTATCATACCAGAAGAAAGAGCCATCTTCTGACATGGGACAGGAGAAAAAACAAATTAATTAAGGGACTATTCTATTACTAATCTCAATTCTTTGACTCTATTCTGATTCTTTAAACTTTTCTTAAAGTATGAATTTTATATCAGAATTCACAAGATATATATATATATATATATTTTAAACTTTGTTGAGATAATAATGGTCATATGAGTACTAATTAATTTAGAGAAAAGGCTTCGATTAGCTGCCTATACATGTCTTTGTGTTCGAGTCTCTTTTCAGTTTTCTGCAGGAAATCACGGCCAGGCCTAACATCAAATGAAATCTCCAGGATGAAGATGGGGCCCCACAACGACAATTCCACGTGGAAAATAATATCACTAAGCTGACAAACATCATCTACAGATCAGCTTTGGACTACAAAGTGCTTAGAGCAATTCTGAGATGGCTAGCTGAGATGATCCAGTTTCAAAGACTGCTTGAATAAGGACTTGAGATAAACCCTGAACTTTGGCATTATGGATAACAAAGAATATAGTTATCCTTCCTAGAATTTGTCAATTAACCCAAAATTTTTCTTTTCAGAATAAAGATAACTTCGCCCATACCCAGCAGGAAGCAATTTTAAGAATTCGACGCCCACATTCCCAAAGGGGTGCAGTGGGGTGGGTGGTTTTTTGGTCTTTTTATGGGTATTGGGTCTGGGATAGTTTTCATTGTTTAGGAGGGTTGGTTACAAGTTGTTGTTAAGGGTTAGGAAAAGGGCTAGGCAAAAGGTGCTTGTTATAAAAAAAAAAAGACAATTACTAGTTTTAAATACTTTACATTCAATTGGATTGTTTTATATTGTATACAAATTATTATTATTGAGATTGAGATTGTTAGAATATACCATATACGTATTTCTAATCTTATTCGAGATATTGTATTTATACCATTCATTTAACAATGTAATGCAATTTGCTAATCCTTGAATGTTAGTAATTACCAACTATTAGGATATATAGAAATGAAGATTAGTGATTAGACATTACAATTGAACTTGTAGTCATATTAGGTGTGTTGTCAAGATCAAACAGATATATTTTAGATAGACAGGTCATCTTCAAACCCTTCAGAGATCTACAGAATATGGCATTTAAAATGTTTTTAATAACTTAAGAATTTTTCTTTTTTGCTATGATTATGAGACATGTCGGCTTCTGGCAGTACCAATCTACTTCAGAGAAAATATGGGCATTGAAGAAACTGCATATGGAACTAACTTTCATTGTTGCAAAAGTCAGCCACTGGACAACAAAGTATCCTTGAATCAACTGCTGACAAACAGAACAGACAGGACATGAAACCAAGGACTACCAATTCTTGCCAAAACAAGTGTGGTTGTGGCTTTAACAAAAGGCATCTTCTGAAGCCAGGACAATATGGCACCATCCCTGAAGTGAGTGACCTTTGCAATCTGTAAAAGGTACCATGTCCTTTTCTTTGAAGGCAGCTGAACAGGGAGTGGGCCAATGGCTTCTGATGTGCAATGGAACAGCAGATGAAACAGTTATTCTTGAGGAATAACTAAGCTCACCTCTCTCAATAGTAGACTGGCGTTTAATAGAGAGATGTGGAGAAGAACAGGATGCCAAGATGAAGCCACATATACACAGCCAAGAAAAATGGACAGCTGAATTGAAAAGACATCAATAATTTCCAGAATTTAAAATCCTGAATCATGACATGACACTAATGGAATTCAGGTGTTTCTGGTACATGGACTGCTCTCACCAAATGTGAGGTCAAACTGTTGACCTTGTATACATCTTAGTTCACAAAAGAGTCTGTCAGATACGCTAAGCCTGTAGGCTGAAGATGATGCCCCAACACTGTGGAGAAACCTCAGGTGACTGTCCAGGCAGCTGGCTGTTTCTGTCAACTCACATTTTTTTTTGAAGCTGCTTGCATGCACTTCTTGTTTTTATTTTTTATTAGGTAGTATTATTTCCTTCTTGGGTCTCTGAGGGAGTTGAAGATCAGTTAGTTATAGTTATAATTATCTTTGTTAAGGATTTCAGAAAAACTCACTAAGAGCTGTAAGTGTATAAATTTGAAAGACGTTATAAGACAGTTCCGTTAGCTATATAAGTTAGGATAAAAAGTGAATCAGGTACATTCTGGACTTACCAAAATAGGATAGATAATGGAATTATTTTCTCTGAATTTGTCAATTACAAATGGACTAGACATTGTTTAGGTATTTATTGTTTGTATATATGGTATATATAGTTATTGTACTTTTGTATATAGTTTTTCTTATATTAGTTATAACTTTTTCCTTTTTTTTCTTTTTTATTAAAATAGAAAAGGGGAAATATAGTGATATTTTATTTGTATTGAAATGTGATTTTATTTGTATGTCAATAAAGTTGCCTTGAGGTCAGAGCAAGCCAGAGCAGAAGCCGAGCAGTAGTGGGGAACGCCCTTAATCCCAGCACTTGGGAGGCAGAGCTAGGCGGATCTCTGTGTGTTCAAGGACATAGCCAGCATAGCAGACACACGCCTTTAATTTCAATACCAACCATAGAAGACCTGGAGGTCTGTACAAACAGGCAGTGACGAGGAGGTCATGTGGCTGGGTTACAACCAATGAGGGAGGAGAACAGAAAGTCTTTAAATAGACAGGACGCACAGAAGTAGGTCTCTTGCGGAGAGGAAGAACGGCAGAAGCAGTGAAGGGTAAGGTTTTCCGCTTTTGCTCTGACCTCTTGGTTTTTAACTCTGCAATCGGTTCTGTGTTTCTTATTTAACAAGCCGGATACATCTACATGTTTCCCTTCAGAAACGGAGTTAAATGCCCTGATCTGTGTCTTCTGACAAGCAAGTCTTCGTTTCAGATAAACACAGTTAATTTTCAGCTCAAAGGAAGTTACATTGTTCACGAAGCTCACACTTTTCTCGCTCTTAACTGAAAAGCAATGGATGTTAGATGACTTGTGGTTTGTATCAGTTTCAGAAGCAGAGTTGAACTAGATATGGTCCGTGTGTAGGAAACACAGTTCTTTTGTTCTGCACACACTCACGTTTCCCTCTGTATGAGACACTGTAGAAAGCAAGAGCATGCTTCTTGCTCTAAAGCAGAGTGTGTTTCATGGATGAGAACAGTGCGGTGTGTTTACCTTCAGAAACGGAGTTAAATGCCAGGGTCTGTGTCTTCCGACAAGCAAGACTCGTTTCAGATAAACGAAGGTCATTTTCAGCTAAAACGAAGTTACATTGTTTGCGAAGCTCACACGTTTCTCGCTCTTAACTGAAAAGCATTGGATGTTACAGGACCTGTGGTTTGTATCACTTTCAGAAACAGAGTTGAACTAGGTAGGCTCCGTGTGTGTAGGAAACACAGTTCTTTTGTGCTAGCACACTCATGTTTCCCTCTGTATGAGAAACTCTAGAAAGCAAGAGCGTGATTCTTGCTCTAAAGCAGAGTGTGTTTCATGGATGAGAACTGTGCTGTGTGTTTAACTTAAGATACGGAGTTAAATGCCAGGGTCTGTGTCTTCCTACAAGCAAGACTCGTTTCAGGTAAGCGCAGTCACTTTTCTGCTCAAAGGAAGCTACATTGTTCACGAAGCTCACACGTGTCTCGCTCTTAACTAAAAAGCAATAGATGTTAGAGGACCTGTGGTTTGTATCAGTTTCAGAAAGAGAGTTGAACTAGATATGGTCCGTGTGTGTAGGAAACACAGTTCTTTTGTTCTGAGCACACTCATGTTTCCCTCTGTATGAGAGACTCTAGAAAGCAAGAGCGTGCTTATTGCTCTAAAGCAGAGTGTGTTTCATGGATGAGGACTGTGCTGTGTGTTTCCCTTCAGAAATGGTGTTAAATGCCAGCGTCTGTGTCTTCCAAAAGCAAGACTTCGTTTCAGGTAAACGCAGTCACTTTTCAGCTCAAACGAAGCTACATTGTTCACGAAGCTCACACGTGTCTTGCTCTTAAATGAAAAGCATTGGATGTTAGAGGACCTGGGGTTTGTATCAGTTTCAGAAACAGAGTTGAACTAGATAGGGACCGTGTGTGTAGGAAACACAGTTCTTTTGTTCTGAGCACACTCACGTTTCCCTCTGTATGAGAGACTCAGGAAAGCAAGAGCGTGCTTATTGCTCTAAAGCACAGTTTTTTACATGGAAGAGGACTGTGCTGTGTGTTTCCCTTCAGAAACGGAGTTAAATGCCAGGGTCTGTGTCTTCCTACAAGCAAGACTCTTTTCAGGTAAACGCAGTCACTTTTCAGCTCAAACGAAGCTACATTGTTCACGAAGCTCACACGTTTCTCGCTCTTAACTGAAAAGCATTGGATGTTAGAGGTCCTGTGGTTTGTATCAGTTGCAGAAACAGAGTTGAACTAGATATGGTCCGTGTGTGTAGGAAACACAGTTCTTTTGTTCTCAGCAAACTCACGTTTCCCTCTGTATGAGAGATTCTAGAAAGCAAGAGCGTGCTTCTTGCTCTAAAGCAGAGTGTGTTTCATGGATGAGAACTGTGCTGTGTGTTTCCCTTCAGAAACGGAGTTAAATGCCCGGCTCTGTGTCTTCCGACAAGCAAGACTTCGTTTCAGATAAACGCAGTTAATTTTCAGCTCAAACGAAGTTACATTGTTCATGAAGCTCACACGTTTCTCGCTCTTAACTGAAAAACATTGGATGTTAGAGGACCTGTGGTTTCTATCAGTTTCAGAAGCAGAGTTGAACTAGATATGGTCCGTGTGTGTAGGAAACACAGTTCTTTTGTTCTGAGTACACTCACGTTTCCCTCTGTATGAGAGACTCTAGAAAGCAAGAGCGTGCTTCTTGATCTAAAGCAGAGTGTGTCATGGATTTGAACTGTGCTGTGTGTTTCCCTTCAAAAACGGAGTTAAATGCCAGGGTATGTGTCTTCCGACAAGCAAGACTTCATTTCAGATATACGCAGTTAATTTTCAGCTCAAACGAAGTTACATTGTTCACGAAGCTCACACGTTTCTCGCTCTTAACTGAAAAGCATTGGATGTTACAGGACCTGTGGTTTGTATCAGTTTCAGAAACAGAGTTGAACTAGATATGGTCCGTGTGTGTAGGAAACACAGTTCTTTTGTTCTGAGCACACTCACGTTTCCCTCTGTATGAGAGACTCTAGAAAGCAAGAGCGTGCTTCTTGCTCTAAAGCAGAGTGTGTTTCATGCATGAGGACGGTGCTGTGTGTTTCCCTTCAGAAACGGTGTTAAATGTCAGGGTCTGTGTCTTCCTACAAGCAAGACTTCGTTTCAGGTAAATGCAGTCACTTTTCAGCTCAAACGAAGCTTCATTGTTCACGAAGCTCACACGTTTCCCGCTCTTAACTGAAAAGCATTGGATGTTAGAGGACCTGTGGTTTGTATCAGTTTCAGAAGCAGAATTGATCTAGATATGGTCCGTGTGTGTAGGAAACACAGTTCTTTTGATTTGTGCACACTCACGTTTCCCTCTCTATGAGAGACTCTAGAAAGAAAGAGCGTGCTTCTTGCTCTAAAGCAGAGTGTGTTTCATGGATGAGAACTGTGCTGTGTGTTTCCCTTCAGGAACCGAGTTAAATGCCCGGCTCTGTGTCTTCTGACAAACAAGACTTCCTTTCAGATAAACGCAGTTAATTTTCAGCTCAAACGAAGTTACATTGTTCACGAAGCTCACATGTTTCTCGCTCTTAACTGAAAAGCATTGGATGTTAGAGGACCTGTGGTTTGTATCAGTTTCAGAAACAGAGTTGAACTAGATATGGTCCGTGTGTGTAGGAAACACACTTCTTTTTTCTGAGCACACTCACGTTTCCCTCTGTATGAGAGACTCTAGAAAGCAAGAGCGTGCTTATTGCTCTAAAGCAGAGTATGTTTCTTGGATGAGAACTGTGCAGTGTGTTTCTCTTCCGAAACGGAGTTAAATGCCCGGCTCTGTGTCTTCCGACAAGCAAGACTCGTTTCAGATAAACGCAGGTCATTTTCAGCTAAAACGAAGTTACATTGTTCGCGAAGCTCACACGTTTCTCGCTCTTAACTGAAAAGCATCGGATGTTAGAGGACCTGTGGTTTGTATCAGAAGCAGAGTTGAACTAGATATGGTCCGTGTGTGTAGGAAACACAGTTCTTTTGTGCTGAGCACACTCATGTTTCCCTCTGTATGAGAGACTCTAGAAAGTAAGAGCGTGCTTCTTGCTCTAAAGCAGAGTGTGTTTCATGGATGAGAACTGTGCTGTGTGTTTCCCTTCAGAAACGGAGTTAAATGCCTGGCTCTGTGTCTTCCGACAAGAAAGACTTCGTTTCAGGTAAACGCAGTCACTTTTCAGCTCAAACGAAGCTACATTGTTCATGTAGCTCACACGTGTCACGCTCTTAACTGAAAAGCATTGGATTTTAGAAGACCTGTGGTTTGTATCAGTTTCAGAAGCAGAGTTGATCTAGATGTGGTCCTTGTGTGTAGGAAACACAGTTCTTTTGTTCTGTGCACACTCACGATTCCCTCTGTATGAGAGACTCTAGAAAGCAAGAGCGTACTTCTTGCTCCAAAGCAGAGTGTGTTTCATGGATGAGGACTGTGCTGTGTGTTTCCCTTCAGAAACGGAGTTAAATGCCTGGCTCTGTGTCTTCCGACAAGCAAGACTTCGTTTCAGATAAACGCAGTTAATGTTCAGCTCAAACGAAGTTACATTGTTATTGAAGCTCACACGTTTCTCGCTCTTAACTGAAAAGCAATGGATGTTAGATGACCTGTGGTTTGTATCAGTTTCAGAAGCAGAGTTGAACTAGATATGGTCCGTGTGTAGGAAACACAGTTCTTTTGTTCTGCACACACTCACGTTTCCCTCTGTATGAGACACTGTAGAAAGCAAGAGCATGCTTCTTGCTCTAAAGCAGAGTGTGTTTCATGGATGAGAACAGTGCGGTGTGTTTGCCTTCAGAAACGGAGTTAAATGCCAGGGTCTGTGTCTTCCTACAAGCAAGACTCGTTTCAGGTAAACGCAGTCACTTTTCAGCTCAAACGAAGCTACATTGTTCATGAAGCTCACACGTGTCTCGCTCTTAACTGAAAAGCATTGGATGTTAGAGGACCTGTGGTTTGTATCAGTTTCAGAAGCAGAGTTGATCTAGATATGGTCCGTGTGTTTAGGAAACACAGTTCTTTTGTTCTGAGCACACTCACGTTTCCCTCTGTATGAGAGAGTCTAGAAAGCAAGAGCGTGCTTCTTGCTCTAAAGCAGAGTGTGTTTCATGGATGAGAACTGTGCTGTGTGTTTCCCTTCAGAAACGGAGTTAAATGCCCTGATCTGTGTCTTCTGACAAGCAAGTCTTCGTTTCAGATAAACGCAGTTAATTTTCAGCTCAAACGAAGTTACATTGTTCACGAAGCTCACACGTTTCTCGCTCTTAATTGAAAAGCATTGGATGTTAGAGGACCTGTGGTTTGTATCAGTTTCAGAAGCAGAGTTGAACTAGATATGGTCCGTGTGTGTAGGAGACACAGTTCTTTTGTTCTGCACACTCTCACGTTTCCCTCTGTATGAGAGACTGTAGAAAGCAAGAGCGTGCTTCTTGATCTAAAGCAGAGTGTGTTTCATGGATGAGAACTGTGCTGTGTGTTTCCCTTCAGAAACGGATTTAAATGCCAGGGTCTGTGTCTTCCTATAAGCAAGACTCGTTTCAGGTAAACGCAGTCAATTTTCAGCTCAAACGAAGCTACATTGTTTACGAAGCTCACACGTGTCTCGCTCTTAAATGAAAAGCATTGGATGTTAGAGGACCTGTGGTTTGTATCAGTTTCAGAAACAGAGTTGAACTAGATATGGTCCGTGTGTGTAGGAAACACAGTTCTTTTGTTCTGAGTACACTCACGTTTCCCTCTGTATGAGAGACTCTAGAAAGCAAGAGCGTGCTTATTGCTCTAAAGCAGAGTGTGTTTCATGGATGATGACTGTGCTGTGTGTTTCCCTTCAGAAACGGAGTTAAATGCCAGGGTCTGTGTCTTCCTACAAGCAAGACTCATTTCAGGTAATTGCAGTCACTTTTCAGCTCAAGCGAAGCTACATTGTTCACGAAGCTCACACGTTTCTCGCTCTTAACTGAAAAGCATTGGGTGTTAGAGGTCCTGTGGTTTGTATCAGTTTGAGAAACAGAGTTGAACTAGATATGGTCCCTGTGTGTAGGAAACACAGTTCTTTTGTTCTGAGCACACTCACGTTTCCCTCTGTATGAGAGACTCTAGAAAGCAAGAGCGTGCTTCTTGCTCTAAAGCAGAGTGTGTTTCATGGATTTGAACTGTGCTGTGTGTTTCCCTTCAGAAACGGAGTTAAATGCCAGGGTATGTGTCTTCCGACAAGCAAGACTTCATTTCAGATATACGCAGTTAATTTTCAGCTCAAACGATGTTACATTGTTCACGAAGCTCACACGTTTCTCGCTCTTAACTGAAAAGCATTGGATGTTAGAGGACCTGTGGTTTGTATCAGTTTCAGAAGCAGAGTTGAACTAGATATGGTCCGTGTGTGTAGGAAACACAGTTCTTTTGTTCTGAGCACACTCACGTTTCCCTCTGTATGAGAGACTCTAGAAAGCAAGAGCATGCTTCTTGTCTAAAGCAGAGTATGTTTCATGGATGAGAACTGTGCAGTGTGTTTCCCTTCCGAAACGGAGTTAAATGCCCGGCTATGTGTCTTCCGACAAGCAAGACTTCGTTTCAGATAAATGCAGTTAATTTTCAGCTCAAACGAAGTTACATTGTTAACGAAGCTCACGCGTTTCTCGTTCTTAACTGAAAAGCATTGGATGTTAGAGGACCTGTGGTTTGTATCAGTTTCAGAAGCAGAGTTGAACTAGATATGGTCCGTGTGTGTAGGAAACACAGTTCTTTTGTTCTGAGCACACTCACGTTTCCCTCTGTATGAGAGACTCTAGAAAGCAAGAGCGTGCTTCTTGCTCTAAAGCAGAGTGTGTTTCATGCATGAGGACTGTGCTGTGTGTTTCCCTTCAGAAACAGATTTAAATGCCAGGGACTGTGTCTTCCTATAAGCAAGACTCGTTTCAGGTAAACGCAGTCAATTTTCAGCTCAAACGAAGCTATATTGTTTACGAAGCTCACACGTGTCTCGCGCTTAACTGAAAAGCATTGGATGTTAGAGGACCTGTGGTTTGTATCAGTTTCAGAAACAGAGTTGAACTAGGTATGGTCCGTGTGTGTAGGAAACACGGTTCTTTTGTGCTATCACACTCATGTTTCCCTCTGTATGAGAAACTCTAGAAAGCAAGAGCGTGATTCTTGCTCTAAAGCAGAGTGTGTTTCATGGATGAGAACTGTGCTGTGTGTTTCCCTTATGAAACGGAGTTAAATGCCAGGGTCTGTGTCTTCCTACAAGCAAGACTCGTTTCAGGTAAGCGCAGTCACTTTTCTGCTCAAAGGAAGCTACATTGTTCACGAAGCTAACACGTGTCTCGCTCTTAACTGAAAAGCATTGGATGTTAGAGGACCTGTGGTTTGTATCAGTTTCAGAAAGAGAGTTGAACTAGATATGGTCCGTGTGT
This sequence comes from Onychomys leucogaster, assembly GCA_949786385.1. Taxonomy (NCBI): domain Eukaryota; kingdom Metazoa; phylum Chordata; class Mammalia; order Rodentia; family Cricetidae; genus Onychomys; species Onychomys leucogaster. The sequence continues at coordinate 94,746 of CATKUP010000114.1, read as the reverse complement.
GTAGGAAACACAGTTCTTTTGTTCTGAGCACACTCACGTTTCCCTCTGTATGAGAGACTCTAGAAAGCAAGAGCGGGCTTATTGCTCTAAAGCAGAGTTTGTTTCTTGGATGAGAACTGTGCAGTGTGTTTCCCTCCCGAAACGGAGTTAAATGCCCGGCTCTGTGTCTTCCAACAAGCAAGACTCTTTTCAGATAAACGCAGGTCATTTTCAGCTAAAACGAAGTTACATTGTTCGCGAAGCTGACACGTTTCTCGCTCTTAACTGAAAAGCATTGGATGTTAGAGGACCTGTGGTTTGTATAAGAAGCAGAGTTGAACTAGATATGGTCCGTGTGTGTAGGAAACACAGTTCTTTTGATTTGTGCACACTCACGTTTCCCTCTATGAGAGACTCTAGAAAGAAAGAGCGTGCTTCTTGCTCTAAAGCAGAGTGTGTTTCATGGATGAGAACTGTGCTGTGTGTTTCCCTTCAGGAACCGAGTTAAATGCCCGGCTCTGTGTCTTCTGACAAACAAGACTTCCTTTCAGATAAACGCAGTTAATTTTCAGCTCAAACGAAGTTACATTGTTCACAAAGCTCACACGTTTCTCGCTCTTAACTGAAAAGCATTGGATGTTAGAGGACCTGTGGGTTGTATCAGTTTCAGAAACAGAGTTGAACTAGATATGGTCCGTGTGTGTAGGAAACACACTTCTTTTTTCTGAGCACACTCACGTTTCCCTCTGTATGAAAGACTCTAGAAAGCAAGAGCGTGCTTCTTGCTCTAAAGCAGTGTGTTTCATGGATGAGAACTGTGCTGTGTGTCCCTTCAGAAACAGAGTTAAATGCCAGGGTCTGTGTCTTCCTATAAGCAAGACTCGTTTCAGGTAAACGCAGTCAATTTTCAGCTCAAACGAAGCTACATTGTTTACGGAGCTCACACGTGTCCCGCTCTTAACTGAAAAGCATTGGATGTTAGAGGACCTGTGGTTTGTATCAGTTTCAGAAGCAGAATTGATCTAGATATGGTCCGTGTGTGTAGGAAACACAGTTCTTTTGATTTGTGCACACTCACGTTTCCCTCTCTATGAGAGACTCTAGAAAGAAAGAGCGTGCTTCTTGCTCTAAAGCAGAGTGTGTTTCATGGATGAGAACTGTGCTGTGTGTTTCCCTTAAGAAACGGAGTTAAATGCCAGGGTCTGTGTCTTCCTACAAGCAAGATTCGTTTCAGGTAAGCGCAGTCACTTTTCTGCTCAAAGGAAGCTACATTGTTCACGAAGCTCACATGTGTCTCGCTCTTAACTGAAAAGCATTGGATGTTAGAGGACCTGTGGTTTGTATCAGTTTCAGAAACAGAGTTGAACTAGATATGGTCCGTGTGTGTAGGAAACACACTTCTTTTTTCTGAGCACACTCACGTTTCCCTCTGTATGAGAGACTCTAGAAAGCAAGAGCGTGCTTATTGCTCTAAAGCAGAGTATGTTTCTTGGATGAGAACTGTGCAGTGTGTTTCTCTTCCGAAACGGAGTTAAATGCCCGGCTCTGTGTCTTCCGACAAGCAAGACTCGTTTCAGATAAACGCAGGTCATTTTCAGCTAAAACGAAGTTACATTGTTCGCGAAGCTCACACGTTTCTCGCTCTTAACTGAAAAGCATCGGATGTTAGAGGACCTGTGGTTTGTATCAGAAGCAGAGTTGAACTAGATATGGTCCGTGTGTGTAGGAAACACAGTTCTTTTGTGCTGAGCACACTCATGTTTCCCTCTGTATGAGAGACTCTAGAAAGTAAGAGCGTGCTTCTTGCTCTAAAGCAGAGTGTGTTTCATGGATGAGAACTGTGCTGTGTGTTTCCCTTCAGAAACGGAGTTAAATGCCTGGCTCTGTGTCTTCCGACAAGAAAGACTTCGTTTCAGGTAAACGCAGTCACTTTTCAGCTCAAACGAAGCTACATTGTTCATGTAGCTCACACGTGTCACGCTCTTAACTGAAAAGCATTGGATTTTAGAAGACCTGTGGTTTGTATCAGTTTCAGAAGCAGAGTTGATCTAGATGTGGTCCTTGTGTGTAGGAAACACAGTTCTTTTGTTCTGTGCACACTCACGATTCCCTCTGTATGAGAGACTCTAGAAAGCAAGAGCGTACTTCTTGCTCCAAAGCAGAGTGTGTTTCATGGATGAGGACTGTGCTGTGTGTTTCCCTTCAGAAACGGAGTTAAATGCCTGGCTCTGTGTCTTCCGACAAGCAAGACTTCGTTTCAGATAAACGCAGTTAATGTTCAGCTCAAACGAAGTTACATTGTTATTGAAGCTCACACGTTTCTCGCTCTTAACTGAAAAGCAATGGATGTTAGATGACCTGTGGTTTGTATCAGTTTCAGAAGCAGAGTTGAACTAGATATGGTCCGTGTGTAGGAAACACAGTTCTTTTGTTCTGCACACACTCACGTTTCCCTCTGTATGAGACACTGTAGAAAGCAAGAGCATGCTTCTTGCTCTAAAGCAGAGTGTGTTTCATGGATGAGAACAGTGCGGTGTGTTTGCCTTTAGAAACGGAGTTAAATGCCAGGGTCTGTGTCTTCCTACAAGCAAGACTCGTTTCAGGTAAACGCAGTCACTTTTCAGCTCAAACGAAGCTACATTGTTCATGAAGCTCACACGTGTCTCGCTCTTAACTGAAAAGCATTGGATGTTAGAGGACCTGTGGTTTGTATCAGTTTCAGAAGCAGAGTTGATCTAGATATGGTCCGTGTGTTTAGGAAACACAGTTCTTTTGTTCTGAGCACACTCACGTTTCCCTCTGTATGAGAAAGTCTAGAAAGCAAGAGCGTGCTTCTTGCTCTAAAGCAGAGTGTGTTTCATGGATGAGAACTGTGCTGTGTGTTTCCCTTCAGAAACGGAGTTAAATGCCCTGATCTGTGTCTTCTGACAAGCAAGTCTTCGTTTCAGATAAACGCAGTTAATTTTCAGCTCAAACGAAGTTACATTGTTCACGAAGCTCACACGTTTCTCGCTCTTAATTGAAAAGCATTGGATGTTAGAGGACCTGTGGTTTGTATCAGTTTCAGAAGCAGAGTTGAACTAGATATGGTCCGTGTGTGTAGGAGACACAGTTCTTTTGTTCTGCACACTCTCACGTTTCCCTCTGTATGAGAGACTGTAGAAACCAAGAGCGTGCTTCTTGCTCTAAAGCAGAGTGTGTTTCATGGATGAGAACTGTGCTGTGTGTTTCCCTTCAGAAACGGAGTTAAATGCCAGGGTCTGTGTCTTCCTACAAGCAAGACTCATTTCAGGTAAACGCAGTCACTTTTCAGCTCAAAGGAAGCTACATTGTTCACGAAGCTAACACGTGTCTCGCTCTTAACTGAAAAGCATTGGATGTTAGAGGACCTGTGGTTTGTATCAGTTTCAGAAAGAGAGTTGAACTAGATATGGTCCGTGTGTGTAGGAAACACAGTTCTTTTGTTCTGAGCACACTCACGTTTCCCTCTGTATGAGAGACTCTAGAAACAAGAGCGTGCTTCTTGTCTAAAGCAGAGAATGTTTCATGGATGAGAACTGTGCAGTGTGATTCCCTTCCGAAACGGAGTTAAATGCCCGGCTCTGTGTCTTCCGACAAGCATGATTTCGTTTCAGATAAACGCAGCTAATTTTCAGCTCAAACGAAGTTACATTGTTCATGAAGCTCACACGTTTCTCGCTCTTAACTGAAAAGCATTGGATGTTAGAGGACCTGTGGTTTGTATCAGTTTCCGAAACAGAGTTGAACTAGATAGGGTCCGTGTGTGTAGGAAACACACTTTTTTCTGAGCACACTCACGTTTCCCTCTGTATGAAAGACTCTAGAAAGCAAGAGCGTGCTTCTTGCTCTAAAGCATTGTGTGTTTCATGGATGAGAACTGTGCTGTGTGTTTCCCTTCAGAAACGGAGTTAAATGCCAGGGTCTGTGTCTTCCTACAAGCAAGACTCGTTTCAGGTAAACACAGTCACTTTTCAGCTCAAACGAAGCTTCATTGTTCAAGAAGCTCACACGTTTCCCGCTCTTAACTGAAAAGCATTGGATGTTAGAGGACCTGTGGTTTGTATCAGTTTCAGAAGCAGAGTTGATCTAGATATGGTCTGTGTGTATAGGAAACACAGTTCTTTTGTTCTGAGCACACTCACGTTTCCCTCTGTATGAGAGACTCTAGAAAGCAAGAGCGTGCTTATTGCTCTAAAGCAGAGTATGTTTCTTGGATGAGAACTGTGCAGTGTGTTTCCCTTCCGAAACGGAGTTAAATGCCCGCCTCTGTGTCTTCCGACAAGCAAGACTCGTTTCAGATAAACGCAGGTAATTTTCAGCTAAAACGAAGTTACATTGTTCGCGAAGCTCACACGTTTCTCGCTCTTTACTGAAAAGCATTGGATGTTAGAGGACCTGTGGTTTGTATCAGAAGCAGAGTTGAACTAGATATGGTCCGTGTTTGTAGGAAACACAGTTCTTTTGTGCTGAGTACACTCAGGTTTCCCTCTGTATGAGAGACTCTAGAAAGTAAGAGCGTGCTTATTGCTCTAAAGCAGAGTGTTTTTCATGGATGAGGACTGTGCTGTGTGTTTCCCTTCAGAAACGGAGTTAAATGCCAGGGTCTGTGTCTTCCTACAAGCAAGACTCATTTCAGGTAAACGCAGTCACTTTTCAGCTCAAAGGAAGCTACATTGTTCACGAAGCTCACACGTTTCTCGCTCTTAATTGAAAAGCATTGGATGGTAGAGGTCCTGTGGTTTGTATCAGTTTGAGAAACAGAGTTGAACTAGATAAGGTCCCTGTGTGTAGGAAACACAGTTCTTTTGTTCTGAGCACACTCACGTTTCCCTCTGTATGAGAGACTCTAGAAAAAAGAGCGTGCTTCTTGTCTAAAGCAGAGTATGTTTCATGGATGAGAACTGTGCAGTGTGTTTCCCTTCCGAAACGGAGTTAAATGCCCGGCTCTGTGTCTTCCAACAAGCATGATTTCGTTCCAGATAAACGCAGTTAATTTTCAGCTCAAACGAAGTTACATTGTTCATGAAGCTCACACGTTTCTCGCTCTTAAATGAAAAGCATTGGATGTTAGAGGACCTGTGGTTTGTATCAGTTTCAGAAACAGAGTTGAAGTAGATATGGTCCGTGTGTGTAGGAAACACACTTCTTTTTTCTGAGCACACTCACGTTTCCCTCTGTATGAAAGACTCTAGAAAGCAAGAGCGTGCTTCTTGCTCTAAAGCAGAGTGTGTTTCATGGAGGAGAACAGTGCGGTGTGTTTACCTTCAGAAATGGAGTTAAATGCCAGGGTCTGTGTCTTCCTACAAGCAAGACTCGTTTAAGGTAAACGCAGTCACTTTTCAGCTCAAACGAAGCTACATTATTCATGAAGCTCACACGTGTCTCGCTCTTAACTGAAAAGCATTGGATGTTAGAGGACCTGTGGTTTGTATCAGTTTCAGAAGCAGAGTTGATCTAGATATGGTCCGTGTGTTTAGGAAACACAGTTCTTTTGTTCTGAGCACACTCACGTTTCCCTCTGTATGAGAGACTCTAGAAACAAGAGCGTGCTTCTTGTCTAAAGCAGAGAATGTTTCATGGATGAGAACTGTGCAGTGTGATTCCCTTCCGAAACGGAGTTAAATGCCCGGCTCTGTGTCTTCCGACAAGCATGATTTCGTTTCAGATAAACGCAGCTAATTTTCAGCTCAAACGAAGTTACATTGTTCATGAAGCTCACACGTTTCTCGCTCTTAACTGAAAAGCATTGGATGTTAGAGGACCTGTGGTTTGTATCAGTTTCCGAAACAGAGTTGAACTAGATAGGGTCCGTGTGTGTAGGAAACACACTTTTTTCTGAGCACACTCACGTTTCCCTCTGTATGAAAGACTCTAGAAAGCAAGAGCGTGCTTCTTGCTCTAAAGCATTGTGTGTTTCATGGATGAGAACTGTGCTGTGTGTTTCCCTTCAGAAACGGAGTTAAATGCCAGGGTCTGTGTCTTCCTACAAGCAAGACTCGTTTCAGGTAAACACAGTCACTTTTCAGCTCAAACGAAGCTTCATTGTTCAAGAAGCTCACACGTTTCCCGCTCTTAACTGAAAAGCATTGGATGTTAGAGGACCTGTGGTTTGTATCAGTTTCAGAAGCAGAGTTGATCTAGATATGGTCTGTGTGTATAGGAAACACAGTTCTTTTGTTTTGAGCACACTCACGTTTCCCTCTGTATGAGAGACTCTAGAAAGCAAGAGCGTGCTTATTGCTCTAAAGCAGAGTATGTTTCTTGGATGAGAACTGTGCAGTGTGTTTCCCTTCCGAAACGGAGTTAAATGCCCGCCTCTGTGTCTTCCGACAAGCAAGACTCGTTTCAGATAAACGCAGGTAATTTTCAGCTAAAACGAAGTTACATTGTTCGCGAAGCTCACACGTTTCTCGCTCTTTACTGAAAAGCATTGGATGTTAGAGGACCTGTGGTTTGTATCAGAAGCAGAGTTGAACTAGATATGGTCCGTGTTTGTAGGAAACACAGTTCTTTTGTGCTGAGTACACTCAGGTTTCCCTCTGTATGAGAGACTCTAGAAAGTAAGAGCGTGCTTATTGCTCTAAAGCAGAGTGTTTTTCATGGATGAGGACTGTGCTGTGTGTTTCCCTTCAGAAACGGAGTTAAATGCCAGGGTCTGTGTCTTCCTACAAGCAAGACTCATTTCAGGTAAACGCAGTCACTTTTCAGCTCAAAGGAAGCTACATTGTTCACGAAGCTCACACGTTTCTCGCTCTTAATTGAAAAGCATTGGATGGTAGAGGTCCTGTGGTTTGTATCAGTTTGAGAAACAGAGTTGAACTAGATAAGGTCCCTGTGTGTAGGAAACACAGTTCTTTTGTTCTGAGCACACTCACGTTTCCCTCTGTATGAGAGACTCTAGAAAAAAGAGCGTGCTTCTTGTCTAAAGCAGAGTATGTTTCATGGATGAGAACTGTGCAGTGTGTTTCCCTTCCGAAACGGAGTTAAATGCCCGGCTCTGTGTCTTCCAACAAGCATGATTTCGTTCCAGATAAACGCAGTTAATTTTCAGCTCAAACGAAGTTACATTGTTCATGAAGCTCACACGTTTCTCGCTCTTAAATGAAAAGCATTGGATGTTAGAGGACCTGTGGTTTGTATCAGTTTCAGAAACAGAGTTGAAGTAGATATGGTCCGTGTGTGTAGGAAACACACTTCTTTTTTCTGAGCACACTCACGTTTCCCTCTGTATGAAAGACTCTAGAAAGCAAGAGCGTGCTTCTTGCTCTAAAGCAGAGTGTGTTTCATGGATGAGAACTGTGCTGTGTGTGTCCCTTCAGAAACGGAGTTAAATGCCAGGGTCTGTGTCTTCCTACAAGCAAGACTCGTTTCAGGTTAACACAGTCACTTTTCAGCTCAAACGAAGCTTCATTGTTCACGAAGCTCACACGTTTCCCGCTCTTAACTGAAAAGCATTGGATGTTAGAGGACCTGTGGTTTGTATCAGTTTCAGAAACAGAGTTGAAGTAGATATGGTCCGTGTGTGTAGGAAACACACTTCTTTTTTCTGAGCACACTCACGTTTCCCTCTGTATGAAAGACTCTAGAAAGCAAGAGCGTGCTTCTTGCTCTAAAGCAGAGTGTGTTTCATGGAGGAGAACAGTGCGGTGTGTTTACCTTCAGAAATGGAGTTAAATGCCAGGGTCTGTGTCTTCCTACAAGCAAGACTCGTTTAAGGTAAACGCAGTCACTTTTCAGCTCAAACGAAGCTACATTATTCATGAAGCTCACACGTGTCTCGCTCTTAACTGAAAAGCATTGGATGTTAGAGGACCTGTGGTTTGTATCAGTTTCAGAAGCAGAGTTGATCTAGATATGGTCCGTGTGTTTAGGAAACACAGTTCTTTTGTTCTGAGCACACTCACGTTTCCCTCTGTATGAGAGACTCTAGAAACAAGAGCGTGCTTCTTGTCTAAAGCAGAGAATGTTTCATGGATGAGAACTGTGCAGTGTGATTCCCTTCCGAAACGGAGTTAAATGCCCGGCTCTGTGTCTTCCGACAAGCATGATTTCGTTTCAGATAAACGCAGCTAATTTTCAGCTCAAACGAAGTTACATTGTTCATGAAGCTCACACGTTTCTCGCTCTTAACTGAAAAGCATTGGATGTTAGAGGACCTGTGGTTTGTATCAGTTTCCGAAACAGAGTTGAACTAGATAGGGTCCGTGTGTGTAGGAAACACACTTTTTTCTGAGCACACTCACGTTTCCCTCTGTATGAAAGACTCTAGAAAGCAAGAGCGTGCTTCTTGCTCTAAAGCATTGTGTGTTTCATGGATGAGAACTGTGCTGTGTGTTTCCCTTCAGAAACGGAGTTAAATGCCAGGGTCTGTGTCTTCCTACAAGCAAGACTCGTTTCAGGTAAACACAGTCACTTTTCAGCTCAAACGAAGCTTCATTGTTCAAGAAGCTCACACGTTTCCCGCTCTTAACTGAAAAGCATTGGATGTTAGAGGACCTGTGGTTTGTATCAGTTTCAGAAGCAGAGTTGATCTAGATATGGTCTGTGTGTATAGGAAACACAGTTCTTTTGTTTTGAGCACACTCACGTTTCCCTCTGTATGAGAGACTCTAGAAAGCAAGAGCGTGCTTATTGCTCTAAAGCAGAGTATGTTTCTTGGATGAGAACTGTGCAGTGTGTTTCCCTTCCGAAACGGAGTTAAATGCCCGCCTCTGTGTCTTCCGACAAGCAAGACTCGTTTCAGATAAACGCAGGTAATTTTCAGCTAAAACGAAGTTACATTGTTCGCGAAGCTCACACGTTTCTCGCTCTTTACTGAAAAGCATTGGATGTTAGAGGACCTGTGGTTTGTATCAGAAGCAGAGTTGAACTAGATATGGTCCGTGTTTGTAGGAAACACAGTTCTTTTGTGCTGAGTACACTCAGGTTTCCCTCTGTATGAGAGACTCTAGAAAGTAAGAGCGTGCTTATTGCTCTAAAGCAGAGTGTTTTTCATGGATGAGGACTGTGCTGTGTGTTTCCCTTCAGAAACGGAGTTAAATGCCAGGGTCTGTGTCTTCCTACAAGCAAGACTCATTTCAGGTAAACGCAGTCACTTTTCAGCTCAAAGGAAGCTACATTGTTCACGAAGCTCACACGTTTCTCGCTCTTAATTGAAAAGCATTGGATGGTAGAGGTCCTGTGGTTTGTATCAGTTTGAGAAACAGAGTTGAACTAGATAAGGTCCCTGTGTGTAGGAAACACAGTTCTTTTGTTCTGAGCACACTCACGTTTCCCTCTGTATGAGAGACTCTAGAAAAAAGAGCGTGCTTCTTGTCTAAAGCAGAGTATGTTTCATGGATGAGAACTGTGCAGTGTGTTTCCCTTCCGAAACGGAGTTAAATGCCCGGCTCTGTGTCTTCCAACAAGCATGATTTCGTTCCAGATAAACGCAGTTAATTTTCAGCTCAAACGAAGTTACATTGTTCATGAAGCTCACACGTTTCTCGCTCTTAAATGAAAAGCATTGGATGTTAGAGGACCTGTGGTTTGTATCAGTTTCAGAAACAGAGTTGAAGTAGATATGGTCCGTGTGTGTAGGAAACACACTTCTTTTTTCTGAGCACACTCACGTTTCCCTCTGTATGAAAGACTCTAGAAAGCAAGAGCGTGCTTCTTGCTCTAAAGCAGAGTGTGTTTCATGGATGAGAACTGTGCTGTGTGTGTCCCTTCAGAAACGGAGTTAAATGCCAGGGTCTGTGTCTTCCTACAAGCAAGACTCGTTTCAGGTTAACACAGTCACTTTTCAGCTCAAACGAAGCTTCATTGTTCACGAAGCTCACACGTTTCCCGCTCTTAACTGAAAAGCATTGGATGTTAGAGGACCTGTGGTTTGTATCAGTTTCAGAAGCAGAGTTGATGTAGATATGGTCTGTGTGTGTAGGAAACACAGTTCTTTTGTTCTGTGCACACTCACGTTTCCCTCTGTATGAGACACTGTAGAAAGCAAGAGCATGCTTCTTGCTCTAAAGCAGAGTGTGTTTCATGGAGGAGAACAGTGCGGTGTGTTTACCTTCAGAAATGGAGTTAAATGCCAGGGTCTGTGTCTTCCTACAAGCAAGACTCGTTTCAGGTAAACGCAGTCACTTTTCAGCTCAAACGAAGCTACATTATTCATGAAGCTCACACGTGTCTCGCTCTTAACTGAAAAGCATTGGATGTTAGAGGACCTGTGGTTTGTATCAGTTTCAGAAGCAGAGTTGATCTAGATATGGTCCGTGTGTTTAGGAAACACAGTTCTTTTGTTCTGAGCACACTCACGTTTCCCTCTGTATGAGAGACTCTAGAAAGCAAGAGCGTGCTTCTTGCTCTAAAGCAGAGTGTGTTTCATGGATGAGAACTGTGCTGTGTGTTTCCCTTCAGAAACGGAGTTAAATGCCCTGATCTGTGTCTTCTGACAAGCAAGTCTTCGTTTCAGATAAACGCAGTTAATTTTCAGCTCAAACGAAGTTACATTGTTCACGAAGCTCACACGTTTCTCGCTCTTAATTGAAAAGCATTGGATGTTAGAGGACCTGTGGTTTGTATCAGTTTCAGAAGCAGAGTTGAACTAGATATGGTCCGTGTGTGTAGGAGACACAGTTCTTTTGTTCTGCACACTCTCACGTTTCCCTCTGTATGAGAGACTGTAGAAACCAAGAGCGTGCTTCTTGCTCTAAAGCAGAGTGTGTTTCATGGATGAGAACTGTGCTGTGTGTTTCCCTTCAGAAACGGAGTTAAATGCCAGGGTCTGTGTCTTCCTACAAGCAAGACTCATTTCAGGTAAACGCAGTCACTTTTCAGCTCAAAGGAAGCTACATTGTTCACGAAGCTAACACGTGTCTCGCTCTTAACTGAAAAGCATTGGATGTTAGAGGACCTGTGGTTTGTATCAGTTTCAGAAAGAGAGTTGAACTAGATATGGTCCGTGTGTGTAGGAAATACAGTTCTTTTGTTCTGAGCACACTCACGTTTCCCTCTGTATGAGAGACTCTAGAAACAAGAGCGTGCTTCTTGTCTAAAGCAGAGAATGTTTCATGGATGAGAACTGTGCAGTGTGATTCCCTTCCGAAACGGAGTTAAATGCCCGGCTCTGTGTCTTCCGACAAGCATGATTTCGTTTCAGATAAACGCAGTTAATTTTCAACTCAAACGAAGTTACATTGTTCATGAAGCTCACACGTTTCTCGCTCTTAACTGAAAAGCATTGGATGTTAGAGGACCTGTGGTTTGTATCAGTTTCCGAAACAGAGTTGAACTAGATAGGGTCCGTGTGTGTAGGAAACACACTTCTTTTTTCTGAGCACACTCACGTTTCCCTCTGTATGAAAGACTCTAGAAAGCAAGAGCGTGCTTCTTGCTCTAAAGCATTGTGTGTTTCATGGATGAGAACTGTGCTGTGTGTTTCCCTTCAGAAACGGAGTTAAATGCCAGGGTCTGTGTCTTCCTACAAGCAAGACTCGTTTCAGGTAAACACAGTCACTTTTCAGCTCAAACGAAGCTTCATTGTTCAAGAAGCTCACACGTTTCCCGCTCTTAACTGAAAAGCATTGGATGTTAGAGGACCTGTGGTTTGTATCAGTTTCAGAAGCAGAGTTGATCTAGATATGGTCTGTGTGTATAGGAAACACAGTTCTTTTGTTCTGAGCACACTCACGTTTCCCTCTGTATGAGAGACTCTAGAAAGCAAGAGCGTGCTTATTGCTCTAAAGCAGAGTATGTTTCTTGGATGAGAACTGTGCAGTGTGTTTCCCTTCCGAAACGGAGTTAAATGCCCGCCTCTGTGTCTTCCGACAAGCAAGACTCGTTTCAGATAAACGCAGGTAATTTTCAGCTAAAACGAAGTTACATTGTTCGCGAAGCTCACACGTTTCTCGCTCTTTACTGAAAAGCATTGGATGTTAGAGGACCTGTGGTTTGTATCAGAAGCAGAGTTGAACTAGATATGGTCCGTGTTTGTAGGAAACACAGTTCTTTTGTGCTGAGTACACTCAGGTTTCCCTCTGTATGAGAGACTCTAGAAAGTAAGAGCGTGTTTATTGCTCTAAAGCAGAGTGTTTTTCATGGATGAGGACTGTGCTGTGTGTTTCCCTTCAGAAACGGAGTTAAATGCCAGGGTCTGTGTCTTCCTACAAGCAAGACTCATTTCAGGTAAACGCAGTCACTTTTCAGCTCAAAGGAAGCTACATTGTTCACGAAGCTCACACGTTTCTCGCTCTTAATTGAAAAGCATTGGATGGTAGAGGTCCTGTGGTTTGTATCAGTTTGAGAAACAGAGTTGAACTAGATAAGGTCCCTGTGTGTAGGAAACACAGTTCTTTTGTTCTGAGCACACTCACGTTTCCCTCTGTATGAGAGACTCTAGAAAAAAGAGCGTGCTTCTTGTCTAAAGCAGAGTATGTTTCATGGATGAGAACTGTGCAGTGTGTTTCCCTTCCGAAACGGAGTTAAATGCCCGGCTCTGTGTCTTCCAACAAGCATGATTTCGTTCCAGATAAACGCAGTTAATTTTCAGCTCAAACGAAGTTACATTGTTCATGAAGCTCACACGTTTCTCACTCTTAAATGAAAAGCATTGGATGTTAGAGGACCTGTGGTTTGTATCAGTTTCAGAAACAGAGTTGAAGTAGATATGGTCCGTGTGTGTAGGAAACACACTTCTTTTTTCTGAGCACACTCACGTTTCCCTCTGTATGAAAGACTCTAGAAAGCAAGAGCGTGCTTCTTGCTCTAAAGCAGAGTGTGTTTCATGGATGAGAACTGTGCTGTGTGTGTCCCTTCAGAAACGGAGTTAAATGCCAGGGTCTGTGTCTTCCTACAAGCAAGACTCGTTTCAGGTTAACACAGTCACTTTTCAGCTCAAACGAAGCTTCATTGTTCACGAAGCTCACACGTTTCCCGCTCTTAACTGAAAAGCATTGGATGTTAGAGGACCTGTGGTTTGTATCAGTTTCAGAAGCAGAGTTGATGTAGATATGGTCTGTGTGTGTAGGAAACACAGTTCTTTTGTTCTGTGCACACTCACGTTTCCCTCTGTATGAGACACTGTAGAAAGCAAGAGCATGCTTCTTGCTCTAAAGCAGAGTGTGTTTCATGGAGGAGAACAGTGCGGTGTGTTTACCTTCAGAAATGGAGTTAAATGCCAGGGTCTGTGTCTTCCTACAAGCAAGACTCGTTTCAGGTAAACGCAGTCACTTTTCAGCTCAAACGAAGCTACATTATTCATGAAGCTCACACGTGTCTCGCTCTTAACTGAAAAGCATTGGATGTTAGAGGACCTGTGGTTTGTATCAGTTTCAGAAGCAGAGTTGATCTAGATATGGTCCGTGTGTTTAGGAAACACAGTTCTTTTGTTCTGAGCACACTCACGTTTCCCTCTGTATGAGAGACTCTAGAAAGCAAGAGCGTGCTTCTTGTTCTAAAGCAGAGTGTGTTTCATGCATGAGAACTGTGCTTTGTGTTTCCCTTCAGAAACGGAGTTAAATGCCCGGATCTGTGTCTTCTGACAAGCAAGTCTTCGTTTCAGATAAACGCAGTAAATTTTCAGCTCAAACGAAGTTACATTGTTCACGAACCTCACACGTTTCTCACTCTTAATTGAAAAGCATTGGATGTTAGAGGACCTGTGGTTTGTATCAGTTTCAGAAGCAGAGTTCAACTAGATATGGTCCGTGTGTGTAGGAGACACAGTTCTTTTGTTCTGCACACTCTCACGTTTCCCTCTGTATGAGAGACTGTAGAAAGCAAGAGCGTGCTTCTTGCTCTAAAGCAGAGTGTGTTTCATGGATGAGAACTGTGCTGTGTGTTTCCCTTAAGAAACGGAGTTAAATGCCAGGGTCTGTGTCTTCCTACAAGCAAGACTCGTTTCAGGTAAGCGCAGTCACTTTTCTGCTCAAAGGAAGCTACATTGTTCACGAAGCTAACACGTGTCTCGCTCTTAACTGAAAAGCATTGGATGTTAGAGGACCTGTGGTTTGTATCAGTTTCAGAAAGAGAGTTGAACTAGATATGGTCCGTGTGTGTAGGAAACACAGTTCTTTTGTTCTGAGCACACTCACGTTTCCCTCTGTATGAGAGACTCTAGAAAGCAAGAGCGTGCTTATTGCTCTAAAGCAGAGTTTGTTTCTTGGATGAGAACTGTGCAGTGTGTTTCCCTTCCGAAACGGAGTTAAATGCCCGGCTCTGTGTCTTCCAACAAGCAAGACTCGTTTCAGATAAACACAGGTCATTTTCAGCTAAAGCGAAGTTACATTGTTCGCGAAGCTCACACGTTTCTCGCTCTTAACTGAAAAGCATTGGATGTTAGAGGACCTGTGGTTTGTATCAGAAGCAGAGTTGAACTAGATATGGTCCGTGTGTGTAGGAAACACAGTTCTTTTGATTTGTGCACACTCACGTTTCCCTCTCTATGAGAGACTCTAGAAAGAAAGAGCGTGCTTCTTGCTCTAAAGCAGAGTGTGTTTCATGGATGCGAACTGTGCTGTGTGTTTCCCTTCAGGAACCGAGTTAAATGCCCAGCTGTGTGTCTTCTGACAAACAAGACTTCCTTTCAAATAATCGCAGTTAATTTTCAGCTCAAACGAAGTTACATTGTTCACGAAGCTCACACGTTTCTCGCTCTTAACTGAAAAGCATTGGATGTTAGAGGACCTGTGGTTTGTATCAGTTTCAGAAAGAGAGTTGAACTAGATATGGTCCGTGTGTGTAGGAAACACAGTTCTTTTGTTCTGAGCACACTCACGTTTCCCTCTGTATGAGAGACTCTAGAAAGCAAGAGCGTGCTTATTGCTCTAAAGCAGAGTTTGTTTCTTGGATGAGAACTGTGCAGTGTGTTTCCCTTCCGAAACGGAGTTAAATGCCCGGCTCTGTGTCTTCCAACAAGCAAGACTCGTTTCAGATAAACACAGGTCATTTTCAGCTAAAGCGAAGTTACATTGTTCGCGAAGCTCACACGTTTCTCGCTCTTAACTGAAAAGCATTGGATGTTAGAGGACCTGTGGTTTGTATCAGAAGCAGAGTTGAACTAGATATGGTCCGTGTGTGTAGGAAACACAGTTCTTTTGATTTGTGCACACTCACGTTTCCCTCTCTATGAGAGACTCTAGAAAGAAAGAGCGTGCTTCTTGCTCTAAAGCAGAGTGTGTTTCATGGATGCGAACTGTGCTGTGTGTTTCCCTTCAGGAACCGAGTTAAATGCCCAGCTGTGTGTCTTCTGACAAACAAGACTTCCTTTCAAATAATCGCAGTTAATTTTCAGCTCAAACGAAGTTACATTGTTCACGAAGCTAACACGTGTCTCGCTCTTAACTGAAAAGCATTGGATGTTAGAGGACCTGTGGTTTGTATCAGTTTCAGAAAGAGAGTTGAACTAGATATGGTCCGTGTGTGTAGGAAACACAGTTCTTTTGTTCTGAGCACACTCACGTTTCCCTCTGTATGAAAGACTCTAGAAAGCAAGAGCGTGCATCTTGCTCTAAAGCAGAGTGTGTTTCATGGATGAGAACTGTGCTGTGTGTTTCCCTTCAGAAAAGGAGTTAAATGCCAGGGTCTGTGTCTTCCTACAAGCAAGACTCGTTTCAGGTAAACACAGTCACTTTTCAGCTCAAACGAAGCTTCATTGTTCACGAAGCTCACACGTTTCCCGCTCTTAACTGAAAAGCATTGGATGTTAGAGGACCTGTGGTTTGTATCAGTTTCAGAAGCAGAGTTGATCTAGATATGGTCTGTGTGTATAGGAAACACAGTTCTTTTGTTCTGTGCACACTCACGTTTCCCTCTGTATGAGAGACTCTAGAAAGCAAGAGCGTGCTTATTGCTCTAAAGCAGAGTATGTTTCTTGGATGAGAAATGTGCAGTGTGTTTCCCTTCCGAAACGGAGTTAAATACCCGGCTCTGTGTCTTCCGACAAGCAAGACTCGTTTCAGATAAACGCAGGTCATTTTCAGCTAAAACGAAGTTACATTGTTCGCGAAGCTCAAACGTTTCTCGCTCTTTACTGAAAAGCATTGGATGTTAGAGGACCTGTGGTTTGTATCAGAAGCAGAGTTGAACTAGATATGGTCCATGTGTGTAGGAAACACAGTTCTTTTGTGCTGAGCACACTCAGGTTTCCCTCTGTATGAGAGACTCTAGAAAGTAAGAGCGTGCTTATTGCTCTAAAGCAGAGTGTTTTTCATGGACGAGGACTGTGCTGTGTGTTTCCATTCAGAAACGGAGTTAAATGCCAGGGTCTGTGTCTTCCTACAAGCAAGACTCATTTCAGGTAAACGCAGTCACTTTTCAGCTCAAAGGAAGCTACATTGTTCACGAATCTCACACGTTTCTCGCTCTTAATTGAAAAGCATTGGATGTTAGAGGTCCTGTGGTTTGTATCAGTTTGAGAAACAGAGTTGAACTAGATAAGGTCCCTGTGTGTAGGAAACACAGTTCTTTTGTTCTGAGCACACTCACGTTTCCCTCTGTATGAGAGACTCTAGAAACAAGAGCGTGCTTCTCGTCTAAAGCAGAGTATGTTTCATGGATGAGAACTGTGCAGTGTGTTTCCCTTCCGAAACGGAGTTAAATGCCCGGCTCTGTGTCTTCCGACAAGCATGGTTTCGTTTCAGATAAACGCAGTTAATTTTCAGCTCAAACGAAGTTACATTTTTCATGAAGCTCACACGTTTCTCTGTCTTAAATGAAAAGCATTGGATGTTAGAGGACCTGTGGTTTGTATCAGTTTCAGAAACAGAGTTGAAGTAGATATGGTCCGTGTGTGTAGGAAACACACTTCTTTATTCTGAGCACACTCACGTTTCCCTCTGTATGAAAGACTCTAGAAAGCAAGAGCGTGCTTCTTGCTCTAAAGCAGAGTGTGTTTCATGGATGAGAACTGTGCTGTGTGTGTCCCTTCAGAAACGGAGTTAAATGCCAGGGTCTGTGTCTTCCTACAAGCAAGACTCGTTTCAGGTAAACGCAGTCACTTTTCAGCTCAAACGAAGCTACATTATTCATGAAGCTCACACGTGTCTCGCTCTTAACTGAAAAGCATTGGATGTTATAGGACCTGTGGTTTGTATCAGTTTCAGAAGCAGAGTTGATCTAGATATGGTCCGTGTGTTTAGGAAACACAGTTCTTTTGTTCTGAGCACACTCACGTTTCCCTCTGTATGAGAGACTCTAGAAAGCAAGAGCGTGCTTCTTGCTCTAAAGCAGAGTGCGTTTCATGCATGAGAACTGTGCTGTGTGTTTCCCTTCAGAAACGGAGTTAAATGCCCGGATCTGTGTCTTCCGACAAGCAAGACTTCGTTTCAGATAAACGCAGGTAATTTTCAGCTCAAACGAAGTTACATTGTTCACGAAGCTCACACGTTTCTCGCTCTTAATTGAAAAGCATTGGATGTTAGAGGACCTGTGGTTTGTATCAGTTTCAGAAGCAGAGTTCAACTAGATATGGTCCGTGTGTGTAGGAGACACAGTTCTTTTGTTCTGCACACTCTCACGTTTCCCTCTGTATGAGAGACTGTAGAAAGCAAGAGTGTGCTTCTTGCTCTAAAGCAGAGTGTGTTTCATGGATGAGAACTGTGCTGTGTGTTTCCCTTAAGAAAAGGATTTAAATGCCAGGGTCTGTGTCTTCCTATAAGCAAGACTCGTTTCAGGTAAACGCAGTCAATTTTCAGCTCAAACGAAGCTAAATTGTTTACGAAGCTCACACGTGTCTCGTTCTTAACTGAAAAGCATTGGATATTAGAGGACCTATGGTTTGTATCAGTTTCAGAAACAGAGTTGAACTAGGTATGGTCCGTGTGTGTAGGAAACACAGTTCTTTTGTGCTAGCACACTCATGTTTCCCTCTGTATGAGAAACTCTAGAAAGCAAGAGCGTGATTCTTGCTCTAAAGCAGAGTATGTTTCATGGATGAGAACTGTGCTGTGTGTTTCCCTTAAGAAACGGAGTTAAATGCCAGGGTCTGTGTCTTCCTACAAGCAAGACTCGTTTCAGGTAAGCGCAGTCACTTTTCTGCTCAAAGGAAGCTTCATTGTTCACGAAGCTAACACGTGACTCGCTCTTAACTGAAAAGCATTGGATGTTAGAGGACCTGTGGTTTGTATCAGTTTCAGAAAGAGAG
The DNA here is from genome assembly GCA_949786385.1 of Onychomys leucogaster. Classification (NCBI taxonomy): domain Eukaryota; kingdom Metazoa; phylum Chordata; class Mammalia; order Rodentia; family Cricetidae; genus Onychomys; species Onychomys leucogaster. Next base: position 76,622 of record CATKUP010000114.1, on the reverse strand, counting down.
TTGAACTAGATATGGTCCGTGTGTGTAGGAAACACAGTTCTTTTGTTCTGAGCCCACTCACGTTTCCCTCTGTATGAGAGACTCTAGAAAGCAAGAGCGTGCTTATTGCTCTAAAGCAGAGTATGTTTCTTGGATGAGAACTGTGCAGTGTGTTTCCCTTCCGAAACGGAGTTAAATGCCCGGCTCTGTGTCTTCCAACAAGCAAGACTCGTTTCAGATAAACGCAGGTCATTTTCAGCTAAAACGAAGTTACATTGTTCGCGAAGCTCACACGTTTCTCGCTCTTAACTGAAAAGCATTGGATGTTAGAGGACCTGTGGTTTGTATCAGAAGCAGAGTTGAACTAGATATGGTCCGTGTGTGTAGGAAACACAGTTCTTTTGTGCTGAGCACACTCACGTTTCCTACTGTATGAGAGACTCTAGAAAGTAAGAGCGTGCTTATTGCTCTAAAGCAGAGTGTTTTTCATGGACGAGGACTGTGCTGTGTGTTTCCATTCAGAAACGGAGTTAAATGCCAGGGTCTGTGTCTTCCTACAAGCAAGACTCATTTCAGGTAAACGCAGTCACTTTTCAGCTCAAAGGAAGCTACATTGTTCACGAAGCTAACACGTGTCTCGCTCTTAACTGAAAAGCATTGGATGTTAGAGGACCTGTGGTTTGTATCAGTTTCAGAAAGAGAGTTGAACTAGATATGGTCCGTGTGTGTAGGAAACACAGTTCTTTTGTTCTGAGCACACTCACGTTTCCCTCTGTATGAGAGACTCTAGAAACAAGAGCGTGCTTCTTGTCTAAAGCAGAGAATGTTTCATGGATGAGAACTGTGCAGTGTGATTCCCTTCCGAAACGGAGTTAAATGCCCGGCTCTGTGTCTTCCGACAAGCATGATTTCGTTTCAGATAAACGCAGTTAATTTTCAGCTCAAACGAAGTTACATTGTTCATGAAGCTCACACGTTTCTCGCTCTTAACTGAAAAGCATTGGATGTTAGAGGACCTGTGGTTTGTATCAGTTTCCGAAACAGAGTTGAACTAGATAGGGTCCGTGTGTGTAGGAAACACACTTCTTTTTTCTGAGCACACTCACGTTTCCCTCTGTATGAAAGACTCTAGAAAGCAAGAGCGTGCTTCTTGCTCTAAAGCATTGTGTGTTTCATGGATGAGAACTGTGCTGTGTGTTTCCCTTCAGAAACGGAGTTAAATGCCAGGGTCTGTGTCTTCCTACAAGCAAGACTCGTTTCAGGTAAACACAGTCACTTTTCAGCTCAAACGAAGCTTCATTGTTCAAGAAGCTCACACGTTTCCCGCTCTTAACTGAAAAGCATTGGATGTTAGAGGACCTGTGGTTTGTATCAGTTTCAGAAGCAGAGTTGATCTAGATATGGTCTGTGTGTATAGGAAACACAGTTCTTTTGTTCTGAGCACACTCACGTTTCCCTCTGTATGAGAGACTCTAGAAAGCAAGAGCGTGCTTATTGCTCTAAAGCAGAGTATGTTTCTTGGATGAGAACTGTGCAGTGTGTTTCCCTTCCGAAACGGAGTTAAATGCCCGCCTCTGTGTCTTCCGACAAGCAAGACTCGTTTCAGATAAACGCAGGTAATTTTCAGCTAAAACGAAGTTACATTGTTCGCGAAGCTCACACGTTTCTCGCTCTTTACTGAAAAGCATTGGATGTTAGAGGACCTGTGGTTTCTATCAGAAGCAGAGTTGAACTAGATATGGTCCGTGTTTGTAGGAAACACAGTTCTTTTGTGCTGAGTACACTCAGGTTTCCCTCTGTATGAGAGACTCTAGAAAGTAAGAGCGTGCTTATTGCTCTAAAGCAGAGTGTTTTTCATGGATGAGGACTGTGCTGTGTGTTTCCCTTCAGAAACGGAGTTAAATGCCAGGGTCTGTGTCTTCCTACAAGCAAGACTCATTTCAGGTAAACGCAGTCACTTTTCAGCTCAAAGGAAGCTACATTGTTCACGAAGCTCACACGTTTCTCGCTCTTAATTGAAAAGCATTGGATGGTAGAGGTCCTGTGGTTTGTATCAGTTTGAGAAACAGAGTTGAACTAGATAAGGTCCCTGTGTGTAGGAAACACAGTTCTTTTGTTCTGAGCACACTCACGTTTCCCTCTGTATGAGAGACTCTAGAAAAAAGAGCGTGCTTCTTGTCTAAAGCAGAGTATGTTTCATGGATGAGAACTGTGCAGTGTGTTTCCCTTCCGAAACGGAGTTAAATGCCCGGCTCTGTGTCTTCCAACAAGCATGATTTCGTTCCAGATAAACGCAGTTAATTTTCAGCTCAAACGAAGTTACATTGTTCATGAAGCTCACACGTTTCTCACTCTTAACTGAAAAGCATTGGATGTTAGAGGACCTGTGGTTTGTATCAGTTTCAGAAACAGAGTTGAAGTAGATATGGTCCGTGTGTGTAGGAAACACACTTCTTTTTTCTGAGCACACTCACGTTTCCCTCTGTATGAAAGACTCTAGAAAGCAAGAGCGTGCTTCTTGCTCTAAAGCAGAGTGTGTTTCATGGATGAGAACTGTGCTGTGTGTGTCCCTTCAGAAACGGAGTTAAATGCCAGGGTCTGTGTCTTCCTACAAGCAAGACTCGTTTCAGGTTAACACAGTCACTTTTCAGCTCAAACGAAGCTTCATTGTTCACGAAGCTCACACGTTTCCCGCTCTTAACTGAAAAGCATTGGATGTTAGAGGACCTGTGGTTTGTATCAGTTTCAGAAGCAGAGTTGATGTAGATATGGTCTGTGTGTGTAGGAAACACAGTTCTTTTGTTCTGTGCACACTCACGTTTCCCTCTGTATGAGACACTGTAGAAAGCAAGAGCATGCTTCTTGCTCTAAAGCAGAGTGTGTTTCATGGAGGAGAACAGTGCGGTGTGTTTACCTTCAGAAATGGAGTTAAATGCCAGGGTCTGTGTCTTCCTACAAGCAAGACTCGTTTCAGGTAAACGCAGTCACTTTTCAGCTCAAACGAAGCTACATTATTCATGAAGCTCACACGTGTCTCGCTCTTAACTGAAAAGCATTGGATGTTAGAGGACCTGTGGTTTGTATCAGTTTCAGAAGCAGAGTTGATCTAGATATGGTCCGTGTGTTTAGGAAACACAGTTCTTTTGTTCTGAGCACACTCACGTTTCCCTCTGTATGAGAGACTCTAGAAAGCAAGAGCGTGCTTCTTGTTCTAAAGCAGAGTGTGTTTCATGCATGAGAACTGTGCTTTGTGTTTCCCTTCAGAAACGGAGTTAAATGCCCGGATCTGTGTCTTCTGACAAGCAAGTCTTCGTTTCAGATAAAAGCAGTAAATTTTCAGCTCAAACGAAGTTACATTGTTCACGAACCTCACACGTTTCTCACTCTTAATTGAAAAGCATTGGATGTTAGAGGACCTGTGGTTTGTATCAGTTTCAGAAGCAGAGTTCAACTAGATATGGTCCGTGTGTGTAGGAGACACAGTTCTTTTGTTCTGCACACTCTCACGTTTCCCTCTGTATGAGAGACTGTAGAAAGCAAGAGCGTGCTTCTTGCTCTAAAGCAGAGTGTGTTTCATGGATGAGAACTGTGCTGTGTGTTTCCCTTAAGAAACGGAGTTAAATGCCAGGGTCTGTGTCTTCCTACAAGCAAGACTCGTTTCAGGTAAGCGCAGTCACTTTTCTGCTCAAAGGAAGCTACATTGTTCACGAAGCTAACACGTGTCTCGCTCTTAACTGAAAAGCATTGGATGTTAGAGGACCTGTGGTTTGTATCAGTTTCAGAAAGAGAGTTGAACTAGATATGGTCCGTGTGTGTAGGAAACACAGTTCTTTTGTTCTGAGCACACTCACGTTTCCCTCTGTATGAGAGACTCTAGAAAGCAAGAGCGTGCTTATTGCTCTAAAGCAGAGTTTGTTTCTTGGATGAGAACTGTGCAGTGTGTTTCCCTTCCGAAACGGAGTTAAATGCCCGGCTCTGTGTCTTCCAACAAGCAAGACTCGTTTCAGATAAACACAGGTCATTTTCAGCTAAAGCGAAGTTACATTGTTCGCGAAGCTCACACGTTTCTCGCTCTTAACTGAAAAGCATTGGATGTTAGAGGACCTGTGGTTTGTATCAGAAGCAGAGTTGAACTAGATATGGTCCGTGTGTGTAGGAAACACAGTTCTTTTGATTTGTGCACACTCACGTTTCCCTCTCTATGAGAGACTCTAGAAAGAAAGAGCGTGCTTCTTGCTCTAAAGCAGAGTGTGTTTCATGGATGCGAACTGTGCTGTGTGTTTCCCTTCAGGAACCGAGTTAAATGCCCAGCTGTGTGTCTTCTGACAAACAAGACTTCCTTTCAAATAATCGCAGTTAATTTTCAGCTCAAACGAAGTTACATTGTTCACGAAGCTCACACGTTTCTCGCTCTTAACTGAAAAGCATTGGATGTTAGAGGACCTGTGGTTTGTATCAGTTTCAGAAAGAGAGTTGAACTAGATATGGTCCGTGTGTGTAGGAAACACAGTTCTTTTGTTCTGAGCACACTCACGTTTCCCTCTGTATGAGAGACTCTAGAAAGCAAGAGCGTGCTTATTGCTCTAAAGCAGAGTTTGTTTCTTGGATGAGAACTGTGCAGTGTGTTTCCCTTCCGAAACGGAGTTAAATGCCCGGCTCTGTGTCTTCCAACAAGCAAGACTCGTTTCAGATAAACACAGGTCATTTTCAGCTAAAGCGAAGTTACATTGTTCGCGAAGCTCACACGTTTCTCGCTCTTAACTGAAAAGCATTGGATGTTAGAGGACCTGTGGTTTGTATCAGAAGCAGAGTTGAACTAGATATGGTCCGTGTGTGTAGGAAACACAGTTCTTTTGATTTGTGCACACTCACGTTTCCCTCTCTATGAGAGACTCTAGAAAGAAAGAGCGTGCTTCTTGCTCTTAAGCAGAGTGTGTTTCATGGATGCGAACTGTGCTGTGTGTTTCCCTTCAGGAACCGAGTTAAATGCCCAGCTGTGTGTCTTCTGACAAACAAGACTTCCTTTCAAATAATCGCAGTTAATTTTCAGCTCAAACGAAGTTACATTGTTCACGAAGCTAACACGTGTCTCGCTCTTAACTGAAAAGCATTGGATGTTAGAGGACCTGTGGTTTGTATCAGTTTCAGAAAGAGAGTTGAACTAGATATGGTCCGTGTGTGTAGGAAACACAGTTCTTTTGTTCTGAGCACACTCACGTTTCCCTCTGTATGAGAGACTCTAGAAAGCAAGAGCGTGCATCTTGCTCTAAAGCAGAGTGTGTTTCATGGATGAGAACTGTGCTGTGTGTTTCCCTTCAGAAAAGGAGTTAAATGCCAGGGTCTGTGTCTTCCTACAAGCAAGACTCGTTTCAGGTAAACACAGTCACTTTTCAGCTCAAACGAAGCTTCATTGTTCACGAAGCTCACACGTTTCCCGCTCTTAACTGAAAAGCATTGGATGTTAGAGGACCTGTGGTTTGTATCAGTTTCAGAAGCAGAGTTGATCTAGATATGGTCTGTGTGTATAGGAAACACAGTTCTTTTGTTCTGTGCACACTCACGTTTCCCTCTGTATGAGAGACTCTAGAAAGCAAGAGCGTGCTTATTGCTCTAAAGCAGAGTATGTTTCTTGGATGAGAAATGTGCAGTGTGTTTCCCTTCCGAAACGGAGTTAAATACCCGGCTCTGTGTCTTCCGACAAGCAAGACTCGTTTCAGATAAACGCAGGTCATTTTCAGCTAAAACGAAGTTACATTGTTCGCGAAGCTCAAACGTTTCTCGCTCTTTACTGAAAAGCATTGGATGTTAGAGGACCTGTGGTTTGTATCAGAAGCAGAGTTGAACTAGATATGGTCCATGTGTGTAGGAAACACAGTTCTTTTGTGCTGAGCACACTCAGGTTTCCCTCTGTATGAGAGACTCTAGAAAGTAAGAGCGTGCTTATTGCTCTAAAGCAGAGTGTTTTTCATGGACGAGGACTGTGCTGTGTGTTTCCATTCAGAAACGGAGTTAAATGCCAGGGTCTGTGTCTTCCTACAAGCAAGACTCATTTCAGGTAAACGCAGTCACTTTTCAGCTCAAAGGAAGCTACATTGTTCACGAATCTCACACGTTTCTCGCTCTTAATTGAAAAGCATTGGATGTTAGAGGTCCTGTGGTTTGTATCAGTTTAAGAAACAGAGTTGAACTAGATAAGGTCCCTGTGTGTAGGAAACACAGTTCTTTTGTTCTGAGCACACTCACGTTTCCCTCTGTATGAGAGACTCTAGAAACAAGAGCGTGCTTCTCGTCTAAAGCAGAGTATGTTTCATGGATGAGAACTGTGCAGTGTGTTTCCCTTCCGAAACGGAGTTAAATGCCCGGCTCTGTGTCTTCCGACAAGCATGGTTTCGTTTCAGATAAACGCAGTTAATTTTCAGCTCAAACGAAGTTACATTTTTCATGAAGCTCACACGTTTCTCTGTCTTAAATGAAAAGCATTGGATGTTAGAGGACCTGTGGTTTGTATCAGTTTCAGAAACAGAGTTGAAGTAGATATGGTCCGTGTGTGTAGGAAACACACTTCTTTATTCTGAGCACACTCACGTTTCCCTCTGTATGAAAGACTCTAGAAAGCAAGAGCGTGCTTCTTGCTCTAAAGCAGAGTGTGTTTCATGGATGAGAACTGTGCTGTGTGTGTCCCTTCAGAAACGGAGTTAAATGCCAGGGTCTGTGTCTTCCTACAAGCAAGACTCGTTTCAGGTAAACGCAGTCACTTTTCAGCTCAAACGAAGCTACATTATTCATGAAGCTCACACGTGTCTCGCTCTTAACTGAAAAGCATTGGATGTTATAGGACCTGTGGTTTGTATCAGTTTCAGAAGCAGAGTTGATCTAGATATGGTCCGTGTGTTTAGGAAACACAGTTCTTTTGTTCTGAGCACACTCACGTTTCCCTCTGTATGAGAGACTCTAGAAAGCAAGAGCGTGCTTCTTGCTCTAAAGCAGAGTGCGTTTCATGCATGAGAACTGTGCTGTGTGTTTCCCTTCAGAAACGGAGTTAAATGCCCGGATCTGTGTCTTCCGACAAGCAAGACTTCGTTTCAGATAAACGCAGGTAATTTTCAGCTCAAACGAAGTTACATTGTTCACGAAGCTCACACGTTTCTCGCTCTTAATTGAAAAGCATTGGATGTTAGAGGACCTGTGGTTTGTATCAGTTTCAGAAGCAGAGTTCAACTAGATATGGTCCGTGTGTGTAGGAGACACAGTTCTTTTGTTCTGCACACTCTCACGTTTCCCTCTGTATGAGAGACTGTAGAAAGCAAGAGTGTGCTTCTTGCTCTAAAGCAGAGTGTGTTTCATGGATGAGAACTGTGCTGTGTGTTTCCCTTAAGAAAAGGATTTAAATGCCAGGGTCTGTGTCTTCCTATAAGCAAGACTCGTTTCAGGTAAACGCAGTCAATTTTCAGCTCAAACGAAGCTAAATTGTTTACGAAGCTCACACGTGTCTCGTTCTTAACTGAAAAGCATTGGATATTAGAGGACCTATGGTTTGTATCAGTTTCAGAAACAGAGTTGAACTAGGTATGGTCCGTGTGTGTAGGAAACACAGTTCTTTTGTGCTAGCACACTCATGTTTCCCTCTGTATGAGAAACTCTAGAAAGCAAGAGCGTGATTCTTGCTCTAAAGCAGAGTATGTTTCATGGATGAGAACTGTGCTGTGTGTTTCCCTTAAGAAACGGAGTTAAATGCCAGGGTCTGTGTCTTCCTACAAGCAAGACTCGTTTCAGGTAAGCGCAGTCACTTTTCTGCTCAAAGGAAGCTTCATTGTTCACGAAGCTAACACGTGACTCGCTCTTAACTGAAAAGCATTGGATGTTAGAGGACCTGTGGTTTGTATCAGTTTCAGAAAGAGAGTTGAACTAGATATGGTCCGTGTGTGTAGGAAACACAGTTCTTTTGTTCTGAGCCCACTCACGTTTCCCTCTGTATGAGAGACTCTAGAAAGCAAGAGCGTGCTTATTGCTCTAAAGCAGAGTATGTTTCTTGGATGAGAACTGTGCAGTGTGTTTCCCTTCCGAAACGGAGTTAAATGCCCGGCTCTGTGTCTTCCAACAAGCAAGACTCGTTTCAGATAAACGCAGGTCATTTTCAGCTAAAACGAAGTTACATTGTTCGCGAAGCTCACACGTTTCTCGCTCTTAACTGAAAAGCATTGGATGTTAGAGGACCTGTGGTTTGTATCAGAAGCAGAGTTGAACTAGATATGGTCCGTGTGTGTAGGAAACACAGTTCTTTTGTGCTGAGCACACTCACGTTTCCTAGTGTATGAGAGACTCTAGAAAGTAAGAGCGTGCTTATTGCTCTAAAGCAGAGTGTTTTTCATGGACGAGGACTGTGCTGTGTGTTTCCATTCAGAAACGGAGTTAAATGCCAGGGTCTGTGTCTTCCTACAAGCAAGACTCATTTCAGGTAAACGCAGTCACTTTTCAGCTCAAAGGAAGCTACATTGTTCACGAATCTCACACGTTTCTCGCTCTTAATTGAAAAGCATTGGATGTTAGAGGTCCTGTGGTTTGTATCAGTTTGAGAAACAGAGTTGAACTAGATAAGGTCCCTGTGTGTAGGAAACACAGTTCTTTTGTTCTGAGCACACTCACGTTTCCCTCTGTATGAGAGACTCTAGAAACAAGAGCGTGCTTCTCGTCTAAAGCAGAGTATGTTTCATGGATGAGAACTGTGCAGTGTGTTTCCCTTCCGAAACGGAGTTAAATGCCCGGCTCTGTGTCTTCCGACAAGCATGATTTCGTTTCAGATAAACGCAGTTAATTTTCAGCTCAAACGAAGTTACATTTTTCATGAAGCTCACACGTTTCTCGGTCTTAAATGAAAAGCATTGGATGTTAGAGGACCTGTGGTTTGTATCAGTTTCAGAAACAGAGTTGAAGTAGATATGGTCCGTGTGTGTAGGAAACACACTTCTTTATTCTGAGCACACTCACGTTTCCCTCTGTATGAAAGACTCTAGAAAGCAAGAGCGTGCTTCTTGCTCTAAAGCAGAGTGTGTTTCATGGATGAGAACTGTGCTGTGTGTGTCCCTTCAGAAACGGAGTTAAATGCCAGGGTCTGTGTCTTCCTACAAGCAAGACTCGTTTCAGGTAAACGCAGTCACTTTTCAGCTCAAACGAAGCTACATTATTCATGAAGCTCACACGTGTCTCGCTCTTAACTGAAAAGCATTGGATGTTATAGGACCTGTGGTTTGTATCAGTTTCAGAAGCAGAGTTGATCTAGATATGGTCCGTGTGTTTAGGAAACACAGTTCTTTTGTTCTGAGCACACTCACGTTTCCCTCTGTATGAGAGACTCTAGAAAGCAAGAGCGTGCTTCTTGCTCTAAAGCAGAGTGCGTTTCATGCATGAGAACTGTGCTGTGTGTTTCCCTTCAGAAACGGAGTTAAATGCCCGGATCTGTGTCTTCCGACAAGCAAGATTTCGTTTCAGATAAACGCAGGTAATTTTCAGCTCAAACGAAGTTACATTGTTCACGAAGCTCACACGTTTCTCGCTCTTAATTGAAAAGCATTGGATGTTAGAGGACCTGTGGTTTGTATCAGTTTCAGAAGCAGAGTTCAACTAGATATGGTCCGTGTGTGTAGGAGACACAGTTCTTTTGTTCTGCACACTCTCACGTTTCCCTCTGTATGAGAGACTGTAGAAAGCAAGAGTGTGCTTCTTGCTCTAAAGCAGAGTGTGTTTCATGGATGAGAACTGTGCTGTGTGTTTCCCTTAAGAAAAGGATTTAAATGCCAGGGTCTGTGTCTTCCTATAAGCAAGACTCGTTTCAGGTAAACGCAGTCAATTTTCAGCTCAAACGAAGCTAAATTGTTTACGAAGCTCACACGTGTCTCGTTCTTAACTGAAAAGCATTGGATATTAGAGGACCTATGGTTTGTATCAGTTTCAGAAACAGAGTTGAACTAGGTATGGTCCGTGTGTGTAGGAAACACAGTTCTTTTGTGCTAGCACACTCATGTTTCCCTCTGTATGAGAAACTCTAGAAAGCAAGAGCGTGATTCTTGCTCTAAAGCAGAGTATGTTTCATGGATGAGAACTGTGCTGTGTGTTTCCCTTAAGAAACGGAGTTAAATGCCAGGGTCTGTGTCTTCCTACAAGCAAGACTCATTTCAGGTAAGCGCAGTCACTTTTCTGCTCAAAGGAAGCTACATTGTTCACGAAGCTAACACGTGACTCGCTCTTAACTGAAAAGCATTGGATGTTAGAGGACCTGTGGTTTGTATCAGTTTCAGAAAGAGAGTTGAACTAGATATGGTCCGTGTGTGTAGGAAACACAGTTCTTTTGTTCTGAGCCCACTCACGTTTCCCTCTGTATGAGAGACTCTAGAAAGCAAGAGCGTGCTTATTGCTCTAAAGCAGAGTATGTTTCTTGGATGAGAACTGTGCAGTGTGTTTCCCTTCCGAAACGGAGTTAAATGCCCGGCTCTGTGTCTTCCAACAAGCAAGACTCGTTTCAGATAAACGCAGGTCATTTTCAGCTAAAACGAAGTTACATTGTTCGCGAAGCTCACACGTTTCTCGCTCTTAACTGAAAAGCATTGGATGTTAGAGGACCTGTGGTTTGTATCAGAAGCAGAGTTGAACTAGATATGGTCCGTGTGTGTAGGAAACACAGTTCTTTTGTGCTGAGCACACTCACGTTTCCTACTGTATGAGAGACTCTAGAAAGTAAGAGCGTGCTTATTGCTCTAAAGCAGAGTGCTTTTCATGGATGAGGACTGTGCTGTGTGTTTCCCTTCAGGAACCGAGTTAAATGCCCGGCTCTGTGTCTTCCGACAAGCAAGACTTCGTTTCAAATAAACGCAGTTAATTTTCAGCTCAAACGAAGTTACATTGTTCATGAATCTCACACATTTCTCGCTCTTAACTGAAAAACATTGGATGTTAGAGGACCTGTGGTTTGTATCAGTTTCAGAAGCAGAGTTGAACTAGATATGGTCCGTGTGTGTAGGAAACACAGTTCTTTTGTGCTGAGTACACTCACGTTTCCCTCTGTATGAGAGACTCTAGAAAGCAAGAGCGTGCTTATTGCTCTAAAGCAGAGTGTGTTTCATGGATGTTGACTGTGCTGTTTGTTTCCCTTCAGAAACGTAGTTAAATGCCAGGGTCTGTGTCTTCCTACAAGCAAGACTCATTTCAGGTAATTGCAATCACTTTTCAGCTCAAGCGAAGCTACATTGTTCACGAAGCTCACACGTTTCTCGCTCTTAACTGAAAAGCATTGGGTGTTAGAGGTCCTGTGGTTTGTATCAGTTTCAGAAACAGAGTTGAACTAGATATGGTCCCTGTGTGTAGGAAACACAGTTCTTTTGTTCTGAGCACACTCACTTTTCCCTCTGTATGAGAGACTCTAGAAAGCAAGAGCGTGCTTCTTGCTCTAAAGCAGAGTGTGTTTCATGGATTTGAACTGTGCTGTGTGTTTCCCTTCAGAAACGGAGTTAAATGCCAGGGTATGTGTCTTCCGACAAGCAAGACTTCATTTCAGATATATGCAGTTAATTTTCAGCTCAAACGAAGTTACATTGTTCACGAAGCTCACACGTTTCTCGCTCTTAACTGAAAAGAATTGGATGTTAGAGGACCTGTGGTTTGTATCAGTTTCAGAAGCAGAGTTGAACTAGATATGGTCCGTGTGTGTAGGAAACACAGTTCTTTTGTTCTGAGCACACTCACGTTTCCCTCTGTATGAGAGACTCTAGAAAGCAAGAGCGTGCTTCTTGTCTAAAGCAGAGTATGTTTCATGGATGAGAACTGTGCAGTGTGTTTCCCTTCCTAAACGGAGTTAAATGCCCGGCTATGTGTCTTCCGACAAGCAAGACTTCGTTTCAGATAAACGCAGTTAATTTTCAGCTCAAACGAAGTTACATTGTTAACGAAGCTCACATGTTTCTTGCTCTTAACTGAAAAGCATTGGATGTTAGAGGATATGTGGTTTGTATCAGTTTCAGAAGCAGAGTTGAACTAGATATGGTCCGTGTGTGTAGGAAACACAGTTCTTTTGTTCTGAGCACACTCACGTTTCCCTCTGTATGAGAGAATCTAGAAAGCAAGGGCGTGCCTCTTGCTCTAAAGCAGATTGTGTTTCATTCTTGACGACTGTGCTGTGTGTTTCCCTTCAGAAACAGTGTTAAATGTCAGGGTCTGTGTCTTCCTACAAGCAAGACTTCGTTTCAGGTAAATGCAGTCACTTTTCAGCTCAAAGGAAGCTTCATTGTTCACGAAGCTCACACGTTTCCCGCTCTTAACTGAAAAGCATTGGATGTTAGAGGACCTGTGGTTTGTATCAGTTTCAGAAGCAGAATTGATCTAGATATGGTCCGTGTGTGTAGGAAACACAGTTCTTTTGATTTGTGCACACTCACGTTTCCCTCTCTATGAGAGACTCTAGAAAGAAAGAGCGTGCTTCTTGCTCTAATGCAGAGTGTGTTTCATGGATGAGAACTGTGCTGTGTGTTGCCTTCAGGAACCGAGTTAAATGCCCGGCTCTGTGTCTTCTGACAAACAAGACTTCCTTTCAGATAAACGCAGTTAATTTTCAGCTCAAACGAAGTTACATTGTTCACGAAGCTCACACGTTTCTTGCTCTTAACTGAAAAGCATTGGATGTTAGAGGACCTGTGGTTTGTATCAGTTTCAGAAACAGAGTTGAAGTAGATATGGTCCGTGTGTGTAGGAAACACACTTCTTTATTCTGAGCACACTCACGTTTCCCTCTGTATGAAAGACTCTAGAAAGCAAGAGCGTGCTTCTTGCTCTAAAGCAGAGTGTGTTTCATGGATGAGAACTGTGCTGTGTGTGTCCCTTCAGAAACGGAGTTAAATGCCAGGGTCTGTGTCTTCCTACAAGCAAGACTCGTTTCAGGTAAACGCAGTCACTTTTCAGCTCAAACGAAGCTACATTATTCATGAAGCTCACACGTGTCTCGCTCTTAACTGAAAAGCATTGGATGTTATAGGACCTGTGGTTTGTATCAGTTTCAGAAGCAGAGTTGATCTAGATATGGTCCGTGTGTTTAGGAAACACAGTTCTTTTGTTCTGAGCACACTCACGTTTCCCTCTGTATGAGAGACTCTAGAAAGCAAGAGCGTGCTTCTTGCTCTAAAGCAGAGTGCGTTTCATGCATGAGAACTGTGCTGTGTGTTTCCCTTCAGAAACGGAGTTAAATGCCCGGATCTGTGTCTTCCGACAAGCAAGACTTCGTTTCAGATAAACGCAGGTAATTTTCAGCTCAAACGAAGTTACATTGTTCACGAAGCTCACACGTTTCTCGCTCTTAATTGAAAAGCATTGGATGTTAGAGGACCTGTGGTTTGTATCAGTTTCAGAAGCAGAGTTCAACTAGATATGGTCCGTGTGTGTAGGAGACACAGTTCTTTTGTTCTGCACACTCTCACGTTTCCCTCTGTATGAGAGACTGTAGAAAGCAAGAGTGTGCTTCTTGCTCTAAAGCAGAGTGTGTTTCATGGATGAGAACTGTGCTGTGTGTTTCCCTTAAGAAAAGGATTTAAATGCCAGGGTCTGTGTCTTCCTATAAGCAAGACTCGTTTCAGGTAAACGCAGTCAATTTTCAGCTCAAACGAAGCTAAATTGTTTACGAAGCTCACACGTGTCTCGTTCTTAACTGAAAAGCATTGGATATTAGAGGACCTATGGTTTGTATCAGTTTCAGAAACAGAGTTGAACTAGGTATGGTCCGTGTGTGTAGGAAACACAGTTCTTTTGTGCTAGCACACTCATGTTTCCCTCTGTATGAGAAACTCTAGAAAGCAAGAGCGTGATTCTTGCTCTAAAGCAGAGTATGTTTCATGGATGAGAACTGTGCTGTGTGTTTCCCTTAAGAAACGGAGTTAAATGCCAGGGTCTGTGTCTTCCTACAAGCAAGACTCGTTTCAGGTAAGCGCAGTCACTTTTCTGCTCAAAGGAAGCTTCATTGTTCACGAAGCTAACACGTGACTCGCTCTTAACTGAAAAGCATTGGATGTTAGAGGACCTGTGGTTTGTATCAGTTTCAGAAAGAGAGTTGAACTAGATATGGTCCGTGTGTGTAGGAAACACAGTTCTTTTGTTCTGAGCCCACTCACGTTTCCCTCTGTATGAGAGACTCTAGAAAGCAAGAGCGTGCTTATTGCTCTAAAGCAGAGTATGTTTCTTGGATGAGAACTGTGCAGTGTGTTTCCCTTCCGAAACGGAGTTAAATGCCCGGCTCTGTGTCTTCCAACAAGCAAGACTCGTTTCAGATAAACGCAGGTCATTTTCAGCTAAAACGAAGTTACATTGTTCGCGAAGCTCACACGTTTCTCGCTCTTAACTGAAAAGCATTGGATGTTAGAGGACCTGTGGTTTGTATCAGAAGCAGAGTTGAACTAGATATGGTCCGTGTGTGTAGGAAACACAGTTCTTTTGTGCTGAGCACACTCACGTTTCCTAGTGTATGAGAGACTCTAGAAAGTAAGAGCGTGCTTATTGCTCTAAAGCAGAGTGTTTTTCATGGACGAGGACTGTGCTGTGTGTTTCCATTCAGAAACGGAGTTAAATGCCAGGGTCTGTGTCTTCCTACAAGCAAGACTCATTTCAGGTAAACGCAGTCACTTTTCAGCTCAAAGGAAGCTACATTGTTCACGAATCTCACACGTTTCTCGCTCTTAATTGAAAAGCATTGGATGTTAGAGGTCCTGTGGTTTGTATCAGTTTGAGAAACAGAGTTGAACTAGATAAGGTCCCTGTGTGTAGGAAACACAGTTCTTTTGTTCTGAGCACACTCACGTTTCCCTCTGTATGAGAGACTCTAGAAACAAGAGCGTGCTTCTCGTCTAAAGCAGAGTATGTTTCATGGATGAGAACTGTGCAGTGTGTTTCCCTTCCGAAACGGAGTTAAATGCCCGGCTCTGTGTCTTCCGACAAGCATGATTTCGTTTCAGATAAACGCAGTTAATTTTCAGCTCAAACGAAGTTACATTTTTCATGAAGCTCACACGTTTCTCGGTCTTAAATGAAAAGCATTGGATGTTAGAGGACCTGTGGTTTGTATCAGTTTCAGAAACAGAGTTGAAGTAGATATGGTCCGTGTGTGTAGGAAACACACTTCTTTATTCTGAGCACACTCACGTTTCCCTCTGTATGAAAGACTCTAGAAAGCAAGAGCGTGCTTCTTGCTCTAAAGCAGAGTGTGTTTCATGGATGAGAACTGTGCTGTGTGTGTCCCTTCAGAAACGGAGTTAAATGCCAGGGTCTGTGTCTTCCTACAAGCAAGACTCGTTTCAGGTAAACGCAGTCACTTTTCAGCTCAAACGAAGCTACATTATTCATGAAGCTCACACGTGTCTCGCTCTTAACTGAAAAGCATTGGATGTTATAGGACCTGTGGTTTGTATCAGTTTCAGAAGCAGAGTTGATCTAGATATGGTCCGTGTGTTTAGGAAACACAGTTCTTTTGTTCTGAGCACACTCACGTTTCCCTCTGTATGAGAGACTCTAGAAAGCAAGAGCGTGCTTCTTGCTCTAAAGCAGAGTGCGTTTCATGCATGAGAACTGTGCTGTGTGTTTCCCTTCAGAAACGGAGTTAAATGCCCGGATCTGTGTCTTCCGACAAGCAAGATTTCGTTTCAGATAAACGCAGGTAATTTTCAGCTCAAACGAAGTTACATTGTTCACGAAGCTCACACGTTTCTCGCTCTTAATTGAAAAGCATTGGATGTTAGAGGACCTGTGGTTTGTATCAGTTTCAGAAGCAGAGTTCAACTAGATATGGTCCGTGTGTGTAGGAGACACAGTTCTTTTGTTCTGCACACTCTCACGTTTCCCTCTGTATGAGAGACTGTAGAAAGCAAGAGTGTGCTTCTTGCTCTAAAGCAGAGTGTGTTTCATGGATGAGAACTGTGCTGTGTGTTTCCCTTAAGAAAAGGATTTAAATGCCAGGGTCTGTGTCTTCCTATAAGCAAGACTCGTTTCAGGTAAACGCAGTCAATTTTCAGCTCAAACGAAGCTAAATTGTTTACGAAGCTCACACGTGTCTCGTTCTTAACTGAAAAGCATTGGATATTAGAGGACCTATGGTTTGTATCAGTTTCAGAAACAGAGTTGAACTAGGTATGGTCCGTGTGTGTAGGAAACACAGTTCTTTTGTGCTAGCACACTCATGTTTCCCTCTGTATGAGAAACTCTAGAAAGCAAGAGCGTGATTCTTGCTCTAAAGCAGAGTATGTTTCATGGATGAGAACTGTGCTGTGTGTTTCCCTTAAGAAACGGAGTTAAATGCCAGGGTCTGTGTCTTCCTACAAGCAAGACTCATTTCAGGTAAGCGCAGTCACTTTTCTGCTCAAAGGAAGCTACATTGTTCACGAAGCTAACACGTGACTCGCTCTTAACTGAAAAGCATTGGATGTTAGAGGACCTGTGGTTTGTATCAGTTTCAGAAAGAGAGTTGAACTAGATATGGTCCGTGTGTGTAGGAAACACAGTTCTTTTGTTCTGAGCCCACTCACGTTTCCCTCTGTATGAGAGACTCTAGAAAGCAAGAGCGTGCTTATTGCTCTAAAGCAGAGTATGTTTCTTGGATGAGAACTGTGCAGTGTGTTTCCCTTCCGAAACGGAGTTAAATGCCCGGCTCTGTGTCTTCCAACAAGCAAGACTCGTTTCAGATAAACGCAGGTCATTTTCAGCTAAAACGAAGTTACATTGTTCGCGAAGCTCACACGTTTCTCGCTCTTAACTGAAAAGCATTGGATGTTAGAGGACCTGTGGTTTGTATCAGAAGCAGAGTTGAACTAGATATGGTCCGTGTGTGTAGGAAACACAGTTCTTTTGTGCTGAGCACACTCACGTTTCCTACTGTATGAGAGACTCTAGAAAGTAAGAGCGTGCTTATTGCTCTAAAGCAGAGTGCTTTTCATGGATGAGGACTGTGCTGTGTGTTTCCCTTCAGGAACCGAGTTAAATGCCCGGCTCTGTGTCTTCCGACAAGCAAGACTTCGTTTCAAATAAACGCAGTTAATTTTCAGCTCAAACGAAGTTACATTGTTCATGAATCTCACACATTTCTCGCTCTTAACTGAAAAACATTGGATGTTAGAGGACCTGTGGTTTGTATCAGTTTCAGAAGCAGAGTTGAACTAGATATGGTCCGTGTGTGTAGGAAACACAGTTCTTTTGTGCTGAGTACACTCACGTTTCCCTCTGTATGAGAGACTCTAGAAAGCAAGAGCGTGCTTATTGCTCTAAAGCAGAGTGTGTTTCATGGATGTTGACTGTGCTGTTTGTTTCCCTTCAGAAACGTAGTTAAATGCCAGGGTCTGTGTCTTCCTACAAGCAAGACTCATTTCAGGTAATTGCAATCACTTTTCAGCTCAAGCGAAGCTACATTGTTCACGAAGCTCACACGTTTCTCGCTCTTAACTGAAAAGCATTGGGTGTTAGAGGTCCTGTGGTTTGTATCAGTTTCAGAAACAGAGTTGAACTAGATATGGTCCCTGTGTGTAGGAAACACAGTTCTTTTGTTCTGAGCACACTCACTTTTCCCTCTGTATGAGAGACTCTAGAAAGCAAGAGCGTGCTTCTTGCTCTAAAGCAGAGTGTGTTTCATGGATTTGAACTGTGCTGTGTGTTTCCCTTCAGAAACGGAGTTAAATGCCAGGGTATGTGTCTTCCGACAAGCAAGACTTCATTTCAGATATATGCAGTTAATTTTCAGCTCAAACGAAGTTACATTGTTCACGAAGCTCACACGTTTCTCGCTCTTAACTGAAAAGAATTGGATGTTAGAGGACCTGTGGTTTGTATCAGTTTCAGAAGCAGAGTTGAACTAGATATGGTCCGTGTGTGTAGGAAACACAGTTCTTTTGTTCTGAGCACACTCACGTTTCCCTCTGTATGAGAGACTCTAGAAAGCAAGAGCGTGCTTCTTGTCTAAAGCAGAGTATGTTTCATGGATGAGAACTGTGCAGTGTGTTTCCCTTCCTAAACGGAGTTAAATGCCCGGCTATGTGTCTTCCGACAAGCAAGACTTCGTTTCAGATAAACGCAGTTAATTTTCAGCTCAAACGAAGTTACATTGTTAACGAAGCTCACATGTTTCTTGCTCTTAACTGAAAAGCATTGGATGTTAGAGGATATGTGGTTTGTATCAGTTTCAGAAGCAGAGTTGAACTAGATATGGTCCGTGTGTGTAGGAAACACAGTTCTTTTGTTCTGAGCACACTCACGTTTCCCTCTGTATGAGAGAATCTAGAAAGCAAGGGCGTGCCTCTTGCTCTAAAGCAGATTGTGTTTCATTCTTGACGACTGTGCTGTGTGTTTCCCTTCAGAAACAGTGTTAAATGTCAGGGTCTGTGTCTTCCTACAAGCAAGACTTCGTTTCAGGTAAATGCAGTCACTTTTCAGCTCAAAGGAAGCTTCATTGTTCACGAAGCTCACACGTTTCCCGCTCTTAACTGAAAAGCATTGGATGTTAGAGGACCTGTGGTTTGTATCAGTTTCAGAAGCAGAATTGATCTAGATATGGTCCGTGTGTGTAGGAAACACAGTTCTTTTGATTTGTGCACACTCACGTTTCCCTCTCTATGAGAGACTCTAGAAAGAAAGAGCGTGCTTCTTGCTCTAATGCAGAGTGTGTTTCATGGATGAGAACTGTGCTGTGTGTTGCCTTCAGGAACCGAGTTAAATGCCCGGCTCTGTGTCTTCTGACAAACAAGACTTCCTTTCAGATAAACGCAGTTAATTTTCAGCTCAAACGAAGTTACATTGTTCACGAAGCTCACACGTTTCTTGCTCTTAACTGAAAAGCATTGGATGTTAGAGGACCTGTGGTTTGTATCAGTTTCAGAAACAGAGTTGAACTAGATATGGTCCGTGTGTGTAGGAAACACAGTTCTTTTGTTCTGAGCACACTCACGTTTCCCTCTGTATGAGAGACTCTAGAAAGCAAGAGCGTGATTCTTGCTCTAATGCAGAGTGTGTTTCATGGATGAGGACTGTGCTATGTGTTTCCCTTCAAAAATGGTGTTAAATGCCAGGGTCTGTGTCTTCCTACAAGCAAGACTTCGTTTCAGGTATACGCAGTCACTTTTCAGCTCAAACGAAGCTTCATTGTTCACGAAGCTCACACGTTTCTTGCTCTTAACTGAAAAGCATTGGATGTTAGAGGACCTGTGGTTTGGATCAGTTTCAGAAGCAGAGTTGATCTAGATATGGTCCGTGTGTGTAGGAAACACAGTTCATTTGTTCTGTGCACACTCACGTTTCCCTCTGTATGAGAGACTCTAGAAAGCAAGAGCGTGCTTCTTGCTCTAAAGCAGAGTGTGCTTCATGGATGAGAACTGTGCTGAGTGATTCCCTTCAGAAACGGAGTTAAATGCGCCGCTCTTATTCTTCCTACAAGCAAGACTTTGTGTCAGGTAAATGCAGCCACTTTTCAGCTCAAACGAAGCTACATTGTTCACGAAGCTCACACGTGTCTTGCTCTTAAATGAAAAGCATTGGATGTTAGAGGACCTGGGGTTTGTATCAGTTTCAGAAACAGAGTTGAACTAGATAGGGACCGTGTGTGTAGGAAACACAGTTCTTTTGTTCTGAGCACACTCACGTTTCCCTCTGTATGAGAGACTCTAGAAAGCAAGAGCGTGCTTATTGCTCTAAAGCAGAGTATGTTTCTTGGATGTGAACTGTGCAGTGTGTTTCCCTTCCGAAACAGAGTTAAATGCCCGGCTCTGTGTCTTCCAACAAGCAAGACTCGTTTCAGATAAACGCAGGTCATTTTCAGCTAAAACGAAGTTACATTGTTCGCGAAGCTCACACGTTTCTCGCTCTTAACTGAAAAGCATTGGATGTTAGAGGACCTGTGGTTTGTATCAGAAGCAGAGTTGAACTAGATATGGTCCGTGTGTGTAGGAAACACAGTTCTTTTGTGCTGAGCACACTCACGTTTCCTACTGTATGAGAGACTCTAGAAAGTAAGAGCGTGCTTATTGCTCTAAAGCAGAGTGCTTTTCATGGATGAGGACTGTGCTGTGTGTTTCCCTTCAGGAACCTAGTTAAATGCCCGGCTCTGTGTCTTCCGACATGCAAGACTTCGTTTCAAATAAACGCAGTTAATTTTCAGCTCAAACGAAGCTACATTGCCTACGAAGCTCACACGTCTCTCGCTCTTAACTCAAAAGCATTGGATGTTAGAGGACCTGTTGTTTGTATCAGATTCAGAAGCAGAGTTGAACTAGATATGGTCCGTGTGTGTAGGAAACACAGTTCTTTTGTTCTGAGCCCACTCACATTTCCCTCTGTATGAGAGACTCTAGAAAGCAAGAGCGTGCTTCTTGCTCTAAAGCAGAGTGTGCTTCATGGATGAGAACTGTGCTGAGTGATTCCCTTCAGAAACAGAGTTAAATGCGCCGCTCTTATTCTTCCTACAAGCAAGACTTCGTATCAGGTAAATGCAGCCACTTTTCAGCTCAAACGAAGCTACATTGTTCACGAAGCTCACACGTGTCTTGCTCTTAAATGAAAAGCATTGGATGTTAGAGGACCTGGGGTTTGTATCAGTTTCAGAAACAGAGTTGAACTAGATAGGGACCGTGTGTGTAGGAAACACAGTTCTTTTGTTCTGAGCACACTCACGTTTCCCTCTGTATGAGAGACTCAGGAAAGCAAGAGCGTGCTTATTGCTCTAAAGCACAGTGTTTTACATGGAAGAGGACTGTGCTGTGTGTTTCCCTTCAGAAACGGAGTTAAATGCCAGGGTCTGTGTCTTCCTACAAGCAAGACTCATTTCAGGTAAACGCAGTCACTTTTCAGCTCAAACGAAGCTACATTGTTCACGAAGCTCACACGTTTCTCGCTCTTAACTGAAAAGCATTGGATGTTAGAGGTCCTGTGGTTTGTATCAGTTTGAGAAACAGAGTTCAACTATATATGGTCCCTGTGTGTAGGAAACACAGTTCTTTTGTTCTCAGCAAACTCACGTTTCCCTCTGTATGAGAGACTCTAGAAAGCAAGAGCGTGCTTCTTGCTCTAAAGCAGAGTGTGTTTCATGGATGAGAACTGTGCTGTGTGTTTCCCTTCAGAAACGGAGTTAAATGCCCGGCTCTGTGTCTTCCGACAAGCAAGAATTCGTTTCAGATAAACGCAGTTAATTTTCAGCTCAAACGAAGTTACATTGTTCATGAATCTCACACGTTTCTCGCTCTTAACTGAAAAACATTGGATGTTAGAGGACCTATGGTTTGTATCAGTTTCAGAAGCAGAGTTGAACTAGATATGGTCCGTGTGTGTAGGAAACACAGTTCTTTTGTGCTGAGTACACTCACGTTTCCCTCTGTATGAGAGACTCTAGAAAGCAAGAGAGTGCTTATTGCTCTAAAGCAGAGTGTGTTTCATGGATGATGACTGTGCTGTGTGTTTCCCTTCAGAAACGTAGTTAAATGCCAGGATCTGTGTCTTCCTACAAGCAAGACTCATTTCAGGTAATTGCAGTCACTTTTCAGCTCAAGCGAAGCTACATTGTTCACGAAGCTCACACGTTTCTCGCTCTTAACTGAAAAGCATTGGGTGTTAGAGGTCCTGTGGTTTGTATCAGTTTCAGAAACAGAGTTGAACTAGATATGGTCCCTGTGTGTAGGAAACACAGTTCTTTTGTTCTGAGCACACTCACGTTTCCCTCTGTATGAGAGACTCTAGAAAGCAAGAGCGTGCTTCTTGTCTAAAGCAGAGTATGTTTCATGGATGAGAACTGTGCAGTGTGTTTCCCTTCCTAAACGGAGTTAAATGCCCGGCTATGTGTCTTCCGACAAGCAAGACTTCGTTTCAGATAAACGCAGTTAATTTTCAGCTCAAACGAAGTTACATTGTTAACGAAGCTCACATGTTTCTTGCTCTTAACTGAGAAGCATTGGATGTTAGAGGATATGTGGTTTGTATCAGTTTCAGAAGCAGAGTTGAACTAGATATGGTCCGTGTGTGTAGGAAACACAGTTCTTTTGTTCTGAGCACACTCACGTTTCCCTCTGTATGAGAGAATCTAGAAAGCAAGGGCGTGCCTCTTGCTCTAAAGCAGAGTGTGTTTCATTCTTGACGACTGTGCTGTGTGTTTCCCTTCAGAAACAGTGTTAAATGTCAGGGTCTGTGTCTTCCTACAAGCAAGACTTCGTTTCAGGTAAATGCAGTCACTTTTCAGCTCAAAGGAAGCTTCATTGTTCACGAAGCTCACACGTTTCCCGCTCTTAACTGAAAAGCATTGGATGTTAGAGGACCTGTGGTTTGTATCAGTTTCAGAAGCAGAATTGATCTAGATATGGTCCGTGTGTGTAGGAAACACAGTTCTTTTGATTTGTGCACACTCACGTTTCCCTCTCTATGAGAGACTCTAGAAAGAAAGAGCGTGCTTCTTGCTCTAATGCAGAGTGTGTTTCATGGATGAGAACTGTGCTGTGTGTTGCCTTCAGGAACCGAGTTAAATGCCCGGCTCTGTGTCTTCTGACAAACAAGACTTCCTTTCACATAAACGCAGTTAATTTTCAGGTCAAACGAAGTTACATTGTTCACGAAGCTCACACGTGTCTTGCTCTTAACTGAAAAGCATTGGATGTTAGAGGACCTGTGGTTTGTATCAGTTTCAGAAACAGAGTTGAACTAGATATGGTCCGTGTGTGTAGGAAACACAGTTCTTTTGTTCTGAGCACACTCACGTTTCCCTCTGTATGAGAGACTCTAGAAAGCAAGAGCGTGATTCTTGCTCTAATGCAGAGTGTGTTTCATGGATGAGGACTGTGCTATGTGTTTCCCTTCAAAAATGGTGTTAAATGCCAGGGTCTGTGTCTTCCTACAAGCAAGACTTCGTTTCAGGTATACGCAGTCACTTTTCAGCTCAAACGAAGCTTCATTGTTCACGAAGCTCACACGTTTCTTGCTCTTAACTGAAAAGCATTGGATGTTAGAGGACCTGTGGTTTGGATCAGTTTCAGAAGCAGAGTTGATCTAGATATGGTCCGTGTGTGTAGGAAACACAGTTCATTTGTTCTGTGCACACTCACGTTTCCCTCTGTATGAGAGACTCTAGAAAGCAAGAGCGTGCTTCTTGCTCTAAAGCAGAGTGTGCTTCATGGATGAGAACTGTGCTGAGTGATTCCCTTCAGAAACGGAGTTAAATGCGCCGCTCTTATTCTTCCTACAAGCAAGACTTTGTGTCAGGTAAATGAAGGCACTTTTCAGCTCAAACGAAGCTACATTGTTCACGAAGCTCAAACGTGTCTTGCTCTTAAATGAAAAGCATTGGATGTTAGAGGACCTGGGGTTTGTATCAGTTTCAGAAACAGAGTTGAACTAGATAGGGACCGTGTGTGTAGGAAACACAGTTCTTTTGTTCTGAGCACACTCACGTTTCCCTCTGTATGAGAGACTCTAGAAAGCAAGAGCGTGCTTATTGCTCTAAAGCAGAGTATGTTTCTTGGATGTGAACTGTGCAGTGTGTTTCCCTTCCGAAACAGAGTTAAATGCCCGGCTCTGTGTCTTCCAACAAGCATGACTCGTTTTAGATAAACGCAGGTCATTTTCAGCAAAAACGAAGTTACATTGTTCGCGAAGCTCATACGTTTCTCGCACTTAACTGAAAAGCATTGGATGTTAGAGGACCTGTGGTTTGTATCAGAAGCAGAGTTGAACTAGATATGGTCCGTGTGTGTAGGAAACACAGTTCTTTTGTGCTGAGCACACTCACGTTTCCCTCTGTATGAGAGACTCTAGAAAGTAAGAGCGTGCTTATTGCTCTAAAGCAGAGTGTTTTTCATGGATGATGACTGTGCTGTGTGTTTCCCTTCAGAAACGGAGTTAAATGCCAGGGTCTGTGTCTTCCTACAAGCAAGACTCATTTCAGGTAAACGCAGTAACTTTTCAGCTCAAAGGAAGCTACATTGTTCACGAAGCTCACACGTTTCTCGCTCTTAATTGAAAAGCATTGGATGTTAGAGGACCTGTGGTTTGTATCAGTTTGAGAAACAGAGTTCAACTATATATGGTCCCTGTGTGTAGGAAACACAGTTCTTTTGTTCTCAGCAAACTCACGTTTCCCTCTGTATGAGAGACTCTAGAAAGCAAGAGCGTGCTTCTTGCTCTAAAGCAGAGTGTGTTTCATGGATGAGAACTGTGCTGTGTGTTTCCCTTCAGAAACTGTCTAAATGCCCGGCTCTGTGTCTTCCGACAAGCAAGACTTCGTTTCAGATAAACGCAGTTAATTTTCAGCTCAAACGAAGTTACATTGTTCATGAAGCTCACACGTTTCTCGCTCTTAACTGAAAAACATTGGATGTTAGAGGACCTGTGGTTTGTATCAGTTTCAGAAGCAGAGTTGAACTAGATATGGTCCGTGTGTGTAGGAAACATAGTTCTTTTGTTCTGAGTACACTCACGTTTCCCTCTGTATGAGAGACTCTAGAAAGCCAGAGCGTGCTTATTGCTCTAAAGCAGAGTGTTTTTCATGGATGATGACTGTGCTGTGTGTTTCCCTTCAGAAACGGAGTTAAATGCCAGGGTCTGTGTCTTCCTACAAGCAAGACTCATTTCAGGTAATTGCAGTCACTTTTCAGCTCAAGCGAAGCTACATTGTTCACGAAGCTCACACGTTTCTCGCTCTTAACTGAAAAGCATTGGGTGTTAGAGGTCCTGTGGTTTGTAGCAGTTTGAGAAACAGAGTTGAACTAGATATGTTCCCTGTGTGTAGGAAACACAGTTCTTTTGTTCTGAGCACACTCACGTTTCCCTCTGTATGAGAGACTCTAGAAAGCAAGAGCGTGCTTCTTGCTCTAAAGCAGAGTGTATTTCATGGATTTGAACTGTGCTGTGTGTTTCCCTTCAGAAACGGAGTTAAATGCCAGGGTATGTGTCTTCCGACAACTAAGACTTCATTTCAGATATACGCAGTTAATTTTCAGCTCAAACGAAGTTACATTGTTCATGAAGCTCACACGTTTCTCACTCTTAACTGAAAAGCATTGGATGTTAGAGGACCTGTGGTTTGTATCAGAAGCAGAGTTGAACTAGATATGGTCCGTGTGTGTAGGAAACACAGTACTTTTGTGCTGAGCACACTCACGTTTCCCTCTGTATGAGAGACTCTAGAAAGTAAGAGCGTGCTTATTGCTCTAAAGCAGAGTGTTTTTCATGGATGATGACTGTGCTGTGTGTTTCCCTTCTGAAACGGAGTTAAATGCCAGGTTCTGTGTCTTCCTACAAGCAAGACTCATTTCAGGTAAACGCAGTCACTTTTCAGCTCTAAGGAAGCTACATTGTTCACGAAGCTCACACGTTTCTCGCTCTTAATTGAAAAGCATTGGATGTTAGAGGTCCTGTGGTTTGTATCAGTTTGAGAAACAGAGTTGAACTAGATAAGGTCCCTGTGTGTAGGAAACACAGTTCTTTTGTTCTGAGCACACTCACGTTTCCCTCTGTATGAGAGACTCTAGAAACAAGAGCGTGCTTCTTGTCTAAAGCAGAGTATGTTTCATGGATGAGAACTGTGCAGTGTGTTTCCCTTCCGAAACGGAGTTAAACGCCCGGCTCTGTGTCTTCCGACAAGCAAGATTTCGTTTCAGATAAACGCAGTTAATTTTCAGCTCAAACGAAGTTACATTGTTCACGAAGCTCACACGTTTCTCACTCTTAACTGAAAAGCATTGGATGTTAGAGGACCTGTGGTTTGTATCAGTTTCAGAAGCAGAGTTGAACTAGATATGGTCCGTGTGTGTAGGAAACACAGTTCTTTTGTTCTGAGCACACTCACGTTTCCCTCTGTATGAGAGACTCTAGAAAGCAAGAGCGTGCTTCTTGCTCTAAAGCAGAGTGTGTTTCATGCATGAGGACTGTGCTGTGTGTTTCCCTTCAGAAACGGAGTTAAATGCCAGGGTCTGTGTCTTCCTACAAGCAAGACTCATTTCAGGTAAACGCAGTCACTTTTCAGCTCAAAGGAAGCTACATTGTTCACGAAGCTCACACGTTTCTCGCTCTTAATTGAAAAGCATTGGATGTTAGAGGTCCTGTGGTTTGTATCAGTTTGAGAAACAGAGTTGAACTAGATAAGGTCCCTGTGTGTAGGAAACACAGTTCTTTTGTTCTGAGCACACTCACGTTTCCCTCTGTATGAAAGACTCTAGAAAGCAAGAGCGGGCTTCTTGCTATAAAGCAGTGTGTTTCATGGATTTGAACTGTGCTGTGTGTTTCCCTTCAGAAACGGAGTTAAATGCCAGAGTATGTGTCTTCCGACAAGCAAGACTTCATTTCTGATATACGCAGTTAATTTTCAGCTCAAATGAAGTTACATTGTTCACGAAGCTCACACGTTTCTCGCTCTTAACTGAAAAGCATTGGATGTTAGAGGACCTGTGGTTTGTATCAGTTTCAGAAGCAGAGTTGAACTAGATATGGTCAGTGTGTGTAGGAAAGACAGTTCTTTTGTTCTGAGCACACTCACGTTTCCCTCTGTATGAGAGACTCTAGAAAGCAAGAGCGTGATTCTTGCTCTAAAGCAGAGTGTGTTTCATGGATGAGAACTGTGCTGTGTGTTTCCCTTAAGAAACGGAGTTAAATGCCAGGGTCTGTGTCTTCCTACAAGAAAGACTCGTTTCAGGTAAGCGCAGTCACTTTTCTGCTCAAAGGAAGCTACATTGTTCACGAAGCTAACACGTGTCTCGCTCTTAACTGAAAAGCATTGGATGTTAGAGGACCTGTGGTTTGTATCAGTTTCAGAAATAGAGTTGAACTAGATATGGTCCGTGTGTGTAGGAAACACAGTTCTTTTGTTCTGAGCACACTCACGTTTCCCTCTGTATGAGAGACTCCAGAAAGCAAGAGCGTGCTTATTGCTCTAAAGCAGAGTATGTTTCTTGGATGAGAACTGTGCAGTGTGTTTCCCTTCCGAAACGGAGTTAAATGCCCGGCTCTGTGTCTTCCGACAAGCAAGACTCGTTTCAGATAAACGCAGGTCATTTTCAGCTAAAACGAAGTTACATTGCTCGCGAAGCTCACACGTTTCTCGCTCTTAACTGAAAAGCATAGGATGTTAGAGGACCTGTGGTTTGTATCAGTTTCAGAAACAGAGTTGAACTAGATATGGTCTGTGTGTGTAGGAAACACACTTCTTTTTTCTCTGCACACTCACGTTTCCCTCTGTATGAAAGACTCTAGAAAGCAAGAGCGTGCTTCTTGCTCTAAAGCAGAGTGTGTGTCTCATGGATGAGAACTGTGCTGTGTGTTTCCCTTCAGAAACGGAGTTAAATGCCAGGGTCTGTGTCTTCCTACAAGCAAGACTCGTTTCAGGAAAACACAATCACTTTTCAGCTCAAACGAAGCTTCATTGTTCACGAAGCTCACACGTTTCCCGCTCTTAACTGAAAAGCATTGGATGTTAGAGGACCTGTGGTTTGTATCAGTTTCAGAAGCAGAGTTGATCTAGATATGGTCTGTGTGTGTAGGAAACACAGTTCTTTTGTTCTGTGCACACTCACGTTTCCCTCTGTATGAGAGACTCTAGAAAGCAAGAGCGTGCTTCTTGCTCTAAAGCAGAGTGTGTTTCATGGATGAGAACTGTGCTGTGGGTTTCCCTTCAGGAACCGAGTTAAATGCCCGGCTCTGTGTCTTCCGACAAACAAGACTTCGTTTCAGATAAACGCAGTTAATTTTCAGCTCAAACGAAGTTACATTGTTCACGAAGCTCACACGTTTCTCGCTCTTAACTGAAAAGCATTGGATGTTAGAGGACCTGTGGTTTGTATCAGTTTCAGAAGCAGAGTTGAACTAGATATGGTCCGTGTGTATAGGAAACACACTTCTTTTTTCTGAGCACACTCACGTTTCCCTCTGTATGAAAGACTCTAGAAAGCAAGAGCGTGCTTCTTGCTCTAAAGCAGAGTGTGTTTCATGGATGAGAACTGTGTTGTGTGTTTCCCTTCAGAAACGGAGTTAAATGCCAGGATCTGTGTCTTCCTACAAGCAAGACTCGTTTCAGGTAAACGCAGTCAATTTTCAGTTCAAATGAAGCTACATTGTTTACGAAGCTCACACGTGTCTCGCTCTTAACTGAAAAGCATTGGATGTTAGAGGACCTGTGGTTTGTATCACTTTAAGAAACAGAGTTGAACTAGGTATGGTCCCTGTGTGTAGGAAACACAGTTCTTTTGTGCTAGCACACTCATGTTTCCCTCTGTATGAGAAACTCTAGAAAGCAAGAGCGTGATTCTTGCTCTAAAGCAGAGTGTGTTTCATGGATGAGAACTGTGCTGTGTGTTTCCCTTCAGAAACGGAGTTAAATTCCAGGGTCTGTGTCTTCCTACAAGCAAGACTCGTTTCAGGTAAGCGCACTCACTTTTCTGCTCAAAGGAAGCTACATTGTTCACGAAGCTCACACGTGTCTCGCTCTTACTGAAAAGCATTAGATGTTAGAGGACCTGTGGTTTGTATCAGTTTCAGAAGCAGAGTTGATCTAGATATGGTCTGTGAGTGTAGGAAACACAGTTCTTTGGTCTGTGCACACTCACGTTTCCCTCTGTATGAGAGACTCTAGAAAGCAAGAGCGTGCTTCTTGCTCTAAAGCAGAGTGTGTTTCATGAATGAGAACTGTGCTGTGGGTTTCCCTTCAGGAACCGAGTTAAATGCCCGGCTCTGTGTCTTCCGACAAACAAGATTTCCTTTCAGATAAACGCAGTTAATTTTCAGCTCAAACGAAGTTACATTGTTCACGAAGTTCACACGTTTCTCGCTCTTAACTGAAAAGCATTGGATGTTAGAGGACCTGTGGTTTGTATCAGTTTCAGAAGCAGAGTTGAACTAGATATGGTCCGTGTGTGTAGGAAACACACTTCTGTTTTCTGAGCACACTCACGTTTCCCTGTGTATGAAAGACTCTAGAAAGCAAGAGCGTGCTTCTTGCTCTAAAGCAGAGTGTGTTTCATGGATGAGAACTGAGCTGTGTGTTTCCCTTCAGAAACGGAGTTAAATGCCAGGGTCTGTGACTTCCTACAAGCAAGACACGTTTCAAGTAAACACAGTTACTTTTCAGCTCAAACGAAGCTTCATTGTTCACGAAGCTCACACGTTTCCCGCTCTTAACTGAAAAGCATTGGATGTTAGAGGACCTGTGGTTTGTATCAGTTTCAGAAGCAGAGTTGATCTAGATATGGTCTGTGTGTGTAGGAAACACAGTTCTTTTGTTCTGTGCACACTCACGTTTCCCTCTGTATGAGAGACTCTAGAAAGCAAGAGCGTGCTTCTTGCTCTAAAGCAGAGTGTGTTTCATGGATGAGAACTGTGCTGTGTGTTTCCCTTCAGAAACGGAGTTAAATGCCAGGATCTGTGTCTTCCTACAAGCAAGACTCATTTCAGGTAAACGCAGTCACTTTTCAGGTCAAAGGAAGCTACATTGTTCACGAAGCTCACACGTTTCTTGCTCTTAATTGAAAAGCATTGGATGTTAGAGGACCTGTGGTTTGTATCAGTTTGAGAAACAGAGTTCAACTATATATGGTCCCTGTGTGTAGGAAACACAGTTCTTTTGTTCTCAGCAAACTCACGTTTCCCTCTGTATGAGAGACTCTAGAAAGCAAGAGCGTGCTTCTTGCTCTAAAGCAGAGTGTGTTTCATGGATGAGAACTGTGCTGTGTGTTTCCCTTCAGAAACGGTCTAAATGCCCGGCTCTGTGTCTTCCGACAAGCAAGACTTCGTTTCAGATAAACGCAGTTAATTTTCAGCTCAAACGAAGTTACATTGTTCATGAAGCTCACACGTTTCTCGCTCTTAACTGAAAAACATTGGAGGTTAGAGGACCTGTGGTTTGTATCAGTTTCAGAAGCAGAGTTGAACTAGATATGGTCCGTGTGTGTAGGAAACACAGTTCTTTTGTTCTGAGTACACTCACGTTTCCCTCTGTATGAGAGACTCTAGAAAGCAAGAGCGTGCTTATTGCTCTAAAGCAGAGTGTGTTTCAAGGATGATGACTGTGCTGTGTGTTTCCCTTCAGAAACGTAGTTAAATGCCAGGGTCTGTGTCTTCCTACAAGCAAGACTCATTTCAGGTAATTGCAGTCACTTTTCAGCTCAAGCGAAGCTACATTGTTCACGAAGCTCACACGTTTCTCGCTCTTAACTGAAAAGCATTGGGTGTTAGAGGTCCTGTGGTTTGTAGCAGTTTGAGAAACAGAGTTGAACTAGATATGTTCCCTGTGTGTAGGAAACACAGTTCTTCTGTTCTGAGCACACTCACGTTTCCCTCTGTATGAGAGACTCTAGAAAGCAAGAGCGTGCTTCTTGCTCTAAAGCAGAGTGTATTTCATGGATTTGAACTGTGCTGTGTGTTTCCCTTCAGAAACGGAGTTAAATGCCAGGGTATGTGTTTTCCGACAAGCAAGACTTCATTTCAGATATACGCAGTTAATTTTCAGCTCAAACGAAGTTACATTGTTCATGAAGCTCACACGTTTCTCGCACTTAACTGAAAAGCATTGGATGTTAGGGGACCTGTGGTTTGTATCAGAAGCAGAGTTGAACTAGATATGGTCCGTGTGTGTAGGAAACACAGTTCTTTTGTGCTGAGCACACTCACGTTTCCCTCTGTATGAGAGAATCTAGAAAGTAAGAGCGTGCTTATTGCTCTAAAGCAGAGTGTTTTTCATGGATGATGACTGTGCTGTGTGTTTCCCATCAGAAACGGAGTTAAATGCCAGGGTCTGTGTCTTCCTACAAGCAAGACTCATTTCAGGTAAACGCAGTCACTTTTCAGCTCAAAGGAAGCTACATTGTTCACGAAGCTCACACGTTTCTCGCTCTTAATTGAAAAGCATTGGATGTTAGAGGTCCTGTGGTTTGTATCAGTTTGAGAAACAGAGTTGAACTAGATAAGGTCCCTGTGTGTAGGAAACACAGTTCTTTTGTTCTGAGCACACTCACGTTTCCCTCTGTATGAGAGACTCTAGAAACAAGAGCGTGCTTCTTGTCTAAAGCAGAGTATGTTTCATGGATGAGAACTGTGCAGTGTGTTTCCCTTCAGAAACGGAGTTAAACGCCCGGCTCTGTGTCTTCCAACAAGCAAGACTTCGTTTCAGATAAACGCAGTTAATTTTCAGCTCAAACGAAGTTACATTGTTCATGAAGCTCACACGTTTCTCGCTCTTAACTGAAAAACATTGGATGTTAGAGGACCTGTGGTTTGTATCAGTTTCAGAAGCAGAGTTGAACTAGATATGGTCCGTGTGTGTAGGAAACACAGTTCTTTTGTTCTGAGTACACTCACGTTTCCCTCTGTATGAGAGACTCTAGAAAGCAAGAGCGTGCTTATTGCTCTAAAGCAGAGTGTGTTTCATGGATGATGACTGTGCTGTGTGTTTCCCTTCAGAAACGGAGTTAAATGCCAGGATCTGTGTCTTCCTACAAGCAAGACTCGTTTCAGGTAAACGCAGTCAATTTTCAGTTCAAACGAAGCTACATTGTTTACGAAGCTCACACGTGTCTCGCTCTTAACTGAAAAGCATTGGATGTTAGAGGACCTGTGGTTTGTATCACTTTAAGAAACAGAGTTGAACTAGGTATGGTCCGTGTGTGTAGGAAACACAGTTCTTTTGTGCTAGCACACTCATGTTTCCCTCTGTATGAGAAACTCTAGAAAGCAAGAGCGTGATTCTTGCTCTAAAGCAGAGTGAGTTTCATGGATGAGAACTGTGCTGTGTGTTTAACTTAAGAAACGGAGTTAAATGCCAGGGTCTGTGTCTTCCTACAAGCAAGACTCGTTTCAGGTAAGCGCAGTCACTTTTCTGCTCAAAGGAAGCTACATTGTTCACGAAGCTCACACGTGTCTCGCTCTTACTGAAAAGCATTAGATGTTAGAGGACCTGTGGTTTGTATCAGTTTCAGAAAGAGAGTTGAACTAGGTATGGTCCGTGTGTGTAGGAAACACAGTTCTTTTGTTCTGAGCACACTCATGTTTCCCTCTGTATGAGAGACTCTAGAAAGCAAGAGCGTGCTTATTGCTCTAAAGCAGAGTGTGTTTCATGGATGAGGACTGTGCTGTGTGTTTCCCTTCAGAAACGGTGTTAAATGCCAGGGTCTGTGTCTTCCTACAAGCAAGACTTCGTTTCAGGTAAATGCAGTCACTTTTCAGCTCAAACGAAGCTTCATTATTCACGAAGCTCACAAGTTTCCCGCTCTTAACTGAAAAGCATTGGATGTTAGAGGACCTGTGGTTTGTATCAGTTTCAGAAGCAGAATTGATCTAGATATGGTCCGTGTGTGTAGGAAATACAGTTCTTTTGATTTGTGCACACTCACGTTTCCCTCTCTATGAGAGACTCTAGAAAGAAAGAGCGTGCTTCTTGCTCTAAAGCAGAGTGTGTTTCATGGATGAGAACTGTGCTGTGTGTTTCCCTTCAGGAACCGAGTTAAATGCCCGGCTCTGTGTCTTCTGACAAACAAGACTTCCTTTCAGATAAACGCAGTTAATTTTCAGCTCAAACGAAGTTACATTGTTCACGAAGCTCACACGTTTCTTGCTCTTAACTGAAAAGCATTGGATGTTAGAGGACCTGTGGTTTGTATCAGTTTCAGAAACAGAGTTGAACTAGATATGGTCCGTGTGTGTAGGAAACACACTTCTTTTTTCTGAGCACACTCACGTTTCCCTCTGTATGAAAGACTCTAGAAAGCAAGAGCGTGCTTCTTGCTCTAAAGCAGTGTGTTTCATGGATGAGAACTGTGCTGTGTGTGTCCCTTCAGAAACAGAGTTAAATGCCAGGGTCTGTGTCTTCCTATAAGCAAGACTCGTTTCAGGTAAACGCAGTCAATTTTCAGCTCAAACGAAGCTACATTGTTTACGAAGCTCACACATGTGTGGCTCTTAACTGAAAAGCATTGGATGTTAGAGGACCTGTGGTTTGTATCAGTTTCAGAAACAGAGTTGAACTAGGTATGGTCCGTGTGTGTAGGAAACACAGTTCTTTTGTGCTAGCACACTCATGTTTCACTCTGTATGAGAAACTCTAGAAAGCAAGAGCATGATTCTTGATCTAAAGCAGAGTGTGTTTCATGGATGAGAACTGTGCTGTGTGTTTCCCTTAAGAAATGGAGTTAAATGCCAGGGTCTGTGTCTTCCTAAAAGCAAGACTCGTTTCAGGTAAGCGTAGTCACTTTTCTGCTCAAAGGAAGCTACATTGTTCACGAAGCTAACATGTGTCTCGTTCTTAACTGAAAAGCATTGGATGTTAGAGGACCTGTGGTTTGTATCAGAAGCAGAGTTGAACTAGATATGGTCCGTGTGTGTAGGAAACACAGTTCTTTTGTGCTGAGCACACTCACGTTTCCCTCTGTATGAGAGACTCTAGAAAGTAAGAGCGTGCTTATTGCCCTAAAGCAGAGTGTTTTTCATGGATGATGACTGTGCTGTGTGTTTCCCTTCAGAAACGTAGTTAAATGCCAGGGTCTGTGTCTTCCTACAAGCAAGACTCATTTCAGGTAAACGCAGTCACTTTTCAGCTCAAAGGAAGCTACATTGTTCACGAAGCTCACACGTTTCTCGCTCTTAATTGAAAAGCATTGGATGTTAGAGGACCTGTGGTTTGTATCAGTTTGAGAAACAGAGTTCAACTATATATGGTCCCTGTGTGTAGGAAACACAGTTCTTTTGTTCTCAGCAAACTCACGTTTCCCTCTGTATGAGAGACTCTAGAAAGCAAGAGCGTGCTTTTTGCTCTAAAGCAGAGTGTGTTTCATGGATGAGAACTGTGCTGTGTGTTTCCCTTCAGAAACGGTCTAAATGCCCGGCTCTGTGTCTTCCGACAAGCAAGACTTCGTTTCAGATAAAGGCAGTTAATTTTCAGCTCAAACGAAGTTACATTGTTCATGAAGCTCACACGTTTCTCGCTCTTAACTGAAAAACATTGGATGTTAGAGGACCTGTGGTTTGTATCAGTTTCAGAAGCAGAGTTGAACTAGATATGGTCCGTGTGTGTAGGAAACACAGTTCTTTTGTTCTGAGTACACTCACGTTTCCCTCTGTATGAGAGACTCTAGAAAGCAAGAGCGTGCTTATTGCTCTAAAGCAGAGTGTGTTTCCTGGATGAGAACTGTGCTGTGTGTTTCCCTTCAGAAACGTAGTTAAATGCCAGGGTCTGTGTCTTCCTACAAGCAAGACTCATTTCAGGTAATTGCAGTCACTTTTCAGCTCAAGCGAAGCTACATTGTTCACGAAGCTCACAAGTTTCTCGCTCTTAACTGAAAAGCATTGGGTGTTAGAGGTCCTGTGGTTTGTAGCAGTTTGAGAAACAGAGTTGAACTAGATATGTTCCCTGTGTGTAGGAAACACAGTTCTTTTGTTCTGAGCACACTCACGTTTCCCTCTGTATGAGAGACTCTAGAAAGCAAGAGCGTGCTTCTTGCTCTAAAGCAGAGTGTATTTCATGGATTTGAACTGTGCTGTGTGTTTCCCTTCAGAAACGGAGTTAAATGCCAGGGTATGTGTCTTCCGACAAGCAAGACTTCATTTCAGATATACGCAGTTAATTTTCAGCTCAAACGAAGTTACATTGTTCATGAAGCTCACACGTTTCTCGCTCTTAACTGAAAAGCATTGGATGTTAGAGGACCTGTGGTTTGTATCAGAAGCAGAGTTGAACTAGATATGGTCCGTGTGTGTAGGAAACACAGTTCTTTTGTGCTGAGCACACTCACGTTTCCCTCTGTATGAGAGACTCTAGAAAGTAAGAGCGTGCTTATTGCTCTAATGCAGAGTGTTTTTCATGGATGATGACTGTGCTGTGTGTTTCCCTTCAGAAACGGAGTTAAATGCCAGGGTCTGTGTCTTCCTACAAGCAAGACTCATTTCAGGTAAACGCAGTCACTTTTCAGCTCAAAGGAAGCTACATTGTTCACGAAGCTCACACGTTTCTCGCTCTTAATTGAAAAGCATTGGATGTTAGAGGTCCTGTGGTTTGTATCAGTTTGAGAAACAGAGTTGAACTAGATAAGGTCCCTGTGTGTAGGAAACACAGTTCATTTGTTCTGAGCACACTCACGTTTCCCTCTGTATGAGAGACTCTAGAAACAAGAGCGTGCTTCTTGTCTAAAGCAGAGTATGTTTCATGGATGAGAACTGTGCAGTGTGTTTCCCTTCAGAAACGGTGTTAAATGTCAGGGTCTGTGTCTTCCTACAAGCAAGACTTCGTTTCAGGTAAATGCAGTCACTTTTCAGCTCAAACGAAGCTTCATTGTTCACGAAGCTCACACGTTTCCCGCTCTTAACTGAAAAGCATTGGATGTTAGAGGACCTGTGGTTTGTATCAGTTTCAGAAGCAGAATTGATCTAGATATGGTCCGTGTGTGTAGGAAACACAGTTCTTTTGATTTGTGCACACTCACGTTTCCCTCTCTATGAGAGACTCTAGAAAGAAAGAGCGTGCTTCTTGCTCTAAAGCAGATTGTGTTTCATGGATGAGAACTGTGCTGTGTGTTTCCCTCAGGAACCGAGTTAAATGCCCGGCTCTGTGTCTTCTGACAAACAAGACTTCCTTTCAGATAAACGCAGTTAATTTTCAGCTCAAACGAAGTTACATTGTTCACGAAGCTCACACGTTTCTCGCTCTTAACTGAAAAGCATTGGATGTTAGAGGACCTGTGGTTTGTATCAGTTTCAGAAACAGAGTTGAACTAGATATGGTCCGTGTGTGTAGGAAACACACTTCTTTTTTCTGAGCACACTCACTTTTCCCTCTGTATGAAAGACTCTAGAAAGCAAGAGCGGGCTTCTTGCTCTAAAGCAGTGTGATTCATGGATTTGAACTGTGCTGTGTGTTTCCCTTCAGAAACGGAGTTAAATGCCAGAGTATGTGTCTTCCGACAAGCAAGACTTCATTTCACATATACGCAGTTAATTTTCACCTCAAATGAATTTACATTGTTCACGAAGCTCACACGTTTCTCGCTCTTAACTGAAAAGCATTGGATGTTAGAGGACCTGTGGTTTGTATCAGTTTCAGAAGCAGAGTTGAACTAGATATGGTCCGTGTGTGTAGGAAACACAGTTCTTTTGTTCTGAGCACACTCACGTTTCCCTCTGTATGAGAGACTCTAGAAAGCAAGAGCGTGATTCTTGCTCTAAAGCAGAGTGTGTTTCATGGATGAGAACTGTGCTGTTTGTTTCCCTTAAGAAACGGAGTTAAATGCCAGGGTCTGTGTCTTCCTACAAGCAAGACTTCGTTTCAGGTTAACGCAGTCACTTTTCAACTCAAGGAGCTTCATTGTAAACGAAGCTCACATGTTTCTTGCTCTTAACTGAAAAGCATTGGATGTTAGAGGACCTGTGGTTTGTATCAGTTTCAGAAGCAGAGTTGATCTAGATATGTTCCGTGTGTGTAGGAAACACAGTTCTTTTGTTCTGTGCACACTCATGTTTCCCTCTGTATGAGAGACTCTAGAAAGCAAGAGCGTGCTTCTTGCTCTAAAGCAGAGTGTGTTTCATGGATGAGAACTGTGCTGTGTGTTTCCCTTCAGAAACGGAGTTAAATGCCAGGGTCTGTGTCTTCCTACAAGCAAGACTCGTTTCAGGTAAACACAGTCACTTTTCAGCTCAAACGAAGCTTCATTGTTATCGAAGCTCACACGTTTCCCGCTCTTAACTGAAAAGCATTGGATGTTAGAGGACCCGTGGTTTGTATCAGAAGCAGAGTTGAACTAGATATGGTCCGTGTGTGTAGGAAACACAGTTCTTTTATGCTGAGCACACTCACGTTTCCCTCTGTATGAGAGACTCTAGAAAGTAAGAGCGTGCTTACTGCTCTAAAGCAGAGTGTTTTTCATGGATGATGACTGTGCTGTGTGTTTCCCTTACAAAACGGAGTTAAATGCCCGGCTCTGTGTCTTCCGACAAGCAAGATTTCGTTTCAGATAAACGCAGTTAATTTTCAGCTCAAACGAAGTTACATTGTTCACGAAGCTCACACATTTCTCGCTCTTAACTGAAAAGCATTGGATGTTAGAGGACCTGTGGTTTGTATCAGTTTCAGAAACAGAGTTGAACTAGATATGGTCTGTGTGTGTAGGAAACACACTTCTTTTTTCTGAGCACACTCACGTTTCCCTCTGTATGAAAGACTCTAGAAAGCAAGAGCGTGCTTCTTGCTCTAAAGCAGAGTGTGTTTCATGGATGAGAACTGTGCTGTGTGTTTCCCTTCAGAAACGGAGTTAAATGCCAGGGTCTGTGTCTTCCTACAAGCAAGACTCGTTTCAGGTAAACACAGTCACTTTTC
This sequence comes from Onychomys leucogaster, assembly GCA_949786385.1. Classification (NCBI taxonomy): domain Eukaryota; kingdom Metazoa; phylum Chordata; class Mammalia; order Rodentia; family Cricetidae; genus Onychomys; species Onychomys leucogaster. The sequence goes on along the minus strand of CATKUP010000114.1, from coordinate 39,334 downwards.
AGCTCAAACGAAGCTTCATTGTTCACGAAGCTCACACGTGTCTCGCTCTTACTGAAAAGCATTAGATGTTAGAGGACCTGTGGTTTGTATCAGTTTCAGAAAGAGAGTTGAACTAGGTATGGTCCGTGTGTGTAGGAAACACAGTTCTTTTGTTCTGAGCACACTCATGTTTCCCTCTGTATGAGAGACTCTAGAAAGCAAGAGCGTGCTTATTGCTCTAAAGCAGAGTGTGTTTCATGGATGAGGACTGTGCTGTGTGTTTCCCTTCAGAAACGGTGTTAAATGCCAGGGTCTGTGTCTTCCTACAAGCAAGACTTCGTTTCAGGTAAATGCAGTCACTTTTCAGCTCAAACGAAGCTTCATTATTCACGAAGCTCACAAGTTTCCCGCTCTTAACTGAAAAGCATTGGATGTTAGAGGACCTGTGGTTTGTATCAGTTTCAGAAGCAGAATTGATCTAGATATGGTCCGTGTGTGTAGGAAATACAGTTCTTTTGATTTGTGCACACTCACGTTTCCCTCTCTATGAGAGACTCTAGAAAGAAAGAGCGTGCTTCTTGCTCTAAAGCAGAGTGTGTTTCATGGATGAGAACTGTGCTGTGTGTTTCCCTTCAGGAACCGAGTTAAATGCCCGGCTCTGTGTCTTCTGACAAACAAGACTTCCTTTCAGATAAACGCAGTTAATTTTCAGCTCAAACGAAGTTACATTGTTCACGAAGCTCACACGTTTCTTGCTCTTAACTGAAAAGCATTGGATGTTAGAGGACCTGTGGTTTGTATCAGTTTCAGAAACAGAGTTGAACTAGATATGGTCCGTGTGTGTAGGAAACACACTTCTTTTTTCTGAGCACACTCACGTTTCCCTCTGTATGAAAGACTCTAGAAAGCAAGAGCGTGCTTCTTGCTCTAAAGCAGTGTGTTTCATGGATGAGAACTGTGCTGTGTGTGTCCCTTCAGAAACAGAGTTAAATGCCAGGGTCTGTGTCTTCCTATAAGCAAGACTCGTTTCAGGTAAACGCAGTCAATTTTCAGCTCAAACGAAGCTACATTGTTTACGAAGCTCACACATGTGTGGCTCTTAACTGAAAAGCATTGGATGTTAGAGGACCTGTGGTTTGTATCAGTTTCAGAAACAGAGTTGAACTAGGTATGGTCCGTGTGTGTAGGAAACACAGTTCTTTTGTGCTAGCACACTCATGTTTCACTCTGTATGAGAAACTCTAGAAAGCAAGAGCATGATTCTTGATCTAAAGCAGAGTGTGTTTCATGGATGAGAACTGTGCTGTGTGTTTCCCTTAAGAAACGGAGTTAAATGCCAGGGTCTGTGTCTTCCTAAAAGCAAGACTCGTTTCAGGTAAGCGTAGTCACTTTTCTGCTCAAAGGAAGCTACATTGTTCACGAAGCTAACATGTGTCTCGTTCTTAACTGAAAAGCATTCTATGTTAGAGGACCTGTGGTTTGTATCAGAAGCAGAGTTGAACTAGATATGGTCCGTGTGTGTAGGAAACACAGTTCTTTTGTGCTGAGCACACTCACGTTTCCCTCTGTATGAGAGACTCTAGAAAGTAAGAGCGTGCTTATTGCCCTAAAGCAGAGTGTTTTTCATGGATGATGACTGTGCTGTGTGTTTCCCTTCAGAAACGTAGTTAAATGCCAGGGTCTGTGTCTTCCTACAAGCAAGACTCATTTCAGGTAAACGCAGTCACTTTTCAGCTCAAAGGAAGCTACATTGTTCACGAAGCTCACACGTTTCTCGCTCTTAATTGAAAAGCATTGGATGTTAGAGGACCTGTGGTTTGTATCAGTTTGAGAAACAGAGTTCAACTATATATGGTCCCTGTGTGTAGGAAACACAGTTCTTTTGTTCTCAGCAAACTCACGTTTCCCTCTGTATGAGAGACTCTAGAAAGCAAGAGCGTGCTTTTTGCTCTAAAGCAGAGTGTGTTTCATGGATGAGAACTGTGCTGTGTGTTTCCCTTCAGAAACGGTCTAAATGCCCGGCTCTGTGTCTTCCGACAAGCAAGACTTCGTTTCAGATAAAGGCAGTTAATTTTCAGCTCAAACGAAGTTACATTGTTCATGAAGCTCACACGTTTCTCGCTCTTAACTGAAAAACATTGGATGTTAGAGGACCTGTGGTTTGTATCAGTTTCAGAAGCAGAGTTGAACTAGATATGGTCCGTGTGTGTAGGAAACACAGTTCTTTTGTTCTGAGTACACTCACGTTTCCCTCTGTATGAGAGACTCTAGAAAGCAAGAGCGTGCTTATTGCTCTAAAGCAGAGTGTGTTTCATGGATGATGACTGTGCTGTGTGTTTCCCTTCAGAAACGTAGTTAAATGCCAGGGTCTGTGTCTTCCTACAAGCAAGACTCATTTCAGGTAATTGCAGTCACTTTTCAGCTCAAGCGAAGCTACATTGTTCACGAAGCTCACAAGTTTCTCGCTCTTAACTGAAAAGCATTGGGTGTTAGAGGTCCTGTGGTTTGTAGCAGTTTGAGAAACAGAGTTGAACTAGATATGTTCCCTGTGTGTAGGAAACACAGTTCTTTTGTTCTGAGCACACTCACGTTTCCCTCTGTATGAGAGACTCTAGAAAGCAAGAGCGTGCTTCTTGCTCTAAAGCAGAGTGTATTTCATGGATTTGAACTGTGCTGTGTGTTTCCCTTCAGAAACGGAGTTAAATGCCAGGGTATGTGTCTTCCGACAAGCAAGACTTCATTTCAGATATACGCAGTTAATTTTCAGCTCAAACGAAGTTACATTGTTCATGAAGCTCACACGTTTCTCGCTCTTAACTGAAAAGCATTGGATGTTAGAGGACCTGTGGTTTGTATCAGAAGCAGAGTTGAACTAGATATGGTCCGTGTGTGTAGGAAACACAGTTCTTTTGTGCTGAGCACACTCACGTTTCCCTCTGTATGAGAGACTCTAGAAAGTAAGAGCGTGCTTATTGCTCTAATGCAGAGTGTTTTTCATGGATGATGACTGTGCTGTGTGTTTCCCTTCAGAAACGGAGTTAAATGCCAGGGTCTGTGTCTTCCTACAAGCAAGACTCATTTCAGGTAAACGCAGTCACTTTTCAGCTCAAAGGAAGCTACATTGTTCACGAAGCTCACACGTTTCTCGCTCTTAATTGAAAAGCATTGGATGTTAGAGGTCCTGTGGTTTGTATCAGTTTGAGAAACAGAGTTGAACTAGATAAGGTCCCTGTGTGTAGGAAACACAGTTCATTTGTTCTGAGCACACTCACGTTTCCCTCTGTATGAGAGACTCTAGAAACAAGAGCGTGCTTCTTGTCTAAAGCAGAGTATGTTTCATGGATGAGAACTGTGCAGTGTGTTTCCCTTCAGAAACGGTGTTAAATGTCAGGGTCTGTGTCTTCCTACAAGCAAGACTTCGTTTCAGGTAAATGCAGTCACTTTTCAGCTCAAACGAAGCTTCATTGTTCACGAAGCTCACACGTTTCCCGCTCTTAACTGAAAAGCATTGGATGTTAGAGGACCTGTGGTTTGTATCAGTTTCAGAAGCAGAATTGATCTAGATATGGTCCGTGTGTGTAGGAAACACAGTTCTTTTGATTTGTGCACACTCACGTTTCCCTCTGTATGAAAGACTCTAGAAAGCAAGAGCGTGCTTCTTGCTCTAAAGCAGAGTGTGTTTCATGGATGAGAACTGTGCTGTGTGTTTCCCTTCAGAAACGGAGTTAAATGCCAGGGTCTGTGTCTTCCTACAAGCAAGACTCGTTTCAGGTAAACACAGTCACTTTTCAGCTCAAACGAAGCTTCATTGTTCACGAAGCTCACACGTGTCTCGCTCTTACTGAAAAGCATTAGATGTTAGAGGACCTGTGGTTTGTATCAGTTTCAGAAAGAGAGTTGAACTAGGTATGGTCCGTGTGTGTAGGAAACACAGTTCTTTTGTTCTGAGCACACTCATGTTTCCCTCTGTATGAGAGACTCTAGAAAGCAAGAGCGTGCTTATTGCTCTAAAGCAGAGTGTGTTTCATGGATGAGGACTGTGCTGTGTGTTTCCCTTCAGAAACGGTGTTAAATGCCAGGGTCTGTGTCTTCCTACAAGCAAGACTTCGTTTCAGGTAAATGCAGTCACTTTTCAGCTCAAACGAAGCTTCATTATTCACGAAGCTCACAAGTTTCCCGCTCTTAACTGAAAAGCATTGGATGTTAGAGGACCTGTGGTTTGTATCAGTTTCAGAAGCAGAATTGATCTAGATATGGTCCGTGTGTGTAGGAAATACAGTTCTTTTGATTTGTGCACACTCACGTTTCCCTCTCTATGAGAGACTCTAGAAAGAAAGAGCGTGCTTCTTGCTCTAAAGCAGAGTGTGTTTCATGGATGAGAACTGTGCTGTGTGTTTCCCTTCAGGAACCGAGTTAAATGCCCGGCTCTGTGTCTTCTGACAAACAAGACTTCCTTTCAGATAAACGCAGTTAATTTTCAGCTCAAACGAAGTTACATTGTTCACGAAGCTCACACGTTTCTTGCTCTTAACTGAAAAGCATTGGATGTTAGAGGACCTGTGGTTTGTATCAGTTTCAGAAACAGAGTTGAACTAGATATGGTCCGTGTGTGTAGGAAACACACTTCTTTTTTCTGAGCACACTCACGTTTCCCTCTGTATGAAAGACTCTAGAAAGCAAGAGCGTGCTTCTTGCTCTAAAGCAGTGTGTTTCATGGATGAGAACTGTGCTGTGTGTGTCCCTTCAGAAACAGAGTTAAATGCCAGGGTCTGTGTCTTCCTATAAGCAAGACTCGTTTCAGGTAAACGCAGTCAATTTTCAGCTCAAACGAAGCTACATTGTTTACGAAGCTCACACATGTGTGGCTCTTAACTGAAAAGCATTGGATGTTAGAGGACCTGTGGTTTGTATCAGTTTCAGAAACAGAGTTGAACTAGGTATGGTCCGTGTGTGTAGGAAACACAGTTCTTTTGTGCTAGCACACTCATGTTTCACTCTGTATGAGAAACTCTAGAAAGCAAGAGCATGATTCTTGATCTAAAGCAGAGTGTGTTTCATGGATGAGAACTGTGCTGTGTGTTTCCCTTAAGAAACGGAGTTAAATGCCAGGGTCTGTGTCTTCCTAAAAGCAAGACTCGTTTCAGGTAAGCGTAGTCACTTTTCTGCTCAAAGGAAGCTACATTGTTCACGAAGCTAACATGTGTCTCGTTCTTAACTGAAAAGCATTCTATGTTAGAGGACCTGTGGTTTGTATCAGAAGCAGAGTTGAACTAGATATGGTCCGTGTGTGTAGGAAACACAGTTCTTTTGTGCTGAGCACACTCACGTTTCCCTCTGTATGAGAGACTCTAGAAAGTAAGAGCGTGCTTATTGCCCTAAAGCAGAGTGTTTTTCATGGATGATGACTGTGCTGTGTGTTTCCCTTCAGAAACGTAGTTAAATGCCAGGGTCTGTGTCTTCCTACAAGCAAGACTCATTTCAGGTAAACGCAGTCACTTTTCAGCTCAAAGGAAGCTACATTGTTCACGAAGCTCACACGTTTCTCGCTCTTAATTGAAAAGCATTGGATGTTAGAGGACCTGTGGTTTGTATCAGTTTGAGAAACAGAGTTCAACTATATATGGTCCCTGTGTGTAGGAAACACAGTTCTTTTGTTCTCAGCAAACTCACGTTTCCCTCTGTATGAGAGACTCTACAAAGCAAGAGCGTGCTTTTTGCTCTAAAGCAGAGTGTGTTTCATGGATGAGAACTGTGCTGTGTGTTTCCCTTCAGAAACGGTCTAAATGCCCGGCTCTGTGTCTTCCGACAAGCAAGACTTCGTTTCAGATAAAGGCAGTTAATTTTCAGCTCAAACGAAGTTACATTGTTCATGAAGCTCACACGTTTCTCGCTCTTAACTGAAAAACATTGGATGTTAGAGGACCTGTGGTTTGTATCAGTTTCAGAAGCAGAGTTGAACTAGATATGGTCCGTGTGTGTAGGAAACACAGTTCTTTTGTTCTGAGTACACTCACGTTTCCCTCTGTATGAGAGACTCTAGAAAGCAAGAGCGTGCTTATTGCTCTAAAGCAGAGTGTGTTTCATGGATGATGACTGTGCTGTGTGTTTCCCTTCAGAAACGTAGTTAAATGCCAGGGTCTGTGTCTTCCTACAAGCAAGACTCATTTCAGGTAATTGCAGTCACTTTTCAGCTCAAGCGAAGCTACATTGTTCACGAAGCTCACAAGTTTCTCGCTCTTAACTGAAAAGCATTGGGTGTTAGAGGTCCTGTGGTTTGTAGCAGTTTGAGAAACAGAGTTGAACTAGATATGTTCCCTGTGTGTAGGAAACACAGTTCTTTTGTTCTGAGCACACTCACGTTTCCCTCTGTATGAGAGACTCTAGAAAGCAAGAGCGTGCTTCTTGCTCTAAAGCAGAGTGTATTTCATGGATTTGAACTGTGCTGTGTGTTTCCCTTCAGAAACGGAGTTAAATGCCAGGGTATGTGTCTTCCGACAAGCAAGACTTCATTTCAGATATACGCAGTTAATTTTCAGCTCAAACGAAGTTACATTGTTCATGAAGCTCACACGTTTCTCGCTCTTAACTGAAAAGCATTGGATGTTAGAGGACCTGTGGTTTGTATCAGAAGCAGAGTTGAACTAGATATGGTCCGTGTGTGTAGGAAACACAGTTCTTTTGTGCTGAGCACACTCACGTTTCCCTCTGTATGAGAGACTCTAGAAAGTAAGAGCGTGCTTATTGCTCTAATGCAGAGTGTTTTTCATGGATGATGACTGTGCTGTGTGTTTCCCTTCAGAAACGGAGTTAAATGCCAGGGTCTGTGTCTTCCTACAAGCAAGACTCATTTCAGGTAAACGCAGTCACTTTTCAGCTCAAAGGAAGCTACATTGTTCACGAAGCTCACACGTTTCTCGCTCTTAATTGAAAAGCATTGGATGTTAGAGGTCCTGTGGTTTGTATCAGTTTGAGAAACAGAGTTGAACTAGATAAGGTCCCTGTGTGTAGGAAACACAGTTCATTTGTTCTGAGCACACTCACGTTTCCCTCTGTATGAGAGACTCTAGAAACAAGAGCGTGCTTCTTGTCTAAAGCAGAGTATGTTTCATGGATGAGAACTGTGCAGTGTGTTTCCCTTCAGAAACGGTGTTAAATGTCAGGGTCTGTGTCTTCCTACAAGCAAGACTTCGTTTCAGGTAAATGCAGTCACTTTTCAGCTCAAACGAAGCTTCATTGTTCACGAAGCTCACACGTTTCCCGCTCTTAACTGAAAAGCATTGGATGTTAGAGGACCTGTGGTTTGTATCAGTTTCAGAAGCAGAATTGATCTAGATATGGTCCGTGTGTGTAGGAAACACAGTTCTTTTGATTTGTGCACACTCACGTTTCCCTCTCTATGAGAGACTCTAGAAAGAAAGAGCGTGCTTCTTGCTCTAAAGCAGATTGTGTTTCATGGATGAGAACTGTGCTGTGTGTTTCCCTCAGGAACCGAGTTAAATGCCCGGCTCTGTGTCTTCTGACAAACAAGACTTCCTTTCAGATAAACGCAGTTAATTTTCAGCTCAAACGAAGTTACATTGTTCACGAAGCTCACACGTTTCTCGCTCTTAACTGAAAAGCATTGGATGTTAGAGGACCTGTGGTTTGTATCAGTTTCAGAAACAGAGTTGAACTAGATATGGTCCGTGTGTGTAGGAAACACACTTCTTTTTTCTGAGCACACTCACTTTTCCCTCTGTATGAAAGACTCTAGAAAGCAAGAGCGGGCTTCTTGCTCTAAAGCAGTGTGATTCATGGATTTGAACTGTGCTGTGTGTTTCCCTTCAGAAACGGAGTTAAATGCCAGAGTATGTGTCTTCCGACAAGCAAGACTTCATTTCACATATACGCAGTTAATTTTCAGCTCAAATGAATTTACATTGTTCACGAAGCTCACACGTTTCTCGCTCTTAACTGAAAAGCATTGGATGTTAGAGGACCTGTGGTTTGTATCAGTTTCAGAAGCAGAGTTGAACTAGATATGGTCCGTGTGTGTAGGAAACACAGTTCTTTTGTTCTGAGCACACTCACGTTTCCCTCTGTATGAGAGACTCTAGAAAGCAAGAGCGTGATTCTTGCTCTAAAGCAGAGTGTGTTTCATGGATGAGAACTGTGCTGTTTGTTTCCCTTAAGAAACGGAGTTAAATGCCAGGGTCTGTGTCTTCCTACAAGCAAGACTTCGTTTCAGGTTAACGCAGTCACTTTTCAACTCAAGGAGCTTCATTGTAAACGAAGCTCACATGTTTCTTGCTCTTAACTGAAAAGCATTGGATGTTAGAGGACCTGTGGTTTGTATCAGTTTCAGAAGCAGAGTTGATCTAGATATGTTCCGTGTGTGTAGGAAACACAGTTCTTTTGTTCTGTGCACACTCATGTTTCCCTCTGTATGAGAGACTCTAGAAAGCAAGAGCGTGCTTCTTGCTCTAAAGCAGAGTGTGTTTCATGGATGAGAACTGTGCTGTGTGTTTCCCTTCAGAAACGGAGTTAAATGCCAGGGTCTGTGTCTTCCTACAAGCAAGACTCGTTTCAGGTAAACACAGTCACTTTTCAGCTCAAACGAAGCTTCATTGTTATCGAAGCTCACACGTTTCCCGCTCTTAACTGAAAAGCATTGGATGTTAGAGGACCCGTGGTTTGTATCAGAAGCAGAGTTGAACTAGATATGGTCCGTGTGTGTAGGAAACACAGTTCTTTTGTTCTGTGCACACTCACGTTTCCCTCTGTATGAGAGACTCTAGAAAGCAAGAGCGTGCTTCTTGCTCTAAAGCAGAGTGTGTTTCATGGATGAGAACTGTGCTGTGGGTTTCCCTTCAGGAACCGAGTTAAATGCCCGGCTCTGTGTCTTCCGACAAACAAGACTTCGTTTCAGATAAACGCAGTTAATTTTCAGCTCAAACGAAGTTACATTGTTCACGAAGCTCACACGTTTCTCGCTCTTAACTGAAAAGCATTGGATGTTAGAGGACCTGTGGTTTGTATCAGTTTCAGAAGCAGAGTTGAACTAGATATGGTCCGTGTGTATAGGAAACACACTTCTTTTTTCTGAGCACACTCACGTTTCCCTCTGTATGAAAGACTCTAGAAAGCAAGAGCGTGCTTCTTGCTCTAAAGCAGAGTGTGTTTCATGGATGAGAACTGTGTTGTGTGTTTCCCTTCAGAAACGGAGTTAAATGCCAGGATCTGTGTCTTCCTACAAGCAAGACTCGTTTCAGGTAAACGCAGTCAATTTTCAGTTCAAATGAAGCTACATTGTTTACGAAGCTCACACGTGTCTCGCTCTTAACTGAAAAGCATTGGATGTTAGAGGACCTGTGGTTTGTATCACTTTAAGAAACAGAGTTGAACTAGGTATGGTCCCTGTGTGTAGGAAACACAGTTCTTTTGTGCTAGCACACTCATGTTTCCCTCTGTATGAGAAACTCTAGAAAGCAAGAGCGTGATTCTTGCTCTAAAGCAGAGTGTGTTTCATGGATGAGAACTGTGCTGTGTGTTTCCCTTCAGAAACGGAGTTAAATTCCAGGGTCTGTGTCTTCCTACAAGCAAGACTCGTTTCAGGTAAGCGCACTCACTTTTCTGCTCAAAGGAAGCTACATTGTTCACGAAGCTCACACGTGTCTCGCTCTTACTGAAAAGCATTAGATGTTAGAGGACCTGTGGTTTGTATCAGTTTCAGAAGCAGAGTTGATCTAGATATGGTCTGTGAGTGTAGGAAACACAGTTCTTTGGTCTGTGCACACTCACGTTTCCCTCTGTATGAGAGACTCTAGAAAGCAAGAGCGTGCTTCTTGCTCTAAAGCAGAGTGTGTTTCATGAATGAGAACTGTGCTGTGGGTTTCCCTTCAGGAACCGAGTTAAATGCCCGGCTCTGTGTCTTCCGACAAACAAGATTTCCTTTCAGATAAACGCAGTTAATTTTCAGCTCAAACGAAGTTACATTGTTCACGAAGTTCACACGTTTCTCGCTCTTAACTGAAAAGCATTGGATGTTAGAGGACCTGTGGTTTGTATCAGTTTCAGAAGCAGAGTTGAACTAGATATGGTCCGTGTGTGTAGGAAACACACTTCTGTTTTCTGAGCACACTCACGTTTCCCTGTGTATGAAAGACTCTAGAAAGCAAGAGCGTGCTTCTTGCTCTAAAGCAGAGTGTGTTTCATGGATGAGAACTGAGCTGTGTGTTTCCCTTCAGAAACGGAGTTAAATGCCAGGGTCTGTGACTTCCTACAAGCAAGACACGTTTCAAGTAAACACAGTTACTTTTCAGCTCAAACGAAGCTTCATTGTTCACGAAGCTCACACGTTTCCCGCTCTTAACTGAAAAGCATTGGATGTTAGAGGACCTGTGGTTTGTATCAGTTTCAGAAGCAGAGTTGATCTAGATATGGTCTGTGTGTGTAGGAAACACAGTTCTTTTGTTCTGTGCACACTCACGTTTCCCTCTGTATGAGAGACTCTAGAAAGCAAGAGCGTGCTTCTTGCTCTAAAGCAGAGTGTGTTTCATGGATGAGAACTGTGCTGTGTGTTTCCCTTCAGAAACGGAGTTAAATGCCAGGATCTGTGTCTTCCTACAAGCAAGACTCATTTCAGGTAAACGCAGTCACTTTTCAGGTCAAAGGAAGCTACATTGTTCACGAAGCTCACACGTTTCTTGCTCTTAATTGAAAAGCATTGGATGTTAGAGGACCTGTGGTTTGTATCAGTTTGAGAAACAGAGTTCAACTATATATGGTCCCTGTGTGTAGGAAACACAGTTCTTTTGTTCTCAGCAAACTCACGTTTCCCTCTGTATGAGAGACTCTAGAAAGCAAGAGCGTGCTTCTTGCTCTAAAGCAGAGTGTGTTTCATGGATGAGAACTGTGCTGTGTGTTTCCCTTCAGAAACGGTCTAAATGCCCGGCTCTGTGTCTTCCGACAAGCAAGACTTCGTTTCAGATAAACGCAGTTAATTTTCAGCTCAAACGAAGTTACATTGTTCATGAAGCTCACACGTTTCTCGCTCTTAACTGAAAAACATTGGAGGTTAGAGGACCTGTGGTTTGTATCAGTTTCAGAAGCAGAGTTGAACTAGATATGGTCCGTGTGTGTAGGAAACACAGTTCTTTTGTTCTGAGTACACTCACGTTTCCCTCTGTATGAGAGACTCTAGAAAGCAAGAGCGTGCTTATTGCTCTAAAGCAGAGTGTGTTTCAAGGATGATGACTGTGCTGTGTGTTTCCCTTCAGAAACGTAGTTAAATGCCAGGGTCTGTGTCTTCCTACAAGCAAGACTCATTTCAGGTAATTGCAGTCACTTTTCAGCTCAAGCGAAGCTACATTGTTCACGAAGCTCACACGTTTCTCGTTCTTAACTGAAAAGCATTGGGTGTTAGAGGTCCTGTGGTTTGTAGCAGTTTGAGAAACAGAGTTGAACTAGATATGTTCCCTGTGTGTAGGAAACACAGTTCTTCTGTTCTGAGCACACTCACGTTTCCCTCTGTATGAGAGACTCTAGAAAGCAAGAGCGTGCTTCTTGCTCTAAAGCAGAGTGTATTTCATGGATTTGAACTGTGCTGTGTGTTTCCCTTCAGAAACGGAGTTAAATGCCAGGGTATGTGTTTTCCGACAAGCAAGACTTCATTTCAGATATACGCAGTTAATTTTCAGCTCAAACGAAGTTACATTGTTCATGAAGCTCACACGTTTCTCGCACTTAACTGAAAAGCATTGGATGTTAGGGGACCTGTGGTTTGTATCAGAAGCAGAGTTGAACTAGATATGGTCCGTGTGTGTAGGAAACACAGTTCTTTTGTGCTGAGCACACTCACGTTTCCCTCTGTATGAGAGAATCTAGAAAGTAAGAGCGTGCTTATTGCTCTAAAGCAGAGTGTTTTTCATGGATGATGACTGTGCTGTGTGTTTCCCATCAGAAACGGAGTTAAATGCCAGGGTCTGTGTCTTCCTACAAGCAAGACTCATTTCAGGTAAACGCAGTCACTTTTCAGCTCAAAGGAAGCTACATTGTTCACGAAGCTCACACGTTTCTCGCTCTTAATTGAAAAGCATTGGATGTTAGAGGTCCTGTGGTTTGTATCAGTTTGAGAAACAGAGTTGAACTAGATAAGGTCCCTGTGTGTAGGAAACACAGTTCTTTTGTTCTGAGCACACTCACGTTTCCCTCTGTATGAGAGACTCTAGAAACAAGAGCGTGCTTCTTGTCTAAAGCAGAGTATGTTTCATGGATGAGAACTGTGCAGTGTGTTTCCCTTCAGAAACGGAGTTAAACGCCCGGCTCTGTGTCTTCCGACAAGCAAGACTTCGATTCAGATAAACGCAGTTAATTTTCAGCTCAAACGAAGTTACATTGTTCATGAAGCTCACACGTTTCTCGCTCTTAACTGAAAAACATTGGATGTTAGAGGACCTGTGGTTTGTATCAGTTTCAGAAGCAGAGTTGAACTAGATATGGTCCGTGTGTGTAGGAAACACAGTTCTTTTGTTCTGAGTACACTCACGTTTCCCTCTGTATGAGAGACTCTAGAAAGCAAGAGCGTGCTTATTGCTCTAAAGCAGAGTGTGTTTCATGGATGATGACTGTGCTGTGTGTTTCCCTTCAGAAACGGAGTTAAATGCCAGGATCTGTGTCTTCCTACAAGCAAGACTCGTTTCAGGTAAACGCAGTCAATTTTCAGTTCAAACGAAGCTACATTGTTTACGAAGCTCACACGTGTCTCGCTCTTAACTGAAAAGCATTGGATGTTAGAGGACCTGTGGTTTGTATCACTTTAAGAAACAGAGTTGAACTAGGTATGGTCCGTGTGTGTAGGAAACACAGTTCTTTTGTGCTAGCACACTCATGTTTCCCTCTGTATGAGAAACTCTAGAAAGCAAGAGCGTGATTCTTGCTCTAAAGCAGAGTGAGTTTCATGGATGAGAACTGTGCTGTGTGTTTAACTTAAGAAACGGAGTTAAATGCCAGGGTCTGTGTCTTCCTACAAGCAAGACTCGTTTCAGGTAAGCGCAGTCACTTTTCTGCTCAAAGGAAGCTACATTGTTCACGAAGCTCACACGTGTCTCGCTCTTACTGAAAAGCATTAGATGTTAGAGGACCTGTGGTTTGTATCAGTTTCAGAAAGAGAGTTGAACTAGGTATGGTCCGTGTGTGTAGGAAACACAGTTCTTTTGTTCTGAGCACACTCATGTTTCCCTCTGTATGAGAGACTCTAGAAAGCAAGAGCGTGCTTATTGCTCTAAAGCAGAGTGTGTTTCATGGATGAGGACTGTGCTGTGTGTTTCCCTTCAGAAACGGTGTTAAATGCCAGGGTCTGTGTCTTCCTACAAGCAAGACTTCGTTTCAGGTAAATGCAGTCACTTTTCAGCTCAAACGAAGCTTCATTATTCACGAAGCTCACAAGTTTCCCGCTCTTAACTGAAAAGCATTGGATGTTAGAGGACCTGTGGTTTGTATCAGTTTCAGAAGCAGAATTGATCTAGATATGGTCCGTGTGTGTAGGAAATACAGTTCTTTTGATTTGTGCACACTCACGTTTCCCTCTCTATGAGAGACTCTAGAAAGAAAGAGCGTGCTTCTTGCTCTAAAGCAGAGTGTGTTTCATGGATGAGAACTGTGCTGTGTGTTTCCCTTCAGGAACCGAGTTAAATGCCCGGCTCTGTGTCTTCTGACAAACAAGACTTCCTTTCAGATAAACGCAGTTAATTTTCAGCTCAAACGAAGTTACATTGTTCACGAAGCTCACACGTTTCTTGCTCTTAACTGAAAAGCATTGGATGTTAGAGGACCTGTGGTTTGTATCAGTTTCAGAAACAGAGTTGAACTAGATATGGTCCGTGTGTGTAGGAAACACACTTCTTTTTTCTGAGCACACTCACGTTTCCCTCTGTATGAAAGACTCTAGAAAGCAAGAGCGTGCTTCTTGCTCTAAAGCAGTGTGTTTCATGGATGAGAACTGTGCTGTGTGTGTCCCTTCAGAAACAGAGTTAAATGCCAGGGTCTGTGTCTTCCTATAAGCAAGACTCGTTTCAGGTAAACGCAGTCAATTTTCAGCTCAAACGAAGCTACATTGTTTACGAAGCTCACACATGTGTGGCTCTTAACTGAAAAGCATTGGATGTTAGAGGACCTGTGGTTTGTATCAGTTTCAGAAACAGAGTTGAACTAGGTATGGTCCGTGTGTGTAGGAAACACAGTTCTTTTGTGCTAGCACACTCATGTTTCACTCTGTATGAGAAACTCTAGAAAGCAAGAGCATGATTCTTGATCTAAAGCAGAGTGTGTTTCATGGATGAGAACTGTGCTGTGTGTTTCCCTTAAGAAATGGAGTTAAATGCCAGGGTCTGTGTCTTCCTAAAAGCAAGACTCGTTTCAGGTAAGCGTAGTCACTTTTCTGCTCAAAGGAAGCTACATTGTTCACGAAGCTAACATGTGTCTCGTTCTTAACTGAAAAGCATTGGATGTTAGAGGACCTGTGGTTTGTATCAGAAGCAGAGTTGAACTAGATATGGTCCGTGTGTGTAGGAAACACAGTTCTTTTGTGCTGAGCACACTCACGTTTCCCTCTGTATGAGAGACTCTAGAAAGTAAGAGCGTGCTTATTGCCCTAAAGCAGAGTGTTTTTCATGGATGATGACTGTGCTGTGTGTTTCCCTTCAGAAACGTAGTTAAATGCCAGGGTCTGTGTCTTCCTACAAGCAAGACTCATTTCAGGTAAACGCAGTCACTTTTCAGCTCAAAGGAAGCTACATTGTTCACGAAGCTCACACGTTTCTCGCTCTTAATTGAAAAGCATTGGATGTTAGAGGACCTGTGGTTTGTATCAGTTTGAGAAACAGAGTTCAACTATATATGGTCCCTGTGTGTAGGAAACACAGTTCTTTTGTTCTCAGCAAACTCACGTTTCCCTCTGTATGAGAGACTCTAGAAAGCAAGAGCGTGCTTTTTGCTCTAAAGCAGAGTGTGTTTCATGGATGAGAACTGTGCTGTGTGTTTCCCTTCAGAAACGGTCTAAATGCCCGGCTCTGTGTCTTCCGACAAGCAAGACTTCGTTTCAGATAAAGGCAGTTAATTTTCAGCTCAAACGAAGTTACATTGTTCATGAAGCTCACACGTTTCTCGCTCTTAACTGAAAAACATTGGATGTTAGAGGACCTGTGGTTTGTATCAGTTTCAGAAGCAGAGTTGAACTAGATATGGTCCGTGTGTGTAGGAAACACAGTTCTTTTGTTCTGAGTACACTCACGTTTCCCTCTGTATGAGAGACTCTAGAAAGCAAGAGCGTGCTTATTGCTCTAAAGCAGAGTGTGTTTCATGGATGATGACTGTGCTGTGTGTTTCCCTTCAGAAACGTAGTTAAATGCCAGGGTCTGTGTCTTCCTACAAGCAAGACTCATTTCAGGTAATTGCAGTCACTTTTCAGCTCAAGCGAAGCTACATTGTTCACGAAGCTCACAAGTTTCTCGCTCTTAACTGAAAAGCATTGGGTGTTAGAGGTCCTGTGGTTTGTAGCAGTTTGAGAAACAGAGTTGAACTAGATATGTTCCCTGTGTGTAGGAAACACAGTTCTTTTGTTCTGAGCACACTCACGTTTCCCTCTGTATGAGAGACTCTAGAAAGCAAGAGCGTGCTTCTTGCTCTAAAGCAGAGTGTATTTCATGGATTTGAACTGTGCTGTGTGTTTCCCTTCAGAAACGGAGTTAAATGCCAGGGTATGTGTCTTCCGACAAGCAAGACTTCATTTCAGATATACGCAGTTAATTTTCAGCTCAAACGAAGTTACATTGTTCATGAAGCTCACACGTTTCTCGCTCTTAACTGAAAAGCATTGGATGTTAGAGGACCTGTGGTTTGTATCAGAAGCAGAGTTGAACTAGATATGGTCCGTGTGTGTAGGAAACACAGTTCTTTTGTGCTGAGCACACTCACGTTTCCCTCTGTATGAGAGACTCTAGAAAGTAAGAGCGTGCTTATTGCTCTAATGCAGAGTGTTTTTCATGGATGATGACTGTGCTGTGTGTTTCCCTTCAGAAACGGAGTTAAATGCCAGGGTCTGTGTCTTCCTACAAGCAAGACTCATTTCAGGTAAACGCAGTCACTTTTCAGCTCAAAGGAAGCTACATTGTTCACGAAGCTCACACGTTTCTCACTCTTAATTGAAAAGCATTGGATGTTAGAGGTCCTGTGGTTTGTATCAGTTTGAGAAACAGAGTTGAACTAGATAAGGTCCCTGTGTGTAGGAAACACAGTTCATTTGTTCTGAGCACACTCACGTTTCCCTCTGTATGAGAGACTCTAGAAACAAGAGCGTGCTTCTTGTCTAAAGCAGAGTATGTTTCATGGATGAGAACTGTGCAGTGTGTTTCCCTTCAGAAACGGTGTTAAATGTCAGGGTCTGTGTCTTCCTACAAGCAAGACTTCGTTTCAGGTAAATGCAGTCACTTTTCAGCTCAAACGAAGCTTCATTGTTCACGAAGCTCACACGTTTCCCGCTCTTAACTGAAAAGCATTGGATGTTAGAGGACCTGTGGTTTGTATCAGTTTCAGAAGCAGAATTGATCTAGATATGGTCCGTGTGTGTAGGAAACACAGTTCTTTTGATTTGTGCACACTCACGTTTCCCTCTCTATGAGAGACTCTAGAAAGAAAGAGCGTGCTTCTTGCTCTAAAGCAGATTGTGTTTCATGGATGAGAACTGTGCTGTGTGTTTCCCTCAGGAACCGAGTTAAATGCCCGGCTCTGTGTCTTCTGACAAACAAGACTTCCTTTCAGATAAACGCAGTTAATTTTCAGCTCAAACGAAGTTACATTGTTCACGAAGCTCACACGTTTCTCGCTCTTAACTGAAAAGCATTGGATGTTAGAGGACCTGTGGTTTGTATCAGTTTCAGAAACAGAGTTGAACTAGATATGGTCCGTGTGTGTAGGAAACACACTTCTTTTTTCTGAGCACACTCACTTTTCCCTCTGTATGAAAGACTCTAGAAAGCAAGAGCGGGCTTCTTGCTCTAAAGCAGTGTGATTCATGGATTTGAACTGTGCTGTGTGTTTCCCTTCAGAAACGGAGTTAAATGCCAGAGTATGTGTCTTCCGACAAGCAAGACTTCATTTCACATATACGCAGTTAATTTTCAGCTCAAATGAATTTACATTGTTCACGAAGCTCACACGTTTCTCGCTCTTAACTGAAAAGCATTGGATGTTAGAGGACCTGTGGTTTGTATCAGTTTCAGAAGCAGAGTTGAACTAGATATGGTCCGTGTGTGTAGGAAACACAGTTCTTTTGTTCTGAGCACACTCACGTTTCCCTCTGTATGAGAGACTCTAGAAAGCAAGAGCGTGATTCTTGCTCTAAAGCAGAGTGTGTTTCATGGATGAGAACTGTGCTGTTTGTTTCCCTTAAGAAACGGAGTTAAATGCCAGGGTCTGTGTCTTCCTACAAGCAAGACTTCGTTTCAGGTTAACGCAGTCACTTTTCAACTCAAGGAGCTTCATTGTAAACGAAGCTCACATGTTTCTTGCTCTTAACTGAAAAGCATTGGATGTTAGAGGACCTGTGGTTTGTATCAGTTTCAGAAGCAGAGTTGATCTAGATATGTTCCGTGTGTGTAGGAAACACAGTTCTTTTGTTCTGTGCACACTCATGTTTCCCTCTGTATGAGAGACTCTAGAAAGCAAGAGCGTGCTTCTTGCTCTAAAGCAGAGTGTGTTTCATGGATGAGAACTGTGCTGTGTGTTTCCCTTCAGAAACGGAGTTAAATGCCAGGGTCTGTGTCTTCCTACAAGCAAGACTCGTTTCAGGTAAACACAGTCACTTTTCAGCTCAAACGAAGCTTCATTGTTATCGAAGCTCACACGTTTCCCGCTCTTAACTGAAAAGCATTGGATGTTAGAGGACCCGTGGTTTGTATCAGAAGCAGAGTTGAACTAGATATGGTCCGTGTGTGTAGGAAACACAGTTCTTTTATGCTGAGCACACTCACGTTTCCCTCTGTATGAGAGACTCTAGAAAGTAAGAGCGTGCTTACTGCTCTAAAGCAGAGTGTTTTTCATGGATGATGACTGTGCTGTGTGTTTCCCTTACAAAACGGAGTTAAATGCCCGGCTCTGTGTCTTCCGACAAGCAAGATTTCGTTTCAGATAAACGCAGTTAATTTTCAGCTCAAACGAAGTTACATTGTTCACGAAGCTCACACATTTCTCGCTCTTAACTGAAAAGCATTGGATGTTAGAGGACCTGTGGTTTGTATCAGTTTCAGAAACAGAGTTGAACTAGATATGGTCTGTGTGTGTAGGAAACACACTTCTTTTTTCTGAGCACACTCACGTTTCCCTCTGTATGAAAGACTCTAGAAAGCAAGAGCGTGCTTCTTGCTATAAAGCAGAGTGTGTTTCATGGATGAGAACTGTGCTGTGTGTTTCCCTTCAGAAACGGAGTTAAATGCCAGGGTCTGTGTCTTCCTACAAGCAAGACTCGTTTCAGGTAAACACAGTCACTTTTCAGCTCAAACGAAGCTTCATTGTTCACGAAGCTCACACGTGTCTCGCTCTTACTGAAAAGCATTAGATGTTAGAGGACCTGTGGTTTGTATCAGTTTCAGAAAGAGAGTTGAACTAGGTATGGTCCGTGTGTGTAGGAAACACAGTTCTTTTGTTCTGAGCACACTCATGTTTCCCTCTGTATGAGAGACTCTAGAAAGCAAGAGCGTGCTTATTGCTCTAAAGCAGAGTGTGTTTCATGGATGAGGACTGTGCTGTGTGTTTCCCTTCAGAAACGGTGTTAAATGCCAGGGTCTGTGTCTTCCTACAAGCAAGACTTCGTTTCAGGTAAATGCAGTCACTTTTCAGCTCAAACGAAGCTTCATTATTCACGAAGCTCACAAGTTTCCCGCTCTTAACTGAAAAGCATTGGATGTTAGAGGACCTGTGGTTTGTATCAGTTTCAGAAGCAGAATTGATCTAGATATGGTCCGTGTGTGTAGGAAATACAGTTCTTTTGATTTGTCCACACTCACGTTTCCCTCTCTATGAGAGACTCTAGAAAGAAAGAGCGTGCTTCTTGCTCTAAAGCAGAGTGTGTTTCATGGATGAGAACTGTGCTGTGTGTTTCCCTTCAGGAACCGAGTTAAATGCCCGGCTCTGTGTCTTCTGACAAACAAGACTTCCTTTCAGATAAACGCAGTTAATTTTCAGCTCAAACGAAGTTACATTGTTCACGAAGCTCACACGTTTCTTGCTCTTAACTGAAAAGCATTGGATGTTAGAGGACCTGTGGTTTGTATCAGTTTCAGAAACAGAGTTGAACTAGATATGGTCCGTGTGTGTAGGAAACACACTTCTTTTTTCTGAGCACACTCACGTTTCCCTCTGTATGAAAGACTCTAGAAAGCAAGAGCGTGCTTCTTGCTCTAAAGCAGTGTGTTTCATGGATGAGAACTGTGCTGTGTGTGTCCCTTCAGAAACAGAGTTAAATGCCAGGGTCTGTGTCTTCCTATAAGCAAGACTCGTTTCAGGTAAACGCAGTCAATTTTCAGCTCAAACGAAGCTACATTGTTTACGAAGCTCACACATGTGTGGCTCTTAACTGAAAAGCATTGGATGTTAGAGGACCTGTGGTTTGTATCAGTTTCAGAAACAGAGTTGAACTAGGTATGGTCCGTGTGTGTAGGAAACACAGTTCTTTTGTGCTAGCACACTCATGTTTCACTCTGTATGAGAAACTCTAGAAAGCAAGAGCATGATTCTTGATCTAAAGCAGAGTGTGTTTCATGGATGAGAACTGTGCTGTGTGTTTCCCTTAAGAAACGGAGTTAAATGCCAGGGTCTGTGTCTTCCTAAAAGCAAGACTCGTTTCAGGTAAGCGTAGTCACTTTTCTGCTCAAAGGAAGCTACATTGTTCACGAAGCTAACATGTGTCTCGTTCTTAACTGAAAAGCATTCTATGTTAGAGGACCTGTGGTTTGTATCAGAAGCAGAGTTGAACTAGATATGGTCCGTGTGTGTAGGAAACACAGTTCTTTTGTGCTGAGCACACTCACGTTTCCCTCTGTATGAGAGACTCTAGAAAGTAAGAGCGTGCTTATTGCCCTAAAGCAGAGTGTTTTTCATGGATGATGACTGTGCTGTGTGTTTCCCTTCAGAAACGTAGTTAAATGCCAGGGTCTGTGTCTTCCTACAAGCAAGACTCATTTCAGGTAAACGCAGTCACTTTTCAGCTCAAAGGAAGCTACATTGTTCACGAAGCTCACACGTTTCTCGCTCTTAATTGAAAAGCATTGGATGTTAGAGGACCTGTGGTTTGTATCAGTTTGAGAAACAGAGTTCAACTATATATGGTCCCTGTGTGTAGGAAACACAGTTCTTTTGTTCTCAGCAAACTCACGTTTCCCTCTGTATGAGAGACTCTAGAAAGCAAGAGCGTGCTTTTTGCTCTAAAGCAGAGTGTGTTTCATGGATGAGAACTGTGCTGTGTGTTTCCCTTCAGAAACGGTCTAAATGCCCGGCTCTGTGTCTTCCGACAAGCAAGACTTCGTTTCAGATAAAGGCAGTTAATTTTCAGCTCAAACGAAGTTACATTGTTCATGAAGCTCACACGTTTCTCGCTCTTAACTGAAAAACATTGGATGTTAGAGGACCTGTGGTTTGTATCAGTTTCAGAAGCAGAGTTGAACTAGATATGGTCCGTGTGTGTAGGAAACACAGTTCTTTTGTTCTGAGTACACTCACGTTTCCCTCTGTATGAGAGACTCTAGAAAGCAAGAGCGTGCTTATTGCTCTAAAGCAGAGTGTGTTTCATGGATGATGACTGTGCTGTGTGTTTCCCTTCAGAAACGTAGTTAAATGCCAGGGTCTGTGTCTTCCTACAAGCAAGACTCATTTCAGGTAATTGCAGTCACTTTTCAGCTCAAGCGAAGCTACATTGTTCACGAAGCTCACAAGTTTCTCGCTCTTAACTGAAAAGCACTGGGTGTTAGAGGTCCTGTGGTTTGTAGCAGTTTGAGAAACAGAGTTGAACTAGATATGTTCCCTGTGTGTAGGAAACACAGTTCTTTTGTTCTGAGCACACTCACGTTTCCCTCTGTATGAGAGACTCTAGAAAGCAAGAGCGTGCTTCTTGCTCTAAAGCAGAGTGTATTTCATGGATTTGAACTGTGCTGTGTGTTTCCCTTCAGAAACGGAGTTAAATGCCAGGGTATGTGTCTTCCGACAAGCAAGACTTCATTTCAGATATACGCAGTTAATTTTCAGCTCAAACGAAGTTACATTGTTCATGAAGCTCACACGTTTCTCGCTCTTAACTGAAAAGCATTGGATGTTAGAGGACCTGTGGTTTGTATCAGAAGCAGAGTTGAACTAGATATGGTCCGTGTGTGTAGGAAACACAGTTCTTTTGTGCTGAGCACACTCACGTTTCCCTCTGTATGAGAGACTCTAGAAAGTAAGAGCGTGCTTATTGCTCTAATGCAGAGTGTTTTTCATGGATGATGAATGTGCTGTGTGTTTCCCTTCAGAAACGGAGTTAAATGCCAGGGTCTGTGTCTTCCTACAAGCAAGACTCATTTCAGGTAAACGCAGTCACTTTTCAGCTCAAAGGAAGCTACATTGTTCACGAAGCTCACACGTTTCTCGCTCTTAATTGAAAAGCATTGGATGTTAGAGGTCCTGTGGTTTGTATCAGTTTGAGAAACAGAGTTGAACTAGATAAGGTCCCTGTGTGTAGGAAACACAGTTCATTTGTTCTGAGCACACTCACGTTTCCCTCTGTATGAGAGACTCTAGAAACAAGAGCGTGCTTCTTGTCTAAAGCAGAGTATGTTTCATGGATGAGAACTGTGCAGTGTGTTTCCCTTCAGAAACGGTGTTAAATGTCAGGGTCTGTGTCTTCCTACAAGCAAGACTTCGTTTCAGGTAAATGCAGTCACTTTTCAGCTCAAACGAAGCTTCATTGTTCACGAAGCTCACACGTTTCCCGCTCTTAACTGAAAAGCATTGGATGTTAGAGGACCTGTGGTTTGTATCAGTTTCAGAAGCAGAATTGATCTAGATATGGTCCGTGTGTGTAGGAAACACAGTTCTTTTGATTTGTGCACACTCACGTTTCCCTCTGTATGAAAGACTCTAGAAAGCAAGAGCGTGCTTCTTGCTCTAAAGCAGAGTGTGTTTCATGGATGAGAACTGTGCTGTGTGTTTCCCTTCAGAAACGGAGTTAAATGCCAGGGTCTGTGTCTTCCTACAAGCAAGACTCGTTTCAGGTAAACACAGTCACTTTTCAGCTCAAACGAAGCTTCATTGTTCACGAAGCTCACACGTGTCTCGCTCTTACTGAAAAGCATTAGATGTTAGAGGACCTGTGGTTTGTATCAGTTTCAGAAAGAGAGTTGAACTAGGTATGGTCCGTGTGTGTAGGAAACACAGTTCTTTTGTTCTGAGCACACTCATGTTTCCCTTGTATGAGAGACTCTAGAAAGCAAGAGCGTGCTTATTGCTCTAAAGCAGAGTGTGTTTCATGGATGAGGACTGTGCTGTGTGTTTCCCTTCAGAAACGGTGTTAAATGCCAGGGTCTGTGTCTTCCTACAAGCAAGACTTCGTTTCAGGTAAATGCAGTCACTTTTCAGCTCAAACGAAGCTTCATTATTCACGAAGCTCACAAGTTTCCCGCTCTTAACTGAAAAGCATTGGATGTTAGAGGACCTGTGGTTTGTATCAGTTTCAGAAGCAGAATTGATCTAGATATGGTCCGTGTGTGTAGGAAATACAGTTCTTTTGATTTGTGCACACTCACGTTTCCCTCTCTATGAGAGACTCTAGAAAGAAAGAGCGTGCTTCTTGCTCTAAAGCAGAGTGTGTTTCATGGATGAGAACTGTGCTGTGTGTTTCCCTTCAGGAACCGAGTTAAATGCCCGGCTCTGTGTCTTCTGACAAACAAGACTTCCTTTCAGATAAACGCAGTTAATTTTCAGCTCAAACGAAGTTACATTGTTCACGAAGCTCACACGTTTCTTGCTCTTAACTGAAAAGCATTGGATGTTAGAGGACCTGTGGTTTGTATCAGTTTCAGAAACAGAGTTGAACTAGATATGGTCCGTGTGTGTAGGAAACACACTTCTTTTTTCTGAGCACACTCACGTTTCCCTCTGTATGAAAGACTCTAGAAAGCAAGAGCGTGCTTCTTGCTCTAAAGCAGTGTGTTTCATGGATGAGAACTGTGCTGTGTGTGTCCCTTCAGAAACAGAGTTAAATGCCAGGGTCTGTGTCTTCCTATAAGCAAGACTCGTTTCAGGTAAACGCAGTCAATTTTCAGCTCAAACGAAGCTACATTGTTTACGAAGCTCACACATGTGTGGCTCTTAACTGAAAAGCATTGGATGTTAGAGGACCTGTGGTTTGTATCAGTTTCAGAAACAGAGTTGAACTAGGTATGGTCCGTGTGTGTAGGAAACACAGTTCTTTTGTGCTAGCACACTCATGTTTCACTCTGTATGAGAAACTCTAGAAAGCAAGAGCATGATTCTTGATCTAAAGCAGAGTGTGTTTCATGGATGAGAACTGTGCTGTGTGTTTCCCTTAAGAAACGGAGTTAAATGCCAGGGTCTGTGTCTTCCTAAAAGCAAGACTCGTTTCAGGTAAGCGTAGTCACTTTTCTGCTCAAAGGAAGCTACATTGTTCACGAAGCTAACATGTGTCTCGTTCTTAACTGAAAAGCATTCTATGTTAGAGGACCTGTGGTTTGTATCAGAAGCAGAGTTGAACTAGATATGGTCCGTGTGTGTAGGAAACACAGTTCTTTTGTGCTGAGCACACTCACGTTTCCCTCTGTATGAGAGACTCTAGAAAGTAAGAGCGTGCTTATTGCCCTAAAGCAGAGTGTTTTTCATGGATGATGACTGTGCTGTGTGTTTCCCTTCAGAAACGTAGTTAAATGCCAGGGTCTGTGTCTTCCTACAAGCAAGACTCATTTCAGGTAAACGCAGTCACTTTTCAGCTCAAAGGAAGCTACATTGTTCACGAAGCTCACACGTTTCTCGCTCTTAATTGAAAAGCATTGGATGTTAGAGGACCTGTGGTTTGTATCAGTTTGAGAAACAGAGTTCAACTATATATGGTCCCTGTGTGTAGGAAACACAGTTCTTTTGTTCTCAGCAAACTCACGTTTCCCTCTGTATGAGAGACTCTACAAAGCAAGAGCGTGCTTTTTGCTCTAAAGCAGAGTGTGTTTCATGGATGAGAACTGTGCTGTGTGTTTCCCTTCAGAAACGGTCTAAATGCCCGGCTCTGTGTCTTCCGACAAGCAAGACTTCGTTTCAGATAAAGGCAGTTAATTTTCAGCTCAAACGAAGTTACATTGTTCATGAAGCTCACACGTTTCTCGCTCTTAACTGAAAAACATTGGATGTTAGAGGACCTGTGGTTTGTATCAGTTTCAGAAGCAGAGTTGAACTAGATATGGTCCGTGTGTGTAGGAAACACAGTTCTTTTGTTCTGAGTACACTCACGTTTCCCTCTGTATGAGAGACTCTAGAAAGCAAGAGCGTGCTTATTGCTCTAAAGCAGAGTGTGTTTCATGGATGATGACTGTGCTGTGTGTTTCCCTTCAGAAACGTAGTTAAATGCCAGGGTCTGTGTCTTCCTACAAGCAAGACTCATTTCAGGTAATTGCAGTCACTTTTCAGCTCAAGCGAAGCTACATTGTTCACGAAGCTCACAAGTTTCTCGCTCTTAACTGAAAAGCATTGGGTGTTAGAGGTCCTGTGGTTTGTAGCAGTTTGAGAAACAGAGTTGAACTAGATATGTTCCCTGTGTGTAGGAAACACAGTTCTTTTGTTCTGAGCACACTCACGTTTCCCTCTGTATGAGAGACTCTAGAAAGCAAGAGCGTGCTTCTTGCTCTAAAGCAGAGTGTATTTCATGGATTTGAACTGTGCTGTGTGTTTCCCTTCAGAAACGGAGTTAAATGCCAGGGTATGTGTCTTCCGACAAGCAAGACTTCATTTCAGATATACGCAGTTAATTTTCAGCTCAAACGAAGTTACATTGTTCATGAAGCTCACACGTTTCTCGCTCTTAACTGAAAAGCATTGGATGTTAGAGGACCTGTGGTTTGTATCAGAAGCAGAGTTGAACTAGATATGGTCCGTGTGTGTAGGAAACACAGTTCTTTTGTGCTGAGCACACTCACGTTTCCCTCTGTATGAGAGACTCTAGAAAGTAAGAGCGTGCTTATTGCTCTAATGCAGAGTGTTTTTCATGGATGATGACTGTGCTGTGTGTTTCCCTTCAGAAACGGAGTTAAATGCCAGGGTCTGTGTCTTCCTACAAGCAAGACTCATTTCAGGTAAACGCAGTCACTTTTCAGCTCAAAGGAAGCTACATTGTTCACGAAGCTCACACGTTTCTCGCTCTTAATTGAAAAGCATTGGATGTTAGAGGTCCTGTGGTTTGTATCAGTTTGAGAAACAGAGTTGAACTAGATAAGGTCCCTGTGTGTAGGAAACACAGTTCATTTGTTCTGAGCACACTCACGTTTCCCTCTGTATGAGAGACTCTAGAAAGCAAGAGCGTGCTTCTTGTCTAAAGCAGAGTATGTTTCATGGATGAGAACTGTGCAGTGTGTTTCCCTTCAGAAACGGTGTTAAATGTCAGGGTCTGTGTCTTCCTACAAGCAAGACTTCGTTTCAGGTAAATGCAGTCACTTTTCAGCTCAAACGAAGCTTCATTGTTCACGAAGCTCACACGTTTCCCGCTCTTAACTGAAAAGCATTGGATGTTAGAGGACCTGTGGTTTGTATCAGTTTCAGAAGCAGAATTGATCTAGATATGGTCCGTGTGTGTAGGAAACACAGTTCTTTTGATTTGTGCACACTCACGTTTCCCTCTCTATGAGAGACTCTAGAAAGAAAGAGCGTGCTTCTTGCTCTAAAGCAGATTGTGTTTCATGGATGAGAACTGTGCTGTGTGTTTCCCTCAGGAACCGAGTTAAATGCCCGGCTCTGTGTCTTCTGACAAACAAGACTTCCTTTCAGATAAACGCAGTTAATTTTCAGCTCAAACGAAGTTACATTGTTCACGAAGCTCACACGTTTCTCGCTCTTAACTGAAAAGCATTGGATGTTAGAGGACCTGTGGTTTGTATCAGTTTCAGAAACAGAGTTGAACTAGATATGGTCCGTGTGTGTAGGAAACACACTTCTTTTTTCTGAGCACACTCACTTTTCCCTCTGTATGAAAGACTCTAGAAAGCAAGAGCGGGCTTCTTGCTCTAAAGCAGTGTGATTCATGGATTTGAACTGTGCTGTGTGTTTCCCTTCAGAAACGGAGTTAAATGCCAGAGTATGTGTCTTCCGACAAGCAAGACTTCATTTCACATATACGCAGTTAATTTTCAGCTCAAATGAATTTACATTGTTCACGAAGCTCACACGTTTCTCGCTCTTAACTGAAAAGCATTGGATGTTAGAGGACCTGTGGTTTGTATCAGTTTCAGAAGCAGAGTTGAACTAGATATGGTCCGTGTGTGTAGGAAACACAGTTCTTTTGTTCTGAGCACACTCACGTTTCCCTCTGTATGAGAGACTCTAGAAAGCAAGAGCGTGATTCTTGCTCTAAAGCAGAGTGTGTTTCATGGATGAGAACTGTGCTGTTTGTTTCCCTTAAGAAACGGAGTTAAATGCCAGGGTCTGTGTCTTCCTACAAGCAAGACTTCGTTTCAGGTTAACGCAGTCACTTTTCAACTCAAGGAGCTTCATTGTAAACGAAGCTCACATGTTTCTTGCTCTTAACTGAAAAGCATTGGATGTTAGAGGACCTGTGGTTTGTATCAGTTTCAGAAGCAGAGTTGATCTAGATATGTTCCGTGTGTGTAGGAAACACAGTTCTTTTGTTCTGTGCACACTCATGTTTCCCTCTGTATGAGAGACTCTAGAAAGCAAGAGCGTGCTTCTTGCTCTAAAGCAGAGTGTGTTTCATGGATGAGAACTGTGCTGTGTGTTTCCCTTCAGAAACGGAGTTAAATGCCAGGGTCTGTGTCTTCCTACAAGCAAGACTCGTTTCAGGTAAACACAGTCACTTTTCAGCTCAAACGAAGCTTCATTGTTATCGAAGCTCACACGTTTCCCGCTCTTAACTGAAAAGCATTGGATGTTAGAGGACCCGTGGTTTGTATCAGAAGCAGAGTTGAACTAGATATGGTCCGTGTGTGTAGGAAACACAGTTCTTTTATGCTGAGCACACTCACGTTTCCCTCTGTATGAGAGACTCTAGAAAGTAAGAGCGTGCTTACTGCTCTAAAGCAGAGTGTTTTTCATGGATGATGACTGTGCTGTGTGTTTCCCTTACAAAACGGAGTTAAATGCCCGGCTCTGTGTCTTCCGACAAGCAAGATTTCGTTTCAGATAAACGCAGTTAATTTTCAGCTCAAACGAAGTTACATTGTTCACGAAGCTCACACATTTCTCGCTCTTAACTGAAAAGCATTGGATGTTAGAGGACCTGTGGTTTGTATCAGTTTCAGAAACAGAGTTGAACTAGATATGGTCTGTGTGTGTAGGAAACACACTTCTTTTTTCTGAGCACACTCACGTTTCCCTCTGTATGAAAGACTCTAGAAAGCAAGAGCGTGCTTCTTGCTCTAAAGCAGAGTGTGTTTCATGGATGAGAACTGTGCTGTGTGTTTCCCTTCAGAAACGGAGTTAAATGCCAGGGTCTGTGTCTTCCTACAAGCAAGACTCGTTTCAGGTAAACACAGTCACTTTTCAGCTCAAACGAAGCTTCATTGTTCACGAAGCTCACACGTGTCTCGCTCTTACTGAAAAGCATTAGATGTTAGAGGACCTGTGGTTTGTATCAGTTTCAGAAAGAGAGTTGAACTAGGTATGGTCCGTGTGTGTAGGAAACACAGTTCTTTTGTTCTGAGCACACTCATGTTTCCCTCTGTATGAGAGACTCTAGAAAGCAAGAGCGTGCTTATTGCTCTAAAGCAGAGTGTGTTTCATGGATGAGGACTGTGCTGTGTGTTTCCCTTCAGAAACGGTGTTAAATGCCAGGGTCTGTGTCTTCCTACAAGCAAGACTTCGTTTCAGGTAAATGCAGTCACTTTTCAGCTCAAACGAAGCTTCATTATTCACGAAGCTCACAAGTTTCCCGCTCTTAACTGAAAAGCATTGGATGTTAGAGGACCTGTGGTTTGTATCAGTTTCAGAAGCAGAATTGATCTAGATATGGTCCGTGTGTGTAGGAAATACAGTTCTTTTGATTTGTGCACACTCACGTTTCCCTCTCTATGAGAGACTCTAGAAAGAAAGAGCGTGCTTCTTGCTCTAAAGCAGAGTGTGTTTCATGGATGAGAACTGTGCTGTGTGTTTCCCTTCAGGAACCGAGTTAAATGCCCGGCTCTGTGTCTTCTGACAAACAAGACTTCCTTTCAGATAAACGCAGTTAATTTTCAGCTCAAACGAAGTTACATTGTTCACGAAGCTCACACGTTTCTTGCTCTTAACTGAAAAGCATTGGATGTTAGAGGACCTGTGGTTTGTATCAGTTTCAGAAACAGAGTTGAACTAGATATGGTCCGTGTGTGTAGGAAACACACTTCTTTTTTCTGAGCACACTCACGTTTCCCTCTGTATGAAAGACTCTAGAAAGCAAGAGCGTGCTTCTTGCTCTAAAGCAGTGTGTTTCATGGATGAGAACTGTGCTGTGTGTGTCCCTTCAGAAACAGAGTTAAATGCCAGGGTCTGTGTCTTCCTATAAGCAAGACTCGTTTCAGGTAAACGCAGTCAATTTTCAGCTCAAACGAAGCTACATTGTTTACGAAGCTCACACATGTGTGGCTCTTAACTGAAAAGCATTGGATGTTAGAGGACCTGTGGTTTGTATCAGTTTCAGAAACAGAGTTGAACTAGGTATGGTCCGTGTGTGTAGGAAACACAGTTCTTTTGTGCTAGCACACTCATGTTTCACTCTGTATGAGAAACTCTAGAAAGCAAGAGCATGATTCTTGATCTAAAGCAGAGTGTGTTTCATGGATGAGAACTGTGCTGTGTGTTTCCCTTAAGAAACGGAGTTAAATGCCAGGGTCTGTGTCTTCCTAAAAGCAAGACTCGTTTCAGGTAAGCGTAGTCACTTTTCTGCTCAAAGGAAGCTACATTGTTCACGAAGCTAACATGTGTCTCGTTCTTAACTGAAAAGCATTCTATGTTAGAGGACCTGTGGTTTGTATCAGAAGCAGAGTTGAACTAGATATGGTCCGTGTGTGTAGGAAACACAGTTCTTTTGTGCTGAGCACACTCACGTTTCCCTCTGTATGAGAGACTCTAGAAAGTAAGAGCGTGCTTATTGCCCTAAAGCAGAGTGTTTTTCATGGATGATGACTGTGCTGTGTGTTTCCCTTCAGAAACGTAGTTAAATGCCAGGGTCTGTGTCTTCCTACAAGCAAGACTCATTTCAGGTAAACGCAGTCACTTTTCAGCTCAAAGGAAGCTACATTGTTCACGAAGCTCACACGTTTCTCGCTCTTAATTGAAAAGCATTGGATGTTAGAGGACCTGTGGTTTGTATCAGTTTGAGAAACAGAGTTCAACTATATATGGTCCCTGTGTGTAGGAAACACAGTTCTTTTGTTCTCAGCAAACTCACGTTTCCCTCTGTATGAGAGACTCTAGAAAGCAAGAGCGTGCTTTTTGCTCTAAAGCAGAGTGTGTTTCATGGATGAGAACTGTGCTGTGTGTTTCCCTTCAGAAACGGTCTAAATGCCCGGCTCTGTGTCTTCCGACAAGCAAGACTTCGTTTCAGATAAAGGCAGTTAATTTTCAGCTCAAACGAAGTTACATTGTTCATGAAGCTCACACGTTTCTCGCTCTTAACTGAAAAACATTGGATGTTAGAGGACCTGTGGTTTGTATCAGTTTCAGAAGCAGAGTTGAACTAGATATGGTCCGTGTGTGTAGGAAACACAGTTCTTTTGTTCTGAGTACACTCACGTTTCCCTCTGTATGAGAGACTCTAGAAAGCAAGAGCGTGCTTATTGCTCTAAAGCAGAGTGTGTTTCATGGATGATGACTGTGCTGTGTGTTTCCCTTCAGAAACGTAGTTAAATGCCAGGGTCTGTGTCTTCCTACAAGCAAGACTCATTTCAGGTAATTGCAGTCACTTTTCAGCTCAAGCGAAGCTACATTGTTCACGAAGCTCACAAGTTTCTCGCTCTTAACTGAAAAGCATTGGGTGTTAGAGGTCCTGTGGTTTGTAGCAGTTTGAGAAACAGAGTTGAACTAGATATGTTCCCTGTGTGTAGGAAACACAGTTCTTTTGTTCTGAGCACACTCACGTTTCCCTCTGTATGAGAGACTCTAGAAAGCAAGAGCGTGCTTCTTGCTCTAAAGCAGAGTGTATTTCATGGATTTGAACTGTGCTGTGTGTTTCCCTTCAGAAACGGAGTTAAATGCCAGGGTATGTGTCTTCCGACAAGCAAGACTTCATTTCAGATATACGCAGTTAATTTTCAGCTCAAACGAAGTTACATTGTTCATGAAGCTCACACGTTTCTCGCTCTTAACTGAAAAGCATTGGATGTTAGAGGACCTGTGGTTTGTATCAGAAGCAGAGTTGAACTAGATATGGTCCGTGTGTGTAGGAAACACAGTTCTTTTGTGCTGAGCACACTCACGTTTCCCTCTGTATGAGAGACTCTAGAAAGTAAGAGCGTGCTTATTGCTCTAATGCAGAGTGTTTTTCATGGATGATGACTGTGCTGTGTGTTTCCCTTCAGAAACGGAGTTAAATGCCAGGGTCTGTGTCTTCCTACAAGCAAGACTCATTTCAGGTAAACGCAGTCACTTTTCAGCTCAAAGGAAGCTACATTGTTCACGAAGCTCACACGTTTCTCGCTCTTAATTGAAAAGCATTGGATGTTAGAGGTCCTGTGGTTTGTATCAGTTTGAGAAACAGAGTTGAACTAGATAAGGTCCCTGTGTGTAGGAAACACAGTTCATTTGTTCTGAGCACACTCACGTTTCCCTCTGTATGAGAGACTCTAGAAACAAGAGCGTGCTTCTTGTCTAAAGCAGAGTATGTTTCATGGATGAGAACTGTGCAGTGTGTTTCCCTTCAGAAACGGTGTTAAATGTCAGGGTCTGTGTCTTCCTACAAGCAAGACTTCGTTTCAGGTAAATGCAGTCACTTTTCAGCTCAAACGAAGCTTCATTGTTCACGAAGCTCACACGTTTCCCGCTCTTAACTGAAAAGCATTGGATGTTAGAGGACCTGTGGTTTGTATCAGTTTCAGAAGCAGAATTGATCTAGATATGGTCCGTGTGTGTAGGAAACACAGTTCTTTTGATTTGTGCACACTCACGTTTCCCTCTCTATGAGAGACTCTAGAAAGAAAGAGCGTGCTTCTTGCTCTAAAGCAGATTGTGTTTCATGGATGAGAACTGTGCTGTGTGTTTCCCTCAGGAACCGAGTTAAATGCCCGGCTCTGTGTCTTCTGACAAACAAGACTTCCTTTCAGATAAACGCAGTTAATTTTCAGCTCAAACGAAGTTACATTGTTCACGAAGCTCACACGTTTCTCGCTCTTAACTGAAAAGCATTGGATGTTAGAGGACCTGTGGTTTGTATCAGTTTCAGAAACAGAGTTGAACTAGATATGGTCCGTGTGTGTAGGAAACACACTTCTTTTTTCTGAGCACACTCACTTTTCCCTCTGTATGAAAGACTCTAGAAAGCAAGAGCGGGCTTCTTGCTCTAAAGCAGTGTGATTCATGGATTTGAACTGTGCTGTGTGTTTCCCTTCAGAAACGGAGTTAAATGCCAGAGTATGTGTCTTCCGACAAGCAAGACTTCATTTCACATATACGCAGTTAATTTTCAGCTCAAATGAATTTACATTGTTCACGAAGCTCACACGTTTCTCGCTCTTAACTGAAAAGCATTGGATGTTAGAGGACCTGTGGTTTGTATCAGTTTCAGAAGCAGAGTTGAACTAGATATGGTCCGTGTGTGTAGGAAACACAGTTCTTTTGTTCTGAGCACACTCACGTTTCCCTCTGTATGAGAGACTCTAGAAAGCAAGAGCGTGATTCTTGCTCTAAAGCAGAGTGTGTTTCATGGATGAGAACTGTGCTGTTTGTTTCCCTTAAGAAACGGAGTTAAATGCCAGGGTCTGTGTCTTCCTACAAGCAAGACTTCGTTTCAGGTTAACGCAGTCACTTTTCAACTCAAGGAGCTTCATTGTAAACGAAGCTCACATGTTTCTTGCTCTTAACTGAAAAGCATTGGATGTTAGAGGACCTGTGGTTTGTATCAGTTTCAGAAGCAGAGTTGATCTAGATATGTTCCGTGTGTGTAGGAAACACAGTTCTTTTGTTCTGTGCACACTCATGTTTCCCTCTGTATGAGAGACTCTAGAAAGCAAGAGCGTGCTTCTTGCTCTAAAGCAGAGTGTGTTTCATGGATGAGAACTGTGCTGTGTGTTTCCCTTCAGAAACGGAGTTAAATGCCAGGGTCTGTGTCTTCCTACAAGCAAGACTCGTTTCAGGTAAACACAGTCACTTTTCAGCTCAAACGAAGCTTCATTGTTATCGAAGCTCACACGTTTCCCGCTCTTAACTGAAAAGCATTGGATGTTAGAGGACCCGTGGTTTGTATCAGAAGCAGAGTTGAACTAGATATGGTCCGTGTGTGTAGGAAACACAGTTCTTTTATGCTGAGCACACTCACGTTTCCCTCTGTATGAGAGACTCTAGAAAGTAAGAGCGTGCTTACTGCTCTAAAGCAGAGTGTTTTTCATGGATGATGACTGTGCTGTGTGTTTCCCTTACAAAACGGAGTTAAATGCCCGGTCTGTGTCTTCCGACAAGCAAGATTTCGTTTCAGATAAACGCAGTTAATTTTCAGCTCAAACGAAGTTACATTGTTCACGAAGCTCACACATTTCTCGCTCTTAACTGAAAAGCATTGGATGTTAGAGGACCTGTGGTTTGTATCAGTTTCAGAAACAGAGTTGAACTAGATATGGTCTGTGTGTGTAGGAAACACACTTCTTTTTTCTGAGCACACTCACGTTTCCCTCTGTATGAAAGACTCTAGAAAGCAAGAGCGTGCTTCTTGCTCTAAAGCAGAGTGTGTTTCATGGATGAGAACTGTGCTGTGTGTTTCCCTTCAGAAACGGAGTTAAATGCCAGGGTCTGTGTCTTCCTACAAGCAAGACTCGTTTCAGGTAAACACAGTCACTTTTCAGCTCAAACGAAGCTTCATTGTTCACGAAGCTCACACGTTTCCCGCTCTTAACTGAAAAGCATTGGATGTTAGAGGACCTGTGGTTTGTATCAGTTTCAGAAGCAGAGTTGATCTAGATATGGTCTGTGTGTGTAGGAAACACAGTTCTTTTGTTCTGTGCACACTCACGTTTCCCTCTGTATGAGAGACTCTAGAAAGCAAGAGCGTGCTTCTTGCTCTAAAGCAGAGTGTGTTTCATGGATGAGAACTGTGCTGTGGGTTTCCCTTCAGGAACCGAGTTAAATGCCCGGCTCTGTGTCTTCCGACAAACAAGATTTCCTTTCAGATAAACGCAGTTAATTTTCAGCTCAAACGAAGTTACATTGTTCACGAAGTTCACACGTTTCTCGCTCTTAACTGAAAATCATTGGATGTTAGAGGACCTGTGGTTTGTATCAGTTTCAGAAGCAGAGTTGATCTAGATATGGTCTGTGTGTGTAGGAAACACAGTTCTTTTGTTCTGTGCACACTCACGTTTCCCTCTGTATGAGAGACTCTAGAAAGCAAGAGCGTGCTTCTTGCTCTAAAGCAGAGTGTGTTTCATGGATGAGAACTGTGCTGAGTGTTTCCCTTCAGGAACCGAGTTAAATGCCCGGCTCTGTGTCTTCCGACAAACAAGACTTCGTTTCAGATAAACGCAGTTAATTTTCAGCTCAAACGAAGTTACATTGTTCATGAAGCTCACACGTTTCTCGCTCTTAACTGAAAAACATTGGATGTTAGAGGACCTGTGGTTTGTATCAGTTTCAGAAG
This sequence comes from Onychomys leucogaster, assembly GCA_949786385.1. Classification (NCBI taxonomy): domain Eukaryota; kingdom Metazoa; phylum Chordata; class Mammalia; order Rodentia; family Cricetidae; genus Onychomys; species Onychomys leucogaster. Next base: position 5,310 of record CATKUP010000114.1, on the reverse strand, counting down.
CAGAGTTGAACTAGATATGGTCCGTGTGTGTAGGAAACACAGTTCTTTTGTTCTGAGTACACTCACGTTTCCCTCTGTATGAGAGACTCTAGAAAGCAAGAGCGTGCTTATTGCTCTAAAGCAGAGTGTGTTTCATGGATGATGACTGTGCTGTGTGTTTCCCTTCAGAAACGTAGTTAAATGCCAGGGTCTGTGTCTTCCTACAAGCAAGACTCATTTCAGGTAATTGCAGTCACTTTTCAGCTCAAGCGAAGCTACATTGTTCACGAAGCTCACAAGTTTCTCGCTCTTAACTGAAAAGCATTGGGTGTTAGAGGTCCTGTGGTTTGTAGCAGTTTGAGAAACAGAGTTGAACTAGATATGTTCCCTGTGTGTAGGAAACACAGTTCTTTTGTTCTGAGCACACTCACGTTTCCCTCTGTATGAGAGACTCTAGAAAGCAAGAGCGTGCTTCTTGCTCTAAAGCAGAGTGTATTTCATGGATTTGAACTGTGCTGTGTGTTTCCCTTCAGAAACGGAGTTAAATGCCAGGGTATGTGTCTTCCGACAAGCAAGACTTCATTTCAGATATACGCAGTTAATTTTCAGCTCAAACGAAGTTACATTGTTCATGAAGCTCACACGTTTCTCGCTCTTAACTGAAAAGCATTGGATGTTAGAGGACCTGTGGTTTGTATCAGAAGCAGAGTTGAACTAGATATGGTCCGTGTGTGTAGGAAACACAGTTCTTTTGTGCTGAGCACACTCACGTTTCCCTCTGTATGAGAGACTCTAGAAAGTAAGAGCGTGCTTATTGCTCTAATGCAGAGTGTTTTTCATGGATGATGACTGTGCTGTGTGTTTCCCTTCAGAAACGGAGTTAAATGCCAGGGTCTGTGTCTTCCTACAAGCAAGACTCATTTCAGGTAAACGCAGTCACTTTTCAGCTCAAAGGAAGCTACATTGTTCACGAAGCTCACACGTTTCTCGCTCTTAATTGAAAAGCATTGGATGTTAGAGGTCCTGTGGTTTGTATCAGTTTGAGAAACAGAGTTGAACTAGATAAGGTCCCTGTGTGTAGGAAACACAGTTCATTTGTTCTGAGCACACTCACGTTTCCCTCTGTATGAGAGACTCTAGAAAGCAAGAGCGTGCTTCTTGTCTAAAGCAGAGTATGTTTCATGGATGAGAACTGTGCAGTGTGTTTCCCTTCAGAAACGGTGTTAAATGTCAGGGTCTGTGTCTTCCTACAAGCAAGACTTCGTTTCAGGTAAATGCAGTCACTTTTCAGCTCAAACGAAGCTTCATTGTTCACGAAGCTCACACGTTTCCCGCTCTTAACTGAAAAGCATTGGATGTTAGAGGACCTGTGGTTTGTATCAGTTTCAGAAGCAGAATTGATCTAGATATGGTCCGTGTGTGTAGGAAACACAGTTCTTTTGATTTGTGCACACTCACGTTTCCCTCTCTATGAGAGACTCTAGAAAGAAAGAGCGTGCTTCTTGCTCTAAAGCAGATTGTGTTTCATGGATGAGAACTGTGCTGTGTGTTTCCCTCAGGAACCGAGTTAAATGCCCGGCTCTGTGTCTTCTGACAAACAAGACTTCCTTTCAGATAAACGCAGTTAATTTTCAGCTCAAACGAAGTTACATTGTTCACGAAGCTCACACGTTTCTCGCTCTTAACTGAAAAGCATTGGATGTTAGAGGACCTGTGGTTTGTATCAGTTTCAGAAACAGAGTTGAACTAGATATGGTCCGTGTGTGTAGGAAACACACTTCTTTTTTCTGAGCACACTCACTTTTCCCTCTGTATGAAAGACTCTAGAAAGCAAGAGCGGGCTTCTTGCTCTAAAGCAGTGTGATTCATGGATTTGAACTGTGCTGTGTGTTTCCCTTCAGAAACGGAGTTAAATGCCAGAGTATGTGTCTTCCGACAAGCAAGACTTCATTTCACATATACGCAGTTAATTTTCAGCTCAAATGAATTTACATTGTTCACGAAGCTCACACGTTTCTCGCTCTTAACTGAAAAGCATTGGATGTTAGAGGACCTGTGGTTTGTATCAGTTTCAGAAACAGAGTTGAACTAGGTATGGTCCGTGTGTGTAGGAAACACAGTTCTTTTGTTCTGAGCACACTCACGTTTCCCTCTGTATGAGAGACTCTAGAAAGCAAGAGCGTGATTCTTGCTCTAAAGCAGAGTGTGTTTCATGGATGAGAACTGTGCTGTTTGTTTCCCTTAAGAAACGGAGTTAAATGCCAGGGTCTGTGTCTTCCTACAAGCAAGACTTCGTTTCAGGTTAACGCAGTCACTTTTCAACTCAAGGAGCTTCATTGTAAACGAAGCTCACATGTTTCTTGCTCTTAACTGAAAAGCATTGGATGTTAGAGGACCTGTGGTTTGTATCAGTTTCAGAAGCAGAGTTGATCTAGATATGTTCCGTGTGTGTAGGAAACACAGTTCTTTTGTTCTGTGCACACTCATGTTTCCCTCTGTATGAGAGACTCTAGAAAGCAAGAGCGTGCTTCTTGCTCTAAAGCAGAGTGTGTTTCATGGATGAGAACTGTGCTGTGTGTTTCCCTTCAGAAACGGAGTTAAATGCCAGGGTCTGTGTCTTCCTACAAGCAAGACTCGTTTCAGGTAAACACAGTCACTTTTCAGCTCAAACGAAGCTTCATTGTTATCGAAGCTCACACGTTTCCCGCTCTTAACTGAAAAGCATTGGATGTTAGAGGACCCGTGGTTTGTATCAGAAGCAGAGTTGAACTAGATATGGTCCGTGTGTGTAGGAAACACAGTTCTTTTATGCTGAGCACACTCACGTTTCCCTCTGTATGAGAGACTCTAGAAAGTAAGAGCGTGCTTACTGCTCTAAAGCAGAGTGTTTTTCATGGATGATGACTGTGCTGTGTGTTTCCCTTACAAAACGGAGTTAAATGCCCGGCTCTGTGTCTTCCGACAAGCAAGATTTCGTTTCAGATAAACGCAGTTAATTTTCAGCTCAAACGAAGTTACATTGTTCACGAAGCTCACACATTTCTCGCTCTTAACTGAAAAGCATTGGATGTTAGAGGACCTGTGGTTTGTATCAGTTTCAGAAACAGAGTTGAACTAGATATGGTCTGTGTGTGTAGGAAACACACTTCTTTTTTCTGAGCACACTCACGTTTCCCTCTGTATGAAAGACTCTAGAAAGCAAGAGCGTGCTTCTTGCTCTAAAGCAGAGTGTGTTTCATGGATGAGAACTGTGCTGTGTGTTTCCCTTCAGAAACGGAGTTAAATGCCAGGGTCTGTGTCTTCCTACAAGCAAGACTCGTTTCAGGTAAACACAGTCACTTTTCAGCTCAAACGAAGCTTCATTGTTCACGAAGCTCACACGTTTCCCGCTCTTAACTGAAAAGCATTGGATGTTAGAGGACCTGTGGTTTGTATCAGTTTCAGAAGCAGAGTTGATCTAGATATGGTCTGTGTGTGTAGGAAACACAGTTCTTTTGTTCTGTGCACACTCACGTTTCCCTCTGTATGAGAGACTCTAGAAAGCAAGAGCGTGCTTCTTGCTCTAAAGCAGAGTGTGTTTCATGGATGAGAACTGTGCTGTGGGTTTCCCTTCAGGAACCGAGTTAAATGCCCGGCTCTGTGTCTTCCGACAAACAAGATTTCCTTTCAGATAAACGCAGTTAATTTTCAGCTCAAACGAAGTTACATTGTTCACGAAGTTCACACGTTTCTCGCTCTTAACTGAAAATCATTGGATGTTAGAGGACCTGTGGTTTGTATCAGTTTCAGAAGCAGAGTTGATCTAGATATGGTCTGTGTGTGTAGGAAACACAGTTCTTTTGTTCTGTGCACACTCACGTTTCCCTCTGTATGAGAGACTCTAGAAAGCAAGAGCGTGCTTCTTGCTCTAAAGCAGAGTGTGTTTCATGGATGAGAACTGTGCTGAGTGTCTCCCTTCAGGAACCGAGTTAAATGCCCGGCTCTGTGTCTTCCGACAAACAAGACTTCGTTTCAGATAAACGCAGTTAATTTTCAGCTCAAACGAAGTTACATTGTTCACGAAGCTCACACGTTTCTCGCTCTTAACTGAAAAGCATTGGATGTTAGAGGACCTGTGGTTTGTATCAGTTTCAGAAGCAGAGTTGAACTAGATATGGTCCGTGTGTGTAGGAAACACACTACTTTTTTCTGAGCACACTCACGTTTCCCTCTGTATGAAAGACTCTAGAAAGCAAGAGCGTGCTTCTTGCTCTAAAGCAGAGTGTGTTTCATGGATGAGAACTGTGCTGTGTGTTTCCCTTCAGAAACGGAGTTAAATGCCAGGATCTGTGTCTTCCTACAAGCAAGACTCGTTTCAGGTAAAGGCAGTCAATTCTCAGTTCAAACGAAGCTACATTGTTTACGAAGCTCACACGTGTCTCGCTCTTAACTGAAAAGCATTGGATGTTAGAGGACCTGTGGTTTGTATCACTTTAAGAAACAGAGTTGAACTAGGTATGGTCCGTGTGTGTAGGAAACACAGTTCTTTTGTGCTAGCACACTCATGTTTCCCTCTGTATGAGAAACTCTAGAAAGCAAGAGCGTGCTTCTTGCTCTAAAGCAGAGTGTGTTTCATGGATGAGAACTGTGCTGTGCGTTTAACTTAAGAAACGGAGTTAATATGCCCGGGTCTGTGTCTTCCTACAAGCAAGACTCGTTTCAGGGAAGCGCACTCACTTTTCTGCTCAAGGAAGCTACATTGATCACGAAGCTCACACGTGTCTCGCTCTTACTGAAAAGCATTAGATGTTAGAGGACCTGTGGTTTGTATCAGTTTCAGAAAGAGAGTTGAACTAGATATGGTCCGTGTGTGTAGGAAACACAGTTCTTTTGTTCTGAGCACACCTCACGTTTCCCTCTGTATGAGAGACTCTAGAAAGCAAGAGCCGTGCTTATTGCTCTACTAAGCAGAGTGTGTTTCATGGATGAGGGACTGTGCTGTGTGTTTCCCTTCAGAAACGGTGCTAAATGCCAGGGTCTGTGTCTTCCTACAAGCAAGACTTCGTTTCAGGTTAACGCAGTCACTTTTCAACTCAAGGAGCTTCATTGTAAACGAAGCTCACATGTTTCTTGCTCTTAACTGAAAAACATTGGATGTTAGAGGACCTGTGGTTTGTATCAGTTTCAGAAGCAGAGTTGATCTAGATATGTTCCGTGTGTGTAGGAAACACAGTTCTTTTGTTCTGTGCACACTCATGTTTCCCTCTGTATGAGAGACTCTAGAAAGCAAGAGCGTGCTTCTTGCTCTAAAGCAGAGTGTTTCATGGATGAGAACTGTGCTGTGTGTTTCCC